>LR994571.1:98860098-101294413 GCA_905187475.1 Syritta pipiens | reverse complement strand
TTTAATTACAAAATTATCTGACGGAATTTCGAGGAGACGGACAAATTGACGTCCAGAGTGCTGAACTCAGCGGATGTGGTGGTGGATGGGGTCAATGAGATCTGCTCCGGCCGGGCACTGGCCCTCTCTGTCAATTGGGATGGCAAATTTTGATTTGAACTTTCACCAGCCAAATTATTGAAATCTCGACTGAAGTCCTCTGACTTGGTTGTTGTTTAATTTGAGCGTGCACATTTTGGGCTGAGGGCGGAATTTAAGCAATTTAAAGCAAGAAAACAAAATTTAATAAAATGTATTCTCCTTTTTTTAGGACTGCGGGCTTTTAGTTGAAGCTATAAGCAACTTTGTCCGAAGGAGGTGCTTTCCGAAAGTGAGTTATTTGTTAGCTAAATAGTCAAGCATTTTTTATGCAGTAAGTAAAATTAGGCAGAGTGCCGTTTTTGATAACACACTCCTTTAAAAGTTTGTAGCTCGTAGTTGTTGCACTTATCCCAGAGAGTAAGCTCTGTAAATCCACGCGTATATGAGCATCTCAGTGCACAGACTGATTAGCTCCACTTTTTGAAAAATATTAGAATTAGATGTCGAAGCACTTGATATAGTCTTAACTTCTTGTGCTAAACATATGTTTCCTTAATAATGAAGATGATCACCACTAAGCGACAAGTATTGGAATAAAACGTTGTGTATTTCTGAGAGAAATGAAAATTATTTCAACGTTTTTCTGAAATCTTTGTTTTATGGAGTTAATCGATATGCGCTCTGAACGGCTCATATAACCTTTAATTAAACCATTTCATCTATATTGAATAGAGTCATGTAACTATTCATTCAAACATTTCATTCGAAACGGTGGTCCACAAATAATTCAGACGAAGAATGCAATGAAAATTCTCGCAAACCTAACCGAGTTTCAAATGACAAATAATATAAAACCGAAATCAAAATCAAATGCTTGCATGGAAAATTAAATCAAAAGCAAACAAAAACAAATGTCATTTTCATTCAACCGCATTTGTTGTTTGATATCAACTCTCTTGTGCCACAACCACATCCAGGCGAACCCAAAAAACCCATCTCTGCATTCAAACCATCACTCGACCGAGTTAGTTTTTGGAAACGTAAATTTGAAAATAATTACCAAGTCCCGACTGTCATTCCCTGACAGTGGCTGTCGGAAAAGCACCCGAAATGAAATTCATTTCACCAAAAACTATCCAAAATTTCGACATAAAATTCAATAACACCCCAAACGTCCTCACTAATTACTCGCCACGGGGTCTAGCTTAGGCAGCGAGAGCGTTACCTCATCCGAGTGGCGGTGCGCGCTCCGTCAGCACTTTCAATTGACATTTGATCTGCCAGAATCAACCGAGCGCACGGGCTGTTTTGGAGACTCAACATGCGGCCACCCTTGAAATTCGATACCCGAATTGATACAATTTTCAATTAATTCAAATTACGAGCTTTTACATGTGGATCTGGATCTGAAGTTCGCATGAGATATTGCAAAATGGGTGAATGTCAAACTTACTTACATCTTTGCTCCAGTGGACTACGTAGGGGATGTGGTACTCGTATGGGAAGTCAACGCGACAGTTGAAAACGACATATGATCCGACCTTGCCTTCCAGATTCATCGGACCCGAGTGGTCTCTGCTGGCCTCCACACAGGATATATTAATTAGTAGAACTAGTAGTAGTCCGATCGCCGCGGTGCACAGGGGTTGATGCGAAGATGGCGCTGACGTTGATGACGATGGTGGTGATGATGCGATTGGTGATGACGTGTCTCGAGAGGCTAACGTCACCTCTGATTTGGGATGCCATATTCTGGTGGATTTGGTTTTTGTTGCTAGAGATGTTGGGAGATTCTTTCGAGGGGAGAGAGAGACTGCATCGCACATTACTGCGAATGTGTTCTGGGTGATTACACTGGCACTGGACATGGTCTTTTCTTAATCACTTGTGGTTTACTTCGTAAAGTTTTGTCGGTAAAAGTTTCTTTGTCATTCACTGGTAACGCACATCTTTTATTGGAAGATATTCCTGCAAAGGGTGGAATCTGAACATTGGGCTTTTATTGTGTGTTGAAAAAAAAATTGGGCAGAACAGAAGGTGAAAATAAATTCATTTAAAACAGCTTAAAAAAAAAAACGAATAAATCCTTTTAGAAGTTTCGTCTGGAAATTAATTATTTTCATTTGCCTTTAAAGATTTTAAAGAATTATTTTACTAAAAAATAGTACACAGTCAAGCAGCCGAATATATCGAGATTGTTGGGTTGTGATACTAAATTTTTTGAAAACAAAACAGCAACCACTTTTAAAATTCATATCAAATTTTCACAAGACTGAAGAATGAATGCATTGATTTTGCTGTATGCAGACTGCGAGTTCCACATAATTGTTCGCTAAATGATTACCTAAACGTCGCAAATTGTAATAAATTAAATAATAACAACAGTCGGAAGTCTTTATGGTAGTGGTAAAATCAAGGTCCAAAGAAAATGACTTCAACAACTTTCCAAAAATTGTCTTAAATCATCGTCAAATGCTGTTTCATTTTTCAGGAAATTGTTTTTAATTTTGAGTTTTGATTTGAATGTTGCTAAGTTAAATCCTTTTGGCATTATAAAAAATTGATAGATGGAATAGAAACACGCTAATTTTTAAAAATAATTAGGTATGCTGACAGATAATTTAAGCTTAAGTTGACTTAAGCCACTTTGCGTTTGGAGCAAAGAATTTATAAAACAATTAAAGTATTGTTGCTGAATTGAAATAAAATTAAATTGGAGATTGTTTTAATATTCTGTACAAATAATTTTGCAGCTCAGTTGGTATTTGCTTTCGACGCATTAGTTCGTTTTCTAAAAATAGCCAATTCAGCACTGAAAACGAGTAACCGTCGCTATGCGTCGGTGTGTGAGGGGAAAGTCTTTTTAGACATGAAATCTTCAAATGAAGAAAATTGTACAAGATTAGCAGCAAAAAACTAGCAGCAACATTTTTTTTCTTTGAATTTTCGTGTCTGACATTTTCTGGAAAAATCCAGCGCTGCCATATTTGGACTTTATCATCAAAGGTCCATTGTGCATCAAAAATAATTCAAATTTCATGACATTATTCAAATTAATCTCCCGAAAAATGTAGGTTTTAGTAATTAGGCCAATTTTAAAAGAATAGTATGGAAGCCACTGGAAGTCAATAAAAACAAGTCTTGTGTAAATGAAGAACAACAATTCAAATAAACATCGAAAGCAATTTTGCTGTTCGTTAGAAGCATTTTCTTTTGACTATATATTTTTTTTTTGCAAAATTGGTTGATATTTTCAAAAGGATGAGAATTGGAAGCCATTTTTAGAAAATACCAGTGTAAGCGGCCAATGTCTGGGCCCTTGAAGTCAACAAATAATACTTCATGCCTTGTGTGTCAATTCACTCTTTAACGTCTAATTTAGTCCAAGGATCAATTGCTGTAAGGACGTGGAACTTTCAACAAAAGACTAAAGCATTTAAAGTGAGTTGCAAATCATTTCATACAATCAAATAGCTTTCTTTCGTTATTGACTAAAATACACAACACATTTCTTAATTTTAAAGTATAAACAAATCTTAATTGTCTCGATTTCAATTACATGAATTTAAACAAAGTTTACGATGTTTCTTTTAATAAATGAAACATTGAACTTTGTTTCAAATTTAAAGGAGTCTTAGTAAAGTTTTTGAAATATCGTTTTAAGTTTTATTTAGAAACAGACGAAATCGAATTTCAAAACTGTTGTGGTAGTCTTCGATAATATGAATTACAGGTAATGTGAATTTATCTAAAATGTGAATCGGCAAAAACTTTACATTTGCATCTCTGTAGTGTGAACTTCTGAAAAGTCATCTTTGTAATGCCATTTCTATAATTTTGATGTGTTT
The DNA here is from genome assembly GCA_905187475.1 of Syritta pipiens. Taxonomy (NCBI): domain Eukaryota; kingdom Metazoa; phylum Arthropoda; class Insecta; order Diptera; family Syrphidae; genus Syritta; species Syritta pipiens. Next base: position 101,290,484 of record LR994571.1, on the reverse strand, counting down.
AGTCTGATGTGTCTGTTTCTAAATAAAACGTAAAACGATATTTCAAAAACTTAACTCAAATTCCTTTAAATTTGATTTAATTTAATTAATTGTTTTATTTTTTAAAAGGGACAACGTGGACTTTGTTTAAATTCATTTAATTGAAATCACATTGTAATTTAATTTCCCTTATCCAACTACAAGGAACGCTATATGAAAACAGCTGCAAGGAGCGTTACAAGAAATTAATGATTTCCTTGGAATTAAAGATGTTGAACACAATATATGTACGAGAAATTAGAGATTAAGGAATTGTAGAGGCCATTTATGAACCTGAACAACTTGCAGACACTTCAGGAACTGAAAGAGACGAACTCACTTTAGCTGCTCCCAAAATAACGAGACTGCAAGCAATCCAGTGTACAAAAACCATTTCTAAGTAACCGATCTGAATTTATTGAAAGCAGAAAAAAATTCCAGTTGAGCAGGGCTGAAAGCAGAATCAACAGAAAGATTAAGTTCTCTTTGATGCTTGAAATAATTGGCATGAAACGGTTAAGAATTGTTTAAATGTACACTGAGCCCGAATCAGCTACAAAGTGATCACTAGCAACAACATATCAAGCTATTTTGACAAAAATAAACGCCCTCAAAGAAAAGTTAAAATTAAAGGAAGATGCTCAAGATGTAATGTTGCATTAAAGGGCTAAGCTATTTGCCAGTCAAAAATAAAAAAAAAAATGTTTACCAAAAATTGAGAAAACGAATACCGATCAATGCCGAATTAATTTTCTTTTATGAAATCAATAAAATCATTTTATTTTAGTTTTTTTTTTCTGATTTTATAAACATTGAAACTGCCATTCAAAAAAGGAATCATGTTGTGTTGCTTTAGAAGGATTTGAAAGGCGTTTCAATCAGTTCAGTAAGTACTGAAAAAAGTTCTAGTAATGAATGTCTCTCTAAAACACAAAACGCCTTCTTCCTGTAATTAGGTCACGATTACTATTCTTATTCAACTTGTGATATATATATTGGAAGTTTCCTCAGCGTCCTTTTATTATAATAAAGAACATCTACAACTCTTTGAGTCTTTTTGATTAGCACATTGTTGAAAAGAAACTTTATTTTATCTAAATCTGTCAATGGCTTTAATGCAGCACAATATTTACGTTGTTAGATCTAGCTAAAAAGAATGAGCTAATTTTTTTTAAACTGAGTGTTTTTTTCTTTTCTCGGTACAAAACAATTTAAAGCTATCTATAAAGATTACGTTTCCAGCTTAGAAAAGGACCTGTCTGTACTCGAGATATGTCCTTTGAATTGAAAAAACCACACTGAATTTGAATGACCAAAGTAAAACAAGGATGTTCCAAAATTTCTTAACACAAAATACTTTCCGAATGGCTGACAAACTAGAAACTGATACACAGATTAGATTTGGGTCTTAAACGAGGCCTACTTCAACTTCGTGCACAGGAAGACGTTATTTGTTTATCTTCGTGCGTGCTTTTCACGTTGCTTTGAATACAAAGGTTGCGCCTAAAAATTCAGATTCCAGATGAGATTTTATCATTTTTCTTAATAATCACTTGCACTTGGCACTCGCACGATGCTTAAACTCTCGTAGGTGGAAAAAAAAAATCACAATCATTTTTATGATTAATTAAAATTATAACAAGTTGTTCGTTGCGTTTTGTTTGTTTTAATTGATAACAACTGCGAGACACACGGCAACCCCCGGGAATGGAAAACACTCTGAATGCTTTCAATTAGTGATAATAGAACAGATTTTTTTTCTCTGCTTTTTAATTAAATCAAATTCGTTGTGCTGAAGTTTGTTTTTTTTTTAGTATCTATTTATCCATGAAGTCATAGTCAAAGATTTAATGCGAACTCTCACAGAAAGAAGTTGTAGTTTGTGAACGAGCAAGCGATTAATAGAACACGACAACGATGAAATTAATTAAAACCGAAAACTCGTATAAAACTCGTTTCAACATGCCACTCAATTTATCTAATTACTTTCAATTTGATTAAAATACCAAACGGATTGCAACACACACACAAAACATAGCAGATGGAACTTTTTGACACGATTATCCTTAATCGACCTTCCTGAGGGCGGGTGATGTGATGTGATGATGATGAGAAGTTTCGCAATATCCGCAGTCGGTCAAGAGTCGACTCAAAGAGTCATGTACTCGAAAAAAAAAAGGAATGAATTTTCTTCTTTTTTTTCAATTAATTCGCATCTTGCATATGATGGAGACTTCACAAACGCGTCTTGAGTGTGGAAAAGACTACGCATAAAGTTTTCGTAGGCGCAAACACATACGGGTCATGCAAAAAAAAAAATTTATAGAAGATACTAAAAAAGAAGACTCTTAGTCTCCGTTGTGTGACGGCTTACTAACTTTGAATTGAAGCAACCGATCGCGTCGAGAATAGAACCGAAACTGGTACTAGATGACAGAATAATCTGCCAGATTACCGGCGATTCGCACTTAGTGCCTCCACGTCATGACGATCATGATCATGATGATGATCAGAGAGGGTTGCACTCGGATTAGAGGCATCACAAATTTACATAGTATATGGCAAGATTTAAACTTATTTCGAGGTTTTTTGTTGTTGGTTTCGTTCGATGGTAAAGAGCTTAACTGGGCAGACTTCCCCGAGTGGATTGCGTCGGAAGGTGAACTGGACTGGATTGAATTATTTATTGTCGTCATGAATATTCACAAAAAAAAAAAACTAAATACAAAGAATTGTTTTCTTTGTGGTCGCGCTGATAATAATTAGAATGTGTTGCGGCGTAGTTAAGTGCAGATGATGATTCAGTTGGTGGGAGAAGAGTGGGTTGACTTTGAAGAAAATGATAGTCCAGCCGGTTTTTTGATACACCTCATCTGTTTTGGCAACAAAATGCAGTTGGACTCCGACGAAAGGTTCAATGGGAACTTTACTGCTCTGCATTTTCTATCTCCTCTTCCATGTTCTGAAGCCAAAGTAAGTTTTAGTTTGTTTATCCTTATTCTGCATTTTTCTTTTTCTACTCTTCCATGCAATCAAGACTACAAACAAATTAACACCACTCTAATTCTGATAACACAATTGGAATGTTCTTCTACAGTCATGACCCGGAAGAATTTTCCGCACACGATCTTCTGCCCAGTCTCGATGCTTGTCTCTTACCCTGTCTACTAGCAGACAGATTTATAATCATTTAGTTTAACTATCTGCTGACAGAAGTGGATTTTATGCTAAACTTGTAATTTATGCCTCCATCCATGGGTCTTCTTTAAATTGTTGCCCAGGAACAGTTTTATGATACTTTTTTTTCTTCTTGCAGGCAGGCGTAATTCAATTACTAGCATTGTCTAGTTCTGAATCTCGGAGATAGACACTTCAATCCGTGGTGATGTTCGCATGAGTAGAGACTCTTCAAGCCTACGCAACACGCGTGTGGGTGAAGGAAAATTATTCAACAATTATGTTTTGGGGTAGCACAGCAGCGATTGTCAGTTATGAGGGGATCACTTTCTAAGCAATGATAGATTTATCAATTGAGTAAGCGCCTCTGGAGTTAACTACCTTTTGTGATTACCTAGAGAGAAAACGAATTGCGTGTGATAAGCAGAAGTAGATCCGTCTTCATTGGCTTCATCTACCATTTTCTACAATTTTGGATTACCTACCTCTTTAAACGAAAATTAATTTTTTCTGTGAGGGTCTTTTGAAGACACCTAGATTCAGATGACTTCTAAAAGGAGCTCCAGCTACTCTTCAAATGAAAATTAATTTTTTCCGTCAGGATGTCTTGAAGACACCTAACATCTGGCTTTTATAAACATCTCAACCGGCCATTTTGTGTAGTGATGTACAACAAAATGTCAACATATAACGAAATGCTGCCAACTTCAGAAACCTCCATGATTGATGCTGCTGCATTGAATTTCTAGAAACACCATTTGATTCCGAAATATTTCATGAAAGAAACAAAATATTTAATAGTCCTTCTTGAAAGAAAACGACAACTTTAATATTTTTTTGTTATTTATTTTCAGTTGTTTTTTTTTTTTTCTCATTAAATTTCACTAACATATACTTCGAACGTAATTTATATAAAACATCATTTTTACCTTATTCCATTTTTTTTTTTGTTTTTTTGTTTTTCCTGTTGTTAATTTTTTTATATCATTATTTTTTTCACTTGTCTTCTTTATACAGTTGTTTTTTTTTGCTTTTGTTTTAAATTACTTCTTAAATAAACGTTAGTGAATAATAAATTAAATTAATTGTAATTGTACCAAAAAAAAAAACTTACAAAATAATATTAAAAATAAACTTAAGATAAAAATTATATTTTTTGTCTTTTCATTATCCTTGCAAAATACGTATTTACAAATGTAATAACTTTATAAACGCTCATCAACTATAAATTACTTTTAGAATATATTTTTCTTTTCTTCTATATGTACTTGAATTTTTTTCAAAAAAAAGAAAACCAATAAAAAAAGGTTTAATTTTTTTTAAACTCGTTTCTGAGCAACGTTTGTTTTTTTTTTGGGAGAGTTGGAGAAAAAAGTGAAAGAAAATGGAAAACAGAAACCGAAAAAAAAAATGTTTGAATGACAATCGATTTTTAAAATGTTTATTTTTCTTTTAAATATTGTGAACTGTTTTTGTTTTAATTGCTGTTAGTTTTCTCTTAATTTAAAATGTTACCTAAGGTTTTCTTGTATTATTTTTATTCTTTTTTTTCTTTTGTTTAATGAATTAAATATTTATATTTATTTTTGATTGTTTAACTATGTACGAAATTTTTTTTCTCAGTGTTTTTTTTTTTGTTTTCTCAATTTTAGTAGAAATCATGAAAAAATCGTTTCGATTTTAAAAATTACAATCAAGAAGAACCGCGTGCTTCTTAATTTAAATACGATTTACAATATTCTGTTTTTTTTTCTTTTTCGATTTTTTGTTGTTAAATTTAAGTTTTCCTTTTTTTGTTTCTTTTATTTAATAAATACTAATAATATAATTTAAGGTTTTTTTTTGTAACATAAAATAAGTTTGTACTATGTAAAAAAAGGTAAAAAATATGTCATATAAAATATTGGTTTTACTACTTGAAAATTTTTCGACCGATTTTGTTTAACTTTGTGCCATTTTTTTTGAAAAGAAGGACGAATTTTTAAATGAACTCAATGATAAAGCTTTATGTGAAAAAGAATCTCTTAAACGAAAGAATGAAATATAAGCAAACATGTTTGTTAAATTATATGTTTATATTTATGGTCGATAAAGCGTTAGATTTCTTAAGTCTGAATGAGTTTTTTTTATATCTTTTTTGTTTTGCTTACTTAAGACCTAGTAATTCTTCTTTTCGTTTTTTTTAAGATTTAATACTTTTTTTTTTCTTTTCCACGATCTTCGGTGTCAATATATTTGATATTGATGCTAAAAAATAGAAATATATTTTTTTTTTGTTAAATTTAATTCGTTTGAATTTTGAGCGACAAATTTGAGAATTGAGTGCACTTGAGTTTAGAGATGGAAAAATGTTGGAAAATATGGAAATGAGAATCTGCTTTATGGTGGTGGTGGTTGAGGCGTTAGAAATGCGTGAAAATTGTGAATTAAGAGATGTGTGACATTTTGTTTTCGGCGACCATACGTCAACGTGGATTTAATGTTATGTAGCTATATTTTTGGCTTTGTCTTGTTTACCTTACTTGATATTTCATGGAGAAGTCCATGAATAACAGCTGCATCTTGGCATTGTTTTTCCTTCTTGACGATGTCTTATTAACTTACTCGTAAACTTATGTCTTCTCTTCGCGCTTTAAGATTAAGGGTAAAGGCCGAGGGGCTCCAGTACGGGAACATAGTACTTATGACAGAGAAAACGGAAACCACAATAAGGCGACATGAAAAGATTTAAGTTTTCATTTCATTTGTTTATCATCGCTGTAATTTTCTTTAACAAATATTGCAATTTAGTATATCCTTGGTTTGTTTATCATGCACTGACAAGAAATATTCACCGTCTTATAGGCGAGTATTATAAAAAAGCTCTCGGCCGTTAAGGGTTAAATGTTAGCGATTCTTATCTTATTCAAAGCCGCAACATAAGATGAATTCTTTTTCTTTTTGACTGCAATTGATGAACTAGACAAACGTGTCTTAAATAAATTAGGTGAGCGCAGTTTCTCTGTAGTTTCTGGCTGAATTGAACAGAAAGTGAACTGCGTCGGTTAAGTACAACGAACCATCTGCTTTGGCGTCATTTTAAATTTTCCGACTATAGTTTTCAGAAGGTTTGCTAGAACTACTCAATTACGAGCCCTAAGCAGTCCTAACATTTCCTTCTGATTGATTCAAGCCATCATTGACCGATTTTTTTCTATCCTCAATTCTAATTTGGGGAGTAAAAGTTGATAGAACTGGTGCTAGCAAAAAATGGGGGTAAGCCGAAACCATTTGTTGCTCTGGCTACATTTTCTCTTATTTTTTTAAATTTTTAGTTAGCTTTAAATAAATAAATAAATAAACAGACAGACAGACGAACACCGAAATGATTCCATAAGTCTCGTTATTGCTTTGGAATGAAACCCTAAAAATGTGGTATCTCGTTGAAAAGAAATTTATGTTGGGCCTGCAATCACCGACGAATGTTAACAAAAGGTGTAAACATTATTTCCAAAAAGACCTTAAAAATGTAACAAGAGAAGCATGCTCTTACAGTTTTCGTTAGGGTTCTTTTAGTGAAATGCTGATTGAACTCTGGGAATCATGTAGTTGTAATTACATTTATTTTCATCGATTAACATATCGATTAATTATATAAGCTCTGACCTATGGGCTTTTACGCAGATTCGTTATTTTCTTTTTTCTTTGAAATCTGCTTACACAGAAATACGATAACAATTGATCTTACTACTGAAAAGACTTATGGTTTAACCCTTAACGACTGAAAGGCCGCGCTAAGTGGACAAAGTACTTAGACCATAGAAAACGAGAGGCCCGAATACGGGCACATCAAACGAATTCAGTTTTCATTTAATTTATTTATCATCGCTGTAGTTTTCTTTAACAAATATTGCAACTTAGTGCATCCCTCGTTTGTTGATACAGACCAGACTAACCAGAAATATTTACCGTAATATAACGTTTTAGGTTATGTTTAAATTTAAATGTATAGGTTAAGCTTTTATTCACATAAATATTTTAAATTTTCACTTAATTTTCCGTCGTCTAATGGGCGAGTATTACAAAAAAAAGGTACCGGCCGTTAAGAGGTAAAATTTAAATAATGCCCATCAGAAAGTTTTTAAAGGAAAAACTCTAGGAATTATGTTTTCATCAGCAGTATACAGCTGCGGTCAAAATAGTAGCAGTGCAAAGCAGTAATAGTGTGAGAGAATGTTTTTTTAAGACTTTGAGAATGTTCTTCTACTTCAGAAGAATAACTGAAAGGAGTAAGAGATTTTTCAATTTCTCCTTTAGCATGATATTACGCAAGTTGCAAGAAGGTATACTTCAGAAAGCAGCACTGCTATTATTTTGAATGCAACTGTGGGTGTCTATAGCCATCCATAACCTTAATTTAAATTGAAATTAAAAACAAAAAATTAAATTGAAGAAATTGGGAAGTGGAATTTACTCAATTTACTGACAAACATTGCATACGTCCACTTCACGTCTGCAAACTGCTGCATCAAGCTCTCGTTGTCTTTTTTTTCAGTTCAATTTAATCAGGTTTTATGTTTATTTATTTTTATTTATTACTTTCATGAAGTAGCAACTCTTCATATCAAGTCTTCGGTTAAATAAAGACACCACTTATGACGTCTTCTTACGAGAAAGTCGTGCCTGGCTTGGAAATTAGTTTTAATGTTGCAAATTTGGTTTTAAGAAACGTCAAATACAACAATTTAACCAAATTCGGGTGGCAAAAAAAGGAGTGGAGTTTAAATTCCAATTTTGGTCGCACGAAGTCCGCCATATTGGTTTCAGGATGATGTCACTTAGCTTAAAATACAACAGTGTATTGTTACGAAAATAAAACGTGTATGCAAAATTTCAGCTTAATCGAAAACGGAGAAGTGGCTCCATCTTCCAAAATTTGCTTATATATTTTTTGACAAGACGAATGATTTAAAGCGTGCAAGTTACTAAACGAAAAGGTCACAACGTTTTATTCAGCACGTAAATCAAAACCTCTCTGAACAGATTATTTCATTTCCACGATCGACCTGCACAAGTCGTCTCACCAAAAGCAGATCCTCACGCAGCTTCCTCAGTGATTGTAAAGAGTCTTAAGAAAAAAGAAAGCATACATTTTATTGAGCAATAGAAGAGTCTACTTGGTTGTTTCATCGAACTCAAGAAAAAAAATCAGAAAAAAAGAAACAGATGTCACAAGGCATACATTTTGTTTTATATCATCGCACATACAAAAAAAAAATAAGAAGAAATCCACAAAAAATTCAATAAAACCAAAAAACAAACAACGTCAAATTCATTTTTTCCTAGAAAAAAAAATATCATTTTCGTAGGTTATGTAATAATTTGATTTTTTTTTTTAATTTTTTTCTTTTAAATGTATAATAATATAATTTTTGTTTTGTTTTATTTAATTTTATCAATAAATGTGCACCTATTTGTTTAAACTTTACTCCATTTTGGTTTTTTTTTTTCGTTTAAATTTCTATTCTTCCTTTCATTGGTTAATGTATTTTTTTTTTAACCAAAGAAAAAAAAGGGTTTTTGTTTTATATATAGAGTTATTTTCTTTTTCTTTATGTATATATATAATTTATGTTTTCTTTAAATTATGAAACGTTTTTCTTTTTGTCCTTGTTCTCTATATATATATATGAGTTTGTTATTCTCATTTGCTTAAAATGTGTTGGTATTCTGTATTTACTCAATCTGTCTCACTTTGTGTGTGTCTTTCTTTTGTTTTTCTGGTGAAAAGAAAAAGAATTTTGTTTTTATTACTTTTCGTGTCGTAATTCAGAGAAATTTAAGAATTTTTTTTTTCTTCTAAAAAAAATCATAATTCATATTTACAGAGTTGTTTATAATTATTTATACTTTTTTTTTGTCATATAATTAGTAATAATAATTTGTTTTATCCTAAATATCTTTTTTTTGTGTATTTTAATATAACGATAGCATTTTACTATTATTTTTTTCTGTTTTTTTTTTGTTTATAATTTACTTGTTGTAATAATTGCGATCTTATCGAAGTTTTGTTTTTCTATTTTTATTTTTTTTACATTAATATATATTTTTTTGTTTTACTTTATTTTTTACATTAAAATTAAATTCTAAGTTGTTGTGTTTAATAATCAATAATAATTAATTTTCTTTTTTTTGTTTTCTTGTTGTGTACGTTTTTATTAGTATTTTTAATTACTAACGTTAATTTACCTATTTCTATGTAAGAAATAATTCGAGTGCTCTTTAAGAAGTTCAAGGGTTTTTTTTTTGGGGTTGGGGATGTGGAAAGGCGTGTTTTATTTTTAGTTCATAGCCATTGTTGCTCTCTTTGCCCGGTGGAAGGGGGGAGGAAGGACGTGTGTTGTTCTCTACGTGTGTGGGTGGTCTGGTGTCTACTAGCACATGCTCTCGAGCTCCACGACTCCGGCCCGCTTCATGGCCTGCCGCTTGCGGTAGGCGTAGAACTCCTCCTTCATGGCTTGGACGCGGGCCTCGATGTTGTCGTAGCGAGTGCTGGCGCCAAACCTTTGCTTGCGCATGGGGCCGAGAGTCATGGCGGCGGTTGGGGGCATGCCCGAGGTGGCGGTGTGGAAGATGCCACCCGCGGTGCTTCCTGTGTCGATGTTGAGCAAGTTGAGATCGTCGCGCGGGCCGCCCGTCGGCGTGGACGCACTGGGGGTGGGTGTGGACGGGTCGAACTCGTAGTGACCGTCGACGCTGCCCACATCGACCGCCTTGTGCAGGTTCACGGTGTCGGTGGCGGCATTGAGGCGCGAGATCATGTCCAGCCAATGACCCATGGTGTAGGGCGGGGTCGTTGGCCGCTGGAGGCTGCCCGTGTAGGTGTTGTAGTAGGGCAGCGTTGATTGTGTACCCACTGTCGCGGACGCGGCCGGCGGCGCGTGGTGATGGTGGTGGTGATGCAGGCTGTGGTGGTGGTAGTGCTGGCCTGGATCCTGGTAGTAGTAGGACGTGGATGGAGGCGGTGGAGGTGGACGATACGGAGGCAGTAATCGCCATTCACTGGTACTCCCCGAATGATGAGATCCGTGCTGCTGGTTCGACGTGTTCTTGCTGCCGAAGCCGCTCGAGCTGGAGCGGCTCTCGGGCGAAGCTTCTAGCCCCATGCCACCGGAGGTGCGATAATGTGCCGCAAAATTAAGATGTGGCAGCGGGGATAGGAGCTCCGAGTGGGAGCGGGTCACACGCGAGTGGCGCGGGTACCATCGCGTTCTCGGGCGGTAGCTGTGATATGGGGTCTGCGAGTGGTAGTATCCCCGCCATGACGGTGACGGCGGCACGTGGAGCGGCACGAAGCCCTGGTTCATACGTCGTGTCTCCTCCTGGATTGTCCTCAGCGAGGGCAACTCATGGGAGTAGTAGCGTTGGTATCGGTTGCCAGCGACGCCGCCGCTAGTCGCGGCTGCGGCAGCTGCTCCCCCGCTGGACGGCGTGGGAAACGACCGCTCCGCCGAGCTCGGGTACACGGTACTCAGGTCGGAGAACTGGTTTCCCGCCGGGGTCCACGGCGAGTGGATGCCGATCGTGCTGGCTGGCGAGCTGGAGAATATCCGCGAGACCCGCGACGGCGTGTAGAGGTTGGGGGTGATCGGCGTCTGCGGCCCGCTCAGCGTGTTGATGTGCAGGTTTTGGTGGAGCGGCCGCGACGCTGGCTGCGGCAGGTTTCGGTAGATGTTGCTGTACTGCTGGTTGCGGGACACGTTCTGGTAGCGTCCCGCGCCCACGCGCAGCAACCCACCAAGACCGTGGAGGAACCCCCGTCCGGAGCCGTTCGAGTGAAGGCTCAGCTGGCTCGGCGACGCGACCAGGGGTCGCCGCCAAGACGCTCGCGAGTTGATGAAGTTGCGCCGCGCCAGGAAACCGCCGTCATCGCTGCTGGAGTTCTGCGAGCCGGTGCTGTTGCGTCGCTCGCCGCCGCTGGCCGCCTGAATGTCTGGCGATTCGGAGAGTACGAAGCGTCCATCCACGGAGCGATGGATTTGGCCAACATTTCGGGTTCCATCTATCTCATCGGCGTGCGGTGTGCTATAGATGGAGTGACAATTCGTACAACGATCTGGTGGCCAAATCCAGTGGAGAATGGTGATGAGGACAGTGGTTACACTTGATATTCTGGCTTGTTTATATCTGTGGGGGGAAAGAGAGAGTGTTCGCATTAGTTCACTGGGATTGAAGGCGGGCAAACGGGTGAAGTGGCAACAAAGAGGCAAATGTAGCACAACACAAATAAACGCTGATTTCATGCAACAATTATTTTTATATGAATAGAAATGTAAGAAAAAAAAAAAAAAATGTGTGACCGCAGCTTTGGCGGTGGAACGTGCTGGGAACGTTGAAAAATGAGCCAAGGACCGTCTGAGTTCCGATGGAAAAAGGTTAGACTTTTATGAGTTCGTCGCCGCAAAGGGGATTTTCAGTGCCGATGCGGTGCCGAACCGGGTCAGAAACGTTTTGATTTGGAAAATTTTGTTTTTTTTTTTTTATTTCTGAAAGAGAAGTATGGTTAGCACTTGCAATTAGTAGGCATTCAGCAGTTAGTCACGAGGTAAAAAGAGGTGAAGAAAAGCTTTGCAAAATGATTTCGCGGGTGGTTGTCGATGTGCCTTTGGGGGCAGCTGCTTGAGCTCGGTACACGTTGGGGTAGGTAATTTACCTTCGCATCTAAATCTTTCCACACAAATACGTAAGGTCGTATTTTTAAAATGTTTAAAATCTAAGTGTTTACTTTTTAAAGAAAAACATTTTTAAGAGAAAAGAGACGGGTGGCTTTTGACAGTCTGTGACGGCCATTTCTTGGCGGCATCGATAAAATTTCTCTGTCACGGACGCTAACTGACAAGTTTTTTCATAAAACTGAACGAGCATCGAAGCCTTTGGAAAGGGACTTAGATTTGGCTGAGGGACATTCTAGAACAAATGTTTTTTTAAGAAAAAAATGTCCATGTACTCGATGTTGATCCGGTGGAAACTTTTCCACGAAAAGTTGCTGTTTGTTGCCGACATAGAATTGATGAAGTCTACTTTTCGAACCAAAGGTACTTAGACCATCCCTGTCAACGGCTAAGAATAATTGATAAATATATTCTTGTGCTCGAAGTGCTCGAAGATTTTTCGGGCTGTGGAAGCACTTATTTTCTTTTTAAACATTTGTTGAATATTTTCAGTTACTTGGAACGCAGTTATTTTAAGATTTTTCTTAACTTCCGACACAATTTTGATATTTCTTGCTTCTCTTTGAGCTGAACTTTACAGGCCGGCCGGATCTTGGCTTGGAGGTTATGACTCCCTTTCTTTTAAAATTTGTTACAACTCTCCTAATTGATGATGCCCACGTTCTACCAACAGGGTTAGCTGTTTGGCGGTAATTTTCAACTTCTTCATGAAGTTTTATAATATAACGTCAATCTAATTTCTTTGTGGTAACATTTTTAATGAAATTACACCACGGTAGTAAGAATTATAATAAAATCAAAGAAAATTCCACATTTTCAAAGTTTCTATTCAAATATGCAACGCACGCTACTAAAGAAAATGTGAAATCGAATGATTAGCGTACACTTTTTACGCCTGTAATTTTAGGTGGCGTCAGTTAAAATTGATAATCTCTGCTTGCGACCTTAAATTTCTTCAATTTTAGCGCAGGCATGTTGTATAAGTACAGGATAAAGATTATTTAAAAATTGTGCCAATAATTATTTAAAAGGTTCCAACATTTTTAAAGGAGCATAGACTCATGACACCTAGTGTGTGTATTTCAAGGATTTTTAAGTTTTTCTATTTTTCTATTGAATTCTATTTATTTTAATGCTTTTGTATCGGACTGCAAGATTTTACAACTCAGAAACTCAAATCACCTATCGAACTGTGCGAGCATACAACTCGGCAGGCTATGCTTTACTTTTGAAGAAGATATGTTGTGAAAAGTTTGTTTTTAGTCTAAAATTGCGGTTTCCAGTCCAAAGTGGCACTGATATACTGGGCTACGATCACAAATGAGCCAATACAGACAGATACACAACTTCTACTTCTCTAGCCCCTTCATTTTATTTGACAGCGTTTTTTATAACGTTTTGTGTCTGTGAATACGTGTGGGAGCTTTGAACCACAAATGATACAATTGTGCGTGAAAATGATGAACAAGTGTTCGGTGCTTCCTGAATTACTGTCAAAATGCTTCCTGTATTTCAGCTACATTCGTTAATTACTGTCAAATTCATCGATGGGCAAGGGAAAATAGCCGCTGTATAGTTGGGTTGTTGTGGCTTTTAAGCTTTTTTTTGACAGCATTTAAGAAAGTCCTTAAAGTCTTAAATTTGTTTACGATCTTCATTTACTCTGACACCTTTTTCGTTGACAACAACAATTTACAACTCTTTCGGAACCAGCCTCCTGAAATTTCACAAAATTTATTTTAACTTTGCAATAATGATTGACTTGGATTTAAAAAAAAAAATGACCAGGACCTGAAAAAAAAAGGACACACATTTGTGGTCTTTAAGCTAGGAAAATCGAGATTGAACAAAAAAACACAAACTCGTACGTTGTGTCAGAAAGGGATAAATTAATTTTTTTTAAAGTGCCAGGCATTATTTTGTTATCTAAATTGGCAGTGGCTTGTCATTTTCGATTAATCTGTCATTGCACTTGCTTAATTTACGCAGTGCAGAGGAAAACTAAAAACTAACTAACTAAGAACAGAAATTCTTAATTAGAGCGAATATCTAACTAAATTACCATGTTTGGATTGCTTTTAGAAAATAAAATTGTTATATTTTTTCTTTCATATAAGAGGAAACACAACTTTGTTTAAAACTTTCGACCTCATTCGTCGTTTCTGTGTTAAGAAACGAACATTATCGCTAAAATTCTCTGAAAGACTAACAATGGCGATTAAATTCCGACGGGCATTTAGATTTTAATTAGTATGTTCTATCGTTCAATCGTTTTTTTTTTCTTGTTTGTTTTTAAACTATCCTTTGATGCAAATGAAGTAGAGCACTTAAAGGATAATATAAGAAAAAGTGAAATTGCAAAGAATATGTTTCTTTTAATCGTTTCTTTAACGAGAGTAGTAACTAATATGGGAAAGGATACGGTGCCTTGTTCTTTGTTAAGGTTTTTCTTATATTTGTTAAGTACTGTACCGCTTACAATTATTTGTCAAAAGGGTTTCACAAAATATGCAAATTTGTAGTGATTTGCAACTATAAGGTCACTTAAGAAAATATGTAAAAACTCTCTGTAGTCTTTGTATGTTTTCTACAAAAGAAAATGTTTCTCCTTCAAACTTTGTTTATCGTCGATTGAAGTAAATTGTTTTTTTTTTTTTGTTAATACCGAAGTCTAATGGTCAAAACCGTGCAAATGGAAACGTCCTTCATCTCTCTGTTTAGATCCATGAGGGATCCATCTGAAGTTTAGGAACTCATCAGAATAAAAAATCTTTTAGCTGTGTTGAAGGTTTTACTAAGACGTGAAATATACAAAACAAGCAGTGGAAACGAAATCCGTTGGTTCTTTTTATTGAAGAAGAACATGACTTTTTGTCTAAAGATCTTGCTAATTTTAAAATGGCGTAGAATATCTGATCTTTTTTTTTGTTAGATAACATGAAAATTGAAATGCATTTGAATGTCTCGCTGAATTTGACTTGCAAGGGAACAAATTGATGTACGGTCATGTGTCGAATTGAAATGGACGACAAGGAGGCTGCATGAATTGCCTTTAAATTCGTGTACTTTTGAGAGAAAAACGAAATGTATTGGAGCCCCGTTTCCTAAATAAATTCTTAAATTCAATAAAAAACTACAAAACAAAGACAACAAATTCGTGCAGGACATGTTCGATTGCTGGTCACTGAATTGAAAAAAAATAATCTTTAAAATATGAACTCACAAAAAACAGTTCTAACAAACGAGCAAGTCTACAAAAATAAAAAGAAAACCAAAAACACAAACAGAGCACGCATTTGAAAATCACCACAAACCTTTAAATCTGCATTTAAACGCGTCCAAATTCGCGGAAGGATACATTTATTTTAGTTAAAAAATAAAACAAAATGAACAACAACCAATGTTCAACATTCGCATAGATGAGCACACACGTAGGGACGGGGAAAAGTTGTAGCAATAAAAGAGCATTTAACATCCATTTTAGTTATCCGTTCGATGGTATCGAAAGCATTTTACAAAAAAAAAAAAACGAACAGAAAAAAAACAGAACGAGGAGAAAAAAGAAAGAAAAACAGAGAATTCAAATACAATGCATTAAGTTATTTGCTATAATCCAACAAAGTTTTTTTTTTTTTTGTTTTAAATTTGAGGGGAAAAACCAAAAATAAAAAAAGGAGATTGCACATAAAATCGTGAGATTATATGCATGAATTATTTTTGAACGTATCCCCACCGCCACACACACACACAGAGGGGGTGTGTTCGAAAATCAACAAAACACGAGAAAAGAAAGGAAAATCATTAAAAGTACTCTAAGTCGGGAGAGGTGCCGGAAGGAAAGAGCTCACAGTTGCTGTTACCGGCTTTACCGTGATGCGCGCGTATGGCTGTGTGTTGGTGCGAGAATTTTTATGACTTTTCGCGCTGAAATTGCGATTTTTATGCCAACACGCCATTGTGTTGCTACCCTCATCCCACCCAACCGATGAGGGAAATAGGAAAAACATCAATCGATGGGCGCCGCTAAGGGCTTTTGGGCGTCATGTAAAAGCGAAACAAGCACACAGCCACACACACACACACCGATTTGAAATGAGCTACCACAGTGGCGAAAACCCATTAGAGGCGCAAATATCGAAACGTACTTAAAAACTGATTCCGATATGGTATTTATGGGCGAGAGATCCTTTTTTTATTGCCACTTTATGTTATGCTTCCGCATTGGAAATAACGCTCTAGCAATTGGGTGGCGTTGCCGACGCCGCCGCCGGTGCTCTGATGGTGTCTGATGGTTTGATGGTGTGATGGTCTTTTTTAGCTTTTCTCGTCTCGCCTGTTCGGTCTCCTCCCCAAACCGTAAATCATTGTGTAAATTCTTGTGAAAATATTTAAAAGGACACAAAGAGGCTCGGTGCTCGGGTAGTGAGTGAAATGCTAAAATCCAAACGGCAAACAAACAACAAGCACTGAAATAACTTAAATCGATGTTTTAAAACATTTGCGAGGACTGCTGGTGGGGTGGTTTGCCCGAGGGGGTTGCACATAAAACATTTACGTTACGTTTTTATCCTTCAGGACGACGACGACGATGGCGGAAGAGCGAGAGTGCCCAGAAATATGCGAAAAGGAAGAAAATATGAATCAAAAGGATATACGAGACTCCTGAAGATGAATGTGACGACAGCAACGACGACGTCGAGGTCGACGACGACGGGGTCATATGTGAGGTATGTGTTTGTGATTTTTATGTTTGCTCAACGAAAGCAGCAGCAGTGGTTAAAATAATGACAGCGAAAGGAATTTAAAAGAAGAAAAAGAATTTTTTTTTTTTTTTGTTTACTCACTACGGACTCACGAACAGGAACGAAGGACGAATTATGACGGGGATTCGTTGCAGCCGTGCTTGAGGTTTGAAGTAATTCTTGAAATATGGTAATAGGGATTTATTTTCTCGTGTGGGAATGAATTGTTTGACTTTGTATTAATGGAAAGTGGATATGAGACACCATCAATTGGGATGAGCGTGGGTTGGTGGTGGTGTGTGCGTGAGATTTGGATTAACTTTTGGTGGGTGTGAGAAGAAAATTCTATTTGTTATTTGGGAGATCCCATAAAGTTTGGTGAAATAGTTTCCTAAGATATGAGGAAGTCAGGGATTTGCAGAGGAAGTAAGTCTGGAACTAAAGTCGGCGCAAGTGGGAGGAGGTGGAATGCAATTGATTGGAAAGTCATTCTCACTCTTCTAGGATTTAGAGTCATGGTTGTAAGAAGTATGGCTTTTTTTAGTTGGTTTCATAATCTTCAAGAGTTGTGGCCTCTATGGTTCATAAACAACCGCAGTTTTTGTCAGCATTAAACATTTTTTTATTTAAACATTTAAGAACCGATTCATTCAAACAGACGCTGTACATAGAAGAAATGTAATTATAGAGTACTAAATGAGAAACTTGAGGACATAAATCTCCGAAAAGCTGGTCATTTTCTAATAAATGTGGCACTTGACTTAAGTCTTCGAAAAGTTCGTTGTTTTCTAGTAAATGAGGAAAATAAGCTATATATATCTCGAATCCTCGAAAGGTTTGTCATTTTAAGCTTTGGACTGAACCTCAGCTTTGCCTAACGATGGAAGCACATTCTACGACGAGTCGACGACGCAGCTTGACTGATTTGTTTAACTAGGTTTGAAAAATGTTTTATTTCTTAAATATTCTTACCAAAATTTCTAATTATGGTTTTATTTATAAAGGGTGATTGAAGTTGTTATAAAGGGTGATTTTTTATCTATTATCTTTTGGCAACACTGGTTTAAACAGCTGGCGCACGTTTCGTGTTTTGTTTCACTGTCAATCATCTTCAGTTTGGTCTATAATTTAACCATGAATCGTCTTACAAACGAACAACGCTTGCAAATTATTGAATTTTATTATCAAAATGCGTGCTTTGTTAAGAAAGTTCATCGTTGTTCAGCGACGAAGCTCATTTTTGGCTCAATGGGTACGTAAATAAGCAGAATTGTCGATTTTGGAGTGAATATCAGCCAGAAGCATTGCAAGAGCTACCAATGCATCCAGAAAAAGTCACAGTTTGGTGTGGTTTATGGGCTGGTGGCATCATTGGACCGTACTTCTTCAAAGATGATGCGAATCGTAACGTAATTGTGAATGGTGAGCGCTACCGTGAGATGATATCCATTTTTTTTTGCCCAAAATGCAAGAGCTTAACTTGCATGACATGTGGTTTCAACAAGACGGTGCCACATGCCACACAGCACGCGCAACAATGGACTTATTGAGAGGCGAGTTCGGTGAACATTTTATTTCACGTTCGGGACCGGTCAATTGGCCGCCTAGATCGTGCGATTTAACGCCTTTAGACTATTTTTTGTGGGGCTATGTTAAAGATCATGTCTATACAGACAAGCCCGCTTCAATTGACGCATTGGAAGACAACATTGAAGCATTTATTCGTGAGATACCGGCCAAAATGTTGGAAAGAGTATGCCAAAATGGGACTAAGCGGATGGAGCATTTGAGGTGCAGTCAAGGCCAACATTTGCATGAAATAATCTTCAAACATTAAATTATATGGACCGTACTATCGATTCAAATAAAGATTTCATGCATTTTTCTGAATTTTATGTGTTTTTTTTTTGAAAAACTTTCCTATAGCTTTTAAAAAATCACCCTTTACGTACAACGAACATTTACAGCTGCGGTCAAAATAATAGCAGTGCATAGCAGTAATAGTGTGAGAGAATATTTTTTTCTTGGAGACTTTGGGAATGTTCTTCTACTTTCGAACAATAACTGAAAGGAGTAAGAGATTTTTCAATTACTCCGATCATTAGGATTTTTTTTGTTTTATATTATGGTGCGTGATAAAGGGGTTGGGGCTACCCTTAAGTATCCTGTTTAGCACACAGCACGGGCCGAAGGTACCGTGGGAGAGATGGAAAGAAGAATCATGATATGAATCAAGTTGCCAGAAGGTAACCTTCAGAAAGCAACACTGCTGTTATTATATTTTGACCGCAACTGTATGTTGGCGTCGTGGAATCAAAGAAGCATGTTTTTTACGTAGAAGAAGTAAGCATGTCCTTCCAGGGTTAAAATTCCAACAAGGCATTAACCGATTCAGAAAATGAAACTCTTTGTAAATTTTTCACAAAATGGATTTCACAGCAATGGAACTTCTGAAAGAGCCTGAAATTGAAATACAAACTACGATCTCAATTCCTGAATTCAGCGAATGACTTCGAATGGACATCGTTTCAAAAGACCTCGGGGTCAATCAGGAAAGTGATTTAGGAATTCCTGAATCGATGAATGAATGTTCGGTGGCACAATACGGTATTTTTTTTTTTTTTTGTAAAAAGAAGGTACTTACAGAAATCAGTCCCAGGACATGCCTATCTCTAATTACCAGGCACAAATACGACCGGCATTTCATTTTACTGATTTCAGTTTTCTTTTATTATTGAAGCACGATAAAGGGTTTCGTGCTTCCCTGAAGTATTCGGTTCACTTGATATGACTTGGATGTTAGGCGTATATTTTCAAAGAAAAATCAAAGGCTGATCGCATTGCGACGGAAAAGGAGCTCACTTGTTCACTCACTGTTCTCACTGATATTGTCTAAAAATTGTATATTGATGACAATAAAAGATTAAGTTTAGGAAAATTCAGCCTCTTTGGGCGACAAAAGAAGATGCGCTTTGACTCTAGACAGTAAAAAGGGATAAAGTTCGACTTACCCTAGTAAAATGGGGTTAAATTCTAAATTTGTAATGGATGCAAATTGAGTTTATCTTTAATATATGAATGTGAACCCCAAAGTTTACATTTAAGGAACAACAATGAGCTATGTAATACGCCTACACCTACACTAGCCTTAATTCCACTGCCCTCGAATAAAAATGGAACATCCTCTCGCACTCCAGTCCATTGTCTTATGCCGACATAAAAAAAAGGGAGTCCCATTCTGCATGCAAAAGCCTCTTAAGGCCCTTCACACTCATCTGTCGTTCATTTCATAGTCTCTCCGTGACAGCAGTCAAAGTGTTTTGACACCTTTATGTTTGACATTTCAGGAGAAAAAAAAAGCCGTCATAAAATTTTAACAGAAACCTCTTAAATGGCGACGTCAGAAAGAGCATGTCCTGCGATTAACCTTACACACACATCTCCATGTCGCTTATAGTCCTCTTTTTTTTCCAACTGAACTCATAAAAACTCACGAATGTGAAAACAAAAAAACAACTTCACCTTAAAAAAAAAACAACCCCCTCCATCCATCCACCCAAACGAGGTGCATGCATTATTAACCACTAACAGCGAGCCGTGTGGGCCAAGTGGCACACTGCAATGTGAAATGGCCTTGTCAAAAAAAACAGAACAACAAGGAGAGCAAACTTAACATATCCTTTGAGATTAGTCGTTCGTTGTGTATTCCTTTGTATGTGAAATGAAATTTTCATTATGAAACAGGGTGCTGAATAATTAACGGCAGCAGGAGTGCAATTTTATTGTGCAATGTGTGTGGCTTATTTAAATGAAGCTTATTCCCCTCTCTCTCTCAGTCTTAAGGTCCTGATTTATATGTGCAATGAGGAGGTTAACATCAATTGAGGTATGCTCTCCACAGCAGCGGTGAAAGAAGAATGCAAAGTAATTTAGGTTTACCTTAGAATGCAAGAAATTAATTCAGGCGAATGTGTGGGGGGTGCATTGCAGGACTCCCCTTTCGCTCACAGGGTTTGTGGAAATTGGATTTTCCAAGGTTGTGGGGCGGTGGGCGATAGTTTTTGTAGTCGCGACGAAAACTACACAAAATAAATCAAGCATGCGAAAAATAAAAATAAAAAAAAAAAATCTCAAATTGGGGGGTAAACGGAAAAACAAAAAAACTGACACAGAAATTTTAGTTTTTCATATCATTGACACATGAAACATGACATTTATGACAACATGAAACATGATAACAATGACACAATGATAAGGAGATAATGATTTGCTTACGATTTTGATTATGACATGATGGGCCTGGAACTATAAAAACGGTTTCGTAATCCCGATAGTATTCGGAATCATTCCTGTGAATTATTTTTTTTTTGTTTTGTTTGGTTTGGTCTTATAAAGGTAGTATATAAAATTGTATTTTGTTTTTTTTTATGCTAAACTAAAAAAATAAAATAAAGAAAAAAATAAATATAACAAAATAAAAATAGTTTTGTATGCTGCATAAAAAACAAAAGAAATGAAATTTTCAACATAAACTCACTTTTTTAAAGGCACTTGACCACTGGAATTAGAGCCCGTACGATTGGCAGCAATGTTACGGGCATCAGTCATCCTGCAAGCTACCATGTTGAACTCTGTAATCGAATTATTTCTAAAATTAATTGGGTTATAGCATTGGCCATCCTTAAAATATATATACTTTTATCGTTTCGCTTTGTTACTAAATATAGAACACATTGAACAAATATACTCCACCACCATTACATTCACTATATAATATTAGTAATATATAAATCTATGTTTTTTTTTTTAGTTGTTGTTTATGAAAACCAATGTTTGTACCTTTATGCGGTTGATTTGTTTAGTTAGAATTACATTTATTTACATTTACAAATAAGAGGGGGATGCATATTTACCACCACCATTATCATCATCATCATCATCATTTTCATCAGCAATATATTTTTTCTAGCAGTGAAAAAATAAAAGCTCAAACTCATTACTCGTTTAGCATTATTTAAAATCTAATTAATGTTGTTTTTCTGTTGTCAAATATTTTCGTATATTATCTAAGTGTAAACACATTTTGTTTTTAATCATTCTCACTCTAAAAACCAAAAAATATATGGATTAAATAAATATTTTAATTTTAATTTAATTGTTTACTATTTTGTATATAGCATATCATGGAGGGGAGCACACATAAAAAATATATATATATTAGAGGATATGGCGCAGATTTGAAGTTGTGGATATTTGATGGTCCAGGATGCTGATGATGCCTTCCTTGAAAGTTAAGTAGAACTTTCGAGGTTGGTGTGTAACCGGGTTTAAAGTATTTTTTTTTTTACTAATTTTGTTTTTTCTTAAAAAAAATTGGTAGCTAAGAAAATGTATGTGTGTGTTTTTTGTGTGAGAGTGTAATCTACCCACCTACAATTATTTGGAACTTTAAATGAAATTTTATTGAAACTTAGGCACTTGAAATCGTGATTTGGATAAAAATTGTGCTGTGCAAGTGAAACAAAAAAAACTATTAATTTGACGAATATGATCTTGCTATGAAGTTTTTTTTGGATTAACATAAGTCGCACGTTCATAACCTATTTCGTAGATTTTCTTTCATTGACCGATAATTCCACTAACTAGCTTTGAACTTTCATTCAAGGCCGATAAAAATGTTTCTGCTTTTCGATTTTTTACATTCAGATAGATTTGATTTTTTTAATTTATTTAAACTAAAACAGCATTTCTTCTGCACACATCTTTTTCAATTTCTTATTTATTTTCTTTAGAAGATGATGAAACAAATTATTTTTTTAGAAAACCAAGTTTTCATTTTATTTCTAAACTTGCTTCATCGGACCGACCACATTCGTAAAAAATCGTAGTGTTTAGATGATAATAAACGTTGTGGCTTTTTAGGCGCCATGGAGAAAGAAATTCTCCGCCATTTTCTGTCGTTCGCCATCTAGGATGACGAAAAGTACATCAAGTTTTGGTAAACGCCACAATAAGACGCACACTTTGTGCCATCGTGACGGACGCAGCTCCTAACACATCCAAAAGTCAATTTGCTCTCAATGCGGATACCCAGCCCCCAAGTTGCTTTCAAACAACTGGTAGATTAAGGCCAAGAAGAGAAGACCACTGGAACTGGTCGCATGCGTTTCCTGAAGGTCGTGCGAAGGCGCTTCCGCAACGGATTCCGGAAAGAACATAGGTCAAGCCGAAGAAGTCAACGTAAAGTTATCAACACATTTACCAAGACATGGTTTTAGATTAAACTTCGAAAGAATCGAATAAAAGGACTGATTTAACTTAAATAATACCTTCTTTGCAAAATAAATACTCGATGGCATGACTTCTAAGAATGTTAAGCTAGCAAATTCATTTTCTAGAATTTGTTTTTATAGAAACTTGTCAGCTAAGTCAAACATTGAGCAATTGACCTTCTTTAAGAATCATTTTGGAGTGTTACAAACAACTCTTAGTCCATGAATCTGTTTAAGGGTTTTCTCTAGTATCAAAAAAATATGCAGGTTGACTATGTGGAAGTTAAAAATTCCACGAAATTTCTCTTTAATGAAAAATAAGACGAAGGCCAACTATGTGAAAGTTAGAAGTTCCTCAAAAACTCTCTTCAAAAGAAGCATAAGGAAATTACAATTATTTCATGAAAATGTTATAAATTGTTGTTATGTTCCCGAACCGAACTTGATAGGACAGCAATTCGAAAATTGGTTCTTGACCATTAACCTATTTTTTTTTATTATTCTTTTCTATTCTATTCAACTATTTTCTTTTTTTTATTAAATTCCTCGTCACTTAGGATACATTTTAGATATTAGTTGACGTAACAACCCGTTGAGGGTCAGATCCAAGCCACGAAGGTACTTAGAATACACTCAGTGAAAAGGAGTCAAAAAGTCCACACTGATTTCTCCTGACAATATTTCAGACATCTCTTTTTGTCTCATCAGCACCATAACACGTTTAAGCAAATGTAAATGTCTTAATAAAATTGATTTGTGAAAGACTAAGATTGATGAATGTAAGAATGAAGCATAATTACAAAATGAACCACAAAAAACTAACAACAAACAAATGACTCTGTGCACGGTTATCTAAATACAAACACTTAACTTCGTTAACCAAACACTAAAGCAAAACAAAAACCACAAAAAAAAAAAAGAATCAAGCCATCTACCCCGGAAAAATTCATCAGAAGCCATTTTCTTTTTCTTTCGTTTTTTTTTTTTTTTAAGCTCGAGTAGAGTTACCAATCTACTATTTCTAACAAATTCGACACAACATTGAAGGTTTAACTAAACTTACCCAAATATATTTTTTGTTTTTTCTTTGAAATTTGTAAAATTTTCAAAATCATACATTCAATCGATTATTTTATTTAAATTTTTTAAGTTGCGTAAAATTTGTCGGTTTTGCTTTTTTATTTTTTTATTTGGAAAAAAATATCTCTTTTCTTTTACCAATTTTGTGCGTGAATTGTTTACAAAAAACGTCTGCCCATGGAATAAATCAATTTTAAAAAAAATCTAAAATGAAAGAGAATTTATTCCTAAACATGAATCTTAGTTCTGGGCAGTTAAAACGATGAAACTAAGACTCTTAACATTTTTGTTTGTTTAGAAATTAAAGAAAGTCTTTGTTTGTTTTGTAGGTGATTAAAAAAAAATATCTTTGTCCTGACAAAATGTAACAAAAGTAACTAACAAAAAATGATTTCAAAGTAAAATTCATAATTTCATGCACATATTGCCACAGTCATGACGAATCATGATGTTGCGAAAAATTTCATCTTCCTGTGTGGGCTGAATTTGGACGAGAGTATTTTTTGTAATCAATGTCTTTTTTTTTTTTGGTTCAGCAATAGAACAGAGAATTTACATTTTGATGTGAAAATATGAGAGACACTTTCGGTTTAAAATGGAAAATCAGAATTCAGTGAAAGGTCATTGCATACAATTTTTTGTTCAAAAATATGCAACGGAATTGGGAAGAAGAGCTTTAAGGGTTGGTCATCGTCTTTTGTGGTAGAGTGTGACGTTTTGTAGCAGATGCAAATAATTTTGGCTCTATTTGTTTTTGGCGTGAAGGTTTTTTCAGTTCGAAAACGAAGATTTGCTCAGATTATGACTGCTTACGATTTATTTACGTTAACAAGTCATCAACTTGTTTCCAGTGTAAAGTTTTTCCTGTTCTAAAACAAGGACCAGCTTAAATTATTTCTGCTTCACATTTATTTACGTAAACAAACAGCTCAAGAAGCTGGGAGTCTCACAAGCAATACTTTGGAGTCAAAAATGTTGGCAAATTTAAGGTTTTCGTTATTCCAATATGTGGTTTTTTGCAGTAAGAAAATAAAAGAAAGAATTTTCTATTCCTACTGGCAAAGGTAAATCAGGAGCCATCGTGAGACTAAATTTCATTTCTACTGAACTGATTTTCTTAAAGAAAAAACATTAACTGACAGGGGAAGTTAGACCGATTAGATATTTTAATAGACTGGATCTCCCTGGCAGCCCGCTTTGTTGGGTTTGCAAGAATGAAAGAAAACTCAAAACTCTTACGTCTTTATCCGTTCAGTGATTGTAAAACGTAAAACCAATGACCTAAGCGAGCATTTCAAGGAAACTTCAAGAATTGAGTGTAAGTCGGATCTGTAGGTTCATTGAGAGCTTAAAATTGTGAGTGAGGAAGCAATAATGTGCCTGCCGTGGCATCAAAATTAGTCTAACCTGGCCAAAGTGTGACTGAAAGTCTACCGGGGCTCATCCACATTCACCTAACCCAACCTAACTAGACAGTGTTCAGGTAAAATCGTTCAATGTTGTTGAAAAACTGTTTTTAGTAATTTTTGTAAGATGAGCGAACCTGCCATTTTATAAAATAAAAAAATAAACTTCCTTCTTGCTTGAGCCGTCAAGGAGGCAAACTCTAATCCTAGTTTCCGAACCATTTTAATCGTCATCTAAACACAGAATTGAGCACAGTATAACATTAATGAAAAATATTCCAATTTCGATTTTTAAATTTTTAAATTTCCATCCTGCTAATGAACCTTTTTTTTCAGAAGGAACGAAATTCTCTGCAGAAGACACCTCGACGTGACGTTCATTCCACCCATAACTTGATGAGGCGAACTGAAGGCGACTTGTTTAAGGTAATTTTTAACGTTGCTTTCAAGCCTACGCAATGGGTGCCTATCAGGCTCGATAAGATTTAAATTCTCCTCTTCATCCCCCCAACCGACCAAACAACTCTCGTTAAAATTCAATTTAAAAACCGATTGCAATCAAATTTCATCCGCCTTCGCTCGTATATCACACGCGCGTCTCTCTTATCGCATCAAATTATGGTTAAGTCCACCGAAATTACGATGGTAATTTGCATAACCAGGAGTAGTCGCTTTAATCTCTCAGCAGATTGTTTTTAAGATTCCTTTTGTCAGCTGGACGCGTCCGTGACCATTATCAGCGAACGTATTCAACGTACATTAACGTTGCCATTATTAAAGATAAGTGCAGCGTTGTTGTGTCCTTTTTTGTTTTTTGTTGTCCTTCGGCCTTGTCTCTCTTTTTCTTTTTTTTTTGTCGAATGACACACAAAAGGCGATTAATGTTTTACAATTGATTAACACCCGCACACCGCTTGTTGCCTGCCTGGCCTGGCCGTCAATGTGTTTTAAATTATTGCCCATCCAATCTCATGTTAATTAAATGTCCCAGCTGCTAGGTGAAATTCGTTGATTGAAAAATCTGCGTACATCAGATGGCTGCCCGGACTGACTATACACGCGTTGACGAGGTCACGCGGAGGACCGCCCGTCGAACAGACCTCGAATTTTAATTTGAATTGCAAAACGTCGAAATCCGCTTTTGTACCAAAAAACCAGAGAGTTTGGGGAGGTGATGTGGAAGGACACCTCAATGTGGACAACAAAAAAAAAAAAAAAAAGAAAAACTCATCAAAACATTCATGGCCGATCCGAAAATTCGCGCCTTGGATGCTTAAGTTTGGAAAATTATTTCGATCGGAACTGGGCGGGATGAAAGAACTACGAATTAAGGCGCACAGGTAGAGGCAGAGAGAGGATTGGAAAGGCCATCAAATAGAATCCAGTTGGAAGTCTATGGAAACAATGTCGTTATTCAATTAGCACGCACCAAGGCAAAGGTAATTTAATTTAGGCACATTTTAGAGCTCTCCGAGGATTAGAGTCGTGTTTTTGCGTAAAATTTACTGATGGACAGAGTGTGGGTGACGGTTTGGGGGTTACTTTACATTCGGCAGTTGTAGTTAAGTTTATTTTAGTACGTGGCTTTTATGCAGATGCGCACAGGGTGTCGATGTTTTCGTTTCTATTTTACTGAAGTTGATGTTGGCTATTTGAGTGACTATTCCAGAAACAAATGAACTGCAAATGTAACCGGAAAAGATATTGAGAGAAAGCGCATGAAAAGCGGAGAGCTACAAAAAGTTTATAACACTTTTTCCGGTGTATAAAGCCACAGAGATGTCAAATTGAATTTGACATGAACAGAGGGCCTGTTTTAAATATTTGTACGGTCTATAAATCAAGCAAATGAGGCTCTTTCTGCAAGGAATTTACTGCTTTTCGACGCCTACTGTGCATAATTATTAACATTAAAACATTTTCTCTTAAATTTCTCTTAGAAAACGACATATGAGAAAACATTTCTTTAAAAAGACAAATAATAGAAACCTCTTTTCTTCTGTGAAACTGACAACAACTCAACTGACTTACTCAAAAAGCATGAAATCCTTTCAAAACTAATTCTAAAAACCCTCAAATGTAGTTAACTTTCAGATTTATTAGAGAATAGTTTAAAACATTTAAAGAAGTCTGAATAAATAAATGAAAGAATTAGAATTAGCAAAGCAAACACCCACACTACACCAAGCATACGACAAAAAAAAAAAAAAAACAAAACAAAAAAAAGCAGCAAAGAAAAAAGATTTTCAAAAAGCTGAGTAAGCAAAAATCGTTTTAAAAGTAAAAGAGCCTTAGCTTAGTCTTAACTTGGAAAAAAATTAAACTTGCAAAGCTCCCTAACTTCTTTTCTTTGACTGTGTTCAAATTAGTGTTAATCGTTTTCTTTAAACACTCAAATTTACTCAAAAATTAAAAACCAAAAAAAAAAAAAAACATTGTTAGTCGATCTACAGTATTAAAATAATATAGATTAGTTTTCATCTCGCAACAGCATCCCAGATAATAAGCCATCAAATTATTTAATTTTACTTTATTAGCCTAGAGTAACAGTTAGTTTTACCTTTTTCCTGTTTTCGTCGTTTACGTTTATTGCAAATTTTTACGGCACAAACCGATAAAATGATCGCAACAATAAAAAACAGGATACCCCCAACGACACCGGCTGTTATTGCTTTATGTTTAACACGAGCCGGTACCGGAAATTTAACTTCATCACTTGATTCGTAACTTTTTTCAGAATTTGCTAGAACACGAAAATAATATGTACGACCGCCGACTAAATTCTTAACTAAATATTGCGTTTCTTCTGGGCGTATTTGTCCACGATTAAGAGTTTTCCATTGGGCATCTGTACGATACTTAATTGTGTAGAATTTAACGATATGGGCACGTTCTAGTGGTGATTGCCATGATATTAAAAATCCATTAGATACTTCTGTAACGGTTAGATTACGTGGTGGACCTGGTTTCGGACCTAAATTTTGAAAAAAAAAAAATTTAATTAGTTTTTGTGATAAATGAATGGATGTGAGTGTGAATATGCATGATTGTGAATGTGAATGAAAGTGGAACTAAAAATAAATGCAAATTTATGAGACTACAGTTAAAGCATGCGATGGAAGTGTTATAAAAAAGCAATAATTGTTTACGATATCTATTTTTCTGAATCTTTTTATCCCGCCCTTTGCTTCGTAAGTTAAATCTGTGGACATAAGGTAGAACCGTCTAAGTCGAATTAAAACAAGATTGCGATTGTTTCGATTTTTACGTCATAGAATCTGACATTATTGTACTATTCTACACAAATTTTAAAGAAAATTAAACGAATGTTAATTTAATAGAAATTTTGCTTCTTCACATGAGTTTTCAACAAGATCTTAGGCTTAAACTTTCAATTTTGAATTGGAAGCTCAAACATCCAATTTCTTGGCTGACAGCTATTAAAGAGTTTCTCTAAAACTTCATTGTTTTTATGAACATTATAAAATGTCCATAATTCCTTTCTTCTAATCCAGTAGAAGCTTCCAACATTTTTTTAAGCAAATGATATTCGAAGAAGAAGGCCTACGCATATCTTTATCAACCCACAAAACTTTATCGTTGAGATAAATATAGTTACATAGTTAAATTTTGTTTTTTGTACGTATTATATTTCTGAATTATTTTTAGCTAAAAAGTTTCGAACCGAACCTAAAACCGTAGTCAGGTTTTCCGTTTCATCTTGACCGCATTTCTAAATATTTTATTACAACCCGTTGCTTCGTGCCCGTACTCGAAAATTAGATTCATTTGAAGCGTTAAATAAAAATGCGAAAGGAAACAAATTAAAATCAATGCACCCATGCGGCCTTCTCCCAACCCTTTCCAAAAAAAAGTATCCTAACAACCGGAAACAAACTGATTTCAAGCAAATTAAACCGACAACGACGTTCACGTTTCAAATCATATTAAATGCCAAACCGTAAAATGAATAAAATCCCCATTGTGACTGAAATCCGAAGGCCACTTAATTACAATTTGCTCACCCGTTTCGTCCCACCAACGCAAGGTCAAACCTATCGCCTAAGGTACCCCCGAGAATGTAATTAATGAATTCAATAATTACAAACCTCGTTGATATTTCACTCAAAAAAACCAAAAAAAAAAAAAAAAACAAAAGAAAATTATTTCTTGACCCAATTTGATTCTCTCACCTTAACCCGGCCCGCCCCATTACCCCGAACCGACACAACCGAGTGAGACCTTCGTTTGGAAATTAAATTTTTTGGTTTTCTCTCCGGAAAACGAAAAAAAAAATCAACAAATTACAATGAAAATATGTATACGCCCAGAGAATTCCATTTCCCCTCTCGGTTTTCAACGCACAAAAAATGAAAACCCCCCACCGAGATCCTTAACTTCAAGGAAATGTCCTTTTCACTTTCCGCATCGCCCAACGTTTCCCGCTCATGCGATGATAATTTAATAAGCAACGCGCAAATTTTCATAATTGCTTAATTAAACTTTTCCCATAAATAACTGACTTTTACCAATTTTACCAATTTGTTATCCCTTTTTTTTTGTGGTGGGGCCCGACCCACCGTCCCGTAAATACTTTCTTTGGGCGCTAAGGCACACAAAAAAAAGGAGTAAAATAATAGAGCACAGCTCGGTGCGGTGCTTATCTACACCAAGCCATGCGTAATTGAACTTTTCAGGCAGGCAGCCCAACAGCCGACACGAAAAAGAAAAAAAAAAAACATACAAGGATTAGAGCCGGGGCTGTCATAATCCCTTCGCGTTTTTACCTCACTCACCCATAAATTATCCTTAACAACATCATGCCTACGCAGGATAGAGAGGAGAATTACATGCAAACGACACAGAAAAAGTCGTGTTCAGAAATAATTACTACCATCACCACCAGCGAGACCGCGACGACTACAACTACACCAAAAGCGAAATGAATAAATCTAAATCTAGTACTAAGGTCGCAAGTTATTACACCGCAGGTAGCACACAACAAAAAAATTAAAAAAAAAAAAAACATCCTTGTGGAGAAGTGTAAATTTCGCAGGACACTCGTAAAATGCAAAGAAAAACCAGCGACGGACGGACGACGGCGCATTCATCTTCCAAACGAACCACTTTGTACCAAGGACAAGCTGCCGCCGACATCTCCCTACACACACACCCACCACCACCACTACCGACCCGAAGAGTCGGCTGGCATAAAAAGGATTTCTTTTTCTTTAATTTAATCCAATGAGCACGGCTGAGGATGATGGCGCTGGGTATTTATGTATATTTATTTTATGCAAATCCCTCTACCAAAAAGGACACTATAACACTTGTCATTTCATCCAGTCCTCCTCCGGTCTTTGTGGACAAAGAATAAAAGAAATCCTTTTTTTTTTGTGTGTAAATTGCCATGTCTTGTTCCTCGTTCCACACGTCCTCAAAATGTTTTGTGTCACAATAGAAATTAAAAAGGATCTCCACAATAAATTACGTCACACAAAAAAAGAAAAGGATACAAAAACCAAATCAAATTCTACATCAAAACTAAAAGAAAATTCAACCAAGATAATTAGTGTTTATGTGTGTGTATGTGTAGTACCTCTTAACTTAAGTTTCGGAGGATAATAAATAGCCGAGCCATTCGAATCGGTTCGAAAGTACATTTCATGGAACTCGAGTACTGTGTCTGGAAAAACAATAAAAAAATAAAAAAATAAAAGAAAGAAAAATAAAAAAAAATGGGAAATGGTGGGGAAATTAAAAGAGAGTGGGTGACGGACTTTAAGAAAGAAACTAGGACGAAGGAGAGTGAATACTTCTTTTGCATGTTGCACACAAGGTCCTGCGTGACAATCAAACATTTACGTGGGGTAAATACGGTACACATTGTTTTCTGCAGCACTGCGCGGAGGTGGTAATTGTTAACCTTGGCACTGTTTTTCTCTGCTTTTCCTTCTCTTCAACGCAACACACATCCTTCGAAGTGCGGGGGAGTGAGAGAAACCCTTTAGAATTATTATTTTTTTGCTTTATTTTTCAAAAGTGTTTGCTTTCGTTTTGTTATTGTCCTTAATTAGCGTCGCTGTGGATTCATATTTTTCAAGTTCTACACATACAGAAGAAAATATCGTGACGTTTGAAGGATATTGGCTTCAAATTATAAATAAACCGTAGCTTGACACATGTGGGGCAGTCTCTGAGGGGCTGCATTTACGCACGCAAGCGAGAATATTTCATTGCAATGTTCTCTGAAGTTGAAGAAAATTAATGTGGCATTCGCTGAAAGTGGGAGACGGAGAATTTTGCCCCAGTCAACCACCAGATGACATGAAAATCGGCTGAATGGCTGAATAAACATCCCAATTCCACTGAATTTGTGAAACTTATCGGAATTTGTGAAGCAAATTTTGTCATGCTCAGGAGTTTATGTCAACTGTCAGGTCATCATGTGGATTAAAAAGTAGAGGGAGATGAGTAGTTATGATGTTGGAAAATACATCAACTGTCACGAAGTTTGTTTGAAATTTTATTCGGGGATTCAAAAACTCTTAAAACGGATAAAATCACGCCCATACAGTAGATGGCAAAAGACCACAGAGGTGCCGTGGGGAAATGGAGTGGAAAAGTATGTATCAGCATTTCTACCTTTGGCTTTCAAGTCGTTGGAGAAAAGCCCTGACGTGTACGCTCGGATAGAGATTTTATTAAAATATTGTATTCTCAATTCTTTGAAATTCTGAAAGTTTGCTGTATTGAGCTATGATTTGACTCAAAAACTAAGCATTGAAAAATGCGTCTATTTGGTTACTTTTAATTTGTTGCTTTAAAATGAAGAAATCTGCGGCTGAGGCTCATCGAATGCTCTCAAATATCTATGGTGAGGCCGCTATTAGTGAAAGAACAAGCCGAGAGTTTGAACGCTTCAAGAACGCTGATGATAGTGGAAGAGAAAAGGTTTTCGAAGATGCAGAATTGCAGGCATTACTTGATCAAGACTCGTGTCAAACGCAAAACGAATCATAAATGTATAACCAGTTTATTACAATAAAGCCTCGGATTTTAAAAAAAAAAAAAAACGGCGGAAGCAAAGTTGTACACCTAATAATATAATTTTTGCTTTACAAACTTCAACGATGACAGGCTGAGAACGAGCGTCAGTTTCAAAATTGTCAGCGTATGAATAATAAGTGTCATCCCTGTAGCCACTGGCTTTTACGTGATTTATTATAAGATATTAGATCATTTTAGGAATGATCAAGATGTGTCTGATACCTTGGCGTCTGTCCTTTCACCTATTCAAATTCAAACGAAATTCAATCAAAGGTATAGATTAAAAAATCATTGATTTTTGATGGTCTGGGCAATTTGTAGCCATCATTGTTGAACTCCAATACGCAAGATTTTTACCTAAATGAAATCAGGAAATTCTATTAATCTGCTGCCAGAAATTTTCGAGCATTAACCGCACTAGGATAATGCTGTAGTTCATGTGTCGCAGGCTAATCGTGAGAAGTTCTTACGCACAGATGTTTATCTTTTAGGGTGGCCAGCACGTTTCCCGGACCTAAATCTGATCGAAAACGTGTGGGAAAATCTGTCTTGTCGTTTTTATATTGGCTGTCGTTATTTGTCTGCTACAAGAAATCCTGCTACTTCCTAAGTCTGCCTCCATTACTACTCTGCCCTAAACTTTATTCTTAAGTTAGGTTAAGTTTTTCCTTATTGTTATAAGTTAGGATAAGATTGTGGCTTGCTTAATCCAATAAATGGGATTATGACCCACCACCAATAGCCACAACTTTTTCCCATCTTTCTGGCAATTTGTGGATTCCGTCCTAAAAGAACTGCCCCGGCTTGGCGGCCAAGAATGAATCGAGCCAATTTCTGATACCGTCAACTGAAGTGAAGCGTATTCCAGCCAGGGCATTCTGCATGGATCTGAACAAATGGTAGTCGGAAGGGGCCAGGTTTGGGCTATACGGCGGGTGGGGTAGCGATTCCCATCCAACATTTTCCACGTATTTTTTAACCCGTTGAGTGCGATGTGGCCGAGCATTGTCATCATGCAAAATCGGCGTTCGACGTCTCTCGGCTTCAATTCATACGGCACCCAATTTCCTTGCTTTTGGATCATTCCCAATGCTTTGAAACGTTTGGAAATTGCTTGCTGGGTAACTCCCAATGATTTCGCAAGCTCCTCTTGAGTTTGACATGAATTTTCTTCCAGTAATGCCTCCAATTCAAGCTCTTTCACTTGGCCAGGACGTTCCTTGACTTCAACGTCAAAATCACCACTTTTAAAGCACGCAAACCATTCCTGACACATTCTGACACTTACAGAATAGTCAGGGTAAACTTTGCGCATCTGTTGCACTTTTCTTCAAATGAAAGTAGTGAATTAAAACTTCCCGCAAATGTTGTTTTGAAGGCACAAAATTCAACTTTTTAAACGCAAAACAAAACTTGTGTAAATTAACTTGTGTATACTTTGACAGATGGAATTAACTAGATTTTTCGACGCTCTTTAACATGTCAAAAGCTGGCACTGTCAAAAAAATAGCGCGTGTGAATATATATGAAGTTAGTAACAATGCGCGTCTTTCAAGTTGAGTACAACTAATAATTTATTTGTCAATGTTCTTTGATTAAATAAGACATTGAGCTATAATCAATGAATTTTTAGATAGAATTATGCTTTAACAAATTTTTTTATGCCATTTCAAAGAAAAATTGAATGCCTTTGATTGAATTTCGCTGAGTGAATGTACGGATGGCCTAGTCCGCTCTAATAAGTCTTCAATAGTTGTGACAGCGCGAGAATCTTTGGCTCTGTCGATGTTGTAAATACTGGTGTCTACTTCTCTAATGCTAGATGGGAGAATGTGTTATCCGTCAACTGAAGTAAAATTTCTATCGATTTCCTGACTTAAGACAGCTGCTAAAAATGCTTCTAAACGTTGCCTGACGATTTATGATTTGTTTTTCCTTACAATTAGAAACAAAGAAGGTACCTTTCTCGTAGAAATGATTTGTAGCTTTTCTTGTTATCTTGGGTCAACATTTTCAGAAGTTTACCGAAAGTCTACCGAAAATGTTTAGAAAAAGATGCTACCAAACACAAGGTATTTTAGTGGCTATTTTGATTCGTTTATGTGACCGTGAATAACAAATTTTAAGTAAAGTAAAGTTCCGATAAACTAATATAAATTGCACTTTTGAAAAAGTAACTCTTTTAGGCTTTTTTGGGTTGCAAAGGCAGCCATGCATTCGCTTTTTTAGTAGTCGCTGATAAGTCAATAGAAGAATGATAGCTTCAATCCAAAAATTCAATTCAATTCATGGCAATGAGAACCAGGAACCATCACCGCGGGTTCAAGCGTTTTAACAACGACCACAGATAGCGAAACTAACGTGTCTCAAAATTGGTTAGAGAGTTATCCTCTGTAGCCTTTGTCTTGCCTTAGTCTGTCTCTTTCCACTTCAGACTAAGGCCCAATAAATATGGTGCAACTGAAAAAAACTCATCAGCAACATCATTGGCAACTAGTATGTTTTAAGTCATACTCTGTGCAATCAAATAGGATGGTGCACGCTACGCTAATGGTTCAAACACATTTGTGGCTTACAAATGTAAACAATCGACTCTTGATTTGTATGTCGCGGTTGCCTATTGATTTCAGTTTACAGTTTTTGAATATGAACGCACAACAGACGAACCTATTGCTGGATTTTGAGATTTTAATTGGTGATGAATTTTCTCGTGTCACAAAGGGTTTAACCTGCTCCAAGTGCGGCTGTGGGTTTTTTTTTCTGCAGCCGGCCACATCTAATTTCCTCGTGTGTGGAATTAAGTCACCGCTGAGTCCGTAACTAGTTTGTAACCCGAGTTGTAAATCTGCTTAGTTATTTTTACCGTTTGGACCGTGTGTACTGGGCCTAAGTCGTCTTTTCAGTCAGCTTCAGTTTTTATGATTTTTCTATATTATTTACTGATTACTGATACTAAACTACATTCCCTATACATGTAATAACTTTATTAAATGTCAAAATCAAGACAGAAAATAAACAATTTGGGAAAAAAAAAAATAAAAAAAAATTTACTGATTCACTAAGCCATTTTCTAACTCATTTTTGATGAAGATTTAACGGAAAAATCTTTAGCTCAAAGTTAAGTATCTAGATGGACAACATGTAGTAGATGGAGATTAAACAATTTCCCTTCAATGACCTGCTTCCGAACTTCGAGCTAAGTCATTTAGGAACATTGTAATTAGGAACATTGCTTACGAGGGCAACACTAAAGTCGTAGAGCAGAGAAAGGGATACAATAGATGTTGAGTACAAATGGCTTGGTGACACTCCCCATTTCATCATATCATAACTCAAGTGAATTTGGAACCATCGATTTTGGAAACCATCAATTTTAATTTAGTCTGTTCAAAACTTTCTGCACACTCAATCTGGAAATGTTCTTCTGCAGTTGTTGGTTGGAATCGGTTAACATTTATCAACAAAATAAAAATTCCAACCAAAAATCATGAGCTCTACAATTCGTTTCCTACTTTTCTGTCAAATTTCATCGTCTCTTGTGGTTTACACATCCCTGCCATTCCTCCAAAAACTCACAGGTGTCCCTGTCACCCACAAGACGCACACCTGCCAAACATTTTTGATGAAGACGAACGTGCGTGTTCAACCCATTCAACCCTCACGCCGACCGCAAATTAACAAAACAAACGGCCAACACCAAAAAGCATGCTCCTCTAAATGGCGAACAAAATAAAACAAAACAGCCAACAAAAAAAGTTGAGAACCAAAAATTCCCTTCAACCAATAAGACATGACATGTATCTGAAATCAAGATAATGACGGTATGAATTTTGCAAATGAATGGGTGTCAGTGTGTGAAGCATGCCGAAATGGGAATGTGTCATGAGACGTGTTACTCGTGTGTGTAGGAGTCTTCTCCCCCGCCCAGACCCCACGAAGCAAATCACATGCACACACACGAGCGAAACACGAACGTTTTCAATTTAACTAAAATTTTCGGTCCAAGTGATTAATTGCGTTCGCAATCATTTGTCACTTGTACACCGCTTGTCTGTTGTCTTACCAGCCTCATCTGGCATAAGTTGAAACACATGATCTGGAGGTTGAGTAGCAGCCTTGACATTGCGAGGCGCTGCTGGAGCATCTTTAATCACGAAAGAGGAGGACCATCGTTAGAAAAGAGGGGGAAAAGAAACACAGGTTGCTTTTTAAACTGCAAACTCACCAAGTGTCCGCACTGTCATCACTTTACTCATCATACCGTCGCCGAGGGCGTTCCGTCCGACCACCTGGAACTCGTACGTCATCCCCGGGGCCAGGCCGTTGATGGTTACCTGCGTGCTGCCCGACGGAGTCACCGAGATCGTCTGCCAGTCGGAGACGCCAGCCTCCCGGTACCATATCGTGTAGTCCTGCTTGTACTCCTGGCCGCCACTGTATCCGGGCATCCATTGCAGCGTTATCGAAGACTCGGTCGCCTTACCCGTGATGTTGTACGGCGCATGCGGCTGAGTGCCTTCGATGACCAGCTGGGTTGCCGACATTAACGTGGCCACTTCGTTCGACACGACGCACTGGTAGTAGCCGAAGTCCTCTCGTCGCAGGTTCTCGATGGTGATGTTGCCGCCGTTGATTTTGACGCGGCTCTTCTGTGATTCGGTCAGCTGGAGGCCGTCCTGTCGTTGCCATTTGATTGTGGGTCGTTGTGTGCCTTCGGCCTCGATCGCGTCGCAGTGCATCTCGACGCTGTCGCCCACCTTCCGCTGATACAGCGACTCGGGCTCCACGGTGAATGTGGGCGGCTTGCGCACCAGCACCTCCATCGGGCCCGACGAGCCCTGCGTGCCTTGGGCGTTGTACGGGGTGCACGTGTAACGACCCTGGTGATTCTCATTGACGCGTGTGAACAACAGCGAACCGTTATTCATGATGACGATGTCCTTGGTCTGATATGGCTCGAGGAGACGCTTATCTTTGGTCCACGTCACGTACTGTAGGGGTGGATTCGACTTAATGTAACATTGAACGACACCGGCTAGACGAAAGGGTAGATATTGTACAGTTGGTGTGAAGGTCACTTTGGCAGGATCTGTAAGGAAAAAAAAAAAAGGAGAAGACTCATGAGATGGAACGTTTGAGTGGTCTGTCTAACAGATACTTACATTCAACATTCAAATAAGCCGAAGCACTTTGCGGATCTCCAATACCATTCGATACTTCGCACAGATACTGTCCGGAATCATCAGCACTAACTGGATTTATAATAAGGGAGCCATCCTTTCGAATGGTGACACGCGTCTCAAGCGAGGCCACCTCACGTACGGGTGAGCCCTCACGAAACCATCGAACGGTGACATTACCAGGCATGGCTTTCGCCTCGCATGAGAACATCACCTTCTCGCCCTCGAGTTTGGTTTGGTTTGTGGGCGGCACCTACACACAAACATACACATAAAGAAAGAGAGAGAGAGAGAAAAAAAAAAAGAAAACATGGGACGGATGGAAGAGCGAACGTTTTAAAAGATTTTTTAATGAAAATTATAAAAAAAAAATTCGCTTAAGTGATTTAAAAAACTTTTGTGCACATGAAATGATTGGCAATTAAGAAAAATAAAAAATTAATTTAATAAATTTAATAATATGGAATATGTGGAGGCAATGAGGTTAATGATAAAGCAAAAAAAAGAGAGAGAGAGTGTGTGAGATACGCACTCATGCACACGTTTTTGGGGAGCGGTTTGTGTTTTTTTTTATCAACGATAAATGGTGTTCGCTGTTGACGTGGTCCTTTTATTAAATTTTTTTTTTTTTGGTTCATAATAGAGTTCTGCATATAAAAGAGGTTTTTGGTAGCCATATAAACGATCGTGGGAGCCATTGAAAAATGGACCGACAATTATGGAAAGCCACAAAGATGTGCGGGCTGAGTGCGATGGAGAAGGAGTTGTGGACGGAAATGGGGACCAAAAGGAGCTCAGTTGTCATTTTTACATCCTCAAAAATCACTTAACTTTTCGAAATCAACATAAATTTGTGGAAGTTTTTGATTAAATGAGATGAAGACATCGTTTTTACATCTCAAATTTTTAAAATTAATCTGTTGACCAAAGACAAAAGTTCGAGACGTTTGTGGGAGTGGAGCTTAGAGTAAAGTCCTTCCGATATCATTTTAAGGCCCTGAATTGAACTGAATTTAATTTTGATAATTCATTAATAATGTATTAATGCAAATCGTTTTTCTTCTCAAAATTTACTCGAAGTCAAAGAAACTTTTAGTGAATTGATCTGAAAATGTCTTACATGATTTTTTCGGAGCTCAGAAACGGTTTTGAAGTCATGGAAATATTTTCAGATTAGAAAAGTGGCAAAGTAAACTTCGAGAATTGTCTCGCTTTAAAGGATTCATCGTTTTTTGAACATTTCAGTGGCGATTTTTTAGAAGAGGCCCGAAGCAATACAATTTATTTACAATTTAAATACTTGTATTTTAAGTCATTGAAGTGTTTTTAAGTTTTCAAACCAGTTTATTTTTTTGGTTTTCAAGTATTAGGTTGTCAAATATCTCCCTTCCGCCTTTTTGTCTTTTGAATTTTCCGGCTATGTACAAAGCGCTACAGAACTCGTATCTGGCAATACATCATTTGAAAGGTCTTGACATAACCTACAAAACGACGCTATGCATGATTAGTTTGGAGCTCTGTAGCGCTTTTTTTTTTTCAAAACTCAAGTTGCAGTCCTTCTAATATCGACTCAGAATTGTTTGAGGCATGAGATGCCTGAATGAATACCCTTAGTACGGGTAATGGAAACATTCGCAGATCAAAGAAATCGCATGTTCAGGATGAAGTTAGCCTCGGTTTGAATTTTGTTCATGGTCCTTTGCATTTTTGAGAGAAGGTTTTATGAAGAGGCACGAAAAAACCTTATTTTGGAAGTCTTTTAACGCTTAGTTTTTAAAGTTTTTGAAGTATTTTTATGTTTTCAAAATAGTTCTTAAGTTTGCGAAGCATTCATGACTTTGTAAAGCAATTAAATTATTTCCAGTAAATTTTTTCCAAGTTCACGACTCTTTGAGACTTTGCAGTCCTTTCAATCTCTACTCAGAATTATTTAAGACATGAAAGGGAATTGAATCTACTTCATTCCGGTCGTGGAAGCACTCTCAGATCAAAGAATTCGCAGGTTAACGGTGATGTAATCCTCGCCCGGAACTTTTCATCGTCCTTCGTATTTTTTAACGAAGCTTCAACGAAGAGGCACGATAAAATGTCATTTTCGAAGTATTTGAATGGCAGTTTTCAAAGTTTTTGAAGTATTTTTTAAGTTTTCAAACTAGTTTTTTAAGTTTTTGAGGCATTCAGGATTTTTTGTATGAAGTAATCAAAGTTTTCAGTCCATTTTTTTAAAGCTCTTGACTGTTTAAGCCTTCAAAGTCCTCCCAATCTCCGTTTAAAATTGTTTCAGAGAAGATAAACTTTCCTCCTCGCAATCAATAATTTCAAATTTTCGAAAGTTACTCAATTCAAAGAGAAAATTCACCCCATGCCCTTTAACTTTGTGTGCCAAGCGTTTAGGACGACTACGTCGACGCCTTAAACGCACACCAATCGAACAGAGTCGAGACTCCCCTGCTTATGTCTTTATTTTACATAAATATCCTTCTTGGCATGCAAAGTATCGAATCACACTGCCTTCAGATATATTCGCCTTCCCTAATATATTCGTCCTGTCAATATCAAACATCCTCGCACACGTACACACACCACACACACACATACAGGCAGACATCACCACCCTCTATCTAGTCGTCTCTTTGGCTAATCCACCAAAGTCAGCATTGGCTTGAAGTAAATTAGCAAATCATCTCAGGAACCTGACTCACAATAAAATTAAACGAAAACCTAAATAGGATAGGCAGAGTTAGGATAACACGAGATGAATACGAAATTAGAAATTCCCGATGTGTATCCTTGCATATGAATCAATCCCCACCCACCCAGTGGGGGAGAGACTGTGCGAGACTGAGTGAAGTGTGGAAGAAAGTTTAAGGCCAAAAAGGATCCCCACATCATCATTTCTAGGAGAGCTAACAAGCAAACAGTAAATTTGCAAAAAACCCACACACACACACACACAGGCTGTTGGCCCGCCCACTTTATTTGCTCCTCAACCCGGCGCACATTTGAAATTGATTATTTGCCATTTCATTCACAACGTTGCTCCGGTTTTGATTCGATTTAATTGTCCTTCGTTAGCTGAGGCTAATTAAAAATGCCAAAATAGCAGGCGGAGCTCACAGGGCCGGGAAGGATATGTTCTCCTCAGTGTTTGACAGTCAATCCCCTTTTATCGTGCGAATTTAGAATTAGTTTGCAGAATTATCAAGGAAACGTCAACACAATCAGGCGGAGTTTGTGAGAAGATCAAAGCGATGTCGTCGTACTCACCGCAGGATGTCCTAGGTATGTTCAACACCCTTGCCCCGCCCTCCGAACAGGGACTGACACAAAGAAGGACATTTAGAATCTGATCTCAATCTAGGTGACACTCTGGTGGTGGTTCTGTCGTTAACTCATTTGAATGTGACTCAAACAACAACACGGAAGGTGGGTGGGTGAGGATTTTCAATCGACCGGCGTGGCATGCGGCTGCAATAGAAAATACGCTTGTCCTGCCCGTCCTCTCTCGAGGGCATTGATTGATCCGACGTTGATTGGTGACTAATTAAATTTCGGTTATTTTTGATGAAAGGCGTGTATTCGGGCGTTGGAATGGCGTGTGTTGTTAATTTAATACGCAATTTTCCTGTGGGATTCAATTTGATGGCCGCCAGTGTGCGGCTGGCAATTTGTGTGCGTGTGAGGATTAGGGGTCAGCTGTTGCCCATGCGGGTGATTACATTTTGTTGGACTATTAGTTCAAATTAATATTTAGGCATGGACTTTAAGTAAATATTGTGTTATAATCGAATGGTTGGTATTACGGACACACACACACTCGCGCACGACTTACTGATGTGATTACAATTGAAAAATGGTAATTTGTTGTTTAGTTATAAAGCCTCATTGAAAGTGGGGATAAATATTCATTTGGATTAGAACAAAGAAGGACATCGAGGGCTTTAGGTCGAAGCGGTGGTGGTAATTAATGTTTCGCAGTGCATTTGAAAAACTCGGAAAAATGTGGTTCATTAGAGCTGATCTGTTTTGGAGTTTGATGGTAATTAAAAAAAGATCGAATTGCTCGTTTTAGAAACAAAAGAAAAGCTCAATAACTGACTAAAACAAGAAAATCAAGGGAATTTTTATTTATTTATTTATATGTTATTTACCAACAGGTAATTAAAATTACAAGCTAATATATAGAGCAGTGACAGCTATTGATTTTTTTAGAACTCAGAAACGGTTTTAAAGTCATGAAAGTATTTTCAGATTAGAAAAGGCGCAATTGAACCACGAGAATTGTGTCGCTTTAAGGGTTTCATCGTTTTTTGAACATTTCAGTGTCGATTTTTTTGAAGAGGCCCGATGAAATTTCGTTTTTGAAGTATTTCAATACTTATATTTTAAATCATTGAAGTGTTTTTAAGCTTTCAAAACAGTTTTTTTTAGTTTTCTAATATTTGAAATTGTACGTTTGAAGTAATTAAAATTTTTAGCCTTTTTTTTTCAAAACTCAAGTTGCAGTCCTTCTAATCTCGACACAGAATTGTTTGAGGCATGAGATGCTGAATACCTTTAGTACGGGTAGTGGAAACACTATCAGATCAAAGATGTCGCATGTTCAGAATGAAGGTAGCCTCGGCTTGAATTTGTTTTATAGTCCTTTGCATTTTTGAGAGAAGATTTTATGAAGAGGCATGAAAAAACCTAATTTTGGAACTCTTACCATTAGCTTTTAAGGTTTTTGAAGTATTTTCATGTTTTCAAAATAGTTCTTAAGTTTGCGAAGTAATTAAAGTTTCCAGTAAATTTTTTCCAAGTTCAATACTCTTTGAGACTTTGCAGTCAAGAAAAATTTATAGTCAAAATTATTTAAGACATGAAAGGAAAGGATGAAAGGACCTTCAATCCGAATTTTTATTTAATTGTGTTGTTAATCACGAGAGTCATAGGTAATTCAATGGGACCAATTAATGGCCCAACAAATTATCGCATATTTACCTAAGCATGAACTCCATACAGTATTGAAAATTGCAATTGCGATTGCAAAGCCGGCGGTGACGTGAACCTTAAGTGCAGAATGATGGACAGCGTAGAAAGACCTCTTGGCAAGAGAAGACACAGGCAATACACACATGTGAAAAGGAGCCATTGACTAATTAGGAGCGTCAACTTTAAGGCAATTGAAATTCTATGACAAATCTCACGTAAGACGCCAATCGTCTGACGATATCGTTTGAACGATAGTTGTGCTTCACGTATGAAAAAACGAACGCTATCGTTTTCGTCACTTCACATAACTCAAGTTCTGTCTGTAACTTAGGTTCGACGATGGTTTTTTAATGATACCTGTCTTGCTGTCCAGAACAAATTGTGGAAAATTTTATGAAATTTTAAATTAGGTTGTCAAATATCTTCCCTCCGCCTTTTTGTCTTTTGGACTTTCCCGCTATGTACAAAGCGCTACAGAGCTCGTATCCAAACTAATCAACCATAGCGTCGTTTTGTAGGTTATGTCAAGACCTTTCAAATGACGTATTGCCAGATACGAGCTCTGTAGCGCTTTGTACATAGCCGGAAAATTCAAAAGACATAAAGGCGGAAGGGAGATATTTGACAACCTAATACTTAAAACTGAAAATTGAATTGCATATTTTTTTTTTTATTTTCCTAATTTCTATTGGTACGACTCCATCCCAAGCCCCACCCAATTCTCCATCACCATAACTCTTATAGATCTCTTCAAAAATCTCGCAATCCCAAACATTGGAAAGAAAATGTTTGAGGTCCCAAACATTTCAGAGTGAGTGCAATGAATGCAATGTCAACCTAAAGATTTGCATTCAATTGATTTGCAATCAATAGATTGGTCGTAAAGATTGCTCCAATCAAGACTTCAAAAAGAATTAGAGATTTTAATGCCGAAGTCTTAGTCATCAAATGAAGTCAATTGAATGAATCACAAATCATAAAATTCTTTCCATGAATTCAGGAATTGCATTACAAAAAATTGCAGTCTTTTACAACTCTGACAGTCAGGAACATAAAAAAGTGTACACCCATTTTTCGATCAAATTAAAACTCATAAAATAGGTTCTGGTGCCCCAATTGTAGAACTCTTATTAGTTTCGAAAACGTTGGTAATTCTGTAACAGTGAGAAAAGAATTAATCCAATAGACCTAACAAAAAATTAAGAAAGAATATCAGAATATGAGAAATACCAC
Organism: Syritta pipiens; assembly: GCA_905187475.1. NCBI lineage: Eukaryota > Metazoa > Arthropoda > Insecta > Diptera > Syrphidae > Syritta > Syritta pipiens. The sequence goes on along the minus strand of LR994571.1, from coordinate 101,246,641 downwards.
AATTACATGGTCTTTTTAGGGTCACAAGAAAGTACATGTCAATAACAGGATAAAACTAAAAAAAAGGCACTGTGCTCTGTTTTCTCTTCTTGGTTAAAAAAAAACGCCTTTAAACACCTTTGAGTGGATTCCACAAATTTTTCAGTCAAAAGGTTGAGAGTTCGTCCAAGTTTGTTGGCTGATAACACATCAAAAATGCTACGTCCTAGTTTTGCAAAACAAAATCCAGCTCAAGTTAAAATTTTTTAACGATTGTCGAAGAAGAAGCTATTAGGTAGCATAAGCTTACAATAATTTCGGATTGTCACCACATATGTAATACAGAGATATGATACATAGACCTTTCTTCTGAAACATTATTTAACACATTGAATGCCACGCCATTTACGAACGAACTTAGTGCCGGTCACCCCGATGGTATTCAACGTGTTAAATAAACGAAAAAAATTAAAAATACAAAAAAAAAAAAAAAAACATTAGAAAGAAGATTTGTGGGCGCCGTGGCTTAATCGTTAGTGCGTCGGACTGTTAAGCGAGAGTACCTAGGTTCGAATCCGGCTCGGGGAAATAACACCACAAACATTTTTCACGGCCCCACCTCCAGCGAACGACTGACAACCCTCCTGGAGTACTTCTGTCATGAAAAGCTTTCGCAATTCGCCGTTCGGAACCGGCATTAAACAGTAGGTCCCCTCCAAATGTGACAAAATTATAACGCGCACAACACAGTGGAGGTGCGGAAAAGCTAGGGTCTGGCTCTCAACGGGCTGTTACGCCGCCTAATACATAGAAAGAAGATTATCGAATACGAAGTTTCCTCCAAATTTTTGTTATGCGAAGCACTTAGAGATCACGGAGCATGCATTTGCCACAATCACAAGATGTTTCTTGCCGGGATGGAAACCTCCAGACAACATGAGAGGCCAGGCTAAAGAGTTTATGGAACACTTACTGACCAAATGCTCGGGCCTGGACCTAATCAGATTTAAAATAATCAACAAAACGAAAGTAACGACGACATCCCATCTCGTAGGAATGTTGTCAAATTTATGTTCTCAACATTCAAATCCTAGGTGATCGCAGTACAAGTGACTCAGTGACACTCCTCATTTTCTTTCATTCAATTCAATTTCTCCTCATTCAGCTTACAAAATAAATGCTCAGCACATCAATACGACATTAAATTTTTGATAAATATAATTGCGAGCTAATCTCGTCCACTGTCAGTACTTTTGTTTTATGCAAGAACACTAAAATGTCGAATTTCTTTGGAATCAAGTCCTGAAAAACAGCAATAGTTTTTGAAAAATGATAGGAAACAGGGTGAACTCAGAAAAAATGTCGATTTCATCAATTAAATCATCGCCATCATCAATATTTTGATCAAACTTCAACTCTAATTTAAGTCATAAGATCGGTCATAGCTGGTTCTGTGGCCACAAAAAGTTTGACCGTGGCAAATAATTTTTTTTCTTGCAAAAGCTTTATCGCTGTAGACTACACATGCGCTGAGAGACATTATTTATTAATAATGAATAGCTTCTTGTAAGATACAAGAATCTTGTGAGATAGCAGAGCAAATAGTTAAAATTGAAGAAGAGCCTTTATTGTTAGATTCGTTTCAAAAGTGCCCCAACATGGATCTTCTTCTCACAGAGCAGAACTGTGTTTCGAAAAATTCGCAAATAAAACTCAACACCTCAGCCTAATTTTTAAAAGCAACCTCTTTAAAAATATCCATCCTCAATAGCATGCCTGTGTTCGTCTGTTGAACATTTAAACAAAAAAAATCTTCATTGATACATTCATTACCCAGTTGAAGAATTTGAAAAATTAAAAACAAATGTATTCAATTTTCACATCGATATTAAGAATAATTTATGAAAACAAATCTTTTATACATTTAAGCTTAAGATCATGCAAGCTTAAAATAATAAAAACATTCATATTTCGAAAAAAAGGAGAAATTCATAAAGAAAAAAAAAAAAAACTCAAAATCATTGCGCTCAAGCATGGCCTGCGATTTGACAGAAACGAGTTTTTGTTAGATTTCTTTTTTTTTTGTTTAAACAAAAAAAGAAAATTAAAACAGAAACGTTAAACTCACTGTAACGTGTATAAATTGTTTTTTTTTTTTGGAACATATTTGAAAAGAGTTTTCTTAATAAGACTTACAGTAATACCGAATTTTTCATCGGCTTTACCGGTATCCGGCTGGAAAAAGAGAAAGAGAAAAAGAGAGAAAAAAAAAAAGAAAGCACGACTTGCCATACCGATTAATGGTATTTAAAAAAGTTTTTTTTTTTTGATTTTTAAAGAAAGTCTTAGAGAGAGAAAGAGAGAGAATGAGATAAAAAATTGTAGAGGGTTTGATGCATGACGGAAAGACAAATAGTGTATGAGTGAAGACCTTTTGTTGAGAAAGAGAGAAAGAGAATAAAAAACGAGCATGAAGATGGTGGCATTTTCGGTGTTCTTGTCTTTGGTGGAAGAAAATTATTTGGTTTTTCTTTTGAAAATGGCCTGTGAGAGGTTTTTTTTTTTGAGTAATGTAAGTTGAGCGTGAAGGAGGCTGTTCAAAATCTATTGATGTGTTGATGTGGTGTTTTGTTTTTTTGTTTTTTTCTGTCACTGAATGGAAGTCTAAGATTTCGCAACAAGTGTTTTCAGCAAGGGTGAGTTTTAGCAGCTCTGCAAGCAGCGGGCGTCTACTTCTAAGCGCTTCGGCAGCAATGTTTGATGAGAGCAATCAAAGAAATTAAGAAGCATTCAAGAAGGACGGAATTGGTTCATTGGATTTGTAGCAACTACCGATCCTTCAGAGAAGATTGGCTTCATTTTAGAAGGCATAGCACTGATCTTAGCTTATGTACTCTGCAATTAACCGCCTGTAAACTAGAGCAATAAAGACACTCTGTATTTGGTATTAACTGTAATTTGGTATGAACTGAATTCGCTTCTATCGCTTCGAACTAATTACCGTTAAAAAAATTCTAGAACACATATAAAAGTTTTAACGAGTCCTGAAACCTGACGATTAGGAAGATTCAACTGAAGGAAACCATAGCAACAAATGCAGAAAGACGGAGAAAACTTCAGGTTAGGCTACATAAATGAGGGCGATTTTATAGAGAGATTTTAGATTTTAGACTTCGGGTTCCACGATTCAAGAAACCAAATTCGACGGTGTCAAATTTCAACAACCGCAGAAAACTATTCACCACCACTAATTGAATACTCTCGCCTTATTAACTTCATCCCTACAAACTCTTAGCCGAAAAGAAAACATCAATTAAATTTCTAATTGAGCACACAAAATCTGGTTAACTCGATCGAAATTCTAAAACTCAAACGACCAGACTGGAAAACACCTCTGAAAAATAAAATCCAAACGACCAACTTAGCTGCGCTTCACGCGAGAACTCATTAGAAAACTTTTTAACTCTCAAATGCAAATTGTTTCCAACAAAAGTACACAAAAAACAAAAAAAACCTGAACCACCAACGACGCTGGCATGTGCCCTCATCTTTTTTTGGGGAGGGGAATACAGAACGCCGCACCCCAAAAAACACGGCAAAATGTGTTACACATTACGCGGAACACAGTTTTGCCGCGAAAAACAATGACACACAAAATTTTCGTGTATGACGCAGAGAGAGAGAGAGAAAGGACTCAGTGTCGCGCTAATTAAGTCCCTTTTCGAATTTTCTTCTCTGAATTTGCGTGTGCGTGTGTTTCCTTATCAGCGGGTTGCTGCCACATTAAGCGGGAGAGTTCAAAATTCATTCGCTTTTAAGTATCTGACGAGTTATTTTGCTCCCCCGCTGTGATTTCATTCGCTTTCTTTTTCTCTGCAACATCAAAGTTTTCATGTTAATTTCCCAACTACACACACATCCCCACCCCCAACCCACACATGCATGAATAAATATATTAAATTAGAAACTTTGTGTCACACAATAACGACGACATAAAAAAGGCGAACTCATTACAAGAGTTAGAAAAAGTTTTCTCGTCTTCGAGCGGTGGTGGGTGGCGTCTTTATCTCTCCTTGGTGCTGGGCTTAACTGCATCCTTAGAAAGATCTCGCACATAAAGAGGAATGTGTGTGTTTTCGTATTCGTAACCTCGCCCACATACGTGGGGAAAAATAAAATTGATTCCTTTGTATCGGATTATGTAATGGAAGCTTCCCCGACGCACAATAGTCCTCTGGGCAATTTTGTGCTAATGACACAACGACGGGCGGAACACCTCCACAAGGTACAACGCAACAATTTTCCCACGCACATTCATGAGTCGTGGAAACAGCTGACCCGATACACAATCATAATTTTCCCCGAAAAATAAAGTAAGCCCCTGTTGTTTTTGAATTGAATCAACCACCCACCGACTATCCACCCGCCGCTATTTAATTTACTGACGATGCGATCTCCTACATAATGCCACCCAACAAAAGTTAATCTGTTTCATTGTAATTAAATTTTAGCAAAAGCGTCGGGATACAATTGTTTTCCTCACAATTGCTTGCTTCGTTCCGGAACTGGGGTCTATTTTTGGGTTTATACGTGTGTTGAGAGTGATTTTTTAAGAGTATTTTTTTTTTGTTGTTGGGTGAATGAACTGGTTGTATTGTTTAATTAGAGAGCGCGGAAGCATAGCAGCGGAAGTTAATTATAAAGTAGGGGATTTTTAAAATTAAAATAAAAATCGAAAGTGGAAAAGTTATCGATGAAAGAAAGTTTTATTTTTTTTTCAAAACTAATTCACGGTTGGTGGTTGCTAGAAGTTCTGAAGTAGGAAAGAGACTGGGGCTCGATTGTAAAGGTTGTAAAAATAGTTGAGAGCTGCAGTTCAGTTCAGGTTTATTGCGCGAAGGGTTGAAGTGGCCACTTTAAATAGAATACAAGTGAGACTGTAATGAAAAGTAACTAGGCAGAGTTAAAAGGACCAACGGAGGGAATTGTGGAATGTTTTTGACTGGGAGAAAACCTCTGACTCTCGCATGAAATTGAATTTTGATCGTTTCATGGGGTTTGGGCGTCTAGGCCAAAACTTTGGAGGCTGGAAATATGCTGAGGTGATCATTTTCAGAAAGTTTCACATTTTGTGTAGAAAGATGACTTTCAATTGCATGTCTGAGTACGGAACAAATTTTCAGGTTTTATTGACCTTTAGCTCATTTGAAGACAAAATTTGGCTAAGGGGTGAGTAAGTTTGACCGGATCCTAAATTGTGGGATTAACCTCTTGTTCGTGAACAGTACAAGTTCAGTCTTTTGAGGGTTAATACCTAGTCTACATTGACTGGTCCACTGGACTAAGCTATCTAAAGAGTTCTGCATAATATCTGCTACTGTTGATAGGAATTTGCCTGTTGCAAAGATTACTACGTCGTCAGCGTACGCAACGGCCTTAGTCCCCAACCGTCTGATATTCTCTAATGCCTATTACCAGCACCCAAAGAAGAGGGAAGATAACTCCACCCTGTGGAGTGCATCTTGAGGCAATAACCCTGCTGTTGTCTATCTTTGCGTTGATCACTCTTCTGCTTAACAAACTGACTATCAAGTTAGTAAAAGGTTGCTCCACTTCTGAGTTTTCAAGCGCTGTCTTTACTGCTGTCGCTCATTAATGATATTCATTTATTCATTTCATATTACCTATCATATTATGGTTCGACTTTTAGGAAAAAGAAATGTCACAATCCAAATTGTAAGCAAATAAATAGAAATTAATTAATAGATTTTCTAATAAGAATCATGTTGAAGGTGACAGATTATGCCTGCCATTTTGGTTTCACGACAACGTGGTCGACAATTGTCACATCCGTTTGCTGTCAATGATGCCAAATAAACTCTGGGCTAACCGAAGGCTTTTGTTGCTCTGGCTATATTTTTTTAGCTGTTAATTTTCAAATTTCTAACTAGCTTTAAATAAATAAATAAATTAAATTTACACTGGCAGCACGTAAAAATGATTAAACTTTGATATCGAGAGTGAGCGTTGTAGTTACGACAGATGTGGTGGTCCTTGAAAGAAACTTTTTTAACGTTTGATGGCTAAATATGGTAGAACCCACTTTGGTAGATCGGACAACATCATTTTAGATCAATCGACCAAGATCATCACAAAATCTTTGCTTTACGTAGAAGTATGCACAAAAATCCGAGTCAGATGATTTTTCGTTTCTTCCTGTGCCTTTGGTTTTTCGTTTTGACGAAATTCCGACTAAGACTTTGCTGTACAACTGCCCAAAACTCAACTAACATAAGACTAAAAACCAACGCTGATTGTTCGTTAACTGGAATTCGAGCATTCAGTGTTACTGGTGTCTTAAGGCCTGTGAATCATCACAATGCACACTCAGTCGAAAATATTGCTGTTGCAAGTGCAAGTGTTTCTAATGATCCAATTTTATTGATTTTCCGGCGTTCGCAACAATTGAACAATTGTGGCACACCTCACTGAGGAGTATTTTGCATTTTGACTTACATCTCCATTAAAGAGTTCAAATGAAAGATTAATGCTTCGGACTGTCGGACCTGGTTTCAATTCTAGCTCGAGGAAAACACCTCAAACAAAATTCACGGGCCACTTCCAGTGAATGACTGACGATCTTCCTGGAGCACTTCTGTCATGGAAAGGTTTCGCAATTTGCCATTCGCAACCGGCATTTAACAGAAGGTCCCCTCTACATGTGTCATATTTTAAATGCGCATAACACAGTGAAGGCGCTCTGATCCTGTGCGGGCTATTATGCAGATTACGTTACGTTACATTGAGTGGCGTGACAGACCGTTGAGAGCCAGAGCCCAGCTTTTTCGCAGATGTCGATTATAAAGTCAAAACTACGCACCAATATAAGACTGCTTTCATTATTCAAGTTGTGGCCAAAACCAAACCGACTCAAAGTGTGCGAAAAAGTGGTTAAAAATGACCTCAAAAGAATCACATACTGAGAAATCGCATACTTGAATGATATTGTTTTCCACATTTAATGGCAAAGCTCAAACCTTAAAACTAATTAACTTTTTTTTCAAGAATATATCGCTGTGCGAGTTATATTTCGCTTTACTTTCGAAAAATATTAAAATTTAACACAATATTTTTTTGTGACTGCTTTTAATAATAACTTTAAGACAAATTTTGTATTTGAAAATGTAAAAAGAGTGTTAAGTACGACTTGACTGATTTGCAAAAAATGGGACGTTAAAAAATTATTTGGTGTTCTTGCGGGCCGCCAATAATCCGGTGCACTTGCCTTCAAGAAATGCAGTCAGCTCTGTTTTAGTTTAAATAACTTAAGTTTTAAAAAAAAAGTTATGACTATAAAGAAAGTTTTCTCGGTTAAATACACAGCAAGGAAATTCGTCTCAAGTTATCAAAAAGTGGTGATTTAAGAAATCGCTGATCGTGCGATTATGACGAATTCTATTTACTTAAATTTCCTGTGGCTTGAATCTTCAAGGCTTAAAATTAGTCCCTGTAAATCTTTTATTTTATTTGCGTTGTTCAGCTAAAATAATCGTTTGATTTAACCGTTTTTAACAAGGGAGTTAGCGAAGACCTCCAAACGGAAACTTCAAGAGAGTCTAGTAATTGTTTGAATTTAACTAGCACATTACAACAACTGTAACTTTAAATCATCACCCATAAAATATTTAAATAAAATTGTTTTCCATACCGACCACTGAGTTCGAAAAGCAGATGGTTTGTTTTGTTGCAACACACCAATAAATGAAAAGAAGAATTTATCAATTTAAATCAAAGAAATACCTACACGACTTACAAAGTCAATAAATAAAAAACAATTCAAGTTTCATAATTGCAGAGAACACCATTCCGTTGATCCGCATAATCACCAGAAATCTAATTTCACACGGGATCACAAACTAATAACTACGGTACATAATTTTACATTTTTTTTTCTTTTTTAACGAAAATATGAATACTGTCGATTAATTTTTTATTTAAATTACTTGCTAAATATTTTTTAAAATATTCTTTTAAGCAAATGAAATATGCGTGATTGATTAAAAACCTTTTTTTTTTTTAAAAAAAAAGCGATTGAATGCGAAAAGACTTGAATTTATGTTAAAAAATTTTAATTTTTCACAAAATTAAAGTCTTCTCGAAAAAAACAAAATAATTATGGATATGGGAGACGAAATTCAAATACTTTTATGTCACGCGTAAATGCAATATGCATAAATGATTTTTTTTTTTTTTGATTTTAATTATTTTGAATGAAGGTACATTTTTAAAAAAATGAAAGAGGAGGGAATTAAAAAACACGAATCATTCAATAGGGGGCGACAACAACACAAGAACTACCGAAAATATTTCATTTTATTTAGTTTTTGTTTCGTTTGGTTTTTTTTTTTACTGTAAACTATCTCTTTTAGCCAATTCAACAATAATCATATTTTGTTAACTATCGTGTGAATAAACAGAGGAGAAAATTAAACAAAAAAAATTGTTTTTTTCCTTGCCAATCAAAAAAGAGGAGACGAATTATTCACAAGTTTTTTTGTGCGAATAATTCAGCTCCGTTTAAAAAAACTAAAAATGTCTAAACTATATGAAAAGAAATGAAAAAATGAAAAACATAAAACAACAAAACACAAATCATATACGTACACATTTTAAAATAAAAACAAAAAAACAAACATTTAATTTAGAAAACAAGAAAAAATCAAATAATTTGTTTTTCTTTTTTGTGTGTAAAATTTAAATTCTTTTTTTTCTTGCATCTTTTTTTTTTTTTAATTTTTTTGAATTTTAATTTGTTTTGTCATCTTTTTTCTTTTTACCATGATTACAGCGCCGCCCGCTATTATAACACGGGCCGTATGGGAGACTTGTCCCTCACCATTGCGTGCAATGCAGGTGTACTCTCCGATGTCCTCGTGTCTAATTGTGGATATCCGTAGCTCGGTACCATCATTAAAGATGCCAACAGTAGAGGATGGATCAACGGGATTAGCATCTTTGTACCATAAAATTTCTGGTGTTGGTGTGCCATCGGCTTGGCAATTAAGTATAATTGAGTCACCTGCAAAAAAAAAAGAAAAAATGAAAATGTATATGTGAGAAGGAGAAATTCGCATCAAAAAAGGGATAAGAAAAAGGACACAATGCAATCTGCACCACGATGATTGCCGCTCTTTTGTTTGGAGAGGACCCTCGTGTCCTGGGAATATGCATTTTCCACCCACTCACAGATTGATGCGGAAGGATTGGCGATGATAAAACACAGAAATTACAACCCACCCCGAGTTGTGACTCCGTTAACCTCTTGAAATAACATTATTATACCCGGGTATCCTTCGCTTTCGAAAAAAAAAGGACGTGGCGACAGACGAACAGGCGAAGACAAAAGAACCACTAAAGATGCCTGTGTATATCCTGGCGAGTGTTGAATTCTTTCAGGATAATGATTAAGCCACCAGTAGATAAGCGAAAAGCGCACAGCAGGAAAGCGAGAAAGGATACCAGTCTCGGTTGAGGGTAACCAGCAAGGATCCTCTCGTCCCTCGCCTGTGTCTGTGTGTGTGCGTTGGGGGTTGGCGGCCAACGCCGGGGCATAATTATTAAGCATCGTGTCTAAAGCAGCATGAAATGACACTTCCTTCCTGAGATTACATCCTGCTGTTATCTACTTGAAAGTAATTTCCCTACGATGTTTCTTTTCTTCTTTTTTTTTGCTTGTTTATCCTGGCGCGGTTTTTTTTTCCTCTTTATTAGAAAAGAAGTCGGGATTTCGTTTTTTTTGTTTTTAAATGTCACAAAGGTGTCAGGGTGAGCGATATGCACACAGGGGAGGGACATTTTAGATTGTGCCGCCTCATGATGGCGGTGGCTTTGAATGGGGACGATGGCACAGAGAGACGAAAATGTTGCACGCATTGAAATGTCCATCCGAGCGACGCCGATGAGAACAAGCAACATCACTAATGTCCTTAAGGATACTTTGACTCGTCGCAGTCGTCGTCTTCCTTTTCCCACCGCAAAAGATGTGTGTGTGTGTGAAAGGGCGGCATTATCTTGTTTAGAAACATTCGGTGAAGAGTGAGGCTTTGAATCTAAAGTGGTAGTTCAGCTCGGAGGCGATGAGATGATGATGTTTCTTTTCCCCGGCGGGAGGCAGAGAGGAGTTTATTTACAAAAAGGATATGCTGACACTTAGCAGTGGTGTTAGTGTTGTTCAAAGCTGACATTTGTCATTAAACTTAGAATGGGTGGGCGGGTTGGTTTTTGGGGGCAGTGGATTACACTTCTGATGTACGTCATTATTTTTTCTCTCTGTGCTTCGCTTCCAGAAGATCTGCACAGACACATGCGCAGCAAGGGATACGTGGATGACATCCACTTGAAGTTGAAGACCTCCCTCGTCGTCGTGTGTGTGCTGCGCTGTATGCTTGATGATGTACATCTCTTTCTATGACAAGTTGCAATATTATTTGGCAGAATCCTTTCGAAAATCCACCCGTGTGTAGGAAGGATATGCTGCCTGCACCTTGAGTAATAATTTATGATAGAGCTTATGTTGTTAGTAGGGTTGTTCTTATTCGTCGTCGTCTACGTCGTCGTTCTTCGTTCGTCGTTCGTCGTCTTCTGTTCATCGCCATCGTCCTTGTATGCATGGAGGAGACGTTGTCAAATTGTATGCCTGACAAACTACTTGAAGAGTTGGCAATTTATGTTGGCTGTCAGGATAAATTGAGTACAAGTGGTTTGGAAAGGGGCGAAGGAGCTGGTTTGGGGCGACTTGATGGGTTTAAAAATGTAAATGGATGCCGTTGCATGGCATGCTAAGGATATTCACAAAAATTGACTCAGTGTTTTAAGAATGTATTACTCTGTTTCTTCAGTTTGTCTCTGTGTGTGTGTGTGTGAAATACAAGTGACACTTTTATGTCGTCCTAAGAGGAAGTGAATTTGGTGAAATTAGCATACAAGGACTCTGCCGAAAGCAAAGCAAACACAAATTAGGATTATATTTGGCACACTTTAAAATTCTCAAGCAAAATAAGGAAGGTCCTGGAATGTAAATGAGAGTCAGGCGCGGTTGGTTGCCATTTGCCTACTTGTCATTCAAATGCGTGCGGTAGGATGGGGTTGAGGGTTTCGATGTTTGATGATAAATTTCGAGGCAGCGAAGGGTGCGCTTTGGGCTTGTGTTTTCTGACGGAGAAGTGGTGGAACTTGAGTTAGGTTAAATTTTTAATGCGCTGCAGTTAGACCGTGAAATGAGTTTGGTAGTGGTGGTAGATCGGTCAGTTTTTCAACTCTTTTTACTACTATACTTTACTGCCAAGAGACAAAGTAGGAATATTAAAACAAGGAAAAAATTTAGATTGCTGATTTGCACAGATGTAATAACTTTTAAAACTAACAAACTAATCATTTTCTTCTTCTTTAAAACACACAGTAGCCCAAATAGTCGGACAAGCAAAATTCGTAGAACTCTTAGACTCTTCAAAAAACAATTTTTGAATGCAAACATTCTTATGCAATTTGAAAGTTTATACTACTAGCTTACTAAAAAACAAAAATCATAAGAATTCATCAACATAAAAACCAAAAAAATAATTGTAAACTCAACAAATGTTAGTTTAGTTGATCATACCCAAAACAATCCTTTTCCAACGTGCTGCAGATATGTCCAGCGAAGAAATTTCTTCTGACGACTTTGGACCAGAATTTTACGCCATAAAGACTTTTCTAATCAAAACAGTTAACAAGGTGCTTGAATCTTATGAAATTGAAAACAAATTTTCCTGCTAAGATTAATTGCTTACTTGGTTGAAAGTTAGTTGACCTTTCAATAAAAGAATATTCTATCTCAGTATATGAATGTTCAAAGGGAGAGAACTTAACAAAAATTGACTATTTTTTAATGGAACCGAATTGGGAGCATATTGTAAACTTAACCAAGGTAAACCAAGGAAGATATTATTCATTTATCGGAACTATCAGACTACTGCCTCGAAGAATCAAGATTACGCTCTACAAGTTGATTAAAATGTTTGTTGTATGGAGTGGAAAGCTGGACGATAAACAGCACTGCAGCAGTGTTTCTTGGCTAGTACTAAAGAAATATTGTCTGTGAGAAAGCCGACTGAAGGAAAAGGCAAGACCGTGAGCTTTATGAGATGTACAAAGATGTGGATAAATTCCGTAAGGCAAAAATCCGTCAACTACAATAGCTCGGCTTGAACACAGACGCTCTTGCTTAAAGGGTTCTTGAAACCGAGCGCTCTGTTTGGACGAGAAGAACACCAAGACATCTGGATCTCCCAGACTGGAAACAGCATGATTTAAGTAATAAAATTACACCGGCAAACGTTATTTGTCATTCAAAGTCAAGAGTGAATATTAAATGTATAATTAGAAATCGAATGGTAAAAAATAGAACGGTGTTACTTCTTAGTGATTTCTTTACTTATCAATTTCGTTTTTCTCGAAAATATCGAAAACAAAACAAGATAAAGCTAAATAAACACTAATTATTTAAATCTAGATTTTAAATATCCATTTGAAATTCCTACTGCATGTAACGTTTTCTCTGTTATAATGTCATCAAATTTGTCGATATGACTGAAGAATAATTTGTAGGTATTACCATGAACATCATTTAACTGATTTTGTTACTATTTTAGAAGTAAATAAAGACAGGAAACCACACTAAGTATTTTTTTAAGACCCGTCACACCAGTCACTTTGACTAATTAAATAGAATATCTAAATAGCGGGTACATCTAGTGTTAACTAAAATAATGTCCTACATATTTTTCTCATCGGTTACTATTAGAATTTACTATTCCGCCTTACTACGGTTTTTAATTTCTTCGATTTTCTTTAAGAGGTGAGATGACCCGATTTGAGTAGAGATTCTGCATGCAAGGAGCATCAGCATATTTAAGACTTTTCTAAAACACTCCCTAGATTATGAAACAGCAGCAACATAGCGTCAGAAGAAATGGCCAAATAAATATTTTTATATAGTCAAAATATAGAACAAAATTTTACAATTGAATTAAATTGGCGATCTGCTAATGACTCTTAGCATTCAAAAAGGACTTCCTAAACCTACAGAGCATAGCGGAGACAAAATGAGGTTAATAAGAAGTTAAGTTGAATACAAATAGCAAGGTTTCAAGTTTGTGTACATTTATTAAATACTTTTTATGTATTGTGTAAATTTATTAAATTCGCTAAAGTTTTATAATTTATTAAATTCATGAGTTGGTGAGACTGCTTATATTTTATTGAACCCGAAGAATCAGACTTTTCGTTTGTTAGAAACTATTTTCCACTGTTTTTTTTTAGATTTCCTTTAAACTACGAGCTAGCTAAAATTATCAGTGCTGTCGACATCATTTTTACATTGTATAATGTATTGGTTTTTTTTATCGCCTTTGTTTATAACATTAATTCATTAGCTTAAGACTGTTTTAAAATGTTTAAAGGGCACAAATGATGAGATTTTTAGGGGTTTAAAGAAACCCTTAAGTCCTAAAATGTACACATGATTATTTTGTGTACTACGATTTGAAAAAAAAAGGAAAAATCACAGGATTTAAGAAAACAGGTCGTGTCGCATGTTTTAATAATAATTAAATTGGACAATTTTTCAGAAGCTTAATAGTACATCGTTTACGTTTTGAAGTGACTACACTGGATCTACACTTCTGTAGTAAGATTGATCGTACTATACGGACTAGTGGTATGGTTGACCGCTCTTAAAAAGAAGTCGACTCTTCTGCATGGAAATCACGGGAGCTTTTAAACAGCAATCTAGTCCCTTAATGACTGAATCTACAGCTTCAGTCTGAAACCTATCGGGTACAGTAACGTTCAAGATCTTGCGATTAGCTGAAGCGCATTACTTTCTTTCATCGGGATTTGTCGCGACCTCTACACAACACTACAACCACGTTTTCAAGAACCTTTTAATTTTGACATATTGCAAGAAGGCTTGGGTATTTAGAAACAAATTTTGTATTGACTTTCGATAATGTTACAATCAAGTTGGGTGGATGATAGCTAAACATTTGAGCTATTCTCGAAGGGTAAGTTCAGCTCTTTCCGCATATGGATGTCACTCAAAAAAAAAGTTTCCCTTTCTGTTTTCTAAACTTTTCTTCTTTTCATTTCATTTCATTTATTGCAGTTTGATAATTCTTACATTTACATGATTGGTATTTAAGAGAAACAGAAAATTAAATGTTTTACTTTTGTGTCACTTTTGAGATTTAAATAGGAACACGAAACTTTAACAAATATTTAAAAAATTAAGAATAATAAAATAAAATGTTAACTCACCTAAATTAACGTATATAATATCTTCTGGTGTAACACTAAAACGTGGCGGTGCATGAACATCTAAATGGAACCATGTACCGTTCTTATGCTGTTTTGGATCACGATTTAAGAATACAACTTTACACTCGTACCATCCCTGATCCGATTCCTTAATATTGGTCAAGTTGAGTGATGCCGAACCGAATGGTGAGTCCTGTGAAACACGGGACACACGTCCCTTGTAGCCCTCTTCGATGTGTTCCGGATAACTTTCGTACCAAATGTAAATGGGTAAATCAGATCCCTGTTTTTGATTGTAATTGGTTTTGGGGAATGTCAAAAGAGAATAATTAGTAAATTGAAAATCCATTAAATCATTTTAAATTTGTTTTTTTTTTTTTTTCTCTTAAAGTTGTAATAAAAATACATTTTTTTAAATTTTTTCATTTGGTAAAAAAAAATTAAACATGAAGCAATGTTTAAAGGAGTAGTTTTACTCTTCTTTTCTCGAATACATATGTACATTTAATGCGAATGCTGATATAAGTATTAAATTGTTTTTTGTTTTACAAAAAAAAAACGTATAAAAAAAAGGTTTAACAACGTGCATAGATATGGAAAAAAAAACACAAGCAAACATATGCGGCAGATAAGCACACAAAACATATTGTATCATGGCTAAGATGTTTTTTTTTTCGTGTGTAATCCTTTTGTCCTGTGACACATTCACACAGATAGTTTTAACATCAACCACAAATGTCCCAAGTTTCGCGTAATTAGCGCAACACTGATTTCGGTGTTTTTCGATGCGATTATAATTATTTACAAAAAAAAAAAGAGATTTTACGAGTGTGTGTACCTGGCAGCAGGATACACTTTCTCACATGCATTTACAGCTCGAGTTCTCTTTTTTGCGAAATTAATAGGTAATCATGTTATTTTATTTTACTCTCAGGCCGGGTGGAGGGAGGCACTTCGTGCCGCATACAAAATTCAGTGCATGTGCCTTTTTTTTATCCTCCCCGTGGTTAATGGTGCTCGGTTTGAGTTGTGTTCTCTTTTTTTGGTTTATTTTCGAATGCGTGTGTGGAGCGTTTTTTCTTTTTTTTTGGTTTTGTTTGGTTCCATGTTCCTGCAGTGAGGGGATATATCACGAAATTGATTTTCTATTTTTTTTTTATTTTTTGATATTCACCAGCAGCATAAATTACATGGTTTCCTTGGAAATATTCATAAACCACCCACAAACGTGTTTTATGCGAAGCAAGTAGTGAGGTTTCGAGTACGGCACACGCAAATGGGTCGATGGTGTGGCGGCGGAATTGATTTTTTTGGCAATTATTTCGAAAAATGTGTGCACACACGGGGATGAGGTGGTCCTGTATGAAAATGATTTATATCTTATTTATTTTTAAGCGCTGTGTTGGATAACATTTTCTTTTTTTTTCGGAGGGATGCGGCGTTTTTTTTTTTTTTTTGTGGAGCGGGGAAACTGCTGAGTTAGTTGGGCTTATATTTTCAAAAATAATTGGTTGGGTAACGTAGCTGAGGTTTAAACACGTCGCTGGCAGTGGCCGATTGAATTAATTTTTGCTGCGGATGTGAAGCTGAGTTTTTTTTTTTTGTTTGCTGGGGAGAAAGTCAGTGACGAGGTGGTGCATCAATGGGGTTTGGTGAAGTAAGGTCGTTCAAAATTGAGTAAGTGAATGAAAATGTCGGTTTTTGGGGTTGTTTTCAGGCTCTGTTTTTTTGTAAAAAAGATCATTTACCAGATGTCTCAAAAGTTAGTGGGGAGTGTATACAAATGTTATTGAAGCGCATTCAAGTTCAGTTTTAATTAAAAAGGTTACTGAACATATTTCCTTAAAGCTATCAGGGGCTTTTGGAGGCGTTTCCCTGCCTGTATTTTCTTTAAAAAAATCAATGAAAAGACGAATTTTGTGTATGAAATTGAAAGGCCCACTTAGCGTGGTCTCCTATCGGTCCCATTCAAACAATTTTGTGTATGAATCTACTAAGCGTCATCTCCTATTGGTCCCACTTTGCTAAAACTTAGAAATTTAATGGTTGTGATTTTCCCAAAAAAAAAAAAAATATGAAATTCACAGATTGAATGCCTTTTAGTTCGAATAAGCGAAAAAGCTAGGCTCTGGCTCTCAACGAGCTGCTACGCCATCCAATGTATGTGCAGTCGAAGCCCTCTAAGTCGAATTTTTACGGGATATCAAAATTAGTTCGAGTTACAGGGATTTTTCAACTTAAAGGGCGTTCGACGTAGAGGATTTCGCCAAAATATGTCGAAAAAGGTCGAGTTAGAGGGCTTTTCAACTTAGAGGGCTTCGACTGTAATTGGAAAAAAACTCAAAAAATTCGCAAATAAAATGCTTTTCAGTTTTAGCTTTCAATTTCATTCCAGAAACCAAACAATAATTTGAGTCGAAGATCTTTTGCAGAAATGATTGCCACTCAGAACCCTTTAAGCCTTCAAAACACCTACAAATGCCAAATGAACTGATGAGACTTTGAACACACACCCAGAAGCCCACTTTAGACACTTCTCCACCCAACTTGTCCTCAAATATCCGACTCTATCTCGTACACCCAATTGTGCAGGCCAAACACAATTAGAGACACCAAACAAAATCCTTGTAACCGCCACTCGCGCATAATCCCCAACCAAAAAAAAAGTTCTCATCTTCATCTATACCATCGGTCTTTATTTTCTTTTTTTTCTTTTTAGATTTTACGACATCCGCCTCCACAGTTGATATTAATGAAACAGCACGCACAGAATTCCTTCTAGCTCCTAGCTCCCCATCTGCCCACAAGGGTTGCCAAAAATAAAGTCATAAATATTTAATATGTTAACTTTTTATGTATTTTTCATATCACAAATTGATTTGTGTGCCACGAACAGGTTTTTATTGCTGTTGTGTCATCATAATCCGTAGGGTCCTGAGGACAATCCTTTTTTTTCTTTCTCGCTCTTACTTTTTCACCACTAGGCCCCGCGAGAAGAGAGAGATTTAAGGCTTTTAGAAGCACCAAGCCAGCAGTAGCAACAGAAGATGGATGTTTTATCACTAAAGATGAAGCCGTAAAAAAATTGTTTTTCATATCTCTTCTTTTTTCTTTTTTCTTTGCCCTAGAGGAGGCTGATTGGGGGAATGGGACCGCGTGGGTAATTAAGGGGCGAAGAGATAAAGCTTCAGATGCAGATTGGGCAACTTGTGGAAGTTCCTAAGGGCAGCAGACGTTAAACAAAGTTTTTTTTTTATGGATCATTATATTTCGTCCTGTAAACTGGGATATTGGGGAAAGAGTATTCTTGATTAAAGGGAACCTTGAGGGACCTCAGTGGAAGTAGGGAAATTGGTGAATTGATGAAAGTGAAATTTGTTTTTTTTTTTCTAATTGGAGAAATGAAATGAAAAAAAAAAAGATAAATTGAGATCAAACGAGAGGATAAAGCATCAGTGATAAATGCGAACCTTGAGGGAAATGGGTGCTAATGAAAGCTTATGACAGAGAAATTATTTTTTTTTCCTAATTGGAGACTATTTTTGGATCAGTTGGTGGTTCTAAGCAAAATTTGGGGAAGAAGCATCGGTGATAAAGGCGAACCTTGACGGACATCAATGGATGTAGGGAAATGGGTGCTGATGAAAACTTATGATAGTGAAATTAGCTTCTTCCACTTTTTGAGACTTATTTTGGATCATACGAAGATCAGCTACTAAGTTTAAACGAATTTTTTGACTGAAGTGAAAGCGTTTTTTTTTTTGTGATTTTCCCTTTTGTAAGGTTTGATGTAGGCTTGACTAGGATTCCCTTATCGCACACACTGCCGTAACCAGAATCTCTGGCACACTACCTCTACTTCTGTGCGGCGCTTGCCAGAGCAAGGTTACGGCTTCTAGGCAAACCCTTCCCTGATTATCTCGGCGAGGTTTCTCGATAAAGATTTGATTTCATTCCTCAACGCCACGATGGTTGTAAATCCTTATTTATATTCAACTTCTCAGACCTATGGTTACAAAATGGCACTTAGTGCTAATTGGGTTCTCCTAGAACCACAACCTCACACACATTCACAAAGTTTGATGGTCCCTTTAGTCTTTCACAATTTAATTTAATGATTCAAGATGCAATTTTGAAAAGGGATGATATGCGTGTTATCAAAAATTAAATTTCAACTCGTCAGCTGCAGAAATTGCCCGCCTCGTCCTCGTGAACGTTGTGAAAAAAGTAGAGAGTATTTTTTTTAGAGTGAACAATGTTCAAAGCGATAGTTGAAGCAATTTAAATTTTTTTGTTTTAATCCTTAACAGCCATGAGCTTCTTTTGTAATACTCGCGTATAAGATGAATATCAATACGACAGGTCTGTTGTGAGAATTCCACAATATTAACGCTTAAAAAACCTTATATTACGGTAAATATTTCTTGTCAGTGCATGATCAACAAACCAGGGATGTACTAAGTTGAAATATTTGTTAAAGAAAACTACAGCGATGATAAATAAATAAAAAGAAAGCAGAATTCTTTTGATGCCTCCGTATTGGGGCCCTTTGTTTCTATGACATAAGTATTATTTTCCCGTAGCGAAGCCTTTCGGCCGTTAAGGGTTAAAATTATAAATTTTAGAGTCTCTTTTTTAGGAGCATGCCATTAATATCTGCTGTATTTGAATTTTTTTTCTGTTGAATAACAATAATTAGGTGGCATTACAGAACGTTGACGACTACGGCCCAGCTTTTTGTTGAAGGAAAGAAATATTAAAAGGTCATAAAAAACCATCATGTAATAGACACAATGATGTAATATTTATAAATTGCGATGGTTATTCGTGGAAGGTCAAGAAATTTGCTATTCACTACAAAATTCACCCCACGCCCACGACTCTGTTTAATTTCTTGGAAAACTTCAACTAATTGAACACCGTCGTGCCACAAAACGAAAACCTCCACATCGCCGGTGATTAAAACATTAGAAGTAACGCACCCTTAGTCATCGTCCGCTCCCACCGACTTATCGACACAAAAGGCTTACCCTTAACCAACTCTACCTCATACTCACACTGACATAACTCTGAAAGGCTAATACAAATATTAATCAGAATTTGTAAGCAGGACCTTGTACACAAACACAACGACACAACTGTCCATAGAATCGGATCCCTTCATTACACTTAAGCCATTCTATTCATAAGTCAAAGTAATAGTCAATTCCACCACATCATACAAATGCATTAATAAATTATTATTTCGATTACACACACATACACAGACGATCACCACAAATACAATAGTGGTTGGGGAATTGCTTTATGGCTCCCCAGAGCGGAGACATAGCGCAATAGTTTTACTAGTAAAAGTAAAATTTAGTGTCACACGGGGTTTGTCTATCTGCGGGTGTGTGTGTGTGTTCGAAATATTAGGACACTCCATCAAAATAGGATAAATTTATTATCGTTATTATATCCTTATGATGGCTGGTTGGTGGTTTTTCCACCCAATCATCCCGAAGCCTATGTGTGACGACACAGCAGAGTACAACGACGGGGACTGTAAATAGTGTGTCAGAGAATTTGTGGTTGCTTTGGGAAAAGGTGGACAGATGAGTGGGAGCGGGGGAGGACTGGCAAACATTGGCGTCCTAAATTTCCAGGACACACAGTGATAAATGCAATATTAATGGTCATAGAGAGTTTTGTTTTACGACAAAATCTATGTTTCAGGCATTTTTCATGTCCTGTCTCTCTGTGTTTCCGTGTGTGTGTGTGTGTGTCTCGTGCTTGTCGCCTTTAAGTACTCGAAATTCGGATGAAGGACACTGAGAGACAGTAATCGGTTCGGGCTTAAGCGGACGGACGGGCGACATAGAGAGACTTTCATGATGTGGGCGGGTTGGAGTGGTGTGTGCCTCCATTTGCTGGCTTTGAGATTGATAAAGAATTAGAAACCCCAAATCGGAGTTATTAGCTCTAGGCGTGGGTTTGTCTTGTCAAGTTTTTGTGTGGGGTGATTACGTCAGGAAGGGGGCCAATGCGTCGGCGACAGATTTTTATTTAGAGAATGTGGTGCTAAAGGTGACACAGCAGAACGACTTAGGCAAATCTGGCACTCAAATGAGTTGATTTTATGGTTTTTTGATCGATTTTGAAAGGCTGCAGGATAAATTTCCACCGAAATTACGGATGATTGAACAATTAAGTTTTAAACGTTGGATGTTTATGGTATCGAATGTATTTCAAAACGTTTCAATGGAAACTCAGTCATTATTTTTCTTATATTCATTTAATTTCAAAAATGTGTGGTACCATCGATTTTATGTACCTTAGAGTTTCACAGCGCATACCTATAATTGAAGTCCCAGCGTTGTTCCTACTTTAAGATGCAACTTGCTAATTCAAGATAACACAAAAATTGGCTGACGCTTGGGAACTTCAGTAAGCATTTTTGTCAAAGACTACTTTTTCATATTTTTCAGAAAACTATTGGGTCATTCCATGACAAATCGCCCAGCCTATATGGGGAGCTCTGAACGACCCCTCTCCGATTTGGCTCAAAATTGGTGGAAAAAATTGGCAAATACAAGTTTGCTTTTTTTTGAAAACCTCTTCATCGATTACCAGCTGAGGACTGAGATTTCAGGTATCACGATTTCGATTTAAGGAAAAACTAAATCGAAAAACGGAGCGTTGAAAGGCTTACTTAATAAAACATTGAAACGAAATCCAATCGGAAGCAGCTGACCTCAAATTTAAATCCACCTGAATCTCTCACGAAGTATGAGCACTCATTCCCACCTCCTGACGAACAAGAGATATGCATAATTTAAGGATAACCTTTCTTTCCATCTCCACAAGAGTCACCTGCCTTGATTTCGAAATTTTTAATATTTATGCAACAAACAAAAAAAAAAATCCTTAGAATACCAATTCTGGCAAAAAAAAACACAACTTCGAGTGTCCTCATCTCGTTTCCTGCCTTTTTGCTGCCACGTCATACCCGAAGCCCCAAAGTAGGAGGTATGCACATGTAGGCACGTGAAAACCTGCGCAATAACAATAACACCAGTGCACCAGCTTTTCAGGACGAAAAAAAAAACAAAAATCCTTTTTTTTTCGGTTTCTACACCACGTCCCACCCACAAAAATTTTGTTCTCTGTGTTTTTCGTTTTCATCTCATCCTTTATGTAAATTAAACCGTTTGCATACGTACGTTTGCATTGTACGCTTTCTCACTATTCAGGTGGCTCTCTTCCACATTCGGTCGGTGGAGGAGGAGTAGGTTCCTGTTTAAGCCACCCACGCGACGGGAGGAAACATAACAAAAAAATAAAATATTAAAAAAATTCCCAACAACATCAGCAAGGACGAAGGATGGTTGTAGCGCTCCGACGACAAGGGTATATTTCAATCGTCGCCATGCCGGAGTATGTGCGAAATAAATTTACAGGTGCGGTCGCCGTAATCATTGAATATATATATCTACGGTTGGCAGGAGATTTTACGTTTTTACGTACCTCTAAAGCCGCCAGAAGTAGTGCGAGAGACGGGGTTTCGGGGGAGATCATGAAAAGGACCTGCTCCTTCCCACAAAAATTGCCCACGGATATGTGACAGGAAAAACGGGCAGCAGAGTTACAAAAAAAAAAATGGGAACCACGGAAGGGAATGGTTCCGAATGTACAGTTTTTCTGAGATAATTAAAAGTGGTTGCATATGGGTAGGGGTGGTTTGGGGTTGGACTGTGTATTTTAATTTATAGGCAACCAATGCAGAGCGCGGAACGGAGCACACCGGCTCGGCTCTGTAAGGATGTTTCATTATTCATATTTAAACAAATTCAATTTATGTGTCCACCCGAATTTCCATGAAGGATATATTTTCATATTCGTACGAGCTTATCATTAATCACGGGATTGTTTCGTTCCATAGGCAGTGTGTTTAAAAGTTTTTCGGGGACTCTGTTTTGGGGGTACGACGTTTGCACATGTGATTGTGAGTGATCAGGTGTTGAGGGTCTAAAAATAAGCCTCATTGGAGTTTCAGTGATTAACTGAATTCGAAATGAACGGGGAAAATGTCTGTTTCAGGAAGGGCTGTGAAAGGCTCTTAGTCATTTGCAAATAAAATTCGAGTGACTGGGGAAGAAATGGTGCAAAGGCTCAAAAACTGGTTGAAAAGGTGTTTGAAGTTCTCTGTATTTCGAATGAAAAGTTCTACAAATAGATGTAAAGCGAAAGATTTCTCTACAGCTCTTGGAATTTGTCTTTTATTTGCTTGTCCCACGATAAATAAAAGGTATTTTTGTGAACTTCTTCCAAACGTCTCTGTTGCGGTATTTTGTTTTGAAAATGGTTTTGTATAAAATTAGAAAATAAAATGCTACCGCCGATGCCTGAAAATCTCGACTCACCAGAAACTTCAAATTCTAGGTAAATTCAAAGCTAATCCATCCATTCAGACCACTCAGGAAGCGATAAAAATAGACAAAAACACGTTTACCAATGCCTCCGAAAAAAAAATGGAATGCCTTCCAAATCGAAACCCAAGTCGAAGGAAAAAAAAAAACTGGGTCATCGAAGTCATTAAAAACATCCCAGCAATTAAATAGCCATCAGAACAAAACTTTTGCCGTAACACTCATTCTCTTGGATATTCTTCAAAATCATTCCGGAAAAGAATAGTGAAGATTTTCCCATATACGAGAGGAAAATTAAAAGCGAAAAACTAACACACATACACAGAAGTCCCGGGCGTGTGTGAGAGACGGACAAGGCGCATAAAAACTTCTGACGATAATTTTATTACGCAACAAAGCGAAAGGAAATCGAAACGTGGGTGTACGTCCACACAGACACACACAGTATGGGTCTTCCTGGCAAAAACTCTTTCCATCTTTCTTTTTTTTTTCTTTTTCGGGAGGATAGAACAATAATTACGGATATAAAACCACAGGGCGTAATAAAAACTGAAAGCAAAACACTGAATCCTTCTTCGGAGGGGCGCGGCAGGAAAGTTTTGCTGAAGGAGAATTTAAGTCAACAGACGGACGAAGACGATGATGACGAGGATGACGATGACGTTACAAAATACACTCGACATGTTATGTCTGCCCGATAAGACTGTCGAGTGTCGGTGGCTGTTGAAAAACCACCCTGGAAAAAGTTTTTTTTTTTTTCAAGAGAGATGGACTCCGAAAGAGAGAAAACAAAACAAAACAATAAATTTATTTTAATTTTGGTCTGTGGCTGTGTGGGAAAGGAAAGGACACATCATACATGCAATAGACATGGACTCAGGTCGAGTCCTGGAAGGAGACGGTACCCACCCGACCTCAGTAGTTTCTTCCATCATTTCTATTCAAAGGGATTCATGAGATGATGATTAATTAAAAAAGTTTGGCCGCACTTATTGTGTAAGTTGTGTGTGTGTTTTTTTTTTCCTTTCTTGTTTTTGTTGGTGTTTTCTTCCGCCTGCCTTCACCGCGCTGACCCTTATGAAGGACAAAGCCAGGACGAGAAAGAAGGCGCTCTTGAAATATCTTTCTTGCATAAGCACTTTATTACTTTTCTTTGTTTCTTCTTTTTTTTCGGGGGGGGGGGGAGAAGACTTGTTCCTTAGTCCGAGTGGAGAAAAGGATTCTGCAGGAGGAGGTGATATTTCTATCTCCCAGCAGGATGTTAGTTTGTTTGAAAAGTTCTAACGGAAATGAGAAGAATTAGTTTATCCCTACCTGTGAAGAGTTATGGGCCGGAGAAACTTGCAAACAGGGGAATTAAATAAAGGGGTTTGGGTAGAGTGAATTAGAGATGACAGACGTTTATTTTGATGTCCAGATTGAAGTGGAAGTGGTCCTGAGTGGTTGTGGGGATCTCTGAAGAGGTTTGAAAGAGGCTGTTCAAGATGACGTGGCCAGGAACGTGAGATTTTTAGCTTAGATGCCGTCTGCCGAGTATCAGACATCATTTTCAATTACGTGCAATTCTTAGCGACACTTTTTTCAAAAAAAAAACTAAAAAAAACTCGGTCTGTTGACAAAAACCACCTTTGTTGTAGCCTTCTTCCTGTGACTATGAATGAAATAGATGGAAGTTTAGGTGAATACGTGATCCTTTTTTGTGAATTTAAAGACAACAGTATTTGCTGCTTCAAAAGTGAATTAAGAAGGTTCTGGAGACATTCACCAAGCAGCCAAATAGCTTCAAACACATGGAGTCTTAAACAAGTTGAAGAGATTTAGTTGAAATAAAATGAAGAAGAAAAGTTTGCATTTAAACTTCATGTTCATCGCCTAATTTCACTGCTTTCTTGTGGAATCGTTTATCTCGTTGAACACGCTTCAAAAGTCCTTAAAACCACCCACGTTCCACTCCCCCAACCGAGCCGTACCCGAAAGACAATTTTTTTTAATAAACATAACAGAAGACGTCACAAAATGTCTACCCCGCTTACAGAACCACCCCCTTAGATTGCCACCAAGCTTGCCACACATGTGCCCAGCAACCATCACCCACTAAAGTTTAATTTTTAAAGCATTCCAAAGGTCTGAGAAAAAAATATCCAACCCAACTTACATCCACTACAACACAAAAGCCTTCGTGAACGCTTGACCGCCTACCCATCCACCCACCCACACTTCTTTAATTGGCTTTTTGTCCTCCTCCCTCCCGATATCCCATTTCTGAAGGATATTACTTTTCTTCTCAATCGATCCACCACCATCATCCCCATCGTCATGGACATGTGAAAATGTCAGAGGACCTCTCAGAAATGTCAACATCATTGAAATAAGGACACCTCCAACACCGAGCAAAACTCTTAAAAGCGTCATCGTTGTCGTCGTCCACTTGAGCTAATTGTTCACGCCACAATCTAAAATAGAAATCAATGTGACCCGACGATTTGGGTGAAAGGCTGCGCGAGAACAATCACGTACTTAACCTCTTCATAAATGAAAGTCCTTAATCAGACAATGCTGGCATGTCAACTCGCTTAGATCAACTCGACAAGTCCAGAGAAGAACGAAAGGGGTCAACCTCTGATGGAGGCCGAAATTGATTTCGGTCTGACAGTCGGAGTCGGTGTCTCTGCAGCTGTCTAGATGTCTGCAATGTTTGTCTAGGAAAAAAGATGCACCATAAATGTCGCCCGTCCTCTTTTTCCCGCCGACGGGCGTGTAAAATTCAAAGAGCAAACGATGAACGACGACCAGAAAGGATACGCTCGTCTTTGTGAATGATTATTTCTATCCTGTCACTCTGCCAGACAGACATTGAACACGTTCCTTTGTAAGCCGATGCGTACATGGCTTAGAACCATTCGAGCTCTTTTCGAATCCTTTAAGTGCTGACGATGCTGCCCTCTCCAATTTTGTGTTTGTCATCAATGACACATCTGGAGTGCGGAAAAAATAAAAAAAAAAAATAAAAACCTAACCCAGATAGCTGGATTTTTTTTTTTCAATTTTAATTTACAGCCGACCCCGCACGTTAATTCGGAACACATTCACATTTATCGAGTCCAGATGGCCTGGCACTAATAGATATCGAATGGCCTGGTCGACAATCTGTCAAATGCATTCAATTTGCATTACGATGAGCCTTGCGGATAAACAAATTGGCATCGAAATGAACGGCTATTAAATTATTTGGCATTTGGTGTATATGTCATCAATGGCCGGTCATTTAAAGTTGGGCGGATGTTTATCCCTCCCAGACTTTTTTTTTTTTTTTTATTTTTGGTAGCTCAACTTAATGAAAGTTCGAGGTTCAATTTAATCGGAATTACCGTTTGTGGACAAAAAAAAACTGCGAATAAAAGTTTGTGTATTCGAGAACTGAATTGGTTCTATTTTGAATCGCCGAAAAAGTTATTAAAACGACATTCGGTGGAGCAGAAGCCGACCATTTGAGTGGATCTGTGTGTCAACGTGAGTCGTTATGGCACGGACTTAAATTCGCCGTCTGTTGATTGGAATTCGACGTTTGATTTTATGTAAATCGTGTGAAGCGAGATAAAGAGAAGTCAGAAAGGATTTGTTGGTCTCTAAAAAACACGAAGTAGCTTTGCGTCCAAAGTGCTCTGAAAAAAAAAGGCTATGAAAAGGGCTATCATACTTGAAAGGGTTCAAAGGCCTTTTATAAATGCTTTAAAAGACAGAACACTAAAAAAATATAAAGCTCAGAGATCAATTTAAATCTGTGTTTTTTGCAAACGAGCAGAACTGAGATTTGAATCATAAACTTCATGTGAGTGTGGAAAAAGACACTTTTCATTTTGATTGCTAGTCGTAAACAACGATGAGACTTGCAAAGGCAGCTTAAAATCGATAGTCTAAAAAACAGCGCATCACACAGTGGTTTGCCCGTACGACAAAAATGGAGGTATTGCCTTAGAGTGCAAAGTATTTTTTTTTTCTTCATAGAACATGGTTTAATGTTTACCATGACAGACATTTTAACACTTAAATCACAGTTATCAGTTTGATTTTCAGTTACAGAGTGAGCACATTTATTAATTTTTGTGAACAGAAAAAAATCACATTTTATTATTTTTCACATTCACAAAAACGAATATTTAAAATTCGTTTTTATTTTTCTAAAAAAAGTAATAAGTAAACATTTTGTGAGAAGAAAGTGAAAAGAAGAAAATGTGTAAATTATTTTATTAGGTGTACAACTTTGCGTTTCCGCATTCAAATTTGACATATAAATAAAAAAAATCAAACGTGCATCGGTCAAACGCCCGAGCGAGTAGAAAGTAGATACAGCCAGCCGGTTGGACTTACGATATTACGATGTGCGAAGTTGCAACGCCCGACCACGCTATTGCAATTTATGAAGGGTGATTTTTTAGCTATTATGCTTTTGGCAACACTGGTTTATACAGCTGACGCACGTTTCGTGTTTTGTTTCACTGTCAATCATCTTCAGTTTGGTCTATAATTTAACCATGAATCGTCTTACAAACGAACAACGCTTGCAAATTATTGAATTTTATTATCAAAATGCGTCCTCTGTTGAGAAAGTTCAGAAAGTTAAGAAAGTTTTCAGCGACGATGCTCATTTTTTGGTCAATGGGTACGTAAATAAGCAGAATTGTCGATTTTGAAGTGAATATCAGCCGGAAGCATTGCAAGAGCTACCAATGCATCCAGAAAAAGTCACAGTTTGGTGCGGTTTATGGGCTGGTCGCATCATGGGACCGTACTTCTTCAAAAATGATGCGAATCGTAACGTAACTGTGAATGGTGAGCGCGACCGTGAGATGATATCCATCTTTTTTTTGCCCAAAATGCAAGAGCTTGACTTGCATGACATGTGGTTTCAACAAGACGGTGCCATATGCCACACAGCACGCGCAACAATGGACTTATTGAGAGGCGAGTTCGGTGAACATTTTGTTTCACGTTCGGGACCGGTCAATAACGCCTTTAGACAATTTTTTGTGGGGCTATGTTAAAGCTCATGTCTATACAGACAAGCCCGCTTCAATTGACCCATTGGAAGACAACATTGAAGCATTTATTCGTGAGATACCGGCCGAAATGTTGGAAAGAGTATGCCAAAATTGGACTAAGCCTATGGACCATTTGAGGCGCAGTCAAGGTCAACATTTGCATGAAATATTCTTCAAACATTAAATTATATGAACCGTACTATCGATTCAAATAAAGATTTCATGAATTTTTCTGAATTTTATGTGTTTTTTTTTTTTTTAAAACTTTCCTATAGCTCAATGCTTTTATGTACGTGTATTCTACTTCAAATGTCAAAGACCGAACGCACAATTTGGGCTGCATTTGGTTGCTTCTGAACCAAAAGTTGAATTTTAAACCTAAAAAAAAAACAAAAAACCAAAGGATACCACATAAATGTTGGTGAATGATAATTTTTTTTTTGGCATTTTTGACATTGTTTTAATGATTTTTTACTAAATTGTCTACCATATCTGAAAGTTTGACTACAATTGGACGAGTGGTTTAAGAGTTATTAAATTGCACCGCTCTCTTCATACGACATCGACCATTGTGCATCGATTTAAAGACAACACCTACAATTTGCTAAGCTATGGATGTGAGGCAGTGTCAGGAAAAAAAACTTGAGAATAAAATTATTATTCCTTCAAATACCACAAGACAATAATGTGGTCGAACTTTTAAGAAGTGGGTGAAGTATTAAGGTTTTGTTAATGGCTGTCGAGAAGCCGAATTGTGCTTAGAGTGAATATAGTGTCTATTTGCCGATGCTCATATAATTAATCTGTGTCAATTAGGCAGACTGTCAGTGATAAATTAACACAAATTTTAATTGCATTTAATCTCATTAAAATATAAACTCTCAACTTTAGTTTGATGCTCAAAATAAATTAACAACTCAACAGGAAACTCGTTTGAAACCCATTTTTATGCACAATTGACGAAATTAAATAAGTGAATAGCCGAAGGCCTTTGTTGATTTGGCTATAATTTTAAAGCAGTCAATTTTTAAATTTTCAGCTACCTTTAAGTAATAAGTAAATAAGCAAATGAGTAAAAATAGTTTGCTTTACCAGTTATACCAGCAATGCGAGACAACTTAAATAATTTCGCGATGATTACTTCCTAAGCAATAAGTCCAAGATTTTTTTTTATAAGATGAAGAATGCTAAAAAAATACAAAAAGTAAGTTTGCTTAAGAAAAAAAATGATTGAGGTACAAGATTATTCTAAAAAGCAATTAATAAATTGTCGAAGGGTAGGAACACTTAGAAAATTTAATACAACACGAAGTTAAATGAATTGTTCCTTGCATTCCGCGTACAGAAATTGACAATTTGATTGATTCGTTTTATAAATGCGTGTTTTTTGTGGGTTATAATTGTATAAGCACATAAAAAAGAGGACTCCCACAAATACTTTTGGTTGGAGGGTACTTATGACTTTCTGTGAATGCACATACGAACATACATTGGGCCGTTGAGGCCCAGAGCTTAATTTTGTACGAGCGCCTCCACTATGTTTTACGCTTTTCGTGTAATCCTAGTTCGAATTTTTTTTTTTAATTTTTACCCCGAACTTCTTAAACCTGAACATTTTTTTGTAAAAAGTAAGCGAATCGAAAAATTGTTTTTGGTATCCTAATGCTCTTTTCTGTCCACCAAGAAGTCGTTGAATTGAGTTTTTGTGTAAACTATAATTCTAAAACATTGCATAACTTTTCCTTAAACAACACCTCCTACTCTTGTCAACGACAGGTTGACATCATTTGCTTCCTGAATCTGACACTTCCGTCTCGCCTCTAAATAATTCACTTGATCCACGCATAACTTTTTTCACATCAAATTCCCCGTTAATTTCCTGAATGCCACACGAAATGCACAACTTGAAGGACGATTACTCCACCGCTTCATCAACCACTTCTCGCCAACTTCTCTTACCCAACAGCACCACGAGAAATCTCAGCCAACAACTTCACCTAAAATTCGAGTCATAAATAAACTAATCCCTTCCTTGAAAATGCATACGCACGCAGACACACACATATCCTTGAGACATCTCTGGTTGGAAAACTTGATTGCGACCATAAATTGAATTCATGATCCTTTGCAGAACCAGCAGAGATATGCTCTGCCAAGCGAGCGCAAAATTATCGACCTCGACCCACAGGACTGTCGCTCAGGACAATACAGTTGTCTTACCAAATCGTAATTGTATTTATTATAACATAGAATCAAAACACAAAAGGACGATAGCACACACTCCGTGTGAGGTTAGTTATATCCCATCCAAGTTTTGATTTACTTTCGTCCTTCGAGTGAACGATGTGTGTGTGAGAGTGCGGGTGGCATTGCAACTGTCTGCTGTATTGTATTGCACCCCGGCAAATGTCTTAACTGTCAGTTAAACTCTCAGTTAACCAATAAATTGCATTCTCGTGTCCTGACAATGCGGCTCTGTAATTTCATTCCATCTCCTTCGCTTATCCTCCTCCTTATTAATACGATCCCCATGTATGCACACACGTCTTACATTGTGTCTACAATCTAATTACCTACAAATGAAATGACATTATGCACGTCTAATGAACACAATGGGAAGATCCAGGACGCCCATTGTTATCCACAATGCATGCAAAACAAAAACACAAAAGGACACACACTCGCCATCTCACACTTGTTCTTCAAAAAAAAAAAAAAAGTTTTGTTTGCTTATTATTTTGTTTTATTAGCCGCATTAAAACTAAAAGCATAGAAACACACAAGAAACGCTATGCACACAACAAGGATATGTGTGGAAAAGAGAGTAGTAAAAGCAGACTCACACACACGCGCAGACACATGCAAAAGAGGATGCAAAACAAAAACAGGAACGAAAAACTTTTTTCTTTTTTTTTTTTTGTTCTGCAAAAATATTTTCAGAGGATCTTTTATTTCTTTTGTCTTATTATTAGCCCTCTCTTGCTCTTCATCTTTACAGGATTTTATTTTAAGGATAAAACAACACAAATTGAACGGAAGAAAATGTGTATGGCTATGCCTGAGTGTGTGTGTGTGTGTGTGTGTGAGGAGGAGGGACAGTCGGCTGGGATGATGAGGGCGAGATAAGTTTTTCGTCTTCGTTTTTGTGTGGTGGGGTTTTCTTTCTCGTCGAGGATAAGGAGACGTGTGGTGGTGGTAAAAAGGATAAAATGTGTGTAGTGGGAAAAAGCATATGTTTTATTGGTGCTTTGTGTGAATTGTGGCAAGGATAAGCTTTTGATAATTATGGTTTATTGCTTTTGTGGTGTGACTTGGCGCTAATGCTAAAAATAAATCAGACTTTGTTGGTTCTTATAGATTTTCTATTTTTATTTTTTTCGTTCTTTTTGTACACAGAAAAGGACTTTTGTAATTGATGTTTTGGGCACAATCTAATCGTTGGTTTTTGATATAAAAAGCAATTAGTAGTTGTACTAATAGTAGTAGAAGAAGTTATGTGCTAATTTTCATTGCATGTGATATAAGAGGAAGTTTTAGTTTGATTGAGTTTTAGTTTATTTTGTGCTTGGAGAAGAGTCTAACAAAAACTTAAATGAAACTTAAAAGAGAGGAAATTATAAAACAAGAGTGCAGTGATACTGAAAAAGAGTTTTTATTTTTGAGTTTGAGAGGTTTTTTTGTTGAATAATGATGTTTGCCTTGTGAAAATACCTCTGATGGTGGCTAAGTAATTTAGGAAGCCACTTGCAAATTTTCAAAAGAAGTCATAAATCTTTTATTTATAAAGATTGCAATTCTCACAAACGACCGTTCAGGAATTTTTCTAATTAGTCACTAACGACACTAGCTGTCAGAGCCACAAATGACATCCAGCTGTCAAAATTTTCAGAATGGCTTTCCATTTATTCTTGCATCGCTTCATACTTAACAAATGTGCGAAATATATAAAAAAAAAATAATGCTCTCGAAATTCTGGTTTCTAATGAAAAAGAAATGTGACGAGCGAAAATTATAAAAAAAAAATGATCTAGAAATAAAGTGAAGAAGAAATTTAGCTACTAGGTGATTGCTCAAATAATTGACAGTCATGCGCCTTGGCACCCCTTTACTTTTTTCTCTAAGGCTTCGTCAATTCCTTCGTCTATGGTAAAAGAAAAAAACTTGCCACTCCGTACGAACTCGAACTTCAAGATGTTTTTAATGTTCGCATATTGAACCATGTGATTAAGAAAGAATTGAAGGGATCACTTAAAACACTGGCAGTGAAGTCAAGGAGCCCAATTGAATGATGTGTTTTCTCTATACGCAATAGTCTGAATGTAGTTAAAAAATTAAGTCAAATTCAATTTTGCATCTTAAATTTGTCATCGCGTTATTAAATTTCTTTCATTTTGACCGTAACTGGGTCAGCAAAGCCATGGCTTAAATTAAGTTCACGCATTCCAAACTTCATTCAAAGTTCGCCTGATCATGTCGCAAAAATCATTCAATCGCCTAGTTTCACACTTCACAACTTTACTTTCAATCGCGCTTTGAGTATTACATATCAATTTTATACTCAGCACATTGATCCGGCTCGAAGGACCAATGTCTGAGTAGGCGCGATTATAAAGGCTCGAGGGACCAATGTCTTGACGGCTTCGAAGGACCAATGTCTTGAGTATAAAATTGATATGTAATACTCAAGACGCGATTAAAAGTAAAGTTGTGAAGTGTAAAACTATGAGATTGAATGTTTTTTGCGTTTACCTTCTTTTTGTGAACGAATTTAAGCTGTTACCTTGTCACTGCGACGACGACTTTGAAAATGCGATTGATCTTTCTGTCGGGTTTTGTTAGCGAAAAGTACGTTGGAAGGATATGAAGCTCCAAAGTTATAAGAAGGGTACCCCTGTGACTTTTTTTAAATTTCATTTATTTTATGCGTAGAAAGCCGCGCCGGGTACAGCTAGTACTTATATACTAACAATATTAGAGAACACAAGCTGCAAGGGCTTTCGGCTCAGCACACATTTTAAAAATTGTATTTAATTTGTATTCCAATCATTTGTATTTCAATAAACTTTTTCAGTATCACGTGAAGATATAAATTCAAATAAAATAAAAACAATAACTCTTAGTGCTTATAAAAGAAATTATTAACAATCTCAAGATATAGTTTTCGGACAAAGTTCATATAAGTAAAAAATAAATCACGCAAAAAGAGTGACGAGAATATTTAAAAATGAAATTCGGATAAAATACATATATAAACTAATTATTTTTATTTAATGAAATTAGATTCTAAATTCGAAGAGCTTTATTTTTTTGTCAGTTACTGTGCTCTGGATTGTTCTCTACATTCAGCACACACTTTTAGAACAAAATTTTGTGAAAACGTAATTTTTTTTTTTCGTTGCTTAAAAAAATACAAATTTTGATGAATAAAAGAAATTAACTGAAAAAGAAAATAAACAGCATCCTGGATGCACATCTCTGTAAATTTGAATTAGATGTAAATCCATGACAGTTAGAGGAAGGAGAACACACACAAAATTTGTTAAACAAGTGTTTTCAAAAACACACTTTTTTTTTTTGTTAGAAAAAGGAAAAAAAAAATGTTAACAGACAGGACAAATAAAAAAAAAAAAATTAACATTTGTATGCGATTTTTTTTTGTATTTTTTTGTTTGTGTCATCGATGCATTACAAATGATTGATGTTTCAATGGAAAATAAAAAAACAAAATTTTGATTTAATAAATCAGAACGAAATATGAAATGATAATTAATTTCTAAAGAAAAAACATCCTAATTCTTCTCTCACTCTCTTTTTTTTTCGGTATAAAATAATTTATTTTCATCGGAAGATTTTGTTGCAACTTCGCTGTTTAGTTTCAGTGTCTCTTTTCTGTATAAAAATTCTTTCGTGTGTTTAAATTTGTTTAAAGAAATTAATTGAAGCTCTTTTGTCGGTTAAGAAAAAAAAACGAAAAGAAAAATTAATATAAAAGCGTTTTCTTAGGTGTTCATCTATGAAGCGACTTTAACGTTCTTGTATAAGTTTGTTTAACAAAAAATAATTTAAACTCAAATCAAATTAAGTCACAGTTGATAGTTTCTTTTTATGAAAAGTATTTTAATTCAACTGAGAATAAGGGCGGCTGTTGATAATGAATAAAAAAAAAAAAACAGATCGGAAAAGGAAATCACTAAATAAACTGAGCCTTAGTTGTTTTTTTTTTTTTTTTGTTAACAGCCAATTTCAAAATTTTGCCTTCAAAGCCAATCGGTAACCACACAAATTAAAAAAAGAAATTACACCACATCACTCAAATTGTCTTTTTTTTTTCAATTTAGAATTCTAATTAAAAGATTTTTATTTTCTTTTAAAATTCGATTATTTTGTTTTCTAAACGACAAACATTAAGAACGAAATTTTTGAAAGAAAAACAACAAAAAACAAAAACATATCTAACTAAAAAATTCGAAAATTAAACCGTCTCAACTAACAACAACGCGAAATATGAATGGAATAAGAAATAAGTTTATTTAAAAAAAAAAATATTATTTGATATTTATTTCTAAAAATAAATGTTTATATAAGTTTTTTTTTTTATATTTTTTTTAGCTGTTCGCCATCTTAGTTTCAAGCATAAAAAATACTCACGGACGTTTATTTATTTAAATAATAAAATCAATATTGTATTTAAGTGGTAGTTTATTTTGTTTTAAAATATTTTCTAATTTTTTCTTTAAGTTATTTATATTTTGCTTGGGGATTTCGGTTTGTTTTTTTTTTTTGTTACGTTCATATTACACGCATTATACATAAAGAATATATGGAATAAAAAACAGACGACATTTTTATTAAGAGAGTATAGAGAAGATTTTTGATATCGTACCGTTTCGCTCACCTTCTTGTCCCACTGGAGGACATATGGCACCGGATGATCGTTGGGGAATTCGACGTGACAGTTAAATATGACACCTTCACCAAGGATTGCTGTAATGTGTACAGCATCTTCTGCTGAAAAGAAATTTGTCAAAAATAAAGACAAACAAAAATGTGATTAGAATTTGTTTAAATTTTGGTTTTTCAGAAAAGAATGATGATGAATGGGGAAGCTTTTCTTTCCTATTTTAGGCCGAAACTGATGAATGGATTGATCCTTTCAAGACGATGGATGAGATACAGTCAGTCAAAAAAGTATTTACGCACCCAGTTTGTTGATGATTTCTCGTTTATCGGAAAAGTTAATATAGAATGTTGAAAAAAACCTTTCTTAGAATACAAAAGTGATTAAAATCGCTTAAGAATTACTCCTGTTACTCAGGAAAAACACCAAAATTGACATCAAAAATGCATTTGCACACTTTATGTTGTGAGCGAAAAAAAAAAAATAATTTACAAGTACAAATAATGTTTTGTGTGCATTCAATTTGCTTCGATAATGATTTGTAGTCTCCAAAGCCTCAAGTCGATAGGATAACGAAAAATTTCAAGACCCATCTGAAGCCCTTCCTCCAAAACGAATTTTTCGATGAACGAGAAATCGTCAAAAAAATGTCTTCTGCAAATACTTTTTTGACTGACTGTAAGATTTGTTTGGCTTTTAATTTTGGCTTCTTACAAATTTTCTTAAAAGTAAACCCTCTCCCTTAAAATTGGTTTCTTCTTTGTAACGTTTCAACACCCAAAATCAAATGAATTGCTTCAAGACGTCCCCTTAAAGTCTCCGACCGAACATGTAAGCCACATTTGTCTTCCACATTCTTCGCGTACCTCGACGAAAGGGAGTCCTGAGAACAAACAAAGCCCCAACGTGGATCCAAAAAAAAAAAAAACATTTTCCAAGCAAATGCACTCTAAAAATAGCAAAAGATTTAATTATGTTTAATTTGAAGAGCCCGAATAAAATGCACATTTCGGTAGACCCCAGAACCGACGTTTACCCTTGCATCCCACCGCAAAAGAAGGCACCTTCACTCGTGAGGCGCTGACAACGCAACTCAATTTGAAGCATTCCCCCATCTTAGCTGTCGTCGAGCGCCGAGCTTCGCAGACTCATTCGAGAGCTCCATTTGGCTGTACTTTTAATTCTATTTCATCTTCCGCCACCCGCTGCTGTGTCTCCTCCCCTTTCATCAAGATGAAAGCAAATTAAACATGAAACACATTTGTCGACTTCCTTCTGTCTCTGGATGGGGTGTCCCACCCACCACCCCGAGCAAAAAAAAGGATTCATCGTATAAATCAAAAGTGTTTTATTATTTAACATGCGAACGAATCCGAAATTTTCCATCTCCGCCTGTGCGGGGGGGCAGAAATGACACATATTACGCCGTTGAACCCCCCACAGGGGTGCACGTACAGCAAAAATGGGGAAAGGAAAAAAAAAAAAAAAGGATACTGTGCGGTGAAGATGGCATCCTGCCGGCATGTGCACAAAATCAGGGACTTCAAGGTACACCCGCCTCATCTCATCCCTTTTCCCAAACCCACCCCGGGCTTAAATTACCCAAGAGAATCGCTGCGAATGTGCGGCTCGTTGTGTCGCTCTGTGTTTGCGTTGAATTAAGGCGCGCATAGACAGGCGGAACCTGCGACGACAAGTGGCTGCGCGGCGGTAAGGAATGGGGACGATTCTGTAAGGGAATAATTAGAGCAGAAAATTTATGATTCACTGGGTATATCTCGCTCTCTTCCTTCACATACACACACATCGGAGGGTGATGGGATGACGACCGGGGCGAGGACAAGCACCCATATCTGGGGCTAATTTCAAAACGAGTTGTTAAAACCAGTTAGGGGTTCACCTAAATTTACTTAATTAATGGCCATTCATATG
This sequence comes from Syritta pipiens, assembly GCA_905187475.1. Taxonomy (NCBI): domain Eukaryota; kingdom Metazoa; phylum Arthropoda; class Insecta; order Diptera; family Syrphidae; genus Syritta; species Syritta pipiens. Next base: position 101,210,027 of record LR994571.1, on the reverse strand, counting down.
GACAGAGAGGGCCGACGACGCTGACAACAATGGACTTTGTACCCCTGCACCTGTGGGCGGGCTGGCTGGCCTCGTTTTGAATTAAGTTCGACAAATTGCTGGCGACTTGGAAAGGGTCGCCTTCGTCCTTTCCGGGAAACTGTTCACATCTCAAGGTGGATACGTTCCCACTTTTTTTTTTCGTGTGTGTGTGTGTATCTGAAATTCTATTGTGTCATAGATGGATACACCCAATCACCGTAACGTGATGTAATTTAAAGCACTTCAATGGTACAAATGACCCTCGAAGTCCGATGGCGTGGGACTCGGAAACACTTCAGTGCAAAAGGAAATGGAGTGGAACGAGGATAATGTGCGTTTGCACATGACTCGCTCCATCCTCGTTTTCAATATCCAGTTGATTATCTTCCTGTCAGGTGTCAGGGAGTGAAAAGATGAATCTAGTTGTTCAATTTGTTGTTTGTTGAGAGCAGTTGTTGTTGGATGATTTAGTTGAGATACTTTTCGGAGAGTATGCTGGTGGTACGTGTGGAGAGCATTTTTCATCTGTGATTGCAAATCCATCTCTGGGGGATGTGCAGCTGGATGCAAATTTTCCTTAAAGAAATGGTACATCTCTCTTCTAGGAGAGATGTAAAATAATGGTTTTGGGCTTTTACAACAAGAGACGGGATTGGAAAATTGCTTTGAACTCAGGACGGATTACTTTTCGAAATTGATGAGTTTCTTAAGGACTCACAAGTTCGAACGTGTGCATATTTCTGCATGTCCTGGAGCCGATGGAATTTCTGTTTTTACATTTACACTTCGAATGTGGATTTCTTGTTTGGAATACTTAAGTTGAAAGGATTCATAATGCGGCTGGTAGCACCTGATGTTCAATGAAATCGGATTCGAAAATGAAATGGGAGATAAAGTTCATTTCTTGTCACGTTTATTGAAGACAACTTCATACACGACCACTGGTTTTCCGTTTCTTACATTTTGTGTGCATGGGGCATTGCCCTCTGGCTTACATTTTCCAGGAAAAGGCTAGAGTTAGCATTCCATTATTACTCAGGCTCTTCAATTTCCATTAAGTGAAGGACTTAATTTTAGAAATAAGAAGATTTGTATTTTTTTTCTTACTATTCGTTCTACAAACTTGATGAGTTCTGACAGGCCTAAAAAGTTTTTCTTGGAAAAGTATTTGCTGTCGAAATTTACTAAAAACTATAACGTTAAAAAAAAAAGAAAAAATAGGTTTGTTGAGATTATAGAGAGCTCAGAGTTCCACTGAATTTTGGACGAACTTTGAAGAACACTAAACAAAAATAAATCGGAACAGTAAATATGAGTAGTTAGTTCCACTAATGATTCTAATGTACTTTTCAAATGGAGTTTTTAAATAAAATACAGAATAATCCCTCTCCATGGAACCGAAAAAATTGCACTTTTCGACTGAGAGAATCGTAGTTAAGGGCTGCTGAATTCTCATGAGCAAACATCATTAGAAGTCCTCTGATTTAAAGGTTTTTATTTGAGAAGATCGCATGATATCATGGATAACAGTTTAAGCAACTTCAACTAATATGGGGTCTTATTTGAAAAAAGAAATTATTGAAATATTGAACCGAAAATGTGTCCACATGTTGTACGATTCCCAGGAATACCATCCTTCCGTCCACTTTCTTTTAGCTGATGTCTAACAGCGAATTACTCGTGCCGGTTACGTTTCGTTCACGTAATGCAATCTTTAAGACTCAATGTACTTTCTCGACTTAGGTTTTTAACTTTTATGCGAATTTTTCAAAAATTATGGACATGAGTAGATTGTTTTAAATGCACAGTTATATTAGGTTGTCAAATACAGAGCTCTGTAGCGCATTGTACACAGCCGGAAAATTCAAAAGGCGAAAGGGAGATATTTGACAACCTAATAGAACAGGTTTCTGGCTTTCAAAACTAGTTCTTCATTATAAGTGTGTCGTTCTTTTTTATTATTTTTTTTTATCCTGTCAATTAATTTTTTTCTTTAAATTGCCCCTACCTCCTAAACGGAGCGAGATTGACGTTCTTGCCATAGTGGAAAGTGCTTGTTGTCGATCCCCCCATAAAAGCCCATAGTCAATTTTTGGCTCCAAAGTTAGCGTAATCTTTCTGACCTTTTATTCGTGCCAAAATGTATTTCAAAATATTAAGATTTTCTTAAAAAAATATTTTTTGGTCGAACCCATTGAGATCTCAACTTGAAATTTAGAGTGAAATATTTTTTTCACACATATAAAGAAACAAGGAAAATTAAAATACAATTTCTTGAGATATTCAAGGACATGTGAGAAAAAGGACATTTTCAACTATCCTTTGTCCTTGCAAATAAAAATTGTGTGAATTGCCTAAAAGTCCAAGTCTTTCTGAATTCATTAAGACATAATTTACAATATTGTGATAAGCAGAACCAAAGTTATGATTTTTTTAAATTTAAAAGAAATCTTGAGTTTTGATCGATTAATTTTGAGCCAAATCGGAGAAGAGTCGTTCAGAACGTTGGGCGATCCTCCGTGGAATGACCCAATAGGAGAAAAATATATTGTCACTGATTATCTTGAAATCGACTGAATACAACTTTTTCGAGAGAAAACTGTTGTTGAAACTATTTATTTTCTCGGTAGTCAAGGATACACATTAGACTTTAATTAAAAGACATAAATGTAGCAAGTTCCTTTTATACTTTGAATACATTTGCAAGTAATTCTTTTCTGTAATTGTTGCAAGACCATCTTAACGAACTGTTTCTTTCAAAATATATAGTACGTTACATGACATAACAAGGCCATGCTTTTCAAAAGCGCCTAAACCTTGCAGTTTTTACATTTGAGCTGCTCAGGTGATTCTGAGGCGAATGAAAATTATTTCATCATTTTTCTTAAATTTTTGTTTATGGAGTTAATCAATGTATGCTCTGAATGGCTCATTTATTGTTAGCCATAATCGGCGTTATATGGAAGTATTTTCACAGTATGGAGACTCTAGAGTAAGTCTCATAAAAATTGATTATCATTTATGCGCACGTGAGTTTAGACGGGTTCGAGCTAAAAAAAATCCATCCACATGAAATACGGCAGATCTTGGCGAAGACCCTGGAGTTTCAGATCAATACTCACCACCGATCTTAAAACCGCGTACGACTGTATCCATAAAGCCGAACAAAAGTGATGGACACAAAAATACAACATACTCTTAAAAACATTGCTGTATTTTTTCCTTTTTATAATCTACCAAAAATATCCACCCATCTCTTGGGAAGCAAATAAGTGGTAGATAGAAAAATTACATAAATAAAAATAAACCAGCAAGTTGCTTTCCATTATTGAGAACGACTATTAAATGCCATTTTATGTATGTAGTTTTTTAGCTGGACAACAAAATAAATACAGAGAATCCTTTGCCAATAATGGCTGTGCACTTTGAAAGTGACTTGCACAGTCCTTGAACCTGAATCCAATTGAGAGTTTATGGAAACAAAAATGAGGATCAATATCTTTAAAGGCATGCCAATAACTTGATTCTGATTCTTTTCCTAAAAACATGAGCGGACTTATAAAAAAGAAGCTATGAGATAAGGTATTAAGTATTGGAATATGAGCAGTACACATATTGATTAATTCCACTTTTTGAAACAATTTAGATTTAAGTATTTTATGGAGTTAATCCATGTTTGACCTGAACGGCTTATATAATAGTTGTTTTTCTTATAGTTTTAAACAAAACTAATAGTTTTGCTGACGGAACAAATGTATTTATATTTCTGTCCACATTAAAATCTGACTTTTCTAAAATTTTGAACAATCTTCTTCAAAGTAACACGTTTTCGTATTTTGCAAGTAGCAGAAACATTTGCAGCAGTATTTTGGAAAAAAAAAACTTTGATGCGTGTTTTTAGATAGCTGAAATAACGCAATTCTTTAAGTGGCACAAGTATATTTATTTTTTTGTCCATCATTATATAAAGTGCAGTGTCTAGCCTTAGAATTTGGGCAAAACTCGTTTGTCTTTGCCGTTGCTCCGTGAAGTTCAGTAAAGACCTCACCGAGACCTTCCATATGTGACTTCTTTTAATGTAATTCTCGACAAAATCGTACGCAACTCAAACTTTAAGATTAGAGGCATGATCTTCAAGTCTGTCGCAACTATTGACATCATCGAAAGGATTCAACGGCCTGTGTCAAAAAATCGTTTGTGTGCACCACGCCTTAACTGGCTGGTAGGCACAAATTATTATTATTTAAATATTTATAACTTCTTGAATATTCTATAACTTGTCAATAGATTCGTCTACCGAAGCTACAAAATAAATTTTACAAATGACCTGACCACGGTAATAAAATGAAGGATAACACTGGCCAGTCGCTGTGCTTTCGGGCTTAAATGGCAGTTGAAAAATAAAGCGCTTTCTTGAAGTACCAAGCTATCCATATAAAGAACTTTGACAGCCTCAGTCCTACTGTATGACGCAGAAACGTGGACGATTTCAACTGCGAACGAAGACGTGCGAAAAGTCCTTACCATTATTTCTGGTCCCGTTTGCACAGGGGTCCCGCTTAGAGGAGAAGACCGAATGACGAACTCTGCGAGTTGTACAAGGAAATCGATCTAGTCAAACGAGTTCATGTGCCTCGACTCGTGGCTAACTCCATTAAAGCGAATGGATACTAACGTTTCAGCTTGTAAAGTCTTCTTGTCTAAGCCCCAAACGACAATGGAAGACCAGTGGCATGACGAGCTGGATAAATTTCTAAATCAGCTGGGTGTAAGAAATCCGAGGCTCCTAGCTCCATGCTAGATAGATGGCGAAGCATTTTGGATGAGTCTCAGGCCCACCCGGATTGTGGCGGTCTCAAAAGCATAAAGAACAAACTTTTGATATGGAACTGATTGTTTTTAATTTCTAATGAAATGTTGCAATTTCGTCTTTGGCAGCGACTTCATTTTCTATGAAAAAGGCGAACATGCACATTGCTTGCACCGTTTGTTCACATAGTTATATCATTCAATTGAGTAGTTTGCCATACTGGGACCGAATAATAAACAAGAGATTTGAATATAAATGACAACATGGCCGCCCCAAACTGTCAATGTTGACTTGTTCTTAATGGAAAACGTTTTATGAGACCTTTACGATTTGTTCTTATAAACATACTTAAGTCCAGTACACTTTTTATCTCTAACACAAACTTTGTCTAGCCACACACTGTCCTATCACATTCAGACGCTTTTTGTGCTTCTGATTTTCAAAAATAAAATTGTATGCAATCAGAATTATTTAAAAGGGACATATAAATGCAAAAAAATGGCTTCCAATTTTTCTGTCAAATGAAACAAATTTGCATGCTGCAATTAATGGAATTTACGGTAGTTTTTTTTATTCACACAGTCATTGGTATCAACTGAATGAAGTGCAGCTTTGCTAGGCTTCGACATGAGAGTTGCAAATTTTTTAAACTAGGAAATTCGTCGTATTTTGAGACATAAATTGCAATTGCCACTAAATTGCCATCCTTCGAAAACAAGCGTATCACTCCATCAAATTCTCCTCGCTGCTAAAATGCAAACTCGTGTTTGTTCTAATCCTGCCCCCACAAAATGGCGCTAAATGTCAACACTTAATATGCACTCTGTTTGTCGTTTTAAATGTCACCCATACACCGTTTGGCATTTGACATTTAAAAAAAAAACACACACCACCCTCACATGACCATAACTCATTTCACTAAAAACCATGTGCATTGAGAATATTATTTATGGATCTCCAACAACAATCGCCAGAGATAACCTGCCATTTGAAGCGGTACGCCCGCTGCGTGCCTCTAAAAAAAAAAAAAAAACTTTAAATAAACATCGCTCATAGTCCTGTCAACGGTCTTTGTCGTCGTCCGCGTGCCTGTTTGTGCTCTGGGGGGTTTATTAATTTCATTTCTGTTTTCCTATTTTTTTGTGCTGTTGAATTTTGCGTGATTATTTGTTGACCATTACCGCGTTGGCCCCGATCAAATATCAATTTTTCGACAGAATTCGTGGAACGGGCGGCCGGCAATGCGAGGCCATTTTTCTTGTCACAACCAGATGATAATTTTTTTTTTTTCAACTAAAAATCCTGGAGGGGGGACTGATTAATAAATAATAGGATTTTGTGCGATATTCGCGAAGCTCGATTATTTTTCATTTGGTAAATTAATTCGAAATTCCGTTCAATACACATGTTTCGGACACTAAAGCAATTAAGTTGTGCGAGGGGAAGGCAGAACTAAATTATATTGAGTGGGATTTATGAATTTGCCCGGACGGGAGGAGTTTGTGGGCTTATTGATTTGGGTGGTTGAGCTCCTTTCGAGATTGGGCTTATTACGCGATAGACGGTGTTGTGCAATGCGTGATGGACGATTGAGTTAAATGAACCGCTAATTGGACTTCTGCGGGTTGGCGTTGTGTTGCGTAATTTGAGATGGCTCGTAAACCGCAAATTTCTTGAAAGCTTACAGTGGTGGGTGGCATTTTGGGGTATAGCAATGCTTTAACTTGAATCTAGTGCATGTAAAGCATCATTTTAGGTTATCACTGTTGGCATTTAAAAAAAAATTGTGCTGACTTGTCCTGAATCAACAATTTCAATGGTTTTTTGAGTGTTTTTAGAATTTTCTAGTTTCAACAAATGGAGCCAAACGTTTAGTACACGGTTTAAATGATTCGGAGATCGATAAAGAAATCGGCCAGGCTCTAAAAGCGAGGCCTGAAAGGAGTGTCAGGATTTTGGGGTCCCACCGAACGATGAAGGGGCACTGGATTTGAACTTTGAATGGAAAAGTCTAAGAGAATTTTTTTTCTTCACACCTGTTTCTCTTCATTTTCATTTAAAATTTATTTAACTACGAAAAAGGAAACACAACAAATAAACTGTCCCACTTGCGTCCGACCAGCAACCAACGCCAAGTAACAAAAAGTCTACCAGAGCAAACACGCTTTCACGCGCGTTATCTTTCACGTCCTTTTTTTTCTCACTCCGTTTTCAGTTCACTGATAGGCGATAGAGGGGGAGGGAAAACTTATTTCATGGTAATTTCTATGCATCCATGATAAAAATACCAAAAAAAGAAACTTTCAACATCTTCTTTCGCCAACTTTGCGTCGTCCCGAAAAAAAAAGAAGGCAACTGAAAAATCGCAATCAACTCGGGTGACCGCCTGATGAGCGTCCTCAATCCTTTTCTTCCGCTCTCGTTCTTGTTTTTTTTTTCGACTCACTCCTCTTCTCAGAATTTTAATCAGCGAAAAGAGGAACGAAAAAAAAATCTGCAACATCTTAACCCTATTACTGGGATCTAAGCCACGAAGAGGATCCACGAGGAGAAGCCACCCCCATACTCGGTCTTTCCCTCTCAGACCCGGCCAACAAAGGCGCCATTAAAATTTACGAAGCTACTGCCACCGTTATAATTATTATTTGTTAAAATGATAATCGTGCGGAGCAGTTAATTAGAGCAGTTAATTGCACAGGGGTGGAGGCTGTGGGGGCACACATGCTCATGCATATGCACATGCACACATAAATGTCAACTGCCTGTCAGATGGGTAATCGTGTCGTGTCCTGGCGTGGCGTGGCGTGGTGGTGCTGCTGGCTGGTGTTGGTTTGAGGCTCGAGGTAGTGCTGAAAGACGTCATATCACAGCAAAGGAACTGCTGATGCAGATGACAATGTCGCCGATGCTAATGGTTATCGTAATGATGACGACGACGTCGACGATAATGATGGGGGATGCTGATAGTGATGATGACAGCTTTTCACATTTTCCTAATGGGACACTCGGCTGCACAAGAGAGCGAGACCTGCACACACACGCACACACGTTTATGTACTTAACCTACTCTTGGCGAGGCCATCTTTTTCCTGATATTCTCCTTTTTTCGATGGAGAGAGAGAGGGAGAGATTCTGGTTCGCTTTTTTTTTTGTTTCCATCTGGGCGACGACGATGAGGAGGGGGAGAGATTTAAGGCCGTATAGCGGTTGAAACGGTTGCCATGTCCAGGTGTGTATTTTTAGTAAGTGTCACGTCATCTTCATAACCTGGTAAGTGCCCTAGATGATGATGGAAGTTCCCACTTCAATTATAACTCGATTAAGAGAGTGGGGGGTGGCACTTAATTTTAGATTTTGAACGTTTAAGTGCACCACAAATATTGCTGACGGCAGTTTTAGTCAGAGTATACACGTGCGGATGGGGTTGGAAGTGTGTGCTAATATTGGAAATGCAGATGGAGAGTTGTCACAGAAATAGCAGCGTGGTGGAAGGGTGTTCCTCTGTGGATTGGAGTTTACGTCATGTTTTGTGCGTTGTGGGACATGATGCTGGCGATGGACGATCTAGATCTTTTGAAAAGTTTTATTTCATTAATTTCTAAATGATTGTAAGTCATTTGGAAGTCAAATAATGGATATTTGATACTTCATATCTTAGACTTGATACTCGAGTCTTGAAGATTTGACCTTAAACCATGAGACTTGGGTACATAACATGACGTGACTACTCAATTGTTGATATTTGATACTTAATAAGTAAAGGGTTTTGCAATAGGGACTTGACAGCTTTGAATTTAATTTGTAAACGCACCCTTTCACTAATCATCCAACTGTCATTGTCAATTTATTCAGTAAACTCAACATTTTCATCATGGTAAAGAAGACAAATGAGCAACGTCTGCAAATTATAAAAATTTTCTACCGAGTTTCGAGGCCGATGATCGCAACTTTAAGAGCGTTAACTCCAATTTTTGGTCGTACTTCTCGTCCTAGTAGGCAAGCAATAACAAGCTTATTGCAAAAATTTTAGTCTCCATAATCGTTGCGTGATGTTGCCGTGTCAGTGACACAATGGGTTGGTCGAAGTGTTGAAAATAACGCTGCCGTTCAGACGTCCATAGCAAACGATCCAAATCTCAGAAACTGGGCATCACTCAGACCACACTAGGGCGTATTTTGCGTGAGGATCTCGGTTTACACCCATACGAGATCCAGCTGACTCAAGAATTGAAGCCGATGGACCATTTTAAGCGACGTACATTCTCCGATTGGGCTCTGGAGAAGATGCGCCAAGATAATGAATTTCATCGCAAAATCATCTTCAACGACAAAGCTCATTTTTGGCTTAAAGGGTTCGTCAATATGCGTTATTGACCGGGTGAAAATCCACATGTGCTTCATGAATCGCCACTTCATTCACAAAACTTAACTGTTTGGTGCGGTCTGCATGCCGGCGGCGGTATTGGACCGCATTTTTTCGTCGACAATAACGATCGTCACGATGCGCGCCATGATTACCAATTCGCCCCATGATTACCGATTATTGTTGGGCCGAATTGGAAGATGGAGTTGGACGACATGTGGTTTCAACAGGATGGTGCCACAAGCCACAGTACACATTGCAATCGATTTAATGAAGAGTAAGTTTGTTGAGCGTATTATCTCAAGAAATGGACCAGTCGATTGGCCGCCTCGTTCGTGCGATTTAACGCCTCTAGACTATTTTTTTTTTTGGGGGACTACAAGTCATTGATTTATGCCAACAAGCCGACGACATTGGAAGAGCTCAGAGCAAACATTGAACGTGAAATAGAGGCCGTTTCAGCCGAAATGTGTGGCTGAGTCATCGAAAATTGGGTTTAACGAATCGACCGCTGGAAACATGCACGCAGCGGCCATATGAACGAAGGTGAGTTCCATTCATAAATGTTTTGGTTGTACTTCAAGCCGATAATAATGTTTTTGAAACACCTCAAATGGTTTGCATGTTATTAAAAAAAAGTTGTTAAGTCCTTTTTGGAAACGGATTAGAACTCCAGCTTAAGCATTTGATGCTTGATGCTTAATACCCAAAGCTTAGTACTTGATCCTTGAATTTATTTCCTAAATTCTTTATACTTGATAATTGATACTTCGCATTTTAACTATGAGCTTCTGTCCACGAATAAAGAGAATTAAGCCTAAATAGCTATAGCTTTGAAGCTCTGTCTTAATTCAGGGGGCTTGATACTTGTTACTTGAAGTTTTAGACTCAAAACTTTAACCTTGAACCTTGTTATCGATTTTTGATACGGTCGGTACTTAAAACTACTTAAACTCTGAACCTCCGTCATTTTACGAGGAGATTTGTAGATTGGTACTTGATATTTGAAATTCGAAATTTGGGAAATTTGTCCTTCGACCTTGGTACTTGAATTGGAAACGTGAGCTTCACACATTTGTCCTTAATATTTGGTACTTGAAAATTTATATTTGATATTATATTTAACGACCACTAATTGTGACTTAATATTTATTCAAATTTTTAAGTCATTTTGATGGGAGGGAACAATAAGCTTTTAAAGGAAGAAATAGGATTTGTAAAAAAAAAAAATTAAAACAATTTCCGTCGGTTCTAAAGTCAGGCTAACTTTTGAAGACATTTCGAATCTTAAGAAGATATATTTAACGAGATTTTTGATGTCTTAGAGACTTCCACAAGTCCCAGAAAACCTCACATGCTCTAACACCCAAAAAGAAAGAAACTCGTCTGTCCATCTGTCACAATCAATTGAAAATAATTACCCCACCGCTACTTACTAACCTGTTAAGCCTTAATTGTCCTTAATCGCTTGTTCTCTCTTAGTATTCTCACGACTCACGACGAAACAAAATTAAATTAGTATCAAGTGAGCAACAAGAATACCACCGCAAGATAAGAAAAACTCATTAAATTACAAAATTTTATTGTGGCAAAAAACAATTCCGCCATCCCGTCGCCGTTTACAATTCAGGAAATATTCTATTTATAGGTGAAGTGCCATAAAACACCTTCTATCTCGTCGCAGGATAACAAATTTTTGGCAGGCAAAAAACTTTTCAGTACACTTATTTCCTGCTGCTTCCACTTCAGTAAATAAATCGTAAAATTTTAATTACCCTAGTCAAGCCATTTTCGTTCATCTCTCTTTCTCTCTCTCTCTCTCCGAGAAGGTCCATGATGTGAATCGTATCCAAAACAACGTCGCAGTCGCCGTTAGAGGGTGGAGAATCCACTCGAGGATGGCGACGATGATGGAGGCGCCCAAGGCGGAAGGTGCGATGAACGATAACAACGACAGAAAAAGGATATCCTTCACCTTCATTTCAAAAATTCCAATCGGCGTCGCTCTCATTAGACACGAGACTGCGGGCGGGCCGAAGCGGCGCTTATGAAAATTATTGCCTTCACCTGCAGAGAAGGCGAAAAGAGCTATCTCAATACTTGCCAAGTGACAAAAAGAACGCTGCGTCCTCTGGGAGCTCGGGACAAATTAAAACGCCGAAGGATGCGGGCGAAGGAGCAAAACCCTCGCATCACAATGGGGCCACGATTGTCTTAAGAAAAGGCAAGAGGGAAAAATTCTCCTTCACGTGGGTGTGTTTTTGGGAAAAGAGGCGCAGAAAAAAAGGAACAGGACATAAATTGTCAAAAATTTAAACGTTCCCCGAAGAGAACAAAGCCAGGACGACTACACGGGAAAAGAAATGTCGTCCTTTACCTTTTTGCCCGTGCAAATAATTACCTTCGTCTTATTCGCTTTTTTTTATTTCTTAATTAACGTTTTGAATTCTAAGGACCCTGTCCGTGGATCACAGACAAAAAAAGGACCTGTGCCATGTCCAGAGAGAGAATGAGCTTCGAATAAAAAGGACATTAATTTTTACAGCCCACCCACTTGCTCCAGGATATGTTTCCTTCATATCGGAGGAGTTAATAACAACAACACGAAAAAGGAATAGAGCGCCACGTTGTCCTGCGAAAAGCAATTTACACGGCGACTACCACCACTATTATCCTTAAGTGCACGGAACGCTCTTTGACACGTCACACAACCGTCCTTCGATAAGGCTCCACAATCCGTGGAGATGCCAGAGAGATGGCGTCTCCTCCCGTGAAACGAAAATAAAAAGCGCGACGAGACTCCGCAAAGTTTTCGACGGATACACCAAGGATTACGATTTACGTGGATCTTTCGCGTGTGTGTGTGTGTGTGGAGGGAATTCAGGAGAAAATTTATGAAGATGAAGTTAGTTTATGCCAGAGACGCCTTTTCGCGCAAGTGGTGGTGTTGGAGAGGCTCTCTTGCAACTGGTTTTTTATGCACACACGTCTGAGAACAGTGACGGTGATAAAAATTCGATCGTGTAATTTTCAAATTTTACTCCGGTGGTGTGCTCTAGCGGGAATTGGCAGTAAATTGAATTGCTCCTTCGGGTGGGGAGAGGCAGGGAAAAGACATCTCTAGGATTTAAGTTGATTGAAGGTAAAGTGGTTTTAGTGAAAATTGGTTGCGGTTTTATGACTTAATTGAAAAAGGCAAAGCGACCGAAATAGAAAAGGTGCGATGGAAGACGAGGAGCTGCTGTAAAATGAGAGTCCTCCTCCTACTTCGGCTCACTGTCGAGTTTATGTCGATTTTAATGGGCTAACACGGAATTTGAATATAAGTTACGATCGCGAAGAAGATCGCATTTTAATGCATGCACTCGCGTGAGTGGCTATGGGATTTTCATTTATGGAGCTCGCGAAGACGTTCCCAAAGTTCGGAATTTTATGCCACTGAAGTGCTTGTTAACTCGGGTTTATGGGCTGATGGGGTGGTCGTTTTCGATGCGGAATTGGTAAACTCTCTAAACGGATAAGTTTGGCGGTTAATGATAAATAGTTTGATTAGTTTTTAGGATGGAATTGGGGGAAACACGAAAAAAGGTTTAAACTTTACATTTTTTTTTATTTTTCTTTTCTACGAAGGAAATTATCGCAAAAACTTGTAAAAGGTTAGCTCATTCCGAATCGTTGAGAAAGCGATGGACGCTAAGTGAAATTTTATCAATTCCTTTTTTCTAGGGATACCTTGAAAAAAAAAGTCTAAAGAGGTAGTGGTTTCTTTTTAAATTATGGTATAAGTAGGTACGCCGAACTAAAGCTAGATGTATGAAAGGATAAGAACTTGACACTAAACAAGATGTGCAGACTTTGTGCGGCCCAAGTTTTAAGAATATCTTGCGATGCTAACAAAGTTTTTGTGAAAAAGTATATTTACCCTCGCTTAAACATGGAGGCAGCACTGAAGATTGTTGTCTTGAAAAGTGTGGACCATCTAATGGTTTCTTTTTTATGATAAACAATTTTTATATTGACAGTAGTTCGATTTTCTGACATAATGTCAGTAGCATAACTGCGTGAAACGAAATGAGTTATTTTATGCTTTGTCGGAAAATATCAAAAACTTGTTTCAACAATGAGTCCTGAGTAACTAAAGGGTGATTTTTTAGCTATTATCTTTTTGGCAACACTGGTTTAAACAGCTGACGCACGTTTCGTGTTTTGTTTCACTGTCAAACATCTTCAGTTTGGTCTATAATTTAACCATGAATCGTCTTACAAACGAACAACGCTTGCAAATTATTGAATTTTATTATCAAAATGCGTGCTCTGTTAAGAAAGTTCAAAAAGTTAAGAAAGTGTTCAGCGACGAAGCTCATTTTTGGCTCAATGGGTACGTAAATAAGCAGAATTGTCGATTTTGGAGTGAATATCAGCCAGAAGCATTGCAAGAGCTACCAAAGCATTCAGAAAAAGTCACAGTTTGGTGCGGTTTATGGGCTGGTGGCATCATTGGACCGTACTTCTTCAAAGATGATGCGAATCGTAACGTAACTGTTAATGGTGAGCGCTACCTTGAGATGATATCCAACTTTTTTTTGCTCAAAATGCAAGAGCTTGACTTGCATGACATGTGGTTTCAACAAGACGGTGCCACATGCCACATGCCACACAGCACGCGCAACAATGGACTTATTGAGAGGCGAGTTCGGTGAACATTTTATTTCACGTTCGGGACCGGTCAATTGGCAGCCTAGATCGTGCGATTTAACGCCTTTAGACAATTTTTTATGGGGCTATGTTAAAGCTCATATCTACACAGACAAGCCCGCTTCAATTGACGCATTGGAAGACAACATTGAAGCATTTATTCGTGAGATACCGGCCGAAATGTTGGAAAGAGTATGCCAAAATTGGACTAAGCGGATGGACCATTTGAGGCGCCGTCAAGGTCAACATTTGCATGAAATAATCTTCAAACATTAAATTATATGGACCGTACTATCGATTCAAATAAAGATTTCATGCATTTTTCTGAATTTTATGAACGGAAAGCCGTTCTGAGTCGCAGTGCTAAATTTGGACCATGCCTTACATTCGTTCTGTATCGAACACAAAAGATCGAATGTACTTGTGTCTTCTCGTATTGAGGAACCAACCATTTTTTAAACTGGCCAATCACAACCTTATACACTAAGGCATTTGCCTTGCAGTAATAATAATTTTAATTTTCTTTAAAAAATAACCTAAAAATTATTCAATTCGGTTAATAGGGGCGTTTTTAGTTCAAATAAAACCACAAGATCGCCGAGTATGCATCCATTTTTACACGGTACTGTATATTTTAAAGAAATTTCAATGAGTAGAGCTTCAAGGGTTTTTTTTTTATCAGAAATTTGTCGACTAAATTATCAAAGTTTCAAGAATCAATTTAATTTCTTTTCGAATCTCTTTAAAACTTGAACGTGTCAAAAAATCGTCCACTTCCATTAAATCAGCCCTCCATCCACCTTAACGGTTACTTTTCCAGAATTTCAGAAGAGCCATGATTTCCCGTGTTATCTAACGAGCACCCTCTCAGCCTCTAAGCAGGCTTATTCAACGTGAACGACGTCCTTACATAATTGCTTCCCTTTCCCATCAGCACACATCACATGAATTGGAGTAAATTCTGTCCACTCCTTCTCGGTAACCAAAGTTACGAAAAAAAAAAAAAAACTCCCTAGATGTCATCCTAGGCTGATCTCTTGAGCAAACCCTCATGGACACGCGCCATCCCACACCCACGAAGGTGGTATCGCAGCAGATCCAATACTCAAACAAAAGATAAAACGCATCCTTTGGCTTATTCAGATATACGAACAGAGAGATAAAGGAAAGCAGAAGGAAAAATCCGCTTTTCGCTCCCTAACAAGGACTGTTAGCTAACAAAATCGATCTGCTCACTCATCCAATATGCAAAATCTGCGTCCATGGGGATTGATTCTCAAGTGCTTCCACCGCCGGCAGCAGCTCACACATCCCGAGGGTTACTTCAGGAGCAGGATTCTTCTCCTCACACACACACATGGGACAATGAAATCACAGGCGCGTCACAACGAATAAAAAAGAACTCTCGAGGTTTCCATGGTTGCGAAACGGACGGGATCTTCTCAATCACACGTGGAACGAACTTCATTAAGCACTTCACAAGTTCGCTGGCAGGGCTGCTGCACGATTATATCTGCTTAATGGGGTCTTACTGCGGTAGCCTCAAACGCAGCGTTCAGCCTC
The DNA here is from genome assembly GCA_905187475.1 of Syritta pipiens. NCBI lineage: Eukaryota > Metazoa > Arthropoda > Insecta > Diptera > Syrphidae > Syritta > Syritta pipiens. Next base: position 101,194,575 of record LR994571.1, on the reverse strand, counting down.
CAGCAGAAGTTTAATTAATTTTCCGATCTCTATTCCTCTGCCACTAATAGAACACTCACAGATGCAGGATTAAGAATCACCTCTGGCTCGCTTAATGGACTGCGATAAGTAGTGCAGGCGAAATGGGCCCTCGCATTATAACTCACGTTTCGACGACGACGATGAAGGCTTGGAGGCTGAGACCAAAAGCCGACAACAGCGTCGGAGGTGGAAGTATCTATCGCTGCTGTCGTCAAAATGAACATGGAAAATAATCGATTACGTGCGACAAGAGCCATTCAGTCCCCGACTGGGCAACATTCGAGTGCCATCAACTTTTAACAATTGTTATTGAATTGAAGGACCACCGCCCACCACTGCACCGGGATCTGCTGCTGATGGCGATGCCGGACGCTCTTGCTGAACGACGTGAAAATTGAAAATTTTGAACACAATCTAGCCGACACTGAAGTGTCTCCTTTGTTGAGTGAGGGGCGGATGGCGAACGGCAGAGGATTGCCCAAAAATTGAACGATGACTTTGTGAACGAAACTCTGGTTGTCATCCACAATCCGGCACTTACACAAAAGAGATTGCCAAACGCACAAATGTCAAGAGAGAGAGAAAGAGTAGCTCATTCATCAAATTGGCCAGCGGAATAATGGGATTTGGTATCGCATGAAAGGAGCAAAAGGAACTTACCTGGAATATTGGCAAATGTAGTCTTTGCAAGGATCACAAAAACAAGAAACACCAGCTTCAGAGACTTGAAGAGTTGTATTAGGTTTTGCGTTATTCGAGATATGATTGAGTAGGTTTTACGATAAGTTGTTGATCTGACGGTTATTTGTCGTCGATTTGTTGTTGCTGTTGCTGTTTCGGATGTTGTGGCGAACGATGATCGCGACCGGCTTAATGCCTGACACCACCGGTAAGACCCAGGGTCCGCACACACGCCCATGCCTCTGGTCCCATAGTCAATGCCGCTAACGGATCGTCCTCATTGCAGCGGCGTCACCTAAAAAGATAAAATAAAAAAATTGAATGTTAAAAGGTTTTCAAAAAGAAAGAGAATGACAGAGTTTGTGCGCGATGATCTCAGCAAATACTGATCCGTTTCCGACGGAAAATGTGTCAAAAATAAGGATGATTTTACGAGAGTGACATAGGCTATAAAGTATGTTGCCTATGCAATAGTAAAGTCAAGACGAGGCTAAGGTTGTCTTTAGAAGTGAAGTAAACACAGGTAATGTATTTGATTTCTAGTAATTCGAAGAAACAAAGTGCCAGTCGATAAGCCAGTCGCTTAAGATAAAGGGAGTTTTTTTGTACTTCTTTAGATCACATTCACTTTAGGTACATTCTTCAGATCAACACAGAATGTCTACTAAACTACTGTAATATTTTATAGGTATAAAACCTTAAATTAGCCGAGCTCAGCTTTTCAACAGAAAGAAAAGCCTTTGACACAGACTTACAAATAAAAAATAACGAAAAAGATTCCTTTGGCCCCTTGTCAACTTCTTTGGAGAAGTTGGAACTCTCAAGGGGATGGAACATTCCAATGACGATTTTGTCTCACTCTGTTTTGGTAAGGAGACACCTTTTCATATTAAACATCCACTCTAATCTATAAGTAATAGAAGAACAACCTTTTTAACGTATAATCAATATCATTAACAAAAATCTGCCTTGCATCCCACAACTTGCTTCAACGCCATCTAGTTTCATTAACCCCATATCACCCAAGACACCTCCACCCACCTTTCTGACAAATAAAAACTCCAATCCACTTATCACCTCCCCTAATGAATACCTCGGTAAACACGTATTCATCATCTCGTAAAATCATCATCAACCGCCCGTGACATAAAAGAGGACTCAATCAAACTGCATCATGGCTTCCTTCTTGAATTGAGTGACTACCAGCGCGTATTGAAATCCTCACTCAAACATGTCTCTCTCTCTCTCTCTTTTCGTCTGTCTCTTGTTGGATGTCTTCTTGATGAACTAGCACAGCACACTGCACTGTCACAAGCGCAGCAATTAAGCGATTAAGTTTCAAAAGCGTCACGCCCTCCCCTCACAAAGGACCACGTCTTTTTTTCGTTTTTTTTTGCTTGCACACGAGCTGCTGACGAGTCATCAAGGACATAAATTGTAAATGTAGAGGACGAGAAAGAGAGAGAGAGTGAGAGGAGCATCAAGGAACAAATAATTAAGTTGATTTTAAGCGCCGTGTAATTTCTCAGGCAAACTTCTCGTCGCCCTTTATCCTAGCGTTTCAAGCTCTCAATTTTTTTTTGCTAAATAGGGGACCAACAACATCCACTTTGATCGTCTTTTTTCATCCCTCCCTGCGCGTGTACGTGTGTAGATTCCTCCCGCTTTTCATATTTAACTTAAGAGGAGGCGAGGGACGACAATGGGCGATGATTAAATAACCCTAAGAACATAAGGACACGCTAAAAAGAGCGAACAAAGGATCCCGGAATGGGGGGAACGAGTTTCGAAGGAGCTGGAAAGTGAAAATACACGCAAAAAGGACAAACAAATCGTAAAAGTAATTACGCGAGACGCTCAAAATGTGGTTGGTTTTTCTTCGTTTTGCAATTAAACCCATAAAGGACTTGCATGTAATTGCGACTTGTCAAGAAGGACCTTTGTATTAATTGCGATTTCACGTTAGTTCCTGTATGCGCTGTGCACACACATCCTGCGAGAGGGCATAGCCCCTGTGAGTCATACAAATCTAGAAATCGCGTTTGAAAGGAAATCAAATTACGTGTCCTTTGAGTCATTATGGTTTGTTTTTTAAGACGATTTCTTTTACTTCTGAAGCCCTGAACACATCTTTGACAATGACTTAATCCGTATACATGTGTGATTGGTGGCAAACACACGCATTCAGGTCAAATGGTCATTGCGCAGAAGAGATTTTAACTGCTGATTTTAGTAAATGCTACGCAATTATGGAAATTTGTACGACCTCCCTTGGCGTGATTGTCCTGGGCGGGCAAGCAAGCGTTCTCGACTCTCAAAGATTGTCGACAAAACTATCGGATTTGTCAACAAACTCACTTGAATGACTAATAGCCTGTGAATCATTGACATGCTACTTCCTCTGTTCGTTCGTTTGCATGCCTCTTATCAGGTTGGGTGGGCTTTCGGGGGCGGTTTCGTGTTTCGACGACATTGCCTTTCTGCTTTTCACATGACACGCAGTCATTTTTCTCAAAGTCAAATAGTACAAGCCCCCATTGGACTGGGATTTTAGTGCGGGCTAGGAAGTGGGCCATGTGAGTGGGTGCACAGGAATTTTTGCTTTGTGTCATAAGAACTCCCGAATGACTAAACGAATTTGAATGAAATTTGGTAGATAGATCCTTTTCAGTCTAAGCAAGGTTTTAGGTACTGTTTATTGCACGTATGAACTTCTTTTGGTTTAAAAACAGTCAACAAAGAGGTCTTAAGAACCATTTGGTCATTACACTTTGTTGCTTGGAAAACTGTCTCAAAGTAAAATTATATTAAATTTTTGTGATTTTTTTAACTTTTTGTTCGTTCTGGATGGAAATCAGTGCATACGGCCCATAAAGTTGCTCCCAGAAAATTAAATCGGACCCATTTCAGACAGACTCTTTGCCGCATTGACCCAACAAGGACACCTTCCTGTTGTAGAAAAGCAATTAATACATCTGTTGCAATAGAAATTAGAATTCAAAAGAATAACCACCATTTCAGTCCGAAAGCTCCCGCTGTAGCCCGTGAACGAGTCCCACTCACACCTGTACATTCCCACACTCCCATCAGGAGAAGTTAATTAACCCGCGCGTATGAAGCCCTCACCGGGTCCATATCATTTGCAAGCATTTCCCATAACTGTAGGATATCCTTACCAGTCAATTCGGTCTGATGCCTGATTTCCTCCCTCGTCCCCACAGTTCTCCCTGGATGATTATCACGCCATTGCCATTGAGCACCTGCTTCCGGATCATCCGCTCTCCATTACATTTAACGTTATTGAGTTACCTTTTGTTTTTCGAGTGAGTAGCAGAAATTCCATTCGAATTCGACCACAAATCGAATTCTATTCAAACCGCAAATGACACATACCAATGCGCGAGCCCATTTCCATTCCTCACCCGCTCAACTGAACGCAGCAGGCACATGACCTTTGGGAAATTAATCTCGGTTGAGATTATTTGATTTCCATTTCCGTTTGCATCGCTCTTAGCAGTTCGTATCCTCATCCGGTATGTTCGTCTCTCACACACACACACATGTACGAGAAAGGACATGCCATCACATCATTTCACCTGCCGCAATGGATTAGGTCAATTTTTATGTGAAATCCTTACCCGGGGACCAAGCGGTGAATGTAATTGTCCTGGTTGGAAAGTTTTCTCTCCTTTTGTTACATTGTAAGGACATCTCACTCACACGCGTCTAGTTTATTCGATGCAATGAAGAGAAGGGGTGCGTCGTTTGCAAGTCAGTTGCTGAAAGTGCCACACACATCACCGAGTGGCTATCAACTGAAAGTAGGACAACGAGTGAGGATGGAAAGGATGCAAATATGATTAGGAAATGATGGCATTGTTGGTGGCAGCGGCTGCGATGGCCGCAGGACATTGGGTACATTCGGCGTAATGATTCATTTGAATGCAGTGAATGTGAAAAGGAGTTTGTGTTTTTCTGGCTATTGTCCTTTAGAGGGATCGAATGCATTCAGTGGAAGTTGATTGGAGAATGTGATGACTCGTGGTTGCTGTGTATCGAGGGATTGGGCTAGAAATTGAAATTCGGAAGGGAGCAATGGATTAGAACTACGGTCTGACTCATAATCAGGGGCTGGGAGTATGACAGAGGATTGATCGCATGTCCCGGCGCCTTTAGATTGCCACGAGTGGACAAATTCTGATGCACGGATTAGTAACACACTTCAATTTCAAGGGACTCGGTTCAGTCGGTACTATTCCGAGTACTTCTCTCCATTTCTCTCTTGGCCCGTGCTGTGTCGTTAACAAACACTTAAGCCCCTTAGCATGCACTATTTATAAAAAAAAAATCATTTGTTTATTTGCCAAGAAAAAGGCTTTAAAATAACCTACTTGCTTAGGAACTCCTGTATTAGACTTTATGGCGAGTAAGGCGAAGTTCTATCAATGCCTAGTTTTAGTCTACTCCGGGCTACTTTAGGCTAAAAGCCCATTATTTCTAAGCTGCTCGAACGAGCAATATGGTTTTGTGAAATAACACCGAATTCCAAAATTCATTTCGTTTCCATAAGTGAAATAATGCCAAATTTTGGAACTCGGCGTTATTTCGTCATTAGTGGCGTACCAGCCCGCGAAGTGTCAAAGTCTAGCTTTTCGCGCCTCCACCGTGTTGGTGCGAGTTATCATTTTCACACATGCGAAGGTGATCCACAGTTTATAATCGGCTCTAAATGGCGAATTGCGGAAGCTCTCCGTGACAGAAGTACTCTAGGAGAAGTGTCAGTCGTTCGCTGCAGGTGGGCCGTGAAAAATGTTTGAGGTGTTTTATCCCCGACCCGGGTACTCTCGCTAAACAGTCCGATGCACTAACCGATTAAGCCACGGCGCCCACACTTCACTCATGTGTTCGTTATTTCACTCGGAGTTATTTAACAACACCGTATATTTATCATATTCATAGAACAGCACGTCATTGGCCGAGATTTTGTTCACTTTGCCAACGAGCCAAAAGCACTTGAGAGCACTACGACTTTAAGTCTGTATCTGTCTAAGGATTGCTGGCTAAGAGTTGCCCTTTTTTTTCACCTTCGAGACATTCATCTCTTTAATGGCAGCCGTATAAATTGAACCGCGTACAGGAATTTGGCTATTATTGTCCTACTTCGTGTTTGAAGCACATATTGAGAGCCCAAGAGTTGTTTGGCAGCACAAAGGGCTTAATGTTGGCCTTAGTGTACCAAACATTCAAAATGGTAGAAGCTCTTCATTGCTCACAGCCAAAGCAGAAAAATCAAACAACGACTTCTCTCTCATAAGATTATGTTACGAAAATCCTCTCCAGCAAACTCTTGTCTCGTTAATCTCAAAAGAAGTTGTACCCGGAAAAAAATGACGTATACTTCGGTACCCACACGCATTATTCCCTAAGCACACTTCGCAGTTCAAAAATCCCTTTCCCCTTTCCATTACCATTTTCCTCGAAATCATCCACTTTTTTTGTCAACCAACCAACCCTTCGTTTGTCTACTTCCTACTGAACCATATTTTCCAACACACTCACTTAGCATCTGCACCTAAAATTCCTCTCTAATACGAACATTCTGCCCACTCAACTCTGCCATGTCACAGCAACTCGATGTCACATGTCAACTGAAAAAGAAAACCCTTTCCCTTCCAGAGTTGACTCAAAAAAAAAAAAGTATGAGTCTGACTAAAACGTCTTCTTAACACACTCGCAACCACTCACTCTTAGAATCAATGCACAAAACCGACTACTTGTGCACTCTCCGAAACAACAAAACCCAAAAAAGAAAATCTGCATGAGAAACTACACACCCAAGATGGGTTGCTCTACACGATCTCCATCATATCCTTTTCCCCCCACATACACACAACCACACGAAAAGTTTATGAACCAACAGCAGAAAATCGTCGAAAAAAAGAAAAACGTCCAAGAAAATGTTTTCGAAAGGAAAGTTTTTCGATTACACGTTATGAAACGGAGGATTAACTGTAAATCAGTTGAGTGGCTTGGGGTCGTGTCAATGTGCGAGAACACAAACTTAAAAAAAAGGGTATTTTGTTTCGCGACAGTAATTTGTAGACATTAAAATAAGGGCTAGTTAGTGACTAAATCTCGACTTTTTTTTGTTGACTGAGATGTCAGGGGACTTGGTAGGTTGTGTGGTGAGCTACGCAAGGCAGCCAAGCACTTAGGCCAGATGAGGCCCATTGTGATAGGGGACTTGCTTAAATTAATTTTTACTTGGAGGTATTAGATGATTTTTATTTTCCAGCTCTACATTTATTATGCAAAAAATTAAATAAAAAAAAATATAAAAAGCCAAATGAATGAATGATCGTCATGCAATGTATAACGAGATTATATTCTATCCACTGCATATCCGATAACCTCCTTTTGAAATGGATAGGATAAGAAATGGAAGCTTTTAAGACCCTTCAACTATGCTTGCCGATTATTGCTTGAGATTGATCTGAAATGCCACAGGAATAAAATACCGCGGTAAAACATTGAGAAGAACTTTTTAAATCAAGTGGAACATGACAAGCATATTGACATGGACCTAGATTTATTATAAAACGCAATAAATTGTAGCAAAAAATCGATGGGTCAAAGAGAAAACTGGAGGTTATTTTCTGTTTATTTTTGTTGAACAGTGTAATTAAACACAAGGTTGCAAGGAACTTTTCTTAAACGCCGTCTAAATTGATAATTTAGAATATATTTTCTTTCTTGGCATACGCGGAGAACTAAGAATACTTTTTTGTCAGATTTGTTTAAAGTAAAATCGGGTTGACCAAAAAAAAATTGTATAAGACCAAAAAAAAGGATACATAAATGGGAACTTTATCAGGATCTCAACTTAATGAAAGACTGACCAGTCAAGACATACAAATATTGCATTTTGATTTTTAATTTTACTGAAGATCTCTTAGCTCTAGGACACCAGCCAATGATGATTCGATGACTTTTTCCAACATTTGTGGCCGTATATCAACAAAAATAATGCTGCGAATGTTGTCCTCCAAGTGGTGAATCGTTTCGAGCTTATCGGCGTAAACTTGCGACTTTGCATATCCCCACAGAAAATAGTGAAGCGGCGTAAAATCGCAAGATTTTGGAGACCAATTTACGGAGCCGTAACTTGAAACTACGAGGTCTGTTCAAAAAATAAGGTGAATTTTCATTTTTCTTAAAAAATATTTATTTATTCATCAATTTCTTTTTTTTCCGCCTCAGAGTAGTCCCCCACAGATATAATACACTTGTGGCAGCGTTTTTTTCAATCCTCGAAGCAGTTCTGATACGTCCTTGAGCTCTCTCAGCGATTCAGTTTGCATCTCCTCAACCATCGCAAAACGCCGTCCTTTTATGGGTCTCTTCAATCTTGGGAACAGAAAAAAGTCGCAGGGGGCCAAATCTGGTGAATACGTTGGCAGAGGCATGATTACGATGTTGTTCATGGCCAAAAAATTACGAACAACAGTTTTTTTGGTCAAAATTCATACATTTTGGAACGAAGTTAGCTGCCACACGCTTCATGCACAAAATTTCCAACCGATACGCCGACATCTTCAACAACTTCTCTAATAGTGATTTCAGGATTCTGCATAACAGTTTCCTTTACTTTCTCTACATTTCTATCGGTTGTTGATGTGCTGGAGCGTCCAGGACGAGCGCCGTCATTCACATCTTCTCGACCTTCTTTGAAAAGCACTTGTAAACACTTTTTTGACTCAGAGTACACTCACCGTATGCCACTGGCAGCATTTACAGTGTTTTCAAATTCTTTGATCCATTTTTTCCGACAGCAGGAAATCGCCGAACACGCAAAACACGCCTGACTTTTATGCCTCAAACAAAATAAACTGTAAACATATTTTCGAGACCAACATAACAAAATCAAAAAAATCGAAATTTGAAAATGCACCTTATTTTCTGAACAGACCTCGTATGTGGTTACGAAACGTTTCTAGTTTAGTTTAGTTTATTTAGACTTTTAAGTATACATCTTTATGAGCCTACAGAAATAGTGGTAATACTTATTTAATATTAACATCACAGATTAAAGAATTGATAGTAAATAATTTTACAAAAATCTCTAGACATATTGAAATCTATATATTTGGCAACTTTGTTATAATTCACACAGGCATTCGTTATTGGGTCTTTAACCCCATAGTTTGTGCTATGTTTCCAAATATAAAAGAAATCTCTAGATCGCAGACAACGAGATGGAGTATAACATTAAACATAGATAGTAAAACTGGACAATCAATTCGAGTCGTAATTGTATCATGAGCAAAGAGATAAGCCCTTCTTGTATCAAGCTGCTTTAAATCCATAAGCAGGCATCTTGCATTATAACTAGGCATAGTTGAGTTCCATAATATCTTACGGAGAGCGAATTTCGTGAATCTTTTTTTAATTCTCTCGATACGAATAACATCTTTTTTATAAAACGGACTCCATACTACACAGCCGTACTCTAGTGTTGAGCAAATCAAAGAAATATACAGGGTTTTTAAAGTGTAAGGATCCTGGAAATCTTTAGAATTTCGAAACAGGAAACCTAGCATAAAGTTAGCTTTAGACAACATATAGTCAATGTGCATTGAAAAAGTAAGTTGGGCATCGAATATAATTCCTAGATCCTTATGAGAAGAGACTCTAGTCAAGGTCGCATTACCAATTTTATACTCATAGATAATAGGAGTAACAATTCTCGAGAACGTCATAGCTGAACACTTACTAATATTGAAATGCAGTCCATTTACTATGTCACACCAATACTGTACAGATACGATATCATCTTGCAATTTCGTTTCCTTTAATAAGTCAGATGTGTGACATGTTGCGCCATCCTGTTGATACCACAGCTCCTACACGTCATGGTTGTTCAATTGACGAACGAAAAAGTCAATAATCATGGCTCTATAGCGGTCACCATTGACGTTCTGTCCAGCATCGTTTTTAAAGAAGTACGGGCCTATTATTATACCAACCAATAAAGCACACAAAACAGTTAGTTTTTACGGATGTAACGGTTCTCAACATATATTTGAGGACTATCAGCACTCTAAACTTGTTTTTTGACGTATCAATTCAATCAAAAGTGAACTCTTACTCGTGGAGCGTCTGAAATATTTTCAATATGAGTGAGGTTATCTCCCATAGGACTCTCTATTGTTATTCTTTTGATCAGGGATAGCCACTTCTGGACGATTATATCTAAAGATAGTTCACCTGTAAACATTTAAGATCCAATTTAAGAGATTTTCGTAGAGAATCAGCTCATAACAGATGAATCAATCGAATTAAGTATACAGAAATAAAAAAGACACATTACATTAAACATCAAAGAGCCCCACGCTCATTGTTCAAATCAAGAAAATGCATAAAAGAGCATAGATCCTTTCTTTGAAACTACACGACGTGGTTATCTGCGACTCTATGTACACCTCCGGCTGCAGATGCGCCAGCAAAAGGAGATCCCACTGTGAATGAAACAATTTTGAAAATTCAGAGATGACCATTTTTTCATCCTTCTGTCTCCTTCATTTTCCCTAAGTGCATCAACGAACAATTGCAGTGAAACAGGATACTCCTTATAATTTGCTATAATTTGTTTTTCTTTTTCTTTCCTTTCGGTTGAGAGCCGGTGTGTGTGTGTTTTTAAGGATCTGTAACAATTCCGTGCCAATAAACTGAAGAAAATTTTCTTCTTGTTAAAATATTTCGTTTTTTTTTTCTATTTTTTTTTTGCAGCCAAACGACATTCGAGAGGACCTCAGGATAACTGAGAAAGAGCAAAAGGAGACAGCCGAGAAAATTAATGGGAAATCTTACAGAGCAGAAAATTGCTCCACGGAGAGGGCCAATTTTATTACCGTAATAAATTACTATGAACCAATACACTTATTACACACTGATGGTGACCTTCTTTTAAGGACAAGAAAAATGCACACATAAACACATACATATACACCGAAGCATATTTAGATCCTGGCGTTAAGAGAAATTCTTCTCCAGAGAGAATTGCTGTTGGTGCCACTGTATCGGATAACTTTATTTTTGTCCTGCCACACAACAACATTCATACAGGGAGCCAAAGTTGGATAACTTTTACGTCCAGGATGGACAAAAGGACGACGAAGATATTCTCTCATTTTTACCGAAGCGAGACGTTACATGCCAAAAAGTTGTTTATTAGTTTGGTGGTGTTAAGACAAGGTGAACGAGCCAACGGATAACAGTCAACAAAAAGTTTTTTTTCCCGAGAAAACGCTGAAGATAAGACGTGAGGATAGTGAGGTGGTTTGACTGAGGAAGGATGCAGGGAGTCGGGATGAGCTTTACAATCTGACAATGCAATTAACGCGATGCTAACGCCTTAACTTTAGACGTCCTTGTGGTTTTGCAAATTCGCTGAAAAAATGAAGGTGTTGGGCTCTAAATTAAATTAAGGGGTGACATTTTTAAAAATATTATAAAGGTGAAGATTTCGATTGGTTGAACGCGCTGATCTTAGAAACTACTGAACCGATTTTTGTGCAGTTTTCATCAGTAGTCTTATGGACTTTCTGGGAAGGCTATAGGCTGCATTTTTTGGACATTTTTAGGTAAAAATATGTATAATCCAGTCCATTAACAGATCACAAAAATATCGTACGGCTGTGTCTGTGTGAAAATAGAAGACTTCTATGTCCCCACTGAAAAATGCTTCAATCTTTATTAAGTTCTGTACACCACAGTAAGAATGGATGGTCTCAACCTTATGAATTTAGAACAGAAACGATGAGAGTTCAGGAGAGAAATGAGAACTAATGTAAGATAAATTCCACATTTTGATAAATGAAAATTCCCATCAAAATTCGGACAGGGACAACATCTCATAAACATATATTGAACACCTCTCTATGAACAAGTCCCATGATGCACCTTTTATGCCAGTCGGGGGCCTTAAAAGCAAAGTCCAGTCCAAATAAACTCCATTGAAATCCTCTACCCAAGCAACAGAACATCGTTGTGAGCAATTTCAAAATTACATTCCCAATGATTCCGTCGCAGTCAAAAGTAAATCGATGTTTGCCAATATTCAATTCAAATTCATTTCACATCACCAGATCCTCCCTCTTCGTCTGTCTGCGAGCTTGTCTGGGTTATGTGTCTTCAGCATTTGTTGCATTTTGCGAATGTCTTCCACGATGTTAGACAATGATGATATCCTTTATCCTTTTGAGCACTGAATTGTGCAAGCACTCCCCACACACACACACACCACTCCCATCCAATTTTCTGTGTGCACTGTGCTTTCGAGACTAACCTGAGTGTTGAGGATTTCCTCCTTATTCCTAAGTGCTCTTTCGTAAAAAAAAGAAAATATAAATATCTATATGTGTAAGTGAATCCTTTTCTGAAGATTGTTTCCTTTCAATTGTAGTCAGTTTCTCGAAAAGCCTTCTCTCACACTTGACAAGGCATTGAAATATCCTTTTATTCCTGCGCCTCTCCGCCCATTGGCATGCAGACAACAAAAAACATGGTTGAAATTTTCTGGAAGATTGCAATTTCCTGCATTCTGTGGTTCTCTTCTTTTTGTTAACAACAACGTCTCGTCCCCGATCAATTTCTTTAATTAAATCCGTCGTCGTCGATTTCTGAAGTGCATTCATGCACTGGCCTCGTATCCTTTTTGGGGTGAATGGCTCTTATTGTCGAGGAACCTAAAATAAACACAGATCTGTTTTCCTTTTTTGCCAACCCACATGTGTCCTGTGTATTTGAAAATTCAATTTTATAATTGAAAGCACGACGACAGGGTCCTTATCATCCTACACACATTCATTTTGTGCGCTGCGGCTCTTTCTATAGGCGGCTCATTGTTTTTGCATTTTTTGTAAGCCGCCCTCTCTCTCGCCTTTGATCGGCCGTCATCCATTCCCCTCCGCGTCAGAGATACCACTCGTCGAAGATGTGTCCTTCAAAAGGATTTCAATTGATGATTAATTGCAACTCGAACGATACCCTTCCCTAACTCGAGGATAGAAGTTTGTTTCCTTCGATGTGTGTGTGTGTGGTGATATGGCGAAGGAAGGAAAGAAAAATCCAAATGCCAGTTGGAAAATTGATGACGACCTCAGGTTTTCATTTATTTTCAACACTCCTGAGGTTCGTATCGTTGTGCTGCTATTTCAGCACTCGTCCACCACATTCCTGTGCGCTCTGTTGTGTTGTGTGAAGAACGTATTGTTCTTGTCAGCATTATCCTTTTTCTTTGCGAATAGTTTTCCTCCTTTTTTTTGTTTGATGGGTTCCGTTTCGTTTCGTTTTTTTTTCACAATTTCGCTGAAAGAAAAGCACTTTGAACAATTAAAAAAATATTCGAAACAGTTGTGTGCTGGTGTGGTGCGGTGTATCGATAAATTCAACCTGGCGTAAGAACAGTGTTAATTCTGCAGGTATACACCCCCCCCACCACCATCACAACTGTGCAACGGAATCTATTCAAGAAAATTCATCGAGAATACGAAATCGATTTTGCTTTTTTGTTCGTGAGGAGAAGGGGCGGCTGGGTGGTTCGGTTACTTCCTTTTTAATGAATTGTTTTCTGGGTACGAGTGTGGTGTTCGTTCAGAGATAAATGTGAAGAGGTATCGGGCGGAATTAGTTTTCTCTTTCTTATTTTGTGTGTATGCAGATACAGCCGAGCAATTGAAATTGAAGGAGGAGATGGGAAAATCATTGTTCAAAGAGGAGCCACCCGCTTTTCACAATTTAAGATACCTTCGAGACAATGTTCGTTAGCTCGGTGCCTCTGAATGGCAGCTCAGTTGAGAGGTATGCTCTTAGTTTACAGAGTCTTTGAAGGAGGACCAGCATCTAGGGTCTAAGATTTCCTTTCATAAACGTTGCCAGAAATTGAGTATTGTGTTCGTGGGATAAATAAAGAATGGGTGTTTTTTTTTTCTTGTTGGCCTGAAAATATTTTCGGTTTTTGAAGATATTTTTGAAATTTTAATCGCCCTTCATCACTAAAGGCAAACAAATTAAATTTCGTGCAACAACTCTGCTTACAATTGAATTCTCTTTCAATGGGTAAAGGATGTAGGGATAAGTTCCTTCGGTTGTTTTTGAGTTTTAATTTGGACTCTTTTTAAGTGAAATCCGATCTACCAATTCACGGTTACCAGAGCTTGGTCGTAAAGGTTGCTCCCCGAGATGGTTTGCGGAAAGGCTTGCTTTACATGTCGCATGTTGGTACAGTAACTGATCGTGACTATTTAGACTTAGATCTGCTCTTGATCCAAAGTTGATATTTTATAGGGATTTAAATAATAAGACAATAAAAAATCTCACTCAAAAAATTGAACCCTACAATAAATGAAACTCACTAGAAGCTCTTAGAAGTTAATTTTTGCGTATGCATTTTCTAACAGATGATGTGAGAATCGTGTTACGCTAACATCCTTTTGTTTGTTGTTGAGCACTTATTTGTTTTTTGTTTATTATGTTTTTTTTTTGATTTATGATTAGCAACGAACGTCTCTAACTTATTTAGCAGCATTACCAAATCAGCAACGTACGAGCTATTTACGGCCGACCGAAAAGAAAAGTTCGGTTTTATCGATCATTCGTTTCGGTTTTGACAGTAAAAGTAAATAAGGCGCACAAGTGTTTAATACATACATGTTTAGTAAAAATTTGTTTATAGAAGGTGATTTTTTAAAAGCTATAGGAAAGTTTTTCAAAACGAAAACACATAAAATTCAGAAAAATGCATGAAATCTTTATTTGAATCGATAGTACGGTCCATATTATTTAATGTTTGAAGATTATTTCATGCAAATGTTGACCTTGACTGCGCCTCAAATGGTCCATCCGCTTAGTCCAATTTTGGCATACTCTTTCCAACATTTTGGCCGGTATCTCACGAATAAATGCTTCAATGTTGTCTTCCAATGCGTCAACTGAAGCGGGCTTGTCTGTATAGACATGAGCTTTAACATAGCCCCACAAAAAATTGTCTAAAGGCGTTATTGACCGGTCCCGAACGTGAAACAAAATGTTCATCGAACTCTCAATAAGTCCTCAATAAGGCATGTGGCACCGTCTTGTTGAAACCACATGTCAAGCAAGTCAAGCTGTTGCATTTTGGGCAACAAAAAGTTGGCTATCATCTCACGGTAGCGCTCACCATTCACAGTTACGTTACGATTCGCATCCTCTTTGAAGAAGTACGGTCCAATGATGCCACCAGCCCATAAACCGCACCAAACTGTGACTTTTTCTGGATGCATTGGTAGCTCTTGCAATGCTTCTGGCTGATATTCACTCCAAAATCGACAATTCTGCTTATTTACGTATCCATTGAGCCAAAAATGGGCTTCGTCGCTGAACACAATTTTTCGGTAAAAAAGTGAATCTTCCAAGCCAATTTTCCAAGAGCCCATTCACCAAAAATTTTACGTTGCGGTAAATTATAGACCAAACTGAAGATGTTTGACAGTGAAACAAAACACGAAACGTGCGTCAGCTGTTTAAACCAGTGTTGCCAAAAAGATAATAGCTAAAAAGTCACCCTTTATTAGGAAGCTTGACATTTGCCTTTATGAAAAAAATGTTTATCAAAAATGTATCGCTATGGGTTTTTTTTTTTATCGAAAAACCACTTTAGAACTTTTTTCTTGATGCCAATCAACCAGATTGTTGATCACAGCATTTTCATGCACGTATTTAAGCGAGTTTTATACAATAAAATACTTGAGAAAGGTCATCGTAGAAATAGAATCTGTGATCCCTGTGATCATTTCAACATTCTATTAAAATTAAATAATATAAATTATTCTACCTTTAAAATGATGTCTGACTTTATCTTGCTGGCAGCGATTTCTTTCAGCCCTTCGTTGGCTGTTACGCCACTAATGATGATACCTTCTAGTGATTTAGAGTCGGCGGCAGAGGATCGAGTTGCCTGGAGATCGCTTTTACGTACATTGCCCCCGCGACGCCGTTAGTGGAATATGCGGCCACTGAAGATGAAGACAACGATCGACGCATTTCGAAAAACAAAACGAGCAAAATAGAGAGAACTTTCAATAGAAAAATGTTTTTTGACAATATTTTATCACAAGCTGTTATAGTAATAGCTTGAAAACAATAATAAGACTTAAAGGAATTCAGTTGGGACCTATTCCTACTCGTCGGTGTGCATTTAAGTATGAAAAGACGACTTAAAACTTTAGATGAGCATCACAATCGTATTTCCGTTCCCATAATGAAGTCAATTGCTCCCTATATTCATTCCTCCCACACCTTTTTTTCTCATCACACCCAACCACCGGTCGAAATTCTTTTGTTAACCACAACAAGATCCAGAAAGGGAACCCTAAACGGAAGAAGGAAGCAACCCCAAATTCGTAATCTGCCTTCGTCACCCAATTATAAGACTTCCTCTCCCCTTTCAACCTAAACACCTACACGAAAAGTAAAAGACCGAACAGAAAGTGATGAGCAATTGACAAAAATTACCAGCTTCACTTTTACTCCCGCGCAACGCCGAAGAGCAAATCACACGAAATCCATAAAAACCCATTATCCCTTTCAGTCGAGCGCTCAATGTCATAAAGGAAGACGAAGAAAAAAAAAAAAAAGAAAAAATATTTAACAGAAAAAAAGGAAAAACACCATTAATTAAAAACCGAGAAAATCCTTTCTCACAATTTAACTTTCTACCGGCATGACGACAGCAGAGCTCCTGCGTCCTGCTTTTCGTAGCCGCTTACTCTGTGTGTGTGTGTGAGAATATGAAAAATAATAAAAATCCCACAGAGAAACCATGATACAGCAAAACGGACGTGTTTTAAGGGACATTACGACGACGTTCACAGTTTATTTATATTTTTTTTTTCTATTCGACGAGGGTGTCGTCTCCCTTTGAGCGGCAGCGGTGGTGGTTTTTTCTTCTTTCATGATCATAAAACTCATTTCGAAAAAGGAATGACCTCCATGACGCGAGGGGGAAGATGGGGCATAACCTTTTGGTCTCCTTAATTCCGAACAGTTCCGGTGTCCTTAATGGTAATAATTCATTATGCAGCGTGCATGGAAAAAAGAGACACATTTTCTGATACGAAAAAAAAAGGGAATATCCTTTTCACAACTCCCCTTTTCACACACACACCACGCGGTGGATAAACACAATTATAGAGGAAAAATTGTAAAAACAAAAGCTTAAAAGAAAATATTAAAGAGAAATCCTGGTAAAAAACACACAAGGGGAACATGTGTTCTGAATTTTGAATCCTGAGAATATTTCAGGTGCGGTGGTGTCTCCCCTTAGAGTAAACTATTACAGAACCTGCCGCAGTCTAAAACTTCACATATGTCACTGCTGCAAAAAAACGGAGGAGCAAAAAGTAAACTTGCATGATAAACGTTCAAGGGGAGGTTTTGGGGTTTACGAAATTTTATTTCAGGTAAACGCTTTGAAACGACTACATCCCTCCTCCCTAGAGAGGAGGACGGGTTTAACCAAAAGTTCTACATTTACATCAAATGCAGAGGAACTGCTTTGTTCTCTGTCTGTGTGCATTTTCAGAGAATGTGATGTCGATCATATTAAAAGTCATATTTAAAGTGTCATATTTAAAGTGTCTCCCCGAAACTGAAATGAGATCCTTTTTTGTTTTTTTAATTGACAAATGTCGTTTTAATGGCCGCAAAACCGATCAATTCTGTGGGGCAAACGGATGCAGATGGGAATATATATGCGGAGGTTCATTTGAAGTGTATTTAACGACATGTTGGAGAAAGGACATCGTTAAGGAAAAAGAAAACCGAAATAAAAACCTTTGGAAAATGACTAAAAATATTTCTGGGAGGATCGTTTTACTATTTTTGAATAAAATGAAAACTATTTCCAAATGCATCTGCTTAAGAAAGCAGAATATTTCATTACAGAATATTTGATTCAATTTGTTGAACATGATTTAAAAAGTCATGAATATGTTTTCTCTATCGCTATTGGACGAAGTTTCGTACGAAACATAAAACGTTGCAAGATATTTTTAATTAATAAGAAAACTCTTCAAAAATAATCACTTAGCTGACCGAAGCGCGAAGCTGACCTTAATAGCACTATTCTGGCACACTTCGGTGAAGCCTCATATGTAACAACAACCTCACTAGAGTGTGGGGAATTCACAACTTGAGAGGTTTTCGTATTCTAACCCAAAATAATCAAATTTGTGGTCACCGATTGAGCAGGTCATTCAACAACAGAAAAAAAGCAAGATGGCGTATCATCGCAATTTTCCCCTCACTGTTATTTGTGAGTTATGACTACATCACGACCAGAATAGACGCATAAATTCTAGTTTTCTTGTGATTTGCTCAAAAAAAAAAAGGTTTTCCTATAAGAACGGCTGTCGTAACAGCCCACGAAAGGGCCAGAGCCTAGCTTTTCGCGCGTGGGTGTTATAATTTTTGACATATGGACACAGCTGGATGTTGCAAGATCTTTTTATGAAGTGTTGGAAGAGTTTCATTATATTCTTAAAGGTCTAAAGATGCCTTTTAAGAAACTGTTCATATATCTTTAACAATTGCAAGTGGTGGTTCAGTTTTTAACATTTAATTTTCGATGCCTCTGAAACAAAGATCGATCTAGAGATCATCCTTGTCGTGGGTTTGGAATCATCGGTCACTGACATGCTTATTGATAACTGTAGCTGGATGAAATCCCACGAGAAATAGTTCAACTTGGTCCAATTATAGGAATTTGGTCGACAATTCATGGATGATTACTCAATAAATGCGTTAGTAGATTTTTCTTTTTTAGGTACCTTTTTTTCTAATGGCTAATTTTAAGGCCGTTTCGGATTCCTTATTGGCTTATGAAATATGACAAAAAAATCCTTCGGTTTCAGACTGTCGATGTGGGATTAAATAATTCACATCCCTTCATTATGACATTTCTTCTTTATGTCTTTTCTTCTGATTCTTAACCCCCCAACAAGCAAATGATTTCCAAAAAAAAAAATCGAAAACATTTCCCTAATAAACTTTCCAAAGCGCACAATTTGGAACATAAAAAATTCCCAAATAAACTTCAGTCTCATTACAATATCCCGTTGAAAGAGAGACAAAAAAAAACACATTTAACTTTATAAAAATATTGATAAACGCTCTACAGCTCCCCTTTTCTTTATTTTTCTTTGCCTTCATTTTTAAAGTTCAAATTTTTTAATAAAAATTCAGTTTCTCCAAATTGCTCTCATCCTGTGAATACTTTATTTTTCCATTTCTTTCTCTGTCCCTTTTTTTTGTTGTTATTTTTTTCCCGTGCGGGTGGATAAGAGACAAAGAAGAAAGACGACGAAAACATTTTCGTTGGAAAATAGCCTTAACCACGAAAAAGAATAACATTCCATCATCCTGTTTGCCCTCGAATACCAACAACACCCTAACAAAAAAAAAAAAAGGAAGATGTATCAATACTCTATCGAGAGCAAGGACTCACCCCCAGAAAAGCAGCCCCACGCGTTGCCCCCGTTCAGCGCCAGCACATCTTTACTTCCATTCCACGGTGAGGAAAAAAAAAAGAAAACAGTTTTTGGTGTCTGGAATTTTTCTTCTCTCCCATTTGGCGCATTTCCAAATGATTGAAAACAAATAAAAAAAAAAAAAAATTGGGAGAAGGACATATTTTTATGTCCCTGTTTCGGAAGTGATGGTTTTTTTTTCTTCCACCCTTCTTTCTCCCTTGAAATTGTTATAACAAATATGTACCTTCAGGGAGAGGGTGAGCGCCCTCTGGCTTTCTTAGGATTTCTGCGGAAGTGATTACGATGACAGGACTTCCACAAACAAAGAGAGGCAACTTACAAAGGATACCTTTCATTTAAACTACCCACAGGTGAGTGTTTCAAACAACAGGAGGACAATAACTATTTCCACACAGTCTCTAAGGATATAAAATGGTGGAGATGTTCCGCTCCAAAGTTCACAAAAAAAAAACTATAAAAAGAATAATCATTGGGCGTGGAGAGCATACACACACCACCATCACCGCACTACTTTCGAAGAGATAACTTACAAAAACAAAGGACCACGACAACGACGACAACGAGAGGAGATTGTGAAACTCCATCAGAGGGAAGGATTTGCTTTTTGAACTTTATCCAAACTTTTTAGTGCACACACATATCAGCAGGGGCCACCATCGGTCGGTACAAGTAATCGTGCTTGTGTAAAAGTGCACTAAAAGAAAACCCCCCTCTCTCGAAAACAAAACATACACACACACAAAAAAAAAGAAAACAGGACGAATGAAAAGAGAATAAATAATGGAAGTTATAAGTTTTCATTTCCATCCAACTATGCATCTAAATAGTTAACTGTTGTTTTTATTTCGAACTTTGTTCGGCTATTCGGAAATTTTTTTTCTTTTCTGCCTTTTTTTTTGCGAAAAAAACAAACTTTTGGAATTTTTTTTTTGTTTTTATTTGAGAGGAAAAGGTTGTTTTTTTTTTCAAGTTCTTTTGTGAGACGTGAAAAGTTCACGACAGATATCCTTTAATTTTGAATTCCTGGAAACGAGAAATGGGGGAAACATCCTTCAGTAATATGCTAAGTTTTGAAATTTACTGTTTTTGCTAAAATTGTTTTAACGACATTTATTAGAAGAGTGAAAGTTCTTTTTTTTTTGAGTTAAGTGTTTTTGGAGCAAAAGTTTCTGTGGAAAGGATACAAATTGTTTTTCAAATGTTGGAAAGTAGAGTGCTGTGTTCCATGATCTAGACCGGACTGGTCTAATTCGTTTTACATTTTGTAATGAAAATTACAACGTTTACAGGGTGACTGATGCTGTATTCCATAATATTTGAAACTTGGGGAATTTAAGTCATCAAACTGGATGAAATTATTTAAAAAACGCGTGCATTTAGCATGAAAAATGTTCCAAAATCATGGATTTGGGCAAATCTTTTAAGATGTGGATATTTTTTGGAGTTTTCTGAACGAATTTATATGGATTTTTAAGTTGCTATACACACTCAATCAAAATTTACTTTTATTTCAAGGGAACAAGACCACCAAGAAATCAAAAAAAACATTCGAACCGCTTAGTTTTTGAATGTCTTAAATTTTTTGTATGCGTACTTATTTATTTTTTAAGTTACTTAATAGATTTGAATAGTAAAAAACAAGTTTGGTAAAGAATTCAGGCATCGTCTTGCCATTCGTTTCCACTCTTTCAATATTTTTTTATATTTTGTTTATGCGGTTTTAAAACTAACTTGGTGTTATCACACAATTTAAATTTTATGATACAGAGATGTATGATTGGTCTTACGACTGAATAATTGTATTTTTTTTTTTTTTTTTTGCTGAATAATTTTAGGTTAATGCAAACAAAAAAAAAGTCTTTAGGAGAAAACGAACCTCTTTTAATTATTCTGTCAAAAAATTCTTGTTAGTCAAACTTTATTTTTTCAAATATAAACAAAACTTTTGATTAAAACCACATTTTTAAGAAAAATGTATCCTTCATTCTTCTTTAGTCATTTTCACGTTCCTTCAATTAAAAAACAATTTGATTTTATTTGTTTTCGCTGATTAAAAATATCACAAACTTTTGTAAAATTCCCCGAATTCCCGAAACGTTTGAACGTTGCATTCAAAATCAACTCAAACATCTGCCTGGACTTCTTTGTTTAAACTTTGAGTTTCATACATTCTCCCCTCATCCAAAAAATCGACCTATCCAAGTCCTAAATTCCTTATCTACCTCACCTCACACTCACCGTGCTTCAAGTTCTCCATTTTCCATTCTCAACACAAAAACCGAATGACAAACTTTCTTCGAAAAATTTAAATGAAACAGCTTTATTTTTTTCCATTTTAATGGTTCAAGATATAAGTAATCAGTAGATACAGGACTTCTTTTTCTCGGAAACGTTTCCAACCAAAGGACAGGGTGTGAGGCACGTCCAGCTTGCGACTTTGTAGGAGTCTACAATTTAAAATTTTATTTTTGTTTTACATTTAATTGAGGTTAGGAGAGACCTAAAAATTAATAACTAGAACTTTTTCATCTTCTTTGTTTTTTTTTGTTTTCAAACAAAAAGGAAAAATAACTTTTCTAATTTTAAGAGCCGTGTGTCTGGTTTGATGTACAAGTTTGTACACAATTTATTTTTTTTTGCTTTGTTTTTTTATCATTGAGGGGTCAAGTGGGATGAAATAAGAGCTGGAGATATTTTTAGCTAAAGAATTTGCTTGTTAAATGAAATTTGTGGAAGTTTTAAAAGTAAGTGGCGAAGTTTAATGTGAGGTATTCGATTTTACTGATTCTGTTTAAAGTTTTCTGATCGTTTTAGTGGAAATCTTTACAGATTGAAAGAAAGTTACGACATTAAAAAAATGGAATGACTTGACGAACTACGAGACGATTAGCTTGAAAAATGGGAAGAGGTTTGACGTGTAGCTTACAGAAATATTTAAAATTTTAGTAAATTTTACAAGAATTCACATTCAGATAGTGTTTCAAACATATTTAAGGCAAAAATAATCATATTTAACATTTGAATGCCATGGGGGTCACCGGTGACCGGCACTAAGTGTGTTTGTAAATGCCATGGCACTTAATGTGTTAATAAAGTCTGCTTTAAGCTGTAATTAATTTTCGGTACCAGTAAGCGGTTTTCTAATAGAAACAATGTCGTCTTTAAACTCGAATTATTTTGTTCCCATAGAGACGAATGAATGCTGATAGTTGGTGGTGGCCATGTTGTTTTTTGCAGTGTCAAATCTACTGTTCCAAATGAATCATGATGAGTTACATGATTAGAGAACATGTGTAAGTGACAAATGAGTTCCATAATTGAAGTACGTTAGCCCAAATTTTGCAAATAGTGCGTAAAACTTACTGTAGACATGGTGTCCATTTAAAAAACAGATCCTCTGGTCCCTGGTAGTCGTTTTCGTCACTTTGTTTTGAACAGGATTCAAAACAGCTTTCAGAACCTGAAGTTAGTCTACATTAGGATCCTTAAACGCTCTTTGGCGGCAATAATAGCTATTGGTTTGGAAATTCAAACACCAGCTGAAAATCGCTACTTTCATTAATATTATTTAATTTTTTCATCTCTGGTGTTCCTATACAACATGAATTTCAACTGCTGACAACTATAAAATATTGGCCCGATTGTAATAAAAGTGTCTTAATTTTTTTCCGAAACCCAATTTCAGCCTAATCAATTCTGCATCAGATGTCTTTTAGTGCAAAAAGAATATTCGGGATCATTTAATTCGTTTTTAGTGAAGTGAAAAAAAGAATTTTTCTTGCAGCTGCAAGTATGTAAGTGCGCTCAGGAGAGGGTTAAGCAGTCGAAGCTTGGGTTTTAGAAACCCAAGATGCTATAAGGCTACGCACACAGTGAAGCGAGAAAGCGATGCGAGAAGCGAGAAAGCGAAAAAACAGTTTCCATATAGTCTTATGCAAGTGCGCACAGTGAAGCGATTTTCAATGCGACAAGTGATAACCTCTCGCAAGCCTCTTGCAAGCCTCTCCAAAGCGTCTCGCAAGCGACTCGCAAGCTTCTCACTTCCAAACTCTTCTGACCAGTTTTCAAGCAAGTCTATGCGAGAAGTATTAATGGTTGTTGTTGTTTCTATTTTCCACGCTTATTAAATATGAGCACTGGTAGCAATAGAACAGCTTCAACTATGTGAACTATATCGCATTTCGCATCGCTTCTCGTAACGCTTCTCGTATCGCTTCTCATATCGCTTCTCTCATCGCATAGCTTTCTCGCCTCACTGTGCGCGTGGCCTAAGGCAATGCTTTTACTTTCAAAATAGTGTTTATTATATACAATTTCAAAAGAAAAAGATTGATACTACGCTTGAAAGTATATCTCACTGAAAGGAGGCTGCGGTCAGAAAAACAAATTTTTATTTTAAAACCACTTATGTTTATTACACAAGATCCTTTTCTTCCCAATGTATTAATTCAATTCAATTCAATTGTTTATTTCTTCACATTAAAATTTATAGGTGAACCAGTTCTTCTCAGTCATTCTTGATCGGCTGAGAATAAGAACAAAAATTATTGAAGAAACAATCAATTGAAGAGAGTGCATTTTATGGCGTTTTGAATATGCAGCAACTCTACTCAAGTGGTTTTATAAACATTGGTATTTTCTCAATTTAGGGTTTTGGTAACCACTTAGAATTCAAAACACTTTTTAATGGCATAAAAAGACACTAGAGGCTCTTTGCTGGACACTGAGTTCGCTGATTGGTGCTATAATGGACAAACACTCTGGAGAAAAAACGAACATTTGAAATAGTCGTAAAAATTATAAGATTAAACGATATTGAGGCTGAAGTAAGTGGCAGTAAGGTCATAAATAGCCTTCCTTTGATAAATCTTCGCCTCTTATCCAATATGTTCGGACTTGCATAGACATACAAAATCGTTTTTTAAGCGATTATTAAACCTTTGAAAAAGCTAGGCCCTGGCCATGCATGGGGGACAGACTATTATTATTTTTTTTTATAAAACCTTTAATTAACACTTGAAAGTATATCACTCTAGAAGGAGATTACGTTAAGAAAAACAAGTTTTTCATTTTAAAGCCACTTGTGTTCATTGCATAATATCATTTTCTTCCCAAAGTCAAAACCTAACCTAGGCTAAGTGATTGTGATATTCATGTCGGAAATATGATGAACAGCAAATTTTTTGACCCAAAGAGCGTCGCCTGTGTTCGGAGGCATTTAAGTGTCAAACTAAAATCACCATTCATTTTGGAATAAAAAGAACATTAAAGAAACGCAAACTAGAGTTCTTTTGTACTAAAATTAGACAAAGACTAGAGACGACTAGAGAAATAGAACTCTCTAGTTTCGTTTTAAGTAAAATTTTAAAGACTCTTACTCATAACACAGACAACGAAAAAGAGGTCCACTTAACTTGAACCGTTTAAAAAACAGTTCATTGTCTAACGAAGGACATGAAATTAAAATACTTCCAAATATTAAATGTTTCAAAAGAAAATAGTGGACAGATAAAACCAGGCCATTCATATTGTCTAAGTTTGTCGACAAATTTAGAAAGACATGCCAAATAAATCAAAGAGACAATCTCATCTACCTTTTAGCGATGTCTTACAGACTTTTGTGTTTGCAACGAACTTAAACCATTCCGAAGTTTTACCAATTTCTAAACGTAGGACATTGAAATAAGAAGAATCTAGAATGGACTTAGTGCTTAGGAATTAAGAGGATCGTCAATAAACTTGAGACGTCTTACATTTTAAGCAATCAATGTTCCTAGTTTTTTTTATAAATTTCACAACTTTTAACTCTTGTTAATTTTAACCTTTTTTATATTTTAAATTTAATAAAATTTATTTATCAATTTCAACCAAAAATTCATACATTTTTTGTATTTTTTTAAATTGCAATTAAGAAGATTCCTAAGATTCCATAAATTGAAACATATTCAAAGGATCAATATCAATCAATAATGTCACTCTTCAAATGTTTTTTTAGAATATTCATCATCATCATCATTAGTGGCTTAATAGCCCACGAAGTGCCAGAGTCTAGCTTTTAGAACATTCGTTAAGACTTAATTCGTGTGACTTCAGAATTGAGGTAGATCGAAGAAAGGTTTTAAAAAACCTGTCTCAAGGAACATCATTCCAACAAAAAGGTGGTAAAACGTTTATGGTCGTTTATGGTCGTTTATGTTAAACGTATGGTCCTTTCACTAAAGAAAAACAAAATGAGTAGCAGCAAAGGCCAACCCACAACGTTCAAGAAGTTTAGTTACATCCACGATTTTTCTTTAATGTCTTGACTGACTTCCAAAAACATCAGCAACCATGACTCACCCCAAACACTAGACCGACTTAGACCCTCACCCACCACCTTCACAAAAAAAAGTAAACACAAAATCCTGAATGTTCACAACCCTCGTCATAAATCGTATCCATCAAACGCACTTGCAGTGCAGCAACACCTCCAAAAAAATAAAAAAAAGTTCAAAATCCATTCCAAAAAAGACAGAATTTAAGATTAATCGCAACATTTTTCTTTAGCATTTATAAAAAGAACGAAACATTTCTGTTTTTTTTTATGAAGCAGTGTTATAATAAAAGAACCCGTGCCAAGTGTATATTTCTCTATAAACCCAACAATAACTCATAAAGCAGAAAAAACGAAGTATAAATCAGTCAGGTGAATAAAGAGGGCGCCAGAGCTACAGACCCTTACCTATTGGCAAATTGCCCAAAAGGATTTTTCCCAAAAACAGCCAAATGGACCTTCTGCGTCCAGAGACAGATGGAAAGGGAAAGAGAGAGAGAGAGTGGGAGAGAGAGCCCACACAATCACCCGTTGATTGATTGCGAAAAAAGGCGACGAAAGGATAACAATAAAAAAAAAATTTTTTTTTGGACAAAAGCATAAAAAATGGCCACACACCTGATTTTTTTTATCTCCGTCTTGTCGGTCCTTTTTTTTTTTTTTTGGTGGGAGGGAGGCAACATCGCCCTTATTCAGAGTGAAGTTGAATGCGTTGAAGGGCTGGAGGGACTTGTGTTCGTGACACCTCTCTTAAGCGATTAGATGGATGTTTCTATTTTACGATGATTGACACTTTTTTTTTTGTGTCTCGCCTATTGAGCGTGAAAAAAAAAAGTCGCAAAAGTTTTTTTCCTTAACTTTTGTGTCTCTTTGGATGGGTGGTGATGCGGTGTGTCGTTGTGGTGTTAATTTTATTTTAATTAGTGTTGTAAATTATTCGATTTGGAAAAAAAAAAAAAAACACACAACTACCATTCGGAGGGACGGAACAAGTTTACCTCGGTCAAGCCGCAGCATGACAAACAATTTATGACATGTGCACCGTGGCTATTGTCAGGCAGGCAGACCACTCAGAGTTCGAATACCTTTCTTGGGTCGAGTGTAAACGAAATTGACAGAAGATGGAGTGGTGGAGAGTTCACACACAGGTAGACGCCCTTAAAGAGTTGATTTTTCTTCTCAAAGTTGATATACATAGACCGAATGGTTGTCCAGAGACTGAACTCCGAGAAAGAATGTGTCCGAGGTGTGCCCGCAGCGAATCTAATTTGACTTGAGATTTGTAAAATCATCAGGTCAGCAGAGTGTTGTAATGGGTTTGCTGCGTAGACGACGCACTCTTGTTTGTTTTCTTCTTTTGTGTCGATTTGAGACTGGGGACGATAAATCGCAAGGAAAAATGTTGTGTTGGTCCATTTGGTGCTTCTACTGTGACAGTCGTGTGCGAAATCATTTTAGTGGTTTTCTGCTTACATCAATTTTTTATGCCCATTCCACATTCAGGACAAAGTTTCTCAATAAGAGTTTCGCTGAAATTGTTTTTTGTTCACATACAACTCTAATTCAGTTTCATTTTTGGTTTCAACAATTAAATTAATTAAATACTAATTAATTCTACTCAATGATTTGTGAGAATGTTCATTGATTGCATCAAAAGTTGTATTCGAACAAAAATCTTGTAAACAAAATTCCATTATTCAAACAATCATCGAAACTGCTGAAGCATTGACTTATAACTAAAATTTCATGCCCTAGGTTGGTTTTACTTCATCATTTAATTTTTATGAATCTATTTGCTGTCAGTAATTACGAATTTTTTAATTAATTTGTTATTCTTTACCGTGGACAACAATTTGGAACAAAAATATATCACTCATTCAAGCTTTTCATAAATTCACTAAATTATGTAAAATTTTTCAATGGATCATGTGAGATTCTCTTAACAAAAAATTCTATTTACTTTCCTAAAGACACCAACAATAATGTGGAAAAATAAAATAATTACAAACAAATAAAATAAATGAAAGAGCATTTTTCCATTATTAAAATCACAGTAACTAAATCAATTGAATCCTTTTTCATAATCACATTTCGAACCCATTGATGATCAATTGTTTTCCTTTTTGTCACGAATGAATGACTGCATTCTGTGAATGCTTTAATCTGGTTGTGATTTTCACAATGCAATAAAGATATTTATTGTGCCAATCGTAAGGAAAAACCGAATGGCGAACAAAATTTATGACCTCTTCTGTAATTTATGGCCTTTTGTTCGTGTGCAAGTGCAAGAAAAAAAATAAATATTATTTATCGTGGTAGTGTGATGGTTGACGATGAAAGAATTTTCTGATTTTGATTACAAAGAATTGAACGTTTTCTTTCACTCTCATGTTCTGCAGTTTTATTTTTAACCAAGTCCATCGAATAGTAATGAGATTTTTACATTAAAATTTATAGGTTAACCAGACATTTTTGATTGCTTGAGAATGAGAACAAAGATTATTAGAGAAACAATCAATTGAGGAGAGTGCATTTTATGGCGTTCTCAAAATGCAGCAAAATATTTGTATGTTTTCAACATAAGTGGATTTGTGAACATTGATATTTTCTCAATTTAGGGTTTTGTTACTTGCACTTTGAATTCAAAACGTTTTTTAATGATACGAAAAGACACTAGAGACCCTTTACTGGACACTGAGTTCTCTGATTGGTGCTACAATGGACAAAATAACATTTAAAATAGTAGTAAAAGTAATAAGATTAAATAATAATATTCAGATTCAAATAAGAGGCAGAAGACCATAAACAGCTTGATAAATCAATGGCACTTATCCAATATGTTTGGACTTGCATAGACATGGTAAACCGTTTTTTAAGCGATTATAAAACCTTTGAAAAAGCTAGGCTCTGGCCTTACGCCGATACGCCGATTTTTTTAAAAACCGTTGATTATCACTTGAAAGTATGTACAGCTGCGGTCAAAATAATACTAATGATTGGAGTAATTAAAAAATCTTTTACTTCTTTCAGTTATTCTTTTAAAGTAGAAGAAAATTGCCGAAGTCTCCAAGAAAAAAATATTCTCTCACACCATTTCTGCTATGTACTGCTAAATAAAAAACAAGTTTTATTTTAAAAGCCACTTGTGCTCATTGCATAGTATTAATTTCTTCTTAAACTCAAAAACTAACCTAGGCTAAGTGATTCTGTAATACACATATCGGAAATATGATGAATAATGAATCTTTTGAAGTGAAACATGTCGCCTGTGTATGGATTGGAGATTTGACTATTGAAACTGTGAAACTAAAATCACCATTGAATTTGAAATTTGGTAAAAATGTTAAGAAACACATGTTAGTACTAAAATTAGATCCGACCAGAGGAACAAAAAAACTCTGGTTAAGCTTTAAGTTAAATTTAAAAGACTCTTTTTTATAACACAGGCCACGAATAAGTGGTCTGCTTTACTCGAACTGTTCAAAATCAGTTCATTATCTAAGGAAAGGCATAAAATTAAGGAAATAAAATGTTTTTATACTAGAAAGAACTATAATAGATAACACCGTGTACCAAAAATTTGTTTTTCTTAATTTTCTACGGTGGAAGGCGGGTTTGGGTCAGGCACATACCCTCCAAGGGTTAAATGCCTATTAAGTAAGTAAGTAAGTTAGTCATTTGTTGGTAGTTTCTGCATTCTACCAACAAATGACGTCTGTTCTGATTAGTGAAATAGACTTTGAACATTAATTCGTTCAAACTGTTAGCTTTACGACAATTGAAGTACGAAGTCTTAAAAGCAAGCAGAGAAACCTATCGTCTGAAATCAGCAATAAGTGTGACTAGCCATTCATCATCATCATCATCATCATTAGTCACGTAACAGACCACGAGAGCCTAGCTTTTCGCGCCTCCATTGTGTTGTGCGCGTTATAATTTTAACACATGTGGTGGGGACCTAAAGTTTATTACCGGTTCCGAACGGCGACTAGTCATTAGTTGGGAGAAAAATGGGCAAGGCTCAATGCTTCAATAATGCTACCTTTGAACTTTCAACTTCCCAAAGTCAAAAATATGGTGTTTTGGTAAAAAAATATTTCGAATTGCTAAGTGAAAATTCCGAAAAGAGCTCGTAGCGCTTTATACATAGCCAGAAAATTTAAAAGACAAAAAGGCGGAAGGGAGATATTTGACAACCTAATAATAGGATTAATAAAAAAAGCATAAAAAAATTTGGAGCAGCTCAAACCAAATCAGGAATTGGTCGACGAACTCCGGCATTGTATCATTGTATGAAGAAGAGTTAAAACTTCATAAAATTACTCAAAAGTCATTTAAAATAACATATATAATTACGTGCCAATCACTTAGTAAATTTGATACCAATCCAAAGAATTAAGAAGTTAATAAAGAAAAACAATTTTTTTTGAAGTGACAACCATAAGTTCGTTTTTCGTTGCATAGGTAAGGTCTGGAAGTTTAACCAATTCACAAAAATTCTTTTAATTCTTTTTAAGACTCTCTTTTAAAACTCTCTCTCTCTCTCTTTCAAAACTAAATTGAATGGCTGATGATCTGATAGCTTCGCAAATGATCGACATTTTGCATCCATAACCATGCCAATTAACATAAGAAATTTTTTTTTTATTCATCATTCACGTGCTACAAAAAAAATACTGTTTTATATTCAAGCAGAAATTTATTTGTGTAGATTACCTACTCTTTTGAAAAAACCAAGTTTCAAGAATATTATTTTATCCTTCTTCCATGTTTTATTTTTTAATAAACCACCTCAAAAAAAGGTAAAATAGAGTCTGCTAGGTTTTTGTCTTAGACAGTAGATTTAGCAAATCTAACTATTTCTACCAAAACCAGTCAAAATGACTGTCGTTTAAGAAAAGTACTAAGTGAGGTTTTCAGTCTTTCTTTCCTTGAAAAAAATAGCAAAATGAGTTCAATTCATTATAGTTGCTATAATTTAGTACATAAAAGATATTCTTTAGTCAGCTACAAGTCAATACAGAAAGAAAATTCTACACGAATTTTTTAATTGAAATTGCAAGAAAAGTCATTTTGACTTGTCTGGTAAATCTAGGGTTAAATTAGCTTCTACTACAAAAAAGTGCAAAATAGAAGCAGTCTAATAGTCAACTGATGCCACTTGAACTAGCTGGGATACTCTTCTGCGAAAATATTACAAACTATAATTGTTTTGAAAATAATGTTCACGATTATGTTTAACAGATCACATTAAGAGAAAGGAAAAAATGTAGATTCCTATACCTATTCTTCTAATTAGAGACCCAAACATGTAGATCAGCTCTGAATCAGCTGGTCCTAGGGCTTCCTCTACAGTAGTCATGTTATGAATGTTACTTTCTTGTGTAAGGTCAGTGGTGACTTCAATTAAGACATTAAGGCCTTTTATAAGGACTGAAAAAGTTTCTGTAGGCTTTTGAAAATCAATCTAGTTATGAATTCTATTGTCTCTTTAGACTTTTTCACTTTAAGAAATACATTCTTAATTGAGTTGCTTCCAAGACTTGTTCCAAGCCTACTCTTACTGCGATCTTATATTTCCAATCTTCGACTTTTCTTTTAAGAAATCTGTCAAGATTTGGTTTTAAACACAAATCTCTAGTAAAATTAAGTGAAATTAAATGAAATTAAGAAATAGCCAAATGAAATTAAAAATTAGAGAAGAAGGGAAAGAATAAAAAAGAAAATCTATTGTTTTTTACAGCCTATGTTAATTACATAAAAAAGAAAATTTGTTTATAAATTTGATAAGATCCTTACAGTCAGACGCTTCACAGACGAGATTACAGACACAGAACAGGATTGTTTTATGTAACTTAGCCCTCTGATGCATGATTTTTTGCTTAAGAGAAATAAATATTTCTAGATAAGAAATTGCTGGGAAAACAAAGGTTGTTCTAGCAAAATTTATGATTTAGAATTACACAAACCAAAAAACGCAGTGATTTATATATTTATCAGGGCTACTCTGACTCAAATAAATTATTCTTAATCTAAAATATATCATTTGCCCAAGACCGAGGAAATATGAAAATATTGCTTCCTTTAAAAAAAATTGTTTCGTCTTTTTTGCTGTCAAAATTGTTTTATTCATTTACTCACACCACATCCACTTTGAGCTATACTTGTTACAGAATAAAAAGAATTCTGTGTAAGTAGAATTTGCAAAAAAATAAATAAAGAACAATTCAAGGATTACAAAATAGAAAACTGTTTTTAATTCTGGCCAGAATTTTACGAAATATCGTTAGAAATGATTCATTTATGAATTACCATGAACCATGATGGGTTAAATTTTACAACTTTAAAGTTGAAGAAAGAGACAGTTGAACGGTATCTTCAAAGAATGATAATACTGCGAAAAAAAGACATTCCCAAAATGTTTTTATTTTATTTTTTTTTTTTTGTAAGACCCGTGCAGCAAGAAAATAAGTTGTGAGGCAAGGCCAGAATCGGATTACTCCTTAAAATGTTTATTTTTCGAAGGAATTTCTTGACTCCAAGAATGCCAGCCGAGAATGTCAAAACTAAAAGTTGTTCAAAAGTTGCAACAGAAAAGTAAGTCCTGCAAACAAACCCCTTGACGAACAAGAGAACAGTTCTCAAGAAGACCAACCACTCATAGAAATTCACAAACACACTTTCATCCCCTTACGAATCCCCACACCCCCTTTCCATCAGGATGTGCAGTTTCATTCTTTCATTTCCTAAATAAACACGCTCCTTACAAGATAATGTAACACACCCCCCGAAACAATTGCATTTCTCCGCCCCCATTGTCACGCTCTCCCTTCCATTTCAAACCGAAATATGAAAGGACAACACTGGCAACAATGAAACAACAAAATAAATGTGTAATCCTACCTTTGTCTCATATTCATATCCACTCTTAGAGAAAATCGTCCTTGTTGGTTGTTGGTTTTTTATACAAATTCGTGCACACGAACAGAAGACAGTTGCTTTTGCTGTTGGCTGCGATGCGCGGGCTTCAGCGGGCGTATTATTTGTATTTGTATTTGTATTTGTATTTTTTTCTTCCAAACAATAAAAATCAAACAAAAACAGGAAACACGCTCTCGAAACACACACAAAGTAGGAAAAAATATTTTTTTGTTGCCAAATGAAGGATTTTCCTGTGACTTTTTATTTCTATTTCGTCGGATTTCTTTCTATTCACAACTTTCACTCACGTCACGTTTTATTTGTATGTTGAATTGAATTGATTTTTATTTTTTCGTTACACTTTTCTTTCTTTTTTTTTTTTTTGAAGGGAAGCACTTTAGTTATCCATGTGTATGTTGGGAAGGATCTTAGTTATTATATCACTTGAAGCCTAATGACAGGATACACTTTGAAAAGGAAAAAAAAAAGAAATTTAATGGAAAATCCTTAGATTAGCAGGAGCACCCACACGGGAGGCAGACAACACACCCAGGCAGGTTTTTGACATTTGAACGAGGCCAAAAAGGACACGGGAAAAGAAACACGTTTTCTTTGGTTGCGCGAGGAGCACACAACTTTTTGTTTTGAAAATGAAGAAGGACGAGGAAAATAGGATGAAAAACGGAAAATCTCCTGTCGTGGGAAGGATAACACAGACTTTTGTCCGACAAAAGGTAATAACGACGACACAACGACGAAAGCAACACACAAAAAAGGACCCAAAAAATGTATCCTTCATTCGACAGGAGAGAAAAATATCAATAATTAAAAGACGAAAAGAAAAAAAGAAAAAAAAAAAAACGGAACACCAAATATACACACAGAAAAGTGGTACAGAAGAATTCAGGACAGGATTCACACGGGAAAATTCACCACACTGCTCTGTGTTCGTGTATTCGCGTGTGTGTGTGTGGAGTATTTTATTCGCTCAAATCCCACACAGATCACAGGCGGAAAATTATATTCTCGCCAGAGCTGAGCAGAGCCCGAAAATCCTTGCTGGACACAAATATCCCAACCCGATTGGAAATTGGCCGCTACTCCACTCTCGGCTGGGAAAGAAATATCCTTGGATGAATTTTTGCGAAGGAGAACGACGGACGGACGAGTTGAGTGGTGAATTCTGGTGATGTTGCCTTCGTTGCCTTGCCACCCCAAAAATGTCCTCGTCGTCGTCGTCGTCGTCGACGTGGTTGTCGTTGTCGTCGCGCAGGAGGGAGACACAACAACACACAGCCCCAGCCAAGGCACACTCAATGTCAAACGGAGTGGGTTCCTGCAGTGCTCTGGCAGGACGAGGCTGATGGGTGGTGGTTTTCGATGTCGTGTGTCGAATATCCTGCCAAAAATTCATTCGTTCAGATGTGGGAATTTTTCGGTGGGTGGTTGGGGGGAGCTGCCATGGTGTGACGTTGGTGTGTGGTGGTGGTACAGCTCTGGGAAAATTTTCACATTTTCAACGTGTGCACGCGCGCGGGTGTGGTCCTTTAGAGAAAAAAAAAATCTATTTTTTTTCCTTGCTTTTGATTATCCTTTTTGGATGGATGGAATTTACCACGTTTTCGAAATGGAGAAAAATCAAAGAATTTTTTTTTCTCGTCAAAGTCCTGTCAAACTCACACTCACTGTTAGACACACTCACACACGGCACCACTCACAGATCGAAGCAGGAAAATAAAAAAAAAAAAAGGAAGTCAGCTCCAATTTTCATTGACTGCAGGTGTCAAATGAATCGACGGAAAATCGCAAGGACACGTTGAAATGTGAGACAAAAAAAAGGAAAAACAGAAAATTCTATCCCGTCCAATAAGAACCTCGAAATCCTTTCACTCTGCAGAGGATACAAATTTACTCGGGAAGAAGAGTGTAATTTTTTTTTTCTTCTTTTTTAATGAATAAAAGAATATGTATCCGCGATAAAGATCCGTACGTACACACGTTTAATATAACGGCACAACACAACTGAGAGCTGAAACCGGAGAACCCACACAAGAACCCGTATGCTTGGCTCCGTCGTGACACAGAGTTTGGTGGGAAATTTTGAACCAGGCACGGAAATTTTTGAGAAACTTCCTTTTTTTTTCTGCCCTCGCGTTGCGTGTTCTTCCAGAATCCACAGAGGGAAAAGAAAATGAGAGCCATCGAAGGGGAAGTGTGAAAATGAGAAACAAGCCCCAGAGAGAAAGAGAGAGAGAGGGACACGTGCGCACACATCAGGGTCCCGTCGCGTGAATTAATTTTTCAAAAAACCCGCTCAATCCAGACCAGGGGCCCGTCTTTGGGATGAAACCTGTTTTTGCCTCGTTCTGGATAATTACGAGAGCGTTTCTACTCTCACTGGTGCGTCGGCTGGGAACGGTATCACGAAACGACGCCACCAGAATAAGAAGAAGGGTTAGGTTGACATGGCTTGAACCTGTTTGCGTGCTCGGGCGTCTTTCTGAGTCACTGCGTGTGATCCGTTGACGAGTTGTTTTGAGTGGAAGGTAAACAGATACTTTTTGGGGTGCACAACCATCATCAGCAGCAGCAGCATTCTCAATTCACCACACAACGACCTTTTAGATACAATTCCCACGATTCATTCATGGGCGCCGAAGGGTGTATGGGTCATTATCACTTGCGTTGCCCTAGCAAGTCGCCTCTGCCTCTGTGCGAACGTGTGGAACGCATCAATGGCAAGAGAGGAGAGCTCTTTGGCAGGAGCCAAGTGAACTGAGAAATTACTTTTTCTCAATTATTCACCAATACAACGCCCAGAAAAATTTCCACGATACAAATTTCCACAAAAAAAAGGGACACGAATGTGGGATAACCACTGAAGTGGAGAACAGAACGAACACGGAGAGAGAGAGAGAGAGAGCGTGAAGAGATAATAAATTTCATACCTGCAGTGTGAGAAATTCCCAGGATTAACAGGAGAAGTGTGTGGAAAAAAGGACATGCAAGGTGGAGTGAGTTTTATGGGTTTTTTTTTCTCTTGTCAAAGGACACAAACAGAGTGGAGTTTCGAGGGTGTTGCCGATGGACGATTTGTCGGCGGAGGAAAAATCAGGCAGAGTTTGGAATAGTCATCGACTGAAAAACGATAAGATAATTTATTATCTCTGTGATTTATCGCGGGATTTTTCAGTTCAATAAATCAATCTACTTAATCTCTGCCTGAGGGGGAACTACGCGATCAGTGAAGTTCTCTAATCGGACGTCGAGGGTGGGACAGAGTTTGAAATTTTTCTAATATCTCACGTTATGCAGGCGGACGTTGGTTGTTAATGGACATTAGAGGCCATTATAGGGCATTGGAAACATCACTGGAGTTCAATTGGGGTTGAATTATCAAGAAACACTTTGATGAGTCTTCTTTTTGAAGTCAAGCACCGAAATCTTTAAATTCCATTGAATTCTCCACCCAAAAACTCTGAATTCGTTTATTTTGAGTGCCGAAACGTTAAATCAGTGCCAGTTCGGATGGTTCCCGGTAAATTTTGGAGCATTTATTTGAAGCATTGAATGCTTTTAAGTCAAAACAAATCTAGACTTTAAGATAAAGTTCGAAATTTTAAAAGGTTACTTTTACAGTGGATTAAATTTTATTCACTGCGTTTTGTAAACAATTTAATTTTTTTCGTATAAATACACCAAATATTTCTGTGGTGCCAAAAACACGTCGAATATTTCAGAATCAATCAAAGGACGCCGTCACCTAGATGGATGAATTTTCTAGACTTTTGTAAGTAGTTCTTTGTTTACAAGACACATTTTTCGACAAATTCAGGTCCGATTCTACCACAATCACCGTATCGAGTATACAAAATAGCCGTGTTAGAGTTTTTGAAACGTCAAATTGACAGACATTTCCGCTAATCATCTTTTGAGCGTACAAAATGGAGGTGTTAGGGTTTTCGACACATCGAATTGGCAGATCTTTCCAATAATGAACTTTTGAGTGTATAAAATGGAGATGTTAGGGTTTTCGAAACGTGGAGCTTCGTTAATCATCTTCTGAGTTTGGAAGATCGAGGTGTTAAGTTTTCGAAACGTCATATTGGCGGACTTTTTTTTAAAATTAGTATTTGTGGAATATTCCAGGTTGTAGTTGTCCCGTCACCTCTTTTTCTAAGAAGTGTATTGATAAATCCATTTACTTCAACGATTTAGCAACATTTTTTTCGTTCAGCCGAAAAAACTAATTGTGGGCTTAAAAAATGATTTTATGAATTTCGCAACACCTCGTACCCATTACAATTTTACAATAATGACAACAAAAAGCCAAACAAGATAAGGGTTGTGCCTTACAAGTCTTTCCCACTAAACTTTGTGACATTTAAAGTCTCAAGCATACACTTCATGCTTAAAATAATTGACCCCCAACCCTTAGACCATCCTTCCACTCACCATGCAGTCCCTTGATGGCCCTCACGTGTTTTTCATGTCAACAGCAACCCACTGTCACCAACTCACCGCCGTTTAAAGTCGATAAAAAGAAATATATGGCCCTAAATTTCCACCTCCAGTTAAAACTTCTCCCCCATTTCCTCGAAGGAACCTGAACACGTTAAACAAAATTAGGGCACAGCATTACTACACCACAAAAGCGCATAAAAACACCGCCACTAATAACATTTTAACACCGAAAAAATTATATTTTCCAAAAACAATTTCGTGTTTTTTTTTTCCTCCAACTTTTACAACCTCCACGGGAAGAAAAAATTCATCAAATTTAAATGCATATTAAACCTTTTCCTGTTTGACAGTGTAAATAATTGATACCTCCTCCGAAGGTAGTACAAAACATCTCCATTCCGTTGAATTGAGTGGATTCACTCAACTTTCTCTCAACCACAAGTTTCACTCATTCACTGGTCCTTTAGCTCAGGAAAATGTCCTTGCGTCGAGTCGGCGCGATAGAAATTTCCCTTCACAATCCACCACCAGGACACATTTCTCTCTCTCACGCTCATTTTCCACACTTTCCAATCTCATGAAATGGATTTTTTTTTTTTTTGTTCGTCACATTTCCATGGCAGGACTACACAAAATTTCCCATTCTCATGATGGCACAAGGTGTGTACCTATCTAACTACCTGCCATATATCATTCCTTAATTCGTTAGGGATGAATTCCTAGCGGAGCTAATTTCACTTGTTTCGTTTTTTTTTCTGTTCTCTGCTGTTTTTTGAATAAAAAGAATGGAAGAAAAGAAATCCTCCTCCTCTTCTGAGTCCTTAACAACAAACATGATGTTTTGTGTGTTACACAGGACTTCAGGAGTTACAGTTGAAGGGTACCTGAACTTTCAATGCTAGTGCACCCGCTTTTTCGACAATGCACCACTCAGTTGCTCTCTATTTTTTTCTCTCTTTCTCTCTTGATTTTACTCTCTCTGCTTCTTAAGGACTACATTAACTTAATTGTAAAAAAAAAACTGGGAAAAATATCCTTTCTAAAGTTCAATGCAAATTGTTTACAAAAGTTTTGGTGCCTACTTATGCAAGTGGTGTACCTTCATCCTGTTGACCATATGTGTATGGGAGGACCGTGTGGACGTGCACATCAGAAAGTCATTGGCCCAGTTTAGAGATAAGCAGCAGTCTAAGTAGGGGTGCTGAATTGAGGATTAGCAGAGCATCTGGGTTTCTTTCACTTGGACGATGGAAAATAATTGGGTTAATTGAGGCGTGAGACAATGGACGAATAAGTTTTAAATTTTCTGCCTGAAAATCAGTGAGACTTGGTGGAGTTTCAGTATTTCAGTCTTCAGGCACAACCTTGGGTAACCCTAGGCTAACAGCTTAGCTCACATAAAAAAAAAGCAGTACCATATTTTTAAAGCCCAAAGCATTGCAAGTGCTGCACTTTTTGCCGTGTTTTTACAAATGTTTATTTTATTACAAAGCCGAAAAAAATAAGCACACAGTTCCAAAACCAACTCTGAGTTTAAAAAAAAAAATTGAGTTACTGATTTTGTGAATTAAAACCTTGTGCCTACGAAAGAATCAATATCCAAAGCCTTCAGTCTGTCTTAAAAAAATAAAAGAACGTAAAAGAATAAGAAGGAATGAAAGAAACACGAGAAATTGAAACCGGAACATAATGTAATTAAACTCGAAACAGGACATCTGCGTCCTGTTCATTTTCTTTGAAAAATGCAATA
Source organism: Syritta pipiens (assembly GCA_905187475.1). NCBI lineage: Eukaryota > Metazoa > Arthropoda > Insecta > Diptera > Syrphidae > Syritta > Syritta pipiens. The sequence continues at coordinate 101,155,835 of LR994571.1, read as the reverse complement.
AAATTCATAAAATTAATTTTTTTTTCTAGTAAGAGTAATCATTCTCATCATTTATAGAATACAAGGCGTTCAAGTGGCTACTCCAGATTTCTTTTCAAAAAACCCTCTGATTGGTCTACACAGCACTGACATCGAGAATAACTTTTCAATATTTTCCAACGTTGATCAAGCGTTGCGCGGAGGTATGTCACGAAACAGACACAACATACGACTTAAAAAGAAACTAGTAGAAGGCCCACCTTTTAAATGCTTTTTTTTCGACCGTGAAACTTTTTTTTTCTATTTCTATAGTAATCGAATGAATAATTGGCTTTTGGGAAAAAAGCTAAGCTTGTACTTTTTCGCATATCTTTTTTTTTTAATTGCTGAAATCTCTCATTCATGTCTTTTAAAAATAAATAAAACGAGCTCGTTTGGAAATAACTATGGTCGATGGCAATAAATGACGATTTATTTTGTTAAAACATTCTGTGGTTAGTTGAAAACAATTTTTCAGTTCATTTCTCATCTGCTCACAAATTCGTAGAATTCCCATTCATTTTCAGTGTTTAAAAATTTTAAGCTATGCGTTCCTATTATTATCTACTAGGATTAAAAAAAATGCATTGGGGTGAATGTCATAGTGCTCGATTTATCATTAGATGGATTTAATTGGGTTTTAACTTTTTTGGCTTTTTCTTTCGAAATATTTAGGAATGAATTTAAAATTACAATCGACTCCCTCTAAGTCGCTTTTGGCTTTTTCTTTCGAAATATTTAGGCATGAATTTAAAATTACAATCGACTCCCTCTAAGTCGAATTTTCACGGGACATCAAAATCAGTTCGAGTTAGAGGAAGTTCGACTTAGAGGATGGTTTTTGTATGAAAAATTGGAAAGTGGAATGCCAAAATATGGAAACAAAATTCGAGTTAGAGGGTGATTCGAGTTAAAGGGATTTTGACTTAAAGGGAATCGACTGTACTTCCATAACTTCAGACGTAGTAATTTTTTTTTTCTTTGTACACCTTATCACAAAAGTCTACACCCGATTTTAAGTTTTAGTGCATGTCGCATGTACGTAGACTTTTGTGACATTGTGTACCTTTTCAAAAGGGCTGTTTTGATACATTTTAAACATTGCTTGTGCTCAGTTTAACTGAGAGATTAGCAATTTTTTTACATCACGCTCTGCAAAATATTACTAGGAGCACCAGTTACTGATGACTTAAAAAGATTTTCGCTCCGAATGAATGTAAAAATTGTCTGAAGTAAAGAAAACGTGCACCCTGAAAAAGAAGACTGGTGCCTTGAGGAGAGGAAAAAAGGTTGTTGCGTTTACTGGCGGCGCTTATATTAAGTATTATTTAAAAGATAATAATCTTCAATTGAGAAAAGTTTTACGATCGCATTTTATCTCCCTTTTTTTATGGACTGCGAAATGAAAAGTAAATGAGCTTGCCTCTATAAAAAAATTTACTAACTTATTTAGTTCGTAGTGGCAGATTATTTCAGACATATTTTTTTAATGAAAAAAAACATATCTGAAGCTATTTCCCAACAGCATATTCTGACATATTATATTCAAAATATAATCTCAACATAACGCTTTATTAAGCCTCGTTTACGAGCGGAACACAAGTATTTTATTGCATTGCATTAAAACGCTTCCCATAAACAAGATATTGGAATTAAATTAAAACAAATGGGTTTCAAATAACAATTGAGAATTTGATGTTAATCTCCACGATTTTTTTTTCATTTCTAAGTCGACCAGTGTGCAATGTTTAAAACAAAAAAGACAGCAATTTTTAGTGTAAAACGTATAATGACAGACCTAACCCTACACTGTGCAGTAGAGCAGATCTGGTACAACTCAATTCAAATTACTTTCTTAAACTACGGATCACTGGTTTTCAATACTTTTCACTCTACTGCTCTGTTGTAGATATTTTGAAGGTAATAACCATGCCAATTTACGTCGACTAATGCTTTTTTTTTTAAATATTTTTCTGGTTTATACAGACATAAATTATATAAGAAAATTATTTGTTTTGTAATAAATAAAATCGAAAATTTATATCCGAAACAAAATATATAAAGGGTGATTTTTTAAAAGCTATAGGAAAGTTTTTCAAAAAAAAAAACACATAAAATTCAGAAAAATGCATGAAATCTTTATTTGAATCGATAGTGCGGTCCATATAATTTAATGTTTGAAGATTATTTTATGCAAATGTTGACCTTGACTGCGCCTCAAATGGTCCATCCGCTTAGTCCAATTTTGGCATACTCTTTCCAACATTTTGGCCGGTATCTCACGAATAAATGCTTCAATGTTGTCTTCCAATGCGTCAATTGAAGCGGGCTTGTCTGTTTAGACATGAGCTTTAACATAGCCCCACAAAAAATAGTCTAAAGGCGTTAAATCGCACGATCTAGGCGGCCAATTGACCGGTCCCGAACGTGAAATAAAATGTTCACCGAACTCGCCTCTCAATAAGTCCATTGTTGCGCGTGCTGTGTGGCATGTGGCACCGTCTTGTTGAAACCACATGTCATGCAAGTCAAGCTCTTGCATTTTGGGCAAAAAAAGATGGATATCATCTCACGGTAGCGCTTTCCACTCACGATTCGCATCATCTTTGAAGAAGTACGGTCCAATGATGCCACCAGCCCATAAACCGCACCAAACTGTGACTTTTTCTGGATGCATTGGTAGCTCTTGCAATGCTTCTGGCTGATATTCACTCCAAAATCGACAATTCTGCTTATTTACGTATCCATTTAGCCAAAAATGAGCTTCGTCGCTGAACACTTTCTTAACTTTCTGAACTTTCTTAACAGAGCACGCATTTTGATAATAAAATTCAATAACTTGCAAGCGTTGTTCATTTGTAGGACGATTCATGGTTAAATTATAAACCAAACTGAAGATGTTTGACAGTGAAACAAAACACGAAACCTGCGTCAGCTGTTTAAATCAGTGTTGCCAAAAAGATAATAGCTAAAATCACTTCGGTGTCCGTCTGTCTGTCTGTCTGTCGCCTTTACATATTTTATTTCATTCAACATTGTATGAATTAAATAAATGAATGAGCTGAGCTGAACTGAAAGGAGCATTTGGTAACCTCATTATAAAATGTGATTTCTTACTAAGACTCAAAGAATTGGATCTTTTCTGGCTGATCATCTTAAAGATTTAAGACACTGTGTTAAATGTGAACGAGTTTATCTAGTGAGTGTATTTATTGTTAATGTTTCTATGGTTACTTTTTTTTTGCCTTAAATGAAATGTCGATTTCGCCTCAATAAATTAAATTTGCAGCAAAAAACGATTCATGTTTTTTTCTTTCCTTCAAAAATTCAGTAGTATTCAACTTCTTATAAGTCAAGTGAGCGAGTTCCGTTTTGCAGCAGTGTATGTAACATGGTTTCAAAAACTTCAAATAAATTCACCTAGTTTTTTAGCAAATTAAATACAGAATATCTAGAAATGCCAAGTAGATCATTGAAAGTCTCCTTGAAAATGCTTTAGAAGACAACTGAATACAGTCGTCTACCCCGCAAACCCCATTCATTCAGAACAACAAACACCCATTTCAATTGCAGTTTTATTGCCCGAGGAGACCCTGAATCGGTTTTAAGTTCACAAGAATACGCCTCACTCCCCTGAATCTGAGTACCATGCCATGGAAAGCTAAGACCCAGTAAAACAACGCCAACCAACCAAAACCAACTGCTTTGCCTGTCAGCCCTGTTCCCATTACACCGCAAGCACAGCACTCGCTCTCGATATCAACCGTCGTCGTTGTCGTCATCGGTACGGCAATTGAAAGCACGCCCAGTAAAAAGGACTACTCACCGTGATTTAGGGCGCCGCTGACTGAATAGAGAAAGAGAAGAGAGAGTACAATTTACGGTTTATTGGATCAAGGTTATAAATTGTTATGAAACACGTTTCCCATCAACGAAAAACCCTCGTATGTGTATCTTCCTTCATCTTCTGCAGTCACACCCACCCCCAGAACCAATTGAGAAATGAAAGGGGTTGCTCGTCTATTTTTCGCTACGCCGCAATTACTCACCAACAATCGTTTCACATGAAACACACAGCTATGGGGCTGAATTATCCTCAACCAACCCACCCACCCTTCCCCTTTTGTGGCTTCGATTTTCATAGCTAAGCAGGGCACACATTCAAAGTGGGTTGCTATGGAATCGTTGTTGAAGTTTCAAAAAAAAAGTAGAGAAACGTCGATAGACGCCGCCCGCGAGCTAAAGATCGGCCCGACCCGGTCCCTTGTCTTATGCAAAAATAATTGGATTTCTGTTTGCAGCAAGCGCACATGTGTGCGGCACGACACACAGGCCACAGCTACAAGGAGCACATTAAAATTCCCTTGGAGAGGCATCTCAGGAATAGTCACGCGTATGTGGAGCTTCCACAACTGCTTGCAGCAAGGATATTATTTTCTTGTTGAAATTTTGTGTCTAATTTTTATATCTCACTTCAGAGGAGACACCCACCCCAACAGCAACAGAATGCCAAACAACAAAGCTCGAAGAAAAGGGATGATTACGCGTTTCCATATTGAGGCAAAGGCAACATATTTAAGTGGGGAAATTTAATGGTCGCATATTGAACATGTGTTTTCAGCTAACGCCGGATTGTAAACTCAAGACTGAAGACACAGAAGGATGTCTTAGTTTTTTTTTCTCTTTGGGGGGGATAGAAAAAAAAGGGATGTTTGACTTGAAATTGGTTTATAGGATAATTCGATTGAAAATAATGTGGTTTGTGGACGGAACTTCAATGGCGCAAATCGATTTAATCTCACTTTGGTTTTAAGGGTTCAGATGTTTTTTTTTTGTGAGAGGGATCGGCTGCTTTTCTATCCATCGAATTGAATTTATGTTTCTATCACAGCGGTGTGGGAGAGTGGCTGTGTTTGATTTTTGATGAAACCCTTTTTAGGTCGCATAGAGGGTTGCAATTTTGAAGCATAAGGCATGATAGTGCGTGGGATTAGGCAACCAGGACGATGGTGGGTGGGTGAAAAGCATCAGCTCATCTTCTTTGTACATACTTTGAGGGTTAAGACATGGCACAGGGTGACAATCTGTTTTAGATTTTTTTTTTTTTAGAATTTGTGTGAAATATTTTCTGGCGATTTTAATTTGATTGTTGGTGATCATGTTTTTTTGAGACCGAATTAGCTGCTTCCACTCTTGTTACGTAAAAAAAATTTACATAAGAAAATTCAATTACGATGATTCACTTGAAATAGACGATTACCAATTTAAGGGAGACTCGATTTAAGTTGGGATTGACGCTAAGAGCATAAACCTGAAATAATCTGCAGTGATCACAAAATTACTTTAAAAAAACGAAAGCAGCCGACCACCAAAGCAGTCAATTGGACAAACCTTTCAGTTTACTTTTTTTTCTTGGTTGTGGTGGATGGTGTCAAGGAGAAAAGGTCAAGATGTGGTTTTAGTGGGTGTAAGTCTTACACTACTTGGAACAGAACGTGACATGTTTATAAGGTTTTCACATCGTCCTAAAAGCAAAAAAAAAACCTTTTTTTTCTTGGTTAAAGCTGTTTCTCGTTGGACTATAGAATTGCCGAAACTCTAAGAGCTTAAGAAGAACTTAAGAACTAAATTAGCTCAGCTTTCATGGTCGGCTGGCATGAAAAAAAACGCTTCAGATGGCAGTGTGAGAATTAAACCGTCTTTCTACAAGGTAGGCGGGCTGACAGAATTAGTTCTACCACACTTAGGTCCTTGTGTTGTCTTTCCACAAAGAGAAGAGACAGACTAATTCTCGACGTAAAAGCCTATCTATTGCGAATATAAAGGAGCTTGATCTCTCAGGCACTCTAACGCAATCTGCCAGCGTCAGAACAAAGATTTAACATCGATTCAGAATAATCTTAAGCGGCTTGCTTAAGAAGAAGACGTGCTGTGAACTAAAGCATTAAAAGGGATAAACTTGATTGCGAAAAAAGGCATACAAATCGTATAAGCTTAAGTTCTTCGATAATTTTTTTAATTTGACTTAAATCGGCCATCAAAATCGTATGATTTGACCACGTTAGACTTTTTCTTGAACCTCTTACCTTCGTGTCATCTTGCAGAGACGCAGTGGACAATTGAATGACTTTATATTTCGTACATTTTATGCCCTTGACCACTAAAATCAACGTCGACCACATTTTTCCTTTTAATCTTTCGTTTACGGACCTGCCTATAAGAATATTCCCACACATTGCCAATCACATTAAGGTCTGGTACGAGTAGATGTTTATTCATTTGCCTAGATGTTTGAAAAGACACCATTCCTTATCAATTTTCGCTGTGTTCTTCAAATCCTTGTCCTTCTGGAGCATTCAAGATCCTTTTAACATTCACTTTGCAATTCGTGATGGTAGATTTTTACTTTAAATATTCAGGCAGGTGTTGTTATTGGATCTGTTGCTATAATTCTGTTTGCAAATTTTGGAGAATAGAAAAAAAAATTAAAAACAAACAAAATATATCTGAAATCGGAACACCAGAAACTATTTTACAAGTCTTTGAACATTTGAAACATGTGTATTTGGACTTTAACTGTAGGTACATGTTTGTTCCGGATAATCTCACAAAATATTGCATCAATTTGTAAACGGTTTTCACTAGTACAACGACCGATTTTCTAAGAATATAAATGTTAGCCTACATTTTATTGCAACAATACAAATTACAGGCAAAATATTCATTATTTATTTTCAGGATTCTCTCGAAAGCATCGATGTCTCCTTATAACCTCAGTTGAGTCAGATTAGAATAGCAAACTTTTAAAAATTTTCAAAAAACTTATCAATTTACTAGAAAAACTAATGAGAAATGCAAAATGAAACACTCAACGATCATCAGAAGCCATCGTACGTACCATCCACCAGTCTTCTCTTCATCAGTCATTGTATTAAATTGTCCCTACGATTTATGACCTAAATCAGATTAGCAGCCCTTTCCCTGCTCCCCTATTATCTCATCAAAAAAATTCACTATACCGGAAACAGCGCACACATGCTTGACAACTTTTTAACAACCTCCCACACTCCCACGCCGCACACATCGACACAATGGCCCGGAACTCTATCCAATTTAAAATAAAACTCTTTTAATACCCGAAGCCCATTTCCTATTCCAACATTGACACGCTTAAGCCGGTCGTGTGCCCTTGCCAGAGCCATTTCCTTTGTTCCAAATAACCACGCACTTTAAATTCTATAAAAAAAAAACCCCTCGCTCCGTCTCGCTCGTGTTTTTTCTTTGTCTTGATTAACCATTCCAATACATGTGTACGTTTCTTAGTTTGCTAAACTTTTTACAGTCCCAAGCTACCCGAGCCCTTGCCCAGGACTACGTTCTACGGCAAAACGAAAACCCATAAAACCATTCATGAAGAAGTTATTGCGCAATAAGGCACGCTATAAATAAAGTTATTTTAAATTTATTAAGTTATAAACTCTCCGTCTACACGGGAAAATAGCAAAAAAAAAAAAGAATACAAAAAACTGAGAAGAAGAAAAATTAACGAGAAAAAGCCAAAAAATAACTGAACCCACTGCCGGCCGCCTTCGCCGCCTCAGTGATCTCGCCCCTCCCCTAAAAAGGATAATAAAACAACATAACAAGACACTAAAAACGTCGTCCTCGTCGTGTCTCTCTACTTTAAATGACTCATGTCCGTGCCCCAATTTACAGTAATTAAACTGCCAAGAACAACACAGAGAGAGAGAGAGAGAGTAAGAGAGAGTAACTCCCAAAAAACAACAACAATAACAAGGCCAAAGGATAAAAACTTTATTATCTCAAAAATTTAAAATCCCTCCCAACCACCCACTGTGAGAGAGTCAGTGTGTGCGAGGACAATGGGCGGGGAGGTGGGATGTCTTTGGGAAAATGTCTTAATTGGAGGAGACGAGAAAACTCTGTCCGTTTGTCTGTTTGGTGACCGTCGTCGTCGTTGGGCCTTGTGGTTCGCAACAACATAAAAAATGAATAATGAACATGAAATCCTTCACGTAACCAAAGGGCACAGGAGGCTTTCATAATTACGAAAGAGTCGGAGAGTGTGAGGGAGTGAGAGAGGAAAAATAGCAAATGAAAAATTAGCCAACTCCCAGTGGTGCGGTGGACAGCACCCCTCCCAACAAAAACAAAATAAAGACATCTCCTTCACACAAAAAGGATTTCCAAGCGGTTAGTCCTTTAATGATTACTCAACAAAATTAAGGCAACTGTATAATTATTCATGTTGGTCCGAAACCGGATGGTCTCTATGGGCGAGTGTATGTGGGGGTGGAAAGCAATTATCCCCGCATAGGACTGTAAATCATAATCTCGAGCGTTCAACAGACACAAGAAGGTATTAAATTTAAGGTGTGCGTTAACACAGTTTGTTGGATGCAATTTAACTGCTGTAAGCACCTTGTACTGAGCCCCCTTGAGTCGCGGGTGAAAATCCCCAGTTCTAGATTTTGGCCTACTTTACCGCATTCAGGGCCGGTGCGGTGGCAGGCCTAATAAATCCTCAAAATTATCGGTTGTCATATAATTCATTTGGGGATGTTTTTGGGGAGGAATGAGGGCCTGCAGTAATGTCTACATTGTGACCTTATTGAAGGGGTAGTAGTGAGGTAGTAGCACGACCAAGGTATGAAGGATAGACGGCTATTGAATAGGAGCAGAAAGTGTGCACTTTTCTTTTCACTTCATGTCGTCTTTTGAAAGCAAAAAAGTGAGGAGGTCACACCCATATTTCTTTTTAAGGTTCTTCAAAACTATTTCTCGAGTGAATTTATAGCAATTAATTGGTGTCTTCAATAGCCACACCTCATCATCACGGTAAATGGTTTCTAACAGTCCCAGGCGGCCATGATGGCTTGCTAGGGTTTGTCAAATCTGTCACTTCGTTTCATTTTCATTTTATTTATTTCGAAGCTTTTTCAATGGGCTACAAATGGCCTATAACAATTTGTAAAAGTTAAATCGAACATTTATTAAGACTGAATACAATTTTTTTTTTTTATTTCAGAATTTCTGATGACAAATCGATATGAAAAGTTGCCATAATTCTGTAGCATTTTTATTTAAATACTCAAATTTAACATAGTCGGCAGCAGGACTGTAAAAGAATGCAATCATTACGAGATGCATTCAATGAAGTCATCTTAAGAATCCAAATGGATTCGTTTCAATTCAATGACTTCAATAATAACTTTAACTTAAAAAAATCATAATCATAATTTTGAAGTCAAAACGAATCATGCAATCATTTTGAATGGTCTCCATTCATTGAAGTCAGAGATTGAGTCACGACCATTCATTGCATTCACTTTTCAAAGTTGCCGTTTTAAGGCTCAGTTAAACATTTGGGGAGACTAAATCGGTAAGACAACACTTGAGCATCAAAATGCCGCAAGAAAAACAGAGATAGTTGCCATTGAGTGGGCCATAAGACTGTACAGAAAAAGGTGTACGAGGCAGTCGGTTTATCGTCGTGTACGAAAACACGAGTTTTTGCTGACTTTAATTTGGTAAGTTTTGCACCGGTGGGGCTTAGAGCTGCACTCGTACAAAATCTAAATAATTTAAGCGATAAGAGATATGTAATGATTGAGGACAAAACCATGTGTTCGCTGATAGGATTGATTTCTAAGAGGAACCCAACCGTGATCGAAAAATTATCTTCAGCGACGAAGTTAGTGCAAAACTTAAGAAAAATGGACGTAGAAACCTACATGAAAATCATCACAAAGCCGCATCCACAAAAAGTCGTACTTCGATGCCCACTTCCGGCAGCCATGTTTCCACGAATGTTTCTTCGAAACCAAAGTTGCGCGTGTGAAAGTACAGCTTAATATCTACCAACCTTTTTTACCGCAACTTGAGTGATGTGTTATCGACATGTGATTGCGGACGGGACGGTAGTACGTGTTACTCAGCGAACGCCATAATGTTCACTTTGCATTTATTTTAGGGTTATCTTTCGCAGAACTGCAATTTTGTCTCGATCTACATAGACTGTGACTTTCAAATAAACAAGAAGTCCTATTCACGGTCTGTGCTTGCTAGAAAAGTCTTATGAGTATGCGTACTCCGCGGCACAAAATGAGTCACTTAAACAACGTTAGCAAATATTGAAACTTATTTCCAAAGTGAGTGCTGTGTAGCCCAAACTTTTTTTTTTCAACCCAACACTGCGAAGTGTAGCAGATCTTATACAACTCTATGAATCATAATTTTACTCTGTTAAGCTTTATAGATGATCTGCTTCATATCTTCTGAAGGGAATAATCAGTCGTTAAGAAGTTTTGGTCGAAATGACGCATCCACAGCGCCAAGTCTACGCATGTTTGAGTAAAAATTCATGAGACTGGCATGCTAGTGGACAATCCTCATGGCTTCCATAATCGCACAGAGCGCATAGACGTGAGTGTGAGCCGAGAGCGTGAGACTTAGTCCACAAACATCAAATCACAGTCGATCCCAACTGCTTAATGTTTAACTCATTAGCCTGAGGAGCATTCTGCAAAAGGTTCTCGGATTATTCCTTTTCAATGTCCAATTACCTCAGAAGGCACACGACCATCCGTTTCGTTATCACTTCGCAGTTTGAGCTTTAGAGCAACATGAATAGGACAATGGTGTTGGGTGAAAAATCATCTTTTCTGAAGAGGCAAACAAATAAATTTGTGGCGTTTGGAAGCAGCACACGGAAAACCCGCACTATTTTTTTGAGAAGACCACGTATCTACAGAGAGCGACACTTTGGTGCGGATTGAGGAGTGATGGAGCACTTTTATTTGAAAATAAGGCTAGGAAAAACGTTTCGGTCAACGTTGGGCGTTACAAAGCCATGTCAGCCGACTTTTTTTCTTACTGAAATTGATGACATGGGTTTGGAATGACCTCTATCTGCACCTCACTGCCCATGCCACATCTTTTGCGCACCAAATTAGATACCAAGTGAAGTTATCAGCTATCTTGGCGATATCAAACGGCTGCATAAGAGCTATGACTTGACCCTTTGGCCTTCTTTTTTGTTGAACTATATAGGAATGACGACATTAGGCCAACAATACGGAAATAATTTACGTAGTTAAGGCTAATATTATACAAGCAATTTGTGTGCTACAACCCGAAACCATTACCAAGGTCTTGAGTTCGATAGACAGAATGTGCTACTCTGAAGACAGCCGATGCAGCCACTTGAACGCTGTTGTGTTCTATAACTAATGGGAGTGTTCAGTCTTACTTATACAGCCATAATAAATGAAAACAGTTTAATTTTGCTAATTTTATTGCATTTTTAAGAACAAACTTGTATTTGTCTACCCTGTGCGTAACCACGGTGTGCTATTTCTGTAGGTCGGAGTATTGAAATAATTGGTCTTAAACAAAATACACATGTTGAATAAAAGAAACATCGCTCTAATTCTTGAAAATGCCCATCTGCTGTCTCGCAATTTAGACACCATTTTTATTCCTTATTTTTTTTGAATGACGTTTCATAAAGATGTTGCAAGACCTTGCTGATTGTTTTAGTTTACTTTCAAGAACGACATAAACTGTTTAAAAATGTTTCTCTATTCAACTTTGGAGCTAAGTCATAATCTTTACGGCTATTTTAATCTATTCGCGAATTGGGTGTACATAATTAGAAGTTTGAGTGAAGAATACAATCTAGGCTTAAATGGTATATTGCCTATAGTCTACTATAAGCTATCGAGGGTCAAACAATCTTTTGAAGAAAACGTAGGCTTATAATCTACTAAGAATTTCGAATTTCTTTTCTTAAAATCTACATGGATCATTAGGCAAATCTAACAATTGCAATAGAAAGCTTGTGTTATTTTTTGTGATCTGTAGCAACTTGGTAATTTTGAATAATTCTGTTACCTCAAACATAACAAACAAAACCAGCACAGATTTCAAAAAGGAGGCATTTAAAATTTACCCCTTTTCAACAGCTCCCTTCCTCGAAACTGCGTTAATTTGGTTTTAATGATAACAAAAAATCCTTTATGTTCAATTTAAGGAAAATGTTTTTTTTTCTTACATCTCCAAAGTCGCAACAGGAAGATATTTTACCTGAAAATAGAAAAAGAACGTTTATTAGAAGAATGTATATGTATATTTCTTTTTTTATGTAAATTGAACGTAGAAAAATTGTAAAGGGATGCAGTTTAGACGCCGTCTTCAGCGATTTGTTCCAACCCTCATCACTCAAGCCCACAAAAATGCCATTTCGTCTCTTGAAAAAGAAAATTAACACTTGAAATCGCCTCATATCTGGTACGAGAAAATAAAAAAGGACCGCTTTAAACCCCATACGGTCACCAAGTAAATATCCCAAAGAAACAGTTCACACGTTGACAGATTAATTGAGATAGTGTGTAAGTTTACAAAGGAACAGTGACAACCAACTTCAAGATCTGTCACCGGATGCATTTTTCCCGACAAAAACACACACGAGTACAGCCAGACGTATGAGACCCTTCGCCTGTCCACCTCTTCAGTTGCATTACAAAAACACTCGTCCTGGCCGAGAAAACGAACCGACGTGTGTAAGGCACAAAATCCCCCGATCGTATTCCAATCAACACTTAAGTGGACCTTCACTTTGCTATCCGCTCAAGGATAAACACAATCATCGTCAGAGAGTACTACGTCGCGCTGTATCCTATCTCACAGCCCCGGGGCCTTTGGAGACGAGGGACTTTGTATTTTTATTTCTGCTGCGCTTGTCAAAACAAACAACACTTGGGCTGGAGGGGGAACGAACGAAACGTTTTCTTTTCATCGTGTCCACATTCGTCCTTTTTTTCTTTTTTTGCTTTTCGTTTCTTTCTTGTTTTTCCTTTTTTTTTGTGTTAGAAATAAGGATTTGTTGATTTATTGAGAAGTGTGTGCATGTGCCGTACTTGAGGTGAAGTTATGCGAGAGATTACGGTCAAGGACATGCGATGTATGCAGGGTGTACGGTTTCAGTAATAGAAAGTGATTAGTGTGAGGTTGAATGACTTGGGGCGGTGGATGGAGTGGTCTTATTCATGGTGGTGGTGGTGGTTATTTTTAGCAGACGTTGAATGGCCGTTTTGGTAAATGGGGTGAACACAGTTGTGACATAAATTTGGTCCTTGATCTTGGTTTGCGAAATTCTATGAAGTTACATTTTGCAAGGAGGAAGAGCGTGTGGTGGTATGGGAGAATGTCAAAAATGACTGCGGATGCGCTCAGAAGTTGTCGTTTATCGAAAATGGCGTACGATTTTTTCATTCGTTTTTTAATTTGCAAAAAAAAAAAAAAAAAATTTAAACTCTCTCTCTCAATTTTAGATTCGATATAATTTTAAACAGGATTTTTTAAGTGCGATTGAATCTTGACTCTTCTTTGAAATTAAATTGAAAAAGGATAAGGATTCAAAAACCGTGTTACATTTTGTGTAATTTCGATACTTTAAGGATAAGGATCTGCAGAAAAAAAATGCTAAATGTTGTCAACAAATGTACAGTCGAAGCCCTCTAAGTCGAAAAATCCCTCTAACTCGAACTAATTTTGATATCCCGTGAAAATTCGACTTAGAGGGCTTCGACTGTATTTAAAAATAAATAAAAGGCACACTAGTCTCTCGTTTTAGTTAATTTTGACATATTTCACTTTTCGAAACTAAAATATTGACAGCTGTCACTTTTATCAGACGAAGCTGTGACAACTGGACATTATGTGGTCGTTCGCAAACTGTCAGTCATATTTTTTTTTTATGAAAGTCATTTTTAATTTATAAATTGAATTTTAAAATGATGTCTTAATCACCGGAAAATCAGCAGCCATCATTCTCATGAGGTTAGATGAAATACTAGACGCTAAGCAAATATCCCCAGAGATGTCAAAAAACCTATCTGCAGTAATTTGAAATACAAAAAAATCTTTCATTTCCTAACTTTTCATCAAAGCCATATAGTTTTTTTTATATCAAACTCCTCATGGACTAATAAAATTGGATAAAAAGGATAAATATTTTATTGATAATGCACCTCGCCATGAACTCGAGTCTAGTATCTGCTCAATTTGATCAAATCTAACACACAATAAAACAGGATACAATTAAATAAATAAAATACATTGTGCATATGTTTGACAGCGAACCGCCCCAAAAAAACATCAACTCTCGTTATGTTCCTCTTTTGCTTTTCACCCATGATCTCTTCTCTGTATATTTATATTTTTTGTTTTTTAGATAGGAACGGATTATCTAGAGGCAGCTGTTAAATTTTCCAACCCGTATCCATCACCCCATATGAGGATTAAATTACGCTTCCGTTTATTATTTTTATTCCCTTTTTTTGTATCTATTTGTATGTTTTTTATTATTTGTTAAAGCTCGTTGGCTAATACCGGACATGTGCCTTGTTTATTTTATTTATTTAGTAGACATTTTTTTCTCATTTTTTTTTTTCCAAAGGCCTTGCAGTGTTTTATGTGACGGTGCTAGATGGAGGAAGGATATTTAGTGTACACGATGTTGTTTGTTGGGATACACATATACACGCACAGGATATTTGTTTTACCCTCAGTGGAGTGCTTTATTTGGTTTTGAAATTTTCCAATTTGTTATGATACTGTTGAAGTTTTTCTTTTTTTTTCATTTTACTTTTTTATAAAGAAATAATAATTCTGTGTACAAAAAAAAAAAAACAGAAATAAATATGAAACTGTGTAGATGTTTTTGTTAAACACAAAAAAAGGTCGAGAACTATTATCCTTTGTGAAAAATATTTACTAAGTAAACAAAAAAAAAACAAAAAAAAACAAGGAATTTTCAATTGAAGCTGAGTTGCGTATTCAAAGTTCATGCAGATAAATTAATGAGTTGAGTTTATTTGACAGGTGGCCATGGGAATCTGGCAAATGGACAAAAAACTAGAAAGGTCGTCTATTTCCATTGTGTGGAGTAGGTTTTGAGAAGTCACCGGTTAAGTGCGCTCCAGTTCGGTTTAGTAAAGTGCTTGCAAATAAAATTGAAGGGATTTTAAATTGAAACAGAGTTAGTATATGGAGCGCACTATTTTCATGTTATTTTAGAAATACGAAAAAATCGATTTAATCGGGTTTTTTACTTTTTTGCCTGCTGCATATCAGTTTTTTTGGAGGATATATTTACATCTTCAAATTATAAGCTCGAACGTTGGATTGATGGAGGTATAAAGAACGAAGAGTAAATTTAAATTCTTACTTATAGATTATGTGGCTGATTGCATTCTTGGTAAATCTGACTGTTACAAGAGCAATCTTCTATTCTTCTAATCTAAGAAATAAAACTTCGCCAAAAGATGTATTGCACTTGCCCAAAAAAAGTTCAGATAACAAATTTTAAGAAAATTCCATACTAGCGAAAAACTTAGTAACAATATTAAATTTGAAAAACAAATTTCTTTTACTACTTCCTTGATATAGGTATCGTTGGAAAGAGGATGATAGTTAGGTCAAAAAGTTGTACTATGTTAATCACCTTACTCTTGTTGGTAAGAAGTTATTAGCCAACAAACAGCCAAAAACTGACTTGTGTACCGTGTTGTCCCATAACTCAAATATTTTTCAGATTTTTTGATCAAATATCTTAGAAAATAAGGTCCCCATCTCAAATTTTTTTCAGATTTTTTGATCAAATATTTTAGAAAATAAGGTCCCCACCTTATTTTCTAAAATATTTGACCAAAAAATCTAAAAAAAAATTTAAGTTATGGAGCAACTCATCGCAATACCCCAAAATTATCCAAAAATCGTGTATGATTTTTTGCTCATACTAAAATAAATTAATTACTAACTTTTTTTGAAAAAAAATTTACGGGAATATATTATGTGAGGTACCATCGGATAGGTCTTACAAAATGAAATAGAGTTTTCATTTTGAACTTTTCATTTGGAAGTTAAGTTTTCGAGATATTAAGCTTCAAAATCAAAACCCTCTCATTTCCACACCCGTTAGTCTTAAAATCTGAAAAAAATCTGGAATGTAGGTTTTGATGTAACCTTTGTGTTAAGATTGGTCTGAGCACTCTGGCTTTAATAGTTTTCAAGATATTGGCCAAAAATCAAAAAAAAACATCATTCGAATTTTGAAGATCCGAAAACGCCATTTTGTAGATCTCGGCGACAGAACAATAAAATATTATGTAAAAAAATTATTTTCATACAATTTTTCGAGATATTAGCAATTTAAATCGGATCAGTTATCGCTAAAAACGATGAACTGACGGCAGTCTCAGTGTCGCTTGCGGCATTTCATCCCCTAAATGCACCAAAGCAATTTTCACACGGCTGGCGCGATCAGGATTTTCTTGGTCAGTTACGTCCGATATGAAAGAATTTTAGTGAATGAACAGTGAATTGAGTTTAATTTGATTTGACTATTTTAGTTTGTTGATTTCTTAGACTTATATTAAGTCTAAACTACTAATCTGTTTGCGAACGAAACCCTCGGCGGGTGAGTAAAACTTAGACTTGACCGGTTTTTTTGTTTATTGTATATATGATTTTATGGCATAAACGAGGGAAAAAAATTGCATAACAACACTTTGGCGTCTGAAAAATACAATCGTAAAACCTTATATTTCAAGCAATGGACGCTACGAAACTTAGTCGAAGTGTTCGATGGATTTTAAGAATTGAATTGCTGCGT
Source organism: Syritta pipiens (assembly GCA_905187475.1). NCBI lineage: Eukaryota > Metazoa > Arthropoda > Insecta > Diptera > Syrphidae > Syritta > Syritta pipiens. Next base: position 101,139,118 of record LR994571.1, on the reverse strand, counting down.
AGACTTATGATTTTAGATAGTTCCATTAAAAATTTAAATAGCAAAGCTGTATTATAGAGCAAAACCTTGGAGTTCATTTTAAAGACTCAAAGGCAGTATGGGACGAAGCAACATTTTGCGAGAACTGGAAGCAGCACTATCAAGTAAATAATGTTGTGGAAATACACCAAAGTACACTTTTTTGTCGTTCTTTAGCTTTCTCGATCCCTAATTTATGTACGTAAAGTTTTTGCGATTTGACGGAAAGACTGATTTAAGAGAGTTACTTTAAGTTGATATCCAGAAGTGCAAAGGAAAGACAGTGTTTGGAAAAAAATAAGCACAAATTTGATGCTCTTGGTTTGCCACAAAGGGTATTGATTTTTTTATAATATTCTGAACATCTTTAAAAGGAGCTAACAAAGGAATGAACTTAACCCTTCTTCATTTTTATAAATTTAATTAGCCTTTACCTTTAGGTGTACACCAAAAATGGCAAAAAGTTATTGATCAAAACAAATACGTCGTGAACACATTAGGTTTTTAAATTGAAAATTCTTCATGATGCTTTCTCGATTCATTACGAACTTGGTTGGTTCCAGACTATTGCCTACGCGTGTAGTGCAACGAAGGACCTTTACCAACGAAATTTAAAAAGTGAAAAGTGAAATTGTACAGCCACACAAATTTCTCAATTCGTGACAAATGCAATTAAAGATCTTTGTTTAACTTTCATAAGAGAACCCCTTCCAATCAAGTTATAAATTTATTCAAAACTGAATTTCGCACTGCAACCTTGTTCAGTCAGTTTGGCACCAACCTCCGCTGGGAGCGGACGCGCACAGTAGACTGCGCAAAAATAAAAATAAAATTAAATTCGCAGAGGCGAAAAGAAAAAGAAAAAACAAAAGAAAAGAAAAATTAAAGAAATATTAAATTGAATAGGAATTTGTTTTCCCAGAATAGCGGTGATCTGGAAATAAATTCTTATTTAATTTAATTTAATTTAATTTAATTTAATTTAATTTAAATTTTTATTTCTTTCTTAATATTTTTTTGTTTTTGTTTCTTATTTTTTATTGTTGGAATTTTTGTTTTGGCTCCCGTTGTTGGTGTACACAAGGATTTGTTGTTGTTGTGGGGACAATGCTTGTGGGTGCCAAATTACGACGAAGCGGCTAACGAAGCCGAAGAAATCCCCCCTCCCATGTAATGACGTTGAGGACAGCCTCAGAAACTGTTCCCCATTTGGAGCCAGGCCTAAATGGTGGCAGTGTGCGGGCGTCTGGTGGCCGGTTTGTCCCGCTCGGCAGCCGGTCGGGCTCAGCTCGAAAAAACTACGAGCAACCCGGCAGTGGCCTCGTGAGCCACTACGGGGCTGGGGGGGGAGGCACGCCATGCGCTTATCAGTGCATGCAGGGATCAAATGGCAAACGACAACGGCAACGACTCAGGTTAGGCATATGGAACGTCTCATCGCTCACAGGGAAAGACCTCGAGCTGGTTGAAGAAGCTACCAGGTATCGGCTAGATATGGTAGGTATCTCTTCAACGAAGCAGCGAGGATCTAGAACTGTGGACCTTCCGGACGGGTGGAAACTCTTCATGTCGGGAGTCGCACCTGAAATGTCTGCGCAGGCGGGAGTGGGGATACTCGCGAGTCCTAGGCTGGCAGACAGGGTATTGGAGTGGATACCATTGGGGGGGAGGGTCGGAATCTTAAAGCTCAAGCTTGAAAGATCAACTTTGGCTCTGGTGCAGGTGTACGCACCGAATCAAGAGTCAGAGTATGCGGCCTTCTTGGAAGAAGTTGATGCTGCCTTGGATAGGGTGGCGGAGATGGATTCCCATATCCTGATGGGGGACTTTAATGCTCACGTGGGTGCTGATGTAGCGACGTGGGGGAGTGTGATTGGGAGGAATGGTGATCCTCATCAAAATGCGAACGGAGAGAGGTTGTTGGACTTTTGCTGCGCAAATGGCATGTCCATTATGAACACCTTCTTTCCACACAAAGACATCCATAAATACACTTGGTACCGTCGAAGTCTTCAACAGAAATCGTTGATAGATTTCTTTGTGGTGCCATCGTGTATGAAACGGATGGTTTGTGATGTTCGTGTGTTGAGAGGGGCTGAACTGTCCACCGATCATCACCTGGTGCTGTGTACGCTGCATCTTACTGACAAAGTACCTCTTCTGCCAAGGCGGAAACCAAGAGTGGTTACTCGCATACGGTGGGAGAAGCTACAGGACAGTGAGGTGCGGCGAAGTTTCTCACGGCGCATGGCCGAAAGGTTTTTACAAATTCCAACTGTTCCGTCACATGTAGAGGAAGAATGGCAACTGTTCTCAACAGCAGTTATTGCCTCTGCACGTGATGTTTGTGGAGAGAAGCGGCTTGGTGTGGCGGCTGGTGGTGAGAAAAGGACAGCGTGGTTTAAATCACCTGGAGTCCAAGAAGCCATCAGAGAGAAGAAGATGACCTATAGGGATTGGATTCTCTTGGGGGACTCTGCTTCTCGTGACCGGTACACTGAGGCGCGAAGAACTTGCAAGATGGCTGTGCGAGCAGCTAAAGAGCAGGCCTGGAAGGAGTTCGGCGAGAAGTTGGAAAGCGATCATAGATCTGCAAATAAGGTGTTCTGGCAAACCATCCGCCGCCTCAGAGGAAGGAAATTCAACATCATCGAAGGAGTTAAATCCAAAGATGGGGTGTTGCTTTCCAATGAGGCAGACATCTTACGCAGATGGAGCGAGCACTTTTCGGAGTTGCTCAATCCCGAACAGGGCACTGAAGGTGGCAGACCTGTCGTCGTCAGTAGGGCGGAGAATTGTCCAACGGTGGAGGAAGTCACTTTGGCGATTGAGTCGCTTAAAGTCGGCAAATCCGCCGGTGTGGATGAAATCCGGCCAGAAATGCTGAAGGCGATGGGTAGAGAGGGAGTTCTATGGCTCTCTCGTGTCATTAAGGTGGCCTGGGAATGTGGCGAGACGCCGGAAGATTGGCAAACTGGGGTGATTCTCCCTCTTTTTAAAAAAGGGGATAAGAGAGACTGCTCGAATTATAGGGGCATATCTCTCTTAAGTCTCCCCGGTAAAGTCTATGCGAAGGTGTTGGAGGCGCGTTCTAGAGCTATGGTCGAATCCAGGTTGGGGGACGAACAGTGCGGCTTTCGACCCGGCAGAAGTACTACCGACCAGCTTTTCACTCTAAGAATGGTACTCGAGAAGGCGTGGGAATATGCCAAACCGGTCTACAGTTGCTTTGTTGACCTGGAAAAGGCGTATGACCGAGTGCCTCGAGGAAAACTCTGGAGTGTTCTGCAGGAGTATGGGATTAATGGGTCTCTGTTGAGGGCCATTCAGTCCCTATACACAAACTGTAGCAGCTGTGTTCGGATTAACGGCAGTAAATCAACACCTTTTACTGTGGGCGTTGGACTTCGCCAAGGGTGCGTCTTGTCACCTCTCCTTTTCATTATATACATGGATTGGATGTTACAACGCAGCCGTGGTGAAGAATGTTTGACACTGGGGGAGCTGAGGGTAAGTCACCTGCTTTTTGCAGATGACTTAGTTATCCTCACATCCTCACAGACGAAACTCCAGCGTGCGCTGGATAGGTTTGTGGCCGTCTGTACTGATGCTGGGATGAAGGTTAACGTGGACAAATCCGAGGTGATGGTCATTTCTAGAACGCCTGTGCAATGCACTCTGCAGGTCAGCGGAGTTCCATTGAAACAGGTGGAGAAGTTTAAGTATCTCGGGGTCTTTTTCACGAGTGATGGGAGGAGCAATACTGAGCTTTCCTGTAGGATTGGCCAAGCTGGGTCAATTTTGAAACAGCTTGGAAGGTCTGTCATCAGGAAGGCCGAGCTTGGGGTGAAAGCCAAGTTATCGGTGTTCAATTCGGTATTTGTTCCAACTCTCACCTATGGTCATGAGATTTGGGTAATGACCGAAAGAATAAGATCGCGAATACAAGCTGCCGAGATGAGATTTCTGCGTGCTGTTGTAGGAGTTACTCGCCGAGATAGGGTGAGGAACACGACAGTACGGGGAGAGCTAAACGTTGAGCAGCTTCTTCTCCGAACGGAAAGATCCATACTTCGTTGGTATGGCCACGTGGCACGCATGTCCCCTGCAGTACGACTTCCGAGGCGTGCCTTGAATGCGACTCCGTCAGGTAGGCGACCGCTCGGTAGACCCAGGATGAGATGGTTGGACCAAGTCCAAAAGCTCGCCTGGTTACGCTTGGGCATACCCGCCGAGGAGTTAGAGTCGGCGGCGGAGGATCGGGATGCCTGGAGATCTCTTTTGCGTGCACTGCCCCCGCAACCCCTTTAGTGGAACATGCGGGCTAAGAAAATGATGATGATGATGATGATGATGACCTTGTTCAGTGAATTTCATCTCGAGAAGCCCCCACTGGCTGCTAATGAAGCAACGTAGCACCTCCCTTCTTCCGAAATTCGTACCCTCTACAAAAATCGACCCCCTCTCTTTCAGGTGCAGGAAAAAAAAAAAAAAAGGAAAAAACAATCCACCACGGGGGGGATGAATAAATCTTTCCAACCGGAAATGGTTCTCCAATCGATGACGTCCATATCAATTCGCCACAGCGAACCTTCCGCGCTTCCCCTCAGCGAAGTCCCTAATCCACCCCATTGTTATATTATAGCGGATATCGATTGTGTGTAACACAACCTTCGATTACAAATCATTTTCGGATATCGTTCGCTTTTTCACTCTTCCATTTCCAAAAAAGAGAAAAAAAAGTCCTTAACCCACCAACTCACAGAGAAATCGAAAAAAAAACTCCGAGAAATCCTCAGAAATAAAAAAAAATAAATATCCACCTAATTTTTTATTCACTCCAGCACCAACAAAAGGACGAAGGAGAGAGAGATGTGCTGCTGCTACTCGTGATTTCGGTTCTGGATCCTGATTTTCAAGCGTTTCTCGGTAATTGGCGAAAGAGGCAGGAACAAATTTGCATAACGCCAAGATTGAAGTTCCTTTTTTTCCCGTCCGTCTTCCCTCCTTCGTTTGAGCTTTCCGCTGCTTCTCTTTTTTTTTTTTGTTCTCGTCCTTTTTTTTTCTGTGCTCTCTTTTGCCGATTCTCTCGAACTTCATTCAGTACACACAGTGCGATTGATTGATTGAGCAGCTGATTAAATTCTCAAGGAAGCCATAATTAGTGTCAGGATGAATGAGGAGAGGGCTTTCTTTACTTTTGATGGACGCATGAAGCAGGTGGTGGGGCCGGAGGGGACCGACAAGGGCTGTGCTTGAACGGATGGACTCCTTCATCAATTCAATATTTTCCAATCGTGGTGCTGGGTCGACGCGGTGAAAACGAATGAGAAAACGGGGAAAAAAAAATTGATTTCCATTCGATCCCCTCTTCGCCATCAGGACCGGCGAGGGTTTGTTATTCGCAGTAAGTACGCGCGTTTCCTTTCGTTCATTATGGGATCAAGGAGGATGGAGAAGGACTTCCTGCCGAGAGTAATTAAGAGCAAAGTTCTTTAGAATGAACGCCATCGAGGAGACTGGAGGAGAGGAACTTCAGATTTACGCCTAATTGGCGAAAGGGAATAGCTTCCATTCATTATAAAATTACACCGCGCGTAATGACGCAATTTATGGAGCCTTCCTGCCTTCCTGCCATCCTGTCGTCCCTTCTCACAGACACCGCCTGCGTGTGTGACATGTCCTTGACAACACACACACAGCTTAACTGCTACCTCTGGCTAAAGGACAATTACAATTAATACTCAATTTAGTGGCATGTTCTGTGTGTCCTTTTTTTGGGGTGGTTGGGTGTTATGGTTAATAGAAAAGAAGCAAATTACCCACACACAACAGGCGAGCATATTTGAAGGCATTTCGGAATGATTTTTTGTGCTCGCATTATGTCAGTGTGTGCTGCTCCATTTACCACCAGCACAGAGTCATCATCCCCTCGAGCAGTTACAGCGCGCCAGGACGACACAAACACTCATTCACTCATTCAAAGCTTCACTCCACTGCTGCAGTTTACTGCCTCGAAGGCATATGCCACGCGAGATGCGACACATTTCGAGGAAAAGATGAAGCGACCGCCTGGCAGTTGGATTCGCTTTTATACGACGAGAACGCTCCTTCTGGTTGAAAATAAAAATTTACTACAAATTGCAATGACAGCCACGTCAATGATGATGGCACTGGTGACGATGACGATGATGTTCACGATGACGATGATTCCGTCGTCGTGCCAACATTGGCCGGAAGACCTAATTCCATTCTGACCTGCTTCATCTCCTCCCTTTAACGCGCGGAGTGGGTGGAAACTTGAACGCAATCCTGCATCGTTATCATACTTTTGCGTCATCGTTAAATATTTAAGATTGTAATTTATGTGAAGCAGTTTTGTGTCCTTTTTTTTTTTTTTCTTTGCACCCGTACCTGGGAGGACATCACCCTAAAGGGGGGTGGGTGTTATTCCAAGCTGTTATGCAAGACAGGTAAGTGCTTGTAATAATTTTACCTCATAATATTCGGAATGAGGCACTCAACTGAGTGGTGGGTGGTGGTGGCGATGGTGGTTGCGAAGGACGACGATGTGTACGACGTGCCACTGGGGGTGGGTGTTAATGAGGGGGGATGATGTTTTGTTTGTTTGTTTTTCTTTTTTGTTTCGTCTCTCTTTTTTTCTTTTTTTCTTGTCATTTGTGTTGTTCCCCGAGATGGGTGGGAAGCTAATAGTGGGCGTTTAAGGGTTGACAGTGGTAAATTAATTATGAATCAGGGGTTAGAAAGCAGAGGACATAACGATGATAACGTATACGGCACGCTAGAAAGTGATTGTGTAAAACAATGTTATTGGTTGAGGGCTGTTTACCATTCAACTAGTAGGAACGTCCTTCAGAGGGGAGAAGCACGTGTCGTTAATTAAGGGAGTGGTGGACATGTTCACAGATAAATCTGCCGCACCACTCCAAATCCAATGTAAATAAAACACAATCTCAGATCAAGGATACTCGAAATCGGAAACTATGTCAAATCATGTCTCACCACAAAAAAAACCCTTCGTCCAATCGACCACCGAAAGCAGTCGAAAACTCGAAGACAAAACAATCGCCGCCCCTTAATCCCACAACTATTCCGTCCCTTTTTTGGAAAAAGAAAAATCCTTCTACAGCAAGGACATCCCATTCCAATTTAAGTTGCGGTTTACGGAGACTATGTAATTGAATTAAAAACTCTTGCCTTGTCATGCAACTCCCCAGGACGAAGAAAAAAGAAAAAAAAAAATTGAAAATACAACCCAAAACCGCATAAGATATGATCTCTCTCTAGAAAGAGTCCTTCGACGAAAGAAAAAAAAAATACCCGAGACACAAAAGGAGCACGAAACCAAGCCAAATGAAAACAAAAGCTTCCATTTCAAGAAGGACAAAGTGATGAACAGAAGCTAAGCAAAACACACACACACACACAGACAGAAAAAAACCCGAAGAAAAGAGATGAAAATAAAAGTATCCAATGAAATCCTGAAATGCGGATTTGAAGAAAGGATGCCATCAATAAAAATTGTTTTGTAAAGAATGAAACTTTTTCCTTTCCTCCCTTCGATTTTTGATTTTTCCTCTTTTTTCCTAGTCTCCTCCTTCCTGACGTGTTTTCATACCCCACTTTTCTGAGGTTTTTTTGGGGTTTTCAAAAATTAAAAAAAAAAATGGATAAGAAAGTATTCGTAAGTACTTTTGAAGTGCATTGTGGATGGCAGAGCATTTGATCCTTCGAGCGGGATGACTCCTCCCGATGCATTTGAATTGTGTTGAACCACCCAACCGACACATGAATTCATAATAATTGAACACGTCTTCGGTTTAGGGGAAAAAAAAGTTCAATATCCCAATTTCTAATAAAATTTTAAGTTCCCTCTCGCCACTTTGACAAACTTTCAGCACCCGCTATCAATCAGCAGCTTGTTAAGCGAACCGGCGAATATCCATCCCTTCCCTTGGCAAGGACTTAGTTTTTCTATCAAGCATAACTTTTTAGTTTTTCACCCGGAGACGAAGTCCGATTTTCTTGGGGAAAATTCTATTTGTGACTCTCAATTGCAGGGGCGGTTAGTCTCTCCCTGGTATTGCATGTCGGACGGGCACTTGAGTTCTATTCAAAGCATTGAACTTTCGTTGACCTTTCGACTTTTCCAAGCGACGAAGAGGCGTTTTTGGTGGCTCTCTAAATGAACGGTGGAGAAAGGTCAGGCCTTTGTGAGGTTGGGGAGATAGACAGAACTGACAGCAAGGATGAACAGCAGCAGTGGCAGAGTCCTTTATGCATGGAAATGGCTGAAGAGGTAATGAATAACAGATGTTTTGAATGCCAGCACAGTTTTGTGGCTTTTCCTGAGTACTTTTCAATTTTCAAAACTTTGAATGAATGACTTTTTTGTTGGAGGGAAAAAAAGGATGCGAAGGAAGTCTGGAGTATGGGCGTGCTAATTGAGTGGACAGGGTGGAGATATTTTCAGGTAAAACATTTTCGTGGGGGTGCAGTTACCATGGCGGTGGTTTGGAAATGTTTTAATCGTGAGACGAGAAAAGTGGTTAAGTGGGCGCTGAAGTCCTTCCAACGTTCTGTAATAATAAATTTGAACGCTCGGATTCTGTAAATCATCAAAAGATTGGCTTGAAATGGAAGAAAGAAAAGTGAATTTTCGGATAACAAATTCGAGAATCACTTGCGGCTTCAATATTCAGTAGCGACATTGAATGGAGACGAAATTTCATATTTGACATATTTGGCGGACTACCTTACTTAAACAAACCCGAATCCGTGCGGGAGTCATTCAAAATTGAGCACCGAGGATCTATGAAACCACGAGGCGAATATTTATGGTATTCAAATATTTATTTAGCTCTGTGGAACATCTGGCTATAAAATTGGGTGCCTTTCACGGGAAATCAAAATTAGTTTGAGTTAGAGAATGGTTTTTGTATGGAATACCAAAACATGGCGAAGAAATTCGAGTTAGAGGGAGATTCGACTTAGAGGGAGATTCGACTTACAAGGAGAGTGCACGACCTCCGGGTCACCGATTTTGATGAAATTTGGCATAGTGATAGCTCCTCTTTGGGGGCGTTTTTCTCGAAAAATGGGGAGTGTTGCGATCTCTGACTTTGGGAAATTCATATCCTATAGAGGAGCTATCACTATATTTCATCAAAATCGGTGAACCGGAGGTCGTGCACTCTCCTTGTAAGAGGAAGTCGATTGTATTAATGTTTTCTTGCATTCCTGTTGGAAGTAAAAGGTGATGAAAAGTTACTGCGCTCTGGTTAAAGGTGTCCCAAAAAACGAAAAATCTTAAAAACTCAGTTGTTAGAGGGAGGTCGTTCAAAGATTCCCATATAGGCTGGGGGATAGGTGTGGAATGACTCATCTTTTAAGACAACTATGAATTCAAACATCAAGTTCCACAACTTTAGTCGTTGGTCACACAAAAAAACAAACCGTGCATATAATTAGAACGCTGAGGTTTTTAAAAAAAGAAAACTGATGAATTGTTCTCATAAAATGGTCGTAAGGCTTTCATATTTTGTGTTTTTTAATGTACATACTTTTAATGAGAATTACGCTGCCGAAAAAGGCAGACGCGAGCCTTGTAATAAGACAACCATACTGCGAAAAAACAAACGTTTTTCGCTATACTAACAAGGTTCTATATTGTACAGAAATTGGTGCGAAATTAATTGGCTACGATGGGGGACCGCCCTTTTAAGCTTTAAGGTCTTTTTGACGCATTTGACGAAAGAAACTATTTTTGCCAGAGTGGAATCGTATAAGAAAATTGGAGTTCGCTTGCAAATGGAGCAGTACACCGTGAAATAAGGTTCTATTTAGTAATCACACTAAAAGAAATACAACTTCTTTTGGCATTAAAGCCATTGTAAAGGCCTACTTCAAAGGTGTTTTACTTGTTTATTTATTTATTTATTTACAATTTTACAATTTTATTTTACAATAGTATATGCGTATCTTGCGAAGCCACTTGTCTTGTCTGCAAGAGGTTTGACTTTATGATTTTTTTTTTTTTTTTCTCGAAGTGAAGATTGATTTGAACAATTGATAACTATGAACAAAGGACAAAATAACAAAATAGATTAAATACCAATGAACATTTAAACTTTGGAATTACGAAGAAACAATGTTATTGCCACAAAAAGTAAGTTAAAAAAGTATAATGTGTACATTTTAAAATATAAGAAAAATACGGAAAAAAGAACAGAGCATTAATTGCAATTAAGTGATAGCTTCAAGGAAATAGCTCTTCAACTTTTTCTTCCTACTCGCTGTGCTGTTGATGTTGCGTAGTCTTTGAGGAATGCTGTATGTTGTACATAAGGCGACGTTTACCATACACATTCCTGAAGGTGGGAAGGTGGTACAGTCCTTCGGCTCTTCTTCGAGTCTGGTATGAGTGGGTAATGCCCAAGCATGGCAGTATTTTTGTTTTGTATAAAATCTCGTGGCGTGGTGTTGTTTGAAAAAAAAAAAATAGTAGGGCAGATGAATTAACTCTACCATCGCTAAATATTGGAGAATACAATTGTGAATTTATTGAATCATGACAATTTGCAGCTACTTGGATTTTGCTGTAGGATAACCATGCGCAACGTATGGCAGGATACACAAATAGCGATTCGAGATATCGTTGGATAACCGCTTTGGTTTGAAAATTTAATCTTGATCTTATTGAAACTTTATGGACAAAATAAAATGTGGAATTTAACATCAATAAAATTATTTAGTTTAGTTTCTTTATTGTGGCTAAAATGTCACATTTTCCTTAAAATTCCATTGCACACTGTGGTATGAGCTGCCTTACTACTGAAAAAGCATTACAAATTACAAGAAAATATATCACGATCCTTGTGAAATATTTGAAGGAAGAGCTACATATAAACCTTCATTAATACATCAATTTATATAAACCTAAAATTCTAGGGTTTAGAGAAGGGGAGGCAATGACCAAATTTCAGAACTACTTGATTTCCGAATCGATAGAACTGGAGTCTTTGAAAAGCTATTGGAAGGAATTCCATGGTACAGTATTCCGCAGAGGTTAAACAAAAACTGAATGAAGTTAATGCTTCGAATATTAAAGAATATTGTCGATAACTACAAGTGCTCTGCTAAACTCCAAGGTTTTATAAAATAATTTAGCTTTCTCTTATGAAAATCTCAGATTTCGAATAATATGCACGGGCCTATTTGGCTCATTTCTACGGTTTTGATAGACAAACGTTTAAACTTATGGTACTTGATGCGAGATCCATGCTTTTTCTAATTAGTGTAATAGGTAGCTATAATAAAAACAAAAAAAAATAATCACAAAAACAAAAAATTAAATATCATGGTAGGTGTTTTGGCGTAAGGAACAATAAATATACTAGACAAATAATTTCTATAGCTTTACTGACGCGTAAACAACTTTTTGTAGATACTATTCCTGAATATTTGGTTAACTCAGCTAAGCTCTTAAGTGTCAAACTGTTTTTCTGTGCTGCAACATCATAAACAGTTCTTCCTCGATAATGTCAGCTAATGATAATGTAAATTGGCAAAGTTTTACATCTATATTTTCGTAATATGAACTTCCGAACTAGATGAAAATTTAAATCCACCCATCCAATTACGAAGGACACTCCTACAAGGAAGTTCAAAGAAAGTTATGATCTTGCAATTACGCAAAAAGTTAGTATAAGAAGTTAGAGACTGTGTCATCGTAGAAGTCATTAATGAGCCTGATCAAACTGCCTGATATATGCGACGAAGTCTCTCCAACTAATCCCAAAACAGCAAGCTCGCAAACGATTCAGTGTGCAAGTACGCTTCTTGAGTACGCCCCCGATCAAAATGAATGGATGAAATGAAGACCTCAAATAATATAAATTTTAACACAATTTTGCCTTGAGTATTCTAAAAACGGATTGCCGGCGTCATTTTGTATCAGTACAATTTTTTGTTTGTTTTGAAGTTATATAGCTTGCCAACAATATCCGTAGAGTTTGCAGGATCACTCTTAGATCGTCATCTACTTGCCCGAGAGAAGCTTACATGTAACTGCTCTTTTGTATTTATTTTGAGCTTAGCCCTTGTGGAAGAGAGAGACATTTTTGACTGTTTTCAACGCCGGGCTTTGAAGTGAATATTTTGAGAAGATTTTCAGAAGATGACAAGAGTTGAGTTCATAAAAATTATTTTCCCGATTCACCGAGCTGGATTTGAACCTTTGTGTGCTCGCCCAACAGTCCGACGCGATAGACATTAAATCATGTTGCCACTATGGAGTTAAGTTTTAACGCTTGCTTTTTACTGATAAGTAATTTTTTAAAACCTCATGCTAAAGACTCTTTCGTTATGTGCCTAAAAATCAGTCCAAGTTCGTATTGTAATAGTAAACGATTCGTGTACTTATGAGTTTTCAAGGCGAGATGAGTGAATGGCAGGCAAAACAAAGGGCTGTTTTGATCCTTTGAATGAACATCATAGAAAAACATTAAAGGTCAACAAGTTGATTGAAATTTCTCGATCCTTAAGCGATAAAAAGCAAATCTAAACACGTTTCATGTTCCACAATGGCTCAGTGCTACCAATTATTCCCAGCGGTCAACTGAACTTTGGTCTCTTTTCATAGAGCTCCTCCTAGAGCTAAAGCAAAAAAGAATAAATTCACGCCCAAGGCTAGACAAACACATCAAAAATAGATTTCACATTTAAAAGAGCACCCTTAACGACAAATTCCAGCTTAAATCGCCGCGAAATGTAGTGCACGAAAAAAAAAAAAAAGAACCCACCAACCCAAAAACAGCGACCTAATTAAGTGGATTGTCTCGCAAAAGCACACGGAATAAGCCCGTAGGTGAATATCTCAACCACCTACGCTCCGAACCATCACTAGGATACGTCCGGCGGAGAACAAAAGAAAAGTTTTACTTAAAATTGAAAACGAAATTTTCACATCCTTACGTGTGCACATTGTAGTCGTCGCTGCCATGCCCCAGAGGAATGAAAACGAAACAACAGCAACTAAGTATTTCAATCATGGCCACCCCCGTGCCCCTCCCATGATGTGAGCCTTATCATCATCAAAACCAAATGCTATGCGCCTAGGTACCGTATACAAACACAACAATAGTGAAGCTCCTCTCCCACCTCGCCCCGTCGTCAACCCTCGAGCAATTCTGCTCATATTTTCCATTAAGTTTTCAAAATTCCAAGGCCTTTCCGCTTCGGCATTACGCACATTTCCCCAAAGAGAGATCCTTTTGATCTCGCACACATTCTTTCCGGACCCTTAACACGGATAGACGGTAGGGGACGTGGGCGGGTGAGAGCAAGCCTGTGCATATATAATTCAATTGATCAATAATTCGTAGCTATGTAACACCTAATGTGGAGAGCATATCAAATTGTGAGATCCATACGTGTCCTTAAAACTTAACGGCACCGACGACACTCTCAGCTCAAGTACACTCGAAATGGCGTAACAATTTTCCTGCGTGGGAGGGTTGAGAGCTGCTTCGCCACCCGCGGCCTAAATTTCGTATTTCTGGCACATAGCGTGCGGCAAGGCAAGGACTCACACGTTTGTTATCGAAACGCAAATTGCCCGGGTCGTCTCTGAGCCGGGCTCTCGAGTAAGGAGCAAGAAAGCAAACAACACACACACACCGAAAGTCGTCCTTTGTCTGTCGCTTCTCTGACCGAGAACTCGCAGGACTCGCATGTGCCACCAAACAATGAGACAAAGGAGCCAGCAAAAAACGAAGCGAAGCGAACCACTATGAACAGGACAATTGAACAAGGATAACTAAGTTTCAAAAATAAAATTCCCCGCCTCGAGGGGCTGCGAAGTCGAAAGGTGAGCTTTGTGGGTGTGTGTGACTTTGTCGTCCTAACAGAGGCAGAAAGAGAAAAAAAAATGGAAGACAGCAACCGGCACCCGTACCGGCAACGTTCCGAAACGTTGACATTTGTGTGAAATGTTAAGAGATGCATAATTTCCTGAGACAGAGCATCTGACAAAGGCAGGAATGTGTATCCCTGAGGGGATTTTCTTTGAAAATGTCTACGCTGGTGTGTTCCTGGCGAAACGTGTGTGATGGCGGAGGGGTTGGGCCTGTCTCTAGCCTCGTCCCGACTCGCCTCAGTTCGGCTCGTCTCGTCTCATCTCGTCTCGTTTCGTCTCGTCACTCTGCTCGTCATGTGCCGGTGTGTGTACGTGCTTATTATTAGGCGGCAACTTCTTCGCACTGTAATTTGAAGGCGGCAACAAGAAAACAAGCAATGTGACACAAAATCGAATGAATGCTTACAAGTTGATCCTTGGGGCAATATTCCTTGTTAGCTCGTGTCTTTCTATTTTTATTCCCACCCCATGAGCCTCGGCCCGGGTTCGTCTTTTGCTGACAACAGGAGTTTGGGTAGCAGCGTGTGTGTGTGAATTTTTTTTCTGTTTGCTTTTTCTGTTTTTTTTTTTTGTGGAATTATTTACTTTACAAGATTTTCTCGTCTATTTCTATAAAATTGAACGGGACATCGAGTTGGTTGCCATGGCAGACATCCGCCGGAATCTAGGGCGGAGTTGGCTTTCGAAAATGGATTTTTTTCTTTTTTTCGGCACGCATGACGTGGCTGATGTTGACATGTAGACTTTGAATGAGCGGATTTGAAATATGCCGGGACATTCATTGAACTTTTAAGCGCTTTTCGAGGGTTGGCGGATTTTAAAATGTCGTGAAGGAGCAGAGGATTCTTTTTGGAGCACGAATTCCAATTCATTTCAACTTAAAATGTGTTGTCAGTCTTCATTTCTGAACCACATTCTGTGAGATGTAGCTTCGAATCAACTTTGGATTTGCTTTGATTTTCATTTGATTCAGAATTCATTAAGAAGGTTCAGTTTGACAGAGTTTTTTCAATCTTTCAACCAAACTGAACTCTAACTCTAGCAATAGCTTTTGACTATCGTCTTCGAAAAAAAATCAGTAAAGTCAGTAAACTTAAAGAAAAGAAGTCATTCTCTGACTTGGATCCAAAAGCCTCAACTCTGCATCACTTCCGAATCGATATAAGTTCTCTATTAAATCTTCTGGGGATCTACTTTGAGAAAATTGTTCTCCGCGTGGTCCCTAAAACTAATAAAGCTCGACTTCGAGTTCATTTGGATTTCAGTTTAATCAAACTTAGCTCAGCATCGACACTGAATCGACTTAATTTCGATATAAAGTCTATTGAGGCTCTTTAGATAACTTTACTCTGCATCGCTTCTGAAACTATTGAAGTTCGACTTGAAGTTGACTTAGATTCTACTTTGGTAAAATTTACCCTCGCACTGCCATTAAAACTATTTAACCTTACACTGCGCGACTTTTTTTTTTACTAAAAAAAACATTTTCTTATATAATTTATGGTTGCAAATACCAGAATGACTATAAAAAAAAATCATTAGTCTACGTTAATTGGCATGATCATTCCCTTCAAAATATGTGAAGCAAATCACTTAAAAAGCTTAACAGAGTAAAATTCCGACCCATAGTTTATGAAAGAAGTAAGAATTGAGTTGTATCAGATCTGCTACACTGCGCAGTGTAGGGTTAAGCTCGACTTGGAGAACGAGAAAAAGATTACTTTTCAGAAGCTTGGCCTTTGCTTCGTTTTAAAAAACCGATTTTAGCTCATTTCCATAAAACATTCCTCTTCGTCGCCTTGGAATCAATATAAGCTCGACTTGGAATCTATT
Organism: Syritta pipiens; assembly: GCA_905187475.1. Classification (NCBI taxonomy): domain Eukaryota; kingdom Metazoa; phylum Arthropoda; class Insecta; order Diptera; family Syrphidae; genus Syritta; species Syritta pipiens. Next base: position 101,123,328 of record LR994571.1, on the reverse strand, counting down.
TCGACTCCACTTTGACAAAACTCAGCTCTGTATCGTTTTTGGTTCAATTTAAATTCATTCCTCGAAACCTATTTTACAGCTTTTAACAAAATTTCAGGTCGGCGTCGCCTTCGAATAAATTTAAAATCAACTTTGAATATATTTCCGCTCCGCTTTGATGAAATTTATCTCTGTCTTGTCTCCAAATTTAATCAAGCTTGACTTAAAGTCGATTGGAATTCTATTAACTTAACACTGCATCATCGGCTTAGACTTGACTTGGAGTTCGAAAATAAACTTTATTTCCAGAAATTGGCTTGAGCTCTCCATTGACGTTGAAATAATTTAAGTTCGATATTGGCTCTACTTTGACATAATTTTGTTCGACATTGCCTTCGAAATAACTAATTTTCAACTTCCAGTCTATTTTAGGTCTATTTAAGTTCGGGTTTGAATCTTTTTAGGCTTCATTTGGATGGCACTTAACTTTGTATGCCCTCCTATTCGATTGGAGCTCGGCTTGAAGCCCAAAAATAAGAAATCACTTTTAGAAATGTGGGCTCTGCACCATTAAAACCTATTTTGCCTCTACTTTCATAAAAGTTTGCTCGTCATCGACTTGCAATCGATTTAAGGTCGATACAGAGTCAATATTGGCTCGACTTTGACAAAATTCAAATTTTGGTTGCTTTGGAACCAAATAAAACTCGACTTTTAGTCTATTTGAGGCCAGGTTTGTTAAAACTTAATTCTGCAGAAATTTTTAATTAAGAACTTAGCGACTTGGACTCTGTTTCGGTTCCATTTTGATGAAATTTCCCTCTGTCTTGCCTTCAAATTGTATTAAGGACGACTTGAAATCTATTTCCAAAACTCAACTCTACATTTTCTTCGAATCGTTTTAAGCTTAGCTTAGAGACTTTTTGATTCCAATTTAACAAACTTTAGCTTTGCTTTTCTTTCGAATCAAATTGAATTCGACTTTGAGTTTGTTTTATGTCGGCTTTGATGAAACATAGTTCTGTAACGATTTAAGTTAAGCTCGAATTAATTTTGGTTCAACTTTAATTAAATTTATCTCTATCTTGGCTTCAATTTGATTTAAGCTCGACTTGGAATCATTTGGAATGCTCTTCCAAACTCAGTTTTCCCATCTGAGTATGACATGACAACATTTAAAACCAACGCACACCGGTACCTTCTTTCTATCTCTCCCTCGGTACCTTCGGCCCGTGCTGTGTCCTAAACAGGATACTTAAGGGTAGCCCCAACCCCTTTAGCACGCACCATAATATAAAAAAAAAAAAAAAAAATTCCGACTCTATTTTGAGAAAACTCAGCTTTGTGTGCCTTCGAATAGTTGTAAGCTCGACTTAGAGTGGACTTTGACTTCACTTTTAGAAAATTTTTGCTCTCTAAAACTATTCAAACCCAACTTGGGCACTATTTTTACTCTACTCTTATGAAACTTAGCTCATCGTAACCATTCAATTTACTCAAGCTCGACTTGTAGTCCATAAATAGAACTCCATTTTCAGAACGCTGAGCTTGGTTTCTCCTTCAAAAGTCTATTGTGGTCCCACTTCCATAAAACTTAGCTCTTCATTGTCTTTAAATCATTATAAGCTTGGGTTAGGGATTATTTTGGCTCGGGTTTAACAAACTTTAGCTCTGCATTGCGTTCGAATGAATTTAGATTCGACTTCGGGTCTATTTTAGCTATGTTGGCTGTAATAAAATTTCGCTCTCCAACGACTTTAAATTAATTTAAATCCAGCTTGGAATCTTATTCACCTCCGCTTTGACAAAACTCCGGTCTGTTAGTTTTAAGCTCGACTCGGACGTTATCTAAATTTAGCCTTAAAATCATTTTGAATGCGACTTCGGGTCTGTTTCAGGTCGGGTGCGATAAGACTTAGTTCGGCAGTGATTTTAAATTAATTTAAGCTTGGCTTAAAATGCGTTTTATCCACACTTCAATAAAAAATTAGATCTACATTGCCTTCAAATTGCTAAAAGCTTAGCTTGGTGGCCATTTTGATTGCACCTTTAGCCTGTGAATCGATTTAAACATGACTGGGCGTCGTTTTTTGTCAACTTTAGCTCTTCATTGACTCAGGCTTTGCTTTCAACCCGACTTAAGCAAAAAAACTCTTTCAAAAAAGCAGTTTTTTCTTCAAAATAAACGAAACCACTCGCTGATTGTTGAAATTAGAAGATTGAAAGTCGAATTCTTCCATAATTTTCAAAATCTCCGTCACATTTGTCACCCAATTGAATCGCCTTCACCTTTGACTTAAAGCCATTCATCATAAGCCGGCTTCACGAATGATTGAGTTTACGGCATCAATTGACTTTAATCCGGTACCAGCGTCAAACCGCCATATATCATACTTACGCTCCTAATCCACTCAGCGGTAGATATCAGCGACCCACTCGAACAATGCGACCAGCTCCTGCCTGCTGTTGGCCTCTTCACCAGCACAACGCACCAGAGAAAAGCCTTCCAATAAGCACTCCACACGAGCTTCGAGCGCAGATACTTCCACTTATATCGATGGCATAGAAAAAAAAAAATACGAAACGAAACGAGGCCGTTTCCAATCGAATCGCAGAACTTATAGAACCGCATCTATTCTGATCCTTTCCAAGCACCCACCACTCCTCTCAACAGCCCGGAGGGATTAACTACAGAAAAAAAAATTTGAAAAAAAAAGAATCTTTCTCCCTCAGTGACGCGCGGTTGGTTTCCATCAACGTCATCATCATCACCACCCGTCGTCCGCCCCTCCCACCCACTGGGACTGACATGTAAGTAAATAATGATTCCTGCTAGCGCTCCTGTTGTTCCACAAATAACCATTCCCGCCATATTATTGACGGCAAGGAGAGACAGACCGACAGAGCAACAGAGCGACAGAAAGAGATATCATCGGCATTGCAATGGACAGCGCACAGTGTCCTGGCCGCTTCAGGTACCGGCAACAGCGACCATAAGGCCAGCGCAGGGTAAGCGAAAAACCATTCGAAAGCCGATAGTTAATTGTATTATGGTGTTCGTTATACTCACACACACACACACACGGTTACAGAGTTAGATGACCAGTCCAAGTGGCGGTGTAGAGCGCACACTGTTCAATCCCTGAGGGGGTCTTCCCTTAGCCCTCTCCCGGCGGGGCTTGGAAACGAATAATCCTGTCAGTTTGCTTAGAGTTTGGATTTCTCGTGCGAGCTTGATGAACGATTGTGGTCAAGGATAAGCGCCCGAGTACAAAAGGACGAGCATCGGTCGGTCTGGTTATGTGAACACGATGGCAGTTGATTGGAACTGATGGCTATTGGGAATCGTAGTTTAGCTGTCGTTGTAAGGTCATTATTTATTTCTTCTTTTTCTTTCGTTCTGTTTTCTTTTTTCTTTTTTTTATTGCAAGTTGGAAAGGGTTGTAGTAATTAATGAATACTGTCGTGTGGATGAGGGTGGGGGACAGTGAAAAGTTTAAACAGAGGACGAGACTGCTGTTCAATTTCTTTAATGCAAAAGCTTAATTTATCTTATTGGCCAGGTCAATTTGTAAAAGTGCGAAAAGGTGTCGTTCGAATCGGTTTTTAGCATGTCCATTGCTATTTAAGTCGATAATCTGACAGAGAGGGGTTGGAGTTTGTTTGAGTTAAATTGAGTTTTCGTGATTAAGGCGATCGGTGAGGGGCTTAACGTCGGGAGGAATTGCTTTTAGGACAACTGACTAAGAGAGTGACTCGTTATGAGCTTAGACTTGGGATTAGGGAACTTTGTTTGAAAGGTGGGATACTAAGGACTGATTAAATTTGCACTTAGTTCAAAATTTACATCCAAGACTTTTTGCCGAATTGCCACTCTTAGGGTTGACTAAAAAGGTAACGAAAAACAGGTCGTCAAAGTAATGTCAACGTCGTTATTAGAAAAAAATGGATGAAATTGGCTCCAATTTCTTTGTCAGAGTTTTAAATAAAGTCTTTAAAATGGTATTAAAAAGAAAGATCGAAAAAGGATTAAAAGACTGCTGTCCGTACTTTATACGCCGCCCATAAGTCATCTGCGTTGGTCTCAATTTAAGGCATTGAGAAATTAAAGAAAACATAAAAAAAATTTTCTTTGACAGTACAAGGCCTCTTATTACAGAAACAAAGCTCTTCTTCGACTCTTCCTTGTGGCTTCCCTAAGAGATTTTAGATCATGAAGAGAGCTCTATGATGCAATTTTGGGTAGAGCTACTTGAATTTACTTTCATTTGAAGTGAAATGCTGCCAAATCTACTACTAACTTTGAAAGGCTTGTGATGAGCTTGCTTCAAGATATGTGGAAACAATAGATTCGGCCTTTTAAAGACGTAGCTACTTTGATTTTGCAAACAAGAAACTTGGAAAATTTCTAGAAAAATGTGAGGATGGTTTGATTGATTTATGAAATAAGCCACTGAGCCATTTGTAAAGCATAAGGACTTGACAACTTTTTTTTTTTAAATAAAACGCAAACCATTGAAACATTTAAAAAAAAAAATCTATCGACTTGAAGTACAATCAAAACATTTATAAATGGAACTCGACTTCGTTTATATAGCCACAGCGGGCACGTTTACAGCGGTCGATTCATTGGACCCAATTTTCGATGAATCGGCCACATATTTCTGCCGAAACGCCATTTTGCGCTCAATGTTTATTTCTTAATTTTTTTTAGATTCGATTTTTTATTTCTTAATAATTTCTTAAATAATACAAATACAATAATTCATTCGATATACAGGTTCAAACTTCAAATAATCTGAAAAAAAAAATGTTGGCTCTGAGCTTTTCAAGCAATAACTTAACGTAGCCCCATTGAGCCAAAAATCAGCTGGAACTAACGCTCTTAGAGTTGCGATCACCGACTCCGAATTTCGGTAAAACAATTCTATAAGTTGTAGACTCTCCTCGGTCGTGTACTTTACCATGATGAAAATGTTGCAGTTTACTGAATAAATTGACAATGACAGTTTGATGATTAGTGACAAGGTGCGACCACAACTTCAATTCGAAGTTGTCAAGTCCCTATTGGAAAACCCTTGGGCTTTCAAAAATTAAGCGACTTCGATGTTGCAAACAATTAACTTGGAAAAGCGCTGAAAAAATGTGAAAAGGTGGAAGTTGTTGGATTGATTGACGAAATGGAAAATGTCACTGAGCCATTTTTACTGTGACTTTACAGATCTATTCTACCCTCTTCTTTTATCTAGGATTTGGGTGCTGTCTTCATAAACTTGGTAGATGTGGTGTACTATGAGTGATTAAAATCTGCGAATAATGTCATATTTAGGAACGAATTCCACATGTTTTCGTACAAAAAATCTGCAGTTTATTTTTGTACAGAAAAAACACAAATCTGGTTATCAGCCTTGAAAGTGAACTCTTTGAATCTTTTCATCCCCAGATCCTTCTCTCAAATTTTGATGACATCGCTGGAGTTATTAAACAAATTGATTCGAATTTAAATCTCCTTTCAAGAAAGTCTCCCATTCAAATCAACAACTGGCTCAATTTTTTTTTTTAAATTTCAAAACACAAGCGTGTCTCATCTCTACATCCTCCATCCATCCCAACTCCAAGACTCCGATGGACCGAAAGGACACTGGTCCTTTGGTCTATTGCTTTGCTAAACAAAAATTTTCAAAATTACATCTTCTCCCTTCTTCTCCTCGTCGTCCAAAGGACCAACCAACAGTCACATTCAAAGGCATTTCAAGAGATCACCAGACAACAGATTGAATGCAGATGATGTCGCTTTAAAATAAACGAACTCATCGATGATAAGGAATTTTCCAATTTTCCCTTATCGAGAATGTCTTCTTCTGTCCAATACTCCCACAACCTCACTGACTTTCCAAATTTAACGACGAGCAAATTTAATTAAACTTAAATTTTGTTTTTGTTTCTTTCTCTCTTTCAACTTTCTGTGCAAGGAAATTCTTTTTTTTTTTTTAATTTTTTGCTCGTCTGTGTTATCGTCCATTTCATCACCTTTTCCTTACTCTCACACCCAGTGGGTGGAAGGGCATTTTTTTTTTTTTCAAAAGGAATGTCAATCAATTTTTCCAATAATAATTATAATAAGGTTCGACGTAAAGAGACGAGCCAATATAAACGAAATGCCGGGAGAGTTATGTGTTCAGGCAGAAAAAAAAAAGAAATTGATAACAATGAAAAGGTTGGAATATCTTTAATGAAAGGTCTCCACTGCAAACTTTATCTTGAAAAAAAAAAAAAAATACACACACAGGACACCAACGTCATCCTCTGGCGTCTGGCGGAAAAGGATTGAAAAAATAAAAAAACTCGGAATGTCCCTCCGTCGTCATAAATCGACTGGGGCGATACAAATCCACTTTATATCGTCGACATCTTCTGTGTGTGCCTTTGAGTCCTTGACTTAGCCCGGCTGGCTGTGTCCATCGATAATAGCAAACGACGTTTGCTGGCGTTTTCTTCTCCATCGCCGTCGTTAAAAAGGATCTCGATCTCTTCCTTCGTCGTCATCGTCGTGACCGAGAACAAATATTGGCGAGCAAGGAAATTGCATTCTTTTAAAGCAAACGTGTAGACGCGTCGACTAGATAAACGTGAAGGGCAGTGAAGGTCTGTAGGGGACGTTAAAAAGACAACAGATAAGTTTGACGCTGAAAGGGATTCTTTTGATATTTCGAAAGATGGAGAAATATTTTCAAAATCAACTGTGGAGGTGGGCGAGTTTAGAGGGGGTCAACGCAAGGACCTTTTCAACCTTCCGTCTCACAAGGAAAAATGTGTACCGTAGTTGATGCTTCTGTAACACGTGTTCTATGTAAAGAAAAGGCATTGAGCTAAAATGGAATCTATATCAGCAACCTATCTATATTAGCATGGCAACGATCATTGCAAGTAACAAAAAAATTAAGATCTCTGCGAGTGGTCCAATCAGGGAACGTGTACTCTTCCGTCAAACTGCTTTTCGACAAATAAAAGACGTGATTTTAAAACAAGACCCAATGAGAGAATCAGTATTTCTTTTTAATCCGCTTGTATTTTTTCCAAAACAATAAGTTTTTAAAATATTTGAGTATTCAAATTTGGGTCAACGTCGCTTTGGAAACTGATTTCAGTTTACTTTTAATGAGAATGAGAACAAGAACAATTATTTTATAAGTTTTAGACTCAATAATCAAAAGAAAAACTACAGACCATCCCAAATATTTGCAGCCAAATATTTGAAAGCAGTACTAACTTTCGTGCATTTTCCTGCGAGTCCAAAAATGTCCAAATTTGCCGATGAGTCAAGGCAAACAAGAGAATTGCGCGTTGCATGAAATTCATTAAGACTAAATATCGTACTCCAAGACGTCATACTCTAAATCCACAAGCAGTCAAATTAAATTTTTAAAACTCTAACCCAAAATCCAAAAAAAAACATTTGAATGGTCAGTGACATCTATGAAGAGGATTTTCCGAAAAATACGCCAACACTCAAAACTAAAACGCACTAACTTTTAATTCATAATATTTTTATGAATTGCAAAGTACTCTCGCATAAGCTCGTAAATAATATAATTCTCTATCTAGATTAAAAAACAGGTTTCATTTTAGGAGACGAAACGTAAAACTATCAAAACTTTATTCGCTGTGAAATGTGCGGTCACAAAGAGCCCGTTGTTATTTATTATCCGAAATAAATCGAGGTATTAAAAAATACGAGCAGACTATAATAAAGCGTAATAATTTTGTACTTATTCCGACAGAAAAAAAAATGTGTTTTTTCACATATGACTTTTATACTTAAACTATTTTCAGACCGGTATATTGCGCGGAAGTGGTTCATGGCCAGAGATTTGGAGTGGCATGAACAAATCTTTGGAGTTTTTTTATAGACAAGTTTTGATTATGAGCATCGTGCTTGGCAGGAGAACTTAGCTAGTGCGAAAAACATCGTAAAAGTTGTGTTGTAGTTCCGTTCAAGCGTTGAAATTAAATCGAGCACTGTTAAGTGTAGAAGTGTGATTGTGAGCGGTAGAAAATGTAAGGTAAGTTTCAAGTTTCAGATTTGCCAATTCGACAATTAATCTTAAAGAATTCTTTGCAACCTGCACTAATAATAAAAAAAAAATAATTAATCTGCGTAACAGCCCATACAGGGCCAGAGTATAGCTTGCTCGCACCTCCACTGTGTTGTCCACTGTTTTGACGCAAGTGTAGGGGAACTTTAAGCGAGCTAAGTACAATCAAGAACTGCGTATGATTGTGAACTATTTCTGTCTATTTAATAAAGAGGAGAAGTATCAAACAATATATATATTGGGTGTTTGAAAAGAGTCGGCAACGAATGTCGATAGTTTTCTGTGAAAAATATATTCATTGCATCTGACAATGCTGTAACTTGTGTCAAAAGTAAGACGTAAGCTTTTTTTTTCTTCAGTGGAAAATATAATGAACCGAATTTCCATTTACGATTCACTGTTAAAACCGAGAGAAATCGAACGCGTTCTCGAACGAATAATTACGAGCGAGGAAAAGTGGATCACGTATGCGAATACGAAAAGGATCATGGATAAACAAAGTTGAAGTGTCGTAAACGGCGGCAAAGGCAGGATTGGCATAAGGAAAGGTAATGTTGTGTCTTTGGTGGAATTGGAATCGTTCATAATGAGCCTATAAAACCTTGTCAAACAATTGTGTTTCGTAGCCCAGTAATTTAAAAAAAAAACAACCACTTTAGAGTGGAAAACAAAGTAAGAAAAAACACTTTTACTGTTTAAACTTCTTCCTTCATGGCTAAGTCCAAATTGTAGACTAAATAAAACCTTCACAATAAATATACATTTTTACAGAGAGTCCGTCGTCAGCCGTCTTGTATGCTCGCACAGTTCGATATTGTATTGTATTAGGCGGCGTAACAGCCCGTTGAGAGCCAGAGCCTAGCTTTTTCGCACCTCCACTGTGTTGTGCGCGTTATAATTTTGACACATGTGAAGGGGACCTACAGTTTAATGTCGGTTCCGAATGGTGAACTGCGAAAGCTTTTCATGACAGAAGTACTCCAGGAGGGTTGTCAGTCGTTCGCTGGAGGTGGGGCCGTGAAAAATGTTTGTGGTGTTATTTCCCCGAGCCGGATTCGAACCTAGGTACTCTCGCTTAACAGTCCGACGCACTAACGATTAAGCCAAGGCGCCCACACACAGTTCGATGCGCAAGAAAAATACAATGACTGCTGAGTTGTAAACTCATGCAGTTCTATACAAATTGATTCTATTTACGACTATCAACAATTAACGAGATTGAAGAAAGCATTTAAATAAAAAAGGTCAAAATCGATTAACAGAAAATATGTTGTATTCCGTCATGACAACGCCAGATCACACATCTTTGTTGGCCCAGCTGAAACTAAGTTTGGCTCTGAATGTTCTGACCATATAGCCTAAACCTTTGCATCATAGGATCTTTGCAAAACTTTGTTTATGGAACAGTCTTAGGTTAGGTTAGGTGATGATTGATGATTTTGTGATTTTTGTTTTTCATTATGTTAACCCATTACCTGCCGCTGTATTTTGTGCATTTTTATTTTGATTTTTTTTTGAAAATTAGGTATTGATTTTGGTTTTTTTTGATTGGGAACAAATGGCATGTACTTTCATACTGGTAGTGAATTTGTAGTGATTGGAAGCCATTTTCATATTTTCTCAATAATTTTTGTATCGAGCCTTTCTTGTTTGCAGGAATTTTGTGACTTTGCGAAAGTAAAATGTTAGTAAAAATTTTAACTTTTGAATAGCAATTGAATAATGCTTACTATTCTTTAGATACATATATTATCTAGAAAAATGATTGCATATACATTACAAACACACATTTTTTCTTCTGCGTGGTAAGCCGTCCATAAAAGGGGTGTACTCAATTGAGTACACTGGCCAAAACCATGCTAAATTTTTTTCTCACTGGATTCGCGGAAAAATGTCTTTTTCAACTATAAATTGTGGTAGCTTTTATGGCAGGCGTTATTCCAACCTCTGCATTGGTATTGAGGATATACCAGATGATGGACATGAAACAGAGATAGTGGTTATCCATCCGACACTGTTGTAACTGTTGCAAAAAACTACGACAACTTGGAACCACTTAGAAAAGTCAAGAGATGGTCAGCAACAGAAAAGAGAAAAGTAGTCATTTCTCAGCCAAATCTTCTGGTTGCATACAATATAGCCATGAGTGGGGTCGATCTTCACGACAAATTTGTAAATTGCTACCGCAAAAAAATAAAGGGTAAAAAGTGGTAGTGGCCTTTGTTTACACACATGCTAAGCTCTATTGCAGTGAATGCTTTGCGACTCCATTGCTTGAAAAATAAAGACAACCATGATATTCTTTCATTTGTTAGGACCATAGCCAGGACTTATTTACGCTCAGAGTCATCTAAAAAAGCTCCAAATAAGCCAAATGTACCAAAAAGTTTTGTTCGCAGTGATGGAGGATATTTCCCAAAAAAACATGATAATTCAACTATGGTGTAAAATTTGTCACAGCAGAGTTCGATGCATTTATGAGCGGTGTCAAACCACTCTTTGCAACGAAAAAAAATGTTTTAAAATTTTTCATAATTAGGTCGAGAATGCACCCACATCTGGCCAGTGTACTCAAATGAGTACACCCTTCTAAACACCAAAGTTGAAATTTTTTTTGAAAATAACTATATTTTTGTGCTAATATAAAGCTCAATAAACACCATTTTTGATGAATCTCTATTTTTAATGTCCCTGGTTTTTAATGGGTTAATATAATAGTACAGGGTTTTCTAATAAGAGGTGTTATTTTGATATTCAAAGAAAAATTAAATTTTTTGAGATAAATGATTAAATGATTATTTCAATGTAAAGAGAAAGGTATGCCATTAACAATAAAAAACAATTTAAGTCAAATGGCCACCTCGGCTACGTTTAGACAACCGTATCCTTTTCATGAAATTGTCTATCACTAAATTGCAAAAGGTGCTCCTGTATGCCCTCAATCATCATCATTAGTGGCGTAACAGCCCACGAAGGGCCAGAGCCTAGCTTTTCGCGCCTCCAATGTGTTGTGCACGTTATAATTTTGACACATGTGAAGGGGACCTACAGGTTTCAAACGGCCAACCGCGAAAGCTTTCCATGACAGAAGTACACCAGGAGGATTGTCAATCTTTCACTGGACGGGGGCCGTGAAAATTATTTGTGGTGTTTTTTCCCCGAGCTGTATTCGAACCCGGGTACTCTCGCTTAACAGTCCGACGCACTAACGATTAAGCGACGGCGCCCACAATAACTTCACGAATTCCATTTTTGAAGTCTTGAATCGACGCTGGCTATTGGCGTAGACCTTATCTTTCACGTAGCCAGAAAGGAAAAAGTCGCAAGGTGTTAAATCATAAGATCTCGGTGGCCAATTATGATCACTTCTTCGAGAGATTATATGGCCCGGAAAATTTTCCCGTAAAAGATCGATGGTTTTGTTGCTTGTATGCACGTAGCGCTGTCTTGTTGAATGTAAACGTTGTCCAGATCAATATTATCCAATTTCGGCCATAAAAGATCATTAATCATCTCTCGATAGCGCCATCCATTCATCGTAACTGTTGCTCCAGCCTCATTTTCGAAAAAGTAAGGTCCAATGACCCCGTCGGACCATAAACCACAACAAATAATGACACGTTGGGGATGGAAAAGCTTTTCCACAATAAATCTTGGGCTTTGCGAGCCCTGGATGCGAAAATTTTGCTTATTAACGTAGCCACCGAGGTGTGAGGTGAGGTCAAGATAATTTTCCATGAAATTCCGGATCATTTTCATGAATTTCAAGGAAACAATCAGCAAAGACACGACGTTATTTCTAAGTAATAAAGTTGACACACAAATGGGTTTTCTGTGTGTTCCTTGCAAGCAATTTTGTTAAATTTACAATATTCAGTAGATGATTGGCGTTGTGTTTCAGTTGCCAAATTGCTAAATTATCAAATTCTAATCTAAACCTTTAATTTGCTTACCGACTACTTACTAAATACAATTTTGGCCTTACTTCATAGCTACGCAATTGTACTGCAGGGCAAATGTCACAACGCACCACATGCGTGCTACTGTTCCCTTCCCTTACGCCTTTTAACCTTTTGCCATCATCGAAATAGAAAAAGAAATACAAGAAAATAACCCACCTCCACTCCGTCCGTCATTAGAAAGAGAAAAGTTAATAACATTGTAACCATGTGACATTATGCTGACTAAACACATCCAATCACTTGACACGTCCTCTTCGCCCTTCTGCGACGAAGAGAAGCCCAATAACTCGATGAAGTGTGACCGGGTTCACGGTAATTTCCTCTCCTCTCCACGAGCACACCAATCAATTATTCACGAAATAAATCATAGGAAAGCCCCAGAAGAAATGTAATTTCATTACATTGTCGCCCCAAACAATGATTGAATAGTGTGGCCAATGCACGTTAGTCACACTTCTCGTCCTTGCCGGGAATGGTCCGGGTCCTGGTCTGGGTGTTATGTTTTGTTGTGTTCTAGGTGTACGTGGACACCAGCCATTGTCTCACATCTCCTATTATCATTATCACCCAATTTCGGGGAGGAACAGGCCAACTTGGGGGCAGAACTTTTGTGTCGGCGCAAGGACAATACGCGAATACGAATGAGTGAGGCAGCGGTTGTAGTAGAGGAACACGCAAGGATATAAATTACGTAATTTTACCTTCGCCGGTTCCTCGTTAAGGGACGTCTCGTTTGGGTGAGCGCCGAAACGGGGAGGGAAATTATCCCTCACGTAGGCACGTTTTTGAGGCCTCAAACTTTTTTCTCGAGTTTTTTTTTTTGCGACCGGAAAAGAGACGAGAGGAAAGCGAGATCAGTTGTCGGGTGACTGGGGGGGCGCATTGTGAACCTTTGACAACCTGTCAGTTTCGTATTCTGATTATGCCTCTTGCGCTTTTTTTTCCCTTCTCTTCCTCTTTGGTTTTTACGTTTTGTGCGTGGCTCGGTTATTACGCAAAAGAATTGCCATGGTTGGAGTGGGGAGGTGGAAACATCATCCCCCAAACGAAATTTATTACTTTCCTGTACTCGCACCGCTGGCCGCCCCTTAAGGCAATTTTGATACAAAAAAAAATGGTTTTTCGTTCTTTTTCTTCTCGCTCCCCTTCGCCGTTCCACAGACTGACGCTGAGGAGGGACAAGCGCAGGCCGCTGAAGGCTGTAACGTGAAATCGAACTTGTAAGTAATTGCCGGGTATTCTGACGGATACACTCAGACACACACAAATTTAACGATTTTTCGTTTTTGGAGCCGCATTTATGTCAAAACGCTGAGTAAAAATGTCAAATCGTCGGCGGATTTGAATGGAACTGGAAACCCACCATCGTCGTCGTCCTGGGCCGTTGGTTGCACGTGTATGGAACGATTATATCTGAAAATAAGTACGCACGGAGGTGGTGGGGCTCGTTTCTGACTTTGCTTTTAGCTTTCATTCAATTTCTGGTGAAGATAAATTGGGCCACTGCGTTCTGTAGCCGTGTGCCGAGTGTGTGGGCTGAGTTGGGAGTTCGCTGGAGTAAATCGCGTGAGGCTTTGTTAAATTAATTCGATTTATTTATTTATTTTTTTGCCAAATGAAAACATCACACGACGACGCACGATGGGTGTGTGGGGGGGAGCAAAGGTGCTGCTGCATGAAGATTACTTCTTGAGCTCAGACTCTCCTTAACCGACATGCGACGCATGAATTACAATTTCAGTCGTTTTTCAGAGTGAATGAAAAATTAAGTAAGGGCATTCAAACGAGCATCGCTTTCAAATCAACGATGGTGATGAAAAAAAAAAGGTTCTTTTGATTCTTGGTGCCTTTTAAGGCGTTGAAATTGAGTTAGGAGACGACACAAAAGCAGACGGAGTCAAAGGACATACAATTGGATGTTGAAGCCTTTTTTTTTTTTGGAACGTGCACTTGCGGAGTGTGGCGCAGTTGTTGTTTTTGTTTGATTTTGAGGTTCTGCGACATTTTAAAAAATGTCCCTTAACAACTTTTTCATCTTTTGACTGAAATCTCTGTCGAAAATTCATCTCAGTTTAAATTTGTCTAATTTTTACACAATTCTTCGGATTAAAAGGAACTTTCTAAGCAGATTTTAAGAGTCTAAGAATCTTGAACTCAAAAATAGAGCAAAAATCATCAAGTTATTCGAAGTTTAGCTTCATTCCAACTTGAATATTTATTCAAATTATTAAATTACTCATCCGGTATGAACCATGCAACAATTCGTCTTAAATTTTGTTTGATAAGTTGAAAAAATGTGGAAAAATCGGCTGGAAAGTTTGACGTTCCGTACTAAAAACATAACCACGATCAACATTTCATTCAATTTATTTAAAAATTAAATGATAAACATTGAATTTATAACCTCAACCATCAGTTTTTCATATTTTGCTGTTGGACGACAAGTGTTCACACTCAACTACGAATCGTTCAATCGAGGCAAAAAGTTGAAAATATACAAATACCTATGGTGAGGCCGCTTTTAATGAAAGAACGTGCTGCGAATGGTTTGAACGCTCCAAGAAGGGTGATTTTGACGTCGAAGATCGGCATGGCGGTGGAAGAGAAAATTTTCGAAGATGCAGAATTGGAGGCATTACTTGATCAAGACTCGTGTCAAATGCAATTGAATCAAACGCAAAACGAATCATAAATGTTTAAGAAGATTATTTCAATAAAGCCTCGAATTTCGGGGAAAAAAACGGCGGAAGCAAAGTTGTACACCTAATATGTTTGTTCAAAGTGCGGAAGTTATTGAAAAAAATATAAAAATTGTGAATACGCATCACGGCCTGAGTGAACAGGCGATTCAAAGCCTTTAGACGAATTTTAATAAGAGTTCTGCACTTTTTCTCTGTGTTGAGGATAATGAGAAACCGAATGATCGTGAAAAACAGTCCCGTTCTGTTTCCAGTAGTGTGGGACTTTCACTTTCACCCACTAAAACCACATTTTGACTTCTTCCGCTTGCCGCCATCCTCTCTGGGACCACTTTCACATTACTTCAGGACCTCAAGCCATCAAATAAAGTGTCATTAATTTTTCGGCATCGACTAAATGAAACACATACACGGATAAATTTTAATGACTTTTTTCTTGTTTTAAAGTTCGGACGTTGTCATTAAGTGCGAAAGACAACAACATTCTAATGGCCGCCTCGGGAAACATCTGAGGTTTTCTCTGTCTGATTTACTTAGCTTTGCTTTACACCAAAAGATGAACGATAAATGAATTTCAAACACGGCTTTTGTATAAAGTTTTAATAATTATAAATCATTTTGTGATTGCCAAGCGATTCATTTTCATAAAAGCATTCAACTAAAATTATGACACTTCAATTGACAGATGAGTTTGACAGGTGTCATATGCAAGCGCTACCAACTTGAAACCATAAAATGAATGATCCTGTATGAAAAACACATAACCTGCCGGAAGAAGTCGTCGAGAGGAAAAGTGACTGGCTACTTCAATTACTGGAAGCAAAATTTAAATGGCCAATTGAATAATATTCTACAATTTAACAGAAGCTGGCAAAAGGCTTCAAAATATTGTCAGAATCATTTTAGAGTTCACATGTTTTGCAAATTTTATTCAAGCAGTTTTTTCATGTACTAATTTTTTCACCCTGTCGATGAAACTTCGGGATTATCGAGGAAATAACCGATGGAGAAAATTCTGACTCGAAATTGCTGAAACTTTGAAATAAATGTACGGTTCAAAAATTATCAAAACATTAAAATAAATAAACGATAGACAAAATTCTGGAAAATTAATAAAACTTTAAAACAAAGAAAGAAAAACACGAACAATCTGCCACGACAATTTTGCAAAACTTTCGATATGAGCTTCCATTTCAAAGGACCCTCACTACACTCCATCCACAAATCAGAAATCTCATCGCAGATGTTTTCGAAAAATATGAGCATCATCTCAAAGACCCTCCATCATTTTTTTTTTTTTCTGACTCCATCTGCGACGTTTGCGAAATGCAAATAAATCGTCCACCCCCACTCACCACCCAATAGCATATTTCATCAAAGATCAAACTTAAAGGACTTAATTAAAGTTCTCTCCACAGCTCGAGTTATGTCCTTTTTCCTCTTCGAAACTTTCCTGAATACATTAACCCCTCGAAAACAGAAAAAAAAAAACGAAAACAAAATTATCTTCCATCTCCAATCGAACCGACAACTGAACTGAACCACAAAAAAACCGAGAGAAACCCCAACATCTATTCATCGCGAAAAGGAAAAAGAAAAAAAAAAAACAAATCCTTGAACTCCTCCTCCTGCCATGGAATGGAACTCGATTCATAAATAAGCTGTCGCCTGTACAACTCCAGCGAGCGGCAGCATCGTGCTACCAACACAAAACTCCTCCGCCAATTGTCCGATTGCAACTATCGAACTTCAACTTGAAATTGGTATTCCACGAATGGCTGTTTCCGTTTCAATCTCTACCCGTAGAATAGCACCACATTTTTTTTCATCCTGCTCCTTTTTGTTTTTTTCTGTTTTAGTTGTCATTCTGTATTGCTCGTGTCTGTCCTTTTGGTAAGGATTACAAGAGTCGTCCTCCTCTGCGACGATGGCTCATGCAAAATTCCAATATGGATGAAGTTTTTATTCGGTTTCCTTTTTTTTCTGTTGCGAATAAATTCTTCTTCGGTGAGGAAGACGAAAAGAAAAAAAGCACAGCGGTCCAAAATAGAACGAAGGACATCTTCATGAGGGGAGAGAACACACGAGCTCGAATGCTCGTTCGTGACACACTCGGAGGCGTGTGCGCTGCTGATTTTCACACTTTTAAGTTCGAAGCGCTGCTGGAAGGCACTGCTGGCTGTCCTGAAGTCCTTGTGGGGGGGGGGGGGGGGGGAGGAGAGAATTTAGGAGCCACCACGTCCTCCGGTGGTTGCGGTACTCGAAATCTGCATGTGAGATGTTAATGGATGGAAGATATCCTCTCCTCCTGGCACGGCTGGCACGGAGCGAACAGGATACAGATGGCAAATTTGTTTCCATTTTCTTTGTTTCACGGGGGGCGCGGGTGGGCGGCATAAAACTCAGACTGCCACATTGTATTGTTCTTCTTCCAGAGTTCGTTTCGAGGTTCCGTCCTTTTTTTTTTGCGCAAGAGATCCTTCGTGCTAAAGTAACAATGATTCACCTCATTTCATTCAAGTCTGTGTGCTGCTCGTATTTGTGTGCGGGAGGATAAAAGTCATGAATGTGTGTTAAGGAAGGACGTGCTCTCCAACAATTGCAGCGGCGAAAGGAGATAAACAGGAGCAGTAGCAGTAGCAGACCAACCTAGTTTCGTAGCGCTCGCACTAAATGCATTTTCACTTGACCTGGAATATTAATTTAACTTTTCTCTTTGTGCGAGTGAGTTCTTTTTTTTTTTCAGTATCCTTTTTCTCTCACAACACACACACATAGATGGCAAATTATTATGCTCGCGCTCATGGGCATTTGTCTTCGGCTTTCTTATTTTTATCGCGCGCCAAAAAGTTGCACTGCACAAGCTTCTGGCAAGACTCGGTTCTCCTTTTTTTTTTGTTTTTGTTATCCTGTAGTTACTAGAGTGTGTTATTGTTCTTTTTAATTCATGTTTCATGCTTTCTGCATTTTCATGCGTAATGTGTTTTTGGGTGAAGGCTGGTGCAGGATGTGACCAAGTTGCTGTTTGCGGCAACGGAGGCGGAGGTGGGCTTGGAGGACACTTAGGAACATTGAAAAACGGAAAGTGGTGTGTTTTTGTGTGTGTGTTGCTTGCATTTAGTGGAAATTGCCCCGTAGGGGTTAACTTTGCAAATAAAACTGTCCAATTAAGCGATACATAAAGGACTGGCCTCCTTATTCTTCTTTTGGTTTTTCTGTGAGCGTGGTAGGCGATGTTGCAGGGAGTGAAAGTGGCACACGGTTGCAGTGAAGTGGTTAGTGACCTTTTCGTATGACAAGACGGAGGTTTTAAAATTTCAGGTCTTTTTTTTTAGTTTTTTTGCTTAAAGAGGAGTTTTTTTGCATGTGAAAGCGAAATTTCTGATGTAAAAGTGTGGCCTGTAAGTCGTGAAGTGGAGGTTCTCTTTTTGTGGAATCTAAGAGTTGTAAAAGAAAAAATACACAACTCATTGAACCGTCATTTGTATCCTGAAGACAATAGGAGATCAACTTTCAAAATTTAACTAACTAAAAATTTAATATAAACGAAGAACGATTTTTTTAAAACTAAAAGGTTTTGGCTTCTTACTTCTAAGCCAAATTTCATAAAGTTGTCTGTCTCTGTGTCTCTGTCGTCTGATTCCAGTACCATCTCGATTATCGACTTTAGCCTAAGCTACAAACCTGGGTACAAAAAAGGACTTGCACACTTAAGTTTTTAATGATTTTCAGACTACTTGCGAAACCATTAAAAAAATGACTTAAAAATACTTTTTTTTTTTGTTACTACAAAGCTTAAAATAGAACATCGCACTTTTTGCGACGAAGATAGCCTTCATCACCTTCGACAAGGTTAATTTTTAATTTTCTCTATTACCAAGATAGAGGTGTAATGTTATTAATGATTACGTGTCAAATAAAAACCAAGTGTTCTTCCATTTTAGTATAAAACTTTATTCTAAACTTTAATTAAACATTAGGTTGTCAAATATCTCCCTTCCGCCTTTTTGTCTTTTGAATTTTCCGGCTCTGTACAAAGCACTACAGAGCTCGTATATACACCAATACTATACATCATTTGAAAGGTCTTGACATAACCTACAAAACGACGATATGCATGATTAGTTTGGATATTGCGTTCAACAGTTATAGACGTGTAAACATGGAGTTCACTAACGCCGAGACTCGTGCTATTTTAAAGTTTTTCTTCGTTAAAGGCAAATCCGCTAGAGAAACGTTCCGTGAGATTAATTGTGTTTTGGGGGATGGTACTCTATCTCTTCGAACCGCGGAGGAATGGTTCCGACGATTCAGAGCCGGTGAAAACGACACCATGGATAAGCCAGCCGGCGGAAGGCCTGTGACGACGAATACCGATCGAATCATGGAAAACATCGAGTTAGACCGGCATATGGCATCTCGTGACATCGCCCAGGAGATGGGAGTTAGTCACCAAACCATTTTAAACCATCTGCAGAAGGCTGGATACAAAAAAAAAGCTTGATGTTTGGGTGCCGCATGATTTGACGCAAAAAAACCTTCTGGACCGAATCAACGCCTGCGATATGCTGCTGAAACGAAACGAACTCGACCCATTTTTGAAGCGGATGGTGACTGGCGACGAAAAATAGATCACATACGACAATATCAAGCGAAAACGGTCGTGGTCGAAGGCCGGTGGCCAAACAGTGGCCAAGCCGAGATTGACGGCCTGGAAGGTTTTGCTGTGTGTTTGGTGGGATTGGAAGGGAATCATCCACTATGAGCTGCTCCCATATGGCCAGACGCTTAATTCTAGCATCTACTGCGAACAACTGGACCGCTTGAAGCAGGCGATCGACCAGAAGCGTCCAGAATTGGCCAACAGGAAGGGTGTAGTGTTCTACCAGGACAACGCCAGACCACACACTTCGTTGATGACTCGTCAGAAGCTACGAGAGCTCGGATGTGAGGTTTTATCGCATCCACCATATAGCCCGGACATAGCGCTAAGTGATTACCACCTGTTCCTGTCCATGGCGAACGCCCTTGGTGGTGTGAAGTTGAACTCAAAAGTGGCTGTCCGAGTTCTTCGCAAATAAGGAGGGGGGCTTCTACGAGGGGGGTATTATGACGTTGTCGTCTAGATGGAAACAGATTATCGAACAAAACGGCGCATATTTGAACTAAATCCGATCACTGTAACACTTTTTACGAAGCATTGAATGAAGAGCAAAAAAGCGGAAGGGAGATATTTGACAACCTTATATTTTACTGAATTCAGAAAAACTTGAACTCTTAAGTAATCCACACAATTTCTATTTGCAAGGACGAAGGATAGTTCAAAATGTCCTTTTTGACACGTATCCTTGAATATCTCAAAAAAGTTTATTTTAATTTGCCTATTTTTTTCATAATAAACAATATTTCGCCCATCTTCACTCCAAATTTCAAGTTGGGATCTCCATGGGTTCAACCAAAAAATATTTTTTACAGAAAATCGAAATATTTTGATACACATTTTCATATGAAAAAAAAGGCGGGGACAGCCGTCAAAAATTGATGATAAGCTTTTGTAGAGGGGTCAAAAACAAGCATTTTTTACTACGGGAGGGGGATCTACCTCGCCCCGTTTACGAGGCATGGGCAATTTAAAAAAAAGAATTAATTGACAATTTAAAAAAAAATTATTACAATACAACGACAACACTTACAATAAAGTACTATACCAGTTTTGAAAGCCAGAAATCTGTTCTGTAACCGTACATATAACACTTATATACTTATATAGCATTTAAGAACGAATTTCTTTCCTTTGATGTGTTCTGTCTTTATCGGAATCCACTAGGAAATAGTCGACGTAAAACTTCCATTTTCAAGATCCGTTCCGTTTTCTTCAAGGGTTTTAAAAAAATGCGAAAAAATCCGTTCAATTTTTGGAGTATTGCTGAATGTTGGGCCTGACATCGTTTTCGTAACACAGCTCGTTGAACAAACGCAAGTGAACTTTCTCACATTCCAGACGAATCATCTTAATGACGTCCCTTAGATTATCCTCTTCTCTTTATTTTTCAGCAATAAACTCCCGCAAATTACCACTAAAACATTTAACCGGCAGCCGCATGCAACCCAAAATGCAATCCTTCCACCACATCCCATCAGGAGAGGCAACAACAATAACAAAACCACCACACTAAACAGAGATCACTCAACTAAGAGCATCAATTATTTTACAGTCTCCTTCCTCTCCACGAACGCAACTGAAACCCACGCGTCAAATTGGGAATCCATCAACCCCACTCACAAATAAATCACACGCGTCGCCGCCGCGCACCCGCATTCAATTAGTGACGAACCCATTAATGACTAATTGTATAAATATTCACCTAATGACTCCGCGTCCCCGCATCAAGGTGCATGCATTTTAAAAGCCAGCCCCAACTGCCAACTTTCATAATTAATCGGGCTTAATGGAAAAATCATCACACTTCGCATTCTGGACTTAAACAGGATTAATATTCAGTCCAAGGGGTGTTTCCCGATTTTGCAATAAATGTCTAAATAGCATACGAACGGGAGAGAGGGGTGACCGAATGTAAAATCCACTTCAGCATCAACACTTCGACTGTGTGTCATTATGGCAGCCAAACATAAAACCGACGATCTGCAGAGCCCACCCGCCCACTATCCGGGGAAACTTAATTAAAATCTCATCAAATATTCTATACAATTCCACATCCGAAGGTGGATTTCATTCATTTTGAATAGCGTGCGGTGTGCCGAGGCAAGGAGTGGTGTGCGAGTGAGTCCTGTCCCCATCCTCTCGGGAAACCGTAAAACTTTTCTCTTTACCTTTTTCCCGAGCTCAATGAATGTCGCCGTCACCTGCAAGAGACGACCAAAAAAACAAAAAAAAAAAAAACCTCGACGACGACGACGGACTGAGCAAAGATATGGAGGAACATCCTGGACGGCGTGTGTTTAACCACCGTTTAGTCGGATGAATGGATGTAGTGGTGGTGCTTTTAGAAATTCGGATAGTTCCACATCCTTCCGGTCGACATTTGCTGTTATCATTATAATTATGATTACACTAGCCTTATTCTGGAGTCATTTACATTTTACCCGGGAGTGTTGTATCATCAAATTAATGAAGTCTAAATGAGGCGACACGGCGTGGGGACGACGACGAATGACGGCCAATGGTGTTCGACAACCCTTTTAGATTGTGAGATTACAGATGGGAGGAGTCGATAAGGCGCTTAAGTGATTGAAACAATGTTCGTTGTTTATTTTTTAGATTTATAATTGGGGAGGGCGGTGGTGGGGAGGGCGGTGGTGGGGAGGGCGATGGTGAGTAGGGCTTTTAGGAAGGAAGTGTCCCTAATGAAAATCGATTGTATCTCACTTTGGGTACGTATTTGGTTTTTTAAATTAATTTTTTCTTTAATGAAAAGGAGTGAGATTTTAAGGCTTGATAGGGGATATTTATAAAGAGAGGATTGATTTTTGGCGAGACTTTCATTGTGTCGAGCTTATTTACTTTTATGTCCCAAAAACAAATCACACACGGGACAGCTGGGGCCCTATTGTGACGCAAAGTGACAAAAATTAAGTGAACTTTTAAAAAAAATTATGAGAGCAACACCTGCAATCTAAAAAAAAAAAACTGTAGGACACACAATGATATCAAGTGAGCTATAGTTCAATTTTATTCATAACGAATATTAAGCGTTTTGCCAGTTAAAGACGTTATAAACCAATTTTGTAGCCAAAAGCCCTAGCAGCTAGAGCAAGTTATGAATTAATTTGTATTATTAATAAATTGTATTAATACAGGAAAGTCTAAATCACTCGAATTTTATGGTACCAGGAAAATACTTCGAATTACAGAGGTTTTAAAATTACGGAGGTTTAGGAAAAAAATATTGCTCACTATCGTTACGTACGCACTTCAACTAAAGGTTATTAAAGAAAAAAGAAGTAAACTTGACTTCGAACAATAGAGCTATTCATTTTGTTTTGTACAAAAAAAATTCGAATTAACGGGGGCGACCAAATTGCATAGGTTTTCTTCAATTTGCATAAGAATGCTTCTATTTACAGAAGTTTTCAAATTATGGAGGTTTGAAATATCGAGGGTTTACTATATTGGGAGTACAACTTGAAGGACGCGTATTGTTACTAACTTCATATATATTCACACGCGCTATTTTTTTGACAGTGACAGCTATTGTATGTTAAAGAGCGTCGAAAAATCTAGTTAATTCCATCTGTCAAAGTATACACGAGTTAATTTACACAAGTTTTGTTTTGCGTTTAAAGTGTCGAATTTTGTACCTTCAAAACAACATTTGCGGGAAGTTTTAATTCACTACTTTCATTTGAAGAAAAGTGCAACAGATGAGCAACGTTTACTCTTTGAAGCTTACCCTGACTATTCTGTAAGTGTCAGAATGTGTCAGGAATGGTTTGCACGCTTTAAAAGTGGTGATGTTGACGTTGAAGACAAGGGATGTCCTGGCCAAGTGAAAGAGTTTGAATTGGAGGCATTACTGGAAGAAGATTCATGTCAAACTCAAGAGGAGCTTGCGAAATCATTGGGAGTTACCCAGCAAGCAATTTCTAAACGTTTCAAAGCATTGGGAATGATCCAAAAGCAAGGAAATTGGGTGCCGTATGAATTGAAGCCGAGAGACGTCGAACGCCGATTTTGCATGATGACAATGCTCGGCCACATCGCACTCAACGAGTTAAAAAATACGTGGAAAATGTTGGATAGGAATAGCTACCCCACCCGTCGCATAGCCCAGACCTGGCCCCTTCCGACTACCATTTGTTCAGTTCCATGCAGAATGCCCTGGCTGGAATACGCTTCACTTCAGTTGACGGTATCAAAAATTGGCTCGATTCATTCTTGGCCGCCAAGCCGGCGCAGTTCTTTTGGGACGGAATCCACAAATTGCCAGAAAGATGGGAAAAAGTTGTGGCTAGCGATGGGCAAAACTTTGAATGACATGTATTTTCATTTTCATATTCAAATAAATGGTTTCTTTAACAAAAAAATACGCGTCTTTCAAGTTGTACTCCCAATAATTATAATAAAAAACATCAACGTGATCACCCCACTCTTATTTTAAAACTACCAAATTTAAATTTTATCATTTAAAGTCGAATTCCAATCGTTTGCCATTTATTCAAAAAAAAACTAAAATAAGTTTTAAAGTTTCATTTCTTCTTTTCAAATCCATGATCGGTCAAATTTGTATACATTTTTTTTTCCAGACTGTGCCAAAGTCCTGAGTCACTGCCAGAGACATGAACAGAAGGAAATGCAGTGACTGTAAAATGAAGCGAATTTAGCAAGAGTCTTTTTTTGTTAGAGCGGTGCAAACTCCTGCTTTTATCAATAACGTCAATGTTTTCAGGCTTCGAGACCAAGCTAAACTTTTTAATCAGGCCATTTCTTCGTGAGCTAATTTCTTTTCTGAGTTGTATGGTTTGATGATACTTATCTCCAATTCTCTAATAAGGTCTTTCGATGCTATTGAGGTCTGCTGACTTCTGACCTTTATTGCAAAATATGAAAAAAGATTTTGAATGGTGAAAATGATTGGTGTTGTTTCTTGGTCTTTAGACTTCCGCCAGATCTTTGTTTCGTTATGAAATAAAAGTCTTGCTTTATTTTAACACCAAGCTTGGTCAATCTTATCTTTCGTTCCTTCTCAGCGGTGAAAAATTTGCCATTCATGACGAGTAATTGGAACTCAAAGCAACTAAATAATATGGTTGAATTTGACCATAGGCAAATGTTGGTTCTGTTAAATAACCTTTTTAGTAAAAATTTTTTTTAGGGAGCATGAGCCTTAAAATCGGGTTGGGCAAGAGCGACCAAGTCCAATCTCTCTGAAGCAACCGAAATCAGGTAATACACCAACGTCTAAGTGACTGAATGAATATGTCTAAAACGAAAAGGAAATCGTAGATTGTCGACCCTTTTCCTATTGAGATTCGACAGTCCTTTCTAAGTTATCGTGGATAAGCTGCATTTTAACTCAATCTTCATACAACTTTAAAAGGTTAAAGTGCTTTTTCCGGGCTCGATTCGAACCAGAAGTCCAATTCCGCAAGCTAGAATTTACCTTTCGTGTATACATTTTTTAAAACCCATACTTACTGCACATGTATACCAATCAAGCTTCGATTCCGCAAGCTGCTGTGAGTTTAAATGTGCTAAGTGAATAATTTTTTGTCAGCAAGTCTGCTGAATTGAATTTGACGTTTGAAATTAATTTTTAATTGAACAACAAATGACTACGATTTTTGTTTGTAGTTTTATTAAACAATTTATGTATTAAAAGTGAAAATAAGATCTGCTTATAATGTAATTGCAAGGAAACATATTAGACAACAAAATCAGTACATTAAATCAATTTTAATGAAATTGTTTTGTGTCTGAAAATTTATATTTCCACGGCAGAAAATTAATGATTATCAGAAACATATTAGATATTCCCATAACCCACTTGTAAAAACAAGGGAACGGCAATTCATCGACTTATTTACTTTTCCAAAGCATCTTCCTTTAATTTTTTTATGGAAAAATTCAATGCCGTTTTTACAAAAACGAGCAACAATCTACGATTAGTGCTAGTACTCGTTTTTTTTGTGCTTGAATATATTTTTTATATTTTTGCAACAGGTAATTAGCAGCGGACAAGCTCAACGATTTGCATGTCCCAGACATCTCTTCATCGCTGCATAGAATCTAAGACCTTCAGAAATAAATGCAACAAGCTTATCAAAAAGTTTCAAATTGGAGCCACAAATATTTCAATATTTAGTCCGAATGTCGGATAAATATTTTCAGATTCAAAACGAAACGAAAGCTAAAACCTTACTCCGTTTCATCCGACCACAGATTGCGGTGCTCACCATCTTTCCAGCGTAAACTGCTTGTCCTAGGATCCATAAGAGCATAGTCTTTCATCCTCCACCGATCGGATTACAATTAATGGTGTAATACACAAGAACCCGCCCCACTCGGACCTTGAACATAAATTTCTTATCCGCTTGGCGATAAGACATTCAAAAACAACAAAGCACAATTCGTGCCCCTGCCAGATAAACTCAATCTGAAAACCAATTACAACACCGGTCCAGATACAGTCCACCAATCGGCCCCCTAGCTAAGCTGAGGTGTAAAAACACTAGAGCTCCCTCCACACCACTGAAGGGACATGTGTGCCTGTCACACATACAAACTCATTTTTTTTTCACCCAGACTTTAGCCGGTAAACCTGAAATCCGAGAGTTGTTATTCGAGTAGTAAACAGTGGCGATTTATTCAATTTGTAATAGGTTTCCATGTTTGCATTTACAATGGACCCACCCCCGATAGACGGCCCCGGCATACGCCCAGTTCAAACACTCACAATCACATTCAAATGCACACACATGCATTGCCCGGGGTGTGAAAATCAACAGTAAAGAGAAGAACACGACGACCAAGCGGAAGTCCAGGAAGCACCGAGCACAGCCCCATATTCATGGTGCAGCGGAAACTGAGTGTGTGTGTGTGGGGGGCGAAAGGACTCTAAATTCAACTGTATATTTTAGGAGTTTCTGATGTAGCCCTTCGGCTCTCTGGTGGACTGGTGGCGAGGGGCGATGACAGAGAACCTATTTGGTGTAAACTTTTTAGCCTGCATAGACAATTTTGCATTTTCAGCCCCTGAAAGAGGTCTGCGAAACGGTTGGGTGCCGCTTTAATGAAAATTACTCACTATGCACTTATTTTCGATTACACTCGGTATGACGCGCCGGTGTGAGTGTCTGTGTGTGTTTGCTTGGTGAAAAGGATGAAGGTAAAAGTGCCTGCAGGAGGTCGAGACAACTGCGACTTGTCTACAGATTCTCGCCTCCAGTTATGGGGTGTGAAAATTTCATTATGAATTTTAAACTAACAACAGATTAAGGAGAGTATAAGAGAATCCATTCTTGGTCTAAATGGTGGCGGGTTTAATAATTGAAAGCTAAACATGTTTGCTAATCGGATATTAGAGGGCTGTTGCTACGATTCGGGATGTGTTCGTTGTTTGCGGATATGAATTCGGTCAGATTTTCTATTTGGTTGTTTCTTTGGCAGTGAAAGATATGCTTTAAGGCTGTATCGGAAAAAGAATAAACACGTCCTTTGAATTTTAGTCTTTGTCTTCATATTTCTGATTCACGCTGTACAAATGTTTATTCAAATTAATTTCATTCATTCGCAGTGTGATGTGTGGTTCACACTAAAACTTAAATTAGAACTCGTTTATTGGGCACAATATTCTTCAAAACTTTTAATTGTTTCCAAATATTTCGCTTCAACTGTAGCGATAAATAATTTTACTTATATTTTATTTCGATATATGGCCTCAGAGATGTCAACGATTTAATGTTCTGCTAAAAAAGGGATTAACTGACAGCAACAAATTTCCCCATAAAAAGTGATTTCTTGACGTGTTTTGATGCGGACGTCAGTCTCGGTTCTCGGTTATGTTTACTAAATTTTATTCGATTTTTGTGTGTGTTTTGTGTTTTGCCTTAAATTTTAATTACCAACCAACGGCCGCAATAAGGGCCTAATTCGTTTTAAAATTTTTAGAATGAGGAAATTCTCTCCCGGATTGCTGTCGAAAACCGTCAAGATCTTCAATGCACTCCGACAAGGGGATGGGCTAGCCTGCCTCCTCTTCAACCTGGCGTTGGAGAAAGCAATCCGGGACTCTGAGACATCAAGAAGAGGGGCAATCGTCACCAAGTCTACTCAATTACTGGCTTACGCAGACGATGTGAAAAAGCCATACAAAACTCCTTCATCCAGATCGAGCAGGCGGCAAAAAACCTGGGGCTGCACATAAATGAAGGAATGACAAAGTACATGGTCGCATCGTCTGCGAGAAATGTTAGAAGAACAGTCAAGGTAGCGGAGAACGAATTTGCAATCGTGCAATCCTTTAGCTACCCAGGGTCAGTAGTAGCCGCGGATAATAACATGGAAGAAGAAATACGCGGGCGGTTACTTAAAGCCAACACAACCTACTACAGTCTTGCAAGGCTTTTCAAATCCAAGAACCTTACCTTGAATTCAAAACTGCTGCTATACAAGACACATCACATGTGTCAAAATTATAACGCGCACAACATACTGGAGGCGCGAAAAGCTAGGCTCTGGCCCTTTACCAGTAATCACATAGGGATCCGAGACTTGGTTGCTTAGCCAAAGGCATTCTGACTTCTTAGCCGCGTTCGACAGGTAAGTTTTACGGAGAATTGTTGGCCCCATACGTAAGGAAGGATAATTTCGGAGACGGTACAACCATGAGTTGTATGAAATCTATCTCGAAGCAGATGTTATAACGAAAATAAAGCTCGGTAGACTCCGGTGGGCTGGACACCTAACGAAGAGGACCCTGCTCGGAAAGACCTTTTTGGTACAATTCATGGTACAAGACAGCGACGCAGACCGCGCTTACGTTAGAAGGATGGCGTAGACCAGGACGCCCGAAGCCTTGGGGTGCCCAACTGGATGACGTCGGCAAGCGATCGGGATAGGTGGAAGTGCTTGCTGCAGGAGGCCCGGACCGGACACCGGTTGTTGCGCCGATGATAATGATGATTTAAAACCAACGCGCACCGGTACCTCCTTTCCATCTCTCCCTCGGACCCTTCGGCGAGTGCTGTGTCTTAAACAGGATACTTAAGGGTAGCCCCAATACCTTTAGCACGCGCAAAATAAAAAAAAAAATATGGAAATTTGCAATTTGCATGCTGCAATTTTATCTATTAACATGAGACAACGTTTAGGTGGAAGTCGCACACATTTTTCTTCAAAGTCTCATTTTGAAAACGAAATTGAAATTGATAGCGATTTAGGTAAAAAGTAACCAGCATTGAAGGCTTAATATCAAAAGTCTAGCTATATCACGTCGAAGTGGGGAAAACAAATTATCAATAGATGTGTCAAAGGGCTATATTGGCGGCGAGAAACATTTGTCTTGACGAAAAAAAGCATTGTTTAGGTAATAAATTCAAAAAACTATTTTTTTTTATGTTTCTTAACATTGTTCAGAGGTAAGCGATTTTGCTCCGCGAAAGTATGACTGACTTTCTGTTAAGATTTCGAGCGTAACCACCTACTGTGAATGTCAAAATAACCTATGACGTAAAAAGAAACCAATAGATGGCCCATTCTTTAAATTTGCGCTATACGTTCAATTTTTTTTTTACATTTTTAGTAAGACTTTCTGTTTTTGCTGTGATCTCATTCTAGAACCACAGTTGATCAAAGCAAAATTCTTCTTTTTTTGCTGTTCAACTTTTTTTATCTCTTACTTGTGCAAAAACACATTTGATGCGTCAATTATACCAATTATCTTTTTAAATCTAGTAGAAGCAATGGCATTTCTACTTCCCTGCCACGGCTATATATCCCACATCACTAACGAGTTCCACTAAAATCTCATAATTTCCTTATTTGCCAAGTTTGCCACCCCTCAACAACTTCGTTGAATTGGACATTTATCGTGTTTGATTACGTAAAATTTCAAAAGCTTCGTGATTGATTACCTGAAAATTCAAACGCGATGAAGATCTGCACTGCTAATTAAATCCCAAGTCCAATTAGCATCCAACTCAATGCCAATAATTGAACAAGCCGCCCGTTCCATGGTCCACATGTTGCCCGCCGGTCGAAACCGACATCTATACATTCTGAATTCGCCACAATAATCGCAACAATTACACGATCAGCCGCCCATTCAAAAAGGACTTCACTGCATTCAACAATCGCAGCAGTAGCTCGTCCCCCCCGAAGGCATCATTAGAACCCCACTCGATGCAGGAGTCGTCGTAGCTCAAAATTACCAATCCGATGCGGAAAACTGTAAAGCCAATTAAAACTTTCCGCCTCGACTGCACAATTACGTCCTGAAAAAGATGCAAAAACCCCCCACATATGTGTACCGCTCGCACTTATTGTTTACCGCCCACCCACAAGGTTTCAAATTCATCAAAGATACACTGTGTCTCATGACAAGACCACCCACGGAGCACCGGGCCAGTACATCATTTGCATTAAAATTAAATGCACACCACACCGCCGCCCGCCAGGGCACCGGGCACCGGGCACCGGGCACCGGGCACCGGGCACCGGGCACCTCGTCCGGATCCGGCATAACCTAGAAACAACCACAACCGCCGACAGTTCATCGTATAAAATAACCAGACCGTACGATTTGGTTAAAACTCGGATCCACATCCGGCCGGGGGTCCGCGCCGAAAAGGTGCACGCCGGCCCCGAATGCATGCAGCGCACTTCTGGTGGGGAAGTGGTGAAACTACTCCCCACCAACCCAACGCCCACAGCGCACAGGATATTAGAATTTGGTATATTGTGTGGTTGAATCCTTGTGGGTTTCCTGCAGATCGCATTGTTTTACGCTGTATGCACAATGCCCCTTATTGCGGTGCTCGCGCAAGCTCGTCTCCCCCGGCCCGGTCGGCTCTGCCTTTTATTTACGAATTATCCTGTGCGAGCGAGCACTGCGCGCTAATAAATTTCGCCATGGATGCTTGAACCGGGCATCGGGCACAATGGCTGTACGCCTCCCCGCCGCTAACGCAATATATTTGGAAGTTTTCCCAGCCCCAAGAACCACGGAAGCGACAGGACGAGAGCCGAACACACACACAAAAAAAATGAAACTCGAAAAAAAAAAACCCAAACCCAACCGAAAACCGTTCAAATTCCTAAAGTGTACACAAGGGGGAGGGAGAGGTCCTGCCTCCTGCCTCAACGACGGCAGGGTTTCCGCAGCACCAAGCCGGGATAATGTGCATGTGTGTTTCATTAAAGTTTCAACCGCCAACGCGTGCTGTGCGGCGGTGGTGGGCGCAGGAATATCCTTCGCTGCAGCTGTCCTGGCCCGGCCTGATGAAACTTCGTCGCTCGCTTCCTTGCCGCTCTCGCTCAGCGATTTTTAGGACACGGCCAGCGTGCCGTGGCGTGGGTGTGCGCAATTACAACGATTTTCGAATTGTGGTTTCCGCAAAAAGGACTCGTCTGTGTTCGCTGCAATCATCAGATAAATGTACTCGTATCCGCTTGTCTCCTCCTGCGGATGAAAAATCCAATTTAACTTCTTTCAATAAAGAAGTCGTTTTCGCCGTAATTAAAGTCGAATGGAGTTGATCAGATCCAGATCAATCAATCGACCACGATAAACCACAACCGACCTTCGACGTCCTGCCTGGAATTTCGATTATTACGAAATTCCCATCCGCTCTAAGGTGCCCAACCGGAATGACAACCGGACATGACTTTTATTCCCAGTCAGGTGCGCCGGGTCCCCACTCGATAGCTCATTACGATTCAGTCCTTCACGAAATGTTGCCAAGTTCATAAGTTGGACTGGCTTAAGCGCCTCCTCCCGCCGGACTCGACGCCTCTGTCGCTGTCTCTGTCTCTGGTTGGTGTTAATTTTCGATCCTTTTGTTAGTTGGAAATATATCAAATCTGCCAAGGATGTGCAGTTGAAGGGTAATTAATTCATTTCGATAGGCATTTGGGTCAGAGCCTGGTTGATTTTACGGCTGGCGAAGTAGTCCATCGTCCTGTCCTATTCAGCACAAAATTCCAACGTTAGTTAGTATCTTTTATGTCGAGAGAGAGAGAGCAGAGTGAATAAATTGAGATAAAGTCTCTTTGTTCCTTCGTCCTGGCCAGCTCACATCCACACCCACAGCTCCCCCCTTGAGGTTTTCTCCGTCCGTCGGTTGGTCGTGTCCCTTTTTGGCTTTCATTATTAAAATTTTCGTTCTGCTGTTGAAGCAACGACGACGAGGAGAATCCGGAGACATCGGCTGATGGCGCCAGCATGAGAATGAGGTTAAATGCGTAAGGATTTAAATGTCCAATTTTCAAAATTGAAATGTCAGTTGGGACAACATTTCAAATGATGAATCGAGTGTACTGGAGGGGGTCCTTGGAAATTGGCAAAAGTGGTTGGAACCTGCGGTTCTCTGTGTGTGCGAGAGAGGAGGAGAAAAGGTAGATTTTGGTTTTTGTGGTATTTACTGATTTTATCTGTTGACAGGAAGTCACTGCTTGTGTTTTGAAAATCGTCTTAATTGATCGATTGAATGATATCGGTGGTGAATCGATTGCTGTATGTCTTTCTGTGGAAGTTTCCATTTGAAAAGTCTTGCTTACCTAGAAAAAAAAAAGAAAGGAAATGTTATTTCAGTTTGCCAACATATATTTGAGAAATGTTCAATTAGAATGACACTGCAAGGAATGAAGAACACACATTATAAAGAACACACATACATAAAAAGCATGTTTTAGTGATCGAAACTTTAATAACATTTTCAAATAATTGGCATTCGGAAGGTGTTTCTTTGTTAGGTTCGTCCCAACATTAAAGGTTAGTGAACGCCGGTGGCAGGTGGCAAAGCTGCATCACATTGTGCCGAAGATGGGAAAATCGATTTAATTGAAGTTTCTGGCAAAGGGTTTCTGGGCAGAAATTTGAATTCAATCTAAGGATACTTTGATCAATTCGAAAGCACCAAAGGAGTATTTCAAATAGCCCAACGTATCGAATCTTTGGGGTAACCTGAGAAAATCTTATCAAAGGAAGATTTGTCTTAAGGCGATGTTCAAAGCACGAAATGACTTATTAAAGTACAATATTTTAATTTACATAGCCAATAGGCTTTCGGCATAACCAGTGAATATGGTATCAAACAAGATCCTATTTCCAATTCATTACAATATTTATCTACAGGTCAAGTAGCTCAATCGTAAATGAAAGGGTCAAGACCCAAGGATAATGAGATGAACTTTGGTTTTACAATCATGAACAACTCCTTCAATTGTTGTATTATAGGTTCAAATCTTTTACAGGAAAAATGGTTAGCTTGCAAAATTGTCAGTGAAATCTTGACAGAAATTCAATATTGTACTTCCACAGAACGAATTCAATCGCTTTACGCTTGACTAATGTTGGCAAGTATTGAGGACGCATTGCCAAAAAGAGCTGTGGGATTTTTGAAAAAAAAGTCGTGTTATAAACCGTCTTGATGATGTGAATTTGTCGCCTCAGAGCTGCGGTTTGACTCTTTGAACTTTTTTTTTGTAAGAATCGATGTTATACCAACAAGCTGGAAAGGATTCAAGCATTTAAAACCAATTTCAGTCTGTGAGCTGCAGCCCGAAACCATCAAGAAGGTGTTGGAAAATCGGAGTGAGAGAATAATCTACTACGAAGTCAGTCGGGGCAGCCACTTAAAGATGTTTTTTTTTATTTTAATTTTTTATTTATTTGTTAATAACTAGCTGTACCCGGCGCGCCTTGCTTTACATAAAATAAATCAAATTTTAAAAAAGCACTCTTTTTCTAACCTTGGAGTTCCATATCTTTCCAACGGTACCTTCTACCAACAAAACTCCAAAGAAAGCTCAATCTCATTTTCAAAGACCTTTTGGTTGATATATCACTGGACAGGATCAGGCGAACTTTAAAAGTCAGCGCCCTCAATAGGAGCCATCCCACCCCCCAAAAAAAAAATTGGTACCAAAACCTTTTTGACAGAATTCTGAACAAAGTTGCCAAAGACATCAATGCTCTATCTCTTACCATTTAGAAGTCTATAAAGGACAAACAAACAAACATTGATTTTTATATATATATAGAGATGAATAGCTTCTACTGTACTACTGCATTCTATAATTGAAATGTTTGCTCTAATTAACAGAGCCATAACAATTGGAAAAAATAGTTTTGCTCATTTTAATGAATTCTTAAAAAGAAACCTGGATGGTCCACCCTGTATAAACTCGTTAAAATTAATTCGAAGGCTTGTTGCTTCAAGGCAAGTCCACGGTGATCTCAAATTAAAACAATTTACAATAATTCATCATAAGAAAGAATCAATTTTATAAACGGCATAGGGTTTTCCACATTCAAAAGGTATAGGGTCTCCACATGTGTCAAAATTATAACGCGCACAACACAGTGGAGGTGCGAAAAACTAGGCTTTGGCCCTTCGTGGGCTGCTATGCCACTAATAATGATGATAGGGTTTTCCAATAAGAGGTGTTATTTTGCCTAGCCCGTTATCTCGGTTGATGTCACTTTTGGAGCTGTAATTTTTGACATTTGGCAAGTAACGCCATTAGTAAAAATGGAACGACAGATGTTTCAACAATGCACTGAAATTATAAAAATTCACTATGAACACGGTGAATATTTGACAGAGACGGTTCGTAAAGCTAAAACATTTTTGGGTCGTCGTGAACCACCTTGTCGGACCGCAAAACAGAAATTGGTCTGAAAATTCGAGCTGTTGGGATAAGTTAGTGATGTGAAACCCGTTCACGTCGCTCAAGAACAACTGAGAACATTGCTGCTGTAACCCAAAGCATTGAAGAAAACCCAGACTTGTCTATTCCTCGTCGTTCGTAGAAATTTGGCATTCCATAAACGTCATTATACCGTATTTTGCATAAAGACCTGGTTTTTAAGGCTTGTAAGTCTCTGTTAACACAAGAACTCAAGCCGGTCGATCATCAATAACGTCGTGTGATTGGGTCCTTGAAATCCGGAATTTTATCGAAAAATTATCTTGACTGATGGGCTCATTTCCACCTTGTTGGCTCCGTCAATAAGCAAAATTGTTGCATGAGGCAAATGACCCTTGTCGACTTTCCAGACTCTCTACTATTCAACAATTTAAGAAAAATAAGTGAACTCTGGTCATTGTTTGGAAATTGAAAAGTTTTTTATTTAATTAAAATCCTCAAGAAATTTAAATACCAGAATAAGCAAAAAGATCCGCAACGCAGAAGCTGTTGGTCATTTTAAATGAAAATGATCAGAAGTCGAAGATCTGCAGTTGCAGGCGAGTAGATATAATATAATTGTATTCAAAAATTAAATTTCTCTAATATCTTAAGACATTAAATATTCTTGGTCATAAGGGTGATTTTTTAAAAGCTTTAGGAAAGTTTTTCAAAAAAAAAAAAACACATAAAATTCAGAAAAATGCATGAAATCTTTATTTGAATCGAGAGTACGGTCCATATAATTTAATGTTTGAAGATTATTTCATGCAAATGTTGACCTTGAGTGCGCCTCAAATGCTCCATCCGCTTAGTCCCATTTTGGCATACTCTTTCCAACATTTCGGCCGGTATCTCACGAATAAATGCTTCAATGTTGTCTTCCAATGCGTCAATTGAAGCGGGCTTGTCTGTATAGACATAGCCCCACAAAAAATAGTCTAAAGGCGTTAAATCGCACGATCTAGGCGGCCAATGGACCGGTCCCGGAACTGGAACGTGAAATAAAATGTTCACCGAACTCGCCTCTCAATAAGTCCATTGTTGCGCGTGCTGTGTGTCATGTGGCATGTGGCATCGTCTTGTTGAAACCACATGTCATGCAAGTCAAGCTCTTGCATTTTGGGCAAAAAAAGTTGGATATCATCTCACGGTAGCCCTCACCATTCACAGCTACGTTACGATTCGCATCATCTTTGAAGAAGTACGGTCCAATGATGCCACCAGCCCATTAACCATAAACCGCACCAAACTGTGACTTTTTCTGGATGCATTGGTAGCTCTTGCAATGCTTCTGGCTGATATTCACTCCAAAATCGACAATTAAGCTTATTTACGTACCAGTTGAGCCAAAAATGAGCTTCGTCGCTGAACACTTTCTTAACTTTCTGAACTTTCTTAACAGAGCCATTCCATTATTCAGTGTATTCATCTCCTATACATAGCCATATAGCATAGGTGAGTATTTGGTTAAAGTAAATTTATTTGAGCTTTTTCTGAGAAGCCAGATTGTTATAACTTGTTGATCGATTTTACACTCAATTTCTTGACGCTTAAAATGTCATGTGAAAACTGTCATATAATGCATTTTATTGCCTATGTTTCATACCCGTGACAAGCTAACATCCGCAAAAAAGTCACACAACTTATATTTCTAGTTCACCCCAATCTCATTCATTTTATGTGCGCAGAAAAAAAAGAACATCAAATCCACTAGTGTCTCTCCCACGCTTGTCTAAGATCCCGTCCATCCAAAAGAATCACACACTCAACCCTAACCCCTTTATCTCACGTGTCATCCAGTGAGTGAGTCTATTTGTCTGGTTTATCGTTCCACATCTACTTTAATATCCAAATGCGAAATGTTGAAAATGCTAATATCCCGTAGTCCTTTATGTGCAAGGCCACCAACTGACGGGTGGAGTGGCATGAGAGGTGCACCCACTTTGTCGGGAAAAGCCCGAGCCAACTTCAACTCCAACTCCACTCTCACAGAGGAAAACCTCCTGCTTGGCAGACAGTTAGTCCGGACAGAAAGGGGCCTCTGCCAGTCCTCCACTGCCACGCGTGCAGCCGGCACACAAACTTCCACCGTCGGGAAGCGGCGTGCAATAAAACTTATATGCAGATGTGATTTGTTATGGTTGGATGGAAGGAACCGCCAGCATTAAATTTATGAAATTATTATGCGCATTTACCTGGCATTAACATAATACGTATGTGCCATTGTACGGAATGAATGCGAGAGTTCGTGGGGTGGCATCCCCTCCGCATGGAATATTGGCTGAAGTACGTTTTTCACTGGCTGTGGGGTGGGGAGCTCGTGGTTCCCTTATCTATGCGCCTGCAGTTGAACAACTCCGAGGACGTTCCTTTTTCGTTTCTTTTTTGGAAAATTAAATTGGATCCTTTCATTTTCATTTTCCTTCTTTGGTTAGTGTTTTTCTTTTTCTCTTTTTTCTGTTTTTCTTTTTTTTCTCTCGTTCGGTGTCTGTGTGTTGGCAAACGATTCCGTTGCTGTACTTTTGCGGGATGAAAGATGACTACCGAGGAAGACGTTTTTAAAACATCCGCATCGAAGTTGAGCTGTATTCATCCACGTCTCTCTGCCAGAACTTTATTAGATATTAGATTTTAATTCATAAATTAAATCGTATTAAAATGATTGAGACATGGATGGGGATGGGGATATAAACATTTGAATAGCAAGTTACTCTCTGCGTGGAGATGGATAGATACTTTTGTAGGGCTGCGCCTTCTGTGCGGTGAATCAAAAAGAATTTCCAGTAATTGGCTTCATTATTCGCAATTACTCATCATCTATGGCATGGAATTGCGGAGATAGAAATCACGTTCCGGGTGGTATCTGTATCTGTGTGCTCTCAATGAGTTTATGAATCGGAAAATTTTAATTAAATCGTTTGGGGGGCGGGTGTATATGTGTGTGTTTGAATAATAATTTTATTGATTTATTTCATGAAAGGTAAAGTGGTTTTGGGTTGAAGTACGACTTTAATTAGTGGAGAAATGTGTATTTTATTGTGGTTGATTCTTTTAGTGATTTTGAGGATCTTTTGTGTTTGTCGGGAGGCCACCCCTTTTCACAAGTGGTCCCTCAGAGTTGAACAGAAAGAACGAATAATGAGTTTGTATCTCATTGTGTCAAGAGTCTTGATAGTTTCCCTTCCCGTTTGAGTGGTCGATATTATTACTGTTGTTGGGGAGGTAGGCATATTTAACCCTACGCCAGGTTGAGGTTAATGGCTTTTCTTTTCAAAGAAAGAAAACTCTTTGAGGCTGCACTTCAAGTTGCTCTAAGCCACTTTTGCAACAATTAACTTGATTGAGAGCTCCCTTTGATTCTTTTTGAGTTCAATAGGTGCGGAATGGAAACTAACTGAAGCGGGTACAATTGTTTCGATTAGGGGCTGAGTTATTTGTGCTCTTTATGAAGGAGTTCCATGGGTGATTGCTCTAAGACTAAGTACAGCCAGTCCCAAAGACGGACGGAAAAAAATTTAAATGTGTGAAAATAAGTTAGGGGGAATGACTGCTTTTAAGCTAGTGTAAGCAATAGTCGTATGCTTAAAGTTACATTAAAAATGTTTTCAATAAATAAAGTAGAAAATCTTAAAAAACATTTTAAGGTCGATAGAAATAGGAAACTCTTTTCAGCCCTCAGAATAAAACAAAGCAAAATCTAAATATTTCACACTTTCTTAAGAAGATGAGGAAATCGTAAGAAGCAGGCGATACAGCGCATGCATGAAAATTTGTTAATTTTTAATGTATAGCTGGATAATTTGATAAAATTGGTAGAAATGATTTTGGATAGTTTGGCTCCAGGTAAAAATCTGTTTGAAAGTAATTTTCTATCTAGACTTAAGCAGCCAGGATGACTAGTAAATATTAGATTGTCAAATATCTCCCTTCCAACTTTTTGTCTTTTGAATTTTTCGGCTATGTATAAAGCGCTACAGGGCTCGTATCTGGCAATACTATACATCATTTGAAAGGTCTTGACATAACCTACAACCTACAAGTTTTAGACGTGTAAACATGGAGTTCACTAACGCCGAAATTCGCGCTATTTTAAAGTTTTTCTTCGTTAAAGGCAAATCCGCTAGAGAAACGTTCCGTGAGATTAATTGTGTTTTGGGGGATGGTACTCTATCACTTCGAACGGCGGAGGAATGGTTCCGATGATTCAGAGCCGGTGAAAACGACACCATGGATAAGCCAGCCGGCGGAAGACCTGTGACGACAAATACCGATCGAATCATGGAAAACATCGAGTTAGACCGGCATGTGGCATCTAGTGACATCGCCCAGGAGATGGGAGTTAGTCACCAAACCATTTTAAACCATCTGCAGAAGCATGGATACAAAAAAAAGCTTGATGTTTGGGTGCCGCATGATTTGACGCAAAAAAACCTACTGGACCGAATCAACGCCTGAAACGGAACGAACTCGACCCATTTTTGAAGCGGATGGTGACTGACGACGAAAAATGGATCACATACGACAATATCAAGCGAAAACGGTCGTGGTCGAAGGCCGGTGAATCATCCCAAATAGTGGCCAAGCCGGGATTGACGGCCAGGAAGGTTTTGCTGTGTGTTTGGTGGGATTGGAAGGGAATCATTTACTATGAGCTGCTCCCATATGGCCAGACGCTTAATTCTACCATCTACTGCCAAACACTGGACCGCTTGAAGCAGGCGATCGACCTGAAGCGTCCAGAATTGGCCAACAGGAAGAGTGTAGGTCAAGGCAAGACAACACACTTCGTTGATGACTCGTCAGAAGCTACGGGAGCTCCGATGGGAGGTTTTATCGCATCCACCATATAGCCCGGACATAGCGCCAAGTGACTACCACCAGTTCCTGTCCATGGCGAACGCCCTTGGTGGTGTGAATTTGAACTCAAAAGAGGCTTGTGAAAAGTGGCTGTCCGAGTTCTTCGCAAATAAGGAGGGGAGCTTCTACGAGGGGGATATTATGAAGTTGCCGTCTAGATGGAAACAGATTATCGAACAAAACGGCGCATATTTGAACTAAATCCGATCACTGTAACACTTTTTATGAAGCATTGAATGAAGAGCAAAAAAGCGGAAGGCAGAAGACAACCTTATATAAGTTAACGACAAAAAAATTGAAAGCTGACCGGAAAGCTGAACCTCCAATTGTTTTTCCCGTGGGAAGCAGTCGAACGTGCATTTGGGTTTTGCTGACACAGCGTCTGGGCAGAACACACGCCCCAGAACAATGCAGCGGCAGCATTAGATTTAAGTTTACTTTAAGTTTAGAATTAATTTTGTAATTCAGTCTTTAAGTGAGAGTCGTTGAATAAAATTCTTTTTTTTAAGAAAGAAAAACGTAATTTATATTTTGAAGGGAATAGTCATGCCAATTTATGTATACTAATGGTTTTTCACAATATTTTTTCTTGTATTTGCAGCCATCAATTATATGAGAAAATATTTTTTTTTAAACAAAAAATACGTGCAGTGCAAAACGCCCAATAAGCCGTTGTTGTTGAGATAATAGCAACGCCTTTGTTCTAGCCCAGCCTACCTTTAACGTAATGGAATTCACACAATCAAATCAATTATCCGATGGAAGCACTTAATTGCAGTCTTTCAAATATTCGTGGCCAATCAATACCAATCATGGTCGATTAACTTTTGCCCATGATCATGTTAGAGCTCTGGGATGTTCGAATCCAATCATGACTAATCGAAGCCATGATGTCTAATTCCATAAACATTAACTCCAGAAACTATTCGCTCACCGCACCATCTAAAGGAAAAAATGTTCCAAGAAAAAGAACTGGAAGTTCTACAAAAACCTGGTAATCCTACAAAAATCATGTATACATACCCCTAAAATAGTGCAGGTCAGAAGCGTCGTGATGCCGATTGCACTTAACGATCCTAGGCATAAATCCTGTAACACACAAATGCGGCTACCTTCAGCGTACCAGAATGGAACGCTACTGCAATCCTAGGATATGAATGCGAACTAAAATTTTGAGACATTTCAGAGCAAAATACAAGAAAAAACGACGATCTAATCGTCAAAAAAAAAAAAAACGATTTGAAAGTCGTTTCAATGAATGGGATCAGTGGATGGATGTAATGAATGGTAGCATATAGCTTCTAGCATAGCTCAAAACTTTGGATTCCATTCTAAATAAATTAATATTATTTATAAAAAAGGTGGTCCAATAAAATGCTCCATGAACTTAGAACGTGAGGGTGAGCGCGTATTAATTCGACTAATTAATTGTTGAAAGTCATGATGTGTCCCGCATTATGTCGTCTTATTCTAAAATAAATCTGAATTTCTATGTTTTCTGGAGAATGTTATAAAAAATTCAATAAAATGATTCAGCTCAGAGTTTTAATGTTTCCGTCTTGTATTTTATTTTGTTTAGTCTTAAAAATCGCTATGCTCGATCCAAGTCTTACATTCTTCTAATCCCAATGCTTACTTCACTTGTCATAAAGCCTTAAAGACCTTCTACGATTATGAATGCCAGACTACCCATAGACATGCTAGGCTACCCCTAATTTCCATTTCTACTTCCTCCAAGAAAACTCCACACACTCAAGTATCCTTCTCTTAATTACACTTCCACCGTCCCCCTTCGCCAATCAATATACGCCCACGACTTGCCTAAGACTTAATCGAGGCAAAAAGAAAAAAATAAAGCCCCCGAACAGATAGCAGAAGTCAAATGAACACACATAAAATATAACAAATGAACTTCCAAACGGAAATCTTGATAATCCTTCGCATGAAAAAAAAAGTCAACACAAGAGAAGTTAAACACAAAAACGAGGATATCTTCCTGATTGGAGTGTATTATAAAATATCCCCCCCGGAGCTCGAGGCGAACAAGGAGAAATTAGTAAAGCACGGGAAGAAAGGATGGCAAACCGGCAGCAGAGTCCTTTTTTTGCGAATCCGCATGCACGGAAAAGGACTAAACTCGAATTCATTCTGATGACTCCTTTTTT
This sequence comes from Syritta pipiens, assembly GCA_905187475.1. Taxonomy (NCBI): domain Eukaryota; kingdom Metazoa; phylum Arthropoda; class Insecta; order Diptera; family Syrphidae; genus Syritta; species Syritta pipiens. The sequence goes on along the minus strand of LR994571.1, from coordinate 101,082,198 downwards.
TTTTTGTCCGGGTGTGAGGAATTATGGAGATGCCATAAATTCATTTTCTCTCTGTGTGAGAAGAAATATTTTCATCCTCGTATGTGTGTGGGTCTAGAGTCAAAGGTTCAGCGTCAAAACAAAGCCAAGGACGAGAAATTAATAGAAACGGATATGGTGGGAAAATTTAAAAGGACATTTCTGGCATGCCATGTTTATTTATTATCATCCCTCTTGACAACGCACAGACACACAATGGCCAGAGAGAATGTGTCTCTCATGAAAATTCCCACATAAAGTCTTTAAAAGGTTCGCTTGTATGAAAAATGAGATGTCATCCTTGGAATAATAAGGACAAAAGATAAAAAGCTCTCACTCCATTCTTTTTTTTTTCTTTCTTTACAATCAGAGTCGATTCATCTATGAAGTGGAAAGATATTTATTCTTCTTCTTCGTTTTTTTTTTTCTGTCCGTTTTTCTTTTCATATCCTTACGTTCGTTCATTTATTTTATCTCTCAACCCCTTCTATGCAATCCAATTTCTAAGATATCTAGTCTCAGTCATACGTACACACGGGGGAAAAGTCCAAAAAGAGTCCAAGGAGTCCAAAGAGTTGAAAGAGTCCTTCCTTAGAAATTTTATTTTTATTGCAAAAGGATTTTTCTTCCTTTTTTTTTTTTCTGAACACCTGTGTACCCGCTGTGATGTTCTTTAGGTGTGAAGATGGAAAGAATTCAGCGAAAAAGGACATTTGGTTTTCTTTTGAATTTCGTTTTATTGCTTCGGGTTGGTGCATGCAGATTTAAGATGATGGCCAAGAAGAATAGATGCAGTAAAAAGTGATGTCCGATTCATCAAAGATTAAAATGGCTGCGATGCGGTGGAGTAATTTTTCTAAACTTTATGATGTCGTGTCTTGAAATGATCTGCGAATGGTATTGTTGAACGTGCAGAGTGTTTTTGCAGGAACAGTTTTTAATTCTTAGTGAAGCTTCTTAAGGAATAAAACTTAAGTGGCTTTCAATGGAAAGATTTCTGAAATTCCACAAGTCGAAGGGAGTTTTTAGTTTTTCAATAAATCGGTGGATTAATTTTGTTCGTGGAAGGATCGTTAAATTGTTTCTAAGCTCCAAGTAATTGTTGGTAACTGTAAGCTCCAAGTGATCGTTGGTAACTGTAAACTCCAAGTGATCGTTGGTAACTGTAAACTCCAAGTGATCGTTGGTAACTGCAAACTCCGAGTGATCGTTGGTGGTTTGTTTAGCCACAAAAAGGCCGAATGCAGAGTTTGTGGATCAATGTCAGCTTAGAAAAGAACAGAAAATTGAAAAAGGAAAAGCAACTAAAGCATCACCAAACTGGCGAGAGTTTTTAAACCCACGTACACTTCGAAACGACCTAATTTTTTCCTCACAACGACATTTCACCACAAAATTTGCAATCGAATTCAAACAGTTTCCCACTTCAAACCTCCGCACTTCAGGAATTTTCACATCCCGTCCACCTTGACTTCGAAAACTCTGCTCGCACTTTTTCACTTTCAACTGCAATCCTCTCCCCTTGTCCATTCAAATTGAATTCATATCGACAACTTCATCATCTGTCGTGCTCTGTCTCCCCGAAAAAAAAAAAAATCGCAATCAGCTTCAAAAGCGTTAGCCTTGCCACAGAAGAAGAACGAAATCAAACATTTGCACGTCATCTGCATGTCCTTAGCCCACATCCGCACCACCCGCACACACGCAGAGTCTCTTCCCCTCCACTTGCTCTAAACATAAAAGCAAACAATAAAAATTGCATGACAATATTACGTATGCAAAAGTCAAGGACATAGCCGATCAATCATACGGAATATGAATTTCCTTCATCGTGTCACTTTTCTTCCTTTTTTTCTGAAGCACCCTCCCCAGTCCTCTTTTGGTTTGGCTTATCCGCTTGGTTGTCCTTGTGTGGGTATGTGTGTGTCGTAGGATACCAACAGCGACATTTATATTACTTCAATTGGCACAGGCAACAACAACAACAACAAGACGAAAAAAAGGACGACGAAAAAAAAAATAAATAAATAAATTTAACGCGTCACAGGAGTGGATGTGTATAAGTGTGTACACACCGCAAAAAAAAAAGGAAATCCCCTAAAACAAGGTCATCTGCTTATAATGTCCTTTTTTAGTTGCGCCCATCCCCCACCCGGATCCTGTTTGTGTGTGTGTGTGCGCAGGAAGTGTGAATAGAAAAAAAATTACCAGCAATTTATTTGGATTGTGTTGAGAAGAAGGATGAGACAGGACTTGGCATTACATTCCTTTTTTTTTTTTTTGCAGCTTTGCTTTGCTTTACGTTTTCGTTTTTCGTTGTCGTTTTTCTTCGTCCTGTGGGGGAGACGACAGACTGTACATCATTATGGAAAGCCTGATATCCTGTGTATATCTAAATCTCGCCCAGGTTACCGAGGACAAAGTACAAGAACACGCTTAAATTGAAAGAGAAGACAGGGCGACGTACGAGAATACAAGAGCATTCCCCCGATGATTGGCATTCCATGCGTATACGCAACATTAAAGGGAGACAACAGGGACGAGGACGACAGGACGGCAGGGAGTGGCAACAGCGCTAGCGTCGTCGGCTTGATTTGTTCAGTATCCATATCTCATCTTTGCAAATATCCAAATACATATACGTGTGTGTATGTACAGACGTTTCTTCATGGGGGGGAGCAAAGAAAAATGAAAAGAAATTTAGGCAAGTTATCCTTGAAAAGTATTTCCCTCTGTCGGTCGGTGGTGCCGCCCTTTCCGCCGATCATCCTGTGGATGAGCTTGAAAAAGAAGAATCACCTACATATTACCTTCACCTTATACATTACCCCATTGAGATATAACAATTTCATCTGTCGAAAGGACGAAAGGAGTTTTCTTCTCGAGAGCTCACCGTGTGCATGTGTGCGAATGGAAACATCCGAAAACGATTTTGAATGACATTAAAGGGGGTGAGAGAATTGAGGGAGAGCAACAAAAAAAAAGTCCTGATTCAGGGGATATCGGTGACCTTACTCTTTTGGGTTTCTATTTTTTTCGTTGAAGTTCGTTTTTTTTTTTTTTTTCATTCAGCCTCCTTTGGAGTTTCCGGTCGACACACAGTGGGAGGAGAGGAGCTCATTAAAAGTGAAACTCCTTAGCCAGAATTAATGAAGCGGAAGGATTGATGTAGGGCAAATCATTTTTCCATGTGCCTCGTTATCCCTTTTTTTTGTGGAGACTGGTGAACGAAAAAACAACACACGCACAGTCTGGTTAGGGTTTCTAAATTTAATTAGAGAAGTAAGAGGGAAGAGATCTTTAATGATCTCTTTAAGGTTAACGTAGGTTTTATTTTCTGTTAATCGTGCTTGAATGTGTAGAGAGAGAGAGAGAGAGAGAGAGAGAGAGAGAGAGAGAGAGAGAGAGAGAGAGAGAGAGAGAGAGAGAGAGAGAGAGAGAGAGAGATGCGGAAGATCATTTTACATCTTAAAGTCAGTTAATGCAATGGACGCACAGTACTAGTCATGAAGACATTTCAGGAATGTTCTGAAAATATGATTGAAACATTTGAGTTCTTTTTTTACGCATCTAATTACTTATGAACCAAATATTTATCGAAATCAAGAAGCAAATAAATACCTATTCCTGCCATAAGATTTGTTAAAATTATTAAAAAAAGCTATAAAATCAGCCATTATGTAACTCAGTAACTGCAATTATTCGAAGAACCAAGCGAAGTTACTACGAGGGCAAGTTTTCTTGCAGTAACACAAGTTCAGATTTTTGGAAAAATGTACGCTTAATGGGTATCTGTTCAAATAACGCTATAGCCCGAGAAAATGTTAATATTGAAATACTAAATCGCAATTTTGTCCAACCGTCCTCGAGCGGTGATCCTCAAAGTCCAACTCCCGTTTCAAGCTCAAGTAATGATCCAGATTCGTTTTCGCTGTCAGGTGTTAACGTGTTGGGCTTACTGTTTTTAAAATAAAGTCGAATGCTGTGGATTCGGATGATATCCAACCAATATTCATTAAAACACTTCTTCCATGCATTCTGCGTCAGCTAACACACATAATGAATAGTATCATTACAACATCTAGTTTTCCTAAAAGTTGGAAGGTTGCAACAATTATTCCCTTACCGAAAACAACAGCTTCGAGCTGTACCGAATATCGCCCAATAGCCTTACTTTCGTACTTAAGTAAGGTATAAGATTGTCAAATATCTCCCTTCCGCTTTTTTGCTCTTCATTCAATGCTTCATAAAAAGTGTTACAGTGATCAGATTTAGTTCAAATATGCGCCGTTTTGTTCAATAATCTGTTTCTATCTCAATGGCAACTTCATAATACCCCGCTCGTAAAAGCCCCCTTCCTTATTTGCGAAGAACTCAGACAGCCACTTTTCACAAGCCTCTTTTGAGTTCAACTTCACACCACCAAGGGCGTTCGCCATTGCCCTATGTCCGGACTATATGGTGGATGCGATAAAACCTCCCATCCGAGCTCCCGTAGCTTCTGACGAGTCATCAACGAAGTGTGTGGTCTGGCGTTGTCCTGGTAGAACACTACACCCTTTCTGTTGGCCGATTCTGGACGCTTCTGGTCGATCGCCTGCTTCAATGGGATGGTAGAATTAAGCGTCTGGCCATAAGGGAGCAGCTCATAGTGGACGATTCCCTTCCAATCCCACCAAACACACAGCAAAACCTTTCTGGCCGTCAATCCCGGCTTGGCCACTGTTTGGGACGATTCGCCGGACTTTGACCACGACCGTTTTCGCTTGATATTCGATGATGTCGTATGTGATCCATTTTTCGTCGTCAGTCACCATCCGCTTCAAAAATGGGTCGAGTTCGTTCTGTTTCAGGCGTTGATTCGGTCCAGAAGGTTTTTTTGCGTCTAATCAAACTTTGTTTTGTATATAGCCTTCTGCAGATGATTTAAAATGGTTTGGTGACTAACTCCCATCTCCTGGGCGATGTCACGAGATGCCACGATATTTTCCATGATTCGATCGGTATTCGTCGTCACAGGTCTTCCGCCGGCTGGCTTATCCATGGTGTCGTTTTCACCGGCTCTGAATCGTCGAAACCATTCCTCCGCGGTTCGAAGAGATAGAGTACCATCCCCCAAAACACCAATAATCTCACGGAACGTTTCTCTAGCGGATTTGCCTTTAACTAAGGAAAACTTTAAAATAGCGCGAATCTTGGCGTTAGTGAACTCCATGTTTACACGTCTATAACTGTTGAACGCAATATCCAAACTAATCATGCATAGCGTCGTTTTATAGGTTATGTCAAGACCTTTCAAATGATGTATAGTATTGCCAGATACGAGTTCTGTAGCGCTTTGTACATAGCCGGAAAATGCAAAAGACAAAAAGTTGGAAGGGAGATACTTGACAACCTAATATTTGAAAGCTTAGTAAGTGGCCAACTTAAGGAGCACCTTGAGAAGGACAAGCTCATAACAAAGTTCCAATCGGGTTTCCGGGCTAAGCGGAAGTGTACAACAGCGGTTATCAAAGTAAATAGAATAATAATAATAAATAATAGGCGGCGTAACAGCCCGTTGAGAGCCAGTTATCAAAGTCTCCGAGGATATTCGTGTAGGTATGGACAGAGATATGATAGGTCTGTTTAGATTTTTTCAAAGCCTTTGACTGCGTAAGTCACGATAAACTCATGCAGAAGCTAAAAAATCAATTCCTTAGCTACTAAACTAAACTAACCATTTCATTGTTCCAATTCTCGCAAATTGAAAGTAGTGAACGGAAGAATCGACGAAATATGAAAAGAAATCAATGTATGTATGTATTGGGCGGCGTAACAGCCCGTTGAGAGCCAGAGCTTAGATTTTAACAATCAATATTTTGTTAAAATAACGGATTAGTATGACTTCACATAAATGAAGGTATCAGATCCATAGCTTCAATCCTGTACCTGAAACTCGTCGCCTTAAACAAATGAAACTGAATGCAAATTAATGGAAGGATTAAAATAAAAAAACACTCACAAATTATAATGAATACTTTACCGAACATATTTCGACTTAATTACTCAGAAAAAACAATGAAGCCAAATAAAAATCGGGAAATGAAAAGAAATTAAATTTTTCAACCATTATTATCATTATTACGATAATAATCCCAAGGACATCTCCCCATTCCAATTTCCACAGTCAGATTCCCATAAAAATTAAACAAAAATGAAAAAGGATATCTTCCCATTTAACAATTTTGATATTCGGTTTCAACATCATGTACAAGCAGCTAAAGCTCGTATTAATTTTCAAACCGCTTCAACCTCACCCTCGACGGTTGGTGGGGTGAAATACAAAAATTGAAATGAATTCGACAGCGCGTTCCTCGGGCACACAAGTTGCTTGAGTTGTTTTTTTCCCGAGGACAGAGAACCCAAAAAAAAAAAGTGCGGAATCTTTTCTCGACAACCCAATGTGACTAATAGAAAGGCAAAAAGGAGCACCGAACCAGCGTCAGACCGGAGGTGAAAGGCGTCGTCGTGGTGGGGTGATGCGACAGCATCCCGGCGTGTCGCGTCGCATTGAAGAAATTAATTTTCCAAATCATAAAATCCAAATATAAATTTGTAAAATTTTTCATTTTGATTACTTCGTCGACAAATTGAATTCTCGAAATGGGAAAAAGGGACTTTTTCTCTTGCTCTCCTTTTTTTTTTTTTTTTGCCGGAGTCGATGTTGCCGCGACGAGTTGGGATAAAATTTCCATGAAGCTTCAAATGGAATTTATTTTGTTGTTGTTTTTTTTTTGGATGTATATGTAGATAAAAATAAACGTGACACAGGATCACTTGTTGTCTACTGTTTTTATTGCGTGTTTTTAGGGATTCGACTGAGAGAGGTTTCAATTAGAGTTCGAGCGTTGCTGTGCTTCAGGGGAGCTGCTGGTTGGTTTCAGTGTTTGACAGAGTTGGAGATGAACGCTTTTTTTTTTGTAGATTTTGGAGGTTGATCAGGTACACTTCTCGTTTCATATTACCAATCAAAAAGTGAGGTTGATGTTGAATGGACTTGGACAGTCAAGTTTCACGATTGTCACAGAAACTCTGGACAAATTTTCACGACAAAATGAACTGAAGGCGATTGAAGTAGTTCAAGAATTTGTCGAAAATGTGCTTGAAGTCAATGTTAGAAGTCTAACTCAATCAGTTCAATGAGTCGTTGAAAAATGAACTAGAGGTAGTCTGAAAACTTCAACGATTGAAGTTGTACAAAGAGTCGTCGAAAAAGAAGGTTTTTCAACGTTCTTTTACGACTATTTGTACAGCTCCAATCCTTGAAGTTTTCAATTTACTTCTAGTTCATTTTTCTACGTCTCTTTTCTCGGAATTTTCAACAGACTTCTAGCTTTTTTTTCAACGAATTTCATTTTTCTACGTCTCTTTCCTCCGAATTTTCAATACACTTCTAGCTTGTTTTTCAACGACTAGAAATCTGTTGAAAATTCGGAGAAAAGAGCCGTAGAAAAATTAAATAGAAGTCAATCGAAAACTTCACGGACTGGAGCTGTACAAATAGTCGCTGAAAATTGTTGAAAATGAGCTAGAAGTCTGTTGAAAAGTCGGAGAGTTGAGCGGTTCAGAGATTCATTAAAAAATTAACTAGAAGTCAATCGAAAACTTCAAGGATTGGAGCTGTACAAAGAATAGTCGAAAAACGATAATAATCATTCAAAAATCTTAGAAAAACGAGATAGAAGTCGGTTAGAGCAGTCGAAATCAGTTTATTGTACAATTAGACAAAAAGTAAAAAAGTTATTGGACTACCAAAAAGAAAAAAAGAACACAAATTGTCTTATTGCAGCCTACAAGCATGATGAAAAATGAATTAAAAAGCTTTCTCCCTTCTTTAAAGCCTCCTCAGTGTACACTTTCAGATCCAGCAATTAATTTCTCCTCCACAGACGTGCAAATTAAGAGAAACGAAAATGATTTACGAACACTATTTTCTTCGTTATACCCCAGAACCATGTCTCGTTACCAAATGAGTGGTGTTCTATCGAAATGCGAACCTCATCTGAGTAACAATCACAATAATCCCCGCATAACCGGATTTCCGAGAACAATTCTAACCAATTTACTAATGAAAGCAGCCCCGCAAATCACGTCTGAGGTTTCGTATTCGCCTGGCAGCAGTCTCGTCGGTTTCAGGTAGTCTAGAGCTGGTATGGCCACTGGCTAAGTCACTTATCCCTGCCCTCCGACTGGAAAATCTCCCACATAATCCACTTAGTGGCCACCCTCACCCACCCAGCCTTTACATGATTTGTTGAATCAAATGCACGCCCTATGTGTGTATCCTTCTGTGTTCCGTTTATTCTTTTGCAACATTTTTTTGCTGCTCTCACCCACCCTCCCGGATGAATGCGAATTTGGTTGGATTCCTCTCATTGTTTCTTTGGCCACAATGCATCACTTATAAAGGAAAAAAAAAAACGAGAAAACAAGAAGATAAAAGAAATTCGTAAACGAGGATATGTGTATATCCTTGTATCACACACACTCCGACGGGGAACAATTCAGGACCCCATTAAACAATTCCCAACATGGAAGGTTTAACAATGGAAAATACCGGAAAATTACGTTCATTTCGAAACAAACAATCCTTTCCGCCAGGATGCCATCGAATACAAAGGTAGATCTCTCCTAATATCTCTCTCTGTCTATCTCTGGAAGCCCTCTGCTGTCTATCTCCTGCTGCAAATGCCTCTCTCATTCCTCGCCAAACTGATGTGTGTAGGTTCGCTCTTTTTTTTTCCTGTTTCTGTTGCTGCTGTTATTGTTTGGCTGTGAATGCATGAATCCAACGCCCGCATTGATTCTTTAATCCACGTATCCTCTGCAGAATGCCACACACACACGAGGCAGCCTCCTCCCATCAATAAACAGGAAAAAAAGGACGAAAAAAAAAGACAGATACAACATATTACATGGGATACACAACGTACGCAGTCCAACATGTTGCACATTGTTACATGTTCCGTGGCGTCGTAAAAGGACGACATGACTGCGGGTGAGCAGGATCTTCAATTTGGCAACCTAGATCCCAACTAAAAGGATAGACAACGAGTTAAGGCAGCTTACCGAGGCGAGCTCACCTTTGTGTGCAGACGAGGAAAACGTCGACTAAGTTTGACATTGGGTATCAACTTTGATTCGTTTGATTGGTGGAGTAAATACTGAGCAACAAAAAAAAAAAGCAGAATCCTGTCTGCTGCACCAGGACGCTGTACCTCGTGTGGCTTTTGCATTTTTTAACGAAACTTCCAGCCTAAGTACGTCAGACTAGTGTAATCCATGTGCAGGAATTTCGGTATCTCGTTAAAAATGCACAAGTGAAATGCAGAGCAGCAGACGAACCGAGGAGACCTTCCAGCGAGTCCTTTTTATGGCCCACTCTGTCTCTCTCTCACACTCTTTTTGTGCAATCAAGGTACGAGTGTGTGTTGTGCATTGCGGTATTTCTGGATTTAGAATGTTTTATTCGGTAGTTTAGAATGTCTTGTCTGCGTCGGAAAGGAGAGTGACGCGGGAATTGCGACAGTTTTTGGATGAAGTTTGTCAAGATTGAGTGAAAAGTTGAGGAGGAACGACGCAGCGACGCAAAATTAGATCATTTGATAGACACTTCTTCTCGATTTATGCAGCGGCACAAAAATCGAACATTTGTTGGACGTATCATAGTTTTCTTTCATAATTGTTTTGTGTCTTTAGCTGTGCTGGAAGTCAAAAACCTTTATAAAAAATTAAGGAATTGGATTTCAGTATCCAAATAATCTGTTGAAATGAATTTGACATCAACGTGAAAGAGGTTGTTCTTCAACGTGAAGACTGATTGTTTAACGTCGAGCAACGGAACTCACTGAGAAAATATCCTTTAAGTCATCAAATACGATTTCCGCAACCACAACTTTGTATTCATATTTAGAGCTTGATTTATAATTATGTAATTTTTTTAAAAGGATTTTCCAATAAGGACTTGACAACTTTTTTTTTTGATAAGGCGCAACTCATTTGAGTTTTTTCAAAAACTTTGCTATCAGCTTGAAGTACAATCAGAACATTTATGAATGGAACTTGACTTCGTTCACATGGCTACGGCGGGCACGTTTGCAGCGGTCGATTCGTTGGACCCAATTTTCGATGCCTCGGCCACATATTTTGGTCGAAACGGTTGCTATTTCGCTTTATCTCGCGTTAGTTCAAAGCTCTTTCAACATCGTCGTCTTCTTGCCATAATTCAGTGCATTAACGTAGGCCCAAAAAAATTGTCTAGAGACGTTAAATCGCACGAACGAGGCGGCCAATCGACTGGTCCATTTTTTGGGATAACACTCTCATCAAACTTACTCTTCAACAAATCGATTGTAACGTGTGCTGTGGCTGGCTTGTGGCACCATCCTGTGGAAACCACATGTTGTCCTAGTCCATATCTTCGAATTCGGTCTAAAAATAATCGGTAACCATGGCACGATAACGCTGGCCATTCACAGTAACTTGGCGATCGTTAACGTCGACGGAAAAATATGGCCCAATAACGTCGCCAGCATGCAAACCGCACCGGCGGTGGATGAAGTGGTGATTCTTGAAGCACATGTGGATTTTCACCCGACCAATAATGCATATTTTGCTTATTGACGAACCCGTGGAGCCAAATATGAGCTGCGTCCCTGAAGATGATTTTTCGATGAATTTCATGGTCTTGGCGCATATTCTCCAGAGCCCAATCGGAGAGCGTTCGTCGCTTCAAGTGGTCCATCGGCTTCAATTCTTGATTCAGCTTGATCTTGTATGGGTGTAAGCAAAGAATCTTACGAAAAATACGAGATAATGTGGTCTGAGCGAAGCCCAGTTCCTGAGAACGCCGTGGAATTGACTGATTTGGATCGTTTGCTATGCACGCCTGAACGGCAGCGATTTTTTTGACAAATACTTCGACAAACTCGTTGTCAACATCACATAACGAATATGTAGACTCAAATTTTTGCACTAAACTTGTTCTTGGCTGTCTACTAGGCCGGTAGTACGACCAAAAATTGAAGTTCACGCTCCTAAAGTTGCGGTCATCGACTCAGAATTTCAGTAGAAAATTTTTATGATTTGCAGACTTTGTTCATTCGTGTACTTTGCCACGATGAAAATGTTGAATTGAAAATAAATAAAAAAATAATCTACGTAACAGCCCATATAGGGCCAGAGCAAAGTTTTTTCACTGTTAACTTTGCTGAATAAATTGACAATGACAGTTCGATGATTATTGAAAGGGTGCGTTCACAAATTAAATTCAAAGTTGACAAGTCCCTATTGGAAAACTCTTTATTTTAACAAAGTAATACAAATAAGAATTTTCATATTGTAAATTGTTAAAATACACAGAAATTAAATAGTTTAGTGTTTTTGTTGTATCCAAACACATTCTACTTTATCCATTTTCGAGAAATATCATCACAATCCTCTTGATGTATTATTAATCAATTAAATCATTCACCAACGACTCCCCACCTCTAAAGTTATGTGATGTTAATATTAATTAAGTATTACCACCATTTCTGTAGTTATATACAGACTAAATAAATAAACTAAACTAAACTAATCTGAAAAAGGAATACAAAACAAAGACCATCAGAATGATGTCATCCAGTCAAGTGAGAAAAATTTAAATTTTAACGCACCTTTTTGTTTCTAAAAAATCCTTCTGACTGAAGATCTAGAGCAACGAGGAAACTGAACATTACCAGGATAACGTCAAAGAATGTCATTTTTTTCTGCATTGACCGATACAATGTCGTGTTTTTTTCAATATTAATGCATGACTCCCATCTTTGTAAGCAAATAACTAGTTAATTAGTAAAGACTATGCGAAAAATTCCTTTTTCTCCTCCTTTCATGTCTTTGTTTTCGTTCTTCTTCCCCGTGCATTCTTTGGTTTTCTTTAAAAAAGTCACAAAGAATATTTTTCCAATTTTTCTTGTTTGTGAATTTTCTCCAATAACCAAATCAACGAAGAAAAAGAAAAAAAAAGAAGTATCCTTTCCAATGCACTTTCTCAGTAATCCTTTTCAAAATGCAGAGCACAACTAACGATATTTTATTCTAAGTTTAATTAAAAAAAAAAATGTTTGCAAAGGAACCGAGCAACTGAAGACTTTAATTTTGTCAACACGATTCTCTCTTTTTTCGAAAAAAAAAACCTCCCCCCCTTCGGTCAAACCCTTGTAGCTCATAGCAGAGGTCGTTTAGTTCGTAAAAAAAAAATGAAGCAAAAAACGAAAAGTAGATGAATATCATCTGCGCAGGGGACTCTTTAGGAAGTTTCAAGAATGCCACAGGGGACAGTTTTTGGTACCTTAATTCGTTTTTCCTTCTTTTTTTTTTGCTGTTGTTGGTGTTTCTTTTTCATCATGAATATTTTATTAATCAAAAGAAAGTGGAGGGTGAGAGGATGGACTTTATTTTGGGTCGCGTTAATGCCAATGAAAAGCGATGGAAAATTGTTTGTTCTTGTTTTTGAGAAACAAGCTGAGAAGGTCCTTTTTCTTGGTTGGTGGTGCTATTACGTGATGACTTATTTTTGCTGATACCTGAGTGTCTCACGTGACGGGGAGAAAACAAAAAATAACAAGAGATGAGCACATGTCCTTGGATGGGGATGGAAGTTTGGGGCTAGAAAAATGAAAACAAGAAAACATGTTTTTTAAAGGTTCATGTAGGGGAATAGTGCGACGTTAAAATAAACGGATAAGGATGGAATTGAATTTTAGCTATTTTAAAAATCTTTGATAAGAAAATTGTATAATTATCTTATCCACCCTAGAAAAGAAACAGCGGGTCTGTCCTGGTTTTAGTCGCATATATTTTTTTATAAGGCGCATAGATGGCATTTATACAGCTTTCTTCAAGACTTAGAGGCGTCAATATAATTTATAATGTCCGAATTATGACAGACATTTTCATCAGAAAAACGTGCAGCTCAACCTTTAGCAAATCGATTTGTGGGTTCGATTAACTATTTCATCACTCCGTCAAAGTTTTAAGGTCAACAAATCACCAACAAAAAATTATTTCTCCGTCTGCCCGAATGTCTTTAAATCAATTCTTTTAAAATTATTTTAAGACAAGTTGACGAAACATAATTTAAAACGAAAGTAAGATCTGATGAGCTCTAAAATTTGTTTTAACCCTGCCCTGCGCGATTTTTTTATTTACTGAAAAAGGTATTTTCTTGTATAATTTATGGCTGCAAATAAGAGAATAATAATAAAAGAAACCATTAGTCGACGTAAATTGGCATGGTTATTCCCTTCAAAATATGTGAAGCAGATTGTATACTAAGCTTAGCAGAGTAAAATTGTGGTCCATAGTTTATGAAAGAAGTTAGAATTGAGTTGTTTCAGATCTGCTACTGTGTAGGCTTAAGGTAGAATCTTGCGAGTACTAAAAATTTTGACGACGAAACAGTGATGCAGAGGACAAACTCTATCCTGTTTTCTCCTATCAAACAACGTCCAAAACAATATTCTGTCGAATCCCTTCAAACCATGACTGGAACCCTAAGCCTGAAACAAACACATCAACCAGTTAATCTTTGAGCTCCATAAACTTCGCCATAACTCATAAGCCGACGCAAGCCTAACGTCCTTCTAAAACCCCACCCCATTTCTGCTCCCGACCTCCGGTTATTTTTCAGGACACACAAAAAAAAAGAAGACTTTAAACAAAACAATTCCACTCGTATATTTCATTCCCATGTCACCGAACTTTACAAGGAGTCAAAGTACCACGGCGGCGGTGGCACAACAAACGGAAAATAGAAAGAAAAAAAAGTAATCCTTGGAGGACACCCTCCTTCAAGCTCATGCCCAGGTCGTGGCTGTGATGCCAAGACCATGCCATGGTGTTCCTCAAGGGATTATATTTGTTTCGCTACTTTTTTTCTATTTTTTTTTTTTTTCTGTTTAGCTTCGTCAAACAAAAATCCGAAGGTGTGCGCGCATTGGCCTTGCCTCGAGAAGAAGAAAACACCAAAAAAAAAACGTCCAACTAACAAAATAATCTCATCTACTGTGGCACTCCCCCGTTGGGACACCTCGTGGAGAGAAGGAATTTCTTTCCACATTTTGGAGGTTTCCTCCTCGGTTCTTTGTGAAGCCCCCCTGTATGTAGAGCACATTTTTCGTCCTTAATAACCCCATCTCGGTTTGGGGATTGCACTTCTCGTTGGCTCGAGTGTAGTGATGGTCATTGTTGCATGAATAATGGGGTCTCAGGGTCCTTTTTTTTTTTGAGATCCTTTGTATTTTCAATTCGTTAATTTGTGGAAATAAATTTGCATAATTAAAAGCGCGTCGTATTGTAAAGGAGTGGTGCCATAGCACATCAGCACCAGGAAGCCGATACTCTGGAGTTGAAGTGCAGTGGTGTATGCCCCCTTGGGGGTAAGTTTCATTGTTGTTTGTCTCTGGGTGGTAATTGTGAGGTGATGCACTTTTACACACACACAAAGAAGGGGATGAAAATAACAATAGAGTTATATATGTGCCCATCAGCACACAACATCCACAGAAGGAGGAGTTGAATAATTTAATTAATGGCTTTCAAGAAAGTTGAGCTTTTTCTTTTGGCTTACTGCTGCATTCGCAGACAGCCAAGAATGCTGCCAAATGGAATGCTTATGATTTTTAATTAACATAATGAACTGAGTGTACCTGTCGACTCTGCTGGATACAAATGTCTTCCAATTTGTTTTTTTTTTGTGTTTGTTCGTCAGGATTTTCAAAAGGTTTTGTACTTTTGGCATTGGTAATGGAGGAGCTCAAGTGCTTTTGTGGGGGAAAGTCTGTCGAGGTGAGGAGTTTGATTTTTTTTTTTATGAAATTTGATGATGAAGGAGCTTATGGGAGATCTGAAACCATTGAGTGCTCTTGGTTTTAGGGAGTTATTCAAGTTTTTACGAGAGTCTGGCAACAATTAATTTTCATAAGACATAAACCATCCAAAAATGTTTTTAAGAAGTGTTATCTACAATCGGAATCGGTCGAAGTTGACTGTCTGAGCAGCCATGTTCTTTTGGCGGCTGTCAAATCTGCTGGTTGTTATTTGCTAAATGATGCCAAGTCACAATGATTACGAAACATCTAAATGATGAAAATTCGCAGTAAAAATTAATAGTCGTTTTCGAAATGTCTAGTGGACAAATTAGAGAGGACTTGAAAGCAATTAGTCATCCCGTGCATAAAGATGACGCCAGATTGGCTAAAAATATCGAAAGTGTATAGAACAGAGATGAGGAGGAAGATCATGCGCTTCTTGATGCATCGATTTCGAACTTCTTTTAGTTTTAAAAAGATTTATTTATTTTCTAGGTTGTAAAAAAAATTATCACAACAAAATTTAACAAAAAGAGAATCAAAATTTTAAAGAAAGTGAGCACTTAGGCACATGTTCCATTGAATCGACGAGGCAACTTGACTGAGCTGAGCTTGAAAACTGATTAAATATTCTTATGAAAAATTTCGAATTATGTTTTTTGGTTTATGCGTCATAAGATGAACTATTAAAAGCAATTATATTTTTAAACAGTCAGTAGATTTGTCATGTGTTCGTTGTCGATTCGACGAAGCATGTTCTTCCAAAGTGATTTCGAAAAATGTGTTTCTTATTTTATTTCACAATAATCATCGATTCACTTTCTTTGAACTTTTAAAAAATGAAATAAATTCAGGCAGTCTAATCTAATAAGTTTTTTTTTTCACTGTTATTCTCTAACGACCGACGTTTTCAAAACTAAAAACAGGCCTAAGATCGGAGTGCCACAACCAATTTTACGCGTCGTGGAATGCTCGAAATGTGAGTGTTAACTTTCTTTTGACTCTTACTGTACGTCTATTGAAAATGTGATCTTAAAAAAAAGCTACGCCAGAAAACTAAGAGCTCTCTTTAGAAAAACCACCACTCAGCAGACGGCTATAGAAAACCACTTCCCATCAAGATTCAAATTCAAACACAAAAAAAAAAAGGAAAACACTTTTCCAATGAAAAAGCACAGAGAATCTTTCTCAAGTCACAGCACATGGTCATGTGTTTTTGACCACATCAAAAATGGATGAGTTTTTACTGAAAACTTTTAAGCCATGCACTGGTGTCTCCTGACTCACTCATATTTCCTTTCCTTCTTCCGGTCGGGACAAGGATCGACTGAAACAGAAATGTGTGGATGTGTGGATGTCCCCAGTCGCCGACCATCACCACTCTAGTCCTATCAGGACGTCAAGACATCCACCGTAATGGAATTAACTTTCGGTCTGCCCACAATTCAGTTTCCAGTCGAAATTCACATTTTTCGTTTTTTCCACTTTTTTTCTCCTTTTTTTGCCGAAAGTCAACACCGACCACAGTCGCACAAAAATAGGATGTTATCTCTCCACACACACTGACAGGATGGTCCCAGCATCCGTTGCAGACAGCTACGTGTGCATTTTTCTTTTGTTTCTCTTCTTTGCTCCCAAAATGAAACGGAAAAGTGGCCAGGATATCACCATCCCACATGGACATGATTACATTTCGTGCACCTTCAAATCGAGATTGTTTCCCAGGACCCAAACAGGACGAATGCAAAATAAAGTTGATACTATTACTTGAAATGTCGAAAATACACACACAGATACATACAACAGCAAGTACCATTGATTTTCTGTCTGTTTGTTGTGCCACAAATATCCCTTAGGCCAAAAAAAGGGTAAAAAGTGAACTCTCCAAAACAGTCTACTTTTCCGGATGAGAAGAGCACACACAAATATACGGAATAAGATGAAAATAAATAAAATATCCACTCTCTGTTGTGGAGAGCAGATACATTCTGTGTAGTGGGGGGAGGAGGAAGAGGAGGCTTTCCGCCTTTAACCGAGGGCAGCCAAGAGCGGCAACAACCCGCCCACACTTGCCCTGAAAATAGAAAATTCAAAATTCAAAAACGAAGAGGCGCAACAACACAAAATTGAAACATTCCTCTCGCTCTGTCCCACAGCCCCTGGCCGCCTTAGCTGCCTTGGCTGGCTGGCTTGGTTGTGCAGCATCAAATAACGCTCTGGCTAAGCTGGTGCCGCTGTAATCAGACGTAAGAGATGAGCGTCTGCCCTGCCATGGCCGGAACAAGTGTCTATTTGGGGATCCTAATGGTATTTACTTTGCGGTTGGTAGATGAGAGAAAATTCTTCCGGAATTATGAATTTTTATCCACTCACTGTGAGAGAGAGATACACGTTGCGGTAGGGCGAGAACGCCGCCATCATCGTCGTCACTGTTGCTCGCGTCTAAGCGTGAGGCACGCCTTTTTTTTTTTTTTTGGTGGCTGGGAAGATGAAGGTTTGGCCTTTCATTCTAGATAACTGTGCAAACTCGAGCGGATGAAATTACGTGCAACTACGTAAATATCAAATTAATTTTAATAGGATTAGCCCAAGGATACTTTTCAGATGAACATTGAAATGATTTCGGCAGACAGGCGAAAGCGATGCTGGCGACGACGAATTAGCCTTTACTCGTGCGGGAGGAAGTGAGTGCTACGATGATTCCTAGAGTCACAGTGGCAGACACATTTTTTTTTTCGTTATCCGGATGTGACAAGGAGTTGAAAAAGAACCGTCGCTATGGGCCGACAGCTAAGACCAAGTCCTCTGAGATGGCCTAATTTGGTGCCGTTGATTCTCATATGAGGAGCGGCCTTTCCTACTCAAATGTTCACTTTAAGACTTTTGGGAGAATTTTTTTTAACGCTAATATGTGGCTTAGAGGTCCAAATCAGCGTCTAAAGTAAGAAGTTACCTTCGGCCTTCTGCTAATTGCTATTGCCACACTTTACAACAGTTTCAGTTGCAAAACATGTGTATAAATTAAATTCTTAAAAATATTTTAAGCTGATAAATAAAAAAATAAATAGTCGGCGTAACAACCCGTACAGGGCCAGAGCCTAGCTTATTCGCGCCTCCACTGTGTTGTGCGCGATATATTTTGAAGCTGATAATTGTTAAAAATGTTGGATATGGATTGACTTACTTGAAAACTGCGTATCTGCCGCTGACGTTAAAGAAGGAAAATGATTATAATTATATTATTATAATACGTTACCTTACAAGCTAACATTTTTGGAACAAACTGCAAAGGTTTCGGCTTAAGAAGGAAAATTAATTTGAGATTCTTGGCCTTAAAGTCTATGAAGAATGTATCATTAATAAGTGATTATTTTCTTTCTTCTTTAGGGTTTCGTTCCAAAGGAATAACGAAACCCTTATGGAATCACTTCGGTGTCTGTCTGTCTGTCTGCCTGTCTGTCTGTCTGTCTGTCGCCTTTTACATATTTGACTATAACTTATAAGTCCTTTGTAGTTAAGGGATGAAATTTGGACTGAAGGTGTATCTAGGCAACCCAAAAATAAAACATGCACCCGTTTTGGAATTAGTCGCAGATTAAAGAAAAAGTTAGTACTAATACTAACGCCCGAAAAAACGTTTACTCACTTTGATGGGCGATATGGGTGTCATTGGAAAGGGGGCGATGCCCTGATTATGAAAATGTCTGTCTGTCTGTCACTAGGCCTTAACCTCGGTAATTGGCGAACCACTAAGAATTTAGAAATAAAACTTTGCTAAAAGACGTATTTCACTTGCCCAAAAAAAGTTCTCGAAAAAAAATTTAAGAAAATTTTATACTAGCGAAAAGCTTAGTACCAATACTAAATTTAAAAAATTAATTTCTTTTACTAGTTCCTTGATATGGATATCGTTGGAAAGAAGATGATAGCTAGATCAAAAAGTTGTACTATAGTAATCATCTCACTCTTATTGGTAAGAAGTTATTAGCCAACAAACTGTCAAAAACTGACTTGTGTACCGTGTCCCCCACCTTACTTTCTAGAATATTTGACCAAAAAATCTGAAAAAAATTGGAATTATGAGGCAACTCATCGCAATAGCCCAAAATTATCCAAAAATCGTGTGTGATTTTTTATTCATACTAAAATAAATTAATTACTAACTTTTTTTGAAAAAATGTCACGGCAATATATTAAGTGAGGTACCATCGGATAGGTCGTGCAAAATGAAATAGAGTTTTCATTTTGAACTTTTCATTTGGAAGTTAAGTTTTCGAGATATTAAGCTTCAAAGTCGAAAAAAAGGCGTCTCCCCCCTCTCATTTCCACACCCGTTAGTCTTAAAATCTGAAAAAAATCTGGAATGTAGGTTTTGATGTAGCCTTTGTGTTAAAATTGGTCTGAGTACTCTGGCTTTAATAGTTTTCGAGATATTGGCCAAAAACCGAAAAACAACAACATTCGAGTTTTGAAGATCCGAAAACGCCATTTTGTAGATCTCAGTGAAAGAACAATAAAATATTATGTAAAAAAAATATTTTCATACAATTTTTCGAGATATTAACGATTTAAATCGAATCAGTTATCGCAAAAAACGATGATCTGACGGCAGTCTCAGTGTCGCTTGCGGCATTTCATCCCCTAAATGCACCAAAGCAATTTTCACGCGGCTGGCGCGATCAGCAAATGGGAAAGGATTTTCTTTTGTTGTGTTTCGTTCGAAATGAAAAGAGGAATTGTAGAGAATGAACAGTGAATTGAGTTTGACTTGATTTGACTATTTTAGTTCATTGATTTCTTAGACTTATATTAAGTCTAAACTACTAATCTGTTTGCGAACGAAACCCTCGGCGGGTAAGTAAAACTCACACTTGACCGGTTTTTTTCAATGCTTTGTACATCTGTCCCTTGGTTGGACAGCGAGCATTTTAGTGCTTTAGTGCTAGGATGCCCAATATCAGGAAGTTATTTTGTTAAGAAAGAATTATTGTCTAAATTCAAAGTCAGCCAAGTTTGTGATGTGATTGTTTCTGACATTTATTTAAACTGACAGCGAGCATGATACTGAAATTTTAGGTCAAAACAATTTTTTCATGTATCGCAACACTTATTGTTAGATTAAAATGTTTTTTTTAAATCGCAAGGCCATGGTGTCAAGGAGAAGAGGTCAAGATGTAGTTTTAGTGGCTGAAAGTCTCACACTACTTGGAACAGAACGGGCCTGTTCCACCTGCCTATTAGGTTTCCACACCGTCCTCAAGGCAAAAAAAAATAATAATAATAATAGTGACAGCCAGGGAGTCAAATCGGATTGCTGCCTTCTACTCATTTGATCATAACTTCAATATGCATCATTTATTGCCCAACATTATACAGAAAAGTATTAAGGAAATCGCAGAATCATTTGAAATATTCAATATGTGCACTTAACTAGTTTTAAGAAATGGGGTATTAATTGTTCTCTTCAAACATTCTTAAAAAGCTATATCTGTTACTTGATTTAATACAATTTATTATGTATTGGATTCCATAGAAAAAAAATAAAATCCTCCTTTCACCCCCTTGGGCCAGTCTACTTTATGTGGCAATACATCAAAATAAGCGGCTGGATTGGAACTATTTTTGAGCTGAATTTTGTCCTTGTAGCTCCAACAACTTAGGAATGGTGGAACTTTATTAAAGAATAATAAACCAAAATTTGACGAAATTAAAAATATATTGAGAGAAAAAGTGGATAGTAAAAAGTGTGTAACATTAATTTAAGTTACATAAGTGGCTTCGTAAAAAATTTAAATTTTTATTTTGAGGAAGATGCTAGCGCAAGCCATCCTACTCTTCATCTAACAATCGTTCATATCTATTGCTTAAAAAAATATGTGTTGTTAATTCTGAAGGTTTAGAAGTAATTAGAAAATAAAATTAATCGACATGATTGTCTTATAAGGAGAAAGAGGAGACGACACTGCATATTCTGGGAACATGCCCAGTACTTGCACGTACTAGGAAACGCACTCTAGGTGCATACTTCTTTACAGATTTAAGCGAACTCGCTTACTTGGATGTAAAGCGCATTAGCAGTTTCATCAACAGATCCAATTGGGTATAGCCCAAGAGATATCAGACTACTAACTTTGCACGTCAAACAGGTAGTATTACATGCCTGCTAATATTTTTTGGTTTGGTATATTTGCAGGAACTCTTTAGGCAGCGAGTCCAAGCATTGGAAACAATCCGGAGGTGTAACACCACAGTAGGCCAACAAATGGCCTACGTGAGTCGGCCAGCAGTCGCTAATACCTAAGACCTAAGAAATTGTCTTATAAAATTCGACAGTAAATCATAAAATCGCTCCATTTTTACTCCCTCCCGCAAATAAGTTAATTCAATTTGATGAATCCGAAAAAAAAATATTAAGGTAGAATTCAAAAATTGTATGCAAACTTCTGCAGATGAATTATCTTCACCGGATACTGAAATATATGAACAACTGTTAAATGAGGAATTAGATTGCCAATTATCAGACAGTAAACATTCGTTTGCAGTGTTTATTCAACCAGTATAAGAAACTTGCAATCATTATAATAAAATTAAGAGCAAACTGGCTTACGAATGTGCAATTTTTTACGAAGATTTTGATGTTTTGCAGTGAAAGAACTTGCGCAAAGCTAAATTTTCACTATTCTTTAAAGTCAACTGCAAAATATCAACTACGCCGGCAAGTAGTGGTGCGCCTGAACGCATGTTTTCTTCAGCTAGAATGTTAACGTCTGATTGGATCCGACCCAGTTTTGATTAACCAATTCATTCTTATATGAATAAAATTGAAATATGTAAGGACCTCAAAGAACTTCTGAAAGAAATTAATTAAAAAATGAATACATTTAATGTGTTTGTTTCTTTTTATTTATAGCACTGTACATCATGTCTTAATCTGCTTGCAATTTTTTACTAAATTTTACTTTGACTCGAAACAAAAGCGAATATTTGGTGTGTACTGTTCTTTTTATGGATACGCATTTGTGAATACCTATTTTTTTATGAGTACAATACACTTAGTGTTTGATTTCAAATGGGTACTAAGCTCATATAATCCTCACATGTCAGAAAAATCATCTGTCATCATCATCAAACTGTGATTACAAAAATGAGGTGTACTTGAAATAAAATAAATGTCTTGGAACGGCTTTCAAAATAATCGTTGCAGATCTCATCTAGAAAATTTCGTTATTTAACTTCAAATATTCGTTTGTCAAATATCTCCCTTCCGCCTTTTTGTCTTTTGAATTTTCCGGCTATGTACAAAACGCTACAGAGCTCGTATCCAAACTAATCATGCATAGCGTCGTTTTGTAGGTTATGTCAAGACCTTTCAAATGATGTATTGCCAGATACGAGCCCTGTAGTGCTTTGTACATAGCCGGAAAATTCAAAAGACAAAAAGGCGGAAGGGAGATATTTGACAACCTAATATTTGCAACTTATTCAAGATTAGCCACTCAGAAAAGGTTTTAGATGATCAAACCAAAATGCATCCACATTTCCAAGAACGAAACTAGGCTCCAAATTGCGTAAAAAAAAAACCAAATTGATACAATTCTGTGAAGAGCCATCAAATGTGAGATAAATGACGGGTGACAAAATTTCTAAACGTAACTCAATTGAAGCAAAATCCCATTTTGTGTACTTTCAGTTAAATAGAACCCTTCAAGTCATTACTGCCTCAATGCTAATCCCGATCCTGACCTGACTTTATGGACTTCCTCTTCTGTCAGCAGCTACACTCTAGAAGCCATTCTGTCACATCTCACCCCAACCCGTCAAAAGCTGTCTCCTCATTTCCATTTCACTCTGCTCCAGCTGGGACGTACTTGGTCCGTCGGTCAGCTTCACACTCCCAGGCTTGTCCTTTAATGTGATGTTAAGTGCTTAACACAACACAACATGATGCCATGGCTCTCTTCCGCTTCCTTTCTTTCCTTTCCTTTCTTTTTTTTTCCACCCCATCCTTCCTCTGACCAACTGCTTCCATTGCATTAAATGTCATCACTGCTGGTGCAAGCAATTTTCCTAATCGACCACCCATTTGCCAACATTTAGCCTGCTCATAAATTATCCTTTTTGTACTCTCACCATTTCTTGTTCAAATTTAAATTTTCCCACTACGGCAAATGAGAAAAAAAAATGAGAAAGGAGGATGAAGAAAAAAATGAGAAGAAACAACAAAACAATAAATTGCCATCACTTAGAAGGTTCTTATCCTTCCACATAATACGAACAACAACAAAAACCACCCGTCGTCCTAACCACCACCGTCGTCATCCTCGTCATCGTCGTCATCATCATTCGACGCATAACAAGGAGCAACTTTGATTACATCCCGGAGCCAGGCACGGCCCGAGCCCGAGGCCGGGCTACCCTAAAAACCAAACGACGACAAACTGGACCGCAAGAATTCTGCAGGACTCATCAAGTTTTGATCATTAAATTGCAATTTACATGGCAAAACTTTGTTTTAACACACAAATACCGCTCACCCACCCACACACACACGACCGACGAAAGGATTTATGCCACCAACTCAGAACAATGGTTGAGCGGCGAGGGACAGACGGACGGGTGGAAAATCAATGAAGGAAAAAGAAACTTCTTCGCCCAAGAAATATCATCTGCATAAAGGACAATTGTCGGGAGGAGGGAACAAATCATCATCAAGATTTTAATTCCGAAAATGCCAACGGTGGTTCATTTGCAAGCAAGGAGTGATGAGTTTTCTCTGATGGAGAGGGAGAGAGACCCGCACAAAAAAAAAAGGACACGACACAGCAAATGCCAGTCGGAGAAGGATAATCACAAAACTTAACTTTACACACACATATCCCGCCTGAAACGGATCCCATGTAGTACATGGGGAAGTTCAAACAGTTTTCGGTGGTCCTTTCTCCGGGAAAGTGTCAACCTCAAGTCGGGTGTGTCCTCGAGGGCAATCCGCTTCAACTGCAATGGTTTTGGTGCAAATGTTTTCCGTTGTCGAGGAGCGGCGAGGACCTGTCTCGGAGAGATCTGAACCAACCTGTCAGTATCACGAATCCGGATCTTCTCGAAGACGGTTTTTCCTCGTTTTTTTTTTTTGGTCTCTTTGTGTCGTCGTCGTTGTCAGTGCTTCTTGTTGAGTGGATAAAAAGTTGTAGTTTCTTTCTTTTTTTTTTGTGGAGCCACCGCAACCCAACCGACCAACACCTACCGCAGATAAAGTCAACTTGCCGCGCACAACTATGTACGGGTACAAGTTTGAGTTTGACAAAGTCGGGAGCGAGGTTTATTCGTTCGTCCTTTTTTTTTCGTTTATAGCCTGTGACGAGTCATTTTGTGTCCTTCTTTGTGTGCCCGCCATCTTCTCCTCATCGTCGTCACTGTTCGTTGTTCGCTGTTCGGTGGCAGGATGAAAGTTGAAGAATCCTTCATTCTGTTTAACGGGTTGCTCCTTTTACTTACCGCTACCACCTCGTTCCCATTTGAATATCCTTCGAGGAATTCAATGAATCCGCTAAATTGTCCTTTTTCTGTGTTACTTCTGCAGTAAAGTAGCCTATTTAGAATAGATCACGGAGAGGAAGAGGAACTTTTTCCATTTAACCGACTTTTGTGTTCGCCTCATTGTCCTTTTTTTTTTTTTTGGCGAGGGGGAGTTGGAGATTTTCCGCTCTCGTCCTTTTTGTGTTTTGCATGATGTTGGTGGTTTCATTGGGATATTAATGGCGGCGGAGAAGAAGCATCTTCATCAGGGCATCGATTGGCTGGGGAGACGGTTGGTGGTGTTTTATTTATTCAGAGATGGAAGGGTCGGAGGAGGGTTCTTGTTTGGATTCGTGTTCGCGGGTTAAGAACGAGCAGATAAGTTTCGTATCTTTTAGTTTCTTTTATTGGCTTGGGAGGAAAGTTGTTGCGAATTTTCTTTTTCTTCTTCGATTTCCAACTTGGACGAAGTTGCAAATTTATCGTTCCGGGTGAGGAATTATTTTTTCAGTTTTCTTTTTCTTTTCGCTGATGAGATTGGGTCTTTGCGATGAGAAAAAGGGCATCGTTGCAATGATCCTAAAGAGGTTTTAAGTTTAATTTAATCGTTGAACTGTGTTCAGTACTTTCGGACTCTAGGATTCGTGACTTTAAAACCATTCCAAATGAAAATCGAAGAACAAAGGGGATATTAGCTGCCATACAGCCTACATCAAATATTTTTTATTTTGCAGTGAGCAAATTTTTGGACTGACCACAGAGTTTTTTTTACATAATTTTGATTTATTAGACTTGATTTTCAGTCGTTCGCCGTGGGCCGTGAAAAATGTTTGTGGTGTTATTTCCCCGAGCCGAATTCGAACCCAGGTACTCTTAACAGTCGGACGCAGTAACGATTAAGCCACGGGGCCCTTGAAGCGTTAGTATATTTAAAAGTCAACCAAAGCAAGCAGCCTACAGTACCGTGCAGAAATGGATACAAACTCGGCGGTCTTATGGTTTTTCGTAAATAAAAAACCTACCCTTTGACCGATTTGAATGATTTTTGTTTTATTTTTTTACTCCCTCATCATCACCAAAAAAATAAGGTATAAACGATTTGAATTACATCTATTTAACGGTAAAAATTCACAAAAGTTCAGCTTGACCCCAACGTTTTCATTTCTGAAACGTTAAGAAAAAATATCTATTTTGATGTGCGAAGAGAGTAAGCTAGTTTTGGCGTCAAAAATTGATAATGGTTTTTTATAGAGCGTCTAAGAACGAGCATTTTTTTGCTATGGGCGGAAAGTCTATCTCACCCCGTTTAGGAGGTAGGGGAAGTTTTAAATCAAAGCAAACAACATGAAAGAAAAATTCATTAAAAAATAATGGCAACACTTACAATAAAGTACTGTACAAATTATGAATGCCAGAAACTTGTTCTTTAATTACACGTTTAATTTAGTCTATTCATGTCCCTATCCTGTGAAGAATTCGCATACAAACTCAACATTTTATAAAAAATAATGGAAAAAAAGTGCACTTCATTTTTTTTTTCAAAACTGTGAGTCGCAGTGCTTAAGTAGGATCTTGTTCTTAATGCATATATTAGTTCTGAGTCGAACACGAAAAAACCGAATGGTCTTATATCGTCTAGTATTGAAGAAAATTAAAACTGGGTACTGCATGTCGATTAGTTCTATCGTCAGCAACCTTTAAAAAATCGAAATATTCAATTTCCTTATTAGGGTTTCGCTCCAAAGGAATAACGAAACCCTTATAGAATCACTTCGGTGTCCGTCTGTCTGTTTGTTTTTAAAGCTGGTCCAGAACGAGTCAATTATCGCTTCCTTACCATCAGAATCAATAATCAATCCATTCACGTAATAAAAGCCAAACCCGGGAGCTGATGATAGATCTCGTCTTACCTAAAACGAAAAGAAAAAACACACAAATTAGTTCTCTTTATGCTAACAAGGCAAATTTATTAAATTAAGAAAGCATACAATTACTGTTACCAAAATGGTCACACCCACTCCACCTTGTGGCACCCCATGTCTAATTTTCATAAAGGAACCAGAAGAAACTTCATTAATCAGAACCGCTGCGGCATAAATCCCCCAGACATCCGATATCCCTGCGTTTCCTTAAATTTCACAAGAGAAAAAAAAATAGATATTCATCCGAATTGATATCCATCTCCGCCACGATGTATCAACAATCGCACCCCGTCATAACCTTTCCGAAGTCTTAATCATAAAATCCAACGAATCATGCAGCGCGTTCTTTATTCCCTCCATTATCGAGAGGATTACTTAGAACACACTCACACACAAAAATAAAAAGGAAATGCTTTAGGAAATTATATATTTTAAACGTGTTCCACAGGACAAAGGACTACATTCAATCAATAGCTTCCTCTTGGCCCCTTCCTCCATCCGGCAAAAACACAAAAAGAATCCTTAAGGAGGATATTCGATCACAATCATAAAAACCACAAATACCAGGCACACGCGCGTACAAACTATCCAATTTCAAAAGGATACAAGGATAAAAATGTCTGCGTGCGATACGCAGGTTTCAAATGAACAAACTTCCCTTCAATCCCTTCACATCCACAAAATCTTCAACCCAACGACAGGTGAAAGATTTTCTCCATCTCCCCCCGTCGACTGGCACCCTTTCCACTAGTCAAAGTCATTGACACAAATATGAAAAAATAAAAGATGAGAAGGAGAAAAATGAGGAAATGACGCTTTTGCAGAGGTAAGCAGGAGAGAACACGTCCATAAAGCAGCAACACCGACGGAGGACGAAGGATCCTGATGGAGATATTAAATAGGAGACGAAGGAACGTTTTTTTTTTTTTTTTTCATTTTTCGTGTGACAAAAAAAAAAGTAAACAAAATTGCTCCTTATTCGTCATTGTCATTATTTCACTGATGACAAATAGCACTCGTGGAAGGGTCCTTATTTTTTCCCCGCCATTTTTTTTTTTAATAATATCTTTTTTTTTGTTGGTCTTTGCCGGAGGGTAGGTGCGAAAATTGTAATTTTTTTGAAGTGGATAGCGAGGGGTGACACCTATTTGAGATGACGAATTGTCTGAGAATCGTCCTTCCGTGATGGCGGAGAAATTCAAGGGCGAGGAGTTACATGCTGGGGTCTTGGTAAGAAGCTTGTCTGGTCAATGGATGGGATAAGTTAAAAGAAGACAACACAAAGACTGTAAACAGCTTGTGGGTAACATGATTTGTCCACTTTGGCCTTGTGAAGGTTTGAATAGAATCATTTTGATCAAGATTCGGAGAGGGTTTGTAGGGTTCCCAAAGTTTTTTTTTTTTAGCTAAACTAAATAATATAAAAGTTGAAGAAGTCTATTTAAAAAAAAAAATCTTAGAATTGAATCAGCAAGTGGATTCGATTTACTGACTCATCACTGCTTCCCATTTTTGTCGAAAATACATTTTATTTTGATCGCTTCACTTACAATCTAAGGGAGTTTTTTCACATAAATACAAGACATATTTTTTACTTGCCAGAGTCTATTCATAGCCTACAGGGCCTTTTTATTTTAGGTAAAAAAAAAACGATAATCACTGTTCATGGCTTGTTTAAGGGCAACTTAATGATGGTCAGAAATTTTCTCTTTTTTTATCGACTTTGAACCTCAATATTGTGAAAACGAAACTTCTAAGCAAAAAGTTAAAAATGAAAGCTCTATTTTATTTTCAAGACCCATCCAACGACATTCCATTAATTTTTTTTTTCAAAAAAATTAGTTATTGATTTATTTAAGTACGAAAAAAAAAGTCGTGCAAGATTTTTGGATATTTTTTTTCATTCAAACCGTCTTTGTAGAGGGTTTTTCAATAGGGACTTGTCAACTTTGAATTTAATTTGTGAGCGCACACTTTCAATAATCATCGAATTGTCATTGTCAATTTATTCAGTAAACTCAACAGTGAAAAAACTTTGATCTGGCCCTGTATGGGCTGTTACGTAGATTATAAAAATTGTCTACCGAAGTTCGCAGTCGGTGACCGCAACTTTAAGAGCGTGAACTCCAATTTTCGGTCGTACTTCTCGGCCTAGTAGACAGGCAATAACAAGTTTATTGCAAACATTTAAGCCTACATATTCGTTGTGTGATGTTGCCGTGCCAATGAGACAACGGGTTGGTCGAAGTGTTGAAAATATCGCTCACGTTCAGGCGTCCATAGCAAGCGATCCAAATCAGTCAATTAAACGGCGTTCTCAAGAATTGGACATCGCTCAGACCACATTATGGCGTATTTTGCGTAAGGATCTTAGTTTACACCCATACAAGATCAAGCTGACTCAAGAACTAAGGCCGATGGACCATTTGAAACGACGAACGCTCTCCGATTGGGCTCTGGAGAATATGTACCAGGACGATGAATTTCATCGCAACATCATTTTTAGTGATGGAGCTCATTTTTGGCTCATTGGGTTCGTCAATTAGCAAAGTATGCGTTATTGGTGGTTGAAAATCCACATGTGCTTCATGAATCACCACTTCATCCACAAAAAATAACTCATTGATCCGGTTTGCATGCCGGCGGCATTATTGGGCCACATTTTTTTGTCGACGATAACGATCGTGACGTTACTCTGAATGCCCAGCGTTATCGTGCCATGGTTACCGATTATTTTTAGCCCGAATTCGAAGATATGGACTAGGACGACATGTGATTTCGACAGGATGGTGCCACAAGCCAGCCACAGCACACGTTACAATCGATTTGTTGAAGAGTAAGTTTGATGAATGTGTCATCTCAAGAAATGGGCCAGTCGATTGGTCACCTCGTTCAAGCGATTTAACGCCTCTAGACAATTTTTTTGGGCCTACGTTAAGGCATTGGTTTTTGCCAAGAAGACGACGATGTTGGAAGAGCTCTGAGCCAGCGCGAGATAACGCGAAATAGCTGCCACTTCGGCCGAAATGTGTGGCCGAGTCATCGAAAATTGGGTCCAACGAATCGACCGCTGCAAACGTGCCCGCCGTAGCCATGTGAACGAAGTCGAGTTCCATTCATAAATGTTTTGATTGTACTTCAAGCCGATAATACAATTTTTAAAATGTCTCAAATGGTTTGCGTTTTATTTAAAAAAAACTGTCAGGTCTTTATTGGAAAATCTTTTTTTCAATGCGAACAGAGTCCGCCAGAAACCATCGACAGAAACGTTTTCAGTTCACATCTTCAACGATTACGGCCCCGCTATTGTTCCAAGGTGTCAAACCACCCACTAATTTGTCAAATCCCCCTCCCTCCGTCGAATTTCTTTAATCTCTTAAGCACATCAGAGCGACTTCCCAGCCCGCACATCGCGACCAACCTCATAAATCAACATCGCCTCCTTCCATAGCGCCGCCGTTAAAGAAAAATTTCCCACCCAGATGATTTCCATGTTATCAATTTCTGCCTTTTCAGGAAAATCACAAAGCGTTTCCGTCCCTCTTCAGTGTGTGTGTGTGTGTGTGTGTGTGTCTCACTCTCACATAATTCCCTTGCAATTTTCAATTGTCCTGGAAGTGTCCACTAGCAGCGTCCGATATTAAATCCGATTTCATATTCAAAGTCCAAGAACTCTCCTCGACCATTTTGAATAATTTTCAACTTTTCCATTTAAAATGTCATTTGCAAAATCTCAGAAGGACACGATGGCAAATCCTTCCGCTCTCTTAGTGTTCGCCTTCCTTTCGCACACATGCACATGCATTTTGCGCGTTGCTAGTAAAATATCCCTTTTTTCTCTCGTCCTTCCACTTGCCATTTTCCTTCACATTAAGTACTTCGACTTTTCTTCGTATTTTTTTGAAATTGTTCTCTCCACGCCTTCGTCGTCCTTGTGAAGCCATCCCTCTCCTTCTGTGCCTGGGTGTGTGTTTGGGGCTATACTCGTAGACCAAAAAGTACTTCGCAAATATTATTCAATTGGGATAGTTGCCTTGAAATATCCTTCTGCCATTGAGTGAACTTAAATTCTACACGCAGCTTTTTCATTCCATTCCATTCGGCTCCTGCTTCCTGTCCCGCAAGAGGGAGTCACTGCTGCCGCTGCAGTGAACAGTAAATTTATGTATGTGTACGAGTAAAATGTGTGCATTCAGGGAACGCTTTCCTTAGCATTTCCCTCTCCTATTGCGAGTCCTGCCGCTAGTGCTATGTAACGCCAGCATAAGTTCCATGGATTCATGAAAATGTCATTTCCAGTTCGTAATGTAGTTAAAATCCGAAAAGCGGACGAAATAGTGCAAAAGGATCAGAGACTGTGTGAGGAGCTGAAAATGAAAAATATTCACAAAGTGCATTCGCTGGTGGTGGTGCAACGGCAGCGGCTTGGGCAACAGGAACAGGAACTGCAACGGCAGAAATTGCATTTGTAATCTGCCATTTCGTTACACCAGAACTCCGCTGCACAGCAACGGGGATGTCGGGCGGATTTTTGTTAGCTCACCGTTGTTTCAGTATAATCTCGTGCCAATACTCTGTTAAATTTCTTATCACAAAAAAAGGACCAGAAAACTTCTCGTTTTTATTATCCTTGCGATTGAACGCGAAGGGATATTTCACGGACAAACGATGGAGATACGCTCAGCTCGAAACAAACGGTTTTGTCTCTTCATTTAACGGCACTTTTCAGACTTTTATTTGTTTACCTTCGTGATTGTCCTTCCTTCGTGAGCGTGTGTGGGTAGAGATGTTTTCCCTGATCCCTGTGCATCAGAAAGTTGGCTCTCGATTTAATGAAGGAGTACCGTCGATTGAAGTCTCTCGGACTGTTTGCTGTCATTTTGCCAACTCCATAAAGGAAGAACGGGGTAAGTGGGAGGGCTGTAAGACTTTTCACATTCGTTTAATTGTGTATTTAATCTCGTTGTTTGCTCTGAACGAGAGTCCTTATCTTCTTTTCAAATAAACAGATTTAGGATCATTAAGTTTGCAGTTGAAAGAGAATCGACTGCATGTGTGTGTGCAGAGTGCGGCCAATCGAAAGAAACTTCGACTTGGAGATGAAAGAAGTTTAAATTATGTTCTAATTGGAAGGGCTATTGGTCAGAAGAGAGAGTCTTGAAAAGTTTGCAAACACACGACTTGATGCTAAGTCGTTGTGGGGGTCTTGTGAGTTGATTGTCAGGTGCTTCTGTGAATTTCCTTAATTCCAGGTTTGTTAAGGGTCCTGTGATTTTACTATCAGGATGTTGGGAATTCTTGATTGGAGCAAGGTTTTGGGGAAAGACAAGACTTTGAGCATGCATGCATACAAATCCATTTAAGGCAGCTGACTTATGCTTTGTGGCAGCAAATGCAGCCAAAGTTGAATAAAATATTTTAGGGAGAGCATGTCTACAGTCAAAGCTCTTCGTCTGAGGAGTTGTGAGATGAAAAATATAATGAATGAATCAATGAAATATGCATGCTATTCTCGGCCCCTTTGTCTACTCATTAATTTTTGAAGTCAGTGCAAAAATAGTAGAACAGATTATTATTTAAACGCATTTAATTTTTGTCCGAAAATTTACTTTTCTTATTTACTCAATTGCGAAAAATTGAAAAATATAAATAAATAATCTGTAGCAAAACGTACTGAGCCTAGCTTTTACGCGCCTCCACTGTGTTATGCGCGTTATAATTTGATACAGGTGAAGGTATTCAAAACATTTTTTAAAAAATCGTTTCATGCTGTTTTTAATGGATTTTAACGCATTAATAGCAATGGAATTTGTAACCTCAGCTGCGTGAAATTCGATTTTTTTTTCATAAAACACTTTTGATATTTATCTGGGGTTAAAGACAGATATTGTGTTTTAAAAATATCACTTTTCGATATATTAGGTGTACAACTTTACCTCCGCTGTTTCGCAATAGATAGCTATAGCGGTAAGTGGTAGTCAAAATAAATAGATCGTAGACGTCAGACAAATTTGTAAATATAACGTCATCGAAATATTAATCGATTTGTGTCTGCATCATAAAGTTATTCTCGATTAAACATATCAGCTTACAACCCAAATTCTCTTCATTTGCGGGAGGTTTTAATTGTCTCATCGAATGCTCTTAAATAACTATGGTGGAATCGAATGGAAAAATCGAATTTTAATTTGACAAGAGAAATAATTATATTTCAATATACTAGCGTTGTCAAAAACTAAAAAAAAAATAACTATTATATTTCTGTAGTACTTATTACATGGCCTACCTACCTACCAAACCTACATAACATTAATTTTTAATAATTCCGCTCATTCTTGTAGGCATAGAAGAATAAGTATATCTCTAAATATATTGACTCTCACGTTTGTTTCCGAAAGTTTTCATTTGGATTCAAGTCCAGAGACTAAGCAAATCATTTTAAATCTAGCTTTTCCTATTTTTTAGTAAGACTACTTCAGTTTCGAAGTGTGTATTTATTTTTTTGTCCGCCTAAAAAACGACATAAAATTGATTTTTATAATTTGTCTCTTCTTTTGTTTTATATGATTTTTTCTGTTTCATCATCATTAGTGGCGTAACAGCCCACGAAGAGCCAGAGCCTAGCTTTTCGCGCCCTGTCTTGTGCGCGTTATAATTTTGACACATGTGGAGCTACAGTTTATTGCTGGTTCTGAACGGCGAATTGTGAAGGCTTTATGCGACAGAAGTCGTCGAATCGTTCGCTGGAGATGAGGCTGTGAAAAATGTTTATGGTGTTTTTTTTTCCCGAGCTAGATTCGAACCCGGGTACTTTCGTTTAGCAGTCCGACGCACTAACCGACTAAGCCACGGCGCCCATTGATTTTTCTATCTACCTACTTTTCAATAGATGGGTCGATATTTGGTAGATGGTAAAATAAGGATAAGACTAGAGCATTGTTTTGAAGAGTATGTTGTATTTAATTTTTTTGTCCATCACTGTATTTGCAAAATTTTAAAATTTTCTTCCTCGCATTCAGTGAATTCACAGAAATCGAAACACCTGATATTCAGAGGCTGTTATGTCTGAACCCTTAGGGTGTACATTGAGGTTTTGTAGGTTTTGACAGATTGTCAAAGGAGTGTGTTATTGACCGTCTTGCTGGCGAAGATAGCGTCCTTTTTTGTGATCGTTTTAAGCTTAGGGAAATAGACACAGACATTATTTCTATAGCAAAACTTTGTGAACATGGCTTCATACGAATCAACTATTAAACTAATTGAAGCCATGTTCACAAAGTTTTGCTATAGAATGAATGTGTGTGTATCGTGATTGATTTTTTTATGCTTGCTTTATGAGTAAGTTTTGTTTTAAAACTTCAATGCCTGTATCTTTGAACATTCCCGGCCCATGTTTTTCCACAAACCTATTCAGCATTTCATTTCTTTGAATTTTAATTTCTTTGTTTTCGAACCAGTAGTCGAACGAAACGAAAACCTTACTCAGCTATCTTGTCATTTTAGCTGGATTTTAATCTCTTACACGCCTATTAGTCTCCCCCCTGCTAAAAAGAAACGAAAATCTTTTCCTCATCCACAAAAACGTCCTTCAGAATTTCTAAAGCAACGAAACTGCCAGTTCCATAACGTCAAACACCGAATGCAGGTCCCCAAAAAATAGACTAGTGTTAAATTTTAATGCACCCCATCCAAAAAATTCCTTTAAACAATCCTCTTCCACCCACCGGTAAGCCTTTGATATGAATTTATTAACATTCCTCTGTGTCGCAGTGACTTACACTTCAACATTTTTCCCATTAGTGCAGTTTCTTAAGCCTCTGCTATGTGTGAGTGTGTGTATTTTTCGTCCTGTAACTCAGTTGAATGTGCAGTAGCAAAATGTTTTGATACCATGCACACACACACATCTCCCAAGAGATACCATCTGTGCAGTGGCAGCTCATAAAGCTTCTGCCACACACAGACCCACACAGAGACACACGCGTCACCGTCAAAAGAAGGATCTCGAGTGCATTATGACGGACATAAATCACAGAACATTAACATCTGCTTAAGCATTTCATAATAATACGGCGAGAGAGACGAACTCAGAAACAGAGGATACACATTTAGTTAATGCGGTAGAAATATCCTTCGGGGAATGATGCGACTCACGGATACACCGGGTGCGAGTTCATCGCGCTTTTGTTATTCGGGGGAGAAAAGATGTGTCAGTGAAATTATAGAACGGAACGGTGGAAAATCCATAAAACCACACATTTTTCTGCATAATCAATTTCAATGCTGGCACATAAACTGCCGAGGGACACCCACGTAAACGGCACGGTTAGACGGTGCACTCTGATCGTACATTAGGAAGTGCGAAGGTCCTGTCGGACCTCCACTCAATACAAAGCTGGAAAATGTTTTATTAAGATAAATTCTCGTCGGATTCCTGACTTTGTTGCCGTCCCTTTTCTCGTTCTCTTTTTATCCCCACTCGGGCTTCGAAAATCTTCTGCTGGATTATTAATCACAATAAAGCAGCCTCAGTCCGCCGCAATGATATATCTCGGATATTTTCCAGGTCAGAGAGTTGACTGCCAAAAATCAACAGAGGGGTGGCGCGTGTGTATCCTCTTCTGTGTCGTCATCAGAGCACAGACGCTGAGAGTTTGAGTTTTGTGTGCATTTTGAAGGATAATGTGCACACGTTGGCAGTGAGGCGTTTTAATTTGGCTTTTCACAGCCCTGGCCATGAACTCTTATTCCACGAAGTGGAAGTTGGGTTGGTTGGGCGTGGGTTAGGTCAGGTATTTAAGGGTGGCAAGGAAGGTGATTTGACTATTCCACAAGTCGAATTTAATCCTCTCTAATCGATACCAGTCTGGGGAAAACTTTAATATCCTCCAACCAACCGAGTTACAACACAAAGTTGAATAAATCAGCCTGCAGTCAATTCCCTGTACACAAGCGGTGTAGAGAGGCAAAAGTATCTACCGAACAAAAACAGACAACAGACAACATTCAGCCATTTCTTGTAACTGCCCCCGGGACGAACGGAAGCAGGAACTCGGTTTGATGTAGAAACCCTTCTGGCAACCAGTATCCTTACAGTTCAAAGGGAGACACAAGCATTGGAGTTCGTCTTCATCTCTTTAATAGATTGCATTTTTATTTGCGAGAAGCAAGCTGCCAACAACTAACGACTGGAAACGACCAAAAGGACCTCCACTCCTTCGTTGGCCTTTAAACTCACATACATCACGTTTTGTGCTTTGATTGAAATGATACTTAAAGATGCAAATGCACACCCATTCTTAAGAATCTCACTGTCGACGTCAGTCAAATGTTGAACTTCTTCTCTGGTGCTCGACTGTCGAGTCAGCCGAGTTGGGGGTCAAAGGCGGAGAACTCGGGAAAACGAAAAGTCTGAGTAAGGGAAAAGTATCTGAATTTGTTACGACTGATAAATTGAATAAATTGACAGTGATTAAGTGAATTTGGCTGAGCGAGGAAGGATATTCCTTTTTTTTTTTTGTTGATTGGGTGAATGCGGGGAAATTTGTTTCGCGTAAGTTTGGCCGATGGATTGAAACAAATTCTCTTGGTTTTTGACAATCGATTAATTTCGTTTCGAATAAATGGTAACTGACCTCGTGACAGGTCTCCAGAGTGCTTTTGAGAAAATTTCACCGGAAAGGCGTAGACAGTTCGGTGGCATAGCAGTTGACAGGCGTAATTTGATAATCACGGACTTTGTCGTTCAATTTGCCACAGTCCTTTGTAAGGCCTTTTTGAAAAGTTCTGCATCACTACTGTAAGAATAATATATTTTTGTATTTATAAAGTATTTTAGTTAACCAATTCATTTGGGGTTTCTTGAATACAAAGGCGTCGGGAATCAGGCGGTTGAACGGTGCTTGGATGGACCTGGCCGAGTCTGAAATAAATAGGAAAACAAAAGACAAATGAACCAATGGTCCACCAAAGATACTACTGTCTACTACCACCAAGTACTAGGCAATGCTAAACTACTAGGTAATGCTGAACACTAGTTCAGTGAGATAACTCACCCGTGACGCTACTAAATACTATTTCTATGTTTTAATATTATGCACTCGCACTGGTAAGGACACACTAATGGAGGCTTCCTGATTGAGCAGCATCTTTATACTGCTCGCAGGTCATTAATTTGTCCTTCCGGTGCTCTGCACTACCCATAGCCCAAACTACCTGCGACCGAACCCTTTCGCGCGTCGCCATCAAGGTCAGGAGGGTTTTTCCCAT
Organism: Syritta pipiens; assembly: GCA_905187475.1. NCBI lineage: Eukaryota > Metazoa > Arthropoda > Insecta > Diptera > Syrphidae > Syritta > Syritta pipiens. Next base: position 101,045,582 of record LR994571.1, on the reverse strand, counting down.
ATTACCCTTTCACCCTGCCTTGCGACTGGGTGTCGCCGTCGACAGATCGCTTACACTACTCAGCAGTCGATGTTTTTTTTATGTGCGTATCGAACTGTGCGAGCAATCAACTCAGCAGGCGATGTTTCTCTTGTGAAGAAAATATGTTGTGAACTGTTTGTTTTCTAGTCTAAAATTTGTACTCAGCGAAGGAGGAAGGAGTTTAAACAATAAAAGTGTTTTTTTACTTTGCTTTCCACTCTAAAGTGATTGTTATTTTATAATATTGGGCTACGAAATAAACTCATTCAAATGAAGCTCGAGCTCGTAGCGCTTTGTACATAGCCGGAAAATTCAAAAGACAAAAAGGCGGAAGGGAGATATTTGACAACCTAATATAACAAGAAGTCGCCTCGGACCTCGTATAGCGTGGATAATTTTCCTTTCTGATTTCCTGGTTGCCTAACATTATATTCAGAGTTCAAAGAGAACAAGTTAATTTTAATTTCGTCGTGTTGTGTCATCGTCCATGCCATTTGCCATGCCATGTTTTAGCACCGCTTATTCCATGCTCTAGTGCAAACAAAAGGCACACACCTATTTTCTGACCAGCTGTGTATGTATACAATTCGCAGACTGAAACGAACATTCATCAAGTTGTGTCCGAATTCCCATTCGATCTGTATGAAAAGGTTAGCGAAATTTGCTAATTTAGAATTGAAATCTTTTCTCGCTGAACGACGGCTTTCTTTTTGATTAAGGAACCACTACTTCCGCTTAGCACTAATAGGTCCTTGCCCTGACTCTGTTCAATCACTCATAATCAGTCTGCAATTCAGCTCCCACTCGATTTGATGACGGGTTTCTAAACATCACCACTTCACGGAAGCACAACACATTTGCATTCCAAAATAATCCTCCCCCACTCCCATTCAATCATCCCAAAAAGCAGTTAAAGCCCCGAGTCAAGCACCAAAGCCAAACGTCATAATGCGTCCTTGCGACAGTGATCCTGTAGTCGTCTCCCCCTCAATCGCATAAACGTTATTCCAAATTATCCTCGCAGACTCGGAATTATTATTCCAATCTTCCTAAGTGCTGCGATCTGCTAAATGCATCCTCAATAAAATCATATCGAAGTCAAGAGACCTATCTCCGTCTAATCTATCTAAAAGTCGTCTCCGCCCCCATCATCGTCTCTCAATTAAATCCATCGCCATGCGGTACTCAGTTATTCAATCAATGAGCGCGAGGTCTGTAGGCAAAATTTCATTAAAAATATTATGTGGCCCCATTTACTCCAAGCCCGGGTGTCGCCCGGCCCCCGTGCTCAAGGCTAACCTACATACCGTGAGGCTTACAAAGGAATTCATTTGCAACGATTTTCATCATCTTTCCCTCTGTGGGTGGAAGTAGTTGCCTCCCACTTCCGTTCCGGCGCTAAGCCCATGCGGGCGTCGTCCTCCTCCTCCGATTGAAATCATATGAAATGTTTATTAAATATGCGCTTCATCGATTTCCACTTTCAGGTCCTGACGAAGCAATCCTTGATATCATCACCGTCCTCGCTGTCGATGTCGTTGTCGTCGCCACCATCATCAGGACAGGACTGGGTGGCTTAGCATTACCTTTCCTGCTCCTCGTCATCGTCCTTTCGTCATCGTCCTTACCAGAGTTGTATTGCCATAATGAATGCATCCTTCTGTCGATAGTTTCTATCTCTCTCTCATTCCGAAATAATTCATCATTATGTCTGTTTGTCGGTGCTATCAGACGCATTGCACTGCGATAACTTCGTCCTTTGATTGCTCCCGATTTGTTCTGTTGTATCACTGTGCAATGTGTGTGTGTGTGTGTGTGTGTTCTTTGCGCCGATTTAGCGGACTAGACGCAGGAGGTTAGAATCTCAAAGCAATCGGATTCGGATTGCAGTTGAACTGGAGGTGAAAGGAAGTGGAGGAGGTAAAGTCGACACAGGATCTGGCAGCGATATGTGCTGTTCGATTGCACTAACGGTAACGAGGTAACGTGCACACGCATTCGTGTATTCATTACGGCGTTTGCTTTGACTGTGGGCACCTTGCAATTGAACTTCGTTCGAAATTCATTGATCAGTGAAATTCGTTTGCTTCCTGTCGACAACGCTAAAAGGATGTCGAAGCATCTTCGTGTGTCGGTCGGTCTACAAAGGGAAGGTTAAGTGCAGGCGCTTAGTTGGCTTGAGAGCTTGTCCAGTTGTGTTAATGAAGTAAGTCGTTGCTGGAGTGGGTGCATGCTTTGACTGGGTAGAAGTTCATTTGGCGGTAAAAGTGTTAGGCTGGTATTTGCTTCTAAAAGGTGTGAAGGGAATGCTCTAGAGGCGTAATGTTCTTTTATCTGACAGCAATGTGTTTTTAAGGGTTTGCTTATTTTGCTTTTTGTCGACGATTAATTAAGAAGATGTCATGTTTTTTTTTATTTTCTCGCAGCTTACATAATTGCAATCAAAAACATTGCTGTGAAATCAAATTTTCTATAAAATTCATACGCAAAACTGCACCAAATAGTTATTTTTTTGTGGATGAACTGGCACATGTGGATTTTCACCCGATCAATAACGCATATTTTGCTTATTGACGAATCCATTAGGCCAAAATGAGCTTCGTCATTGAAGATGATTTTGCGACGAAATTCATCATCTTGGCGCATCATCTCAAGAGCCCAATCGGAGAGCGTTTAAAAGGTCCATCAGCTTCAATTCTTGAGTCAGCTTGATCTTGTATGGATGCGAACCAAGATCCTTAAGAAAAATACGAGACAATGTGGTCTGAGCGATGCCCAATTCTTGAGAACATGAACACGTGGAATTGACTGATTTGGATCGTTTTCTACGGACGGCTGAACGGCAGCGATATATTCGATACTTCGACCAACCCGTTGTCTCATTGGCACGGCAACATCACACAACGAATATGTAGGCTTAAATGTTTGCAATAAACTTGTTCTTGGCTGTCTACTAGACCGAGAATTCCGACCGAAAATTGGAGTTCACGCTCTTAAAGTTGTGGTCACCGACTACGAACTTCGGTAGAAAATTTTTACAATTTGCAGACGTTGCTTGTTCGTGTACTTTACCATCACGAAAATTTGAATTGAAAATAAATAAATAATTAATCTACGTAACAGTCCATACAGGGCCAGATCAAAGTTTTTTCATTGTTGAATTTACTGAATAAATTGCCAATGACAATTCGATGATTATTGAAAGTCTGTGTTCACAAATTAAATTCAGAGGTGTCAAGTCCCTATTGGAAAACCCTTTACAATTTAAACGTACTGCTCAACTGTGCTTTTATGCTATATTGACGCCATGTTGTAGCAGCAGCTCCCGAGTAATGAGCAACAAAAAGAACACAGCCCTGTAGACTCGAAATTTTGACTGATCCTCTTTTGAAAAAGCGTTTGTTTCATAAGCGAATGCGATTAAAAAAAAACTGAGTATGTAAAAACAGACCGCCTGTTCAATTGTTGGTCACTAAAGAATTGAAAATTGTGGGCGCCGTGGCTTAATCGTTAGTGCGACGGACTGTTAAGCGAGAGTACCTGGGTTCGAATCCGACTCGGGGAAATAACACCACAAACAGCTTTCACGGCTCCACCTCCAGCGAACGACTGACAATCCTGTTGGAGTACTTCTGTCATGGAAAGATTTCGCAATTCGCCGTTCGGAACAGGCAATCAACAGAAGGTCCCCTCCACATGTGTGAAAATTTATCGCGCACAACACAGTGGAGGCGCGAAGAAGCTAGGCTCTGGCCCTGTATGGGCTGTTACGCCGACTATTTATTTTTTATTTTTTTAAAGAATTAAAAAAACGTCTTCTCAGATAGAGAAAACCTAAATGCAACATTTTTGAAAACTTCAACTTCAATTTGAAGGAAGAACGCATGAACACTCTCTCATTTGAAGGAAGTTCACATCACTTACTAAACTCGTTGCAAAGAAATTGAATGCGCTGCCTTTATCGGTGAACAAAAGTCTTGAAGTGACAACGCTGTGTTTATCCGCCTAAATACTTCCGACTTCTATTTTGTCTTTGCCTTCTATCAACCCAACCTCATCCACATCCACATTTTTCCTTCTTCCTCCTTGATGCCTTTTAATCAGACTTTCCAATTTCCTGCTCGAATTTTAAGCAGAGTACTCATAATTTTAAGTCCCTGACAGACTCTGTTGACAATATTTGTCGTTTGTCAATTTACACAAAAAATCTCATATCATTTCATAATCAAAAGGACATTGGCTATCCACAACCATGTTTTTCAAAGGATTTTTCATTAACTTTGAGATCATTGGCCATGGCAAGTTTTTGTTCAAAATCGTTCAGTAAATGAGCACAACTTGAAAAAGCCTCTGCCTCTGCTCGGTCGTAGAGTTGATTACAAAAAGGCTCAGTGAAAGGAACTTAATTAAATGTCAATGCATGCCGAAGCATGTTGACGAGGAATCAAAAATTCCCATCCATACCACACACACACAGCTCCCCAAACCGTCAGTCGTGTGCTGCCATTGTAATCAAAGTTTTGTTTCACTCGAAAGTCAATCATCCAAAACTAACACACACCCGTCGTTTGATTGAACGTCAAAACTTGTTCCCAAAAAAAAATAAAACGACCAAACACGAAATAGCTATTTTCGGAAACTACTCAAAAACTTGAGAACTCGCCTTCCTCTTAAACTACACACACACACTCGTCGGTAATGTAGAACATACGTCAAATTATAAAATTATTCAATGACTGCTCATGTTTTCTGGTAAAATGCAAAGCAGCACTACACACGAAAGGACTTCGTTTTTAAATTGGCACCTCGGTTCCGTTCGTCTATACTCTCGTCCTGATGGAGCACACCTCATCAATTTTCAAGCATCAAATGCAAAGTTAATGTTAAAACATCGCACCGTCCTCGTCCTCGTCATCGTTGTCGTCATCGTCAAGGAGCAGAAAAGTTGCACCAAAAATGTCACGTCCTTTCCGGGCATTTGGAAGGTGATTGGAAAACTCACTCCTTCTCTGACAAGAAGTGTTAGCTAGTTTTCACCTCGCATCCTTGAACGGGTTTTGATTTCTTTCTTTTCTTGTTTTTGTCTCGTCCTCGAACACCATGAAGTCATGTAAAATTCATAACCTGAAGGACTTTTGTGGTTACTTTTGTAATAAAATATTCCAAATGTTGTACACACAGAGCGATGTTGACTTAAAGGACTCCTACGTGTTCGTGTAGTGCAAAAATCGATGCAAAGTGTTAGCATAACAATTCAAAATATAACCACCCCCTCTAACATCCTGATTTGCTTAAGAAGGACTATCCTTGAATTGACAATGTCCTCCTCCACCTCTCCAGCACTCGTTCTGTCGCCATCAAGGATTTTATTCATCGACGTTTAGTCGTGGTCGGCTGCGTGGAGTGGGATTCGTTCTTTTTTTTTTTTTTTCTTTTTTTTCTGTCCCTCCGCAACGAAGGTTGCCCCGTCCTCGGGGTTATTACCCGGATTTCTATGTCTCCCACTCTCTGTCAGTCGCTCTCTCTCTTTCTCTCTCATTTTTATGCGCGCCTCCTTCATGAGTGGGCGGTGTGGTTTCCCTATCAAGCCTCGACAGAAGTGCTGAGCTTAAGGCAATATAATACCCATCTGAGAGTTCCTTATGCATGACTGGGTCCTTATGTGTGTCTCGAATGGCTAGGCTGCTGTGGTGGATTAGGAATTGGAACGGGGTGAAGAGCACACACACACACACACACACACAGTCGAGTGTATCGCGAAGGCAAATGAGTTGTCAAGAGGTCGAGATTGAGAGCGAGCAGGAGGAGACTCGGTCCTCGGCTCACGCTACGTTTGAAGGAAATCAATTTCCTGTGCAGGGAAAAACCCACCCCAAGGATTACATGCGAGTGTTTTGAGTGCAACATAATGTTTTGCTTAAGTTTTCGAATGGGCTCGAAGTGAAGCCGATTCAATTGGAAATGAAAGTTGCAAGAAGGAGGCGAACTAGCAAACAATTGCAGTTGCACACGTGTGCAACTGCCTTTAGGCCAGGCTTCGTCCTTGGCTGTATGCGTGTGTCTCTTATAACGAAAATTTCGAGTCTGTTTGCGTAGAACTTGAGGTTTTGAAAATGAAATTGAATTGAAATTTTGTGCCAGACGTTGTCGTCTTTTTGGAAATGCCATCTAAAGGATAAAATTTTTGGGAATTTATGAACATCAACTGAAATGCAAATAGTGAGCGAAATAACACAATCCGTTGAATACGTTCCGGGCCTGTCTTGAGTGGGGCGGGGGGGGGGGGGGGGGGGGGGTGAAGGACTATCTTTGCTTTCATTAGGAAAAGGTCAACATGTTTAGATTTGCTTTTCGGACAGAGTGCGGAGACATTTCAAATGTCCTTTGAAGTTGTTAACGAGTAATGGGGATTCCTTTTCGGTTTGTTCGATTGCGTTTGGTTAATTGGGACGAATTTCGAAAGGCCGGGCTGGGAGCGAGGATGGGTGGCCGAAACTTTGCTGACAGTTTACAAGTGTTGATAGTGTAATATGAGGTTCGCATCAAGGACTCTGTTCAAATATTGAATTTCTAACTAGGAGGACCCTTGTTTCTGGGTGCAAGAGAGAATCCATTAAACACTTAGAGATACGAAGAAGTTTCGTCCTTGTTGTTGTCTTCGTCGTTTTCGTCGGTTGAAGATAAATGACTTTGGGCTGAGAGTTGTGGTCAGAGTTGTTTGCCATAACGAAACCCTTTCGTCTTAGTTGAAACTGATAAAAAAGAAAAAATGAGGACGGCCCTGACACCAAACAAGTTCTTAATTGAATATACGTTTGCTTTTCTCGGTCTTAAACTCAAGACAATTTCTCTTTAGTTTCCTCTTTAAAATTAGGAACTGTGATTTCTACACATGCGGGTATACACAATTCCTAAGAACTCCGATGGGAAGGTAAGCTATCGAGTATAATTTAAGGAAAAAAACAACCTTAGAATAATTCAAATTTAAGAAATTTGTAGAAGAGAAACTTATGAGAAGATTTGTTAAATATTTGGAAAAAAATCAATGCAAAGTCATGCTTTAAAGGTGGAACAGAGCTTAAACCAACCCTCATACAAAGAGTAACATATTTTGATTCATTGTTCAATAATTCTGATTTGCTCCATATACGAGGTCTGTTCAAAAAATAAAAAGAGTTTTTAAATTTCGATGGCTACGTACTTTCGATTATCGATTTTTTTATTTTCTTATGTTGGTACACTCATCTCGAACATACAGTTTTAGCTATATAGCATATTTATTTGTTTGTGAGAGGCATAAAAGTTATACGTGTCTTGCGTGTTTGGCGATTTCCTGCTGTCAAAGTGGGAATGGATGGATCAAAGAATTTGCATTCAATTTTGTGTGAAAAATGGAATTAAGTACTCAAATACACTTGAAATGTTGGCAGTGGCATACGGTGAGCGTACTCTGAGTCAAAAAAATGTTTACAAGTGGCACAAGCTTTTCAAAGAAGGTCGACAAGATGTGAATGACGATGCTAGCCCTAAACGCCCCAGCACATCAACAACCGATGAAAATGTTGACAAAGTGAAGAAAATTGTTAAGGAGAATCGTGGAATCACTATTAGAGAAGTTGCTGAAGATGTCGGCATTTCGGTTGACTCATGCCATGCATTTTTTTCGAAAATGTTGGGCGTGTGGCAGCGAAGTGCATTCCAAAATTGTTGAATTTTGACTAAAAAAGCAGTGCTTGTTCGTAATTTTTTGGCCAAAAACAACACCGTAACGATGCCCCAGCCACCGTATTCACCACATTTGGGCCCCTTTTTCTTGTTCCCAAGATTGAAAAGACCCATGAAAGGTCGACATTTTGAGATGATTGGGGAGGTATAAACCGAATCGCTGAGAGAGCTCAAGGGCACACCAAAAAGTGCACATCAGAACTGCTTTGAGGATTGAAAAAAACGCTGGCACCACAACAAATTTCACGCACCACCTACAGCGAACGAGTGACAATCCTCCTGGAGCACTGCTGTCACGGAAAGCTTTCGCAATTCGTCGTTCGGAACCGGCAATAAACTGGTTCCGTCCACATGTGTCAAAATTATAACGCGCACTATACAGTAGAGGTGGGAAAAGCTAGGCGCAAAAAGCTAGGCGCGAAAGATAGGCTCTGGCCCCCCGTAGGCTGTTGCACCGCTAATGATGATGACAAGTGTATTTTATCTGAGAAGAACTACTTTGAGGGGACCAAATAGAAATTTGTGAATAAATAAATATTTTTGAGAAAAAGGAAAATTCACCTTATTTTTTATATGCTTACGGCAAACATAAAGTCTGAGTGAGACCTAGAATAATAAGGCAAGCAAACAACTTCAATAAATGAATAAAAGGAAGGTGCAAGAAACATCTCCGAAACAATATAACAATGCAAAACGACATTATGGAACTGAAAAAAAATTTAGAATGATATCTTTACCCGGAATAAGTGTGTCACTGTGCAGAGGATAGCGATGGTGAACATACTTACATCAGAGGACCATCGTACGCGGTTATTGATTATTGTTTCTGTCTAGTAGCGAGTTTTCTTTTATAAATAACTTTTAGATTTAGACTTATTCAGTCTGCTGCTGAGATCTCAGTCTTAAATGAATCCTATTAAAATTAACTTTCAAAACAAATAAGTTGATAACCCTGAATAACACTACTGGAATATAGATCTTCTGTAACTGCAGCTCCCTGTTTTCTCTCTTAATCTTTTTCTTAAGTTGTTTTTCACCAACCAAAGTAAGTTTTAAGCACCGCTCATATAGGCCACCATACATTTTCGGTCATAAAACTTTAACACCCTTCCACCTTTCCAGCAAAAACACACACACACATACATATACACACGTACCATCTTAAAGTACTTGCCCTGAAACGTAAAAATGTCATCCGCCATTCTGTTATCCTGCCAAATAGTGGGAAAACTTTTATTGCCGAAAATGTTGGGCAACTCACCCCTGGGCGACCATTAAAAAGCGTACATCTTTCCCCAGTCGTGCGGTAAGAATGTCGCAAATAGCAAAAATGCTGCACCGCACACATATGAGACACCCGACGAGTCCCACCCCGCCTCAGCGAAAGCCTCACAAGAAATTGTCCGTAAAACGTACACAAAATACTTGGCCCAGAAATAAAATTTCACACAGTAGTCCGACACAACAATAAGCGTGTGTACAACACGCTCTCAAGGACGACGAGAGCGGGGCGGAAGGACCTTCCCCGTCCATCGTCGTCGTCGCGCGGCCGGAATAGTTTCACAAACAACGAAAACACAAAAATAAGGGAGCCCAGCACACTCACATGTGACTCTCTTAGACTTTGTAGCTTTGTTGTCGGGGGTGGAACACCCCCAATCACAGGAACCACTCGAAAACAAAAACTTGTCATAAATTGCATAAAATTTATTCACTTAATATTCGTGTGCGGATGTCGATGTCTGCTCCTGCTGTTGCTCGACATAATAAATTTGCTTACTTGCTGCTGCTACTGTTGTTGCTGTTGGCGTTGCCTTCTGCGTTGGACTGCGCTTCTCTCTGAAAGATTCGTTTTCAGTTTTTTTTTTTTTTTGGTTTTTTTTTGTCGTCGTCCTGGCGTGGGTGTAGAACTAGATTAACGGGAAACAAGGAGCACAAGGATAAAACTACTCTGGACTAGTTGTTATCTGAATTATGGTCAATGTGATAATTCAAAAGCAGAGATGAGAGACCGAAACGGGGAAAGCTGCTACTGCTGCTGTTTCTGCTCCTGCTACTGGTCCTGGCTTCACAGTCCGTGGTGACACACACGATTCTAGTGTGACGATGTGGTTCGGAATCAAGTCTGCCTGCTCCGGGGGTGCTCGTTATGTTCGCTTCTGGTGTTCCTGCTCGGGAGAGCATAATAAACGGGTGCGCCCAGTGTTACAGAGAATAAATTGTTCAATTTTGATAACCGTCATGGTGAAATGGAGTTATGCGAGGGCGAACTCAGCATTGAAACGTAGACGTGACGTTTTGGTACGGGCAAGGGTGGTGCTCCCTCAAAAAAGGCGGCGCGCCGGAGATGGGCCCGCAGATAGGACGCCCAACTAAAAGGGATGTTATTTATAATGAAATCCGTGTCGAGTATGTTGATGTTTGCAGCTGAGAGATGGTAATATACGAGCGACGAGTGATATACTGTTGTCGTAATGAAATCTCCGAGTCTAATGACAGAGCGCGTCGAGATCGATGGGACAGATGCAGGTACTGAGAGGGATTGACTGCTTTCAACAGTGCTTAGAAAGGCGTAAAATAGGGTTTTGCTATCGGTAAGGCTATTTCACACACTGTGGTTGAAGGACATGCATTCGAGTTGTAGGGGAGACTACAAGACTAAGGTCGAAATTGGTGGAGCGTTCGATCACAGAGTGTTCTAAAATGTTCAGTCTCTTTTAATTCGGGCAACATAAAATTTGAAGCAAACGAAAACATTCCACAAGTTTGCCTACAAGGTTTTTGGCAGAAAGGAAAAACAATTTATTTCCTATTTCCCAAATTCTAAAAGACAACAGAGTTGTAAGAACTGCACTCTTGGCACGAGTACGAGTAGCTTTGGCGTCAAAAAAAGATAACGGTATTTTGTAGAATGGTAAAAAACAAGAATTTTTTGCCATGGGAGGGAGGGTCTATCGCATCCCTTGTTTAGGAGCTAGAGGCAGTTTAAGAAAAATTAATAAACGTGATACAAGAAATTATTAAGAAACAACGACAGCACTTACAATCAAGTTATATACCAGTCTTAAAAGCCGTGTGTTAATAGTTTTTAAAAATTCGCTTGCAAACGCAAAATTTTGATAAAAAAAAATGAAGAAAAAAAACCATGATCATCGAATCTTTTTCCTCGCATGATTATACTCTGGCAGACATGGCTTCTTTCGTTAAAAGCATCCAAAAGACCATCATCATTCTAAACTAAACTTAGCTTTAAAGCCTCTATGGATGACCCCACATCACAGCCCAACTTTTTTTTACTTCCAACAGGAAAAAGAATTAAAATAAGTTAAAAGGCTTGTAGTCAATTGACTGCTGTTAAAAGACTTACTGACTAACGTACAACTCGCTTCATTACTCAAGAGTTTTGATTAACTGAAGAAAAATTTAAAAAAATTAATTAACTTTTAGTCAATTGACTGTTTTCATTGAATGCTAGTCATAAATTAGTACAGACAGCTTTTTTTAGTTAACAGAGTGTATTAACTTGCATTCCAAAAATAAGTTAATTAACTGCGACTGTATTAACTATATTACTAAATGACTGCAGTCTTTTACAACTCTGAAAGACAGTAGTTACATATGCTTAAAAGCAGCTTGGCGAGGCGAATGTCGAACCTTAACAAATAGGAGTTGGAACAAGCTAGATCTCATAAATGCTATTAGAAACGGTGCGAAAACTTTTCCCGTAAAAAATCGCTGGTTTCGTTGCTTGCATGGCACATAGCGCCGTCTTGTTAAAAGTGAACGTTGTCCAGATCAATACCATCCCATTCCGGCCATAAAAAATCATTAATCATCTCGCGATAGCGCAATCCATTCACCGTAACTGTTGCTCCTGCCTCATTTTCGAAAACGTAAGGTCCAATGACCCGGCCGGACCATAAAGCGCACCGAAGAGTTACACGTTGAGGATGGAGATGCTTTTCAACAATTAATCTGGGGTTTTCCGAGCCCCAGCTCATTGACGTAGCCACCGAAGTGGAAATGAGCCTCATCAGTCAAGATGATTTTTCGGTGAAACTCCGGATCATTTTCATGCACTTCAAGGACCCAATCAGCAAAGACACGAGTTTGTTGATGATCGACCGGCTTGAGTTCTTGTGTTAACTGTACTTTATAAGCCCTAAAAACCAAGTCTTTATGCAAAATACGGTATAATGACGTTTGTGTATTGCCTATTGTGAATTGGTGTGGACAAACCTGGGTTTTCTAAAACACTTTGGGCAACAGCAGCAATATTCTCAGTTGTTCTTGAGCGACGTGCACGGGTTTTATTCTTCACATCACTAACTTGTCCCAAAAGCTCGAATTTTCTCACCAATCTTTGTATTGTGGTCCGACAAGGTGCTTCACGACGACCCAAACGTGTTTTAGTTTTACAAATCGTCTCTGCCAAATTTTCACCATGTTTATAGTGAATTTTAATAATTTCAGTGCATTGTTGAATCGTGTATCGTTCCAGTTTTGTTAATGGCGTAGTTTCTACTTATCAAATGTCAAAAAATTATAACTTTAAAAGTGAAATCTACCGAAATAGCGGGCTATTCAAAATAGCACCTCTTATTGGAAAACCCCATACTGGTACGTCTCATAAACAAAATTAATTAAATTTTCCCTTTTGGATTAGAATGTTTTACAAAACAGAACGTAGCAACAAAAATTTGTAATTTTGGTTTATTATTCTATAATAAACCTTTGTAATCGTAACAGAAAAAAAAAAATTTAACACCCCCTCAAACTTTCACAGTTTGCGTTTGGCGGGTTGTAGAGTGCATATATGTAATAATAATTTGTCTGTCCGTCCGCCGTACGCCGTACGCCGTACGCCGTACGCCGTACGCCGTACGCCGTACGCCGGCCGATTTTTTTCAGCACTAAAAGTTCCACCATTCCTAAGTTGTTGGAGCTATAAGGACAAAACTCGGCTCAAAAATAGTTCCAGTCTAGCCGCTTATTTTGATGCATTGCTACATAAAGTAGACCGCCCCAAGGGGGAGAAAGGAGGATTTTAATTTTTTTTAGGTTTCCGAAACGATTTTTAAAAACTGAGCAGTAGGATTCTTTGAAACTTGGCCTAACAATAGGGCTAGATCCCCTACAGATCCTAACATTGAACCATAACGCTCGGAGGCCCCAAAGGGGAGTTATGGGGGTTTGAACTTTTTTAGTCTCCTCAACGGTTCTTGAAAACCGAGTATCACATTTTGTTCAAATTTGGCATAAGAATAGTGTTAGGTATGTTATTTATTCCCCTAAAACCACATAACGGTCAGAGATCAGGGAGGGGAGAAAGGGGGGTTCGATCTTTTTTTTTTCGCTTTTTTCACATTCCGACTCATATTCTCCGAAATTGTTGACACTTAGCTCGAATGAAAATAAATAGCTCGAAGGTCTTGCTTATTCCAAATCCAACGCCACCTTCCGCATCAATTTGCGAATAACCGTTCACGAGATATTGGCTTATTACTGTCATCATATTCGATATTCAAGTAAAAAAATATATATGGGAACCAGATTACGTAATGATCGATTACCCAATGATGACGTTTTCATCCTCATTTTCTCTGTTGTTTCCATTCGTAAGCTGTGACGTCAGTGGGGGTGTGGTACCAAAAAGAGAACAACGCAGAGAGGGAGATTGAAAGAGAGTTCTTTGTCTCTCTTGCTCGCATAAGTAAAATGAAGAAATAAGTGTGAGGAGTCTATGTGTGTGTTTCATATGAAAATGTATGAGCAATGGTTTGAGTGAAGGAATATGAACCAAAACAGACCTTGGAACTCGATAAGAACAATTTTGAAGGGCGTAGTTAAGAAATGATATTCACACAGTTTTGTTGTTGTCTTTTGCTACAGAAGCAAAGTTGCTTATGGCTGCGCATTTGTGTGCTTAAACAAATTTTTGATAATTCCAATTGTAATGTCTGTTGTAGGGTAAAAAAGAGAACACAAGGAAAGGATAGGAGAACATAGGATAGGTCATGAGCGGAGGGATATCAAATTACAAAGTCGATACGAAAAAATTTGGTTTATTATTTTATGACCGTTGTCTAACAAAAGGCGAAACGAAGTGAAGAAGTAATATTTACATCAGTTTTATCGTTGTCTTTTGTAGAGGAAGTAATGAAATTTAGATGCAAGGTCTATTTCGCCAACCTAAAAATAAATTGTTATATTTTTTTTTTTTTGAAGAATACTGAAAGATCAAAGAGAAAGATAGTTAGTTTGGTTTTTAGCTAGTTAGTAGCTTCTGCAGCAAAAGGCAATAACAAAACTGCTGCGAGTATCATTTCTTTTTTAGGGTTTCGTTCCAAAGAAATAAAGAAACCCTTATAGAATCACTTCGGTGTACTGTTTGCCGGTCGCCTTTACACATTTGCTAATAGCTTCTGAATCCTCTGTAGTTAAGGGATGAAACTTGGAATGAATGTGACCTTCGGCAACTCAAAAATAGTCGAAGATTAAAGAAAAAGTTAGTTCTGAAACTAACGTTTGACAAAAAAATTATTAACTTTTACGGTCAACATGGGTGTCACTGGAAAGGGAGCGGGGCGTAGATTACAAAAATGTCTGTCCGTCTGTCATTAACCCCTATTTTAGGTACCTGGTGAGCCTCCTGGAATTAAGAAATGAAATTTCCACAGATGATGTGTTTCACTTGCCCAAAAAAAGTTCCGAAAAAAATTTTAAGAAAGTTACTTATTAGCGAAAAAGTTAGTACTAATACTAAAATCAAAAACCGGATTTATTTTCTTGGATATTTGATATGGGTATCGTTCGAAAGAGAATGCCAGCCATGAAAAGTTGTTAGTAAATGATTATAAGCCAACAAACTTCAAAAAACGACTTATATGCCGTGCCTCATACCTTATTCTGTAAAGTAATGGGCCAACAAATCTGTGCGTCTTATCTGATAAAACTAAAAAACTAAAAACTAATTGTTTTTTAATTTTATTACCGGAATTCATAAAGTTCGGTACCATTTGATAGGTTTTGTAAAAGAAAATTTAGTTCTTGTTTTGAACTTTTTGTTTTGAGGTTCAGTTTTCGAGATATTAAGCCAAAAAAAAAAAATAGACCATCCTGGCTCAAATAGTGACATACGAATTGTAAAGATCCGAAAATGTCATTTTGTAGATCACGAAAAAAGAATAAAAAAAATAAAAAAAAAACATTTTTATTTTCATTGAATTTTTCGAGATATGAACCATTTAGTGTTTTACTAAAAAAGGAATTAATTAACTATCATATATTCGCAAATAAATTTCTCCATAAAAAGTGATTGCTGGACGTGATTTGATGCGGTTCCCCATCGAAATGGTCGACATACACGACGCTTTTTAATTCAATTTTCTTCGATTGTCTGCGCTGCCTTCCGTCACTCAAAATTGTTCGCATTGAGTTCCAAGATCCCTTTTGTTTCTTCCTTCGCTCAAACCAAACTGCTCTCTTACATTTTCACATGAAACACACACATAAACTTCTCACACTTCTTTCTTTAATTTACTTATGCGAGCAAGAGAGACAAAGAACTCTCTTTCTCTCTCCCTCTAGGAGTCCTTCCGCGTTGTTCTCATTTCTGTACCACACAGCTGACATCTCAGCAGACGAAGGGAAAAAGTTGAGAATTGAGAAAATGGGGATGACAACGTCATCATTCGTGGCCAGGCCTCCTGTATTTTTGTTAAATTGAATATCGAATATGATCACATTAAACGCAAATATCTCGTGAACGGTTGATCGCAAATTGATGCGGAAGGTGGCGTTGGATGTGGAAAAAGCAAGACTTTCGAGTTACATATAACAATTTCAAAAAATAGAAGGCGAAATGTGAATAAAGGGGAAAAAAAGTTCGAACCCCCCTTTCTCCCCTCCCTGGTCCCTGACCGTTATGCCGTTTTAGGGGGATCAATAACATGCCAAGCACTATTCTGATACCAAATTTGAGCAAAATCGGTTGCACGGTTTTCAAGAACGGTTGAGGAAACTAAAAAAATTCAAACCCCCATAACTCCCCCTTGGGTCCCCTGAGCGTCATGGTTCAGCTTTAGGATCTGTGGGAGATCTGGCCCTATTGTTAGGCCAAGTTACAATAAATTCTGTTGCACGGTTTTCAAAAATCGCTCCGGAAACCTTAAAAAAACTAAAATAGTAAAAAGCGAATATCTCGTGAACGGTTGATTGCAAATTGATGCGGAAGGTGGCGTTGAATTTGGAATAAGCAAGACCTTCGAGCTATTTATTTTGATTCGAGCTGAGCTCCAACAATTTCGAAAAATGTAAGACGGAATGTGAAAAAGCGGAAAAAAAATTCGAACCCCCCTTTCTCCCCTCCCTGGGCCCTGACCACTGTGCCGTTTTGGGAGAATCAATAACATGTCTAACACTATCCCTATGCCAAATTTGAGCATAATATGTTCAACGGTTTTCAAGAACGCTTGAGGAGACTAAAAAGGTTCAAACACCCATAACTCCCCTTTGGGTACTCCGAGCGTTGTGGTTCAACTGTAGGATCTGTGGGGGATCTAGCCCTATGGTTAGGCCAAGTTTCAAAAAATTCTACGACATAGTTTTTAAAAATCGTTCCGGAAACTTTAGAGAAATGTAAGCCCCCCGTTCTCCCCTTTGGAGCGGCCTACATTGTACATCAATACATCAAAATAAGCGACACGACTAGAACTTTTTTTGAACCAAATTTCGTCCTTGTAGCTCCAACGACTTACAATTGGTGGAGCTTTCAGTGCGTAGAAAAAAAAAGAAACTAAATACGATCTGTAGACATATTCTCAATAAAAAGTGATTGCTGAACGTGATTTGATGCGGTCCCCCATCGCGATGGTCGACTTACATCGACGCTTTTTAATAAAATTTAACTTAAAAACAAATCTGCTTCCTTTCAAATAATACGTATATCGACCATCACAGTTAAAAGTTTTTTCGGGCGTTAGTATCAGTATTATGAGAGAGGTACCATATAGACGCCCCCACAAGCTTTATAATTTTTACTTACAAAATCCAGCTTTTAACCATTTTTTAGATTTATTTGTTGCTTCTTAGAAATCATTCATTGAAAAGTTGAATAATAAACCCAAGTGTAAAATTTGCAGTGTTTTTTTCTGTTGGCTTTCGTTCAACATTTGAACAATTGCGTTGTCAATATTATGGGATCTCTTAGTGTAAAATAAAACAGTGTTCAAGTTTTGGGGTAGTTTACCCTTTGGAGGGTTCACGTTCACCTATAAGTCGACGAAGACGAAACCTTTTTCGTACCTTTATTAAACGTTCTTTGGACATGTCGGTTAACTGATGTTTGTCATGCCTGGCGAGCGCGTCAGCTTACAAATCACTTGATTTAGAGGCGTGTTGGTTCACCTAAATAAGATTTCCATTGGATATTGAACAAAACACTGTGTTAAGACAATGAACACCTCGCAGGCTAGACCTTAACTAAGTTTGCTATCTTCTGCGCAGGTCAAGCACCAAGACTTTAACTAGGCTGACCTAAATTCATTACCATGACATACTTGCATTCCACACTCATAACCGTGTTGGAGGTGAAACCCGAAGCTCACTGTCCCGGCCAACGCATCCTTAATTCGACATCAACGCATCGCCCCGGGAGAAAATTACGTGTCATGACGAGCAATCAATCCTAAGTAGGCTATTAAATGTTAAAGAATCAATCATTGCATCCGAGTTAGAATGTATCCTGCCCACGTCGGCCGTCCTAAGGCCCCGAAACGTTCAAATCATCTTCGACCCGGAGAACAAAGCGGCATTAAGCACCATTTCGGCTTCCCGAGAATTTCTCATAAACTATTTGTCGCTTGTTTCATCAAATGCAAATTGCAAATTGCGCATTTGCTCTCCTGCCCCACCCACCCCGGGGGCGGTGCAACTCCGCTGCCCACACTCGGCTGGATCCCTGTCAAATTGATATATTGGACATCTCGTGCGATGACTGCTCCCCAGCGATACAGAATCTCGAAATTGTGTCCGTGTCCATGTCCGAATCACACTCCGTCCCTGTTCTGCCCGGACTGACAAATCTTTGTGTATGTAGGTCCTGCTACTCTGCTCCTCTGCTCCTCTGCTCCTGTTGTTTCAATGTAGATATTGAAAATTTTGAAATATTTATATTTGTCATGTTCGGAGGAGCGATAGCTGTTCGGCTGATGGAAGCGACGATGATGACGACGACGACGCTGCTGGTCGTGGTGTTCCTGCCACGATGATGATGCTGATGATGATGACGCTAGGTGCTGGTGGTGGTGGTGGTGTGGCCGGATCCTTGTGTGCTCTGTGTGTCGGTATCGGATGATTAATTGCTTAGCATGTTCGGCATTCATAAATATTGCACAGGACTTTGTTGAATTTGAATTGATACTGATAGTTTCCATATCTGGTAGGCATCATAAACTGGATGCAGTACCGCCCGCCCACCACACGCCCCCCAAACGTGTCCCATTTTGTCGTCCGTTTTGCATGTCACATAAAACAAAGTGTTGTTTCGCTCTCTAGCCGAGCGGAGCCAGTCCTCGCTCTAAGACTGCGGCTCCTGCAGTCGTTGTTGAATGTCCTTAATTGAGGGTGCATGTTAGTGCAATATGAACGAATATTTAGGTCACTTGTGCAGTGCCAGTGGAATGTTGTTTGAGTTTCGTTGTTTGTTTGAAGAGGAATTGGAATTGTGGAAGCTTAAGTGCTGTGGGTGGGTGGAGGGTGACGGCTTTGTGCGTTTGCGTTGACCTTCGCTGGGGTTTTTCAAAGTGAGGGATAGAAAAATGCTACGTATACGCCCGTGGGTGTGATGATTTAACTTTTTCTTTACTTTTATGACAGTTTTCGTTGGGACGTGTGACTTCTGAGCAGAGTGGGTTCGTTGATGTGTGAGGGTTGGTATTTCTTGTTGCAAAAGGACTCAGCGAGGTGTGGTTGAGCTGAGTTTAAAGACTGCTGTTGCTTAAAGTTTTGAAAATTTAAGAAGATTTCTCTACATCGTCATGGCATATATGGTCATCATCATCATCTTCTTGACCGCGTGTCCGACTTAAGAGTCGCGGGGGCAGTGCACGCAAAAGAGATCTGCAGGCAACTCGAACCTCCGCCGTCGGCACTAATTCATAAGGAAGTATGCCCAAGCGCAGCCAGGCGGGATTTTAGACTTGGTCCAGCAATCTCATCCTGAGTCTGCCGAGCGGTCGCCTCCTGACGGGATCGCTTTCAAGGCTCACCTCAGAAGTCGTGATCGTGGATATATGGTAAAAATAAAAAAAACAAGAACTGGATATTTAAATTTAAAACAAGAGTAGTCTTGACCGCAAACGTGAAGTATCGAATCTCAATGTGTCTATAATAAAAACGGGTTCTTTCAATATACGAATTAGCCTGATGTTACAGCTACCCTAAGGCTATGGAAAGATTTTCTCTAGGGGCCAGGACAAAGTTTCAATCGCTTTGATACTGAATCAATGATTGACTACAATTAAACACTTTAACAACGTTTAACAATAATTTTTTGACTTAAATATTCATGCGAGATGAAAAAAGAGTCGAGAATAAGACAAAAATAAAGTCGAGTGCAATCTCAAGAGACTACGCTCGTGATCAGTATGATTGAAGTATAATTTTCTTCCTGTCATGAGTAATAGAGAATATTTAACTTTGAAAAAAAGTCGCAGTTAGAAAACTATAGTTACAATTATTACTCTGGTTTTCATACGATTTTTAATCGCATTCATCAATTTCTAACAAAAAATCTTGATGATTTAATAAATCGTCTAGTATTTTCAAATCATCTTCATTGCGTGGGCTGACAGAGTAACTTGCCATAAAATTTTGAGCTGTAAAGCGTCACCCAGACGAAACTACAGCCGGATCACTTAAGCATGGAAAAATATCATCTGTGTCGCTGAATTTAATCCAAACTCCATTCCTAAAAATCTTTGGTGGTCTCTTTTTAGCTTTCAGCAGTCGCTTTTTAAATGAAAAGAAGAAATCACATTCTCTAGAACTATCTTCATGCCAAAAATCCTCTAGGACAACTTAATTAAAGACTGCAAAAGGAACCTAACGGCCAAGCGTATCACGATGTCACAAAGAAATGGGTTCTTCTTAATTAGACTTTTCTGTTTTTCAACAAAAAAAGAAAAAAAACAAAAACATTTATTTGAAAAAAAAAAACTAAACATTCGAGCATTTTAAATGCAACTCACAACACCTTACCGCAAGGAAATTAAATCCTTACAAAAGTTGAAAACCCGGCCAATAAAGACAAACAAGGACACATGGAACAGCAACAGCAGCAACTCAATGCAAGGCTCACCAGGGTGTAGGTAAAAACTCCCCTCCTCCACCCAAAAAAAAAAAAAAAAGAGAAGAGAGTGAGAGAAAAGTTTTGTTTCGCCATTGTTAAGTAGGTAGGACAACAAAAGTCCTCGTTTTCAATTTTGCAAAAGGCAATTCGCTCACTTCCCTTCACTCTCTCTCTCTCCCTGCACGCCACAGGGTGAAGCAATGAGAGCCCTACTCTTTTCCTTTTTGCGTTTATTTATTCATGCCTGAAATGTCCTTGGATTGTGATGCTTTTTGTTTTCGTCTACCCAAAAACTAGCTCTCTACAACCGGGAACGTTGCATCCATGTAATTTCAGTGGGATTACTTCGTTTAAACAATTTAATTATTGTGACAGGGACACGATTTTGCCTTTCAATGGTGAATGAAATCGCTCTGAAGGGCTTTGTAAAGTGAAACTTTTGTTGCGCAGTGTTGTGTTTTTTTTGTTTTATTTTTTCCGGTTTTTCTGTTATCCTGTTTTTCTGTTTTAATATCCTTCCCCACGCCCCTTTCGAGGGGGAAATTTTCAAAATGAAATTTTTGCGGAATAGCTTTTGTGAACTAATTGGTTTTTCGGAAATATCTTTCGTGAGGTGAAGTCAAAAAGGTTGACTTTTTAGTTTTGCGGTGTAATTAGATGAATGCTTAACGAATTTGAATTATTTCAATGTAACGGTGTTTTCGATGTTGTTGTTATTTGAAGGTGGTTGCGGTTGAATGGTTCAAGACAAAGTGATGTTGATTTTGTGTTTACATTCGTACAAATGAGATTATCACACTGATTAAGTGGTTGAATGGGAGTAAACTGAAACTATTTGAGGCATCCTCAGGAAAGGACTGTTTGTCGCTCACAATTTACTGGGGAGGGTCCATTATGAAGTTAAGTTGACTTTGACGTCCTTAATTTGAAGGAATGCAGTTTGACGGTGAAGTGGAAATGCATTTTGCCTCTTCAATGGTGTGCCGGAATTCATACTAATTGAAAACTTTTCTCTTAAAGAAGAATATGGGTCTTCAATGAAAATGTGAACTAGACGAAGGCACTAGCTAACGAACACGATTACGTCTCTTCGTGAAAAATGTATGTATTCATCTACTTGATGAAATCTAAAAAAAGAAAAGAAAGTTTTTTCCTAACAAAAAATTCAAAATTCAAACAAACTCAGTCCCGATGGCGATGGCCAGTCCACTCAGCAGTTTCGCATGCAGACGCAACTTTCCTAAACGTCTAGCTCAATTCAACCCCGGACCGTAGAACCTTCTCAACCACAATTCCTAAAATATTCTTCGAGAAGGAAAAAAAATCCATCAGCGTCATGCATTTCTCATATCCAAGAAAATCAGGTCACCTCATCAAAACTGAATTCCATTGACGGTCTAAAAAAAATTCTTTCCTCTCAAACTCTCTCTCTCTCTCTTTCTTTTGCTTCAGAAAAACCCTGAATTTCAACCAATTTTTTGCTTCATGAAGTCAGAAAAAAAAACACTTTCCACACACAACACGTTCCACTTAATCCTTGAAACAGGACGAGGAACGAAAAACGACAACGACGTCGACACCGAAAAAAAACCAAAAGAAAAACGCTCCGGTCCAATTCAGTTTTTCAGCTTCAGCACCTTAAAATTCAATTCCTCTCATAAAATTTAAAATTTCAAAAATCCATCCTCTCACTCTGGTCACAGAACATTTTTTATCCTCCAGCCGCCGCCATCTCTTCCCACTAATTTCGCATTCATTGAATAACAATTTCAAAGTGAACAGTAAACGAACGAAAAATGTTCTATTATAATCAATGGTAGCGTGAAATTGTTATCCCGTATAATACGAAACCTAGAGACAAAGAGCCTGATAAAGGAGGCAAGTGGATGCGAACGGGCGATGAAAAAAAAGGAAGAATATAACACACCGAGTTAGAAAGAAGAAACACTAGAGAATGGAAAACCAAATTTTCCACAGCTAAACACACAAAAATAGATTCCACTTCTTTCAGTTTAGAATTCGTTTCCTTTTTTTTTTTCCAACCAGGATGGTCTAACGAAAAAAAAAATAATTTTTATCCAACGCCTTGTGTCTGTATTTTTTGTATCCCCACTATATTCGACATAGAGATGAAGAAATAAATTGTGAAGGAGGAAATTCTGCTCACTTGGAAAACCAATTTTCGGGAATACGGATACTTTTTTTTTCGCTTTTCCTCTCCCGTTTTTTTTTTTTTTTTTTCTTACGTACGTTTGCCTCCATCCGTTTTCATCCTTCAGCTTTCTTTCAAAAAATTCCCACACAATATCCGGGGCTTATGGGAACGCAGGTAGAGAGACACCGTACATACGTAATATTTCTTCTAGTTTACGTCTGCTCTGTCTATATGGGATGATGTGCTCCCTTAAAAAAAAAGTAGAAAAAAATAAACTCCTTTTCTTGGGTGTCCTTTTTGCTAACGCTCTGCCATAAAGCGCACGTTAGAAGAGATGATGTCAAAAAATTGAAAAAAAAAAAAGAAAGGAAATCAGAAATATACCGGAAATCGTAGAGGAAATATTTTGGGATGCAGGAGAAAAAATATTTGTATACATATTCGTGACGAAGGACGAGAAGGATATGCAGGTTATTCTTGCTTCCTCTGCGAACAATCCACGTAAGAGATGAATTTAAATGATTTAAATCGGAATTTTTTTATGTAAGTTGTAAGAAAATGGGGAGAAATACTTTTCTTTAAATTTTTGGACGATGTGGTGAGAAAGAATGTTTTTGAAATATTCAGCGTGTGGAACTCAGAAGGAGGATGCATTAAGTGACACAAAAATAGTTTTGGACATTTTGATCTTTGTGTCCTAATAATTTTACGATTTAGCTTTGTTGCCCTTTATAACCGCTATTTAACATTTCTTGGTAAGATATAACGCCTTAAATTCATCAATTAAGCCTGATTGAGGACCTTACGCTCAGCTTAAATTCGAGGGAAATTGTCCTTAGTTCTGATACTTAAAATTGTGAATGGCCAAAGCATAAAATTTTTCGCCATAGAAATTTTTCCATAGAAAAAATTTTGGTAATTTAGACTTTTTCCACTAGTCGTCAAAAAAAAAAAACTCAAAAAGATAGTCACCAGAGGTTAAAATGACGTTGGACATCATTTACACACATCTCATATAACATAGCCATGTCAGTGAATTTTTACCTCCAACTAATTTCAAAGGTGCGAACAAGCTATGCTCTGGCCCTGTATGGGCTGTTCCGCAGATTATTATTATTTTTTTAATTTCAAAAGAAAAACGTCGAAGCCTTAGAAAAATACTCACAAACATAGAAGCAAAAAATAGCCTAGTATCAGGATAGCATTAGGTTATACTACATGAAACGTCCGTTCGGCGATTTAAGCCTTAAAAAGGAATCGTCTTGCAAACCGGAAAAGGTAATTAATGACACCCATTTACGAGAAATGGTGTATGCAGTCCCAACAAAAACTGCTATATTGCACACAACATGGAAGTACAACTCAATATATGTTTATAACCTCTCACTATTGTAGTAAAAATGACACCATCTTGGAAAAATTTAACAAACAATAGCTTCTGTCAATCACTATTTCTTTTAGCTAAAAATGTAATTGAGACATTAAACAACCTCTTAAAGAACAAAGAAAACACTTAGAAGGAAAAATAGTAGTGGTGGACCTTAATTGTCTGTGGTTGTTTCCATATATGGCTAGAAACACAGACTGATACTGTAGATACCTAGACCTGTTTGTGAGTTTGTGAAAGAGGAAATAAATCTACGAATCGAGTCTAGTGTCTTAGCAGTGAGCAGGAATGAATACTTTTCACATCGATTTGTAAGATGGTTAGAAGAATTTGTGAGAAGAGATTTAAAACAAATCCACTTCCAAAGAAAGACAAGATTGTGGATTATAGATTTTTAGTTATCGGATAAATGAATGAGGTTGTAAAATATCTTCCTACCGCTCTTTTGCTCTTCATTCAATGCTTCATAAAAAGTGTTACAGTGATCGGATTTAGTTCAAATATGCGCCGTTTTGTTCGATAATCTATTTCCATCTAGACGGCAACTTCATATAACCCCCCTCGTAGAAGCCCCCCTCCTTATTTGCGAAGAACTCGGACAGCCACTTTTCACAAGCCTTTTTTGAGTTCAACTTCACACAGGTGGTAATCACTTGGCGCTGATGCGATCCCGAGCTCCCGTAGCTTCTTACGAATCATCAACGAAGTGTGTGGTCTGGCGTTGTCCTGGTGAAACACTACACCCCTCCTGTTGGCCAATTCTGGAGGCTTCTGGTCGATCGCCTGCTTCAAGCGGTCCAGTTGTTCGCAGTAGATGGTAGAATTAAGCGTCTGGCCATATGGGAGCAGCTCATAGTAAATGATTCCCTTCCAATCCCACCAAACACACAGCAAAACCTTCCTGGCCGTCAATCCCGGCTTGGCCAATGTTTGGGACGATTCACCGGCCTTCGACCACGACCGTTTTTGCTTGTTATTGTCGTATGTGATCCATTTTTCGTCGCCAGTCCGCTTCAAAAATAAGTCGAGTTCGTTCTGTTTCAGGCGTTGATTCGGTCCAGAAGGTTTTTTTGCGTCAAATCATGCGGCACCCTAATATCAAGCTTTTTTTGTATCCAGCCTTCTGCAGATGGTTTAAAATGGTTTCGTGACTAACTCCAACTTCCTGGGTAATGTCACGAGATGCCACATGCCGGTCTAACTCGATGTTCTCTATGATTCGATCGGTATTCGTCGTCACAGGTCTTCCGCCGGCTGGTGTCGTTTTCGCCGGCTCTGAATCGTCGAAACCATTCCTCCGCGGTTCGAAGTGATAGATTACCATCCCCCAAAACACCATTAATCTCACGGAACGTTTCTCTAGCGGATTTGCCTTTAACGAAAGAAAACTTTAAAATAGCGCGAATTTCGGCGTTAGTGAACTCCATGTTTACACGTCTAAACCTATTGAACGCAACATCCAAACTAATCATGCATAGCGTTGTTTTGTAGGTTATGTCAAGACCTTTCGAATGATGTATAGTATTGGTGTATATACGAGCTCTGTAGCGCTTTGTACATAGCCGGAAAATTCAAAAGACAAAAAGACGGAAGGGGGATATTTGACAACCTTATATTCTAGTTTCTTTTCCTCCTAAATGTGGAAAAGCATGTAGGAAAGAAAACTAAAAGAAGATCAAGCTACTAGTTGAAGCGATACTATGAAAGTAAACGTTTACAACATTGACAATCTATTTTCGAAATTTTATTTAAATTCATGACACCCTCAACAAAAAACCCAAAAAAGTACGTATACGCCACAGAACGTGGAAAATTTGACCGCAGGTTATGAAAGAAGTGAATTAGAGAGCCAAAGGTAAGAGCCAACTTTGGATCTTGATGACTTTAATAGCCAAAGTAAATCTCCACGTAGTAAGGATGAATAATAAATTGACTTATGTTATTTAACTCCTTGTTTCATTGACCATCAAATGGAGATCGAAAAAAATTAAATCCAACAATCGGTCTAGACTAATGAGAAAGCTTACAAACGACACTCAGCAAATTATTGGTGAGCCATATAAAAAGTGTTGCACTATAGGAATTGTAATAAATGTAAAGAAAACGCAAGGCATAGTCTGTTAACGAAAAACCAAGCTATACAAGTTGGTGAGGTTTAAAAATGAACTCATCACAGAGCTTATTCTGCAGGACCTTTTACATTAATCGAGATTCCATCTTAGTTTTTATCATTTAATTTAATTAGGCATGACATTTTTGGCAGATAGCTAAAAAAAACATCACATACTGGGGAATTTTTTGAGATTTAAATTTGGTAGTTTGCAAGCGCAGTTTGTGGGCGTCGTTGGCTCGATCGGTTAGTGCGTCGGACCGTTGAGCGAGAGTACCCGGGTTCGAATTCAGCTCGGGGAAAAATAACACCACAAACATTTTTCACGGCCCCACCTCCAGCGAACGACTGACAACCTTCCTGGAGTACTTCTGTCATGAAAAGCTTTCGCAATTCGCCGTTCGGAACCGGCATTAAACAGTAGGTCCCCTCCAAATGTGACAAAATTATAACGCGCACAACACAGTGGAGGTGCGGAAAAGCTAGGCTCTGGCTCTCAACGGGCTGTTACGCCGCCCCATATATATAGTTTGCAGGAATACTATTTAAGAAAAGGTGAAATTGAACGTAGAGTTAAGCTATTTAATTTGTTTTTTTTTTTTAGTCTATGGCTTAAGAACATTTATGTTGTTTGTTGTCATGTTTTATTTATTTTTTTTTTTTTGAATTGGCATACGAATTCAATGAAAAATCAAGTAAAATATTATTTATCCTCCAAAATAAGACGAATATTTGTTCAAACAAAAAAAAACTAAACAACTAAAACGATTTCGTTATAATTGCAAAAAGTTGAAATAATTGGACTAAATTCAATTGCCTCTCGTAGACACGAAATCATAGAAAAAACGTCTTTCATGGCTTCAAGGAAACACTGTCAATCAAGATTTGTGGATGGAAAACAATTTCCCATATCCTCCTGCTGTCTATTAAGCTGCTAAAGGAATCTCTCTGTACAACGCATTATATTTCATTATGCCCCGAGTACAAGAGCATGTGTTACGCAAAACATTTGTTACAATAGTTTTCACTCATAACGCAACATTACCCAGTTAATTTGCGTCAACCTTCCATGGCACCCATCCCACACCCCCACATGCATATAGAGAGAGTTGAACAATCCACCGGCAAGGATCCATGTGCCACACAAAAAATCATGCGTGTGTTGGTTTGTTTGCAGCATGTATTTGTGTAATTAATTTCAATATGACTGGCAGTGGTAATAAACATTAAAATAAAAATGTATGGCAGCCTCATAACCGAGAATCCTAATTTTAATTAAATTTTTCATTACACACCGTTAACTCGTTCACTCACAGGATCACCGTCACACCACTATGCGCGCCGGAAGGGAATCAGCAGTACAGCAACAGCATCGAAGGATATCATCATGCGGCTCATAGGTCTGTTGGGGGTAGTTTTGTGTTCTGTTCTGTTCTGTTGTGTTGTGTTGTGTTCCCTCCGCATACAAGCGCATACACAAAACAATAATGTGTCGTTAAAGAGTAAAATATACACCGAGGGGGTGACGGGATCTCTCCCCAAAGGATAATTTAACAGTTCGATGGGATAAGGGAATTTCAATACCGAATCGAATCGTTTCGCGGTATGTGTGTGTGTGTGTGGTGGTGGCATCCAAATTATCCTTTAAAGCACGCCAATTCGATACGCAAATGTCCACCTAGTCATAAAGAAATTAAAAGCAACAGGACCCAACGTCCTCTGTCCTCCTCTAATGGATTTTCACAGAGAGGACAATAAAAATCCAAGGACACAGTTGGCTTTTTTCGAAAAACAAAATTGTTAAGGACAAATATGCTCGGCTCACAGGATGCAAGAGAGTACGAAATACATTTGACCACACACCATCCGGTCCATCCGGCCGACTGACTGAACGTGGCCAATTCAGGGGATTCATGCCTGTCCCTCTCCTTGCGAGACACACACAAAAGGCTGCATGCATACAATAAAACACAAAGGACTCGAAAGGGATTCTTTGGCATTCTTGCTGCTGCACAAGTTGGTGCGATATACTGGAAGACTTTAGCACAATAATCATAAACCACTCTCCCTCTCTCTCTCTGTCTTGAAGAGTTGGCATGACGTGGCCGGACAACACAAAAGGACACACGGACAGGCAGGCATCTAGTCGGACATGATGGATAGATAAATAAAAGGGACGAAGCCACCACACACACACTCGAAAGCATGGCCTTTGTTGATGACATGGCATCAGGAAGTTACGTGTGAAAAGGTGCATGGGGATCAGTGTGGAATTTTTAAAATAACTGCCAGGAATGTGAGCGGTTCCTCAGGGACGGGGGGAAGATTGTTGTGTATGTCTGAAAGTTAAAATAAATTCGAGAATTTCTATATACGGGCGGTGTGGGTCGAGCTATAGTTTAAAGTGCTTGGACAGGAATAGATGAGCTTTACAAACTTTGTTCTAACTTATCTCGATCGTCGTAAGGAGTCATGAAATGCCTTTTCGGGATTAATGGCAAGTTACAAATGGGGAATGGTATGCGTAGCTGGGAATTGTTACCGCATCGATTTGATGCACAATGAATGAGCAGCTACAGTTTGTTGCAATGCGTGTTCAGTCTTTGATGAAATGGTTTGCGAGTTTGTGGCCACACCCTGAGCTCTTGAAGCGTTTGGGCTGGGTTGGGATACATGAATTTTAAAATTCTTCCGTAAGGGGAAATCAAATAGAATCTTCAAATAGAACACCACAAGTATTTGTCCACCCTAAGAGAATAAAGAATTCGACGTGCGACCAAAGTTATGAATGACAATAACGACCAGAGGTTATGGGACGGTTCAAACCACAACAATCAGCCTACTTTTGAAGTATTTAAAAAATTACAAAGTTTTTCACAACCTTAAATATGGGTAGAAGAAAATTGTTGTAATCAAAGTAAGCCCTGTTTGCAAAACCGAACTATATTAGAAAATATTCACGAAATATTTTTCAGATAAACAAATAAGCTGTTTAAAAAAGCATTAGCTAAAGAAGGTTGATATGCAACCTTCAAGTCGTATGCTAGACTTGAAGAGACGTTCTTTCAATTTAACTCTAATTCTAAAAGGTTATTTTTACGAACTTTTTTGCATTTGAGGCCTCGTGAGGGAAACATTAATTGATAACAAAAGGAGACCGGCCATTAATTGACTTCGATGGTTAATCTGATTTTACTGGTATGGCTGTGATCGCTCTTACTGCTTTACTGCTTTAACGGAGTCGCAGGGGCTATGCAAGCAGATGAGATCTACAGGCAACTCAATTCTCCGCCTGTATCGTTCTGCTGAATTCACATTTTCAAGAATTTCTGTATTATTTCTGAAGGGGATTGAACAAGGTAACGTTTTAGCCCCAAAACCTTGAAGAATTAAGATAAAATTAATGCAAAATTTATTTGTAGATATTGTGAAAATAATTTTTGGATCAAAAGTAGTTCCCACCTATTTACCTTTTTATAGGGAATATTAGTAAAAAAAATTTTAACGACAATAGATCCTGAACAAAATAAGCGGCTAGACTGGAACTATTTTTGAGCCGAGTTGTGTCCTTGTAGCTCCAACAACTTAGGAACGGTAGAACTTTTAGTGCTGAAAAAATCGGCCGGCGTACGGCGTAAGGCGGACGGACAGACAAATTATTATTACATATATACACTCTACAACCCGCCAAACACAAACTGTGAAAGTTTGAGGGGGTGTTAAATTTTTTTTTTCTGTTACGATTACAAATGTTTATTATAGAATAAGAAACCAAAAATAACAAATAATTTTGTTGATGTTGATATTAGGTATACTATTGGTTTAAAACACTTTCCAGCTGGTTAAGATAAGATTCCACCAATTGTTTTCGCCTTCACATAAGGTATTCGAAGTTTTCCGAAATGTTTTGTTCGAAACCTTACGATTATGAATATTTGCTGTGGAAAGCAACCGCACATTTTCAATAGCATTAAGATCTAGAGATCTAGGATAACGAGAGAAGAACTATTAATGAGCCAAATTCTGGGTATTATTCTGCTCATTATTGTTAAACAGTACTGCATTAAAGACATTTTCAGTACCTGTAAACAACATGCAATCTTATTTGGTTCGTTTCAAACTGCAGTAGATATTTTCGGCGCTGCAACTGTCGGCCATGTTCTAATGCACACGGCATTTTTTACGCACAAAGCTTTTTTTTAAGTGGCACAATGCGGAACTTACTACAGTCTTGCAAGGCTTTTCAAATCCAAGAACCTTACCATGAATTCAAAACTGCTGCTATACAAGACACATCACATGTGTCAAAATTATAACGCGCACAACATACTGGAGGCGCGAAAAGCTAGGCTCTGGCCCTTCGTGGGCTGTTACGCCACTAATGATGATACAAGACACTTGTATTATCAGTACTCACATATGGATCCGAGACTTGGGTGATTAGCCAAAGGCACTCTGACCTCTTAGCCGCGTTGGAGAGGAAAGTTTTACGGAGAATTGTTAGTCCCATACGTGAGGACAATTCCGGAGACGGTACAACCATAAGTTGTATGAAATCTACCTCGAAGCAGATGTTATAATGAAAATAAAGCTCGGTAGACTCCGGTGGGCTGGGCACCTGGCTCGTATGAGCGAAGAGGGCCCTGCTCGGAAAGTCCTTTGCGATACAATTCATGGAACAAGACAGCGACGCAAGCCGCGCTTACGCTGGAAGGATGGCGTAGACCAGGACGCCCGAAGCCTTGGGGTACCCAACTGGATGGCGTTGGCAAGCGATCGGGATAGATGGAAGTTCTTGCTTCAGGAGGCCCGGACCGGACACCGGTTGTTGCGGCGAAGATGACAATGCAGAATGTCGGCAGTAGATTTAGTCGTGATTGAGGAGCGTCAATCCGTCACTCCCCAATCGTTAATCGTTCATTCAAACCAACACAACGAAAATTTCGACTTAGACCGGTATCCTAAGACAAACCTTACACCATTGAAACAAGAGGATTTTTGAATAATGGAAGGTTTTATTCGAGGTCTGTTCAAGAAATAAGGTTAATTTTCATTTTTCTCGAAACATGTTTATTTATTCATCAATTTCTATTTTGTCCCCCTCAAAGTAGTGCCCCTCTGATATAAATTTTTTGGTATGCCCCTGAGCTCTACAGCGATTCGGTTTGCATCTCCTCAATCGTCGCAAAACGCCGTCCTTTCATGGGTCTCTTCAATCTTGGGAACAAGAAAAAGTCGTAGGGACCCAAATCTGGTGAATACGGTGGCTGAGGCTGAGACTAACAAGCACTGTTTTTTTTGGTCAAAATTCAGCAATTTTGGAATGAACTTCGCTGCCACACGCTTCATGCCCAAAATTTCACAAAAAATTGCACTGCATGAGCCAACCGATATGCCGACATCTTCAGCAACTTCTCTAATAGCAATTCCACGGTTCTCCATACCAATTTTCTTCGCTTCCTCAACATTTTCATCTGTTATTGATGTGCTGGGGCGTCCAAGGCGAGCGTCGTCATTCACATCTTCTCGACCTTCTTTGAAAAGCTTTTTTTGACTCAGAATACACTCATCGTATGCCACTGCCAATATTTCAAGTGTTTTTGAACACTTAATTCAATTTTTCACACAAAATTGAATGCAAATTCATTGATCAATTTTTTTCGACAGCAGGAAATCGCCAAACACGCAAAACACGTCTAACTTTTATGCCTCTCACAAACAAAATAAATATGCTATACAGCTGAAACTGTAAAAAATATGTTCGAGATGAGTGTACCAACATAACAAAATAAAAATAAATGTACGTAGCCATCGAAATTTAAAAAATCACCTTACTTTTTTAAACAGACCTCGTATGAAGAGGAGCGGATTTTACCAATAATCCAAAATGCTTTGACAACGTTCATCATAAGTTTTTTTATATATTTTCAAAAAATAGGTTTACAATGCTACAAATGTGAAGAAGCTTTATCCGACGTTTTTTTTTTTCTATGCCTGTGATAGTTTTGGTCTTTGATTATAATTCTCACATGAAAATGACAGCAATTCGACTTACTCAGTACTCCCTTAATTTCTTTCAAGTCTCTCCAAATTGCTTGCCAACCAAACTTAACACTTCACTCACCGATCTCAATTATAGAGTTTTTCAAAACTGAATTTATCGACAGTAATATTTTTAACTCATGCAAATAGCAAGCACTTTGTCCAAGAAAATGGAAGCCATTAACATCACCCAGGACATTAAAAAATATTTCAATTCTCTTCTCTTCCTCTTAGATAAACAAAACGCCTGATCGTGCCCGCCGATGGCCTCCCTTCGAATCCATCCATTTGCGGTTAAGTCACCCAAAGATCCGGAGTCGCCAAGAAAAAAAAAAAATATGCGAAGAGAAATATCGAGGTAACGTCATAAACCACCCAAAGTCACGTACAAACTTGAGTTTTCTTATTATTTATTAAACTCCCAGTCGAATACCTTTTTCCCTACGGAGCCGGTCGACCAGCTAGACCCCCTGCGAAGAAGAAAACCATCGCCATCCACCACCACTATCCGCACTTAAAAAATAAAATTATTATTAGATAACTATCGAAGGAGCCAGCACCGGAGCGAGCCAAAAGGAGAATAATAAAAGCCATCCCGAGCAGAATGCGACCATCCAAGGACATTATGCTTTCGAATAAAATTTATTGATATTACTGTTTGTGAGGTTCCTCGCCCCGCACGAGAGATGGCGTAGCGAACACAGATGGACATAGATAGCAACCGGAAACATCACTTACCTAGGAATACACACGTCCTGGAAAGAAAATCCTCCACTCACATTTTTGTTCGTCCTCTTCCTTTTTTTTCTCTCTCTGTTTTTTTCCTGCCTTCTGTCTTTTGTGTGGTTATTTAAATGAACTCCTTCTCCTTGTCGTTCTCTTCTAGTGGGAGGAAGGCTCCACGTGCTTAAAATTTTCAACTATCACGTTGAATTGTTGGGAAGACTTTAGATGAAACGATAAATTGCTGTTGGTAGGTCGTCGTCCTGAATTCACACACACACACACACACCGGTTGCGGCACCCATGGCCCACATAACGCGACGTGACGGTGTGATTTTAAATATTCACAATGCTTTTAACTTTTATGGCTTTAATGGAGTTTAATGCGTTTCGGTTCGGTTTCCACGGCTCTGGAGAGAGGAGGAATTTTCGAAAATTTTCGGCAGAGTGCTAGAAGTTTTTAGTGGTGCGGTAGGTTAATGCCCAGGCACTTGAGAGCAGCGCACATTACACAGAGACAATCGAGAGAGTGCATCGTGTTCCTCTAATTCCTTGTTTGCCAGGGGAAGTCCTTAATGTGATCAGTGCCATGTTTTTTTTTGTGTCCTGTGCTCTGTCTGTCTGTCGTTTTTTTTTTTTTTCTGGTCGCTCACTGGTGGCGTACTTTCGGATTAAGCGAATGAAATTGCATGGATTTAGGTTGGACGTTGAGTGCGAGAGGAGATATCTGTGTGTTCGTTTGCAGTGTCTTTCATAATGTAAATCGTATTTTAAGCCAAAGTTACTGAGTGTGTTTGTCCGTGTGTGTGTGTTTGGAGGGGACATTGTGGCTTTAAGCCCCAATTAGCGATGGTTTACAGGACAACACTTAGCCGGGGAGATATGTTGTAACATTGTGCTGTGCCCTCGCTGTGGAAATTGAGATGTAATCAGGATGAGGGGGAAGTAGTTCCGCCAGATGATGTTTGCGGGGCTCTGGTTTATGCGAGATTGCGAAAAGCCAAGTGAACGAAGTTGAAAATGTCGTTCTCCTGAAGAATTGCATGGCTCGGCATTTGACATTCAAGAGTGAAATCTGTGTTCAGAGCTGTATACACATGGGAGGAGTATTTAAGTGCCTAAGAGGGAGGAGTGAAAGTTGTGAGTACTGGGCAGCGACGTACGGTAATGACTAAGTCTTATTCAGTGCTATTTACTGGTTTTGGAATGGTTATCAGATAGGTTGGAAACACTTACATTCATTCTCAAGCAATTTAGATTTGTACGATAGAAACTTTTTGCAACTTTTGAAGCGGGCTAATAACGACAACAATGGTCAATTTGCTAAGAGAGTAATGAAAATGGCAATGAAACCGCTAAACTAACTCTGACACTTGTAAGCATCTCGTGGCAATGCAACTCGTGCATGCTTCATTACACAACACAAGCGGACGATGTTTCCAGTGTTTTGAAATATGCGTCTTCAATGTTGAAGACGTGAAATGTGAGAAGCCGACGACAAAATATAATGATGTGAGTATGTAAAGGCAAGATGGTGGTGGAAACTTTACATTATCATCTATGCATATAATGCGAACTTTCGACAAGTTATCTATTTAGTGCCTTCTCCATAATGTGAACTACCGAAAACAACGAGGATGATGGAGATTTTGTTCCGCTAATCCGATAGAGGGCAACACTGACTGAAGCTCAGCTTGAAATATAGTTTCAAGAAATAAAAGATCTACTTGGAGTTACATAATAGGTTGTCAAATATCTCCCTTCCGCCTTTTTATCTTTTGAATTTTCCGGCTATGTACAAAGCGCTACAGAGCTCTACAGGCTACAGAGCTCTACAGTATACAGTATACAGATACAATATAAAGGGTGATTTTTTAGCTATTATCTTTTTGGCAACACTGGTTTAAGCAGCTGACGCACGTTTCGTGTTTTATTTCACTGTCAAACATCTTCAGTTTGGTCTATAATTTAACCATGAATCGTCTTACAAACGAACAACGCTTGCAAATTATTGAATTTTATTATCAAAATGCGTGCTCTGTTAAGAAAGTTCAGAAAGTTAAGAAAGTGTTCAGCGACGAAGGTCATTTTTGGCTCAATGGGTACTTAAATAAGCAGAATTGTCGATCTTGGAGTGAATATCACCCAGAAGCATTGCAAGAGCTAAAAATTCATCCAGAAAAAGTCACAGTTTGGTGCGGTTTATGGGCTGGTGGCATCATTGGACCGTACTTCTTCAAAGATGATGCGAATCGTAACGTAGCTGTGAATGATGAGGACTACCGTGAGATGATATCCATCTTTTTTTTGCCCAAAATGCAAGAGCTTGACTTGCATGACATGTGGTTTCAACAAGACGGTGCCACATGCCACAGAGCACGCGCAACAATGGACTTATTGAGAGGCGAGTTCGGTGAACATTTTATTTCATGTTCGGGACCGGTCAATTGGCCGCCTAGATCGTGCGATTTAACGCCTTTAGACTATTTTCTGTGGGGCTATGTTAAAGCTCATGTCTATACAGACAAGTCCGCTTCAATTGACGCATTGGAAAACAACATTGAAGCATTTATTCGTAAGATACCGGCCGAAATGTTGGAAAGAGTATGCCAAAATTGGACTAAGCGGCTGGACCATTTGAGGCGCAGTCAAGGTCAACATTTGCATGAAATAATCTTTAAACAATAAATTATATGGACCGTACTATCGATTCAAATAAAGATTTCATGCATTTTTCTGAATTTTATGTGTGTTTTTTTTTTGAAAAACTTTCCTATGCCTTTTAAAAAATCACCCTTTATATCGAGTTGAGCAAACATTTTTCATCCAGTTACTTGAACTACTTCAGTATGTTACTATACCAATTTTCAGCCAAATCGTAGAGGGGTCGCTAAGAGGTCCTCATATAGGCTGAACGATTTGTCATGGAATGACCCAATATATTAGGAGTACTTGAAAGACGCGTATTTTTTTGTTATAAAAACCATTTATTTGAATATGAAAACAAAACTTGTGTAAATTAACTGATGGAATTAACTAGATTTTTCGACGCTCTTTAACATACAATAGCTGTCACTGTCAAAAAAATAGCGCGTGTGAATAGGTATATGAAGTTAGTAACAATGCGCGTCTTTCAAGTTGTAAACCTAATACATATTGAGGCCAAAATTAATTCCTTAATGCCAAACGATTTTGCAGATTGCATGAAAAACGACAGACGGACAGACACCGAAGTGATTCTCTATGATTTCTTTTTCCTTTCAGAACGAAATCCTTTTTCAATAAACAAAAGGGTCTATCATCCGACCTATCAAATGTCTGTTAAAATTTTAATAAGATTCGAAAACAAATAAAATAGTCTTAATTAAAAAAGATTTCCCTCTTGCATAAACCACTTTGAATCCACGTTAATTTCACCTGACTTGTTCACGGTCTTTGACTAAAAGTCAACATGCCACTCGACACCACCGCTGATTGTTGGTTTCAAG
The DNA here is from genome assembly GCA_905187475.1 of Syritta pipiens. Lineage (NCBI taxonomy): Eukaryota > Metazoa > Arthropoda > Insecta > Diptera > Syrphidae > Syritta > Syritta pipiens. Next base: position 101,009,579 of record LR994571.1, on the reverse strand, counting down.
CAAATCAGGACATTGTCAAATAAATTACCACCCAGACGTCGATCGATGCAACACGTAAATTGGATTAATCCCTTTGATGCCAAACTCTGGCACACCGCACACGTTGTGGCAAGGCCTCAAAGATCAACAAGCAACTAATGACCCTCGACATTATGCAACATGCATAGTCCCCGCTCCATTAAATCCGTCTACGAGCTTCTCATTTAAACTTTTAATTATGATTAATCCCAGACCTCGATGCAGTTGCAATTCCGACCGTCATCCCCGCCAAAAAAAAGGAAATCAACCAAAACTATTTATAGAATTTCACTCCAAATACCGTCTGTCAATTAATAATCCATCCATTGAGCACGGCATGTGGCCAAATTCACTTCACTAACTGCCAATGCCATCGATATGACCGACCGCAAAATTCAATTCCCCCGCCATCCCACCACACAGAGAGACGACCCACAGCCTTGAACGAAGGACCTGACTTCTCAGATTTACGCCAAACGGGACCTGAGAACTCCCCCATCGCTTCGTTGACTATCCAATCAACCCCCCACTGTCACTCATATCCTTTTAATTTCGCCACATTAAAAGCAATCAGAGCGAGCAACACAGAGTCCACGTCGAGACCAAGACCGAGACCGAAACGGAGACCGGGGCCGAGGAGGATTCAATCAATCGTTGCCGGGGCGAAAAACAAAGCCAAGGAGATTGGAGTGAAATTTAATAGGCGGCGCGAAGCGAATTAGTTGGGCGGCCACCGTGGGGGTGGCGGCCGACCAAATTCACTCTGCTCTGATGTGGTCCTATTGATTTGAATGGAATAATAATTAGAAAGGCGCCCGCCCCCCGAGAAGAGTCATTGTGTAGCTATCGGTGCGGACCAGCGGACCCGAAAATAAATAAGAAATTAAAAGGATCCCTCCCCCTCGAACACACACACACGTCGTTTCGCATCAAGGATCAATAAGCATATCACGTAGCTGCGATAAATTTGTCTTATTCGTATTCCTATCCTTTTTTTCGTGTCCCTGCCATACGTGTGTGTTGCACTTCGTCCTGTCGAGAGAGAGGATCCGTTCCGTATATTGGAAAATAATTGTATTAGGGTGAAGGAAAATCCTGGAGGGAAGCCAATTATTTTAGCGTTACCGTCTGCTACACACGCTCCACAAAAAAAGTAAAGAGGACGAGTGTACGGAACCGAACTCACTCAAGGACGCTCAGTTCAACCCCCTCAATTTACCCGCCATGTACTGGCTGTGCCATGTATCCTGCCTAATCGACTCCGACTGAAGGGGTGGACATGCTTTTCTTTCGCCACTGAGTGCGGTCCCTGTCTTCAGACGTTTCTTTCCTTCCTCACTTGTTGTCAGTTTTAACTGAGTTTTCTAATTTTAGATCCATTAACCTGAATTTTTCACACCGCCAGTCAGCAGCTCAGTCTCTCAGGTGTGAGTGGGAGGTCCTTCGCCTGACTGCATTAAGCTAATTGCCTGAAAGGACACATTCAAGAGATTTTCTTCTGCAGGACATTCTTAAAATCAATTTGATTGCCGACCACACGGCGGCGGGCGTGACAGTTGACCCGGCCAATGACACTTCGTTGTGTGGATATGAATTCCATCGAGTATAACGGTTTTACTGATGATTTATTGGCCAGTCGGGATAGCAGCAGTGTTTCGGAAGAGATTTTTACCCAAAAATATCTCCCCCCTCCTCCTCATCGTCCTCCACCGATTGGATTGAATGATTTTCGTGGTGGGATTTCGGACAGAATTACGAAAATTTATTTGAATCGTGCCCCACACACAACGACGATGATTGAATGATAAATGAAGAATTGCGGGTCGGGTTGATAGGTGGGAGGTCCTTTTCGATTTTATTGACAGCTGTGGTGGTGGTAGTGGGGAGATCCTGCTGAAGAAAACGCGCATAAATCGGTGAATAGTAATTTGTCAGGATGTGTAGTCGACAGTGGAAAGTTGCAAGTTTTGAATGTGGAATGGGAAAAATTGTGGGGCCATTTTGAAACATTGTTGTGGCTGTGAAGGGTGAGTTTATTTCCTGTGCTATTTGCCAATGATGAGCTTGGGGTATACGGGGCGGAAGACGTGCATCGTTTGCTGAATCGTGGGTTATTTTCAGCTGTCATGGAGGGAGTGGCAGTCCATCGCTCATGGGAATATAGTCGAGTTTTTTAACTTATACTAATTTTTCAGTCAGTCTTTACATGAATACTTGTTTGATTTTAGGTCAAAATGGATGCCATTTCTTTGCATAGAAACGAGTCGGAGGATTTTTGCATATGGGCTAATTTAAATAGGCGCTTTTATAAAATTTATTCTAGACTTGAAATATGCTTAACCCGATACTGCGCGACTTTTTTTACAAAAAAAAATATTTTCTTATATAATTTATGCCTGCAAACCAAAATAATAATAAAAAAAAACATTGGTCTACGTAATTTGGCATGATTTTTCCCTTCAAAATATATGAAGAAGATCATCTACAAAGTTCAAGAGAGTAAAATTGTGATCCACAGTTTATGAAAGAAATAAGAATTGAATTAAAGAATAATTTTTTTTTTACTAAACCCACAAGGGCCTCTTCTAACTTAGCCCAAAAGCATGCTGAACTTCCGCTTATGTAGAACTTAATTTATATATCACGTCACCGAATTTAAGCTCCTATAGAAGGAATGAGTTTGAACGATTAGGGATTGAGAGAAAAATTTAAGCAAAATGATTCGTAAAAGTGGGGAGGGATTTTAGCACTTCCATAACAATTGGTGTTTTTACATGGGCGGGTTGTTAGCCTTTCGCATAACCGCCATCCTGGTCAAGTTTAGTTGGGATTTCTTGCCTGGAGCGATGGCTGCATACCACCCCACAACGGGTGTTAGGAGGCTATCCAGAGGGTGCCGCGTGGAGGCTGTATGTCAGCTAGACCTGCACACTATAGGGATCGATGCTGGCAACTCGCCATGTTGAGTGCGATCAGCAACTTTACCCTATGTATACAAGCCCTATGTATACTTGTCTCCTTCGAAAGAAAAATTCTATGGCGGATATTCGGTTCAGTCTGCGAGGAAGTCGAATGGAGGAGAAGACATTACCGCGAATTTTATGAGCTGTACAAAGATGTGGATATAGTCCGGAAGGCAAAAATCCATCGACTACACTGGCTCGGCCACATCGAGCGCATGGACACAAACGCTCCAGCTAAAAGGGTCCTCGAATCCGAGCCTACTGGTTCGACGAGAAGAGGAAGACCGAACTTCCGGTACAGAGATCAAGTGATCGCGGGTGCAAGACAGCTTGGTCTTCCGGACTGAAAGCAGCATGCCCGGGACCGTCAACATTGGAAGGCGGCTTTGGCTCAAACACAGACCCTCCAAATGCCTATTCAGTAAGTAAGTAAGGTGAGGGATTCTAACAGAAATTTCAGGGAAACGTATTTTACTAATAACCAGGAATAGAATCTTAAAAAAACACAAAAAACATCTTTCTTTTGATATAGAAGACATAAGACCATTCTGATTTTTGTGTTCGAGTCAGATTAACAGTTTAAAAAAAATTATCTACACTTTTTTCTATTTTGAGTTTGAACTCGAATTGTTAACAAACTATGAACATGAATAATATAGCTTTGATGTATGATTAAAGAACAGGTTTCCGCCTTTCTAATTTGGCATAGATCTTTATTGTAGGTGTTGCCATTGTTTTTTAATGGATTTTTTTTTTTTTTGTGGTTTGATTTGATTTTAAATTGCCCATACCTCCTAAACGGGGTAAGATAGAACCCCGTTCATAGCAGAAATTGCTCGTTTTTGGACGCTGTATGAAAAACCATTATCAAATTTTGACGCCAAAGTTATCTTAGTCACATCAAAATAGTAATTTTTCTAAACGTGCAAAAATGCTTACACAGGGGTAAAGATGAATTTTTGTGAGTTTTCACCGTTCTATAGATACGATTAAAATCGCTTGTACTTCATTTTTTTGGTGATGAAGTAAAAAAAAAATGACACAAAAAACATTAAAATCGGTCAAATGGGAGGTTTCTTATTTACAAAAAACCATACTACCACCGAGTATGTAGCCATTTTGTATGGCTGCTTGTGGAGTTGCGCATTTTCAACTTAACAAAATACAGTTGACTACCTTCTAAGTTGAATTTTTCTCTCACTTGAATTTTTTCACCATATTTTGGCATTTCCCTCCCAATTTTCCATACAAAAACCATCCTCTAAGTTGAACTCCCTCCCTAATTCGATTTTGGACTTGCCTCCTAGTTGCATAGAAATACATGTTCAAAAAATTAAGAATTAATAAAAAAAAATTAGCCAAAGGCCTTTGTTGCTCTGGCTACATTTTTCTAGCTGTCAAATTTTAAAATTTTAGCAAGCTTCAAATAAATGAATAAACAAATAAATAAATAAACTAATATTCTATGTGTAAATTAAGTACATCTTTTGACCAACTTAAGTAAATAACTGATTAATCAAACCTTGGTAGTTAGCTATTCGCGAAAATTCAGCTTCTTCTTCTTCTTTGTGCGAAACTATTATTGCGGGGTGAACCTGGGCGTCCTTTAGGAACTCCCTCCATCCAGCACAAACCCGCGCCAGTTGCTTCTAGTGACACACCGAGTTGGTTCAGGTCCTTCTCAATCTGTGTACGCCACCTTAGACGCGGGCGTCCTCTGATGCGTTGTCCCATAGGTTCGAAGTCGAAGATTCGAATTTTTCCTAGTGTTTTTTTTAATCTAAACGGCAGACATGATCTCATTAAACCAACGTTGAACCCAATGCTCTGCTTTTTACTGATAACGATAATGACTTGGATGGACTAAATCGGTCTCCCTATTTTTGAGATGAATTTCACCAGTGTTAGAAGGAAAAGAACACATTCCAACTCGGATATATGAAAATGTATAAAAAAAAACACGTTTAAGTAAATTGAGCCATGTAGTCAGGCTCGAGCTCATTAAAATTTCTGTGGAAAATGTCTTAGGCGTCTTTTAAAGCTTTAATTGCCTAAATCGACATCTCAAGTGAGACTTAAACCTGATATGCCCTCATTTGTTGTTGTGTCGTCAATTTTTTTTTTGTTTAAATTTTGATTTTTTTAAATGAAACTGCAAGATGAGAACCACGATCCACTTTTCTGTTTTGTTTTAGGCTAAAGTGGAACTGAGTCTCCAGTGGCAAGCATCTTGTGCAACGTTGCCTAGAGTTTTAGATAAAAAGTTGGCTGCGATCCTTTTCCTTTCAGCGTATTTTATTTGAAAAGACACATTGGCACAAGAATGTGTAAAATTCTCCTATTCAAATATTTTTCACTTAATACAATCCACAAACATTTAAGTGGACACTGCATTGCCTTCCCCCACTGTTCTATATCCTGACCGTAATCATTTTAAAAACAGTAATAAATAACAGTTAAATAACGCTTATTTAACCTAAAACCTCCAGTAAGCTCCGCCAATTATGTAACTTTATTAAACATTTGAATTAGACAGGGCAGGTAGAGTTTTACCGTAATTTACCTGTCATAGCAAGCAATTATCATGTTTGTTCTAGAAATTCTCGGAAAAATCCTTATTGCACGAGCATTTGATGTCCTTTTAAATGATGACTTACCTTAAAAGAAAAGAAAAAAAACAAGTGGATTAAGTAATTTATAAAACAATTGAAAATAATTCTATTCTTCAAAACAGATGTCAATCAAGCCCAAACTCTTCACCCAAAAGCAACAAAGAAACATCGGTGTCCTTTCAAATATTACAAACTCATTATTCATACTGGAATTTGGTTTTCTTATCGAAATCCACCGCGTCACAGCAGCAAAATGACATAGCTCTCTCAACTTCAGCAACTCATTCACCCCCACCGATTGTATCCTGCACATCCTGCATGTCAGGACCCCGATGCACTTACCGATGATTTCACTTGACACGCGAAACCAATCAAAAAGTCCCGATCGATCATAAATTTCCTGTCAATATTCCCAATATTCAAAGACTCTCCACGTCCAACCCCAACCCCCCGCACAAACAAATGACACGTCACGCGAACGAGAGAAGGAATGATACGCCCATATCGCGCTCGCTCGCATGTGTGTCCCACTCGAAAATATCTTCATAACCTCGCCGAAGCCTCAGAGTTGCGGAGCTGCGAAGCTGCCGCATATGGCTTCTTACCCCAAGTGCCAGAGTAAATACAGTCCTCCCCGAAGTGCAACCCTTCAACTTAATCCCTGCCGCTGCTGCTGAATAAAAGCTGTCAACCTTACGTGCGACGCATCGGTATGCGCCGGCACTATCGCCCGGCGACAGGACCACCACCAATGATGCTGTGCAACGTCTGCACATTGTGTCACATAAATGGATATTGGGAAAAGTTACTTCGGGCTCAGGCACGTCAGTGGGAGCGGCGGGCAACAGGATTAGGGAAGTCAAACAGCTGTAAGGACCCCACCACCGCCGCCGCCAAGAAAATCTCTGAACAGCGAGGCGAAAGTTTTCGATTAAAAACTTTTCCCACCCACTCTCAGTTTTGTCTACAACAGGCCCATTCCGCCTCCAGAATTGCAGTCCTTAGACGAGTCCCAGGTCTGACGGCAGCAGCGGTAGCGGGAGCGGGAGCACATGTCGCCTGCCATCGTGGCCTAAGTGCGGAGCTCGGAACAACAAAATTGTTGCACAGGTGGTCCGGGGCTTTGTCTTCCCACACGTACGCCGTGTCCTACCAGGAGGAATGTGCTCCGCTCCGAAACGGGAGTGTATGCAGAAAAGTTGGAGGGCTGTGTCGTGGAAGGTGCATCATCATCGCTCTCATAATGATCATCATTATTGCCGTGTGTCCGTGTGTGTTGTGCAAAGAGCCCGGCGACTTCCTTGCGGTGGCAGTAATGCATGAATACCAAACACACACACACACTCACACATGTTTGACAGTTGAATAAAGGATTTTTGTGTTTGCATTTAAATGGGAAAGTTAATTGCTTAAGAGCTTCCGGCTCGTTTGCGGTCCTGCCAGTCGTATCCTGTCGGGATTAGGAGAGACTCATGTGCACGTTTTCCTTCAGTCCTAACTAGGCATATACACACACACACACACCTACATAGATAAATCTCATTTTGTTTGGAAAATGACGACGAGGACGAGACTTGAAGAAACAAGGAAACCTGCTCTTAATGTCATAATTTACTCAGCTTATTGTTGGAGGCATCGTGATATGGGTGGCAGGTTGCTCGCCTCTGACAAGTCCTTGTACTGACGGCGAAAGACTTTTTCTTGACGTGTGGCCGTGTGAGTGAGCTTCCTTTTGTGCGGTGTTAATTGTTGTCCCTTCACCGGTGGATTTGCGCCATTCATTGTGACTTTTTGCATTCTTAACGATTCTATGAATGGTTGGTCTTGACGAGTGTGTTAACAGTGTGATGACGGGTTTTCAGCTTTTCAATTTCTGAGCAATAAGTCGCACTTGAACACGGAAAGTATGGCTGACAAGCTAATTTCAGGAAAAGATGGCCTGCGGTTTGTTTGGAATATTGTACGTGTATAGAATTTGAAACAATGAATTTTAACGAATTTTTGAAGAACATTTGAAACATTTGAACATTTGAAGTTATTTGTGTCAAAATATTCAGTATTCAAGTTTCTTTCTTATTTTGCTCTTGAGGTTATGTCTCCGTGTTTCATTTGAATAAAACCTCTTTGGTTAAGTGTTCTTGGTACGAAACAGTTTCGATTTAACAATGTTCTAGCATCTTTCACAAGAACTCCTTCATTTCGATACTTGGGCTAAGATTAAGATTGTCTTATCCAACAAATTTTCTATGGTTTTAGTTAAAAAACTCTAAGATAAAGCAAAATTCAGTTCAGGTGTCCTTATGAAAAACCAGAACCTATTTAAAGTCAAATATTAATTTTGTTTTTCAATTGAATTATGAAGGCAGGAATGGAGCCTATGAAGGAACAGGGTTAGAAAAGTTCTTTCAGGGCCAACAACTCTAATAACAAGGATAGCAGATGACAGAAAGAGAAATTAATAAATTACATAACCTTAAAAAGTATAAATTGTAAAAATTATTAAAATGTTGTTTTCCTGGAACTGATTGTCTTTGATTTCTTCAGCTTTTCAATATTAACTATAAAATGAGTTAAAATAAGTTAATTACTCTCTCAATTGATTTCATTTTCAGACTACGTTTAAAGTCATTGTTGTAATTTTCAAGTTTAGGTCCCTGAGAAGTGCACCCAACAGCACTTGGTATTGTGTGATATTGTGGGTAAGCCACTGGGAAATTATAAATTTGGATCAAAAAATTATGTCATGTCAATTAAGCGAAATCAGTATTCATTCAACCCTTTCATGACTATGTCCAATTCCAGTCGTAGGAAAAATATTTTTTTTTCGATTCCCAAAAAAAGAAGTAAAAGATCCCGAAGACTTTTTTTGGACTAGGAGACATCTGATGTAGACTTAAATGGTCTAAGATCGGGTTTTAAAAAAAAATTACTACAGTTTTACTGTAATTAATGTCAAAACCTTTTAAACTGCTTTCGAGTCCTCCGTAAATTGTTCTAAGAAACAAAAGTAGAAGTAATTTATGGATTGTGAATTACACACACATATTTTTTTGATTCTGGAGACGGAGAATTAGTTTTTTTGGAACAAGCAAGAATAACATTTCATATTTCTTTCAAAAACTCCGGCATTTAATTGTTTTTAATTTTGACGTTAATTATAGAATTGACAAAAAATAAAACGGTTCATTCATATATTCCTTTAATCTATATAAACATGTCAGCCTTGTTAGAAAACACTATTCCACTAATGTTTTAGTAACCCTAACAATAAGAACTGTCTGGGTTAGGTTGGAAGATAATGTTGGCGGTATATGTATCTGTAACACATCCTTAACTCTTTTTTTATGTAGGGAAACATATTCAAAGAGTATTAATTGTATTGCTATTCAAAAATTTGCGCAAAGTACTTTCGAAACTGGAACTGGAACCCAAAGCCACCGCCTAGGCGGATTACTGTCAAAGTAAGTCAAATAAAGGGTGATTTTTTAAAAGCTATAGGAAAGTTTTTCAAAAAAAAAAACACATAAAATTCAGAAAAATGCATGAAATCTTTATTTGAATCGATAGTACGGTCCATATAATTTAATGTTTGAAGATTATTTCATGCAAATGTTGACCTTGACTGCGCCTCAAATGGTCCATCCGCTTAGTCCAATTTTGGCATACACTTTCCAACATTTCGGCCGGTATCTTACGAATAAATGCTTCAATGTTGTCTTCCAATGCGTCAATTGAAGCGGGCTTGTCTGTATAGACATGAGCTTTAACATAACCCCACAAAAATTAGTCTAAAGGCGTTAAGTCGCACGATCTAGGCGGCCAATTGACCGGTCCCGAACGTCAAATAAAATGTGCACCAAACTCGCCTCTCAATAAGTCCATTGCTGTGCGTGCTGTGTGGCATGTGGCACCGTCTTGTTAAAACCACATGTTAAGCAAGTCAAGCTCTTGCATTTTGGGCAAAAAAAAGTTGGATATCATCTCACGGTAGCGCTCACCTACCGATTCGCATCATCTTTGAAGAAGTACGGTCCAATGATGCCACCAGCCCATAAACCGCACCAAACTGTGACTTTTTCTGGATGCGTTGGTAGCTCTTGCAATGCTTCTGGCTGATATTCACTCCAAAATCGACAATTCTGCTTATTTACGTACCCATTGAGCCAAAAATCAGCTTCGTCGCTGAACACTTTCTTAACTTTCTGAACTTTCTTAACAGAGCACGCATTTTGATAATAAAATTCAATAATTTGCAAGCGTTGTTCGTTTGTAAGACGATTCATGGTTAAATTATAGACCAAACTGAAGATGTTTGACAGTGAAACAAAACACGAAACGTGTGTCAGTTGTTTAAACCAGTGTTGCCAAAAAGATAATACCTAAAAAATCACCCTTTATATTTTTTTAAATTTTTTTTTTAACATTCAGTATAAAGAAACTATTGATAAAACAAATAGACTAATATAACTAATATAACTTTTTTAAAATCAACAACTTAAAACTTTTTTTAAAATCACTGCCACTATTTTTTTTGCACCAAAAACCAGAAACTTCATTTTCGATGAAAAATTTAATCAAAGTGGCAATTTTAACTAAAAAACTAGCAACTGCTTTACAACAACCTTTTACTCACATATAGGAAAATCATTATCCTTTATAGAAAAAAAAGATGTTAAGTGTGTATTAAAAACGGATTAACTATTACGCATCCTTTTGTGATGCGGCGGCCGACTACTGGAGGTAGCCGACCTCACATGCCATCACTCTATAACAAACGTAATGAAACGATTTTACAAATTCAAAGTATAATACAGTTGTGCTCGCCATTGATTGCCTAAAAGTAAGCAACCAAAGCGTTTATAGAAAATACTACATCACTTCAAATGTGATTCAAAGTTATTTTCGAAAAGACTGAATCGAAAAAGGTGTTGTTAGTTTGGAGACCGAGTTTCGAATTTTTGCTTACTATAATGAAGCTTCCGACATAATTTGACGCTCGCTGTTATAATTGTGGCCAGTTTCAAAGTAAGAAAATATTGCTTGCACATTTTTTTTTTCAATTCTTAAGTGAACAACCTGAAAAAAGTTCGGCCATCTACAAATTTGACAAAATTTTGACATTAATTGGAACTGATTAGCCCAAAACCCATCACCATAAGACAAAACTCCTCTATCACATTGAACTTCAAGAACTGACTCCAATTTATTTCAGCAAATAAAAAAAACTGAGTTTACCCTTGAAATATTCTCACACAAAGCTCCATCCCAAATCATGACATAAATGCAAAAAAAAAAAAACTTTTCTCTACCACTTGCTCCATCCCATCACCACCTCTCCTTTGAACATTACACACACTCCATTAGACTTAAGCTTTTGTTAGAGAAAATTACCCAAATTGATCCTCCCGGCCATCCTTATGCCAAGCAAATATCGGATGCCATAAATTACGCTAAAACACTTTTACCAAAATTTAATAGAAGCAAAATTTTCCTCTCTTCTCCATCGGAACGCAAAACGTTCCTTCGTGGTGTTTTTCTTTCGCCGCTTCCATTCTTCTTCTTTTTTAATTAATGTAACAAATACGTAATCTGACAAATCCCCAAATTTATTCATATCCTTTGCATGAATCCGCAAAAATAATGTTCTATTCATATCTCGTTGCGAGCGGCGGCGGCGACGTACACACACACACACAAGGACGACTGTGTGACTGGCTTACGCCTTTTTGTAAGTCATTTACCCGTCATTAACTGAAATACCAGCAGCAGGCAGCAACAAAAAAAAAAAAGAAGAACCTAAGCCCTCTCCGCAGAGCAGCAGAAAAAAAAAAAGGACAAAGCCAAAAATTCTCCACCAAAAATTGGAACAGAAAAAAACCCAAAAAGAACAACAAACAGAAGAAGAATAAAGGAAGGAAGGAAGGAAGGTTCAAAACAAAGCACACAAGCGTGGCAGAGAGAAGAGAAACAAAAACAACAGCAACAAAAAGAAGTAATAATAAAACAAAACTGTAAAAGTTTATCCTTTTTACCATGGAATTGTTGTTTGCATAGCGTTTACATGGCACAGCGTTAATAACCTTCTTTATTTCATAAGCACGCCGCCCTCAGCCGTCTTCGGTTTTCGGTCTTCGGTCTTCGGTGGTGCCATTGCCACTCACCCTCACTCCCTCGCGGGCGCGTGTATAGGGAAATGTATATTAAATCCCCACGCCTAAGGATTTCAGCTTGGTGGTTGAGTAAAATCCCCGCTAAGAGAAATGACAAGGATTAAAAGGATCACGAGGGAGAGAGAGAGAGAGGGATATCGCTTCCAGTCAAACGAGACTTGCATACACAAAGTTGCAGGGATGCTGAAGCTATCAGTGGGATGCAATTTAGCGAGGAGGGCGACTCTGACCAGATTTACCGTGTTGTATCTGTGTGTGTATCTGTCGAATCCTTTAAGATGTTTCGCATTCAATGTTGCTGCTTTTTCTCCATCGTCATGCTTTCCATCATCGTTTAGTTGTTTACGCTTCTTTTTCTCTCTGTTCTGCTCTCCGTCCGATGCTAAGTGTATCCATGAGTGCATCCAGGTTAGAGGTTTTCCTTTTTTTTTCTTTTCTTTACATCACAGTTTTTCTCTCACTCACCCTCGCTGTCTCTAGCGTCATCCATCTTTGCCGTGGTGTTTCAGGGACTGGTTTTCTGAAAGCGGTGTTATTTCCCTTTCATGTCCTGAAGGGATAATGCATAATAGTAACGTGTATGAAAACTAATGTCCTGGACGACGACGTTTAAGTTCGTAAACAGGAAACGTTTTTCCCTTCCTTCTTGACTGGGTGGCGGGCGGAGTAAGAAAAATGTTCCACCAGCTAAGAGGAGTCTTTTCAGTTTGATGCTCCTCCTTTCGTGTGCGCCTGTATGTGTGTGTAGGGCAGGCATAAATCCTTTTAAAAGTACATTTTGATATTTTTCTGATTTTATTTATTTTAGCTTTTCTGCATCTATTTTTCCTGTTTTGTTGTTCTAGATACTCGACTCGACTCGACTCCCTCTCGTTGCAGTGTACAGTGTAACAGCTAAGCGGTAGATTGTGGATTCAGGGCGTGTAGTCGTATCTACGGTGTTAGCCGTCAATGCAAAGTTCACAGAGTATCCTTTGAATTTACAAACTAAGGGGTGGTGGGTTTTGATTGAAACCATAGTCTGAGATATGCAGATGTGATGGGTTGGAGGGGGACTCGTGTTCGTGATGGTTTTACTTCTTTTATACCGGAGAGAAGGAGGTTTGTAATCATCTAACTTCAATGAAAAGGCAGCTTGAAGATTGCTTTAGGCTACGATCTCACGTTGAAACGTGCGTCTTCACAAATTGTTTGTTAGTTACTTGTAACGAGCCTCGAGTGGTCGATGGTAGGTGGCAGGAATGTTGCTGAAGATTGAGGAAGTTGTTGAAACTTATTTCTCGCGAATGTAACTGAAGGGGGGCGAATTAGAATCTGGGCTAATTTAATTAGAACAAAAGGGCAACCTCCTGCACAGATTTGATGCTTACTTTTGATTGTTTTTCGAACCATCTAGACAGGAATTTGGCAGTTAGAGTATATCTTTTCCACATTAAAGGTAGTGGCTGATCTTTTAATTTTAATCCGTTTCTCGTCCGTTACTTTTGTATCAGAAGCAGTCTTTTTTCTCATCATCATCATTAGTGGCATAAAAGACCACGAAGGGCCAGAGCCTAGCTTTTCGCGGTGCCGCGACATAACGCTGAGCGAGATAGGACCGAATTTCAAAATTCGGCGTTATTTCGCTAAAGTGAAATAAGACCGAATTTTGGAAATCGGCTCTATTTCGCTCGGCGTTTTTTCACGGCACCGCTTTTTGTGCCTCCACTGTGTTGTGCGCGATGTAATTTTGCCACATGTGCAGCGGACCTACTGTTTATTGTCGGTTCCAAATGGCGAATTGCGAAGGATTTCCGTGACAGAAGTGCTCCAGGAGGGTTGTCAGTCGTTAGCTGGCGATGGAGCCGTGAAAATTGTTTGTGGTGTTTTTTTTCCCCGAGCTGGATTCGAACCCGGTTAGTCTTGCTCAACAGTCCGACGCACTAACCTACCACAGTCTTTTTTCTCAAATATTTTTTTTTAAATATTCAGACATACAGTTTTGAAACTAAGGGATTAGATTTTGTGGTAATTTATTTTTTAAATCGATCGTTGCAGCAAAAGAAATCGAAGTACAGTCGTTTGCGTCAAAAATGACCTGAGGGACAGATGAAGGTTAAGAGATTTTTCTCTAATCTGGATTTTTTCTGTTTACTTTTATTCATTATTATCATATTTTGTTGATTATTAAAATAAATAAATAAATAGTCGGCGTAACAGCCCATACAGGGCCAGAGCCTAGCTTCTTCGCGCCTCCACTGTGTTGTGCGCGATATATTTTAACACATGTGGAGTTTGTTAATTATTATCGTGCTAAAATTTCTACAAGAACAACGCTTGCAAACTGTTTCAGCTTCAAATTGTTCAACTAAATTTTTAAAATTAATGCTTTGGAAGAATGTTTGCAAAGCATTTTATGAGGATTACGATCAGCTTGTAGGCCACAAGTAAGTTAGAGTTTCGTTCTTCATTTATTGTTATAGATTTGATTTCACTTTAAGGAATACGCAGAGTGCGCATAGAGAAAAATATCGAGGCGTTGAGGCTGGTTTAGAATATTTCCAATTTGATTGATCGTTCGTCGGCGTTCGTAATGGTTTCTATCGACGGCATTTATCGACTTTATGAAAAATTTGCAGAATAATCTTCATTTACACGCCTGAAAATTAATTAAGATGAACGATCATCGATTGCATTCCGTACTCCGCAATTTCGCGTTTGATTAGCTGCCAGTCGGCAAAGTAGTTGACAAAGTTATGATCTATTTATTTATTTATTGATTTATAAACGTATAATTTATAATTAAAATTATAAACTAGTTAAAAAGCCAGAGCAAAAGATCCTTAGGCTTAAGTTATGATCTATAACCAAAGAGTTTCTTCAAACTTCAAACAATTTTACTAAGCAGTAGAATCGTGTTACAGACTAGGACAATTCTTAGGTAGAGATAAGAATTACGATGAATTCTTTACAACTAAAGGCTTTATTTGTAAGAAAAACCAAGCGCTCAAATAGGAGTGTATTATAGTTATGAGAAAAATTAACAAAAAACTCAATGAGCAAAGAGTTTCTAAACTTGGTGAATGTGCACAACTAACAAAAATATTGAAAACAAAAAAAAATATTCAGAAAATGCTACGCATACGCTTCAAATAATTGTACATGAAGGCAGAGAGTCTCTCAATATTTAACTAAAGCTGGATTTTAGATGGTAAGTCAATGTAAAAGAATGCAAGAGCTTCTTAAAGTTTTTCACTCTGTACGTCAACCCAGAATTGTATGATAGACAGTGGACGAAACAAAACACTCATATTTATTAATTTAATTAATTTAATTAGCGAGAAAGGAATTTTATTTACAATGCAGTCGCGACGATAAACCTAGAAGCAAGTCCATAATTATTTTACCTCAAATACTATTTATTAACAGGTAGTTTAAATTACAAGCTAATATATAGAGCAATGGCTGCTAGGACCTTCAGCTCAAGTCCATAATTAACTTTCACTTGAAATGAAGAATAGAACAAAAGAAACTTGTATTGAAAGACAAATGATAACGGAAAACTGTGAATAACGGATACAATGACGACTTGTTGTTTGCGTTGAGCTGTATTATACTTTGGACTTCAGATTTTTGGTCAAGTTTTTAGTGAAAATATTCCTATGTGTGACGCTTCCCGGTGTATAGTTTTCAATTCATAGAAAATTTGTCTTCTACATCAAAAAAGATTTATAGCCGCCTCTTATAGGTCAATCAATTCTTTTTGGTCAACTGGTCTGCTCAACGTTCTTCAAAGCAAAATTCTCCCCGAAGAATACAGCGCATGTCCATCAGAAAAAATTATTTCTTTTTTCTCAAAATACTAGCCAGCCTAGTCTTAAACTAATAAAGATCCTAACCACTTTTTTTTTTTTCGAAACCCTCGCTAAAGTGCGTCTCCCTCCCACTCCACCCACTCCCTCTACGGCAATATCTAAATCCAAATGAGATTAAGAGTAAAGAAAAACGAAGGCAAAAAAAAAAAAAATTATAAATCCCTTCTAACAAACACAATTTTTCATCTTCTAATTTAAAAGGTTCCTCGCCTCGGTCGGTGTCTTTAAAGTTGCGATGATCACACGCCCGTGTGTCGGAGAAGGGGTAAAAGTTAAAACAAGTCCTTCAAGGAAAATCTAATGAAATAATTATTCTTAGTTCTTTTTTTTTTTTATCTGTTCTGTGTCTTTCTTCGTCTTTACTCATCTGTCCGAAACAGAGATTCACTTTGGCATGAGTTTGGTGTCTCTCTTTCGCTTTTCCAACAACCCACCAACCCACCGTTTGGAGTTCTTGGCTCTGCTCTTTTGGGTTAATTTTGAGAAATGACTTTGATTCCCTTGATTTATTATCGTAATTTAACATGAATTAATGTTGTAATTAATCTGTTCGCATTCTTTCATCCTTTTTCGGTATCTGTCTTGCTCTCTCTCCCTCTCGGTGGGACAAAGGAGTGTGTTGTTATTTGTCTTTTGTTTGATTCGCACAGTTTACTCAACTTAAGTTGTGCTTAAGACATTCAGGTGTATTTACGAAGACAGAAAGAGGGGAATAAAAGTCGAAGTCAGACTAAATAGGCATTGACCAAAGTTAAATTGCTGAAGGGTACGAGGTCAACAGGGGGCGGTGTGCGCCTTCATTTTGTAGAGTTTTCAAGTAGATGAAAAATTAATTACAAAGTCGTCGAAGTAATGATTCTTGAGAGGAGATGACTCAGCCGAAGGTCATGGTGGAGTTTGGAAGCAGTCAGAGGAATGACTACACGGCAGAGTGAGTAATAATGATGATAAGGGGCGGTGGTCTCGGGGTCTTGATAAGAGATGGACTGGTGTCTGTCTAGCTCTTCAACAGCTGTAATGAGCAGGAATTTCACTCGTTTTGGTATCCTATTTTCTTCGTTTAACTTCATTCAATCTTAAGTATAGGTTTTTTTTTTTTAAATCCTTCATCTTAATTGATGCGAATTTTTGTTATGCTTCTACCTTTTTTAACGTCGCAGCTGCATAATGAGTGAGATTGGGTGGTGTAACATACAATTGGGGCCCAGAGTTTAGCTTTTCACTTTCGAGATTGGTCTCTAGAATATTAATTTACAAAATATGAAAGTGGAAACTTTATAGTGTTGCTCCGGATCGTTGAATCTTCAGCGAATGAAAGAATCAAAAATTGCAAGACGATGTTGCAAGTGTAAACCGCAAGTGGTGGCTTCTGACCAACACTTCGGAAGCTAAATTCATTTTAATATTCCAAAACACTGTTACTTACCTTGTGCCTTGATGTTAAATTTAGAAAGGGCGTATACGTATTATTTTCAGACTTTTTCCAAAGTTTTTCTTTTGCGAATATGTTTTACAAACAATTTTTAATCAGCTGAACGTCACGCTTTAACGATTTACGTACCTGTGCTGCAAACTTTCAGTTATAGTCATTCTTCACTGTCATTGTTTAATTTTAAATTGTGTGGCCATTGTTCTATTCAAAATGCTTAATTCAAATGAAAAAAAAAATCATTCCATTGTCCTAAATGGTGTATTACAGCTGCAGATATGTGGCCGTCATTGTTGGCCATTAAAAGGGATTAAAGGGAAAGCATTTAGCATGATTGTGATTGATGCTCTGATTAATTAAAGCAATTATCTGCAGTTATAATCTTTGTCCGAAGTTCTGAGGTAGTTTGTCTACCAATTGGGCCAATAAAGTTGCTCTTTGGACTTCAATGGAGTTTTATAGTTTGTTTTTTTTCGTTTGAAGGAACATTAGCTCAAACTTGAAGGAATAAAGAAATGAAAATCGATAGTGGTCTCCTAAAATGACTCAACGGAAATCATCTAAAAATGAAAATATGCCGAAACCGGCTTGATGATGGATTTACATAATAAAACCTTGTTGTTAGTCGTTACTTTAGAGCAAGAAGCAGACAGCGTAGCTGATTATAAAGGGTGTTTTTTGAGAGGTTTAAACCTCTAAGTTGGCAAGACTATTTTAACTGGGTGCCATTTTGTCAGCTGTCAAGGGTTCTATTTGTAGTTCGGTTTGGAATTTCAACATAAATAGACTGACGCCTGAACAACGCTTTCAAATTGAGCAAATTTATTTTCAAAGTCATAGTTCTTTACGAAACACGTATCGCGCACTACGTCCAGTGTACGGTCAACATAATCGTCCATCAGAGGAATAGATTCGATTAAATATGGAACGTTTTCGCACAACGTCTATCCTAAATCATAATACGCATCCACAGAGACGTCTTACAGTGCGTACAGAAGAATTATTGCTGCTGCAGAGCGTAGCATGGAGGAAGATTCAAATCAGTTTATCCGTAATCGTACACAGGAATTGAATATGTGTCCCTCCACTTTGCGGAAAGATCTTGATTTTTGTGCCTACAAAATCCAATTCGTGCAGGAATTCAAGCCACAGGATCATCTAGCAAGGCGTAGATTCTGTGAAAAGGCTCAAGGCAAGTTGATCCCAGTTTTCATAAGCGAATTTTTTTGGCGATGATGCTCACTTTTGCTTGAATAGATACGTCAATGAATAAAACCGTCATATTTGGAATGATGATAATCCTCAAGTATTTCTCGAGACACCGTTTCATCCATAAAAACTGAGGGTTTTGTGTGCATGCTAATTGGTCCGTACTTCTTTAAGAACGATGCTGGCCAGAACGTTACAATAAATGGTGACCACTATAGACCCGTGATTACTGACTTTTTTGTTCTTCAATTGAACAACCATTGTTTGCAGGAGCTGTGGTTTCAAAAAGACAGCGCATCATGTCACACAACTCGTGCCATAATTGATTGAGAAAACGTTTGGTAACGTTATGAACCCGTGAACTGGCCTACAAGATTGTGCGATTTAACGCTTAACTATTTTCTGTAGTGATATGTGATAAGTCAATAAGCCCAAAACGATCCACTAGGAGGACAACCTTCGCCGCGTTATTGTCGATATACAGCAACAAATGTTGGAAAAAGTCATCGAAAATTGGACCTCCAAAATAGACTACCTCCGAATTAGTTCACATACACTCATTCCTCGTTTTGTGCGGTCTCGTTTAACGCAGTTTCATTGTTGCGCAATTTTTAAATATCTACCCAAGCTCGATTTGCGCGACTTTCTTTTACACGAAATAATGTTTTTCCTTGAATGAGTAATGGCTAACTATGGTTTTTCTGTAAAAAAAAAAAAAT
This sequence comes from Syritta pipiens, assembly GCA_905187475.1. Lineage (NCBI taxonomy): Eukaryota > Metazoa > Arthropoda > Insecta > Diptera > Syrphidae > Syritta > Syritta pipiens. The sequence continues at coordinate 100,990,605 of LR994571.1, read as the reverse complement.
CATGTACGCTCATAAATCGCTTTGCGCGGTTTCGGTTTGCACAAAGCTTTTCATTTCCCTAACCTCCGCGCAAAGCGAGGATGAGTGTACCAGAAATCACATTTAAATTAAAATTCCAGAAGATTAAAAAAAAAATTTTTTAATTTCTTCTTTGTTTTATTCAATTTCCAAGTCTGTACCTTAAAAAAAAACACAACAATGATCTCAATAGCAATAGACCAAACCATTATACACTTGAGTTATGCCTATAACAAATAAAATGAATTTACAATAAAAACAAAGGTCATATAAAACTAAAAACTAACCTAACTAAATAACTGAACGGCAATCGTTTGAAAAAGTTAATTAAAATAAATCGCATTTAAATATTCACTGCTTTACTTTTAGTTATGTTCACCATTGTGTTCACTTTTGGAATAGATTGAGCACTTAGAATTTATTCTGGTACAAAATTTTCACTAAACCTCGACGTGATGGTCGTAAATCTAAACGTTGGAGTATGAAATATTAATAAAAGGCCTTTTTAAAGAATAGCACACCCTACAGCACTAAAAGCGAACCTTCGGAGAATGATTGTTTAGTTTGAAAAATCTCATTTCTATTGCTGTTTTAGAGGGGCAACAACCGCATTTAATGGCTTAAAACAAGTGAACACAAATAAAAATTTAGTCTTTAAAATTAACAGACAACTGAACCTAACCTAAGATTTAGGTTGAGGGCAATAGAGTTTGCGGAGACGGACTATTAGGGCGGAGGGATTCAGACTGAAGTCAAGAGCATGAGCGGAGCTACCCTTTCGTAGTATGTGAGTGCATAATTTGCAATCCTCTTAAAGGTCTTAGCATTCAATTTTACTGCGGATGGATCAAAAAAAATATGTATGGGTCATACACTCTTTAAACTAAAAATACAGACTCAAATCAAGTGGGAAATTGACAGATTTCTCGTTCTACTTCGCCTCCTTTTTCCACTTCACCAAAGACTGACAAAGAGCAAAATCACTGTGACGAGTTGAAGTGAAAATTCCGTCGATTTCAAGTAGGGATAATACGGATTATGAGTTCGTCGAACAATCACAATTCAGCCCCAGACACACAACACCTGACGACAGCATTAAAAAGCCGTTTGCAAAATGTGCTCAAACACCCCCGAATAGGAAGCCTACTTGTGGCCTAATTGACACGCACTCGTCTAATGTTCTTGAATTATATTTACATACATCGGCTGCGCCCGCCCTCCTGCTATTACCAACACGTTTTTTGAATCGTATCAATCTTAGTAAATTCCCAGAATCCCCTTTAACATCTTTTAATTTAAATTCCTCCTCAATCCTGTGGCACAATCTCTTTGCTCTCTGCTCTAGCATTCACCCACCCCCGCTCGTATTCCGTATTCTTTCTTTTTTTTTCTCTTTTTCGTTAGCCTTTAAAACGAATGAGCCAAGGATTCCGGATCAATTTCTCATAAATATTTCCTCAATACCAACGTCAGCTATACAAGGATCCTCCCCTACACAATGCTATCCATCCTTATCATATCGTCAATCATAAAAGCCATAAAAATTGTATTCCAATGAATCAATTGAGAGAGAAAATTCAAGGACTTAATATGGTAATTTCTCCCTCTCTGCATCCTTTATTTCCTCGTCGGGAGCGGGCCTTTACCTAAAATCAATCCAAATTTATTTACATAGGAAAATGGCTTTGTTTTTTCGCTTTCCCTTCATTTGATTTAAATATTAAATTCAATTTTTCCCGCATCCCGTCCAGTGATGATGGTTGTGTGTCTGAGGGGTTTACTTGGCCCCCCGCCCGAAAAAAAAAGAAGCCTCCTTAATCTGGACCATATGGACGAACGTACACAGACGAATTTCTTTCGCTGCCGCTCGCCATTTCGTTTTGTGTGAAAAACTTTTTAAACTTTAAATAGTTTTTGGCCCGCGACAGCGACGGTGGCGGCAGAGGCTCTCCTTTTGAAAATGAAAAATGAAAAAAATATCGCAAAAGACATTTTCCTTCATCCAACTCAGTGTTCGAGTCTCGACTCGACTCGACTTTTTGTGTGTGTTGATTTGAGAAGAGGAGAAGAAGAAATTCGGGTCACAATCAGGCGCGGAGGCTGGAAAAGACTGCCACGGCAGCAACAAGGACGAGCCATGAAAAGTTTAAGTGCAGAATCCGGAATGTTGTACAAGTTGGCATTTTTTAAATAATTTATTCCACGATTTCCTGTAATGGCACTCGCGCTGTGTTTCTCTGTTTCATGCACTTTATTCGTTTTTGTGTTTGTGCGCTGCGGGCGACTGGGCGGGGCACGGCAACGATGCCATATATTCTTCCGGCAGCAGGACGAAGTGGCGGTGTCTGAAATTGCCTCGACGAGTTCATATCGGCCTATACGAGGGTATAATGTATCTCTGAGGACCACGCCACATGTGTGTGTATGTCGGTTGGAGAAAAAAAAAGCGAGAAAATTTCCATATGCTGTGGCGTCCTCTTTTTTTTTCTCCAGGACAACGTGAGAGAGCCACTCGCTCTGTGGCAGATCTCACGACCGAAGGATGTTAATATTAATGTTGAATTTTGTGCCGATGAAGGGGATTCGCAACGGATTCGCGTTTATGTAATCTTGAGTATGGTATTTAGGGCTGCTTCTTTTTTTTTATTTTATCTGCTGAAACGTCATTTGCAGAGCGATCGGAGGATGCAAGGAGGCTGCAGACAGGGTCGGTGGAATGTAGTTGTTGAAACATGAATCTCAATAAAGAGTGCTTATAAAGGGGAATGAATTGCGGTAGTTTTATTTAACTATAGGTTTCGAAAAGCTTGCATTAGCAGAGCTGGTCAAGCTTTGTGTTTCTCCTTAAAAAAAATCTCGTTTGTTCCTGCGCTCAATTTTTCATTCGAGATTTCATTCACAGTTGTTGACTGATGACCTACAGAGAATGGACCCAATATTGTTCGGGACGAATAGAAACATGCTTGCTGTCTGGTGAATGATTTTCGTTCATAAATTTCAAATCGGATAACCTACATTCCATTGGCACAAAAACAAATTTGTTTGCCTTTCATCCGACTTAACATTTGGGCATTAATCCTTAACAACCTTTGGTAGCCACACTTTCTGAAATTATGTCTAAAGTAGTTTCTTGAGTACGGATCAAATCTACTTTATTCCTAAGACCTGCTTTATATATCGGTCTTTCTTATATTAGGTTGTCAAATCTGGCAATACATCATTTGAAAGGTCTTGACATAACCTACAAAACGGCGCTATGAATGATTAGTTTGGATACGAGCTCTGTAGCGCTTTGTACATAGCCGGGAAAATTCAAAAGACAAAAAGGCGGAAGGGAGATATTTGACCACCTAATATTAGGCTACGAAACACGTATGGCTTCATAACATCTTTATAAGCCCACTATTCCATTCGCCCGCTTATGCGTACAATTGGACCAACGTAATACCAAAAAAAGGCTGCCGACATGCTCTGCTTAATGGTCTTCATGGCATACTTCGGGTCGACTTCTTTGTTTGCAGGCCGACTCACGTACGTCTAACCAGCAAATCCAAGCATTTTGAACCAAAAATCAATCCAAATTCGTATCCAAATTCATCACTCCAAGTTTTTTTTAAATCTGTAAAAGAACTCTAAACAAATCATCCTCGTTTGATCCTTTTGTTTTTTTTTTCGTCTTAATTTTTTTTTTAGATATACAACATTTTGTGCGCAATTCACCCCCGTAAGCCTCCTTCAAGTATTATCTTCCTATTGGTTTTAGTCTAGAATCTCGAAAGGTTACGCTAGAGCATAGCTCCTGATAATTTGGATTCGGCGTCGGAGGATCGAGTTGCCTGGAGATCTCTTCTACGTGCATTGCCCCTGCGATCCCGTTAGTGGAATACGCGATCAAGAAGATGATGATGATTAGATTAGATTAGATGAGTTTTTAGGTGTAATTTGACTACGTAATTGAGTTTCTACAGCTAATTGAATGTCCTTACTGACCAAAAATGGATTCGCTTTATTCAGAAGACAAATAAATCTATCTTCTTTGACTGCGGTTTTCCTCACTCAGGTTTTTCTTTTTGGGAGTTTTCCTGGCTGCCTATTTTCAAGTAGATCTTACTTCTACCGTAATTTCCCACCTTCTTTGTTCATGCGATTCCTTAGCGCTTCGTAGAAGATTACATCTCGGCGACCACTTCTTTGATAGTCTGTTCGTTCTGAGCTGCGTCAGCATTGGACGGCTTCATAGCATCGTACGAAGCTCCAATTGGTTCGACGGGTAATGCGGAGTCTTGCCCATGTGGCATCACAATAGGCCCAATTTGGCCTAAGTGCGGCTGTGGGTTTCTTGCTGCAGCCGTCCACATCAACCTAACCTAACCCACTTCTAACGTAGACCATAGTTGAAGTAAAGGCAGCAATAGAATCTATGAAGGCCTCTTACGGGCAGTACTTCACGATTACGAACTTCCTTAATTCCGGCGAGCAGCTCTTTTTTACGGTTTCCTTCCAAAGGAAAAACGAGACCCTTATGGAATCACTTCGGTGTCTGCCTATCTGTCTGTCTGTCGCCTTTTATTTTTCCATTTTATTAAATAATACCTATTTGCTAAGATAAAACAACACAACAAATACGCTGCACTAAAAAAAATACCGAAAGACAGTTCCAGTGCTTCTAATTATTTTTCCAACGAGTTTTAACGAAAAATTCACAGACGCCACTTTGGCTTGCAAAATAATCTTGCGTAGATAAATTTCGCTGATCAGAATAAAATGCAATAGAAGGGATAATGTCAGGGAAAAATGTTAAATTAATTGCTACTGCGTTTATCTGTATAACGTTTGTACGTAAAGCAAATAAGAAAAAAAGTTTTTCATTATTTTGCTTACGTTCCACAAATAGTAAACGACTTGACTTCTTTTACTGACATAAATCGACATCGATATCACTTTGACAAAGTCCCATAATCCTTGCAATCAGGCCGTAAGTTCTAGTGGCTAAATTTTATTAGAAAATCGAGCTACGAAGTTTGTCTCGATTCATTGACTTGACTTCATTCGTCGACTCCATTCTGACCCTTAAAATATTTAATTACCTAACCATAAACTTAGATTGTTTCCTATAAATTTAAGAAGTCATCCGAAATTGGTAAAGATGTGGGACTAAAAAAAAGTATTAACAATTTGACAACTCTACGCACGCAGTTTAAAAGGCAAATTTAAACGTAAGCATTTCTTCGCTTTCCCCTTTACTGTCTTCTCCACCTAACCGACAGTGGTCATAGGACACACACTCAAATTTTTGAAAAAACCTCTCCACACCGCATACACGATTGCCAACACACAAAGACAGAGATCCACCGAAAATCACCCCTTTAAACAAAAACCTGGTTGAGTTGTATCCTTTTCACGAAGTGTATCCTTACTTCAATATTTCACCACTATGCTCTTCCACTCTTCCCACAAAAAAAAGAAAGAAATTTGCGACGTCCAAGGAAATTCGCTTTTGATTCTTGCTGCCGATGTGTGAGAGAGAGAAAAAAAAAAGTGAACCTCTTTCCCAAGATGGAGGGGAGACTAAAATCCTGTCCACAGCAAAAGAAGCGATTGTTTGACCAGTGTAGCTGACGTGTCCTTCTACTCGACCAACTGACTTCTGTGAAAGAAGGATTTTTCTTAATAATTGCTTCTTCCTACTTTCTTTCAATTTTTTTTTTTACTGTTGGTTTCTCTGGTGTATATTTTCAACGGTTAGTCACACTCCTTTTTGGTGTACCTGCTGATGAAGTTTATAATTAAAATCAGCGCGGCTAAAATGAAATGAAGAAAAACGCGCTAACAGCAACATATTGAAGTTCCGCAGTGAAGACAGACGGAAAAAGTGAAAAAGGGAGGAAGGAAAAACAAAAAGAAAAAGAACAAACGAGAAATGGATTCAAGTTTTTAGGTGCTGATATTGTATTCCGTTGAAAGGATTATTTGTGCAGCTTTTAATGGGCTTAATGGACGCTTTGTGTGTTGAGTGTTTAATTCTTCTTTTTTTTTATTTTGCTGCAGCTGAGAAAAAGGATTGACTTCTGTTTGGAGGACCAAAAGTCAACTGGGGTCGGAGGAATGTAATTGACCCAGGCGAGAGAATTGTGCTTCTGAAGGGAGTCAATGCATGTAAACGGGGTTTTTAAAATGATTGCTCTTTTGGGGAAAAAAAAAATTCTGTAATGTTCGAATTGGGTGGTAGTAATGCTGTCCAATTAATGGCAGAAGGGCCACAGGCACTTACAACAATTTTCAGAAATATTCAGAACATGCGATGTCGAAAATTATTCGGTAATTAAATTCTACAGCAGTTTTGTAAATGACAAAGAGTTAAAGAAAAGGATTACAAGGATATATAGGAGAAATTGACAAATAGCATTCACTGGCAAAAGACCAAAGAAAAGTTGCAAAAACTACAAGTTTTCGAAAAAAAATGTGGATAGTCTGAAGAGAATTTCAATCAAAGAAATGAAAAACACATCAGTGAGATTTATCGACCTTAACGAGGCATGACAAGCACACATTTTCACTAGAGAGTCGAAGTAACATAATAACGCGTAAAATGTTGTAAAATGGCCGCTTTGAATAATGGCGACAAAACAATATGGCCGCCAATGACCGTCAACATGAAAGATCTTTTATTTTTCATGTGTTGCTATTTTATGCAATTTTGGAAGTGTCTATCAATTCGACGTTGATCTCTAACCATTAAATTAAGAAAATTAGAACATCCAAGAGAATTAAAAGTTCAAAATTCTGGTCACAAGAAATTAAACCTCAAAATGAAGCCTCGCAAGGTAAAGCCATAACCACATTTTAAAAGGAATCAAGAGTTTAAAAATCTATTCACTAAAAATGAAGCCTCAAAATGAAGCCTCTCAACGTAAAGCCATAAAAAAACTTAAAAGGGAAGCAAGAGTTCGAAATTCTATTTACAAGAAAGGAAGCCTCAAAATGAAGCCTCGCAAGGTAAAGCCATAAAAATATTTTAAAAGGAATCAAGAGTTGGAAATTCTATTCGCAAGAAAGGAAGCCTCAAAATGAAGCCTCGCAAGGTAAAGCCATAAAAAAAATTTAAAGGAATCAAGAGTTCAAAATTCCATTCACAAGAAATGAAGCCTCAAATGAAGCTTCGCAAGGTAAAGCCATAAAAAAAGTTTAGAAGGAATCAAGAGTTCAAAAGTCTATTCACAAGAAAGGAAGCCTCAAAATGAAGCCTCACAAGGTAAAGCCATAAAAAAAATTTAAAGGAATCAAGAGTTCAAAATGCCATTCACAAGAAATGAAGCCTCAAAATGAAGCTTCGCAAGGTAAAGCCATAAAAAAAATTTAGAAGGAATCAAGAGTTCAAAATTCTATTCACAAGAAATGAAACCTCGAAATGAAGCCTCGCAAGGTAAAGCCATAAAAAAACGAAAAATTTAAAGGAATCAAGAGTTCAAAATTCTGTTCACGAAAAATTAAGCCTCAAAATGAAGCCTCACAAGGTACAGCCATAGAATAATTCAATGGAATCACGAGTTCAAAATTCTATTCACGAAAAATGAAGCCTCGAATAAAGCCTGACGAAGTAAAACGAAAAAAAAAAAATTTAAAAGGAATCAAGAGTTCAAAATTATATTCACAAGAAATGAAGCCTTGAAATGAAGCCTCGCAAGGTAAAGCCATAAAAAAAATTTAAAAGGAATCAAGAGTTCGAAATTCTATTCACTAAAAATGAAGCCTCGAAATGAAGCCTCGCAAGGCAAAGCCATAAAATAATTCAATGGAATCATGAGTTCAAAGTTCTATTCACAAGAAATGAAGCCTCACAAGGTAAAGCCATAAAAAAAAGGAAAATTTAAAGGAATCAAGAGTTCAAAATTCTAATCACTAAAAATGAAGCCTCGAAATGAAGCCTCACAAGGTACAATAAAACCAAAAAAGAAAACCTTCTAGGCCGAAAGCAGAAATTTTGTCTTCTACGAAAATTGAAGTAGTTTTATAGAATGTGAAGAAGTCTTAAGGAAATTGAAGGAGTTTTAGAAACTCATAATTAAATTTACCCCAAGAAAAGTTCTTCCATCGCGGCGACCCAGCCAACTAGAAACAGGTGTAGACAACACCATCAGTGATCACTTTTCGAACGTGTGAGTTCATTCAAGTACCCACGCAAAACTGCCCCGAAAAATTACCAGCAATTTCGCCACGCATCTCACTAAATCAGGTAAAATGAATCACTCCAGGACATGACTACGTGATGCAGAGGTCTCCATGAATTACAGAAGTACATTACACACCGAAAAAAAAAAATATATCTTTATGTAGTCCTCCACGAAATGAGAAACTAAAAGCACATAACGAAGCCCATAAAACAAAAAGAAGACACAAAAATTCCCATCACGTCCAGTGCATCATAGTATTGAATATGGATGAGAGATGTGTTGGGCCGCAATTTTTCATCAGCATCTCTCTCTGTTAGACCACCGCAATTTTTATTCAAATGACTTCAAAAATACGATTCCCGGTACAATAAAAATCCACTCGCACTCGCACCACTTTAAAACATTGATGGCATTCGTGTCACATAAAAAAAAAAAAAAAAAAACACGTAACCCCCGAACACGAAAGATGAACAGCACCTGTAAATTTCGAGACCATTAAATAAAAACTACCCGAGCATTAAACCCTATTTTCCAAGTGTCCGTTCCCAAGCAGAAGCACATAAAACGCATCAAGATGGGGGTGAATAACAATTTTCTTCACCCCATTACATCTAACGAAAGGATTATTCCATTTTCTCTCTCTCGAACAACAAAAAAAAGGATGAGCCAAAAAAAAAAGAGAAAAACCACCCACCACACCATCCCCGTGAATGCGTGAATGTCCTCGATTCACAAAGTTTTGGCTACAGATAAAAGCATGCATATTTCATCATCCTTACGGTTATTATATGCTCTCTTACACACACACTCTGGCCCCAGTCTTTAGTTTCGTTCGCTTCGAACAAAAAAGGACATCAGCTCAGCACTAAACTAATACCCAGACGGGGAGCGGGAGGATAAAGAAGATGCTGGCAAACGAAAAACGTACAAAGAAAGTGAGAGATGAAACACAAGGAAAGCACTCATGCCATTAACCAACAACGAACAACACCTTGTCCATTATATTAAGCCGGGAGGGAAGATACACACACACACACACGTGTAGGGGACGCTCGGTTTCTCCTCTAAGCTCCCTCAAGCATTCACCTTATTTTCATAAGCAAGCAGCTTCTCCTCGTGGTGGTTGGTTGCAGGATGGATCCTTTAATTTTCCTACAAAGGTGTGATCTGTCCTGAGGACGACGACACAACATCACACACACACGTGCAGATAAAATGGCAAATGTTTATGCACGCAGTCGTATGAAGAATTTAGGTTATGTCATCAGACCATTTCAGGTGGATGGATGTTATCCTGTTTTATTTGTTTTGTACGTGTTTGATAATAAGTGTTGCACGACCTGAATAAATATCCCTCTGCCGCTTTCTTTTCCGCATGCGGCACGTAGTAAAAATAACAAAAATTATACAAAACAAGCGACGGCGACGATGACGATGTCCATATGTAGGTGTGTGGTGTGGGTGTGTAATATGGGCGCGCACAGGACAATAATAATATCCCGGGCTCGTTTCTTAGTCTTCTTCATCGGCACTAGAACTATGCGAAGCAGTGTGTGGGTATTTACATTTTATTTTATTTTTCCTGGTCCCCGCATTGTCCTTTTTTTTTTTTTTTTGCTGTGCGAGACACACATCCAAAGGACTAGCGCCATTCAATTTGTGCCTATTTCGTATTTGCATAGTTTCAGACGGAGTGGGTGGTGTGACTACGTGGATCCTACATCCATACAGCCATTTTCCATCTTTCGACTGAAGCTTTTTTTTTTTCTTCCTACCTTCGGCAAAGGACATAAATGGAATTTCATCATTCGTCCTTTAGTCACACACACACACACACACGTCACACGCAGGGAACGACAAAAAACAACATTGAAACATCAACAATATGACAAAATTGAAGTGAAGGCTTAAGGATTCAGAATTCAATTTTCTCACAAGACGACGAAGACGCGTGGTGGTTGTTGTTGTTGCCAGGACATGTTTCGATGATGATGTTATTGGTGTTTGCTGTTATTGTTGTTGTTCGTTGGTTGTTTTTATTTTTGCGAAACGTTGAAGAAAAGAAATCGCGAAATTGCCAATTGAGAATTTGCCAGGACGAAGCGTCTTCCCATGTGCGTGTGCATGTGTGTAGGAATTATGAATTGAGTGTGAGACTGTGGTGTCTTCACTCCCACTTCGCACCCAATTCCTTTGGTGTCGTAAATTTGTTCAAATACAATTCGAATTTAATTTAACATCGATCAAAGATATGTAGATAGAAATGCGAAGGAGTTCCTGAAAAGGGGTGTCGACGATGGAGGTGGTGGACCATCCACCCACCACCACCGATGGAAGGAGGGAAATTTATTTTAGGAAAATCATTTCTGGGGATTACTTCAGGCACGCACATAACACAGAGCGTTGATTGTGAAAAGTTATATTTGACTTTGAAGGATTACAGGGTATTTAAATAGTTGGCTTGCAGGGGTCGAGTTGGCGCGTCGGGGAAAGATAAATTTGTTGAGGGATTATAATTAACAATGCGGAAGCTAATTACTTGCTTTCATAGCGCTCTTTGTGTGTGGGATGGGAATGGGGGGACGACCTTTTAAGTTGAAAACCAGGCGTGTGATTGTGAGATGTGGAATGCTTTTGATGATATGTGGAGAAAAGCGTTTTATTGATCGGCTTAGTTTTTGATGGAGAGCTGTGTGGCAGTGGCATGGAAAACACAATTGTCTTTGATGTGGAAAGATTCTTTTTTTTTCTTTTGAATGAAGAAACTTGAATCAATGTCACTGACAGTTGATGTTGAAGTGCGAACGTTGCCATGGTGTGCATTTGAAAGTTACAAAGCGACAGAGAGATTTGAATAGAATAGAATCCACTTGAAAGTCTCATTAAAGTAAATAACTCTTAGAAAAAAGGCAACAGAAGCTATTCGAAGAGCAGATCCTTATGGCCAATAAAGTTTGCTTTGAAAAAAAAATTTTAATTTAAACGGGTTGAGGATTTAAAAAAATGAAATTGAGTGTCAATGAATTTTTACAGATCGTTTGATAATTTGTAAAGTTTTTTAGAACAGCCATTAATCTTAAACATGGTAAAAGTAAAGTGGTCTTAAGATAATATGAAATATAGAGCAGGAAATTTTTGAATTTGTTTAGATTTTTGTTAAATATTTATCAATATAAAGTCAATCCGGCAGACGGCAGCCATGCTTTAAGATTTTGTATAAAAATTGAAGAAAAACAGAACTAAGTCTATTGCTGATAATATATTTTAAACCTGTTAAGAACATCCATTTTGTACGTCTTTCTATGGGGATGTCCTGAAAAACTTGCTCTTAAGACTTAAGCTATAAAATCTTAAACGCCAATTCCGTCACTCTGTATTTTTTCGGACAGTTTCTCTATCGGTAGGGGAACACATCGAATAACATTTAAGACGTGCAGATCTTTGTGATTCGTTGACATCATAGCCTATCACTGATCAAATTGATTTGATCTGATTCAAATTGGAGCATTTATTTCAAATTAACTCGAAATTACTTCTTAAATGAATTTTTATCTAAAAAAAGTTTGCACATAAATACCACATACGAGGTCAGTTCAAAAAAAAGGATGAGTTTTCAACTTTCACGGGCTACGTACATTCGATTGTCGATTTTTTTTTTTTTATTTTGCTATGTTGGTACACTCGTCTCGAACATAGGCTTACAGCTTTAGCTATAAAGCATATTTGTTTTGTATGTGAGAGGCATAAAAATTAGACATGTTTTGCGTGTTCGACGATTTCCTGCTGTCGAAAAAAATGGATCAAAGAAATGGATCAATTTTGTGGGAAAAATGGAATTAAGTGCTCAAAAACACTTGAAATGTTGACAGTGGCATACGGTGAGTGTACTCTGAGTCAAAACAATTCTTACAAGTGGTACAAGCTTTTAAAAGAAGGTCGACAAGATGTGAATAACGACGCTCGCCCTGGACGCCCCAGCACATCAACAACCGATGAAAATGTTGAGGAAATGAAGAAAATTGTTATGGAGAATCGTGAAATCACTATTAGAGAAGTTGCTGAAGATTTCGGCATATCGGTTGGCTCATGCCATGCAATTTTTTCGGAAATTTTGGGCATGAAGCGTGTGGCAGCGAAGTTCGTTCCAAAATTGCTGAATTTTGATCAAAAAAAAACTGTTGCTTGTTCGTAACTTTTTGGCTAGAAACAACACCGTAATCATGCCTCAGCCACCATATTCACCAGATTTGGCCCCCCTGCGACTTTTTCCTGTTCCCAAGATTGAAGAGACCCCTGAAAGGACGGCGTTTTGCGATGGTTGAGGAGATACAAATCGAATTGTTGAGAGAGCTCAAGAACATGTTAGAAAGTGCTTAAAAGAATTGCTTCGAGGATTGAAAAAATCGCTGGTACAAATGTATAATATGTGAAGGAGACTACTTTAAGGGGGACAAAATAGAAATTGATGAATAAATAAATATTTTTTGAGAAAAATGAAAATTCACCTTATTTTTTTAACAGACCTCTTAAATCGGCAATGACACTTCTGGGTCCAGTCAAAGTGAGCACTTCAGAAGCTTCCAAGCCAAACATTATCTCTTGTTAAAAGCCTAGTGGACACCGTGGCTTAGTCGTTAGTGAGTCGGACTGTTAAGCGAAAGTACCAACTTAACTAACTATAAAGCATGTGCATATTTAAAAGATTTATGTATCTTAAATGTACTGGATGTATAAATTGAATAAACTAAACTAAACTACCGGGTTCGAATACATCTCGGGGAAAAAACACCACAAACAATTTTCACGGCCCACCTCCAGCGAACGTTTGACAATCCTCCTGGAGTAACCACTGTCACGGAAAGCTTTCGCAATTCGCCGTTCGGAACCGGCACTAAACTATAGGTCCCCTCCACATGTGTCAAAATTATAACGCGCACAATACAATCAAGGCGCGAAAAGCTAGGTTCTTGCCTTTCGTGGGCTGTTACGTCGCTAATGATGACGATGATGATGATGAAGGCTGTTGTCTGATGGCTGGTCCAATTGTTCGAAATAACAAATTTTAAGCAACATCGTGTCACATGTGTCAAAATTATAACGCGCACAACACAGTCGAGGCGTCGTCGAGGCGCTATGTTCTGGCCCTTCGTGGGCTGTTACGTTCCTGATGATGATGAAACAGCATCGTGTCTCCCGTAAATTGCATGGTTACACTTGACAAAATTATCGTTATAGTAAAATTTAATAGTTTGAACGTACAAGTCAATCATGTGCCTTGACATGGTAATAAGCTATTTGTAACTAATTAAAAAAGTGACAGAAGGGAAAGTTTTTTTTTTTTTTTTTTTCAGCTTTAACGCAGACCTGTCTCTTCCTATCTTATCCTGTCTTTTTCAATGTCTCTTTTCAATGGCCGTTAAAATAAATAAATGTCCAGTGAGAGAAAGATTTCTAGTCAAAGTTTATCTTCTGATGGTGAGAAAAGATGAAATACATCATCCGACAAACCAGACTGAAAAAGGGCTTCTTTTATTTTCTTTGCTTGCCTGCAGATCGTAGATATGGAAATAATAAACACCCCAGTTCCTCTCGACGTCCAGACATTGTAACGATGGTAACAAAACTTCTTCAAATTAAAGACCAGCAATAACAGAAGGCCTTCTTCAGTAAATTCTAATTACTTCCCTTTCGAAAAAAAAAGCAAACCCCATCTATTACTCGACTTTTCAAAGAACTCGCAGTTGTCTTAACTTGAAAGTACAAAAAATAATAAATAAGTCTACGAAAGAAAGAAAAAAAAGAAAAATAATTCCATTTCTTCACCGAAGCCTTAACATAATCACCTTAAACGTAGTCTAATTTTCATTCTATTTCCGTACCACCCCATCGCGCTCCGTCAAACAATAAAAACAAAAAAAAACTCTCCCCACCCACCAAAGACAGTACTTCACCTCGTAAAGTAATTTAACGATGTGCCCACCAACTCATAACCTTTCCAAAAAAAAAAAAAAAAAAAGTTTCACGGCCAACAAACGACATTTATCATAAACTCGACGCGCATTAGATCCATAAAGCACCGACGGACGCGAAAAGAATCAAAATAAGCACGGATGCCCGAAAAGTTAAAAATCTCCAATAAATTTCAACCCAAATGGTCTGAATAAGCAAATTAATGTGTAATAAAGTCCTTGGCCTGGCCTACAGACGACCGGGGGAGGGAGTGGCAAAAAAATTTATGTTCGATCATACGGATTTCATATCTTCAAAGAGCACAAGAAAAAACAAAATAAATTATCCTGCCAGTGGGTGGTGGGTTGGTGTCTAATGATTGCCTCGCAACAAATCATTTGGAGGAGCGAAGCCTCCCCTGAGTTTTTGTCTCACCATCAGGTGCACCCCAGCGACGACGATGGGGAGGGAGACCGTGTGTCTCGACGGCTGCCGGGGAAATTATATTACATAAACACCGCTTGACTACGGGGAACAGTTTTAATAAAGGAAAATTTATGAATAGCAGCATCGTCCTTGTATCTAACGGTGACACTCTGCGCTACCTGTGAACAAGAACGAACGAGGAGCGAACCGAGCGAACCGAGCAAACCGAGCACAGCGCCATGGTTAACGTCATATAATGAGAATAATAAAGGGGACGCAGCAAACTACTTGGGTTGGTTGTGTTTTATTACCTCCAGACCGCTGCCGCTCCCCAACGACAACGACGACGACGACGCTGCCAATGACGACAACGGCCATTGTCGTCATTGGGATGGAGCCCTGCTGCAGATCCTGGAATCGTCCCAGTGGCACACATATATCACATGGAAGCTCCTACTCGGGGGGAGACGCATCTCAATCCACAGGCGGGCGCGTGTGCATTCACCAGAAATTGGTTAATAATAAAGTGGCTCACCGGCAGTGAGTGAGCGATGCGCGTCGAGACTCGAGGCAGTGACACACCGAGAACCGGAAGATTAATTATCCACACAAGAGAAGATACGCATTTGAATTTGTCCTTAGATTAGTCTAAATGTCCCTATGCGACAGCGCGAAGTTCAGGATGTGACCTAGATCTCTTAGATTTCCATCTCGCAGTTCCATCTCGTTTCCACTTTGCACTTGGCATCCTTGAATTGTCCATTAAGTGACGTCAATGGGGTTTGTTGCCGGATCGCCGGAAGAACAACAACACATACACACACACACATACTCGGAGACTCAGGGAAAAGATTAATGTGATGCTTCAAGATGTGTTGCAACACTTTTTTCGTCGTCGTCGTCGTCGTCGTCGTTGTTGTCAGGAGACAGGAGGGTCCAGGACACAGAGGTCCTACCACCACCACCCTGGCAATGAAGTGAAACTTATTATGCAGTCTTTTCACTGTTACGGCGAAATGCGGAAGTTTAGATGAAAAGAATGGCGCTTAGGGATTCCGTCCTGGTGTGACTGTGGACGGCGAGAAGTAGGTCAAATTTATTCCTAATTTATGTATGAGGTGGATTTATTTAGTAGCTGAGTTGTTTAAACTTGTTGTTTTGTTATGTGAATGACGGACTTTAGAGGGAATTACCGGATTTTCGAAGGGAATCGAGTCATTGACAAAGTTGTTTGGGGGTGGTGTCGAGGGAAGCTCCTATACTTTAAGGTAATTAGTTCCTAAGCCGGGTATCGTTTTTTCTTCGCTCTAATGTGTGTCAGAGTGGATTAGCAGAGGAGTGACTTAAACAGGCGTATCCGTGATTAAATTGGAAGGAACAGTGTTGTGGAAATTTGCCAGCAGTTTTATTTTACGATCGCACAGGATGACTCGAGTGCTTGTAAACTGTTTGGGGGGGACTGCTGGTGGATGAGAGAGAATCGAAAGAAACAAAAATTCGAAGCCTTTAATCATGTCCTCTACTTGGCTTTGTTTTTTGTAGGCTCTATAGTTATTTTTAGTTAATGAATCGCCCTGTAATGTTACTTCCACTGCTCGAAAGTATTCATTTGTATGTAAAGCACATTTTTGGCTCGCTCTTTCTCTTGCGGCAGCACATTCTGAGCCTGATCCTTACCTTTAAAAACAGCTCAAATTGGTTTCATGACTAGTGTGGGTCGACATAACCCAGTCTAACCTGTCCAGAACGGCTTGCAACTGTTGCACAAATTTTAAGTTGCTTTCTTTTTGTGAGAACTAGGCTGCGGCCCTCAACGGGCTGTTAAGAAACGAGCTTTGTAGCGCTTTGTACATAGCCGGAAAATTCAAAAGACAAAAAGGCAGAAGGGAGATATTTGATAACCTAATATATGTATCTACACAGGAGCTGCGGAGATGAGGAGGAGGGGGACGACACCCAACACTACCTCTGTCACTGTCCCAGTCTTTGTCAGTTTAAGCCACTTGAAAGACATATCTTCCATGATCCTTGTGATATGAACTCTGTTCTTTCAAAGAATTTTTTCAGGTTCTTGAGTATGACCAATAGGACTTCCAAGTTGGGGAAGGGACAGAAACCCCTCCTACTCGGCAACAACAGGGGTCCAGAAGGACCTAAGTGAGGCCTACCCACTAACCTAACCCAACCTAACATTCACATTGACTATTATAAAAAAAATTGATTTTGATGCTGAACTTTTAGTGTTTTGAAATAAGTAATGCAATAAAAATAAGGCCCTCGGAAGAAAACACCAAAATCATCTAAGAACTCGACCACTCTCGCAGACGAGAAAGCTTGGAAGACGAAGTCATTTCATGAACTGAAGTCGATAGATCCCACACTCTAAGAGACGATCCCTTAGATCATCAACCGGTCTTCTAATATTTACTAACACTGTTGCTCACTTAACTCAGAATTGATTCATGAAGCAAATCGAATGCGTTAATGTGTTGTGAAACAACCTTGTATCAAAAAAGGTCATTCACTTCCTTAAAATTACTGGAAAGCCCACAAGAAAATGTGTTAAATCCATTCTTGCATCGGTAGCCACATCTGCAATAATCGCCAGACAGTGATTTATTGTCACTGACTCGACCCTAAGCAGATAACAAACGAATTTAAAATCCCGCACCACCACAAAAAGCCATTTCATGGCCGCTCGTCAGCCGTCTGAATGCGAAATTCCTCGACCCACAAATCCACAATCGTTCGCCGCGACAATCTAAAAAGGTATTTTCACATCACCTCCCATTGCCGAATCAATCATACTTTAAATCTTTCTCTTCCTCAGTTATAATAGAAATAAAAACCGTTAGGTAAACAACAAAATAAATCGCATTGCCTGAGCAAAAGACTTTTCACAGAATCCAATCCATAGAAGCATCCATAAATTCATTTTCCAAATGGCTACATCAATCAAACAATGTTGTTGACGATATTGTAGCTGAAGGTTCCTTCTTCGTCCTTCCGCGTCCTTTTTTCCCTCCATCGCACCGCTCTGTCGCGGTCTTTGTAAATCTCTAGACAAATCTCAGGGCAAACAAAGTCATCAATCTTCATAGCGACGATGCCTGCGATTTCCACAAAAGAAAAATAAAGTTATGGCTGCCTTTATCCTGGGGTTTTCGTCACTGTGAAGAGTCCTTCGTCCTTCTCATCGTGTAATGGTTATCAAATCACATTCATGTGCCCGTAAAAAAAAAAAAAAGGATGCTTCACTTCATTTCCCACCGATTTGTTAATGTAATAACGTAATCCTTGTTTATTTCCACAAAAATTTCCTTGGCCCAGAAATCGAAGGACACACAGAGAGAGAGAGAGAGAGAGACAGATTGAAAAGCCAAATTCAAGTTTATTCGGGGAAAATTTCCCAATCGATCTACCACAAAGTCAAATGTTGACACGATGTCAAAGAATACACCCCTCCGAACAACCAACCAAACAAAAACAGGATCCACAAAGCATACACACGGTAAAAGCCAACTTAAGTGTCATTGAAGAGGAAACCCTGTCGACATTGATAAAAGACATTCATACACTTTTTGATTCGAGTACGCTGTGGAATATGTAAAAGGACCAACACAAAACAGAAGGAGCTGAAAAGCAAAAAGAAAAATAGAAAAAGAAAAATCACCCAAACTCACTTCACACAAAACTAGACACCGCACTCGAAGAGTCCTTCCAAGTAGTGGGTGAGCAAACGTACGACACAAGGAGCAGGAGCAGGAGCAGGAAAAAAAAAAATAGAAAAGGAAACCGTCACCGAAGGATTTAATATTTGGGAAAGAAGTTTTGTGAATTGGAAAACCTCTCCGCCCATCGTCTGAGGGGGCTGACATTACCATCAGCGGGTAAGCCACACAAACACACACGCTGAGGTGTTTTTCCCACAAAAGGACACTTTCGTCGAATTGGTGCTTAAACATTGAAATAAACAACACTTGTGTGCACTTTTCTCCCTGCAGGCAGTCGCCGGAACGGCGCTGGTGACGTTGGGTGGCGAAGGAGCTCAAAAAATAGTTTTCCTTAGCGGGTCCTTTTTTTGAAAGCAAGAAAAGCTGAGAGAAAAAAAATACCAACTAAATAAATTGGCTTTTGTTTGTGCAACACAAATTGTGTATCCTGGGACTGAAAACAGAAAATTTTCAAGGATTTAAGTGCCTTGACTGCCGGCGCAATCGTGTGGAGTGACGAAATCGCTTAGTTGGTTATTTTTAGCGTGTAACTCGTACCATGTGGGGGTGAAGGACGTCCAATCGGGGAGGTCTTTAGTCCTTGAGAACTTGCAGTCGGCAGGGCCTTGGTCGCCAAGAACTTGCGGTGGCCAGGTGCAACTTACTATGCAAATTTTTTATTCAAAGTGATGGTCTGCTTACCTGAAACGAAAAAAAAAGAGATGACGGGTTAGTTTTTTTAAGTTGGAGACTTTTCTATATCAAAAAGGGTATCAGATTGTTTCAAAATTCGAAAGAATTTACTGGAAAAAAGACAAATGAAGCAATCCATTAACTTGAGCACAACAACCAGAAAATATGTTTCCTTCCCCTCATTTACATACCGTAAATATAATAGCAGTGCATAGCAGTAATAGTGTGACAGAATATTTTTTTGCTTGGAGACTTTGGGAATGTTCTTCTGCTTTAGAACAATAACGGAAGGGAGTAAACGATTTTTCAATTACTCCAGTTGCAAGAAGGTATCCTTCAGAAAGCAGCACTGCTATTTTTTTGACCGAAACTGTGTCTACATAAAAAAAGAAGAAAGATGAAAAGCATAACTTCACTTAAACCACCTTTAAAAAATTTAATTTTTAAATAAACCCACAGCAACCTTTCAACTCTTTAAAATTTCACGAACAATAAGCTACCCCCACAATTTTTTTCTACCACACAAATTTCGCTAAAAGCAAACCATTGCCGACCAAATTGCAACACACCTCGCTCTTCCCACACTCAAACATCGTATTCAATTCAAATTTATCAATTATTTCAGAATCAAATTGGACCATCTAACCGCTGCAAGCCAAACCCAACAACCTATAAATGTTTCGAAACAAAACGAAGCACGAAGCATAAAAAGAACCATCCTCCCATGCAACCCACAGACTGGGTACTAAAAGCTGTTGATGGTTTTATTGTGGGCATGAAACTGGATGCATACAATCAATCGAAACAATCAATCTTATCCACAAATCTGCAATAAACTATGTGAACTAAAATAACCAATCTACAAGATTAAACACTTTGTGCGCCTGTGTCTGAATCTGGTTTCTACCAATGTCGACCACATTTTGATGCTTTGTCATTGATTCAGGAAAATCGTGACTCAGACATCCTTCACAGATGTTCCAGGAACATGAACGACTAAAATAATTGAAGTCCGGACATGACAGCATCTTCTAATTGATGTCTTCTGGCCAGCAAAATGATACAAAAGACAGAGAGGCTTGAGGTGCATATTTGGGAGCAACACAAATGTATTTAGACAGCAGTCAATCAGAATTTTTACGTAGAAAAGCAATTAAATGAATCCTTTTGTTGCCAAATCAACATCCACTCCATCTTGGGACAGTCTTTGTCACTACACTACTTTCCCCCCTGTTGGTCAGTAAACTAAAAACCAATTTTAATAACACAGATTAACACTAATTGCAATCCTCTCCAAAAAACCTAACCTTAATCCGGATTATCAAGCACCACACAACTCCTGCAACAAAAAAAGAGAAGGAATTCCAAGATACATAAAGCATCGTTTCTCTAATGTGACTTAAGGACCCTTGACATTTAAACTTTTCCAATTATCCTCTCGACAGAAGGAGATGATACAGAAAAACCCCGTCCAACCCTCCGAAAAGTTGACGCAAACTGAGAATATCCAAGGCAAATGAATCAACCCACTAACCTGAACACTAAAATCAACCAGAAAATATGTTTCCTTCCCCTCCATTTACATACATCAAAAAAAGGAAGACGAAAAGCATCCTGCCAATGATTTCACTTAAACCACAACCAGCTATAAACATTCTGGCACACGTGAAATCAGGACATCTTCTCCTCGTCCTCCTCCTCCTCCGCATGACAGAGCGCACGACTCGACTCGACTCGAATCCTACTTACAAACAAAAGCTAAATTGAAGAAAAGTAATTTTCAACTTGCAATTCACTGTAAGTGGTTAGTCAAGGACCTTCGCCGTCCTCCTGCCGACACAGAGTGAGAGAGAGAGTGTGGGAGGGGATGGATGTATACACGTTCCCATTCAAAGAACGTACATAATTTGTCTACCCAAAAAGACCATTAAATTTTCAGCTTACGGTTTAATTAGCCTTCTGGCATTCGGGATCAACTCTCAACGCAGAGGAGGCACACAGATAGACACTGAAATATGTATCGGGGGAGGAACACAAAAAAAAAAAAAAAAAAAAATATGTATCCACAACATTTTATCCTGCCTACAAATCAGACGGAGAGCCGCATTCCGCAGTAGAAAACTTCGCCCCAAACTTCTTATCAGAGCATGCTGCACACACACTCTCGTTCGTGGTGTGTGACTGCTCTTCCGGAGCCTAGGCACATCCTTCGTACTCTCTCGAAGCAACAAAAACGAAAAAAATAAAAGGATACTTTGGAAAATATATTTATTATGAAGATCGGCATACACTCCCTCCCTCGTCGTCCTCGTCGGTTTCGACGTCGTCGTCGTGCAACTTTGTGTTTAGTGGGGAGCAGAGTAATAAAACAAACTTTTCCACTCACCGGAGACGAGAAATTCTGTTGTAAATCTTTTATCCGCTGCCTCGGCGCCCTCAAGAGCCACGAGAAAACGGCATCGGCATCAGCACCGGCACCGGCACCGGCACCGGCACGGCAAACTTGTATCTGTGTACCACGTGCATACGGGTGGATATCCTATTAACCTCGGGGCGCTGAAGGACGAAGCAGGCATGGCCATATTTACTTGATGAATTTATCTGGTGTATCGTTGTTCGGAAAATGGGCTGCATGAGATTTTTGACAGCTGAAGGGTTTGACGAAGTGGTTTGAGGAGTGCACGAGATGAAAGTCGAGATGTGGTTTTGAGGCTGCTAGGCATTTGTTGATGTGTGGTAAGTCACGGTAAAATGAGAGGGAAAGTTATGGGAACTGATGTTGCAAAAAGTTTCTTTGTTTACTCATAAATCTGAGGCTACGAGAACCGTGCTCTTAATTCTTTTACAATGGTCATCTGACTTTTAGACCAGATGTGCCAAAGGTGAAATCAAATTAACCACCAATCTTTTAGGAATTTGTTTCGCTTTTCTCATATCTTGTATAACTGTCTCTCATTCAAGCCTAAAAACTTAATTTATTAAGCCGGCTTATAAAAAAGCAAGAGATAGCGACGCACATTTGGATCGAAAAACTGCTCAAAAATATTTTTTGTTTTTAATGAAGTAAAACCTACCTAAAACAACGTTAAATGCGTTATTAAGCTAATGTAAGCCAAATTAAGTAGTTTGATTTGATGTTTTCTTAAGAACCTCGTATTTTAATGTTGTGAACCCACTAATTTTAGCTTATGCTCATACTTGAATAACATTTTCAGGATTTTATATTAAATCCGCTAGCAAAAATAAAGTTCACCTAAGTTTAATACGTAAGGACTCTAGTTTTAGGCCTGAAACAATAAGTTTTCTTCGTACAAGAAGTATTTTCGAGCAAATAGCTCTGACGGGGACCAAATAAGGCTTAAAATCATTCTGTTTGTGCTCAGTTATAATGCCATTGAACTGTCCTTAAGGAAGAAGGCAAAAACCAGATGATGCTTCAAGCAAAAAAATCTATTTTAATAAAAATAGTTTTAAAAACTAGGCAAATATCAAGGTCGATAAAATTTAGGGGGGCAGAATTTTTTTGTTGATCTCACTTCTTGACATCTTCCTCTATAAGCTGATACCAAAAGAGTTACCGAATTACACCGAATACTATTAGGAGTACAACTTGAAAGACGCGTATTTTTTTGTTAAAAAACCATTTATTTGAATATGAAAACAAAACTTGTGTAAATTAACTTATGTATACTTTGACAGATGGAATTAACTAGATTTTTCGACGCTCTTTAACATACAATAGCTGTCACTGTCAAAAAAATAGCGCGTGTGAATATATATGAAGTTAGTAACAATGCGCGTCTTTCAAGTTATACACCTAATATAACAAAAGGTCCATCAAAGAAAATCAAGAATGGAAAAAAAGGCCTACTTATGATTATTTCAAATAAATTCATTATCTTTTAAAATACAGCTCCAATAATCACAAAAAAAAGCAACAGAGCAAAAAAAAACTTAATATTAGGTTGTCAAATATCTTCCTTCCGCCTTTTTGTCTTTTGAATTTTCCGGCTATGTACAAAGCGCTACAGAGCTCGTATTTGGCAATACTTATATCATTTGAAAGGTCTTGACATAACCTACAAAACGACGCTATGCATGATTAGTTTAGATACGAGCTCTGTAAAAAAAAAGAAAAATTTTAGCACATTGATTGGTGCGTATTTAACTATAGCTAGGAAAACAATTTTTTTTTGTCAAGTCAACAATTTAAAAGAATTATTTTTGAGCAATTTTTCGAGGCAAATACCCCCATGTGCGACGTAAGATCTACAAGTCTCCTATAAGAATAGACTTTCTCGCATTCAATAAAATGCATCGAATTTCTCGATTTCTATCCAATTAGAAAAACTGACCCGGGAGAGGTAACCAAAGTTTCTTCAGTAAGACATCGCAAAAGACAAAATGTTTCTCAAATCTCTTGGTATCCAGTCCATTGTACTTATTTTCCTTGAGTGACTAAAAAAAGAAATTAAATAAACGAAATGTAACAAAATTGATGAGGTACAAGCTAACTCTTGTGGGCGCCGTTGGCTTGATCGGTTAGTCCGTCGGACTGTTAAGCGAGAGTACCCGGGTTCGAGTCCAGCTCGGAAACAAAAAACACCTTAAACATTTTTCACGGCCTCACCTCCAGCGAACGACTGACAACCTTCCTGGAGTACTTCTGTCATGAAAAGCTTTCGCAATTCTCCGTTCGGAACCGGCATTAAGCAGTAGGTCCCCTCCACATCTGACAAAAATTATAACGCGCACAACACAGTGAAGGTGCGAAAAAGCTAGGCTCTTGCTCTCAACGGGCTGTTACGCCGCCCAATACAGTACAAGCTAACTCTCTGAGATCAAGGAAAATTAAAGTTCAAGATCAGAGAAAAAACTCTGCATAATTACAGACTGTAGAAAGTCTAAGAACCTTCAAATTGGTTCAAAAAACTGGTGTTTTCTAAGACTATACCTAAACCCGTTTTTTTTTCGAATTTTGTTGCTTCAACTTTTATTTATACTCACAAACACAAGACCTATTCATCAAAAGTTGTAGGTTCTTTCAGGATTCAGGCTACGAACATAAAACCAAGAAATAAATGCACCTATAAACAGGGTTCGGAAATACTCACTCACGAGCGAGCATGAAATAGCTCGTGAGCTCTTAAACTGCTCATGAACAAGTGCAGATTCAAAAGACTCCTACTCGCGAGCGAGTGAGCACTGTGTTTATTGTATTGGCTAGTGAGTGAATCAATGTTTTAAAAACTCTTGTTTGTAAACGAGTGAATTTCTCGTCTAAAATTTTGAAAACTCTTGCTCGTGAGTGAGTTTTTAAAAAAGGTCTTTTCCTCAACTTAGTCAATATGGTTGTGAGCGAAATATAAAAGAAATGCATTTTGTGTGCAGTCTATTTACTTCGATAATGATTTGAGTCTGTAAAGCCTCAAATTATTAAGATTACGAAAAGGTTCAGGACCCATCTGAAGACCTTAATCCAAAAATGAAATGTTTGGGTCGGATTTGCTTGAAAGTCTATTTTTCCTTACTTCACAATCCAAAGTAATAGACGATTTTTTTTGTTTCTTTCCATATATGAAAAACATTCCATAAAACGATAAACGAAAAATCGTCAAAAAACTGGATGTGCAAATACTTTTTTGTCTGACTGTACTTTCGCCTTCTTTACATTCTATAAACGATTCACCATATAAAGGGCCACTTTTGAATTGACTTACGGATAAATTTGGGTTCATTCGTCGAAGACTGTGGTCTTGAAGTGTGTTGCTGGTTCTTCCCTAAAAACTTTGATTGATATTATATCTGAAAATTGGGGGAGATGAGACACGTGTAGAGAAAAGCTCTTCCTTTACTAATCACTGCAGTCAATTTTTAAATCCTTTCCTCAAAAGATGTCTTATCGATTTTGTAAGTTTTTTTTCTTCTCCATTGTGGTACCAAAAAAAAGAAACAAACTTCCCATACCAGTTGGGAACATTGATTCTTTGACCTAGGAAAAATTTGCTATCAAGGACTGCAAAGTTGGGACTGGAAGGGTCATGGGTCCTTCATTAGGACGATAAAATGAAGAAGAAGAAGTGGTTGCTATTTTGGATATCTAGACAAAAAAATGATCATCTACTCTTACCAAGCTTTAATTTGGCTGGTAACTTGTGGGCATGTTTTGATAGGAAGGTCCGTTAACGGCAGATTACAGGAAAAATATCGTCGACATAAATTTTATTGAATGAATGGCATAAAATTCTTGTCGAGTTGATTTAAAAAGTTAGTAGAATCAACGCTAGGATATTTCAAAGCCATTTTAGACACAAAAAGCAGGCAGTATAAGTGCTAATTTTGAGTTCTTTATCTTTTTATTAAGGTGAACACTTTCTTTTGACTCGAAAAATGAATAAGTTTTGCTAATCTTGCTGTTGAATTGTTGTTGTTGGATCTATTGTTATAATTCTTTGAAAAAAAATTTGAGAGAATGAATAAAACTTTCCAAAACGGAAAAAATTTCAAAATCATATTAACTTGCAAACGCACACGCGCCAACTCGCCAAGCGCCCTTACAGTCAGGTCCGTCCAGCGATCTTAACTTTCGACGACTGACTCACTTGCTCGCTTTCCCTGTCCTGAGTAAGAGGGATTGTCTTACTGTTTAACGGATGGGCTACATCGGGTAACAATCGGATTACCAGAAAATTTTATGACTCTTTGAATACTCGAAACATGGGTGCCCACTTTGACTCTGACTCTGACTGTACGCGTTGTTTTGTGTTTCACGTATGACTTTTTTTTTACCATTTCTTTCTTATTTGATTTTAATATTCAAAATAAATATTTTTTCATAATGGCAAACCTTAATTTTGAGACTTTTAGCATCGAACGATGTAGAGACAAAAACAAGGAATTTGACTAGAAATATAAAAATTTGAACCACTTAAATGTTTCAGAATATCTTCTCGAATCAATCATTGTTGTAAATTAGTCAAGGCTTTACTTTGATAGAGCAAGTGACTCGACTTCAGTCATTCAACAGTTTCTTAATAGTTTCTGACTCAAAACGAGCACGCTACATCCTTCCAGCCACCATTCTTAACAAAGATCTTCTTTTAGATTAGCTAAGATATATTTTTATTTTTATATAACTAAATAACGCCGCTATCCTTAAAACTTCAGTGTTAATTGTTAAGCTTCTCCAATTAACACACGAAACTTATTTTATTTTCTTGTTAATGCTCTCCGAAATCAACTCCTTTTAATGAAATCGAAAAACCAATCGCCCTATTCAAAGCCTATTTTACGTTGTCTTTTTTATTTTATTACTATCAAATGTTTTTTTTACACGCGGACGAACATCCACCCAGAAGTCCCAGAAAGTGAAGAATCTCAAGCGCCAACATGAAAACCTCAGCACAAGTACATACATGACATGCCAGGAAGCAATCAAAAGGCAGCCACGTCGTGTGTATACCCTTCAAACTTAAACAAAATTAACTCGCTCAGCGCTCCGATATCGTCCACTCCATCAGAAGGTGTGGAACGCTATTAAACCCCGTCAAAGGAAGTGCTGAGCGTCCGACACTTCGTTCGGACGAGGCTCTCAATCGCTTGCCATCAAAAAAAACTACCCGCCGAAAGAGGATCCAGTTCCGACTAAAAGTAACATAAACTACCGTATTTCCTTGCATGAGCCATGCAAGAATTAACTTACCGCCGGCGATATAAAACTTTAAATTACTCCCACACCCACACCGACACACAGACACATTCCACCAAGCCCTTCATTAAGTAATGCTCCAGCTACCTCAATTAGTAACGTCAACCCCTAACACCAGGAAGAAAAAAAAAAAGAAAAAAAGAAAAACGCGGAAAGTTAAATGAACAGCCCAGACCATGTAAAGTCTGCAGACCTTCCCCTTCCTGTCACAGAGCACAAAACATGATTTTAAATTAAAGCTACACATGCAAAACGTTTCTTTTGTTAATTCCCCTAATAAAAACGTCACTTCTCGACATTCACCCGCAGACGAGACCGCCGCCCTTAGTCAGCACACGAGCACACGCACACACGAGCGTCAGTGGGGCGTCCTTCTCCTTCTCAACTGATAATTGCTTTACACGAATGTGCAACGTGAACAATTTAATTTCGTCTGTCAACTCGTATTTCCAGCGTGAATTCCAAAGAACGAACGAATACGTCATCCTTATCCGCATCGCGCGATATTAATGTCCTTCGCTTAGCGGTAGTCTCCCTTTGCCCGTACGTGTGTGTATGTTTGCATGTACGTCGTGTGTGCACGGCGCAAAGTCGCATGTCCTACCCTCTAATTATGCACACACGCTCACACACTTGTGTCACCACACATGCTGCAATTACTGCTCTCTGCCTTAATTATGCAAATTTCTCCAACGGTGCGCGCAGCAATGGCGCGCTGCGCTGCACACAAACAAAACAGTTGTCACACAATCCCCCATTGGATCCTTCAAATTACCGCAACAAATGGCAAAACATGCCAAACTAAAAACGAAACCCCATAAAGCAAAATGACAGCCTTGCACCGTTGCAGCGGGCAGACAACATCCGCCAAACCTCCTCGCCCATATCCGTGCAGGACATGGCCCTCGAGGCTAAAGGTATCCTGTAGGCTGTGTGTGTACGGGGGTCCTGGATAAGTTTAAAAGGACCCTCGCTCGTTTGTTAAACGGCGAGCCGAAAAGTGTCTGCACGTCATGCTATGAGGATGAGACGGGAGGGAGCACTGCAGATCGCAGCTGCGGTTGCAGGCCGCGACGTCGAGGCTGCCATATATTACATCCGGCTCGAAGGACTCTATGTGGTTGTGTGTGTGTGTGTGTGTGTTGGTTGCTCCTCTAAACGAGTATAATGAAGATTGAAATTCCTGTTTTTTTTCGTGTTTTCCTCTTTTTTTTTCGACGCCATGGAGGGAAAACTCGCGCTGCTCCGCTGATTGATATGTCTAGACACGGATTCGTTTTGAGGTTAAGTTTTTCCGCAACTTTTCCACGAGCATGGAAATTAAAAATTTCTTGCTTTTTTTCTGAGGACTTGTGCGGGACTTTTTTTTTGATTTTATGCTCGCATTTCCAATTTGTCGTTCTAAATGGAGAAACATTCAAACTTCAAGCCAACGGCAACGTAACGTAAGAAGCTGTCAATCTTTTAGTATTAGTGGAAAAGTCTCTTAAGCAGCAGGAAAACACTTTGCAAGCCTTTTAAGGACTTGGAATGGGCGCAAGAAAAATCCGTTTTAATAGAATGTAAGAATTGCTGTAGAGAAAAATCTTTAGTTGTTTTCATATATTAAAGCTTTGAGTTTAAGTATAAGTTTACTCGTTTCTAGTTTTTAAATTACGATAATATGAAATAAACCAGTGCCAATGTAATTATATATTAAAGTTACAGTTGCTCTCAAAAATATATGAAAGAGGTTTCCAACAAGGACTTGACAATTTTTCTTAAAATAAAACGCAAACCACTTAAAATATTTCAAAAAGTTTATCATTGGCTTGAAGTACAATCAAAACATTTATGGATGGAACTCGACTTTGTTCATATGGCCACCGCTGGCACATTAGCAGCGGTCGATTCGTTGAATCTAATTTTCGATGACTTGGCCACACATTTCGTCGGAAACGACCGCTATTTCGTGTTCATTGCGGCTTTGAGCTCTTCTATCGTCGAGGGCTTGTTGTCATAAACCAATGACTTAAAGTAGCTACAAAGAAAATAGTCTAAAGGCGTAAAGTTGCACGAACGAGGCGGCCAATCGACTGGCCCATTTTTTGAGACAACACGTTCATCAAACTTACTCTTCAATAAATCGATTGTAACGTGTGCTGCGTGGCTTGTGGCACCATCCTGTTGAAATCACATGTCGTCCTAGTCCATATCTTCGAATTCGGGCTAAAAAGAATCGGTAACCATGGCACGATAACGCTGGGCATTCACAGTAACGTCACGATCGTTATCGTTGACAAAAAAATGTGGCCCAATAATGCCGCCAGCATGCAAACCGGACCAATGAGTTATTTTTTGTGGATGAAGTGGTGATTCATGAAGCACATGTGGATTTTCAACCACCAATAACGCATTTGCACTTTGCTTATTGACGAACCAATTGAGCCAAAAATGAACTCCATCACTGAAGATGATTTCGCGATGAAATTCATCATCTTGGCGCATCTTCTCCAGAGCCCAATCGGAGAGTGTTCATCGCTTCAAATGGTCCATCGGATTCAATTCTTGAGTCAGCTTGATCTTGTATGGGTGTAAACCAATATCCTTACGCAAAATACGCTATAATGTGGTCTGAGCGATGTCCAATTCTTGAGAAGGCCGTGGCGTTGACTGATTCGGATCGTTTTCTACGGACGCCTGAACGGCAGCGATATATTCGGCACTTCGAGCAACCCGTTGTGTCACTGACACGGCAACATTACACAACGTATATGTAGACTCAAATTTGTGCATTAAATAATAATAATTGTGCATTAAAAAAAATAAAATTGGAGTTCACGCTTCTAAAGTTGCGGTCATCGACTCCGAATTTCAGTAGAAAATTTTTATAATTTGCAGACTTTGTTCATTCGTGTACTTTGCCACGATAAAAATGTTGAGTTGAAAATAAATAAATAAATAATCTACGTAACAGCCCATACAGGGCCAGATCAAAGTTTTTTCACTGTTGAGTTTACTGAATAAATTGACAACGACAATTCAAAGATTAGTGAAAGGGTGCGTTCACAAATTAAATTCAAAATTGTCAAATTCTTATTGAAAAACCTTTACCTGTAACGTAAATAAGAGCGCATTCGAAAATACAGCCAAATACGAAATTCACACCGCCTGCCTACTTTCTATCTGCGGATTGTTCACATTTTTCAGAATAATTTTATCTCATTCTTAGTCCATTTTTACTTTCAATATTTTTTTGAAAAGAATTTATTAGCATTTTCTAGAACTAAACTGGAATCCTTTCACAGCCACTTCCTTTTCGCTGAGCAATCTGCCCGACACTGACTTGTTCACTCCCAATTTTTGACGTTTGCGAGCAAAGAGGTGATGGTCGGCCTGCATTAGATCGATTTGATTTTAAGTTTTTTAAGTGCGAGTAAAGTGAATATTTGTTAGGCTGATGACGACACGCTTATACAGAAACTCTTGTAGAACTCTTTTTTGACTATCGAAGAGCCATACATTTTTCTATTATAAATTTTGATGAAAGATTGAAAAAATTAATATCCGACAGTCTACTCAAGCAGTACTGTTTTCCAACAGTAATTCAAACCAAAACAATTTTTTCCATCTGATAAAATGTTGCATAGCACGGCGGCCGATTTCTCTGCTTCGATTTCGGTAAATGAGGAAGTTTAGCTTAAAAAGCCATTTCTGTCCAACTAAACTTCGTCTAGAGAAAACAGGAAAGACCAGCCCACCGGTAACTGTTCATAAAATAAAATCATTCGCAGAAGCAACATAAAGTCCTTCATCATACATTGAATTCCTCGTCTATGCCGGTTAAAGAGGGCAAAACCATAAATCTGACTACGTCAAGTCAACTGACTTCACAATTTCACAATTGAATTGTTCCCAAATGCAATTTCGTCCCAACAGACAGAATTTTCTTGTAACCAAAAACCACACAAAAAAAAAAAGACGAACGAAGAATCCTTTTCCTGTAACCAACAACATCCAACGGAGAATAGAGCACTAATCAAATCACACATCCACATCCTTTTATCCTGGTCTGGCCTCCAAGTAATGCAATATGTTCGTTACTGCATCCTTGTGAGAATTCATATTCCAGACCACAACCACCCCGTCCTTTTTCTGTCCAACTGACCACAAGCAATTTTCTCCCAATCAAATCCTCGCAATATGTTCCGTAAAGGACAACGCGCACCACATGCTGGCTCTGGGTCTGTCTCTGTTTCTTGAAATTCATTGAAAGTCCACACATCCTTTTCGTCGTCGTTGTCGTAACACTTTTTCAGGACAAATAATCGACCTGCTCCTGATGACAGCAAAATAATATTTTCTTGGCAAAATTAAATCTCAACGTCGTCGTCGGCGGGGCCGAGCGAACCCACCACCCGTCCAATTGATTTCGCCGTGGAGTCCTGCTATCAAAAGCCGAGCCCAGCATCCTGTCAATTTTTGTTTATCCAGGCTCTCGTCTGTAAGCACACAATTCCGCTGCCCTACTCCACGGCGGCGCCGTGTGTTTGTTTTATTTTGCTTCAATTACCTGCCGTAGTCACGGCTGTGCTCGGTCCCATCTGTACGATGGTGCATCTTGCTCCTGCAAAATCGAAGCAGTAAAACCCGAAGGACGAAGCATCCGATCGGATTCACTCGCCCGTGTGCGCTGCAATAACAGCGACGACACACAACACCAACTTATTACGTTCCATTCAAGGAGAAAATGAAGAAGCATTACGAAAAGGAAGCACACAGCCGGGACAAAGGACGACAACACAACAAGTGCGGGACACCGACAACAAACTTGTGTATTAGCGCTTAGCGCTTTCGTCCTCGATGCACATGTGTGTGTGTGTGATGGCGATTTCTCGGATGCAGACTGCTAAAATGAAAGTCTTTGAGCGTGGCTGCTCAATGAAATTGGATGCGGAAGCCAAAATGCCGGAACGGCACGAGACCGATGGCCGGGAATTAGGAGCACAGCACCGTGTGTCAAGCAACACATACACACACTAAGTCAACAATGTAATGAGGTTCCTTTGTAAAGCAGACATCACAGATACGAGATCTTCTTTAATGAACCACGTCGACGCCAACGTCGATGGACCACTGGAGACTCGTCGTTTTTCATAATTAAATAGGGCGAAAGGGCTCAAAGTTGTCCCATGTGAATGAGGACGAAGGTGAAATTAGGAATTCATCCAAGTTTGATAACTTTGAAGTTGTTCAAGGCGTGGCCCAAGAGTAGTTTTGTTTAGGACGGGGGTCACACTTAACCCACCCACCCGCCTTCCATCACGGTCTAATGATATTGGAAAGATTTTTCGCAGTGCTAAAAGGAAAGTTACTCTCAAGTTACTTTTACTAACATGGGTCGTAATTAAGAAAGGAGTGTAAATTAACTTGAGGGTTGCAAAGTTTTTGACACGTTTTACAAAGGAATGGCGCGGTGTTCCTTAGGGCGGCCAACGGATGTGTGTGTGTTTGCTTTGGGATATACTCGTCCTTATGTGGACTGGAAATTATTAACGAAAAGATGAACATTGTTTTCAGGCGAATTACTAAGGGATCTTGAGTTTGCTGTCTTGTATTCCCAGTCTTGAAGGAATTTATTTAAATTTATTTGAAGGCCTTGAGACGTAGACGTAGTGCGAGTGCGACTTTGGGGTGAAGGGAAAGTTTTGCTAGTTTCGATGTTTTTTTTTAAGCAAAACTTGTGTGATATATGGGGCTACAAGTTTTGTTTTAAAAATACGAGAAAGTTTAAATTTAACCGATCTTAAAAAAAAAAAAAGTCAGTCTTTTGAATTTCGTATATTCAGTATGGGTAATCTTTCCATCGCAGGTCAGGTCTGATGTAGTCACAGTTTTTTTATTTTTTCTGCCCCAGATTTATTCGTCTGAAATCGAGGATTCATTCAGATCAATCGGTTCGACAACCATATGAAGAATATAAGCAGAGTTTAGCATGCTTAATTAGAATCGATATAAGCTGCGACAAGCTTAAGTGGTATTTCTACTTCTTTTCAGGCGTTTGTCAGTGCAGGGAAAAGTTTGGCAAGCGTAGTTCGGAATTTATAATAAATTTTTGTTCAAAAGTCCTGGACATTCTGTGGTATATTAAGTTGTCAAATATCTCCCTTCCAACTTTTTGTCTTTTGAATTTTCCGGCTATGTACAAAGCGCTACGAGCTCTGTAGCGATATTTGACAACCTAATATCTGCAGACGTAGCCACAACTTGCGCACACTTTATTGAAAATTTCGCTGACCGTTTCGTTTTCGTTTTCTATGCATTTTTATTTATACTTCATTTAACTCTTACGTGCTAGACAAATATGCTTAAAACTAGCTTAACTATTTTAATGTTATCTTAATTAACTTATTAGCCTCGAGAAGGCGTGGGAATATGCCAAACCGGTCTACAGTTGCTTTGTTGACCTGGAAAAGGCCTATGACCGAGTTCCTCGAGGAAAACTCTGGAGTGTTCTGCAGGAGTATGGGATTAATGGGTCTCCGTTGAGGGCCATTCAGTCCCTATACACAAACTGTAGCAGCTGTGTTCGGATTAACGGCAGTAAATCAACACCTTTTACTGTGGGCGTTGGACTTCGCCAAGGGTGCGTCTTGTCACCTCTCCTTTTCATTATATACATGGATTGGATGTTACAACGCAGCCGTGGTGAAGAATGTTTGACACTGTGGGAGCTGAGGGTAAGTCACCTGCTTTTTGCAGATGACTTAGTTATCCTCACATCCTCACAGACGAAACTCCAACGTGCGCTAGATAAGTTTGTGGCCGTCTGTACTGATGCTGGGATGAAGGTTAACGTGGACAAATCCGAGGTGATGGTCATTTCTAGAACGCCTGTGCAATGCACTCTGCAGGTCAGCGGAGTTCCATTGAAACAGGTGGAGAAGTTTAAGTATCTCGGGGTCTTTTTCACGAGTGATGGGAGGAGCAATACTGAGCTTTCCTGTAGGATTGGCCAAGCTGGGTCAATTTTGAATCAGCTTGGAAAGTCTGTCATCAGGAAGGCCGAGCTTGGGGTGAAGGCCAAGTTATCGGTGTTCAATTTGGTATTTGTTCCAACTCTCACCTATGGTCATGAAATTTGGGTAATGACCGAAAGAATAAAATCGCGAATACAAGCTACCGAGATGAGATTTCTGCGTGCTGTTGTAGGAGTTACTCGCCGAGATAGGGTGAGAAACACGACAGTACGGGGAGAGCTAAACGTTGAGCAGCTTCTTCTCCGAACGGAAAGATCCATACTTCGATGGTATGGC
Source organism: Syritta pipiens (assembly GCA_905187475.1). Classification (NCBI taxonomy): domain Eukaryota; kingdom Metazoa; phylum Arthropoda; class Insecta; order Diptera; family Syrphidae; genus Syritta; species Syritta pipiens. Next base: position 100,956,632 of record LR994571.1, on the reverse strand, counting down.
CACGTGGCACGAATGTCCCCTGCAGTACGACTTCGGAGGCGTGCCTTGAATGCGACTCCGTCAGGTAGGCGACCGCTCGGTAGACCCAGGATGAGATGGTTGGATCAAGTCCAAAAGCTCGCCTGGTTACGCTTGGGCATACCCGCCGAGGAGTTAGAGTCGGTGGCGGAGGATCGGGATGCCTGGAGATCTCTTTTGCGTGCACTGCCCCCGCAACCCCTTTAGTGGAACATGCGGGCAAAGAAGATGATGATGATGAACTTATTAGCCGCCTGCAGGCACTCTAAGCTAAACAGAAGTCTAGGCTAATAATGTCTTTCGACGAACTAAACAACATATTGAAAAACTGACACGTACGACTAAGACTAAGGAAATTAGAAAAAAAAATGTTAATCCAACGGCTCTCGTGGAAAAATTTCACTGACCAAATCAAATATCGTTACTGGTATCAAGAGGACCGAAAATATTTCCTGCTTCTTCTACGACTTTTCAATCAAACAGGTCTTTGTCGTTGTTTCAATGCATATTGAAGGAACTAACCATATTTCAAGTAATTCTTGGCAAAAAGAGATAACACAGCCAATTATGGTCTTTACTTATCCCTTTCTTCTTTTCGCACCATCGACTTGGGTTTCTGTTTATTTAAATGCATTTCTTTTAAAGCCATCACCATGTGTTACCAAGATTAATTTTAAAAAGATTTTCACGCGTCCGGAAGTGACCTACGTTCTCCTAAAAATACATTCCGTCGTCATAAAGCGACGGTAGAGGTTAGCACACACTGACTTAGCTTATATTGCTACAGATGTAATTCAGCGGGTGTGAGGTTTTTTCCAAACATGATATAAATCACCAAGTTTCTTCACGCCTTTATGAGCATTCTTACTTTTTCCCATATTATAATTCCACTCCTTAATAACAAGATCTACACCTTAATGAGACAGTCAGCTTGACTTTGTGAATATTGTAAAACAGAACACCGAAAACTGTCAACTAAACGATAATTTTGCACTATTTATTCAATGGCTAGACAGTCAGATGAGGAAAATATTTTGTTTTATTACGAAACTCCTCCAAAATCTTTCAATTTTAATAAAAAGTAGCACACTAATAATCTTAAAAATTAGGATGAAATGAAAAATGAAATAATGAAGTAATAAGTCGAACTGCATTACCAGCGCAGTTAGTTTCCATGTAACATATTTGAATCGCGAGTTGACACGAGTAATTGATCCTAAAACAGGCTAATACTTTTTTTTATACAATATTTGGTTATTTAGATTTAGACTACATACGATTTTTATTTCAATTATTTCTTTAACCCTTTCATGAGCCACAGGAAAAAAATTTTTTTTTCACTTCACCAAAAACTAAGCAAAAGATTTCAAATGTTTTTATTGCACTAACCAACATCTGAGTCCGACGTTAAAAATCCTGGCTCGAAGAACTAAGGTCATGCTCTACAACTAAGGAACTGCGGTCATGCTGTATACTCCTACTGCATGGAGCCGAAAGTTGGACGATGAGCAGGACTGCAGAGCTGATACTTGGCTCCTCTGAAAGAAAAATTTTACGGCGGTTATTCGATCCAGTCTGCGAGGAAGGCGAATGGAAGAGAAGACATAACCGCGAACTTTCTGAGCTGTACAAAGATGTGGATATAGTCCGGAAGGCAAAAATCCGTCGACTACAGTGGCTCAGCCACATCAAGCGCATGAAAACAAACGCTCCAGCTAAAAGGGTCTTCGAATCCGAGCCTCCTGGTTCGAGGAGAAGAGGGAGAAAGAAAGTCCGGCACAGAGATCAAGTGATCGCGGATGCAAGACAGCTTGGTCCGGATTAATGTTCTAAGAATATAATTTAGTGTTTTAAATTAGCAACAAACTTTTGTTATTCTTAAGATTAACAACAAAACAATTAGCTTAACAAATCATAACGTAGTTAAAAAGTCGAGAGTTGTCTCATAAACGTCGACTTAATAAAGATCTGTATAAAATCAAAATCAAATCGAACTAATGCAGGCTGACCATAAACTCTTTATTCATAAATATCGAAAATAAGCAGAGAGTGAGCTGGTTAGTTACAGGGGGTGTAAAATCCCACCAGCCAAATTCGTTGCCCACATTTATCTAATTGTGGGAACCCAAAAGACGGTTGGCAGCACAATGGGGCTAGCTTTGGCCTGAGTGTACCAAAATTTCAAAATGTGTGTGAGTGTTGCGCAGATTGTGTAGTAAAAAATATATTATTGTTGCTTATACGTAGTAATCTATTATGGTCCTCTGTATTAATCTTTCTCTACCTCCTCTCGAGACAGACTGCTTTGCTTCACGAAAGAGCTCTTTACCCCAAGTATTTCTACAAATACAGCCAAATAAGGTTTTTTGTTGAGCTTAAATTTTCTAGCCGACCCAAATATACTAACCAAACTCCAGCAGACCTGAAAATTAGAACACTTCAACTGGGACAAAGGACATTTTCCGTGGGAAAAATATTCTTGCATTTGTATTTCCTTTCGTCCTTTCTAATCTTCTCAAGGACATAATAAAGAGCTCTTATTGCGACATTTGACGTAAAGTGCACTTTGTCTATGATAAGATTAGATTAGATTAGAATTAGAACTTTTTTATTTCTTTTTACAATGAAAAATTACAAAATCAAAAAAAAAACAGCATGACTTTGCCGTCTGCCGGAATCTATGAGATCGCTTTTTTTTTTTTTTTTCAATTCACACCGACCTTCTGAGTTCATCAGTTCTCCTGACCACGGAGACAGCCCCGTTGACATCTAAGAACATTTACTCAAAAACCTGCCATCTATGACATCATCAGCTTGGCTTAGGTTAGGTTGTGTGGACAGGGCAGGCCAGCACATCATTAGCTTAAAAAAAAACAAAGGCCTTCACTCCGCCACCTCGTTGAGCATTTTTCATTGTAAACCAAAAATAATTACCCGTACTCGACAGATAAGGAATTTGCGCGCATTAAGAAACAAAAAAAAAAATATTCCTTTTTGCAACCACTGCAGCGTAATGCACTCAAAATCCACGATTACCAACCACCCACCTTGCTGTAGCCTGCAATCTACCCCCCAAAAAAAAAAACGATACATACTATCCCGAAGCATTCTCGTATCTCTCTCGCTGGCTCTACCGCAGGCACAGTGAAAAGTTTTAAAATTTTAATTATTTCGCAATTACGCCATTAAAACTACATTTTATCCTTAAATTGAATTTAATTGCTAAATGTTATGCAACCGTAAGCATCCCCGACCATCACAAGACCTTGCCAGAAATTAATCCTTTTTCTCACACACCCAACGGCTGAGTGGGGAGGGGGACACGTCAATGGAATGAGAAAAGTGGGGAAAAACGAAAATTCATAACTTGTCTTTTCGTTCCAATTAACCGCGATTTGAATTTTAAGACAAATTGTATCTGAGTCAGCGTCATCATGGCGCCGTCTTTCAAGAGGAGAGTTGACGGACGCGGCTTGTAACTGTCTTGACCTGGTTCCTGGTTTTCATTGTGTCTAAGTCACATGTCCTTTATTTGAATTTATGTCTGTGCAGTGTTTTAGATGGTGTTCTTTGTTCATTAGCATGGCATTACCATGCAGGACATTTTTGAAGTCAAGAAAAATGTCCTGCTTTTCGTGAATGGTGTCACAACACAGACTTGGATGGAGTCCCATCGACAGGACAACAACGAATAATAAATTCTGGCCCGTTTTTTTGTAGAATGTCCTCAAACATTGTACTTCATCGACTCGGTATAATTTTCCGGTACAACAGTAAGTGCCAACGGTGTGCTCGTGTGAAATAAAATTGTTCCCGACCTCTCCTTTGTGTGCCAAACTCTATTGATCCTCGAATAGACATCTAATGATTGTTGGGGCTCGGAATTTGTTTGTGGTTGACCGAATGTGTCGGCCTCGTTTTAAGAGTGTGCACAATACGACAAAAAAGGATTTTATTTGAATTGCATTCCATTTGTTTGAGAATGCAGAGCAAAATGTGTTTCTCCTTCGAATTCTTTCTATGTGAATCGATTGCAGAAAAAATAACTTCACGAAGGACTTGGAGTTTCAAGGTATTCCGAACCACGTCATGAGTTCTTTTCTCCAAAAAAAAACTCACGAACGAAAAAAAAACTCCTTCACTCCATTACATCAGTGTCAAGGACAACGTATACTTTTCCCTGTCATGACAATAAATTGCGAAAGTTGTAAACTCCTTCCGAATGACTGAGTTCCTTCGTGATTTGCTTTTTATGCACCGACTTATCTATCTGTGCGGACCTCTCTCCGGAAAAAAAAAAACCGATAACCTATTTCGACAGTCGACAACACCACGAGCATCATCATCTTAGAAACAACAAGGACTCTTTTTTTTTCTCTTAACGCTTTTCCTCAACGCGACTTACAAATAATGAAAAAAGAAAGAAAGCCCAGCCAAAAAGAAAAGAAAAAGAAAAATTTCGTCTCAAAGAAGAAAAGTCGATTTCCATCTATCCCCCTCAAGGTTAAACTAGGGCGCGAGCGTTGGCTGACTTTCCTTTCCCTACCTTTTTTTTTTTCGGGAATTTTTTCTTGTTCAAGTCCAAGTGTGTGTGAGTATGCAAAGGATCCACCACCAGCATTTTCCGAAAGCGCGGTGGTCCTGTAACATAAGTAACATCGCTTTTTACCATTATCCTTGAGCGGAATGTGCTCCAAAGGACGCGTCGTCGAGCGCCAGAGCAAAGCCCGAAAAAGGAAAGAAGAAGAAAGCAGCAGCAGCAGCAGAAGAAGAAAAAAAAAACACATTGTGTTTGCGTGTAATGCCTTTCTGATGTTCCCGATAACATGTAAAACCCATTTACGCCGCTCCAAGTCGTTCTCGTCCTCGTCGTCGTCGTAGTCGTCTCTGGCGCTCGTCCTGGCGCGTTTCTTTCTCTCGGTTGCTTCTGCTTTTGCTGGTGGTGGTTTGGTGGTGTGGTTTCTCTTTTGGTGGTATTGTGTAACCTGTTTGGTTGGAATGGAATTTCTTTTAGGGTTCCTTAAAGATAACGATTTCGAGGAGGAATGAGTGAGATGGAAGGACGAAGAAAAAGGAATTAGACCAACAATACAAATGTGGGCGGGCGCGCGGCACTCCCGGGGCGAGATAAGGGAGCTTTTCTCTTCATCCTACACCATGCGGAGGAGTGAAAAGCCCTCGACGCTTCATTGCTTTCAAATAACGTGTTTTTTTCGGGGACGGGTGTGGTGGGGTTCTCTTTTTTTTTCTTCTCCATTTCATTTTTTTTTTTTTGTGTTGTGAAGCAACCTTTGCCTATCAGCCATCCATCGACGGTCGTTTGAAGTCATTGTTTGGTTGTCGGTGCGTGAGAGGTTTTTTTTTTGAAATTTTTTTTGAAGAATTTTGTGGATCCTGAAAGTTACATCAACGGCCAAAGGATATTTGAAAGGATAAAGGTACATGGTTTGGGATGAAATAAGATGCTGCAGGCTTATGGCCATTACCGCACCCGCTAAACTCGTTTGAAGCTTCGGTTATACTATATACATATTTTTTTTTCTTCGTTGTTGTTGTTGCTGGTCGTCCTTTTGGACAGGCATCGGGTGTGGGGAGCGGTATTTGATGTTTTGAGGTTTTTCGAAGGGTATAAGCTTCGCACATAAAATGTTTGGAGATTTGTAAGGAATCGTTTATTGGAAGGGATTTGTTTAGTTCTATTGATTTTAATGCCGTAAAGATTAAATTGAATTTATTCTCGACGAGCCTGTGGTTGGGTTCTAAAATGAATCTCAGAATGGACGACCCAATAAGAAAGTGGAGATGACCTTTGAGATGAATGACAAGCGAAGTGGATTCATGCGGAAAGCGGTAGAGGTCGTAAAAAATGAATTCTATGATTAAGTGCAGTGCCTGTGGTATTTTTGAGGGGGTGGGAAAATTAAAATGGCAAAGTTTGCTGCAGGTTCATTGCTAAGGAATTCAGTTTTTGCTGACGTCGTTATTTGACCTACTTAGAGCAACAATTTTCTGCAAACTCCATTCGCTAAGAAGAAGGTCAGACGACGAAAATTGCACAACTACTTCAAAGACTTTTCAGGGAAAAAATTTTAATCATAACAAGAAACAAGTCGATTATAATATGAACGATGGAATTGCTTATGCTTTAAAGCAATTCAAAAGCATTAAACAAAATTGGTTTCCATGCAAAAATCTGTTTTTTTTTTTTGCATAAATCAATTTCTTGATCTGGAACACCACACGGTCTGCAAAAGATTTAGTTTTTTTAACCCTTACAGTCGAAAGGCCGTAGTTAAGCCATAGAAAACGAAAGGCTCCAATACGGGGATATGAAAAGACTTCAGTTTTCATTACAAATATTACAATTGAGTACATCCCTGGTTTGTTGATCATGCACTGACAAGAAATATTTACGTTTTAAGGCATAATTATTGTGCAGTTTGCACAACAGATCTTATCAGCGAGTATTACGTAAAGCAAAATTACAATCAAAACCAATTATAGCGACATGGAAAGGATCAGACGTTATGGACGTTATATTGGATAGTCCTAAGAAGCAGTAGCAGATAGCCTTCTAGTGTTGACAGAATTCAAAAGTTTCTTAGGGACTTCAGAACTTTGAATTTGATTTGTTAACGCACCCTTTCACTAATCATCCAATTGTCATTGTCAAGTCATTTATTAAACTTAACATTTTCATCGTGTTAAAATACACGAACGAGCAACGTCCGCAAATTATAAAAATGTTCTATCAAAATTCGGAGTCGGAGTGACCACAACTTTAAGAGCGTTAACTCCAATTTTCGGTCGTACTTCTCGGTCTAGTAAACAGGCAATAACAAGATGAATGCCAAAATTTGAGTCTTAATATTCGTTGTGTGACGTTGCCCTGTCAGTGAGACAATGGAATGGTCAAAATGTCGAAAATATCGCTGCCGTTCAAGCGTCCGTAGCAAACGATCCAAATCAGTCAATTTCACGATGTTTTCAAGAATTGGCCATCGCTCAGACCACATTATGATTTTTTTTGCATAAGGATCTTGGTTTACACCCTTACAACATCAAGCTGACTCAAGAATTGAAGCCGATGGACCATTTGAAGCGACGAACGTTCTCCGATTGGGCACTGGAGAAGATGCGCCCAGATGATGAATTTCATCGCAAAATCATCTTCAGAGACGAAGCTCATTTTTGGCTCAATGGGTTCGTCAATAAGCAAAATACGCATTATTGGTCGGTTGAAAATCCACACGTGCTTCATGAATCACCACTTCATCCACAAAAAATAATTGTTTGGTTCGGTTTGCATGCCGGCAGCATTATTGGGCCACATTTTTTCGTCGACGATAACGACCGTGACGTTATTGTGAATGGCCAGCGTTAATTTTTATCCCGAATTGGAAGATATGCAATTGGACGACATGTGGTTTCAACAGGATGGTGCCACAAGCGACACAGCACACGTTACAATCGATTTATTGGAGAGTAAGTTTGATGAACGTGTTGTCTCAAAAAATGGGCCAGTCGATTAGCCACCTCGTTCGATCGATTTAGCACCTCTAGACTATTTTCTTTGGGACTACGTTATGTAATTGGTTTACGCCAACAAGCCGACGGCATTGGGCGAGCTCGGAGCCAATATTGAACGCGAAATAGCAGCCGTTTCGGCCGAAATGTGTGGCCGAGTCTTCGAAAATTGGGTTCAACGAATCGAATGTTGCAAATGTGACCACAGTGGCCATAAAAACGAAGTCGAGTTCCATCCATAAATGTTTTTATTGTGCTTCAAGCCAATAATAAACTTTTTGAAATATCCTAAATGGTTTACGTCTTATTTAAAAAAAAAGTCCTTGTCCTTGTCAAGTCCTTATTGAAAAACTCTTCATTTCGAACGATTGGCATAAAAGCACATCTCTAAAGGCAAGAGAAGCTAGACAAATTTTATGAATTAAAGGAATAAAGGCCGGACCTTCTATCAAAACAAAAAAAAATGAATTCCACAGAGCCCCAATATCACCCACAGGTCTCCGGCCTGCTAAGCACTCTTTCTGAAACACAAAAAAAAAGTCCCTGAAGTTGCTCTTCCATAGCAAAGTGTGCGCAGCATAATTGCTGAAGCTTCATGTATTACAACGCGTCTTCGTCACGCTTTTCTTACAACCACCCACCAGAGTCCTTCAACCTTCATAACTTCAAAAAAAAAAATTATCTTCCTCTTTACAAATTACACAACTAAGCAGAATGTACGAAGAAAAGAAGAACTAAAAGAAGAAAAAGAAAACCATTAGGAAGTACTATCACAATCTCCAACAGATGACACATCGTCCATCATAACAAAGGTAATTTCCCAAGCATACTTCACCCAACCAAAAGCGATAATACCACAAACCAGGACGAGGGTGATGTAGAACAACGACGAACGAAAGGACGAAAATGAAAAATAACAATAACTCATTTTCCTGATTGCATTTGAATTTTAAGCATCACCCAGAGAGAGAGATAGCAGACAACGAGGAAAAAAAAAGAAAAGAAATCACAGAGTCCCTGTGCTCAACAATAAACACAATCAGAGTGTTCAAGGAGCTACAACGACAATGAGAGTACAACGACAAAGATGGCAGTCCACACGAAGACAATATCGTGCTAATGGTAGCCAAGGACCATATCGAATGCCGGTGACAATCGTTAAACGTTTCTTCGTTGTCCCTCTCCTCCTTGGTCTCGAAGAGCAAGGACACCACGAGGGCCGCCCACAGGTCGTCCATTCCACCCACTAGTCATAATGACGCTTTATCATACTTCGTAATAACAAAAACCGAAGAGCGTTGTCCGTGATGTGGCGGCTGCGGTGGTGGCAGCGGCAGCGGTGGTGACGATGATGGCGGAGGTGGTGGCGTCGGTTCGTGTACGACACACAGGACATGTCATTGAGATAAATGAAGGAAATTGCGTTGATAATTTCTCGAGATCTCCTTCGACTGGCCGTCCCTCTCTCTTGTGTCGTCACAATTAAAGCGAAATATAAGTTGCCATGGCAGAAAAAAGAAAGGACATCTTAGGAAGAGGAGCCAAAAACGAAAACGCCAAAAGGACGACAACCACGACAACGACGATGATGATGATGATGACGACAGAAAACCCATCAAGGAGCCAAACAAAAATCGATGCCTGCCATTGATGGCTGCAAATGGTTTTCTAGTGCTCTTGCGGTTATTGCCATATCGGCGATTCTCCATTAGAAGCGGAAGCCCCATGCACAGAGCTCCTACAACAATATATCGCTCCAACTTGAGCTGCTCTTCACTTGGGAACGTACAGGAGTACCCACCCTCCCGTCAGATAAGGTACATTTGTGGCTTAGTGAATACGCAATCAAGTGGCTTGGTAAATGGAATGCTTAGTGTTCTATAAGATTGTCGTCGTCGTAGTCATCGCTGATGTGTGTAGTTCTTATAATTGCTGACGGCGTAATGGGTTGACTACCACCACCACCACCATCACCATCACCATCACCACCACCGCCCGACTACCGCAAGTGCATTTAATTTCCATATGCCAGGAGGAATTTAATTGCAATTATAATACAATCGAAAGCCGTCCATACTTGTGAGAGTATTAATTAAGTAATCTCCGCCATTAAGGCAGCGTAATTTGATGGCCGATTATTTGAAGCCCCCGCGCCATAAGTTGCCAGACCCCGGCGAAACAGAGGTGGATGCGGTTAAAAGCCAACAATGGGATTACATTAACGCTTGGCAGAGTGTCCACTTAAAATTTAACAAGCTTCGACGGGTGGCGGTTGCGATATGAGCCATAAATATAAATTTAGTTTTTTTTTTATGTTTTTTTTTGAGTACTGTCGAAATGTCGCGGACGTAGATGGAAGTTTTTTTTTAGTGCTTCGGTTTAAATAAAAGCAACATCAAGTTCGGGAGCTACAAAGAGCTGTAAAAGGGTTAGATCGCTGCAGCTGATTTTTTCTTCTTGATCTAAAATCATTTACGACACACGTCTTTAATGTCCTACCGATGTCCTACCGATTGTGCGATTATTACTAGTTGAAAATTTTAACTTTCTTAAGTACTCTACTGTCTGACTGACTCTCTGTCATTAAGAACACATTAAACGCAACTATCGCATTACAACTCAATCAATAAAATTAGACATAAAGAATTATTAACACGGTCATGACCACCTTTGAGTTATAGACGTATCAGTTATTTCCTTGTGACCAGTTAGGGCTTATAACACGAAAAGACCGTTTAAAACGTTTTCAACTACACACGTTTTTAGTTGCTCATTTAGAAAAAGCTTCAAAAGAAATCTCTGGTGGATTAGTTCAAATTGCACTTTGAGAAAAGACCCACAGAAACTATAAATGTTAAAAATGGGTTAAGGGATTGAGCAAAACATTAACAAGAAAACCGTGATCGTTAGATTCTTGGCTTACTTCATATTTTTATAAGCGTCGAGGTTTCGACGCGGAAGAAAAAACAAACAAAACCCGCAAGTTGCATTTTAAATTTAATAATATTAGGTTGTCAAATATCTCCTTCCGCCTTTTTGTCTTTTAAATTTTCCGGCTATTAACAAAGCGCTACAGAGCTCGTATCTGGCAATACATCATTTGAAAGGTCTTGACATATCCTACAAAACATGATACGAGCTCTGCAGTAAGTAAAAATCTTTTCGAATCTTTAAGCGGCATATAAATAAGTTTTAGAATTCTTCCTACCGATTGTCGAGGTGCAATGAAGATTAACAATTAGACAATTTGCGTAAAACCACAGAACATTGTGGGACAAGTTTCTTCGTAAAAATGCAATAAAATGAGTAAAAATAATATTTTCCATGTATTCGGTCTGCATTACTAAAAGCAAAGATTCCCGTTAATTATGGAATACAATGTCATTCAAGTCGCTGAATTAGTTAACTTAGCAGTAACGCATTCTCTCACTCTGATTTTCTAAGACCTTCTTGATGGTTTCGAGTGTTCTTCTTGTTTTTCTTTTTATTTTTGTAAACCATTACAAAAATTATGTAATTCAATCTCTATTTACTCTTAAAAGACCACTGAAGCATCATAATTTATACAAAAAAAAATGAAGTTAAATGAGCTGCAGCGTAAAAATTGTTTGTATGCTTAAATCTTTCGGTCTTTAACGATTTCCCACAAAAATTAGTCCAAAGAAATCAAATCGCAGCTCCAAGGCGGCCAATTAACCTCACCAAGACGGCTGATAAAGAATTTCTTTCTTCTGTTTAAAAACAAACTGTTTGAGGTACACAGGACTGACTTTATAAATAAATTTTTAATATTCCCCAACGTTGTTCAAATGTAAAACGACTGATTTTGTTTTACTGGCGTATGATACCGACTTTCTGTCAAGATTTTCAGCAACAAAAAGCTGTCAGTGTAAAAATAACTTACGATTTAAAAAGAAATCAAGGTCTAAAGGGTGATTTTTTAGCTATTATCTTTTTGGCAACACTGGTTTAAACAGCTGACGCATGTTTCGTGTTTTGTTTCACTGTCAAACATCTTCAGTTTGGTCTATAATTTAACCATGAATCGTCTTACAAACGAACAACGCTTGCAAATTATTGAATTTTATTATCAAAATGCGTGCTCTGTTAAGAAACTTCAAAAAGTCCAAAATTGTGTTCAGCGACGAAGCTCATTTTTGGCTCAAATAAGCAGAATTGTCGATTTTGGAGTGAAAATCAGCCAGAAGCATTGCAAGAGCTAAAAATTCATCCAGAAAAAGTCACTGTTTGGTTCAGTTTATGGGCTGGTGGCATCATTGGACCGTACTTCTTCAAAGATGATGCGAATCGTAACGTAACTGTGAATGGTGAGCGCTACCGTGAGATGATATCCAACTTTTTTTTGCCCAAAATGCAAGAGCTTGACTTGCATGACATGTGGTTTCAACAAGACGGTGCCACATGCCACACAGCACGCGCCACAATGGACCTATTGAGAGGCGAGTTCAGTGAACATTTTATTTCACGTTCGGGACCGGTCGATTGGCCGCTTAGATCGTGCGATTTAACGCCGTTAGACTATTTTTCGTGGGGCTATGTTAAAGCTCACATCTATACAGACAAGCCCGCTTCAATTAACGCATTGGAAGACAGATATCGGCCGAAATGTTAGAAAGAGTATGCCAAAATTGGACTAAGCGGATGGACCATTTGAGGCGCAGTCGAGGTCAACATTTGCATGAAATAATCTTCAAACATTAAATTATATGGACCGTACTATTGATTCAAATAAAGATTTCATGCATTTTTCTCAATTTTATGTGTTTTTTTTTTTTTAAAAAATTTCCTATAGCTTTTAAAAAATCACCCTTTAGATGGCGCATCGTTTACATACTTTTCTTTACATTGTGAAAGCAATAAAATTCAATTGAAATTTATTTCAAATCACTGAAGATGTATAAATTGCAATTTCGGCTCTTATTAATTTTTTAGCTATGAACATTTGGCGACAATATTTTTGACATTTGTAACTAAATGATCTATTTCTGGAATGCTCCAGTCTTGCTCTTAATTTTTTCACAAATGTCACCAATACCATTTTGTTCCACTACAGCCCAGTTTGATAGCGAGAGTTTATACTAACATTAAACTAAACCTCAGCAAGAGTTTGAACCTTTCGATATACTCGTTCGGTTAAAAAACAAAAATCCACTTCACTTAACGCAGTTTTTGAAGTCGTATCTGAGCAAAATTACCGTGTGGGACATTAAAATCAAGGTTTCAAAAATTAAAAATTTATAGACTTTATTTTAAGTCAAAAATATTCATATATTGAATATTTGCGTTTTTTTTGCTGTAAGAATTTAGATCACGACGAAGCTGCTTCAATGAGAAAGACCGACTGAACGAAAAGACTTAAAAGCCAATAAGGATTCAGTATTCACTGCACCAAACGATTCTTCATTTTACATGAATGAAGGCCTAACCTAAATTCAAATGACGAACGCACCTTGGCTATATTGTTGCCGAACTCGTTGCCTCGAATTTGGCAACCAAACGTTGAAGAGTCAACTTTGAAGGGCCACCGAGTTTGGCGTAAAATTTCACTTCATTTAAATTAAACATTGAATTTTGTTTTACCATTTGGACGTATTGCTCACATTTGCTTCTTGTAAATCATGATTTGCATAGCATTTTCATGACCGCACCTGATTGCAACCGCAGGAATAATATTGGTTTTCAAATTATAAAAAAACAGACTAAAAGATCTCGAATATTTCTTTTTCATTAAGACATCAGAAGCAGAATTAAATAGACTGAAATTGGGTTTTGAAATGAACTTAAGCCACCTTAGGTGATGAAATTCAAGTTGTGCTCGAAAAACACCAGATCTCAAAGGGTGCATAACAAACAACTCATTTGACAGACGCCACCGAAACAATATGGCCGCCACAATGTTTTAACGTGTCGTTCTAATAGGAAATCTCTCTGTAGCCTCGTTTCAAAGTATATCCGACTTCAGCAGGATTACAGAGTTAATCAAATGACCATAAGGGGTATTTTCCGCGAAACAAGCACCACAACTCCACTTAATTGACTCAATATCAAATGAGAGGGCATTTCCAAAGGCAGCTGCGCTTTTGAAGAGACTCTCTGTGATCATCCCGCTAGACAGTAATTCAATCCACTTGCATTCCAGACTCAAGTGAAATGCCGAAATCAGGTCACCTAGGCTTCCCGGAGGCATAAACCAGCAGCACCAGTTGACACATCTCTCTCTCTCCTTTCGCAAAGAATCTGTCACTCGATCCGACACACCCATCTCTCCATTAGCACCACCGTGTCAGTTCTCACCGTTATTCTACACCGATTCTTCCATCAGAGTGACTTTGCACACCGGGACCGCCCGCCTCCCTCCAGCACTCCGTGGACCTGCGTGCAGCAGAACGTAAAATTTCTCACGTTCCCACGCCACGGATTGTTTCGAGACAATAAACAGTCCGAAAGCCCGGGTAATAAAATATGCAGGAGGAAGTAATCGCAATGTCATTCAGCCCATCCAGCCCACCTCAAGTGAAATGCGGACGACGGACGTGAGAATATTTCCCGCTCGTCAACAGGGGAAGAAAAAACCACGAGGCCCGAGCCAGCCCACCACTCCGGCCACCGCCTACTTAATTTGCATTCCATGCAATAATGATAACTCCGAGGTCCTGGATAAAAATGTGAAAAGTATATTTCCGCAGATTGCCATAAAGCACCGCTGGCTGTCCGTTCGTCGTCCGTCGTCTGTCGTCCGCACATGGAAAAGATACACGAGTGTCCAGGTTGGTCGGCTCTTTTCATGGGACAGCAGCCGCCCTGCTCTGCGTTTATCATCGGCGAAATTACCAACAACATTAAGGCATTACGTGATGTCATTAAATTCGTATCTAGGATAATTTGAATAATTATTTCTTTTTCTCGTTACCTGGGGGCGTGTGTGGAGGTGATAAATGGCTATACAATCAAGGCAAAGCAAATAGAGTGGGAAGCAGGTGAAAATTGGATGGGGCTGCAGGCGCTACACAAAAGAGGCTCACCGTCAGCTTCCTGCGCTTGAGGTCAGACGACTCAAGCGAGGGCGAGTGCAAGTTTCAATTTAATTACGTGGGGTTAATGAATTCATTGGAAATATTCGTAAATATTTGTATTGTTGCAGCCAGGCAGAGATGGATGCCATGAATTATTTCGACGGAATTTTTAAATATTGTTTATTGAAGAGATTTATCTGGGCGAATGGATGCCGCTAAAGGAATTGTGTTCAACGCAAATCCTCCCCGGGCGGAATGCACACACGCGTCCAGGGTGGGCAAGGATCTACGAAAACACGAAAAGGAACAGCATTCCAGTGCTGGAAACCATTTAACATTCCAAACAATGTGGAACCTAGCCAACAGTTCGTTTTGAGGAATTCGTAGTCCTTCTCTGAATTGCGCACTACAGGCTGCAGAATGTAATGGTGGTTTTCACGAATTGTAGCTGTTGAAGTACGGGACTTAGCATCGAATTATGGTTTTCTACTTTTGAAGGATCATGATCATTATGAAATCATCGCTGAATGGGACTACAGCGAAATTTTTAAATTTTCGTGAGAGGAACTTTAAGTGGAACCTCGAAATGCGAGACGAGTCTTGCGCGGTATTCGCTGTGGACTCGACGTTTTATAAAAAGGGCGGCAGCACAGTGATCAAAAATCGAATGGAGCCTTGAGTGTTATAGTCTTGGTAGCAATCGGAATTTAAAATACTAGTCGAGCGTATTCTGGAACTTCGTCCGAAGAAGATAATGAAGATGGAAACTGATTGTCTTCTTTGGAACATCATCATTAGCGACGTAACAGCCCACGAAGGGCCAGAGCCTAGCTTTTCGCGCCTCCACTGTGTTGTGCGTGTTGTAATTTTGACACATGTGAAGGGGACCTAGAGTTTATTGCCGGTTCCGAACGACGAATTGCGAATGCTTTCCGCGACAGAGGTACTTCAGGAGGATTGTCAGTCGTTCGCTTGAGGTGGGGCCGTGAAAATTGTTTGTGGTGTTTTTTTTTCCCGAGCTGTATTCGAACCCGGGTACTTTGGCTTAACAGTCCGACGGACTAACGATTAAGCTACGGCGCCCACAGCTTTGGAACAGAACCCACTTCTCACTTCTTTGGAACAGAACCTCAAAATGTGACTGAGGATCCGATAAGATCCCTGCTGCGACCTGTCAGATGCCTGACAGACAAAGAATGAAAGAAATACTTTTCATTTGGAGCGATTTTTGATTTGGATTTCGATCTATAAATCACAAACCAACCCACAAATTAAGCAAAATCGTAACTAAATTAGCCCTTTTTCTTTCTAGAAATGTCTTTTCTAACTGCAACAACAAAATAAGACTTCGCCCGACATCCTTTTTAAAGTCAATCCGAATGGCAAGAGTTCTAAATACCTTCTTCACCTGCGTAGCCACCTATCGCATTTCTAGAAACACAAAAAGCCTCCTTCGTCTCCTACAAGATCTCATTTAAGTCCAAGGAGCTCCCCTGGCCTTCGCACCGAAAATAGACCACCCTAACTTCCTTGAGCCTGCAATAACTTAAGTCCTTCTTTCTTACTGTTCCTTTTTTCTTCTACAAGAGTTCCTAAAAATACCCACCACAATTACATGTCCTACGATATTTTTCAATTAAGCCCCTGCCATGTTAACATGACGTGGATATGCCTCAGGAACATAAAAACAAAAACAGGACACGGAGACCACCAAGACACAGAAAAGAGAAAAAAAAAGTACCAGCCTTGTAAGCAAACGAAGGACTCTCATTTGTTTTTGCATAATAAGGAGTTATGATCTCCTCGGCTTACGGCTCTCTTACGAGAAGCCACGAACCACTGCGCCAGTGTGTTGCAGACAAACTCCTGATGGAATCTCAAGGCACCCGGTACATATCCCAGGGTTCATTCACACTGTCCCGCCGGTGAAACGGTAAATGAAGTCACGATGATTACAGAGTCTTGTGCCTCACCTCCCCCCCTTGCTAATGGTGGTCATTTGTTGGACGCAACCACGGCGGAGAAGAAAAATCAGGCAGGTGAAACCAGAAGGGATAAAGCACAAGACGGCGCGGCGGTGCACACACCGCCATAATGGAAAAATTAATTTTCATTTATGACTAAGCCCCGCTGAGCGGAGCCGGAAAATACCATCGTTCCCGCATGTGAAACTCCGAGGAGAGAGATTTATTCCGACACGATATGGTTAAGTAGTGTCTGTCATGACGCTGAGGCCGCTCGGACGTCTTTGTTTGTGTGCTTGATGGCCCGGGGTGAGCACACCCAAGAGTTGAAATGAAAAATGACTCTGGGCCACCGAATGGAACCCACACAGAGGCGGCTTCCGAGGAAGGTGGAGGAAAACTTTAATTATGATACCAACACTTTCCTCGAGGAGGACCGATCCGTGGCAGAAACGAGCGCGAGGGCGAAGATAAAAACTTCGGCGTAACTTCTTCTCTTGGTGTTTGCTCATATTTATCAAAGTTATGCACACCGATAAGGGCGACAGGTAGGGGCAACTGGTAGCTGCCAACTGGCAGGCGGGAAATGGGAACTGGAAACTGAGAGCCAGTAACTTGAAACAGGGAACAAGGAACTCTTCGTTGAGCAGCTTCGTTGTGTAAAAAGTTGGAATCTCCTTAAGCGGGAAACGTCTACATTTTCGATGAGGGATGAGGCAAGGCCGAGGAGTGCGAGTTGACTGTGTGTACGCACGTTAAGTGATGATGATCTTAGGGAAGTCAGTAGGGGTGAAGGGAACAATACCGGGCGATGTCTGTTGCAAAGTTGAATCAGTTTAATGAAAAATTGCTTGTTAGGTCGCGATGATGCAACAACGACGGCTAGCAGGAAGGAAGACACGGTGCAGACGAACGTCAAACTATTTACGTTGTCACCATGATGAAGTAACGAACAAGTGCTTATGATGGCTGGAGGGTATTCCTTAATTGAAGGTGGAATTCAAAGGATGTGCTGATAGTCGTATCTTCTATTGAAGAAAAGCAGAGAAGGAATTTCAGATGAATAGTTCTTGCCAATGCGTGTGGGATCTGAGATCAGAGATGCGACTTAGTCGATGAAGTGCATCTACGGACACTTGAATTGGAATTTAAAGAAATATATAAAAACGTTCATACTCTAGTAAATTTGTATTACTGTGGGAATAGGAAGAAAATGAAATTAGTTACACTTGCACTGTGAAGTGAGGAACTCAAAAGAAAGAACAAAACCAAAGGCAAAACAAACTGTTGGCTGCCCGCAAAATTTACAATCCATCCAATGGCATGAAATAAAATTCAAATAAGTTTAATAAGTAAAATTAAACAAGTCTATCTGGCAATACATCTTTTGAAAGGTCTTGACATAACCTACACACCTATGCATTATTAGTTTGGATACGAGCTCTGTAGCGCTTTGTACATAGCCGGAAAATTCAAAAGACAAAAAGGTGGAAGGGAGATATTTGACAACCTAAAATGTTATTCATTTGAAGCGTAAAAAACAATAGTTTTTTTTCACTCAAATATGTCGAACGTTGTGCCTGAAAAAGTGTTTTTGCAGGGAGTTCTTCTTCATTGCTTTAATATGAAGAAAACTGCTGCCGAAAGTCATCGTATTTTGATGGAAGTTTACGGTGAACATACGCTAGCTGAACGAACGAAAATGGATCCATTTCGACAACCCCAAGCGCAAAAAATCATATGTGAAGCCCGGCCAATCAGCCAAATCAACGGCAAAGCCGTATATCCACGGCGCGAATGAAATGCTCTGTATTTGATGGGATCAGAAGGGTGTGCTGTATTATAAGCTGCTAAAACCGGTTGAAACCATAAATGGACAACGCTACCGAACACAATTAATCCGCTTGAAGAGAGCAGTGGCCGCGAAACGCCAGGAATATACGTCCAGACCCGAGGCAATAATTTTCCATCATGAAAACGCTTGGCCCCACGTTACTATTCCGGTTAAGAACTATTTGGAAAACAGTGGATGGGAAGTTTAACCCCATCCGCCTTTTAGCCCAGACCTGGCCCCTTCTGACTACCATTTGTTCCGGTCGATGCAGAACGCTTTCACTGAAATACGGTTCACATCAGAGCAGAATATAAAAAATTGGCTTGATTCATTCTTGGCTGTCAAGCCGGCGCAATTCTTTTGGGGTGGGATCCACAAATTGCCAGAAAGATGGGAAAAAGTCATAGCTTCAGATGGGCAATACTTTGTACATGTTTTTCTTAAATTAACGTTCAAATTTAAAAAAAAAATGGTTATATATCCAATATTTCTTTATCATCAGCAAAGTTGTTTTAAAATACGTTCACTTAGGTAATCCATTGCTCAAGTCAAAAGGTCATTACAAGACATTGAGATGTTTATTTTAAAGAAATTTTCGTGCCACAAATGATTTCAACGCTACAAAATCTTCGGCTTAAATTTAAAGACAAGATGATGATCTAGAAAAACGAAAAAAGGCCAAAGACGCTATGGATCGAAAATAAATCCATGATGATATACAAGATTTAAGTCTCTCGCGACTTCTCCACCAATCATGTCTTAGAATTTGAATTACTGCTGGAAACACTACACGCTTTACACTTGTTCTCACCAAGGTACGTGCTTCGCTGTGAGCACTCCTTTCAAACCACCCCTGAAAGCAGTTCTAACTATTCTCATTTCAAAGCATACACATGTACTTCGGATTACAAGCACCGCGTTGTTAACACATCTGTCAGGAGTTCCTCCCTTCACTTTAACTCCAATCCTTTATTCCGAGTGTGCACACCCGGCGAACGCCTTCAATTCTATTAAATCGCTCAAACCGTAATGTAAGCATTAAGTTTTCAGAACGCACTTAATCCAACAAAACCGCTTAACCTCCTCGGTAATCTCTACCCGCGCTGCAGCGCTTGCATTTAACTCACTCAACCGGCAGCAAAAGCACACGACAGCTACACGAGGCCAAAGGATGATAAATGAAAAAAAAAAAATTAAGTTCCTGACTTCCTGGAAGCACTTAATTGAGATTAATGTTTGACAGCAATTATCGTTTCAGATCCTTCGCTGCCACACACACACACAACCATAAAAAAGAGCGAGGGTGCTCACACACACACACACACACCGGCACATCGCAGGAAATTTAAAAGCATCCTTCAAATTATTTTCCATCCAAAGGACGCTCGCTGATTCGATGTGTACAGCCGGGAAATGGCAAAAACCAAATTGGTTTCACCTTTCCGTCTTGAAAATGGATTCGGGAAACTCCAACACACACAGACACACACCTGTGACTCCCACCTGCCTGAGCGATAATAATGAAGTCGACGATAATGATTGTTGCGGGTGCATGTCAGCAGCCGTGGAACTTCTATCTCCATCCACACACTAATTACACTCTAAACGGTATGTTTAAGGTCCTTTCCGACCCTCACACACACACACAGTAAGAGCAGGCATTCTTAGGTTGAGGTAGAGCTATCTGTCTGCTTAATGCATTAAGCCCCATGTGTGCAACGAGTCCTTGAGTAACCAGCAAGGTAAACCAATCCCGTCTCCTTGCCTGCTCTCTCATTGAAGATGCATTAGTCACATCCGCATACACGGAGTTTTGGTGCCAAATTGAGTGAAATGACAATAATTTGAAGGCTCATTGAAAGCATACTTATCGCATGCTGTCGTCGATGTCATTAGTTTGGGTTTTTGGGGTCCTTGAGCTTCGACAAGACGTGGTGGTGATGGTGATGGTGAGGAGTAGTGCCAGTGGTTTTCTGATGCGGCAGCATGCATTAGAAGCGTCAATTCTCTCGTCATTCTCGCCCTCTCTGTGTGCGAGATGCTTAAAAACGTTTTGAATACGAAATGAGGACGAAGCACTTAAGTCGGGGAGATATTTTGTGGTCCACCAATAATTTGAGGCATCTTTTACGTACCTGGAAAGAGAAAAAGAGCTAAATTAGAAACGGAAGCACTGCTGGTGGTGGATGAAAATGTCGTTCTGTGACTCAAAGTTTTAGAGCCATCCAGAGAGAGATTAAGGGGAAATGCTCGTAATTTTAACATTGCACGTTCATGATAAAAGCCTTACTCGTTTGCCCAAGGTTTTTGTAAATGTTTTTCTTTAAATTCTAATTTTAGTCTGTGATGTTATTTAATGTCAGGAAAATCCATGCGGTCATTTAAATGATGCGCTACTCCACATAATTGCATGAGTGTAGTTTCAAAATAAACTCAGAATCAATTTTGTAAATCATACTGCTCTTGTTTTTTTATTTAACTTTCTTGTTTCGTCGAAATTATTTATTATCTAGTCTAAATTACAATTAAACATTTAGGCAGCCAGATATGAGAAGTACATCTTTGTTCAATCAAAAGATTATACATACATTGAATGTAAATTTGGACCCATAAAAAATATTTAAGACATGCCTGTAAGAGACTGCTAGAACTAACTAGGCGGCCAATTGACCGGTCCCGAACGTAAGTTCACCGAACTCGCCTCTCAATAAGTCCATTGTTGGGCGAGCTGTGTGGCATGTGGCACCGTCTTGTTGAAACCACATGTCATGCAAGTCAAGCTCTTGCATTTTGCGCAAAAAAAAGTTGGATTTCATCTCACGATAGCGCTCACCATTCACAGTAATGTTACGATTCGCATCATCTTTGAAGAAGTACGGTCCAATGATGCCACCAGCCCATAAACCGCACCAAACTGTGACTTTTTCTGGATGCATTGGTAGCTCTTGCAATGCTTCTGGCTGATATTCACTCCAAAATCGACAATTCTGCTTATTTACGTACCCATTGAGCCAAAAATGAGCTTCGTCGCTGAACACAATTTTTCGATGATGAACTTTCTTAACAGAGCACGCATTTTGATAATAAAATTCAATAATTTGCAAGCATTGTTCGTTTGTAAGACGATTCATCGTTAAATTATAGACCAAACTGAAGATGTTTGACAGTGAAACAAAACACGAAACCTGCGTCAGTTGTTTAGAAAAACAGCTTTAAAGTTTTTCCATTAGCTACTGATCTTACAAAAAAATTGCTGAATATTTTTTATTCTCAATTTCAATGCTTTATCTGTGGACTTGTAAATGTTCATGATCCAAATTGTTTTTCAAAATTCAGAAACTCGGTGAGAAAGAACCCAGACCCAGAATTTAAAAAAAAAACTAGGATGAATTATGGATCTTTTAATAGATGATATACAGTACTCCACAAAAGTTTGCGTACGATAGAGAAATTTCGGGAAAAAGGGCGTTTATTCCCAAACCATATGTAACAATTTGTTTTGAAAAGCATATTTGAGCTTAAAGAGCTTTGTCCAAATCTTAAAAATTTACCAAAATTAATTCAATACTCTTATCCATTCAAAAGTTATAACAAGAATAACAACCAATGTTGCCAAAATCAGTCCACAAAAGTTTGCGTACGGCGAGTAAATTTTCACAATTAGGACCATTTAAATAACTGTAACTAATTAAGGAAGCAGAAAAAAGAAGAAAAGTCCATAAATATAATAACGAAAGACCGTAAATATGGGAAAAAACGGAACTTAGTTGGAATGAGAGGCTAATGGTTACTAAGTTGTACTAGGAGAGATGAATCTGCTCAGGGGTGGTATCAAAATAAGCCTCAAAAATCCAATAAACAAGCCAACTAAAACAAAAGGCCGTTTCGGGATTACTGAAAATTGAAAACAAGAGCAGAACTGTCCAATCATTCAAGCTCTCTCCAAGAGATAAACGACCTTTTAAGCAAATATTAGATAAAGAACCGCTTATAAAGGCAATAAGAGTGACGAAACAAATCCAGAAATTCCATAACATCGAAGTATATCGGAAAATATTACGTAAAACCATTTCTTATATGGGGCCTAGACCGTGTGTGCCAAGGAAAAATCCAAAAACTACGTGGCAAAAAATGAAAGTGTTCTTCGGACACGAAAATTCTGAACTAAGATTCGTCGGAAAATATAGTTATACGCCAGAAGTTCGTAGACTTGGTTAGGTACTCTCCTGCAAACGAGAACCCTGTTCGCCTGTTGATTTTGTTAATCAAAGGAATCAATGACACCATTTGCAATGGGCCGCCGACTTTAACTCATCAGGAGGTATGCCCAAGCGGAACCAGGCGAGATTTCGGCCTTGGTCCAACCATCTTATCCTGGGTCGGCCGAGCGGATCGCGGGATCGATTCATTGTTTGCACAGAATTTTGCTTCGAACATTTATTGAAAGCAAGTTTTGAGAAGAAACGAAATTGCAGAATTTAAACTACGAATGACTCCGTACGGCTTGTTAAAAAATTGTATTCATCAAAATGTCACCGTGACTAAAGTACTATTATCAAAAACGTTTTGCTTCTAAAAATGCGAGTGCTTAGACTGACAAATTTTAATGCCAACAAAATGGTGCCCTATGCAATACCTCTGCTAGAAAAAAGTGTAAAATTGAGGAATGCATTTAATGATAGCATTATCTAGAGAAATGAACATGTATCACAGTTTCTAAGATCGTGCGAGGTAATACCTCTACCAAAATTTGTTTTACATTGCACATTATTACTAAAAAATTGTCTATTCAATAAAAAAAATTGTGAACCGTTTTGTTTTTCTGCGAATTTCAAATCCACAAGTCCTTGGAAAACGTCCTTTATTTTCGCATATAAAAAGCTGTGTCACGCGGTCCTAGGCCGTTCGTACAAAGCAAACTTACTAATTCATAGATAACTACAAAAGGGCTGAGCTCGCGGGCATCAGCAACCTTTTGGCCTTAAAAACAACACAGGATTTAGGACAACCAAGACTCCCTCACATATTCACTTTTCACTCCAGGACATAAGCAAATTCACCATGATCGTCCACTCCCCTCTTGACCCAAAAAAGAAAACAAAAAACTAACCGTTTAACTACCAAAAATAAAAAAACACCATCCACTCTACGCTCTGCTGGCCATCACTTTCTGAACAATGCACAACAATGCTTCGTTTTTAATGCACTTCTCTTTGTGTCCCGCTGCCTGCCGTCCCGCTGTCCCACATCACATCATCTGCCATTTAAATTGTATTGTGTTTGTATTTGTGTTCGTTCATTCCGTCCGTCCGTCGTCATACAGCGGAAGGATTCATAAAATGAAACGAAACAACAAAAAAAAAAAAAAAATTGCAGAGAAATAGAATCTGCTGTGTTCCATGCCCGGAAGGGCATTGTGAAATTGTTGTTCCCCCATAAAATTCCAATCGGGGCCAAAACTATTAAACAGCCTGTTTCTGGTGCTTCCTCGAGCCCATCCCCCGTCTCCCAGTCGACATTGTGAGCAAAATAATACCCAAGTTTACACAAGCACCACACCCACCACACACCAAGACTTTCTCTCTGTGCATGTGTGTGTCTGGGATATCCTTTACAGAGAGAGGGAGATCCAATTTAATGTTTACTGCCATCTGCCCCAGAGCTCCAGAGCACCACACACAGCTGCAGCCGAGAAGTGTAAACTACGAAAGCACACATCTCCGCATCTCCACATCTCCACATCTCCACATCTCCGCATCTCCTTTGAAATCAGAATCGATGCTCGCCGAGGATATGAGGATGATATTTCACAGCATCTGAGCTCGTCCTGCTGATAATACGGGCGGGCACTAACTACTGCTTAGATGGTCTATTAAACAAGTTTGCTTGTGGCGTTGTCTCACCGAGAATCCCTCGAAGTTCACCATGATCCTTGACGGAGGCGGTGGGCGGGTGGCGATCGCTTAATTTTGACGCCGCTAAGGACGTCTTTGCTGTGGCATTGGGGTGGGTGGTAGACCACTCTCTGTCTCTCTCTCTGGCTACACTCTGCACAGGATCCTCGACTGTAACTCATTGTTTACGAGACGACGCCGCGGATGCGTTTCGAAAATCCCAAGAATTGATGGGAAACTTTTCTCGCTGACAAGGAAGTGCGAGTGGTGGTGTATCCTTGCACAATCCCCTCCCCAACACATGGGAGATAACAATCGAAGAGGAAGAACAACAAGCAGCAAGGACATCCGACTGTAAAACTGCCACAGGACTGTGAATTAATGGGAGGTGATTTCGAGTTAAGTAGGAGTTTGTCTATTTCTCTTTTTTTCCTCAATCGAAAAGGGGGTGATGGCACGTCTGCATCACATGACGGCTAATCCCGTTCCGGGGCATAGTCGGAACTTTATTAGCTGCGCTAATTAAGACTGCCATCAGCCCGTAATCGGTATATTGGGTCAGAAAGGATGTGCTCTGCTCTGTGCGGAGATGGAGGCTCATTATAATTTGTGTCCGTGTGAGTGTGAGAGAAAAGTCAGTGAAGCATAAAATAATATCGAAAGGATTACGGCTGATGAGGTTTAAGGTGGATTTACTTGTCGATTTTGTGTCGTTCCTGTTTGACTTGTGATTAGTTCGTGTGCGAGTGTGTGCATGTTGATAAGTTTCCTCTTAAACGATGTGTGTTGGTGTGTCTTGGATGGGATACGACAAGTTCATACGCGAAGAGAGAAAAGGAAAGTAATTGGTGCACAGGACTTAAAGTCCTCTCGTGCATTCATCAAAACGATGACAATGGCTTGGGTTCATAGATAAAAATAAGAGGATTAAGATTACGATTGGGGGTGTATGTGTGGGACTGGTCAACGAGGTGGCTGCTTGTAGCTTTCATCGGCTTATGAGCGGCTGTTATTTGCTTAGGACTCATTATCAATTTACAAGATAAAAAGTTACATTTCCTGTGGTTCCTGAAAGGTGTAATCCAGGGGGACACTTTTCTTTTGTCGATGATTCGGGGGAGGACTAATTAAATATTTAATGAGTTGCTATTGCCAATGAATGCAAGTTGATCCCGTACCAATAAGGAAGATGGAGCTTAGAAAAAGAAGCTTAGTTTTGGGGAAACTAGAGCTGTTCGTGGAGAAGCTCTGAATCAATAATAACTCAGTTGAATTCGAATTTAAATGAAAGTAAGGAGTGTAACTTAGGCTGACAGAACTTGTTCTGCCACACTAAGGTACCTACCTAAGGAGTGTAACTTACTACTTGAACTTAGACCTAAAAGTATCTTCCTCCTTTGAACCTAATTTTTGACTGCACTCTGCCACAACTGGTTGAGGCAAGCTGTGAATGCTTTGGAGTGCTTACAAGCTTCAGTTCATAGCATAAAAGCAGTTTTTTAAGATTCAATTAGAAAATGTTTTTTAAAACTCTTAGTGGTAGTGAAATATACAAAAATGGGATTTGTAAAAAAGTTAAGCATTGAAAATAGGGGACGTTTTAAGTTGAAGTCGAGAAGTAGTTACAAACTAAACGTATCTGGAACCTTACGGCAAAGAAAATGTTGTTTGGACAAGAATACTGCCTGATCTCAAGAGAATGCCGATCTCTTCTCAGAGCAACATCGAACACCATAGCCACCACAAGGGAGATTGCGACATCAGCAGACATTTCATAAAAATGCCGAGGGACTTACATTTGCAAAAAAGCGGTTAAGCAAGAGATCTGCTCTAGCTCTGTAGAGGCCACTGCAAGATATCGTTAGGGGTTTTTTCCTTGTTATTTTGACTAAGCGGGCTCGCTTGGTGTTAACAAAAAGGAATAGAATCGATTACATTCTAAGGAAAAGATGGCTTAGAGAATGGATTCATTCATTCTCAAGGAGGCGGTCTGCGACACAGCCCAGGCATGTGTTTTATAACCCCAAAATACTAAGAATAGGTAAGAACAAAAGTATTACCAAAAAAAAAACATTTTAAAGCCCAATAAAATCCATTTCACATCAGCAGAAGCTCTTTAAAAAGTTGCAAAACAGTTTTACAGAATATATTTCGTAATAAAATCGGTTAAAATTGTACTAGAATTTCAGAGATCGCTACCTTAAAACGCCTTATTCTCCCAAAGTGGTTAAAAGTGAGTTTTTTCACTATCGAAAGAGAATACCTCAAGCTTTCAGAAAATCTAGACCTCCCATTGGAGTCTTTTGGAGCACTTTTTTTATGAAGCAACAAACATTGGGATAGTCCTCGAAAAAAAATGCCCTCAATCAAAAGTCTAGATTGTAAGATTGGTAAACAATGTAAAAAAGATGTAAATATATTTTGAGAGGTAGATATATGCCCTTTAAAATAAATACAAGTTTTTTTCTCAATTCACGATATGTCCAAAGATATTTAGCGCTAAAAATGCTTAAAAAAATGCATACTTTTCCATCCACTTTAAAGTCTCAACTTTTAGCTAACAGTACAGTCGAACGGAACATCTAAATTCCACAAAATTTTCGCTTTCTAGATATTCATATATAAAGAACACAAAAAGCATGACAGATTTCAAACAAAAACAAAAATGTTCGGGATTTGTTTCCACTAGCGCGCCATTGTGCGTCAACTCCAACTCATCAAGAGCTATGCCCAAGCGCAACCAGGCAAGATTTTGGACTTGATCCAACCATCTCATCCTCATCCTCTCATCCTAGGTCTGCCGAGTGGTCGGGTTCCTCGCGGGATCGCATTCAAAGAACCCAGTATTTTTTCAAACTCTCTAAAGACCTAGTGTGCAAGCCGTCAGTCTATGCTTCTCAACTTTTATCTCGTAATCCTGTTGGATATTGTATGGCTACTTTTGTTGCTCGCTCCTTGTTTTACTCACATTTTGACACATAATATTGCCAAGACTAAGTTTGTAAAAAAAAACTGAGTTCTTGTCACCGCGTAAAATCGATCTCTGCTTACGAAAGCGAAGGAGGTTACCTTTAGTCTATCCTTAAATCGGCCTAACTTCTTTTGCGTACAAGTGTTAGCTACTTACTTGCAAAGCTGTGTGTTTTAAATTCAGACACAAAATTTTGAAACGTTGACCAAAGGAAGGGAAACGAAGCAGCTGGTGCGGGATCGTGCTGGGTGAAGAAGTTTACTATCGGGGACTCAGGTCCACCACGGACAGTAGCGCCGCACAAAGAAGAAGAAAGAAGGCCATGAAAGGCCAAACTGGACAAGCAATTGCATTATGTTTTAGTTCTTAGGACGAATTGATCCTTGAGATTATGATCCCACCACGCAGATTAACTCTCAGTTTGCCGTAGGGAACATTTATTTTGAAAAAAGAATATTGTCTCACGATCTCGTTAGCGAAATATACGGCCACAGAAAATGTTGATGATGATGATAATAAGAACATTATCACTTGGGCCACTCAACGGTGATTTTACATCACCAACTATATAACAGTAATTGACACAAACCACCAAAACACAACATGGCCGCTTCAAACTGTCATCAATCCGTCTGTGTTCGAAAAGCCTTCAGCTTAATGAAAAACTCGACTCATTGCAAGGCAAATATTCATTCCCCGTCCATCACTCTTGTTATTATTCTGACAATTTCCATCATGAACAATTTGTCCCCAAAACTCTCCACAGTTTGTGACATCACCTCACCAAGTCAATTGTCAAATTGAAATTTTGTAATTTTCAACGCAACCCAATCGACCCACTTTTCTTCCCCACGAGTAGATCCACTTATCCGAAATTGATATTAACACTAATTCGATTAATTCGCGTAATGCATTCAAACTTTTATTTACGTTCAAAATATTTGCAATGCACCCGCTAATTCCCCAGCGGTTCAGCGTGAACAATTTCACGGTGTTCAACGTTCGCCATTCGGCGTTCAATGTTCGGCAACCAACACAAGCACCATTAGGATCAATTTACACTGTAACCACCCACTGGCGCTAATGATGTCGCCGCCACCTATTACTGCCGAGTCGAGTCCTCGAAGTCCTTCGTGCAACGTTTCAAAATTCCATCCGCTACCATGGCTTGCAGTTATTTCGACAACCGAGGGCTGCTGCGGCGTCGGCTGTAAACAAATCTTTTTTGGCAATAATTGCTGTTAAATTTTGAAGTTTTCGCAAATTCATCCGGGGGAGCGTTGAGCGCGCTGAGTTGTGCGGTATGCGTCGCCTTGCATTAAACGCGGAGGATCCTGCTGCAGTAATTGCAACGGATATATGTGTTGGTGTTGGCCTGATGATGGTGCAGCTCCGCTGCTGGTGGTGCTGGCGGTAGCTGAGCACATTTTGGGGGCAGCCACTGTGCGCTGGAGCGAGTCGAAAAGGCTGCTTGCTCTCACCGCTGACGGTGGCGCTTGCAGCAAAAGCTCACAGAGAAATTAATTAAGTTTGCAAATTATTGCAATTTGAGGTAATTGAAGATAAAGTGAGACAGAAAGGCACAGAGTGTGTGGATGTGTGGGGGAGCAACAGAGCCGAACCAAAATTGATAGAATTGTAAATGAGGTTGGCATTGCCTAAGTGCGATAAACGGTCTCCCATGCATATGCGTAATTTGCGTACAATTTACTAGCGAATTACGTCGGGTTTGGATTCTCGAGAGTATGTCCGTGCGTGTGTGTGTGTGGGGGGGGGGGCTTTTGTCGTCCTAGAATTGGGGATTTATAGATTGTGGGGGTGTCGGCTGAGGTTTAATGGGAAGCAGGCGTGTGATAATGTTTTGGTCGATGGTGTGCAATCGTTGGTCGGGCAAGAGATGTGCTGCCGAACATCGTTTTGAGGGTAAAAGTCGTGGGATTTGAGTGTTTTTAATTCGGTTCTTACTGAGCTGGTCAGAGATAGTGGTCGTGATAGAAATCTTTATACCTTCTTTTAGGTAACAATCTTTTGAAAAAGCTTTTTAGAACGCAATCGGCGAAACGATTAGAACTTTATAAAGAAAGACCTGTCCTTAGTGTCGAATAAATCTTTCGCAGTATTAGATTGAACAATGTGATGTGTTATTTATAAGCCCCACTGGTCACTTCGAACGACAACGTTGAAATGGTCCGGCGAAAGCAAATCTGACAGGCTATAAGGGGACGTGGATTTCGATATTGCAATTGAAACAGACCCTGGGGCCCAATTCCGCAAGCGTAAGTTATTCTCCGGTGATCACATTTTTTAAAACTCTCGCCCACTGCACTGCAATCTAGTTTATGTGATTCCGCAATGTGCTGAGTGCTGAGTGCCGTAATGTGCTGAGTGAATAGTTTTCTGTCAACAAAGTGTGCTGAATTGTGTTTGACGTTCGAGTTTTCATTTAAATTAAACAACGAATGATAAAAGAAATTACTAGAACGATTTTTGTTGGTAGTTTTATTGTACAATTTATGTAGAACAATAAGCTCTGTTTACAACGTAATTGCAAGGAGACATATTAGATGACAAAATCAGTAAATTAAATTCATTTCATTGAAGCAGTTTTGTATCTAATAATTTATATTTCAACAACTCATGCTTGCGGAATTGGGTCTCTGGTCATTTCTGTCAAATTTACTCACGTTCATAATCTTCTACCACAATCCATTACAGAATCCTTCTTATTTGTCAATAATTTTGTCTGCTTTCTTTAAAGTTCACATGTAAAAGGAACGTAGGGTGATAAGTTTGAAAATTATCGTCCAAAGTACTTCGGTAGAGAAGCTGCCATTACCCTTGAGAACTAGCTTTGTTTAGTAGATTGCCTAGTCCTGAAAAACATTCTTTTGACATTCTCTTTCGGTCTTTTAAGTATCAAAGCTTATACACTTTTCGAAGCTCATTTACTTATTGTACTTGTATCTTGAATCGAATTGCCATCAGCAAGTCGAAACGTCTTCAACTTCCCTGAAATCAATCTCGATCCACAAAACCACAGAAACCAGAAGATTTTTTTTCCAAACAATCCAAATCCAATCCAAACACACGTCACGTTTCGTGGTCTCGCACGAAGCGGAAGTAAACACATCCTCGAAAGACACCCGCTCCAAAAACGTTTCCACTCTCTCCCCCCCATTGAAGATTAATTATACCGAAACCGAATTCAAGTAGTTAATTAATTTGAAATTCGTTGCAGAGCTTCTGTCCTGCTTTTCTGACTGCCTCCCTGCGCCGCCTCTTCATTTATCTCGTGGTGCACAAAAATTTATGAAACCCTAAGATCCTACGAGGTCCTTCGACGGCTGTGTAACGCGCTCTTCTTGGCAAACAGCAAACCGCAACCGTCATAGCTCAAGACATCCATGATGGGTGGTGGTTGGAGGAGCCAGGAAGAGCTGTGCCGCTTGATGGATTTACCCAAAATTCCTGGCGGTGCTGCTGGTGGCTGTGGCAGTGATGGTGGTAGTGGTGGTGTGTGCTAGTGGCAGTAGCAGCGCAAAAGGAAATTCCAAGGAGCACTTGTGCTATTGAAAAGCCACAACAGTGAGAAAGCGGTAGCAGGAGCGTCTAAGGAATTTACAGTCAGGCGAGTGGCGCTATACGACGACTGTGTTAGAGTGTGTGGAGTATGATGTCATTACTCAGGACGCTGTTCCGTTTAACTTACAATCTGTGGAATTTCAATTTATATCCATCCCCCCGTTCGTTCGTAGACGAATGAATAAAATAACTGATAAAGCGAAAGACGGTGAATTTTCAAAATGGAATGCACTTGAGTCAATATTGCAGTGCACTCTGAAATAACTTTGTCAAAACAAACCGCCCGCCACTAGTGGGGATCATCCTGGCTTTTTATCGGCATCGACTTGAGCGGTATATTGGATGGCTGGGAAACCTATGGGGGAGATGAATTTTATCGGAAGCCACTATGGAGGAGTGGAGAGTTGTTTTTAAAGAAAGACGATCCTCTTAAGTCTTTCATCTTGGCGTTTTGTGTTCCAGAGTAATCCGTGGAATGTGCGATGGGTTCTTATGAAGAGACGGGAAACTCCATTTGTAGATGTTTTTTTTTTTGTTTTATTTAGATGAGAGAAGTTATGATGTGATGTTTCTTCTGCAAGGAAGAGAAGCACATAAATTTCAGCCATTTTGTGAGTCAGGCATTGAGTCACGAAAAATTAACAGACAAAGATTTTTCGTTGTAAAAAAAAAAAACTACATTCGCAAAAAATTTAACTTCACTACAAATTTAACAAAGATACTGAAAAAAAGACAGTCTAATATATCACTTATTACCTTCACAGCAGCAACAAAAAGTCAAGACAGTTTTGCTATTTTTAATTAAAGTTTTCGTCAGTCTTATAGTTCACACCAAAAGTCGCCAATCTAAATTTTAGCGCTTCAAAATAAACGATTATACAAGTACTCCACACAATCACAAAAAACCAGTAATTACAATCTTTTCGCTCTAAATTAAGACAAATTCTGCTTGAGAACGAGAACGTCACAATCAAACAAACATGTGCTCCGTGCTCCACAAAAGTTTGCATACGATGAAGAAATCTACGGGAGAAAAGGCGTTTGTTCCCAAACCAAATGAAACAATTTGTTTTATAGGATTCTTGGGCCTGTTTCGGCATTCTATCACTTGCTAGGTGACTCGTTTATCTCTTGCAGAGAGCTTGGATGATTGTCCAGTTCTGTTTTTGTTTGCAATTTTCATTGAGCAAGATAAGCGGTCTATTTTTCGTTGAATTGTAGACTTACTTCTTGAGGTTTGTTTTGATATCGCCTTATAGAACATTTATTCTTCCTTCTTAAATTAATAGTCATTAGCCTCTTATTCAAACTTAATTCTCTGTTCCCATATTTAAGGCCTTTTTTTATATAGCTTAAGCAAAGTAAAAATAACTTCTTCACTTGTATACAAAGACAATGTATTTACTCGCTTCCTTAATTAGTTACAGTTATTTAAATGGTCCTTATTGAGAAAATTTACCCACTGTACGCAAACTTCAGTGGATTGAGTTTGGCTACATTGGTTGTTTTTTCTACTGTAACTTTTGAGCGGCTAAGAGTATTGAATTAATTTTGCTAAATTCTTGTGCTTTGAAATATATCTTTTAAAATAAATTTGCTTTGGGAACAAAAGACTATTTTTCCATAGATTTCTTCGTCGTATGCAAACTTTTGTCTAGCATACTCATGTTTCGAACTTTCAAAGACTCATAAAATAGGTTCTGGTGCTCCGATTTTCAAACATTTTTTTGTTTTAAAAAAGGTTTATTTATTTTCATTTTTTTTAAGTTAAACCAAAATTACAAATTACAAATTACTACTACTAATTAAGTTATAACCAAAATTACTTAATTTTTTTAAAACGTCAAAAGAAAGTGAACGCTTTGACTCTTTTATGACCTTATTTTATTTGAAACCAAAGCAAAATATTTTTTGCTTAAATCTAGCTTATGAGGTCTCAACTAAGCCAAATTAAGAAAAATTAAATAATATAATATACATAAATAAATAAAAAAATAAATATTCAAAGACGAAAGGATGGGTAAGGTATATAGAATGTTGTTCCCATTGGTCGTCTATGTTCGGTAAAATTTCATCATTTTCGAAACTTTACATTTCAATTAAAAGAGCAACTTTTAATTTTTAAAATACATTAATTTCAGAATGCCTTTGTGATTTTGAAACAAGTTATGAGATCTGTTGAAATGTAACTTTTTATTGAGATTGCCCTTCGCCAAACCAAAGTAATGGAAACCGAATATAATATTCTTATTGCACCAATAAATGTCTGAAGTAGCATTAAATGGATTAAAATAGTTTTAAGCAGGAATCTAACACAAATTTTGTTTTAATTGCGCTAATATTTTCCGAGTTCTGAGTAAATGAAATTCATGTTGTACACAAACAACAGTGGGAATGAAAGGGATAATAAGAACACCAAAAACTCAAAAATAGCACTAAGACTCTTCTACCTAAAATAGCTTTGAAATATCTTAGCATTGATTCTATTAACTTTTTAGGTCAATTCGGCAAGAATTCTATGCCATTCATCCACTAAAATTAACGTCAACATATATTTTGTAGTGTCCCGCTTACGGGCCTACCTATAAAAAAATTCCCACTAATTACCAATCAAATAAAAGCCTGGTAAGAGTAGATTATGGGCGCCGTTGGCTCGATCGGTTAGTGCATCGGACTGTTGAGCGAGAGTACCCGGGTTTGAATCCAGCTCGGGCAAAAAAACACCACCACTACAAACATTTTTCACGTCCCCACGTCTAGCGAACGACTGACAACCCTCCTGGAGTACTTCTGTCATGAAAAGCTTTCGCAATTCGCTATTCGGAACCGGCATTAAGCAGTAGTTTCCCTCCACATGTGTCAAAATATATCGCGCACAACACAGTGAAGGCGCGAAGAAGCTAGGCTCTGGCCCTGTATGGGCTCTTACGCCGACTATTTCTTTTTTTTTTATTATTTAAGAGTAGATGATCATTGATTTGTTTAGTTGTCCAAAAAGGCAACCATTCTTTAATTATTTTTGCTGTATTCTTCAGATCGTTATCCTACTAGAGGATGCAAAACCCAACTTATACCAACTTCGCAACCTTTGATGACAAATGTTTGTTTCAGAAAAATCGATTTGAAGAATCTCTTTAATTAATTGCTGGCAAAGGTAATGTTTCTAATACCAGACGCGGCTATACGCACCCATAAAAGAGCTAAATCACAATCATTGTGTTATAGATGACTTTTGACATATCATTTTGACTTTGACTGTATGAATCTGACATTTCATTGGTTTGACGAAAAGATATAAAATTAAAAAAAAATGCTAAAGTGATTTGGATAGTGAATAAACGATTTAAGGTCGTCCCTTAAGAGAAGAATGTTATATATTCTTTTATAATTTGAATGGAGCGATAAGTTGGAGAGACAAGTTATTTGACTTATACTAAAATTTCACACGCAAAAAACTATAAATTCTTTGAAATGTTTTGAATGATTTCTCTGTACACTTATATTTTACCTACTTTTCACTTAAAAATTACTTTTCTTTCTATATTATGAGCGTGTTTCTACTCCATCTAAAAGCCATTTTTTGTATTTTTCAAAATATAAAATCATTCTCCTGAAAAATGCTCAAAATAAACTTAAGTCACTTTGTAGAGCTCGGCTGCAGCTCTGGCGAAGGGTCTCCACTCTCCTCCGGAGAATTTCGTAGTTCCGCCACTTTGCTTTTCTCTCTACCGCGCGTATGCTGTCCGAAAACCGCAGTACACGCTTAGTAGGCAGCTAAGCAAAGGAATTCAGTTCGGTGGTGAGTTTAAGAAGTGAAAAAAACTTTCTTTAATTTTTAATTTCTTTTATTTTCAATAATTCAAAATTATAATCCAAAAGTGCTTTTTCTAATACAAGTGTGGTATTTTTTCCAGGGACGCTCGAAGATCTTCGCAGGGCGAAATACCAAACTTGAGTGACTGTCCTTTGCACAGACACTGCCTTTTATACTCCCGATCGTGGGTGTTTACATGAGAATGTGCCGTTTACTACAGGGTTGCCATGTGCTATTTTACAAATTATTATTCTTTTTGTTCTTATAAAATTACATAATTATCTTCATATACAATAGTTTAAGGTTCTAGTTTGTTTTTATTTTTGGGTGATTAATTTGAACGCTAGTGTTACAACTTTACTTTTTTGGTAAAGAAATATGTTTTTACAGAAATCTTAAGTTTGACATCTTGCTGCTTGCTATTTTTTTTTTTTTTTTTTTGAGACTTTTTGTTTTTTATACAAAGAGTTAGAGTTAGAGTTTTTGTTCTCAAATTCTTTCCACTAGATTGATAAAATGTTATCGTTGCAACAGAAAGAACTGTGCTTTGAATTTCAACGTCCCCTTTATTCTACTTCCAAATTCAACCCTCTCCCCAGAAACAGTTTTCCCACTCCATTCAATTACCTCGTTTGCCATCCTTAAAGTAAATAACTCGAAAAAGACAAATAAATGCGGAACTTAAATTACCATAAAAATAGATTAAACTCCCAGTCCCCACCACTAAATATTCAAGCAAATTACGCAGATCTATATTTAACGTCCAGCCTCCTCTGCCCTCCCATCACTGCAGGCAAAAAGACGGCCTTATTCACTTTGTAGTCAAAGCGAAACAATGGGACTGTCCAGTTGAGTCTTAAATTTCTTCTGCTCTTCCCATTTTCACCTTAATGACACCGAAAGCCCAGTTTAACCGCATTTCTCGTTCGTTTGTTTGAGTGAGGGGTTGCCTTGTCTAAAAAACTCCACTTTTAAGTTCCTGCCTGTGTGAGTGTATGCGCGCACCTTTAGTCGCATCCAACTTGATGCTGAATACCGTCACCAGGCACCATCACCATCATTACCCGCTCTGCTCCGCAGTCACAAGTACATACCCCATTACATTACATTAAGCCCCCCGGGGGTTGGACGAAACCAAAGAGCTAACAACCGGCAATGGGGGTGCCTCCTACCTCCTGCCTCCTGTTTGCTGCCTGCTGTCAGAGAGAGCCTCGCTCACTATTGTGCCAGCAGCACGAGCTATTGTGACTTTTTGACCTTTGGTCTACTTTCACCGAGAAGCAGCAGCAAAAAAAAGAGCCCTTTCTCATTCATACAGTTGGCAGGTCACATCGTTTTTGTGGACACATCACCGATGCCTACCCCACCTGCGCCAACCCCTTTCAACCCCGTCTGCTACTCGTGTATCTGTCTATCTATGCTCATTCGTAATTTGGATGTTGAGGTTGGGTGGCGTTATTGGAACAGCTTCATGCCGCGCTCTCCGCATGCCGTTTACCACTTGAAAACATTTGAAAAATTTAAGAGGTTTTTGAGGTTTGCCCTCTGCTCTGCTCTCGTGTTTCGTTCATTTCCACCAGTCTCCCTCTCTGTCTCTCTCTCTCTCGTTTGGAGGTTCTCTAACTTGAATACACACCCCACTCGGTGGCTCTTCCTCCCTTCCGGACTGTCCGGACGAATCTCATCATGATGGCAATGTAAACGCGGCAAGAGTCATCTCGAAAAATCCCGAGGGCAAGTGGATGTATCATGGTGTCTTTCGTTTTTTTTTTCTCTCTCTTTCTCTCTCTATGTCTCTTTTCTTCCTTTTTTTGTGCCTCTACAGCCGGAACATCGTCATCGTCCACATGCCCGCCATTCGGCTCGCTAATGAGAAAGATGGCTGGGTGCTTGTTGGTCTTGTTTTTATTTTATTCTGCATGCCATACAGGGACGTGGAAACGCTGGAATAACGCGGCTCTCTTCTGTTGAGCTTGTGAACAGTGAAAAGACGAGAAGGAGGACGACAAGGACGAGAATTCTGGTGGAAACTAATACTTGGAAATTTTAATTGCTTTGCAATCGAGTGGCGAGAGCGTTTTGAGACCCCCTTTACAAATTTGTTTGTTTTTAACCGAGAAAACGCGAATAGAGGGGTCGACTCGAGTCGGATTTTTTAAGAGGATTTCCTTTTTTTTTTTCAAATAAAAGGCTAGTAATGTCCTGTTAAGAGGCGAATAGCCTGACAAGCGAATTCGGAGGAAAAAGCTAAAGTAAAGCAACTTTACTGCAAGCAAAGTTTTTCGCTTTTTCGTTTTTCGTCGATTTTGATTTAACGAATCAATTAATTTCACTCCATTGAGTGGCCCGAAAGATTGGTCCAATCAAGACTTCAAAATAGAATAGTGATTTAAAAATTGAAGTCACACTTATCTAATGAAGTCAATTGAATGGATCACAAATTGTGAAGTCTTTTCCGTAAATTCCGAGAATGCATTCCCAAAAGATTGCATTCTTTTACAACTCTGTCAACAGGCCTTGCAATTCAGCAGTCGCGTCACGGCATCTCTTTATTGATCGGCTATCGTACGTCTTCGAATGTTCGTACTGAACTCTAAAACAGTTGACTGGTAATTTGACAGCTCTCTATTTCTTTGTATTCAAACAAATCATCATCCGACACTTTCCAGTTGTGGAACTTTATTTTGAAAATCAATATTCAGTAAAAAATGTTTTAAGGAAGTCCTTGAGTGTAATAAAGTGGACAACACTAGAAGGAAATTCTTGATTGATCTACAAGTTTGTGATGAGAGCTATCGGGGTCAGACCGAAGACAGATATTCTTAAGTTCTTTAGGATGAATTAATGCATTAGAAGCAGCGTTGGGAGACGTCCCGCTTTTGGTCCGATTTTAAGCCCAAAATTCTGCGTTCTGCGGGGTTGAATTTTAATAAATTTTTTAGTTCCTATTTTTCAATTATTATCAAACTTTATTTGGCATTCGTTCAATAATTCGCCTTCAAAATGCAGTCACAGTCAAAAGAAAGTGTACACTTATGGCTCGAGCATTCAAAGCTTTATAAAAAGGGTTCTGATACTACATTGTTTATTTTGAAAAGATTTATATTTCTCTAAAAAAACGAAAGACTATAGGCCTAATACCAAACATTTAACAAAAGGATAACTAAAATTTCTTAATTCTCCCAGAATAAAAAAAATACACTTTAACAACAAAACCAAAGACTCGCAGCTAACAC
The DNA here is from genome assembly GCA_905187475.1 of Syritta pipiens. Lineage (NCBI taxonomy): Eukaryota > Metazoa > Arthropoda > Insecta > Diptera > Syrphidae > Syritta > Syritta pipiens. The sequence goes on along the minus strand of LR994571.1, from coordinate 100,918,758 downwards.
TAAGCATTTAAACAACCTATTCTAATCGCTTTTTAGTCAGTTTTATAAGACTTGTTTGATACTCATCCGCTAAAGGCAAGAGTAATCAAAGCTTGGTCTGCCTTGAAACGTTATTTTGATAAGCTAGGATTATGTGCGAAAGCGATTGGCTCGACTCGCTTCGCTTGGATCCACTTTAAACAAATATTTTTAAACAACGTAGGTATTTACTTTCGTTCTCAATAAACTAAGTTGAATATTTTTTAATAAACATTGACTTGCATCGAATCCAAAGAAAACAGTCTGAAAATGGTTCTTAAACACAACTTCCGACATAAAATCAAAGATTACAGATTAGATTCAAATAGCCAACACATCGGACACTTCTCTAAGATTGGCGAAAGGAAATTGATATGAGTCATAAGTGATGGCTCCTCAAAGTTGCCGGACGCAGTGACGGACAACGAACTACTGACAATCCTTCCTTTCCTAACTGACTGACTGTACTTCTGTCATGAAAAGCTTTCGCAATCTCGCTCGATCGGCACCGACATTAAGCAGTAGGTCCCCTCCACATGTGTCAAAAATGTAATGCGCCCAACACAGTGGAGACGCGAAATAGGCTCTGGCTCTCAATGGTCTGTTACGCCACCCAATAAAGAAATATAAAACTGTGGTTCAAATGCCTTCTGTATTTTGGTCTCATCATTGACGCAAAACGTCAATCAGTCATTCTGTTCTTCGTCCAGTTAGATTCAGTAAGTCTGTAAACCAAAATCTAAGCGCACGATTCCTTAACATAGACAAGTATCAGATCGCTGCCGTTTTTTGGTATATTTTTGAAAATTTTTAAACATTTTTGAACAAAAAATCTTTATTCAATATCAATTTCAATCAAATACATATTGGCCATTATTATCAATGACCTATTGCCTTTTTGCCGGTAGCAAAGCTCCATAATTCCATCGGTGTAGAACTTCTTAAAAACAAAACAGTTGCAAATGATGTCGAATTGATAGTTTAAGATTGAAATCTTGAAAAGACTGCTATGCAACATTTTCTTCTTCTTAGAATTGCAAAACAACTGAGTAAAAACGACAATAAAAATATACAATCTGACAGTTGGTTTGACAGATTTAACTCGTTAGTTCAACAACCGACTGGGAAGCCGAAAAATAGTTGCGAAAATGTCTTCCAATTCGACACCAATCCACGAACTTCAACGTTATTTCGGACACTATAGAGTCGACACAAAAAGCATGAAATCAAAAGCCTAGAATTTATCAAAAGTTTATTGAATTATAAGTTTCAAATCATTTGGCTTTAAGGTCACTTTAGCTTCGAACAAAAAAAAGAAAACTTACCACGCCACAACGGCTCCGATTCAAATTGCTAACGATACAAATCTCACGGGGTTCTTGATTGATCTCCTCGTCCTTCGCTTCAGCAAGGACACCATTGTAAACATTTATATCGAACATTCCAATGGAACAAAGTCAACATCTTCCCCTCAAAGCCGACCAGAGGGGGAATGAAAAAAAAAAAAAGAGAATCTACTTACTTCCGCTTCGGTATTCGGTCGAGTAAACATAACACCATCCGATTAAACGGTATCAAACATTTATTTTTAAGGAAACGGAAGAGACGGACGAAAGAGTGACGACCGACGAGACGATGGCGCGGCAGACCTGTTCAAAGATATGGAAAATAATCCATCAAAGTGTTTGCGCCCAGTTTTACGCCGTGTCTTCCTTCCCCCTTTGTGTGTCACTCGCCCAAGACGAATCCTGGCACTCGGTTTTAGGTGAAGATGATTACAGTGTCATAAGAAAGTTTCTGCCGACAACGACAAGGACGACTTCGGCAACGACGTCGGTTGCTTGCGCCAGAGGGAAGGCTAAAAATATACGTCCTCTGTGGGGTTTATTGGCTGTGAGATAAATATCTTAAAGGACATCGATTTCTTTTCTCAGTTGGTTGAATTGTCCATTATTATCAGTGCCGACTTGGCTGATGAGAAGAGTCCCGCCCGGGGAGGGTGAAATTCCAACCCAACAATGTTTGTTAACTGCCTGCCACACAGCCCCCGGTTTTGTGTGTAATATCGTAATAGTTTCGTGGAGTATTTCGCAGGACATAAAATGCTTTCAAGATAATGGTGCGACGTGGTGCGAGTGATAGGCCCTTAAGGATGCCATAAATATGACTTTAAAGCCTGGATAAAGGTGTGGCGGTACATGGAAGAGATCCTTTTCGAGGAAATTTCGGCTTCTACTGAGTACGCACTCAAAAAATGTTGAAAACGATAAATGGGAGGCCAACCCAAGGAAGAAATTCTTGATTGTTCGATAAGTTTGTGGTAAGAACAATCGAGGGTCCCACAGAAGACTGTTCTGTCAATTCTCCACGATACTGTCTACATAGCTTTATTCCACTTTATCGAAGAATAGAATTCTCTTACGAAACACAATCCCAACACAAGCCAACCTCCTCATTAACCGCTATCTAACATTTCCACACCATCAACACGCAGTAATCCTTTTCCTCTTATGTTCGACAAGGAGACGCGTTCAGAGCTCATTTTTACGAACTTTATCACCCCAACATGTTAAGAATAAACTGTTAAGCCATTTTCAGTATCACGCCGCTGTCAGACACATTTAATGCCCCCTCCGCTCGAGATAATAGATATTTACAAGTGCAACGCCGCCGCTCCGAGGCACCAGCATCACGGTGTCGCCTTAAATGTTCCTTAAATCTCAGCGCACGTATGTTGGGTAAATCCCTGAATGCACTTCTCCGGAGAACCACAAAATCCATTCTGTTGTTTAAAAAAGAATATGTAGACGGAATCCTTGAGGACCTCATTCTCTCTTTTCTTTCCATTTTTATTATTCTTCCCCTTTCCTGTGCATTTCTAGGACATCTTAATCTGTGTAGTTTACGCGTGGGATATTTATTTAAAATTATACCGTGTTTTGTTGGTTTTTATTATTTAAAGGAAGTGTGCAGGAAGGATATTTCAGCGGCGATGAGAAGAGAGGATAAAGGAGGTATTTTCTTGGTTATGAGAGATGGATAAGAGATAAGAGGACGCAAAGAAGTGGGATCAAAGGATGGTTAGCGATGGTGGCGAACGTCGTGATGAAGGTTACTGCTTTTCTCGACAGCAGATAAAGCGATGTGCTTCGAGAAAGTCTTTTACTCGTGTCGGGTAAATTAAAGAAGGATTTCAGTTTGTGGCTTATATTTGCATGTGTTTAAAATTGAATTAGGTTCTTTTTTCATAGTGTTCATCGTAGTAATCAGTCCTAACAAAGTCTTGCTCTGATAAAACAATTTTACAGATTTCATTGTTGTAGCTTATCGCTTAAAAGATTTTTTTTACAAAGAGAGAGAGAGAAATAAAGAGCGGAAATTTATCACAAAAATTTGCAAGGAGAAAAATTAATGAATTTAGTGTAAATTTATAGAAGTGAAATACTAGGCCGGTTATTAAATTTGCATTCACTGAATTACTTGCCAGTAATTTTAGCAGGCTAGATAGAATTCTAGGTCATACCAAAGACACAATTCAGACACGAAACTTATATAACTCTGACATTTCGTGGGCTTAAAGAAAAAAAGAAACTTCAAAAATTGCTGAAATGGTTTAAATAGAATATTTTTTAAATATCTTCTAAAATATGATGCTTTAAAATTAATGCCCTTATGCAGGTCGTAATGTACTCATAACTCAGATGTCAGTGAGGTAAAAACTATGATGATTTTTTTTTGAGTGATCAGCTCAGTAGTTTGCCTCAGAGGCAAACACTCAAAAATACTCATCGCGGTGTGGTGAATCCGTTTACATGCCAATAAAGGTTTTTTTTTTTTTTTTTTGTTATAATCGTAGACTTCGTTAATTTCATACACATCAAGTAGAAGAACGTTGTGAAAAAAATAAAAAAAACTTTTAATGGCGGAACATTAAACAGTATTAAAGCTATAATGTTTTTTTTTATTAAATGAAAATTATCCCTATTCCAAGCAAATTATGTTAGGTTAGGTTAGGTTAGGTTGTATGTGGCTGCCTGCTCTATACACAGGCTCACTTAGGCCTATTGTAGGCCCATTGTGTTGCCACTCCTCCGCGTTGCTTCCACCCGATCCGGACTCGCTACCTAAGGGTCTCCTGCAAAACTACCAAACCAAAAAGAGTAATTAGCAGGTGTGTTATACTACCTGTCTGATGCCAGTGCTGATAGTCTATTATCCCCTGGTCTAAACCCAGTTGGATCTGCTTATGAAGCCGCTGATGCGCCTCACATCCATGCTATCGAGCTCGCTTAACTCCTTAAAGAAGTATGCACCTAGGGTGCGCTTCCTCGTGCGTGCAAGTGCTGGGCATGTTCCCAGAAGATGTATGGTTGTCTCTTCTTCCTCCTCATCTCTGCAGCTTCTGCAGAAATCATTGGAGGGGATTCCCATTCTTTTGGCATGATTACCAAAGAGGCAGTGGCCAGTTAGAACTCCTACTAGTCTGCCTATGTTCGCCCTGCTTACCGAGAGCAACTGTTCTGTCCTGCCCCTATCTAGTCTCGGCCATATTAGCCTAGAGATGTGGCAGGAGTGTAGATTGCTCCATCTGGAGTTTGCTGCCGTTATGGCCTCAGCAGTTAGTTGTGAACCAACCTCTTGCATGGAGGGCCAGGGGGTCCCTTGATTGTTGTTGGTGTCCATTTCCCCTCCTTTTCTTGCTAATTCGCCAGCCCTTTCGTTGCCTAGAATACCCGTATGCCCAGGGACCCAGCACAGGGTAAGACTACACCTGTCCGCCATCTCTTTGAGAGATTGGCGACATTGTTTTACCATTCTTGATTTTATCAATGGTGTTTCCAGAGCCTTTATGGCCGCCTGACTGTCTATGTAGATTACAATAGACTGGCCATCTATCGAACCCATGGACAGCAAGCGCGCTGCCTCATGAATAGCCGTTATTTCCGCTTGGAATACACTGCAATGGTCCGGGAGCCGGAGGGATTTCGCAATGTTTAGTCTTTCGGCGAAGCCTCCCATGCCCGTGCCCTTTTCCGATTTTGAGCCATCCGTGTATACTTCCAGAGCAGCCTGGTTTCTCACACTATCTTCCTCCCATTCCTCTCTGTTCGGGATCCTTATTCGATAGTTTCTATCGAAATCTTCCTGAGGTGGAAGGTAGTCTGTGCGAGGTGGGATTTTCGAATTTCGAAGAATAGCAGTATGTCCTGCTGTCTGGTGTCCTTGCCACCTTTTGCTATCCCTTAGCCTGATTGCTGATCTTGTGGCCACGTATCTCCCGTGTATGTCTACGGGAAGAAGGTGTAGCATCATTTCCAAGGCAGCCGAGGGTGTTGATCGTAATGATCCGGTAGTGCACAGGCACGATGTTCTTTGTATCCTGCCTAGTGTTCTCATGTTATCGCCCGTGCCCAGTGCCGGCCACCAGACGATTATGCCATAGAACAGAATAGGTCTTACAATTGCAGTATATGCCCAGTGGGCGATTTTTGGCTGAAGGCCCCACCTGGAGCCAAGGGCTTTCCTACAGGTGTATAGTGCCACTGCCGCCTTCTTCACACGCTCCTGGATATTAAGTTTCCAGTTGAGCTTGCTGTCGAGAATAATACCAAGGTATTTGGTGGTTTTTGAGAGCCCCAGTTCCTTGTTTTTGAACTTCAGCGGTCTCATGGAAGGTACTTTGTACTTTCTTGTGAACAAGATTAGTTCTGTTTTTGTCGGGTTGACGTCAAGTCCCACTTTATCTGTCCATGTCGCTAGCCTGCGAAGGGCTGCTTCCATGACATCTCTGATAGTGTCCGGGAATTTTCCCGTGACGGCTATTGCAATGTCGTCTGCATAGGCGACGGGCTTGCATCCAACTGAGCTAAGCTCCAAAAGAATCTCGTTTACCACCAGTAGCCACAATAGCGGTGATAGCACCCCTCCTTGTGGTGTGCCCCTGCAGGTCGCTCTGCTGGTATGGTGACTTCCTAACTCGGCTCTTACGATTCTGTTAGACAACATATTGTTGATCCAGTCGCAGAGGCTTCTGTTTATCTTCAGCTTGTATAGTGCTTTCTTGATAGCTTCTGAGCTTACATTATTGAAGGCTCCCTCTATGTCCAGGAAAGCTACCATAGTGAATTCTTTGTGTTCAAAGGATTTTTCTATAGTGCTTACTAGAGAGTGGAGTGCCGTCTCCGTTGAGAACCCTTTGTGATACGCATGCTGGGCCTCGGATAGTTCGCCTTGTGAGATGTTCTCACGTATGTATATCTCTATCAGTCTTTCAAGCGTTTTCATAAGAAACGATGAGAGGGTGATAGGTCTGAAGTCTTTTGGGGAGTTGTGGTTTGCTTTCCCACATTTGGGGATAAACACCACCCTCGATCTTCTCCACAGGGTCGGGGTGTGACCTAGCTTAATACAACTCCTGAAAATATGTAGCACCAGGGGTGCTAGGATTTCGAACCCTTTTTGTAGTTCCACCGGTCTTATACCGTCCAGTCCCGGGGACTTGTAGGGCTCAAAACTATTTACCGCCCACCTAAGCTTTTCCAGCGTTAGAGTCGGTCGGGTAGGAGCCCAGGCAGCTTCGCTTGGGTCCCTCCAGAATTATCCATTGGATAAGTACTACCTGGAAAGTGTGTGTCGACTAGTAGGTCTAGAGTATCACCTCCAGACTTCGTCCACTCTCCGGTCGTGTATTGCAGAAAAGATGGCATGGTGGAGGTTTTGGAAAGTATCCGCCGTAGGCGAAGCAAATTATGTTAATAATAATATAATTTTCATGAAACAGCTATCATTTAATAAAGAAAAACACATTATTCTTGTCCCGCAATCGAAGGAATTGAAACATTTAAAAAAAAAATTTACTATCCAACAAGAAATAATTTTCTCATAGTTTTCCTCTACAGTCGAAGCCCTCTAAGTCGAACGCTCTCTAACTCGAACTTTTTCGCCATATTTTGACGAAATGCTCTACGTCGAACGCCCTTTAAGTCGAAAAATCCCTCTAACTCGAACTAATTTTGATATCCCGTGTAAATTCAACTTGAAGGGCGCCGATTGTATTTAGTTTATTTCACTTATAAGCTAAAAAATTAAATTTTCCATTGGTATTTCAAAGTTGGCGATGCGCCATCTTGCTTTTTTTCTGTTATGAATAGCTGCTAGTGACTTGCTCAATCGAACATCACAATTTTGACAGTTTTTCTTTGCTTACAACTTATGAAATTTAGTTAGAATCAACAACCTTTTACGTTTCGAATCCCCACAATATGGTCTGACTTATTTGACATCACAAAGGTGTTTCAGAATTGGGCTATAAGTGACCCTAGTTTGTGTGAGTAACTAGCACTTTTGGTAAAAAAAAAAAAAACCTAATTGATTAGATTCGTAAAAAATAGCAAAACTACGGATGAAGGTTAAGGTTTGCTCTAAAGGATAAGATAAGACATTTTATAGTCAAGTGACAGCGGTAAAGTCGACTTTAAATTGACTATTTACAGCAAAATAATGATTAATTCCATTCTCTATAAATTTAGCTTAAACACGATTAAAAATTAAAACCATTAACTTATTAGGTGTACAACTTTGCTTTCGGCGTTTTTTTTTCCGAAATTCGAGGCTTTATTTTATTAAACTGTTTATACATTTATGATTCGTTTTGCGTTTGATTTGATTGCGTTTGACAGGAGTCTTGCTCACGTAATGCTTCCAATTCTGCATCTTCGAAAACCTTCTCTCGTTTGACAGGAGTCTTGCTCACGTAATGACTTCAATTCTGCATCTTCAAAAACCTTCTCTCTTCCATCGCCATGCCAGTCTTCGACGTCAAAATCACCATTCTTGAAGCGTTAAAACCACTTTCGACTCGTTCTTTCAATAATAGCGGCCTCACCTCAAGTATTTGAGAGCATTCGATGAGCCTCAGCCGCAGATTTCTTCATATTAAAGCAGACAATTAAAACCTCCAGCAAATGAGGAGAATTTGGCCCTAAGCTGACATGTTTAATCGAGAATAACTTTATGATGCAAATCGACTAATATTCCGGCGTTATGCTTACAAACATGCGTACAAATTGTACGACATCTACGATATATTTATTTCGACTATCACTTACCGCAACAGCCATCCATTGAAAAACGGCGGAAGCTAATTTTGTACACCTAATACAATTTATATAGCCAGTTTAAAGTCGGCCTTACCGCTGTCACTTTGCTTAAAAATGTCTTATCGTATTTTTATAATTATACGCGTTAAGTTTAACTAAAACAAACTGGAAAAGCGATTAAAAAGAGAAACCACTTCACAGTTGATGAACTGCATCAAATCACATAGAAATCGCTTATCCTCTTAGCTTAGCCAATTTCGCGTATTCAACAGGAAATCTGTTGCTGAAGCGAATCACACCCACACTAAGAACTCTCCACATCGTTTCAAGTAAATTACGAGAACATATTCCGTCGCCGGAACACACCCACCCAACTCTCATCCTCTCATTTAATCGAACCCATCATTCCTTCCTGCAGTCAAATTATGATTCAATTGTATCATCGAGCGGAACCACCTAACCCTCCAGTCAATTGGAAGAATATTCCAAAATTGATACTTCCCCACACGGGAAACTACCCGCAACGAAAAAGAAAAAAAAAAAAGAAAACTTATTTCCCTTCTCCGATGGCAATACAATTGCCACAAATTGGGGTTTTAAATTCGCCAAAGAAAAAAGAAAAGACGATCTTGAGAAGCCTCAAAGAGTCCTTTTTGACTTCTGGCCCAACGGAGGAAAATTCATGCCTCATTAGATCAGGGAAGCCTTTGAGATTCTTTTTCCCCTTATTAGAGCACATTGCTCGTGCTCTCTAATCTGAAATTTAAAGCCGCGCCACTTCAATATTCATACAGCCCCAGGCCCGCCCCTCCAACACACTCTCGACACAAACAATCCCACAGGGTGACATTAGCCTTAAATTTGCAAAGGCTTCGCCATCTTTATCGCGAGTGGAATACGCCACGCACACATGAGCGGGAGTATGTACCGAAACCGCTACAAGGACTTACGGAGGCTTTTGTGGCAAGGCAGCAAAGCTCGTGGCACCGCCGCCATCGAGCTGCATGAGAAGAGAAGCCATCGGGCGAACCTCTGAGAGTTATGATTGCAAACGATTTTCGACACGAGGAGCAACGCAACCGAATCCAATTGCTAGAAGTCGCCCTCTGATTCGACTGAAATTGGATGATTGTAATAAAAATAAATGACTCCTCACTCTCTCGTTGACGAAAAAAGGGGTGTGGGTGGTGGTGCAGACGTGTGTGCGGTTGGGTTAAGACGTTGTTTTGAATTAAATTTCCCTCGCTTGACTTCTTCACTTTTATGGGAAAAGCGTATGTGAGAGCTCATGTGCCTTTGGGGGGCTGCTATGTGTGCTGAGGTGGTTTTTGAGGCAATTTGCAAATTGCATCAGGGATGTATTACGGTTGTAGATGCTTTTGGGGCTTTAAGCAGTGCCATGGAGTTGTGAAACCGGAGTAGGAGAGTCGGGTGTATTAAAAATTTAACAAGAATAAGAGTGTGCAGTTTAAATTTGCATTCGAAATTCATTTTGATTGGACTAAATGTGTACCGTACTGGGTTTCGTGTTTCACTAGAGCTGCAGTGGAGAAGGATCCTTTTACTTTGATGTGGATTAGTGGTGGAATATCAGAGATGTTCGGAGGGAATTGCTTTTAAATATTCTTTTTTCCGATTTTGAGTTTAAGGCGAGACTTCAAATTGTTTCATTTGGGAAGGAGTTTCTATTCTGACTGTAATTTAATTTCAGCCTTACAAGGGAAATTGAATTGAACCTCTGATTGTTTTTTGAAACAGAAAGAGAATTCTGTACGATTTTAAGATATAAGCGATTTTTGATGCAATTCAAAACTTATCATTCTTTCTAGACTAGATTGGGAGTGAAATAAATCGAATGGTTGCATGCATTTTCTCGATAATCCATTTTCCAACCATGCCATTTGAAAAACAATACTCTCCTTGAAAGTTTATTTTTAGTCGAGTGGTCTTTTTTTCCAGAAAACAGAAGAGATAGGACACTTCACAAATTGTTTAGCTAGTTGTCAATCTCACTGCCTCTGTTTAGGCAAATGGATTTGTGTTCATTAGGGTTTGGTGTGTTTCTTGATTTACTACATTTACTTTCAACTATCAATTTTGAAAGCTTATTCTTATTCGAGCCAATTTTTTCTAGAAAATGAAAGAAGTAAGACACTTGACTAGTTGTGCAATTTGTCATTTCACTTAGCTAGCTTAGCGAGTTGTTAATTTCACTGCCTCTCTTCCGCACACGTTTCACAGACTTGTGCTTGTCATGTGGTTCTTGATTTACCAAAATTTGCTTTCAGTTATCGACTTTGAATATAAAAAAGATGAAAGACAGTCAGTCCACGTCTTAAATCTCAGTACAAACTTTGCAAACGAATTTTGATTGGTTTGAAAGAAGAATTTTCAGATCAATAAGTCAAATATAATTGTTTCTTAAAAAAGACATTTTGCCATGACAATGCAGCTTTCAAAGCAATGACATAGACAAAATCAAAAAATAAATTTCCAAAGGAAGAGTCTTTCTTTCAATCCCATCGAGAAAAATTTCCCTTTCCAACTTTCTCAACGCCCAGTTAGTGTTGCTCTCTTTTGCAATTCATGTTTAATTAACTATCATCTGTGACAAAGAATTCCAAAAGGGACACCATCTTTCAAATGCCAAAACATAAAGCCAACCAATAAGTCTCTACACTCCTCCTTACCACCGCCACAGGGAGACAGGGAGACGAACACATTACCGGAATGAGACCGGTCCTTTTTGGATTTTGCCAGAAACATTTTCCCTTTTTTGGGGTAAAACACTCCAACACTCCGCTCCACTCTTTGCTCCTGAAGAAAAGTTAAAACTTCAAATGGCGACGGAATTAACTAACCATCGAAAGAGAATCCCTCTCCAGAAGGAACAACGTCGACGGACAGTCATCGGGATTGTTTTGTAGGCTTGTAGCTCTCAGCTCCTCTTTTGGCACCACAATAAATTATTCGTTAACTTTTGAATATTGAAATTAAGTGAAATGCTTAATGTCCTTTTGTGTGAGATGGCTTCCACGTGTTTCACTTCGTTGGATTGATGATTTCACATTATTTATTAATAAATTCTCAGATATTTAGGTCGTTGTCTGTGTGAATGTTGATGGAGGTATGCATGGGTGTGTGTGTATATTTTTTAGGGGATTTTGTAGCTTTATGGGAATTAGGGAATAAGGTACGTTGCATGAATTAACTTATGCAAAGTGACGGGGTTCGTATTTTTAATGGAGGTTCGGTTCGGTCGCGTTGTTCTCCTACTTTAATGATGGTACATTTGTGAAGGGTGGTCCTGATGGGATCACTGGAGCCGTTTACCCCTTGAAATGGGACGGGAGGAGTGTTGAGAAAATACTCAGAGCAAAACTAAGGGGAGAAGTTGGAATATTTATCGGTCAATGAACTGTGTTTACGACAAGGCCATTAAAGCAAAGAGGGCTGGGTCTAGATTAGCAGCAGCGTTCGGTTTGGAGTTTGTTATTTTTGGGAGAAGTTAGTTTTGGTTTCGGGAGGGGGCGTTGTGAGTGGAAAAATGGGCTGAGGAATTTCTACGAATTTATGAAATTAGGGCAATGTTGAGTAGTTTTTAGACAAATGATTTTTCGCGTTTAGTTCGTACAAGGGTTTTTGGGGGAAAAAAGAGAGAAAACTTGTTTCATGCTAGCAAATTTAAAAACAATTTCTGGTTAACTGAGCGAAAACAGCAGAAATTTCTCCCTAATCCACCCAGGCAGTGACCCAAAATCATAGTATTAGAAAATATCTAAATATTGTTTGAAATAATTTTCCAAAATATTTTTTGAAGTTGGTTTTTCATTCTTTATTTATATTAAAATAATTAATATAACTCCATTTGTAGTTTGTTTGATTTGTTTTTTTATTATTTGGTCAATTTGTTCATGAGCAACTGATTGCAACTGATTTTTCTGTGTTTCGTAAAAACGTTTTTTTGATCTTTGAAACTTGTTTGTTTTGAAGTGGGGCTTATATCATGAGACTTCATGTAACATCGATTCCTCTTTCTAGATATGTCGGCCTTCTCAAATGATACTCTTTCACCAATGATACGCTTTTCGGGCCATGATAAAAGCAAAAGATGACTGTGAGACACCGCCTGGGCGACTATTCCAAATTTGACCTTTCCCAAAGTTTTTTTTTTATCAATTTCTTTCGTAAAAACCTTCTGTTAGCAATTACGAAAAACTCAAAAACAATTTGACCCAAATCGGCCCAGCCGTTCTCAATTGATGATTTACTATACATTACCGATCTGAAACTACGGTAGACTTTTTATACCAATCTGTATTTTTTGGCTTAGACGCAGGACTATTTGATAATCTACCTTTTCAAGCACAGTGGAATGCATTCAATTGATGCAGGAAACCTACTAAAGCTGCCAAAACAAAGAATACGCTTCTATGACCACCATGGGCCGTGAAAAAGTACTTTGGTGAGCACTTACTGTGCAGTTGAAGGTATTTGGAGACTTCTTACACTGTGATCATAAAGACGCGCCATCTCTCAAGGTGATGACACTGATCCTAAAAGATATCACTCTAAAAAGTGCAAAATTATATCAAAGAACAACGTGAATACGTCAACTTTTTTAATCCAAAGTCTTAAATCTAAACTATTTTCTTATTTTTCATAACTTGCGCGAACTTTTCTAATTCAAAATCGTGAATTCAATTTGTTCTCCTTATTTTCCATGCCTTGTGAGACATTTTTTAGTTTAAAAACACGAAAAGAGCAAAAAGACAACCTTTTAGAACCCTCTAAATAAGTCTCCTATAATCTTCCACGAGATGTGTCAAACATTTTCCTACTTAGCACTCTTCCCATGCACTTGCACTCCAAAAAGAAATACCACCTCTTACGATAATTAAAATCCCAAATTATCATCCCATATTACACACATCCCACTTTCGTTTCGAAGGAGCACACATTTGTGTCAAGGATACACTCACTCCAAAAACAGATAAAGAAATATATTCATTAAAACTTACTCACGTTAAGAAACTCAAAAACAAAACAAAATTTCAACACTTTTCCTTTAAGATTCTTTGCAGACAATTGCAGCAGAAAAAAAAATAAAAAAAAATTAAAACTTCCACAACAACACTGACGCCGACAAGGACAAATTCTAGTGAAGGTTTTCTTTTTTTTTTTTTTTTCCTTCTCCTGATTCCATTTCATATTGCTCCTTTCACATTCAGAATAAAATATAAAACAAAAGAAGCGAGGAAAAATACATTTTTCCCTCTTTTTTATTTTTGTTATTTGCATTCTCCAAAGCAGAAAGTTAATTTTTTATACACAAAAAAAAAAAACATTCATATGTACGTGTGTATGGTGAAAAAAAAAATGTTTTTTGTTGTTATCCTTTTCTCAGTCTCAGTGGGGTTAAGAGTGTTTTCCATTCCTTCCTTTTTTTGTCAACACTTTCAACCCTTTCAGAGGGCGCTTTTGATGCCACATCGTCCTCTTAGGGGGCAGTTGTAATGACGATGGGCTGTGTGTAGTGGTGGACAGTTTGTTATTTCAGAGGGAGAGGGAGAGAAATATAAAAATAAAACTAAAGGAAAAATTGCAAAGTGTCCCTGCAGTGTGGCGATAAAAATAAATATACTAAGGGACGACAAATTTTAATTTTCTCCACGAGTTTTCTTTTTCCTCCCGCCCGCTTTAGAATTGTTCCTCGAGTTCGTCGAGTGTCCTTCCATCCTTCCCCCGCTCCTTTTTCTTTCATTCGTTTTGTTTACCATGTCGTGTCTTGTAGTGTTTTGATAGCCAGATAAATAAAACAAAATTCTCTTATAATCTTTTATTAAAATTCACTCCTGCAGAGAGTGGAGTGAAGTGGATTGCATCGCTCCGGCACCTTTTGGCGTTTCAATCACTCAAAAAACGTTTAACACCTACTTTAGCACATGCCGCCAAGGACCTCCTCTGAAAAGCGAACAAAAAAGCGAAGTCCTTTCTCCCGTCCTTCGTTATCGCAATTAATTTTTACCAGGATTTTACAAACCAAACGCTCCCACGCCCCCGTGAAAATCGAACCGAATTAAGGTGCAGAGCTCTTAATCTCATTAAGGAGCATTTTCCAGGGGAGAAAACGTCGTCGAAAACTTCCTTATGAGCTTTAATTGACGTCGATGACGAGCAGGGGTTGAGAGTATCGATGGGACCAGAAAGTTCAATACACCCTCATCCTAGGAATGGGAAAAAACTCGCAGACAGGTAAAGCACTAGACGTGATTTCTTTTCCTCCACATCCGCCCCCAGGACTTTTCATCAATATTTTCTTCGAAATGGAAAAGGGAAGGGTGCCAGCCTTCCAATCCTTCATCCGAGTGGGGTTGTAATGTCAACTGGGGATTATGATGGTTGAACTTTGTTAAATCCTTTCGAGAGGAGAGGATGTGACTCCACACGGAGGCAATGGCTACCCCATCCCTCTCCGAAAGTGTCCTTTCAGACCGTGCAATTTGAATCGTGCATCAAGAGTGTGGGGGCCTTGAGTGGGTGTGTCAATATATTTTGTAAAATTCATGTTTTGCACATTTAATGAGATCCCTGGCCTTTTGCCGTGAGTGGTGCTGTTCGTCTGGTCGTCCTGCAGCGTCGGATGAACTTTCACAAACTCTTAGCCCAACCACCATCACCAACGTCGTCCTAACCATTGATTGGTGCCGGTGGTTAAGTGCAAAGAGGCTGAGTGGGTGTCGAAACCTCAATACCTCTCAAGCACTTCTTTTCGAGAATGGTGATGGTGAAATTCTTTCGAAAATTATAATTCTTCTGAAGATGAAAACGGGCGGTGAGTTTGGGTTAGCATAAAGTTTCGAGACTGAGTGTTGCTGTCTCTTAAGCACGCATACACACACAAAGAGACTCTGTGCGGACTATTCGAGGAAGGTGTCGAAGTTGAAGTTTGCTAATTTGAAAGTTATTCAGAACATTTCTGTGAACGCGCACCTTCGAGCATTAGCCCTCTCAATTAGGTGGCTTAAAGGTATTTTTTTTCCAGTTGTGGTTTTGAGGGACGGTTTAAATTTGAAGCAAACTAATTTTCTTTCAACAGGCGATGGAAGTCATCTTGGAGGGTTAATTTGTTAGGAAGCTCTTAGGAGTGGTCGAAAGGAATTCAATTTGTATGTCTAGGAAGTGAAGAATGGCTAATAGGTCTCGTCTGAGCTCTAACGAGGTTCTTTTAGTTAACTGTGAAACATGTAACTTGTTGCGGAGTACGTCTTTGTGCAGAGTTTATCCAATGGCTTACCTGAAAAGAGAAAAAAAGGAAATTGAATACAACTGACAATGAAATTAAATATAATAAATAACTTTATTTTATTCATTAAAAGATGTGTGTGGAAATTTGAGTTACAAAAAATTCGCAACTACACTTAAATGTTGGCTGCAAGTTTGTAGGTGGTTGATTTGTAAGCGTAAATTTGGACTTGATTGAGCCGCAGAGACGGTAGTCATGTTTAAAGTGTAATTGGCTAATAAAGAGTGATTTTTTAGCTATTATCTTTTTGGCAACACTGGTTTAAACAGCTGACGCACGTTTCGTGTTTTTTTTCACTGTCAAACATCTTCAGTTTGGTCTATAATTTAACCATGAATCGTCTTACAAACGAACAACGCTTGCAAATTATTGAATTTTATTATCAAAATGCGTGCTCTGTTAAGAAAGTTCAGAAAGTTAAGAAAGTGTTTAGCGACGAAGCTCATTTTTGGCTCAATGGGTGCGGTGTCGATTTTGGAGTGAATATCAGCCAGAAGCATTGCAAGAGCTCTCAATGCATCCAGAAAAAGTCACAGTTTGGTGCGGTTTATGGGCTGATGGCATCATTGGACCGTACTTCTTCAAAGATGATGCGAATCGTAACGTAACTGTGAATGGTGAGCGCTACCGTGAGATGATATCCAACTTTTTTTTGCCCAAAATGCAAGAGCTTGACTTGCATGACATGTGGTTTCAACAAGACGGTGCCACATGCCACATGCCACACAGCTCGCCCAACAATGGACTTATTGAGAGGCGAGTTCGGTGAACATTTTATTTCACGTTCGGGACCGGTCAATTGGCCGCCTAGATCGTGCGACTTAACGCCTTTAGACTAATTTTTGTGGGGTTATGTTAAAGCTCATGTCTATACAGACAAGCCCGCTTCAATTGACGCATTGGAAGACAACATTGAAGCATTTATTCGTGAGATACCGGCCGAAATGTTGGAAAGAGTATGCCAAAATTGGACTAAGCCGATGGACCATTTGAGGCGCAGTCAAGGTCAACATTTGCATGAAATAATCTTCAAACATTAAATTATATGGACCGTACAATCAATTCAAATAAAGATTTCATGCATTTTTCTTAATTTTATGTGTTTTTTTTTCTTGAAAAACTTTCCTATAGCTCTTAAAAAATCACCCTTTATATCTGAAACAAAATTTCGATTTTGTTTTTGTTTTTTTTGATAAACGAGCAAGCCTTGCTGAATATTTTGAAAGCTTAAAGTTGCTAGCTACTTTGATACATGATACAAATATAGAAGGTAATATATGGCGCATGTATCAATCAGAAAAAACGCAAAATTCAAGATGGCTGAAAATGTAACCCAATTTTTGTGACACTAATTGTCACACGTTTATCTGCGTTTACTTCTGTATTTAGAAGTACAGTGACATTTTAAATTTAACGTTTTCTGTCTAAAGAGGTCACCAAGCGTGCCATTTTGACAAAATGCGCAAAATAGAAACAAAATATTTAAGTATTACCTTATATGGTATATTTCTATCACCACTTTGACAGTTGCTGCATCATTTTCTGACTTTGATTCAATTGAAAAGGTTTGAGTTAACGTTTCTTTATAACTATTCCGGAATATAAGAGTAAGAGGAAGTTAGAGTATCTTCAGATTTTATATTTTTATATGAAATTTTCTGTACCAAAAAGTACGAGAATTTTAAAAAAAATCTGAGTCCAAAGCTAGTTTCAGTAATATTTTTGTAAGTCCCAATGTGCAGAAACTCTAAAAAAAATGCAACAACCTTTGCCAGAAGAGGTTTATTATTATTTATTTATTTTAAGTAGTTCAAAATTCAATAGATTCTATTAAATTCAAATCTTATTTTAGAGAATTAGAAAATGTTTGTCCTTTATAGCTATGATACAATTTTTTACAATTGACTATTATGCATATATATATAATACCAGAAGAATTGTTTTCGCAAAATAAGCTTTTAAAATTTATTTCACTCAATAATTGCAAAGTATTTGTTCGGGCTGGCTGCCTTTGTGAACAAAATAAATTATATATTAGGAGTACAACTTGAAAGACGCGTATTTTTTTGTTAAAAAACCATTTATTTGAATATGAAAACAAAACTTGTGTAAATTAACTTGTGTATACTTTGACAGATGGAATTAACTAGATTTTTCGACGCCCTTTAACATACAATAGCTGTCACTGTCAAAAAAAATAGCGCGTGAAGTTAGTAACAATACGCGTCTTTCAAGTTGTACACCTAATAATATATGCCGGCTTAAATTTAACTTCACAAGTTTACTTCAAAGATAATCTAAAGTCCAACAAATTGAAGTTCTCAGTAGATCTTTAGAAATTCATGGATTAAAACAATATCCACTTGGATTAAATTTAATGACTATATGAAATTGAATGATTAAATTTCCGGGAAAATTTGGTTCTGTCCGATCTAATAGAGATCTGTTCGGTTTAGACATCAAACAGAAATGCATGCTAAATAGTCTCTCTGTCTACTTCTTCATCTCGTACCCTCTAATCTTTTGGTTGAATCAATGCAAAAACTAATTTAGGTATGGTGTTTAATCAATTAAGAATCTTCAACTTTTTATTTTGCATCACTTCAACTGACTATTGAAGAACAATGTGCGTTTGAGCGTTTTGTTACAAGCAAATGACGATCTCTAGAAATATGTTTCTGATGATGTACACATATACGAGTATTGGTCTAAATTAACGTGGCTGTTTTTATCTTACTAGTTTAATGCATTCGAATATTATTCTTTTATTGTTTGTACAAATCTTCATCTAACAAGGCCTCCGGCTATCTTTCCTCAGTTATTTTCTTGTTGTGTTTAAAACAAAAATGGAATTGGAGCGACTTCTTTTTTTTTTTCTCTCTCTCTTTTAATTTCTGTAAGCTTTTGATTTAAGATTCGTTAAAAACTATGTAATGTAATCTCTTTTTGCATTTAAAAGACCATCGACTCTTGTAATACGTCCTCATACCCAATTAATACAAATAAATGAAATAAAATGTAATTAAATTAAATGACTGGTGTTGATATTCTTTTAAACAAATTTTT
Organism: Syritta pipiens; assembly: GCA_905187475.1. Classification (NCBI taxonomy): domain Eukaryota; kingdom Metazoa; phylum Arthropoda; class Insecta; order Diptera; family Syrphidae; genus Syritta; species Syritta pipiens. The sequence goes on along the minus strand of LR994571.1, from coordinate 100,900,269 downwards.
GCTGCCAAGACGATACCGAGAGTGACCTCTGATATGAACAATGGAGATATTTAGTACTTCGAATATGCAAAATGTCACCAAACACAATGCCACCGAAAGTCTATTATAAATTCCACGCCCAATGCCACTCAATGTCTTAAGGTCACTTCAGGTCCAACGCACTCATTTACGCTGCAACAAAAGCTGTCACAACGATTGTGGGCGTGTTAACAAGGACACTGACCAGCCATACCTAATTTGAATAACACAAGTCTTCCCCACTTAGAAAACCTACGTGAACTCACATGCCCCCAAACTTTAATTAAAAACTCATCTCATGAAAAGTGAGACTCTAAAACCAAACGAAAAAGTTCAAAACAAATCGAAGCTTACCACACCCACGATGGCTGTGCCCACACCCTATAAATCGAAAATTTCATAAGTGGGTACATGCGTGAGTGGTGATATTGGTGCTCTCATGTGCACTGGTCCATGCAACAATGACGCAGACAAAAAAAAATGAGACACAACCAAATTCATTCAGCCTAAACCGAGCGCGTCAACCCCCGCCCGCTCAGTTGACTGCAATTTCAACAAACGTTTCATCGCGATTTTGTTGAGAGCATATTTCCAATTTATTTCCAACTGGCAGAGGAGCAGCATCATCACCCCTCCACTCAGCACTCCTGACTGCATCAAGGTGTAATTGAACGTCGACGGACGGGAAAACATGTCCCGCCTCAAAAAATGGAGACTCCTCCTATTGTTATGGTTCTTTTTTGGCTACGCATTTGATTTGGATCAGAGCAGTCTCGGTTGAGGGGACGCCGACAGAGAGTAGCCCAGGATCACAAATATTTACATTTGGGCGGTTTGGGGGAGTGAAGTTCACCACCCTCGCGCGGGCGGTGGTTGTGATTGATTTTGTTTAATGTACTGGGGTTGAGTAGCGTGCGTTTTTTTCTTTTTCGATGACAGTGTCGTGGTTAGCAATTTGTTGTTGAATTGATGGTTCCCATCAAGGGGAAGCTACGAATTGGGGATCTACTTTCATTTGACGACAGGGTTTGGGGATGTTTTACTGCAGAGAGTGACCTAATTCTTGTTGGAGGGCGTTTTTAAGGCTTAGAAATGAAGTACATTCTGAAGACTTAGGATTATTGACAGGCTTGCAAATTCAAAGCTGGAAAAAGGGGAGAAAACATATTCTTTTATGAGTATATGTACTAAGAAGACCAACTACTTAACCCAAATTGTCCCGACGTGACCCAGAAGAAGCCAGAAGAACTAAAGATTAAAGCCATATGTCTCCCACTCAAGCTGTAAACATTTAAGGGTTCGGTGTTGTTAGTGTACAACATGAATTTCATCTGCTGACAATTCAAAAATATTCACTTCAAAAACTCAATTCGAAAAAAAAAACACTTTAATATGAATTTTCAGAAGTACGACTTCCGAGGCCTGCTTTGAATGCGATCCCGTCAGGAAGGCGACCGCTCGCTAGACCCAGGATGAAATGGTTGAAGCAAGTCCATGTGTGTGTGAGGTTGTGGTTCTAGGAGAACCCAATTAGCACTAAGTGCCATTTTGTAACCACAGCTCTGAAAAATTGAATATAAATTATGATTTAGAACCATCGTGCGACGTTGAGAAATCAAATCTCAAATCAATATTCATCCGGGATACCTCGCCGAGAGATTCAGGGAAAGGTTTGCCTAGAGTCCAAAAGGTTTGTCCGGCAAGCGCGGACAGAAGCAGAGGAAGTGTGTTAGAGATTCTGGTTCTGCCGTGTTATTGCAGGTACGGCAGTGTGTGCGATAAGGGATTCCTAGTCTGGCTGCATGGTTCCCTATCGGCCAATGACCCGTACTAATCGCTATAATTTTAGCAATATCTGTGCGAGTCCCATTAAGAAGGTCCTTGGTTCGTGATAAGCTGTACTCTGGCCAAGTATCCCTAGCCACTGCGCAGTTGGTCAACTGAGACCATCTGAGGTTAGCCATTTCCAAGAAGTGAGTTGAAATTTGTGCCTTGACTAGACCTAATGGAACGTGTACCTAAAAAGCTGACGAGCTATGAAGGACAGCTCGTTGTTTGGCCAGCTTATCCGCTTGCTCGTTACCATAGACGTTGGTATGTCCTGGGACCCATACTTTGAACTTTTCGGCGACGTCGGAAAGCTCATTACGGCATTCCTGCACCAGTTTTGAGGCAGTAGAAGTTGACGACACTGCCTTGAAAGCAGATTGACTGTCAACGAAGATCGCCAAGCTTAGCATTGGCGTTGTGTTAGGGTGGGATTTGAGTATATGCCTCCCTAATGGCAAGGATTTCCGCTTGGAAAATGCTGGCGTGATTTGAAAGAAATGCTCAGAGTGTTCGAGTTAATGCCCGCGCTCACTCCACATTCCATCTTTTAGCCGTCTGTGTAAACGCTCACATCCGATGTGACGCCTATCCGCTTGCTATCTCAATCTGCTCTGTAAGGGATGCGTACGTCCGCATATTTTATGAAGTCTAATTTAAGAGGAGTGAAGTCTGTTCGAAGCGTTAGGAGTTATCTAGGTATCGAGTCCATAATGCAGCTGTGGGGACCAAGTCCATAATCTCGGTTAGTTACGCTTAGATATACCTTCTGATGAATTAGAGTCGGCGGTGCATTAGAGGTCTCTTAGAATACTCGAGATCTTCTGCTTCGTTTTTGGTGAAGTGAACGAATATTTTTCCTGAGGCTGAAATTAGGAGCGGTCATGAAAAGATTAAAATTAAAAACGAGCCATGTGAACAAAATAATTAAAGCACAATTCCGACTAAAAAGCTAAGCGAAGCTAAGAAAAAGTCGAAACTGACTCTGCACTCTACTCACTCAAATAGACGAATGTTGGTGTATCAGCAAAGTTGAAAATTACAGATAAAATCATGCATCTATTTAATCCCTTTTATCGCATCACCTAAGCTATTTATACTGCCGAATATTTAGGCCAATAACCAAGCCCACCACCTGCAGCTAACCGACATAATTCCCACTATTCGCCATCGGCTATTAATTCCTGTAACCAAAAATATCCATAAAAACGTTAAAATTGCACGCTAATAAAATTTAACAGCCGCGCATTTAGTAAACAGTTCTGTGTTTATGCAAAACAAGCCGCGTGCCGCCTAATGGTGGCGCATTAGTACACGTCAATACGTTCACACACAGTCTTTTGTTGGAAATCAGTTGCAAACAAACAAAACACAACCCCGTGACACGTTTGTCGCTTATTACAAAATACACAAAATACACAAAAAACAAAAAAAAAATGTTTTAAATTCATCAACGAAACTTTAAGCTGCCCAGTTTGTGGCGATGGTGTTTTAATTTTACTTTTTTTATGCGGAAGAGATCGGACAATCCGCAGTTTTCCAGCTAATTGACTCCGAACTAACCTCGTCAAATGGAACACAACTCATTAGTTGTTTATTAATTTGTTTTTGTTGCCTTTTTTTAGGGGTTTTTCTGCTCAATGGGGTTGCGCGAAAAAAAAAAGAAAAACCCACAAAACATTTGCTTTTTGGTTGCACAAAAGAATTCCAAATGGAAATGAAAATAATTTCGTGGGCAGCACCGTTTCATCCCCTTTGGGTCAATTAATTTTTTTTTTTTTCTTTTTAATTTCGCTTTTGAAATGAGAATGGAGATATGTGTGTTAAGTTTCAGAGGAAAATTAATATTAAAGTAGTGTCCAGTTGCAAATGGAGTCGAAGTTGAAGTTACTCCAATGAGAAATATCCTCTTCTTTCTCTCGTCTCCTTTCCAATTCACAAGTTAGCACGATGTACAAAGGTTCTTTGATATTTCACGTTTACGAAATAAATAGACCGAATGAACTGAGCAAAAAGGCAACGGCAGACGACTGCAGTCCTGTCAAGAGTATCTCGTTTTGATTGCATTTTGTTGCTCTGGTCGAGGAGGACGAGAAGGAGTTCGTGTAAAAAGGTGCATTGCTTGGAGTTAAAATGATCTCTCTCCTTCGGTGAAAGGGAATTGTATTTCAAAGTCGCTCACTGGGGAAGGAGAGACTAATTGCATTAGGTATATCATCGGTGTATCATTGAGTCCTTGCTTTTGTTTGGATTTCAAGAGTGATGACGATGGGAGGTGAGTTTATTTAGAGTTGACTATGGAAACGATGTGAATTGGTCTTTTTTGACGGAAGTACATTTGTCGATTTGGGCAGTAATCTTGAACTTTTTGGATAGGGTGTTTGCATTAATAGGATCGATTTATGTAAACAGCAGAACAGGTAAGTACCAGGCCAAAATCTGAAAATCATGTCTCTTCTCTAATCATTGACTTACTTCTTTGAAGCTATAGTATTGTATTGGAGTGGCGTAACAGCCGTTTGAGGGCCAGATCCTAGCTTTTTAGCGTCTGAACTGTGTTGTGCGTGTTATAATTTATGACACATGTGGAGGGGACCTACTGTTTAAAGCCAGTTCCGAACACCGAATTGCGAAAGCTTTTCATGACAGAAGTTCTCCAGGAGGATTATCAGTCGTTTGCTGGAGGTGGGTCCGTGAAAAATGTTTGTTTTGTTTTTTCCCTGAGCTGGATTTCAATCCGGGTACTCTTGCTCAAAAGTCCGATGCACTAACCGATCGAGGGAACGGCGCCCACGAAAGTGGAAAATCAAAAAGATAACAAAAATAGGCAGAAACTTCACCGATTCTTGGCTTCACAATCCTCCATTTGCTCAGGCTAAGTACTCACATAGATTTGATATTCATTCATTCATTTAACTTTCTTGTTAGCGATTGTTATTTTAATTTACATTTTTATAATAACTTGATTGATTGAAGATCTAGGTCAGGGACACACGTAATTTTTTTTTTCATGTAAAGAGTGGGCCATCTAGTTGTTTCTTCTGAAATGGTAGGTTATTGACACTCACAGCTGATTCCCGCTCACAACCTTGGCAAAAAAAAGTCAGTATCATACTTCCGAGTACAAAATGAGATATTTACGCTTGAAAAACTTTGAGAAATATTGAAAACTAATTTCTAAAATGAGTGCAGTGAAACCCAAAGAGTGAATTCTTTGAAAAGGAATCGTGTTGGCAGCCATCTTGTTAACTCATCACCTCGTAACTTTTATCGTAGCCCAGTTTTATAGTAAAAAAAAAACAATTACTTTAGAGTGGAAAACAATGAAAAAATCACTCCATCTCCGAGTCCAATGTTAGACTAAAGAAATACCTTCACAATAGACACAAAAAACCATGGCCTGCCGAGTTGTATGCTCGCACAGTTTGATACGCAAATAAAAAATACATCGACTGCTGAGTTGAAAATTCATGGAGTTTGATACAGAGCTACAAATCGACCCCTTTGGACTCGTTTTGTGGGGAACCGTGAAGAAACAATGTTACGACGAAACAAAACGATTCAAGCATTTAAGGTCAATATCATCCAAAAAATCTGCGAGCTATAGCCCGAAACCATCAACAAGGTCTTGGAAAATTAGAGTGACAGAATGCGATACAGCGAAACGAGTCGAGGCCAGTCGAAGCAGCCATTTGAAAAAAAACCATAATGCATGGAAAAAAATTAGTTTTGTTCATTTTATTGCATTTTTCAAAAGAAACTTATATATGGTCCACCCCATAGAATGAGGAAAATGATCAGAACACGATCAATGACTTGATAAACTAATTCTTTAGCTTGATAACCTTCGCCCAATTATTGCAAGAATTCGTAAGGAATCTTTGGAATAGCTTAAATGCAATGTCCACACTTTATAAAGCCGTCCATCTTTCTCACGCGACCTAGAAGAATCTTGGTAGTCTATTAAAGTTCGATTTGAGAAAAGTCTCAATCATACGCTTACCGTCCAGCCAATGGAAACAACCCAACCATATACACAAATGACAAATATTCATAATCTCTCCGGTTGGTCATTAAAGTCGCCCAAACTTCCATTTCGGCTTATCATCAACTTACTCCAAGCGTGAACAGCCGTAATAACTTTAAGTGCTTTCAACACGCCTTTCTACAAACACCCGAGAAAAGCCCACGGCATTTTCTACTCTTTTTTTTTTCAATTAACCGCACAAATTGAATTCTTTTCACTTTTCTTCAACCCAAGCGATGCCCGAGTGAGTAGGCTGTTGTCCACTCAACCTACTTCCACCGAAACACACTTCCACTTCGCTTCCACACAAAACAACAACAAAAAAAAAGTGAAAAAAGAAACAAATCCCCCCATGGCATCATTCATAAGCAGATTGCGATCTCCAATTTCATATTCCATTACGTGTGTGTCTCGAAATTATCTCGCCAGCAACCGTGGCGCGTTAAAAACCATGTCAGAGGCACTTCTGGGAAAAGTCAATAAACCCCTCCGAAGCGCAAACACCTTCGAGCCCATTCCACCGGGCGACAAGTGCGCGAACAATGAGCCATATTTAACGTCGTCAACTGAAAAGAAAGACGTCCATCGGCCAGAACACCTTCCGCTGAATGCATTTCGGTTCAATTTGCCTCGGCGGCTTCGGGACAAAGCGCCAATCCGTCTTACTCCATCATCTCGTAATCCGTCGACCAGATGAACTCGGCACAAAGTGCGTCACACAAAAGACGCTGCTGCATCCGTCAAGCGCACACGCACACCTCGACACACTGCAGGGCTTTCTCTAGGCACAAACACAGAGCCTGCTGTATGCACACGCTGCTTACATGAAGCTGTCGCCTCAATGAGATTGCAGCATCCATCCGTCCGGAAGCCGAGAAAAAGCCCTTCATCGTCACCGTCGTGTGTGCGGGTAACGATTTCATTGATACACTTGTGCTGCATGCGTGAGCTTCATTCGCTGAATTGTTTTGTCAGCTCACTAAAAAGGATATGCGGCTGCTGTTGTTTTTGTGCACTGCGATGGCACGGCGATAAGCGACCCCGAATATCTCGGCTGCAGGTGATGTGTTGACGGGGTGACGGCTTTTATGTGCGGATGGATTTTCGTTTGGAAACGTTAAATTGACGAAGAAAAGGCCTGAAATTATTTATTTGCATCGAAAATTTAATGTACCAGCAGTTTTGTCGCGTTCCCTGTTCAGAGGCTTAGGATGTTAGGTGTCGTTTTGTTTATGTGGAGTTGGGAAAGTTCAACATGAACGAGAACGAATTGCGAAAGTTCATAAATTCTGCGTAGAATGCTCAATGAAGCGTGTTTGCAATGGATGTTAAAATATGTCAGATTTTCGTTTTGACAGCTGTCATAAAATACAGAATTTATCATCAAGAGCTTATTACAAAATTCAACGACTTACTCTTGACCTCTGCCACAGCGATGACACGATGACAATGGATGTCAGGGCAATATTTTTGGGTGCTTAATTTGTAAACTTGGACATTTTAGCCATACGTAACTAAACTAATTTGTATGAGCCAAGATTTGGAGTCTGTGGCAGCCATGTTTTTTCTGTCTGTCAAATCCCTAGTTTATTATTCAGTTACTTTAGTTTCAGTGTGAGTAGCAAAAAAATCGTGTATTGTAGGCGTTGTGTAGGAATTTTGCTGCATAACACTGCGATATAGAGTATTCAAACTAACCACTTTGCAACTGCGTTTTTCTACCGCGAAATTGTCTGATTTTTACGAGGTCATTGACCTGGTAGAGTGATTATTTCGAAAGAACTCTATTTGGATTATTTTAAATATGTGACAGCTATGGCAAGCTTTTTTTAAGGTGTAAAATAAACGTGGTGCTGACAGACGTACGCTGTTTTTTTTTTGTCATCTTTTTCTCCGTAATCGCGTCTACATTATAAAAGCTATAAAAATTAAAAGTACAGAAATATGATTTATATTGCAGTCTTCTTACTGAAAAACAATTTTTGGTGATTTGAAAAAAGAATAGAATACTAAAAAGTTGATTAAGGCAAAAGAAAAATCTCATTTAAAACAAATTACATTCTGATCTGAACGAAATACAGTTTTTTTCTAACTAAGTAAGACTAAGAACTGGGCTTTCATCACGTAACTTTTCAGATGATCATCGTCAAGACGACTATCGTCACCGCTATCGTCAAAAGTTTGCTTCACGTATCACTATCGCTATCGTCTCGTCTATCGTCACAGTTTGAGTGTTACTAAATGCTACATTCCTTATTTGAAAATAAAAACTGCTTGCCATCTTTCATCATCATCATCATCATCATTTTCTTAGCCCGCATGTTCCACTAAAGGGGTTGCGGGGGCAGTGCACGCAAAAGAGATCTCCAGGCATCCCGATCCTCCGCCGCCGACTCTAACTCCTCGGCGGGTATGCCCAAGCGTAACCAGGCGAGCTTTTGGACTTGGTCCAACCATCTCATCCTGGGTCTACCGAGCGGTCGCCTACCTGACGGAGTCGCATTCAAGGCACGCCTCGGAAGTCGTACTGCAGGGGACATGCGTGCCACGTGGCCATACCAACGAAGTATGGATCTTTCCGTTCGGAGAAGAAGCTGCTCAACGTTTAGCTCTCCCCGTACTGTCGTGTTCCTCACCCTATCTCGGCGAGTAACTCCTACAACAGCACGCAGAAATCTCATCTCGGCAGCTTGTATTCGCGATCTTATTCTTTCGGTCATTACCCAAATCTCATGACCATAGGTGAGAGTTGGAACAAATACCGAATTGAACACCGATAACTTGGCTTTCACCCCAAGCTCGGCCTTCCTGATGACAGACCTTCCAAGCTGTTTCAAAATTGACCCAGCTTGGCCAATCCTACAGGAAAGCTCAGTATTGCTCCTCCCATCACTCGTGAAAAAGACCCCGAGATACTTAAACTTCTCCACCTGTTTCAATGGAACTCCGCTGACCTGCAGAGTGCATTGCACAGGCGTTCTAGAAATGACCATCACCTCGGATTTGTCCACGTTAACCTTCCTGCCACGTTAACCTGCTTGCCATCTTTCAATTTCCTTTTGTATTTTCAAGTCCAAAAACGACTTAAAAGTATAGGTAATGAGTGCTAAGGAGGTATAAGGCACTCCAGTTCATATAAAAATAACTTTGTCAACTGACTGTTAAGCTTGTTGAGCTCTTGATTGAACTGTTGGTTTTTTGGAACCGTCCTTTGAAGCCTTCAAAGACATTAAAATGTTTTTAATATGCTAGAATGCGCCAAGATGCTAGATCAAAAGGCCACTTCAAGCGATAAAAGCGACTAAGTATGATTCCGTCAGCAGTTGGCAGTGCGGCTTATGGCCTCGTAGGTACTTGCACTATAAGTCTTTGACATTGACTATCCTAATTGTCCGAATCAGGACAGGAAAATGACAACTGGCGTGGGGAATTCCACAGCGAATTACAAATCAAAATCTTTAAAATTACCGACCCTATTTCCATAATTAAGTTACACAGGGTACGCCAAATACAAGCTTCTTTTTAAAAATGTGATAAAAGGAACAAAATAATTTTTTTTCCGAGAAGAAGGTCCTAGCAGCCACTACTCTATATATTAGTTTATAATTTAAATTACTTGTTAATAAATAATAAATAAGTAAATAAATGTTTCCATATATCATGGCTCTTAGTAAAAGCAAACACTCCCATTAATTGTGGAATATAACGTCGTTTAAGTGACCCCCTTAGCTGGCTTTGCAGTAGCGCATTCTGTCACTTCAATTTTTCAAGACCTTGTTGATAAGCGGAGTGTTTGGGCTACACAGCAATCAGTTTGGAAATAAGTTTTTAATATTTCCCAACGTTGCTCAATCGAAAAGTGACTCATTTCATTCCGCTGGGATATGATACTGACTTTCCGGCAAGACTTCGTGTGAGAAACAGTTGTCATTGTCAAAGCAACCAATGATTTAAAAAGAAGTCACTAGATGGCTCACCCTTTAGAGCAGCGGCCATGTTTTTCTACAATATTTCCTGAGAAAAAAAAAAGAAACTCACTAATCGTTTCTTACTTGTTTGAAACTTCATTTTCCAATACCAATCCAGCAAGCTAAGCAAAAACCTACGTCTTACTAAGCCCACAGGCATATTCTTCTCACACTCTCGATTCAATTAAATAAGAAAAAACAAAAAACTGATTCCTCTTAATCGATAAAAGACTCACACCACACTCATGGCTAACCTCTGCAGTTGCCAATGGCTTTCGCTGAAGAAGTACACATTTAATTAATTTTACCATACCATGAGTATTAATTCTAAAACCGCGGTCTAAAGTGTGCGGTAAATTAGGCATTAATTTTATCCCCCCCTTCATTTTCCAATTAATTAATCCTGTTGAATAAATTGTTCTGTTATTGATGAGGTTCATTAGAGTATAGCTCGATATTTGTTTAATGAATACAAGACCACCAAATGTCCGTCAATTTTCTGAAATGTTTTTCGTCAAATATTTCATGTTTTTTTTTTCCTTTGCTGGTGGTTGCAATTGTGAAAAATCAACGAGTATTTGCTGTTTGATAAAAAGTTGAGGTTTGGAATTATTCACAAAAAAATCATCGTGAATGTAAAAACATCAAATGAATAGCAAGTGAAATGAAAAAGTTTTTGCCATTTAACGAAGAGTTGCCATGATACACCCGAAATTCTTCACATTACAAGGCTGTCAATTGAAATTGGCATTTTAAAAAACCAGCACAAACCGTAGATATATAGAATAAGCAGAAGTTTGAATAATTCTGTTTTAGTTATAACCAGTTACTGAATATTTCAGGCCGGGATATGAAGTCAAACAAATTGTTAACAAGCTGGAAACCAAGCACCAGCTCCATTTTCATCGAGGTTTGCAAAAATTAGTCAATAGGGTAGAGCGGGACTAGTTAGTTCACGGGGCAAGTTAGGCAACGGGGCAAGTTAGGCAACGGGGCAAGTTAGGCCACGGGGCAAGTAGGGCCATGCGAGTTTCTCAAGAACAGCAAACATTACACGAACAAGATCAGCTAGGAGTGAAAAGGATACACAAGATCGGTAAGATCGGTTTCACGCAATATTCTCATCAAACTAGTTGCAGCGTAATTTGCCAATTCGCCCCCTGAATAACCTCCAAGGCATAACATATATTTTTAGTAGGTTCAGCTGTGTCCAAAGAACTTCAATATTTTTCCCAACACACTGGGGCTAATATTGTCTTATGTACCTGGAAGCATTCTCTAAAAGTGCCGAAAATGGTCTTATAAGAAGTGCTCACCAGAACTTGGAACCATTTTTATTTATTTTGACTGCAATAGCGACTATTCCCTATTTGTTGTGTTTTGAATAAATTTTTTCTATATACAGTCGAGTCCCTCTAAGTCGAATTTTCACGGGACATCAAAATTAGTTCGAGTTAGAGGGAGTTCGACTTAGGCGATTGTTTTTATTTATGGAACATTGGGAAGGGTATGTCAAAGTATGACGAAAAAGTCCGAGTTAGAGGGGAATTCGACTTAGAGAAAGTTCGACTTAGCCCTCTAGTCGATTGTACATGTAAAATCATCCTTTTTGTCCTTTATGGAGGTCATTTACCCACTTTTAGGCACCTAGCCCACTTGGACTTGGCTGATTTGAGATAATACAAGGTTATCAAATATCTCCCTTCCGCCTTTTTGTCTTTTGAACTTTCCGGCTATGTACAAAGCGCTACAGAGCTCGTATCTGGCAACACTATACATCATTTGAAAGATCTTGACATAACCTACAAAACGACGGTATGCATGATTAGTTTGAATATTGCGTTCAACAGTTATAGACGTGTAAACATGGAGTTCACTAACGCCGAAATTCGCGCTATTTTAAAGTTTTCCTTCGTTAAAGGCAAATCCGCTAGAGAAACGTTCCGTGAGATTAATGGTGTTTTGGGGGATGGTATGCTATCACTTCGAACCGCGGAGGAATGGTTTCGACGATTCAGAGCCGGCGAAAACGACACCAGCCGGCGGAAGACCTGTGACGACGAATACCGATCGAATCATAGAGAACATCGAGTTAGACCGGCATGTGGCATCTCTTGACATCGCCCAGGAGATGGAAGTTAGTCACCAAAACATTTTAAACCATCTGCAGAAGGCTGGATACAAAAAAAAAGCTTGATGTTTGGGTGCCGCATGATTTGACGCAAAAAAACCTTCTGGACCGAATCAACGCCTGCGATATGCTGCTGAAACGGAACGAACTCGACGAATTTTCGAAGCGGATGGTTACTGGCGACGAAAAATGGATCACATACGACAATATCAAGCGAAAACGGTCGTGGTCGAGGGCCGGTGAATCGTCCCAAACAGTGGCCAAGCCGGGACTGACGGCCAGGAAGGTTTTGCTATGTGTTTGGTGGGATTGGAAGGGAATCATCCACTATGAGCTGCTCCCATATGGCCAGACGCTTAATTCTACCATCTACTGCGAACAACTGGACCGCTTGAAGCAGGCGATCGACCAGAAGCGTCCAGAATTGGCCAACAGGAAGGGTGTAGTGTTCCACCAGGACAACGCCAGACCACACACTTCGTTGATGACTCGTCAGAAGCTACGGGAGCTCGGATGGGAGATTTTATCGCATCCACCATATAGCCCGGGCATAGCACCAAGTGATTACCAACTGTTCCTGTCCATGGCGAACGGCCTTGTTGGTGTGAAGTTGAACTCAAAAGAGGCTTGTGAAAAGTGGCTGTCCGAGTTCTTCGCAAATAAGGAGGGGGGCTTCTACGAGGGGGGTATTATGAAGTTGCCGTCTAAATGGAAACAGATTATCGAACAAAACGGCGCATATTTGAACTAAATCCGATCACTGTAACACTTTTTATGAAGCATTGAATGATGAGCAAAAAAGCGGAACGGAACCTTATATTATTCCTCTACGGTTACATAATTTCAATTTTTCAGAATTGCATAAAGAACTCAGATGATCATTCTTTCAATTGACCCTAGCGTCATAATTGTATTATGATTAGGTTGGTATTTATGAGACTTCAAGTGGAATGTGGCTCAACTAGCCGTGTCCTACCCAAAACCCTTTTAATAAAAATGACAATTCAATCAAAAGATTTTTTGCCTAGTGGGGTCACAAATAGCGCCATATTGAGAGAATCTGACAACATGCGCAGAACGGAATCAAAATATTTATCTTACATATTCGAAGATGTGAATGTGTAAACAGATGACAATTGACAAATTGATAATACACTTTTCAATGTTGCAAGTGTTTTAATTGTGCTTTCAAAATATAGTCAGGTTTCAAAAACACTCAACTTATTTGAACCTATTGAAGCAAATGTAAGAAGCAATAGCTAATTTAAGCCTTCGATACAACTCTTGGTAACAAGAACTTTTTCTTAACAAAAAAATCCCCTCTCATAACATCTTTATAAGCTGGTAGTTTTCGAAAGCTGCACAGAGAACTAATCCATGACAATTATGCAAGCTAGAAAAGAATTATTATGCATGCCTCATTAATTTCCAAAACAAAAACTAAATATAATTAACTCATTGACTCAACATAGTCAACAGCAAATTAATTTCAAAGATCTTATTTAAAAATTCCTTCCCTTTGATTAGAGGGGGATTATCTTGATTGTTAGTTACTTCTAGAAAAACAGCAAATTCAAAGATCTTATAAAAAAAAATCCCGTCACGTTAATTAGACAGAGATGATCTTGGTTCTCTTCCTAAAAAAACAGCAACCTGCAACATAAAACTCCATCGCCTTTGCACTTTCCCATGTCTTCAAATAGCATTATAAAGGTATTTAAATTAAAAAGAACAAAAAATAACTCTTTGCAACTGGAGCACCATATTTTTCCTGTCTTTTTATGTTGCTCACAACCACCTTATTATTTTCTTTTTCTCATCAGTTTTCTTTTGTGCCCAAGGGTTGCGGCTCAGTGCTGTTCTTTTTCACCTTAAAGCCTTTTTCAGTTGTCGACAACTTTTCCACTACTTAAAGACTTAACGCTTGCCTTTTGCTTTCGCCCAGATTTTTCGTTCCCTTTAATGCCCTACGGCATTTCGATGCGTAGCCTAGTTGTACATGTGGAACAGGTGAATCCTAAATTCAAATAATAAATCCATCCATTAAACGGGTTAAACATCCAGCACTGAACCACAACAACCGAACTGCACACCTGAAAGCCATCAATAACCAATTTTTTTATTGTAAATGCTCAGATGACATTGTCAAAACTAAAATTAATAAATCCACAAATGACATCCCCCAACACCTCGAAAAAGCAAAACAAAAAAATAGGTGCAAATGCAATCATTCATGTGACCCGGTTAATTTGGATTCACTCGTCGTTAAAGCCATACAACCCCCGCCTAATTATATCCGCTCGCTTTATCAATCCGAGTAATGAATTAATGCAAACGACCCCGTCAACTGTCTTCGTGGTCAGCAATAATATATTTTTTTAAATCTTTGTCCCGATTTTTTTGTTTATTTTCAATAAATATCTATTTAGTCGATTTGTAAATTTCATTTAACAGCTAATTATTTAAATGTACCCTTGTTGCTAACGCTCTTGCGAACGCGTGTGTAATTTACAATTAACGATTTATTAATTAATAAATTATATTTTCGTGTGAATTATTAACAAACGACGCTTATTTTTGCCATTACCACCCCGGCTGGCGTGTCGGTGGTCCTTTGCCGTGCCATTGGCCATTGCCATCCCATTCATCTATTTAATTTTGAATAAATTAATTGGCTTTTAGAAAAGGCCTGTGAAAATGGTCGATTGGCAATTGAATGGTGATAAATCTAGCAATCAGTTGGATGTTTATTCTTTTTTTTTTGGGTCTGTTTTGATTCCCAGGCTCTCGCATTGTCTCTTCAACTAACCAACCAACCAACCGATCGATTGATGGAGTCTTAATTTAATTGAGGAAGTGAATTGTTTAAAATTATTATTTCACAAAGTTAATGGAGAATAATTGGGCGTCAACAGGAGCTGAAAAATAAATTAATGAAGTTGGAAGTTTTTTTGTTTTGGGGGGATGGGAGATGCTGCCAAACCCCCAAACAAAAAATGAAGAATAAATTTAATAACCTCCCGTCATGCACCTGTTGCCACCAAGAGAGATGAAAGATAGAATTTTGCATTTTTCTTTGTTGTGCGAATGCCAACTGACCAAACACACAAAAGACACATGTCCTTTTGGCTCTGTCTTGTGGCCGTTTGTGGTTGTGTTCGGCTTCAGCTGTTTCCTTTCAAACAACAGGCGGTGACTGGCGATGCATAAAAACCAAGTGAACGTGCGTTTTTTGTTCTCTGTCCTCGCGCGTGAAGAGTCAAACGCAACGCAAAAACCCCAGAAACTCTGCAGAACATTAATTAAAAATGACGTTCCGTTCGTAACGTACGAGAGGCGGAATCCACTTAAAATGCTAATTGCAACGTTTGGCTGCGACAAAAAACTTACGGGGAAACAATTTTCACACGTGATAGGCAACCGAACGTCGGAAGGACATAAAAGAAATGCCAAGCTGATGCGTGTTGCAATTTATGAGATAGATTTCTTTGGTGTGGCGATCTTTTTCTACCCTTGGGTCGTTTATTCGAGAGCATGACTGCAGAAGGGAGTAATAAAAACCGATGTTTGCGTTAGTAGCTCGGAATTAATTCGTTGTAAGGATTCTAAGGAATGTGCTTGTGAATATATTGACTGTCTGACTGTCTGAGGTGTGCCACATAGGCACACTTTTTTTTTTTCGATGACAGCTTTCAAACGCCCAAACTGAATGAACACTTTAAGGTGAGCACGCATGCAGGTTAACATTTATGGTCTGCTTTAGTACTTCGCATAATAAAACAAAAAAAAAGACTCTTGCGTTAGGTGTTTTCTGTGAGTTATGGAGAGTCGTTTTGTTTGTTTAACGATCGTTTTGATCGGTTTAATGCGGTACGACTGTAAAAAGACTGCAAGACGATGGTAGAAAGGGAGCGTAGTGGTCATAAACTGGTTAATACGACGAAAAGAACAAGGAAATTGCTTTACAGTGCATTGTCGACAATCGTTCTGGCGTTGAAAGTCTTCTCCGACCCGACAACTCCTCTTGGCTGCAATACAAGTGAAGTTTGCACCTCCATTGTCTTTCCTGGCATTGAGTGGTGTGTTGAGCACTCCTCAAACGAGAGCTAAATGGATCAGGTCCAAACTGAACCTAGCGAAATGAGAGAAACATTTTATGAGGTCAGACTTTATCTGCTAAGGTTGTTCCGGGGACTTTATCGTACCAACGTTGGGGCTGTTTGAATAGTTCAAATAAAACATGTTTTAGAGCCTCATCGAATTTCGGTTTCAACTGTGAAATGCTGACCTACTTTCTAGAAAGGTAGGTATGGACAGTGTTGAAAATAATGTGTCAATTAAGTGCTTTAGGCATTTGGTAATCAACGTTTATCGTCAACGAAATAGTGGCTCAACATTTACACTCTACAAAAAAAACTTATCGAATAAAGATGATTGAATTAAATTCAGTTCCAGCTTTCGCTGAAGATTCGGTGAAGATATCGCGATTATCGTAAGCGACATTTTAAGCAAAGACGAGTTAATGATGCAGTTCCGCGCCTTTAATAAAGCTTTCCATTTATAAATAACGGGGCAAACAAAATTCATCATAAATGATATTTACACATTTCTTAGCTCAGACAAAAAACAAAAAGGCTCTTCCGGAAAATGTTCATTTTGTCGCTTACGAGCAAGGTTGTAAAAAAGGAGTAAATATGGCCGAACGAGGAGCCAAAAACATTTTTTTCTAGTCCCAAATATAAATTGCATGTGCCTGATTGACACCTATTCCTTTTTGTTTCCAAGGAAAGTGGGGATAGAATTTAATTTTAAAGCCATTGCCTTACAAAATCACTATGAACAGCAAAAAAGAGTAAAAAAAAATTATGCCAAAAACAGAGCCAAAAACTGGGAAAAAACCGGAGATCAAAAAAGAAGGTCTTAAAACGGGAAGAAAAAAAAGAATTCTAAAAAAACGAGAGGAAATATGCAGATAATAACAAGTAAAAAGAATCGGTAGGTTTAATAAGAAAATGTAAGTAAGACATGTCTTTCTAGAAGTCAAGAACGAAGACGCTCCTCGCAAATAACCCAACTTGTAAACCAAATAAAAGAATTAAATGGTGCAAATTTTTAAACGCAAGCTTTAACTTAAAAGAAAGTGGCCCAAGTAAATACGCGTATAGATACCCCACAACGTTTTTACCTAAACATTCAGTGTTTAGTGTAGAGAGCAAATTTAATTTGTTCGGAAAAGATGGCAAAGTCAGAGTCTGGAGAAAATAAAATGATGGAATGAATTCTTCGAAACAATATTGTGTCAACCGTAAAAGAATGTCGCGGTTTGGTAATGATGTGGAACTGCATGTCGAGAGCTGGTGTAGGGAATTTACATTTTATTGAGGGAAATGATCCATTTTTTCTGTCTGCTTTATGTAACTAAAGATCCTTAAAAATAATTAAAACGCTTTTGCAGTGAAATTGTGGCTATCGTTAGGATGGTACTTCCAACAAGATAACGATCCAAAAAATACTGCAGGAATTGTACGACTTTGGCTTCTCTACAATGTACCAACACTCCTTCATTCCCCTCACCAGTCCACCGATTTAAACCCAATGAAGCATCTTTGGGAAGAGCTGGAACGCATAATTAGAAAAAGTACGAAAATGACCTAAAATGCTCTTTCTGAAGAATGGTCTAAAATCTCAATAGAAACCATAAGGAAGCTTGTTCTTTCTAGAAAAATTCGGCTTTAAACTGTTCTTGAAAGAAGGGGTCCCAACAAATGTTAGTATAGGTCAAAACTAAAAAAATATAAATTTAACTTTTTTTTACTTTTTTTGTATGTGTACTTTTTGTGGTCAAAAATTGTTTTTTTTTTTTTTGTTTTCTTTTTATTCTGGATGTTAATAATTTCATTCTGCCGGATTTATGAAAATTGCATCATCTTTTTGTTTTTGTTTTTTTTTTTTCAAAATTTTTGACGAAGCTTTGCTATCTGGGTATGTAAATTTTTTTGAGCCGCTGTATAGGGCACTAGTAAACATTTTTTTATTAAATTTGTTGTCGAAGTTTTGATGGGTATGTATATTTGGGCTACAAATCTTAAGCCCAGTTTTTGAATTTGTAGTCTACTTTATCTATAGCAGACAGTTAGACTAAATAACCGATTGCGGATTTGAAAAAAAAAAATATGAAACTTCAAAAATTAAAAAAGCAAATTTGAATAGTTGGCATTTAATACAAATTTGTTTCTTAAAGATAAGAAAGCTTTTTCGTAGTTTTGAAGTTAGAGCATAAACACAAGAATAAATTCGTCTCTATGTCGACCACAATTCTAATTTGTTGTTGTGATACGTGATGAAATAAACAAAAAATAAGATCTGCTTTATTTCAGTATAAATTTCAACAAATATTTCAAAAAAATAAGGGTGTGGGATGATTTTCGTTCTTTCATGTTTATTTTTGACCAAAATGCGATCTAAAATCGACTGGAGACATCGCAAATACCGCCGCCAAAGAAGTTCATCCAGAAACAGTTCGAAGGGTGTTAAGAGCTGTAAGAATTCATGGAGTAGTGCATAGGAAAAAGCCGCTGACCAGACAGGTCAATGAAAGAAAAGGCTTGAGTTTTCTAAGCACAGTATTTCTGAAGGTTGCAGCTGTGCTATTGACCCACTAAAGTCGGTACAAAATTTTCGAAGACAATAGCCGAGGCACAGAACAGACATACAGAATGTTAAGCAGGCTCTAAGATTCTCCACTTTATAAGGCTGTAGACAGAATCTTGTGATGCATGTTTCTAGATTTACGAGAAAAAAATCGAGTTGACTGACTGATTGATTCTAAGATTTTCCCAGCTCCTTTGCCAAGGTGCACGAGAAGCTCTCGTTAGTCCATAAAAACAATCTTAAGAACGAATCTCCGCTTCAACTTAACCTGAGAAATCATCCATTTTGTTTAATGACGAGAATTCGTGACAAAATCACTTGCTACGGCGTTTTCATTCAAAGACTCCCAGTCAGTGACACCACAAGTGTTATAGCTATGCATGTCCCAATCCAGTAACCAACGATTTACGTCCTCTGTCCACCCCTTATGCAAATCATAAGCAGTCATTAAAATCCAAAAAAAAGCCATAATGAAACTAATATGTCACGTAGCATCATAATTAACTTCCTGTACACCTCCATTGGACCTTAAAATTGTTCGTTCTCACCTTGACACTCCCTCTCGTCGGCCGTTGGGATTTACGGAAGAAAAACAAAATCCATAAAAATGATTTACGCCTGTGACTGACTGACAGAGAGCGTGTGATAAATTAATGATTCCCCCGCCATTTGTTTGCTCAACCTCATTAAATTGCCATCGTTAAGTCATCAAAGCGGCCCTCTACTCGGCTCGACCACAACAAACATCTCCCTCGCACAAAGTCAATGCTATTAAGGAACAATGCCTGCCTTAACTGTAATCGGCATTATCCACAACATGCCTTTTTTCGATTTTTTTTTCTTTTTTTCCCATTCCTCACGACATTTGTGGTCAGTTTTGCTCGCACAGAGAGAGAGAGAAAGACAGAGACAGGCCAACAGAAGCTCCTCCATCCGAGAGATACGAATCTATCATCGATTGTTAGGAGGGGCCTGTGGAAGTGGGCAACAACTCCGCTCCAAAGAAGAAAACCTGCTCTTGGCGCGCTGGAGGAAGTAACATCTGAACTTCAATCGGCTTAGTGTCCGCTGGGCCCGCACCGAGAAAGCCACCGAAGGAAGAACCACAAGAAGATAACAAAGCAAATAATGAACGCCCCAGCAGCGGAACCAAGTGAAAGTCGCTGCCAGTAAACAATTATAGGTCATGTTAGCTCCCTAATCCTAATCCTACTTGACTCACGCCACAGCGGAGCTGGAATGCGCCCACGGAGTTCACCGGGTATCTTAGCGCCGCTGCCACCCGACTCCGCTCCGACGACAGAAACTGGTTTCCCCACAAAATTTGTAAACACAAACGAACGAACGAAATTTTGCGTCGTTTTTTTTATGTAATTTATGTTAAATTCTATTAACACAAAGCCACGCCATCTATCGACGAGTGACTCGCCACCGAGCGACGCCTGATTTACTGCAGCGCGCTAAGATTCAAAGTCAGGGTCATAAAAACACGACAACGACGCTGCATATGTTGTAACCAAGAAAAAAAGAAAGAAAGCCTTTCACTCGGGACGAGTGACGCTGCTGCGGTTGTGGTTGCGTTTCCTGTCAATCTGCGACGGCCAGTAAGTCGGGGTTAGGTTGAATGAACTTCGGAGATCGCTCTCGGGTGACTTGAATTCGAGTCGCAACCAAGCTGGGAACACGGCACGCCACAAACGAGATTCTCGATGGAGTAACAAGTTTTTCACTTCATCGTCGTTTTTTTTTTTTTTTTTTCTCCCCACTTACAGCAAAAAAAAAAAAAAAACTCGAGAGGCGCGCACGTTTCGGATCGCATTTTGTTTTGGTTATGCAACAAGCTGGGGTCTCATGAAGGAGAGGCGCGTTACAGAAAATCGCCGGAATGAAATAATGGTTTCACTTTTCCATTAGGCTAATTGTGGACGCTTGAAATTGTTATTAATAGCTTGGACATGGATATGAGTGTTGCGGCATCATAAATCATTGTGTGTGTGCTTTAAAAAAAAAAAACAGTGTGAGAGAGGCTTTGGTGCAGGTTGCGATGCTTTCTGGGATGGGAGTAGTTTTTGAGGTTCTTTAAAAAGTTTTGAATTTCCTGAATACGGCAGCTGAGGGCGCGGTCTCTAATTAAATTTTCTTCGGTAGAAGTCTATAGTCCATCACCTACGGTAGAAAACTATAATTCATAGCTTTAGGACGGACGATGTTAGCTCTCTAGTTTGCTAATTTTAAATTCTGTAAGCTACAATCTAGTCTTCAGTCTAGTCAGTCAGTTCCAGTTCTGTAAGCTGCAATCTAGTCTTCAGTCCTATACACTAATTCAGTACTTATGTTCCATTTTTAAATGCATACAACGAAATTTGTCCAAAGCTAATAATTTCTTTCTGAAAAAAAACTAGGCAATCTGTAGGATCAATAAATGCTCTGCTAAAACCAAGCTTTGTTTTCGTACTACCGATCTGACTTGTAGGATCGATAAATGATCTGATAAAACCAAGCTTCTTCCTTGAATTTTCTATCTAACCCCCCAGAACTCGTTTTCTCAGTCTTCACTCTTTGACTCACTGACTTCTCAATCTTAGTACCACGCGGCATATAGTGTTCCTTAAAAAAAACAAGCATCACGTCTATGAATTCTATGAAAAAGGTCGCAAAGGTTTACCAAAAATCAGGTAAGTAGCCATGTCAGGCATTAGGCATGTTCCAAACGAGTGATGAGTGTTCTCAGAAGCATTATCAAATCTCAAAATTACTTCTGGGAACTGTTTTACACTTAGAATTTTGTAGAAGAGAATTGTAATATTCCAACACAGTGGCTTAGGAAGAAAATAATTAACCCTGAGCCTGATTTTTCATCGTAAAGTTAAGAAAAATTAAACAAGATGTTTAACATGTTGTCTTTAAAACAACCCTTATCTTACCGACAGAGACAAATGTATTTGAGAAGGTGATTCATAATTTATTCGAACTATGACTTCATAAGTTACAGACAATCCGACTTCTTCTTGGAAGCTCTAATCACTTATTTTCAATAGTGCTTTGTCGAAATGGATAATCTGCGTAACAGCCCATACAGGGCCAGAGCATAGCCTGTTGGCACCTCCGCTGCGTTGTGCGCAATATAATTTGACACATTTGTCGAAATGGATGAAGAATGAAATTCAAAACGATATTTCCTAACGTCTGGCAAGTGTCTGATCGCACTTAAATCACCTGTTTTTTTAGAACAGGGAAAAGAAATACTGTGGACACTCGATATATCGACACTATCTTTTCCTTCATTTAAAAAAAAAAATGCGGAATGCTTCAAAGAACGTGTGATCCTTGCGCAGGGGTCATCCCAGTCATATCAATTTTACTATATGTTCTGTCGAAGCAAGAATTCGTTAACTTAGATTGTTCGATATAGTATTTACTTAACGTATATAAGAAAAACTTGTAATCCGGAGAACATTTTTCTTTTATCCGTTTTTTTCTTCTAGGCGTGACATGACTTTTATGACTTTTATGACATTGTCCTTTGTTTCTCTTTTTTTCTTGTATGAGTTTTTCTTTTATTAAGTACTGTAATTTTCCCTGATCCCTCGGTGGGGCGTCTTTGAAAAAAGCATTCAACAAATTAAATGAGATCAGTTTTAAATAATCCCCTCGATAATTTCAAGTTAAACGAATGCTTTCTAAGTAGTCTTAGGTTTTAGGTGGGAGTGACTGCCACGAAGATTCGTGGCCCACGGGGGTCATTGGTTAGCCCACGTCACACTTTCGTTTTTTTAAGCCCACACTCGCCTAAAAATTTCCTGCAAATAATAATAATTTGCAATTTTATTTTGCTCCCAATTTGAAAAACAAAAGAAACACATTTGCCTTATAATGGCCTAACGTCTACATTAGCCAATTCACCAAAATCCTGAAAGAAATTCTTTCTTGTCAACATTGGTTGATTTTTAGGGTTTCGTTCCAAAGGAATAACGAAACCCTTATGGAATCACTTCGGTGTCTGTCTGTCTGTCTGTCTGTCTGTCTGTCTGTCGCCTTTTACATATTTGACTATAACTTATAAGTTCTTTGTAGTTAAGGGATGAAATTTGGACTGAAGGTGTATCTAGGCAACCCAAAAATAAATCATGCACCCTTTTTGGAATTAGTCGCAGATTAAAGAAAAAGTTAGTACTAATACTAACGCTTGAAAAAACGTTTACACACTTTGATGGTCGATATGGGTGTCATTGGAAAGGGGGCGGTGCCCTGATTATGAAAATGTCTGTCTGTCTGTCATTAGGCCTTAACCTCGGTAATTGGCGAACCACTAAGAATTTAGAAATAAAACTTCGCTAAAAGACGTATTTCACTTGCCCAAAGAAAGTTCAGGAAAAAAATTTTAAGAAAATTTTATACCAGCGAAAAGCTTAGTACCAATACTAAATTTTAAAAATAAATTTTTTTTACTAGTTCCTTGATATGGGTATCGTTGGAAAGAGGGTGATAGTTAGATCAAAAAGTTGTACTATATTAATCATCTCACTCTTATTGGTAAGAAGTTATTAGCCAACCAATTGCCAAAAACTGACTTGTGTACCGTGTCCCCCACCTTACTTTCTAGAATATTTGACCAAAAAATCTGAAAAAAATTGGAGTTATGGGGCAACTCATCGCAATAGCCCAAAATTATCCGAAAATTGTGTGTGATTTTTTATTTGTACTAAAATAAATTAATTACTAACTTTTTTTGAAAAAAATGTCACGGCAATATTTTAAGTGAGGTACCATCGGATAGGTCCTGCAAAATGAAATAGAGTTTTTATTTTGAACTTTTCATTTGGAAGTTAAGTTTTCGAGATATTAAGCTTCAAAGTCGAAAAAAAGGCGTCCCCCCTCTCTCATTTCCACACCCGTTGGTCTAAAAATCTGAAAAAAATCTAGAATGTAGATCTTGATGTAATCTTTGTGTTAAAATTGGTTTGAGCACTCTGGCTTTAATAGTTTTCGAGATATTGGCCAAAAACCAAAAAACAACAACACTCGAATTTTGAAGATCCGAAAACGCCATTTTGTAGATCTCGGCGAAAGAACAATAAAATATTATGTAAAAAAAAATATTTTCATACGATTTTTCCAGATATTAACGATTTAAATCAATTCAGTTACCTGCAAAAACGATGAACTGACGGCAGTCTCAGTGTCGCTTGCGGCATTTCATCCCCTAAATTGCACCAAAGCAATTTTCACACGGCTGGCGCGATCAGCAAATGGGAAAGGATTTTCTTTTGTTCAGTTTCGTT
The DNA here is from genome assembly GCA_905187475.1 of Syritta pipiens. Classification (NCBI taxonomy): domain Eukaryota; kingdom Metazoa; phylum Arthropoda; class Insecta; order Diptera; family Syrphidae; genus Syritta; species Syritta pipiens. The sequence continues at coordinate 100,876,365 of LR994571.1, read as the reverse complement.
CGAAATGAAAGAATTTTAGTGATTGAACAGTGAATTGAGTTTAATTTGATTTGACTATTTTAGTTTGTTGATTTCTTAGACTTATATTAAGTCTAAACTACTAATCTGTTTGCGAACGAAACCCTCGGCGGGTGATCAAAACTCACACTTGACCAGTTTTTTTTTTTTCGACTCGATTCCCTACTCTCTATAACTTATAAGCGTCTTTTATGAACAAACCTATTACCACAAGTTCAAACCTGTTTTTTATTTATTGGAAATTGAAAAGTAATTCAACAATGATATACGAAAGTCGCTCCTTTAACAGAAAATTATGGACTGCCCTTAAAAATCTGTGAAAAATTGTACAAAGGTTTTAAATATTGAATCATGAACTTTGACCAAACTCTTATTCATTTGATTTGTTTCTTTTTTTATTCAATCTTGTTTTTTTAAGCTCTTGCTTTTTTTAAAAAGTAATTTGAAATTTTTATTCGATTATTTGAGTTTATAATTACCAAGAGTCGATTGTATTATCATTCAAAATAGTTTCGTTAAAAGAATGTTTCATCGTTGGATCTACAGAAAAAAGAAATTCCGTAACTGGATTAGAGCTGGACTTAAGTTGTTGTTATGCTGAACTAGATTCCTATTGTACAACTTTTTCACTCCATTGTACTTTAATTATGCCATGAATCACCAAAACACACATTTTATTAACAATGCAAATAAAGATTTTTCTTTTTTTGACTTTCTTTTCTTGTGTTTATTAACTGTGTCAAATCATTCGCCCTAATTTAGGGCGAATAACAAACTAGTTTTCTTTTAGAAAATATTTTTCGCTTTTAAACACTAACAGTCCCCAATAAAATAATAAAATTGTTTTAACAGTTTTTATTTATTTCTAAACTCAAAATTTCTTAGTCAATAAGAGGCCTCACATATCGCGACCTAACCGCCAAATTATCGTAAGCGACATTTTAAGCAAAATTGAGATACAATTCGATAGTTTATTCGATTGCGTGTCTTTCTCCATCATTGGTTTTCTTAATAAAGCATTACAGTTATAATTAACAAAGAATACTTTTTTCTATTGCTATTAAGTGCTCTTGATTTTACCCGGGTAATACCCGATTTTCGAGTTTGCCCGTGTACCCGGTTATCAAGAGCACTAAATTTTACCTCAAACAAAAAAATCAACTAAAAAATAAATATCAACTGTATAATTTTCATTTTGTCGTTTACGATAGTTTGCCGGGTAGGACGCGATATAAGCAATGTTTTCGCTTAAGTTTGTGAAACAGAAATGAAATTAAATTCATCGTGTTCAACTGGGACCAAAAAAGGCTTTTTGGAACGAAATTTACGCAAATTTGCGTAGAGCCCTTAGACCTGCCATCTGTCAATTGGGTACGTTAAAGTTAAAAAAAAAAAATAGTCGGCGTAACAGCCCATACAGGCCCGGAGCCTAGCTTTTTCGTGTTGAAGTTAAGTCACTCTTTGTTTTCTTTTTGCCGCCGTTGGTGGTACTGTTGCCTTTCACGTAGTTCCAGCAGCAGGGGAAAACTAATTTTTTTTGTTCACTTCACCAACAACGAAGTGCAAGATCCCGAATATTCTTACTGCACTAAAAGACGTCTGATGGAGACTGATGAATGAGCAGATCCGATAGGCTGAAATCAAGTATACGAATTTCCTTAAAACTCGTTAATAAATTCATATTGCACACAGTGGGCATGAACAGGTTAAAAAGAGAACACAGTGCAGTTAACAACGATCCGTTGCAACTAAGAGCACTCCCACCCCAAGGCCAACTCAGCCTCTTTATGCAGTCAGTTCTGAGGTTAGACATTTTCAATCTGCTTCAACAGACTCTCTACTAATCGCTTCGCCCAAAGTGATTCCCCTTCCCCATTGAGACAATGATTTACGATAAAAAAAAAAACAAAGATTTTATCCCAAAAAAACTTGAATTCAAAAGACAAAACTAAGATTAGCCAACGACCCTTGTTAAGATCCACCGCCTGCCGCCATAACTACTGCCGCCATAAATTTTCGCCAGGTTCTCCATAATGGCGAAACTCTTAACGCGCGTCGCACCCCTTTTGCCGTGCTCAAAACTTTTTTCATTTATAATATATACTCTCGTAATTAAATGCAAAAAAACGAAAAAAAAAAAAGAAACTTACAAAGAAAGGAAAAATGCAAATTATGAATACATAATTAGAACCTTAACATTTTCCTTCGTGACGCTATGTAGGTGAGGTGGCTGGATGGCTGAGTCTGTGGGCTCGGTCGACGCCGCCGCCGGCTGCATCAGCAGGGGAAAGGGTTAGTTGAGCGTCGGATTTAGAATTTAAGCAGCGCGCATTATCATCATTCGCTCATTTGTTGAAATTAGGTCACTTTTTTTTAAACTTCTCCTCGGTTTTTTTTTTTTTTTTTCACTTTCCTTCAATAGAAGTTTTGCAGGGACGGCTCCTTACAGCGTTAAGCACTCTTAAGCTAATTGCAGAGGGTAAAAAGTATTTCTCAACAATAAAAGAAGCACGCACACAGAGAGAGAACGTAGGTAGTGGATACTCTACGATGGGAAACTTTGCGCGCCAAGTTAAATAGCGTGCGTCTAAATGGACCTTAAAGAGCGGTTTATGAACAAAAACAAATTATAGAGCAAAAAGGTGGATGGGGAGATTATGTTGTTGCCTTCCCTGGAAGAATCTTGGATTTCAAAGATTTCCAACAACGACGCCGACAGACGGACGCGCGTCGCCCTTGTCGTCTCGTGTGCGGTGTGTTGTAGGAAAAACAGAATTTCCACTCGCATTATAAAAGTAAAGAAAAAAAATTACAAACTTCGGATGCAAAGAAGGGGAAATTAGTTCTGGCAGCATTGCTGTGTGGTGGTTCTTTTCGAAAGGAACGACACTCCGCCAGCCGCCAACTGTGCCGGTGGTGGTGAGGCGGTGGATATCTTTTGAATAAGTTCGTTGTTTTAGCATTGTGTGCTAATTGCTCATCTATGCAGATTTGAATTAATTAATTTGTAAATTCTTCGTTTCTCTCCGCGCTCGGTAAGTGAATTTAGTAGATAGCGACATGAAATTATAATTTTTCCTATGAACGCGAGCTGGATTTTGCAGATGGGGGAGTTGTTTAACGCTCGACGAAGCTCAAAGTGTTCTTGTTAATAGGTGTTCTCTTCAACTGAGAGGTGGGAGGTGGTAGTTCTTTGAATTTAACTCGAAGATACTTATCACTTTGAAGGACTCTTTGAATGTGCTGTAAGAGGGATAAGCTTTTGGTTATGGAACAACCACCGAGTACGGATAAGTTCAAGTGGTAAACAGGAACATTCTCATGGTCAAATTAGTGAGCGGATCTCTAAAGAGCAGCGGATTTGTAGGGATTTTTAAATAGACTTGGAAGGTTTTGAAGGTCAGTCATGAGCAATTCCCAAACAATTTGTCTAATGAACATAGCTCATAATAAAGTCGGCGGATTAATATGAATACAATAATGAACAGGATAATATAACTAAGCTTCTTCATTACTGAAAACTGAATATTTCTTAAAGACTTCACCAATACTTTTACTTCCTTAGAGCAACGAACCATAGTCTAGTACCCCATGAGTTCTAACGATGACAGGCGCTTTGTTAAAACTCTCTACACATAATTTTAAAATGATGCCTAGCAAGATCCAATTTAAAAAGTTAACCAAATACAGTCGACTCCGTCTAAATCGAATTTTCCTCTAACTCGAATTTTTTTCCTTACCAATTTTCCATACAAAACCATCCTCTAAGTCGAACTCCCGAACTCTAATTCGAACTTATTTTGATGTCGCGTAAAAATTCGACTGTAATAGCAAATTTTTTAGAAAACAAGTACAATTCCAACTCAAAAATAAACTCAATTTTGATTTCAACGACCTTCAAGGACCGTCAGCCTCCACTTTGATTTTCCTCTATTCAATGACTTTTTTATCATATCTAAGCGGCATGCCCACTACCACCACTAAATGCTGCTTAAATAGCTGGCTGAGAAACATGGCTAATCACTACTGGACATAAGCGGAAGGTAATAGACAAGCCAAACTGTTCATATTTTAAGAAAATTTCAATAACATTCTAGACAAAAGACCTCGCATCTACAATTTTTTTCCAAAAATTCCAAAAAAAGTGATCAACAATATTTGTTTATCAAAATAAGATCTTCAAGAATGTTGTTCAATCACAGTTTTGTTTAGCATTTTATTCAAAAGTCTTGTCATTTAATGTCTTCGTATCAAATTTCACTCCAAAATGAGTGAAAATTGATATGGATGTCTAAACGTTTTAAGGTTGACAAGCTGCCAGCTGCATTTAGAAATCAATCAGATAAGTAAACGTTTCAGAAAAACTAAAAATCTTGTGAATGCAGCCATAAAAGTGAAAACGTGTAGGTCCATTTCTGAAATTTGAGGTCGTTGTTTTATGTGGGTAATTAGTAAACAAATTTCTATCTATGGGATTAAGAACAAGTTTGGGAATTTGATTTTGATTTAAAGACATTCTTAGGGACGCAGTTCGTGTCAAAGTATCAAGTTTACATCAAAATGGTTGTGGCCAGAAAAATTATGGAGTTCAAAGTTGCAAGATTACAGCCAATGGCAAAATGTTGTTTGTCCAAACTGCATAAAGCACAAATTTGTTTATAGTGTCACTCTAGTTCCGAACATATGTTCAGTAAGTCAATCCTTATCACTAGGGCAACTGAAAATATCCGAAAGCATATTTTTTTTGCGAGGTAGCGTTGAAAATTCCGTAAAATACATTTCGTATAAAACTTATCATTTTGAGCTCTATTCGTTGGAGCATATTTGTGCATATTTAGGCTACAAATGTATATTTTTTTAGATTTCACTCTTAAGAGCTCTTATTTCGGATTATTTTTGCATTTTTAGGACATATTTTAGCATTTATGTGATGTTTTCGAAATTCAACAGTGAATAAATACGCGGTCTCTAAGAAAATGGCATTTAAATTTGCACCTATTACATTCGTTGAAGCAGAAAGAAGTTTGTTAATTGTACAAAAATGTCTTAGTAAAAAATGCTTTCTGACAATTTAAGGAAAATTGTGTACATTTATTGCAACAAACATTTTAATTGATTATAACTCAAACAGAATTTTGCTATTATAATACTCTTTCTTTAAATGAATCAAAACAAAAAAATTTTATTTTCTCAACTATAATAATTGAAAGCAACGTCCGTCTTCTATGACTAATAATAATCGAATGCCTTACAAATTCTCTTCTCTCTCCGGTAGTCCCTTTTACATTTTGGTCTAATTCGTAGAAGATTGTTTGAATTTATGGCCTGCTATGATTTATATTTTTAAAAAATAGTGCTTCAACCACAAATTAGCTAATACAGATACCCAAGTCCTTCTTCTCGAGCCCCTAGATCTTATTTAACAGCGTTTTTTATAACATTTTGTGTCTGTGAAGATGCTAGGCGCTGGCCCTGTATGGGCTGTTACGCCGACTATTTATTTTTTTTTGTGTCTGTGAATGCGTGTAAAAGTTTTGAACAACAAATCAAACAAATGCGTGTAAAAATGATGAGCTAGTGTTCGATGATTTCTGAATTACCATTAAAATACTTCCTGTATTTCGATAGGCGCGGGGAAATAGCGGCTGCTATGATGGCTGTCTGTGGTTTTAACTCAAGGCCTGCTACAATATGCTTAAGTAATTGGGTTGCTTTTTAAAGGCTTCCTAAATTTCCAATTTGTGTTCTCCTTAAATAAGGATTAATCAAAAATAATATTTTTCGTGAGCATTTTCTACAAAATATTTTAAGTGCCATAAACGGTTTTTTAAGAGCATATTCCCGGTTACATTCATTCAAAGTAAATGTTGCATGAACTTGAATGTTTTGCTGAACTTTATTACGTTTTTTGCTATTCTATTTTTTTCTTTCAATGAACTAATGCGGAATAACTATAACCTCTTACTTTTATTGAAATTGTTTACTTTGCTTTCTAAGAAACATTTGGAGTACAATCTTCCAACAAAGAACTGTATGATATAATGGAGCATGACTGTATAAAAAACATGTTTCCGGAATAGATTACGACAAAAAAATTTCTGTCTTAAACCAAACTTTGAATGCTAATTTCGATGCGAAATTAAATTAGTTACGTCCTCTGATCAACAAGATTTGATAAATCGAAAAAAAAGAGACACGGGATCTCTAACTTATTTGTTTCTGTTTATTTATTTTTTTTTCTTCTCTTTGACATAAATAAATGAGAATCATGATGATGTGAAGCACAAATTCATGTGGCGATCTTTCGGTTATACATAATTTGAATTTTATTTCAAACAAATTAGATATGGAAATCCTGATAAGGTGGCGAATCTGAAATTGATGTTAAACAGGAGTCTTAGAATCAGAATTTATTTGTTTCATATTTTTAGTTTGACCGGAAAATAAAATTAGTTTGTTTTTTCTGAAACCAGTGTGAGGATCGGTGGAGCAAAGTTGACCATCATAAGCAGTTGGAGACTTATACAATGTTTCTGATACGAACTTGGATATTCTGTTCGGTGCTTCGTAAAAAGGTAGACAGTGAAAAATATTTTGTCTAGACATAATTTTTCAGTCTAAAAGTTTGTTAACATGATAACATTCACTAAGCAAACAAAAAACATGTAAAAACTGAAAATTGCTTGGCCACGGCCCACAGCTGACGAAAAAAAATTCAACAGTTCAACTTTTCGAAAAAGGCCACAAGAGAATTTACTATAAACAATAACTAAGCCACATCCTTAAGCCATATTCAATTGTTAAGATTTTCAGTTGCTTACCCAACAACCAATCACACCACGAAAACCACAGCAAAGCTTTTAAATCGAGAGATGAATGAAACGCCATGAATAAAAGAAATTAAATTTTTAAAAGTAAAAAATTGCTTCCAAATTTTTAAGTTTGTCAAATAATCACAGCCTCCTAAAACTTATTTTGCATGTAACTTTATTGAAAGCGTAAGGCGAATCAATCGAAGCAAAAAAATATGGAACGAAAAATTTCAACAAATAAAATTTACGAAAACTTGCGATGCAATTGTGCTTGGCAGACAGGCAGGACTCGCCCGGATTGTTTAGATACTTTTAGTGGTATCCAGGGCCCCGCTTGAATATAATTTGGCCCATCAAAAGAGCCCCGGTTCTGTAATTTGAGATTAATTTCCAGATGTGATCCCATTTCAAACTGGCGACCTTAAATGCAATAGATCACATCAAATCCTAGTCCAAGTAGTCTAAGAAGTCGTCCTCCATGAAACGAATGCAATCGAAGTCACAACGTTAACATAATTCTTATTTCAAGCAAAGATGTCATAAAACCATTGTGAGTTGCAATTTCTGTAATTATCAGCTAAACGCATCATGATGTCACCTCTTGATACGCCTCGTCAACGCTTCTCTTATCACATTACATCACGTCACGGTACATTTATGGTCATCCTACACAAGACCTCGCCATATTTGAGATGCAGTCGGACATAAATTCCATCTGAATTTGGATCTGATTCCAAGGGCGAACAAGGTGAACGTTGTAAAGCATAAATCGTCACTGAGTTGACGTTGCGCACCTCCCATGAGTTGATTGACAACTTTTTTTTTCTTCAAACCTTTTGACCAGCCGACCCCCGAATGCCATAAATTTAAAAAAGAAAACCTTAAGAATAAAATTTATTTATTCATTTCCAGATACATATCTACACTCGACTGCCCGTCATATGCGTCGTGTGTGTGCAGCAGCGAAATTAAATTAAGAAATTGAAACTTTGGACAGCGAGTCTCGAGTGGCAATCGCCACCCAACAACCATCCAATTTATTATTCACATTCTGATGGACAGCATCGAGGAAACGAGTGCTGCTGCTCTTCAGCAGAATCCAAAAAAAAAAAAGAAAAGAAAAAAAATCAGTTGCATCGTGAAGAGATTAATGGTTCGGAATAAAGTGAATGAAGTAGCGTCGCAACAATGCGTTGTGATGAACGACGAGCAAATTTGGTCTTCACTGACGTCGTCTGACGGCAGATTTTGTACTTATGAATCGTGTTCCGTGGGATTTTCAACTTAAATCACGTTAATCTTCGTAATTGTTTGAATTTAAAAGTAAACTTGAGCAAACAGCACATTTAATTGGTTGTTAATGTCGTCAGGCAACTGGCGGGAAAACTATAAAAGGGGAGTCATTAGATCAAATCTTTGTAGGGAGTTAATTTCGTTGTTGCACACATGGGAACGGAAGAGGGAAGAGGTTATTTACATTTTGCTGATAAGGAGATAAGATGAAGTTGAGGAAGATAAGGAACGATGAGGAATGATGAATACGGTGCTGGAATGAGTGATCGTGGGAAAGATCTGTGGTAGGTCGGAACGCATTTTGATGAACGCATAAGGCAGAACGAAAGGCAGAAACATCCTTCGGCTGTTTTATTTACTGAGCGTTGGAGTCAAAGCACTGTCCGCAAATTTTTGCTTTTATTGAAAAATCATGGATGACAGCCTAAGAAGGGCCAAAGAGTAGTTTTTTTGCAACCACTGTGCGTGGCTTGAGTTCTTTCCACATGTGGATGACACCATCCAGGCTTACTAGACAGCACATACATACATTGGGTGGCGTAGCAGCCCATTGAGGACTAAAACCTAGCTTTTCGTGCCTTCACTGTGCTATGCGCATTATAATTTTTGTTAATGTTTAATGCCAATTCCGAACGGCAAATTATTACAGCTTTTCATGACAAAAATACCGCCAGTCGTTCGGTTCCAGACAGAAATTCTCTTTATCAGTCTTTGGCAAGTGGTGGGTCTGTGCTTTTGTGATTCCTCCGACTTTATTTAAAGTCCACTCTTTGAAGCATCAACCATGACGACCACATGTTTATTAATACTATGGGATAGAGGTCAGAATTTTTTCGGAAGTCTGTTTGAAAGACAGTGACCTTTTAGAAACATTTTTACCAAAACTTTGTTTCAATTCAAACGAATTAACGAATTTATTTGACTTCGCAGTAAAGTGCTGTCAACTTAAAACAAAGCAGCAACTTTGCAACTGCAAATAATTTCGTCTTCAATATGTTGAATACAAAAATACAAGTAAAAATAATCTGATTTAAGTTAACCCTTTCAGTACAAAATTGAGTATTGATGTTAGAAAAATCTGAATTTCCGTATTTAGGCTACTTGTGGACTAAATAAAGAAGAAGAACTTCAAGAAATTATTTTAAAATTGAGTTTTAGAATGTTACCATAGAGTAACCGTCAGTATCGTTCTATATGGACATTTCAAGTCTAGGTCGGAGTTTGGCGAGCTTGAAAAAGTGTTACCATATGGTAACGTTGTACTGAAAGGGTAAAACCTTAAATTAAACTCGAAACACTCTTTGAATGGAAATCAAGAACTTGTAGTCATCCAACAAACATTCTAATCCATTTAATCCACTTCTAATCAAGAAGTGTACAGTTTTCAATGGAAGCACGAGTGTTTATTTATTTATTTATTTATTTTTTTCTTTTATTATTATTACTTTATTTATTTCGTTACAAAGGTTACAGTAGTTGTCTCGCAATTTACATAAAAAAGTACAGAGATATAATTTGTAATTTCAATCTTTCTACTGAAGAACAATTTTTGGGTAATTTATAAAAAAAAAAGGAATAGGACTACAAAAAGTTTATTGAGGAAAACTAAAGAAATTTATTTCACGAAAATTAGAACTTAGTAGATCGAAATCGACGGCCAAGGGCCAAACTGTTTTACAGACAGAGAGATGCTTAGAGCTTCAACTTTTCGGATGATTTTCATGGAAAAGGTGTAACACGATTTATAGAACTTAACCTAATCCAAGTTTGTAGAACTGGAGAAAAAATGTAAAATACTGTATAATAAACGAGAGTTTAAAATAACTAAAATTTCAGATTTACTGTACAACTTAGTTGCGATGATGAATGGATGGGATCCACTGGCAATTGAAACTAAATTTTCAGCCGGTAAACAGTCGGTTTATGTAGACTTATCACGTAGTCGGCATGAAATGATGTAATCCCCTCGTAAGCATGCAGTAAGTGCAACAATAAGTCATCTCAGATAAGTCTTAGTGAGCTCCGGCGTTAGCTGTCCAGCAGAGTCTGACTATTCCCTAATGAACATGAACAAAATAGTTGAACATCAGCTATTTTCCACAGCTTTGTCGTCACGTATAAGAACATTCAAATACCCAACCCGTCTGACAAACAGGAAAATGTAACACCTCCACAAAGTCCAGTTGTACAACCTGCATTTCCAATCCCACTCAATGAAGTGCCGTCACCCATCAACAATCCTAACTTTCAATTTGCTTATCTTATTACCTTCAAATTGGAAATAAATTACACGCCCACGCAGATAGTTATCGAAGAAACCCCCACCCTTCCACTCAAGTCCCTAATAAAGAATTTACTTCCTTTCTTTTCTAAAAAAAAAAAAAAGTACCTATAAAATAAGAAAATCAAATCACACATCGCTCCTTTCGAACTCGATTCGTTTAAAATGCAAATTCACCAAACTGTCTTCCAATTTGAAAACTCAATATCACCCTTGAAAAAGCAAAGAGGGATGGTGCTCGCACTCCAAGGCAGAAGGCAAAAGCAAAGAGAACGAAAAAAAAAACAACTCAAAAAGACAAAACAAAACAAAACAGAAAACAAAACAAGTAAAGTACATAATTTCCCTAAAACCCATTAAAATGCCAATACTTGTTAGAGAACAGAGGTCCAATTCGATCCATGTCCAGCCCATAACAATTACAATACACTTAATTCCATACAAAACCCGGTTGTGTCCCAGTGCCACAACGGCCGACTTCAATCTCGAAAAGAAGAGGGGCACATCTCACATCTCTCTCTCCCGGATTCGACATCCATATCTGATTGTTAGTGGTACCACCCATCCACTCTGTGGGGAGAAAATCGCTAGACACCCGCAAACGAACGAACCGAATGCGAAATACCATTGAACCAGAAACAAGTGTAGTAATGTTCGAGTAAAAATCAATTATATACATCTATACGGAGAGTGTGTGTGTGTGTGTGTGTCCCGGACCAGGCGTTTTATTGTGCCCTCAACTACAGACACTCAGACTCAGCCTCTTTGCGTTTTCCCAATCACCCACCCACCCACGGTCCTCACTCAACCAAAACAAAATTCAACTTGAATTAGGCCTTAATGGAATATTTGATTTCGGAGAATTGATATCGACAAAAACGGGACAGAGGGACGGAAAAAAAGGCCAGGCAGGAGATATGACTTGGAGTAACTTGAAAAAGGCTTCTTTTAAGTCGTTAAGACCCAAGGAAAAGCAACCCTCTCTTGCTCACTCGTTGGCTTTCCTTCTCCTCCTCCTCCTGAGGACACTCTTATAGGCCTGCGGAGACAAGGAGACTCGGAGACTGGGAGACTGGGAGACTGGGAGATTGGGAGACTCAGAGACTCAGAGACTCGACTCGACCCGACCGGAATATGGGTCAGTTTTGTTAATTATTCAGATCACATCTGTTGGGTAAACTCCTATAACGCCTTGGTCCATGAACACGGGGCGAATACTTAATATTTTGTGTTTAATTTTTATGCTCCCGTCCACTGGAGGCAAAATGCGAAATACCCAAATGAATTATGCTTTCCTTTTTTTTCGTTCGGTTCGTCGTATTTTCTCTTTTTTTCGTTCGTCTGCTTTTGAGGCAAATATTGAATGTGGCAGGACTCGGCCTAGATGTCTGGACGAGAGAAGAGCGTAAGAGATACAGATAAACAGCCGCCAGGGGACCAACTTGGATATTCAATCGCATCGACCGTTTCATCAATTTTATCTGAAATGATTAAAGATATTTACGGGTATTGTCAGGGGATTAGCGGGAAAAAGTTACCAGCTGACACATCGAAAAATGTGTGTGGGATTGAGACTCAAGGTTCAGTGCATGCGGAGAGATAAATTTTGCAATTCAATTTGTGGCACTGTCGTCGATGGAACCACACCCTGATTGAATTACTTTTTCACGTGAAGCTGTTTTGATCAAAAACAGGTCTTTAAATTGTGATACATTCAATGGAGTAGTAATCGAAGTTTGATCGTACATTGTTTTGATCTCTGATCCTGCAAGTAGGAGGGAGCTATGGAACTGGATTCTAAAAATCGACGTAACAATCAGCTTTAAGACTGAACGTCGCGTGAATACAGAAATTAGAGTCAATTGTGGCTTCAGAATACAAAAGGGCAATGAAAAACGCAAGAGGACCGATTTATTATTAAATTGGCATTGTTTTTTCTTCATGTCTACCAAATGAATACTACATTGCAAATACAGCCGAAGCCCTCTATAAGTAGAATTTTCACGGGATCTCAAAATTAGTTCGAGTTAGAGGGCTTTTACGAAAAATTCGAGTTAGAGAGCTTAGAGTTAGTTCGACTGAAAGGGCTTCGACTGTATTTTATATTTAAAAGGAAGATGAGATAACAGGCATGCATGACTTGCTTTTTAACCAGATATTTTAGACAGTGATGATCGACTTAATATTAATTAGGAAAAATACACTAAAAAGTACCAATGAACATTAACTGAATAATTTTTTTTATAATAAATTTTTAGTAAGAAGATGTTCAGACAAAAAAAAATTAAGCAACTCAGAGCAAAAACAAAATCAAAAAATGTTGGCCCCACTGTACGGAAGCTGTCTGCCATTCGATTTTGAAATTACACATATCTCTACCATTTCTAAGCTATTAAAGTTCTAGGGATAAAAACGACTCAAAATTGTGCTGAGCGAGCCGCTTAAGTCGATTTATCGACGTTTGAATCGACGTATGATCACCCCAAAGGGAAGAATAGGGGGCTTAAATTTCTCTAAGGTTTCCAGTTTTTTAACAACTGTAGAACAGATGTTTGTAAAAACTGGCTGAACCACAGAGCTAGGTCTCCTACAAATCCTTAAGTTGAATCATAACGATCGAACCTCCCTAAGTATGAGAGCAAACATTTCATTGTCTTCTTTTTTAGGCAATTTTTTTTTTGTCTCCGATTCTTGAAGAGCATCCAACACGTGCTCACATGTAGCCTAAGAATAGTGTTAGGCCTTTTGTTGGTCCCCCTAATTGTCATAACGATCAGCAAGAGAAAAAAGAGAGGTTTCGAACATTTTTTGAGATTTTCCTTTTCTTTTTCTTTTTTTTTCGAAATCATTGAAATCTGACTTGAATTGGAATCAAAAATTAAAGATCTTTGGTGCTAAATGGGAAACATGCCGTTTTTGCTACAAATGCTATTTAGTCTGTTGCAACTGTATCTCGTCACCTTTTTGGTTTCTAAAAAATCAATTCCAAAGACTTTCTTAAGCAAAGTTTTTTCATTTCTTTTTCTGATGAGTAATGTCGTATTTTGTAATCACTGCTCTTTGAACTTCTGCTAAAGAACCACAAAAATAATTTTGTACTAATTAAAATCGAAGACTCGTGGTGATCAATAAAGACCTTGAAGACCCTCTTTTTTAATATATACTTAAACTACTTCCGATTTTTCTTTTCGAGTTATTAACGTACTCCTTAAAGTTTTAGGTCTGCAACGTTGTTTTAAAAACCGTACGTTTAGAAAAACCGTAATTTGAAATCTCTGATTCCAAAACATTAATATCCCTGTTTTCTATGTGCTAAAAACATCTTCAGTTTGGTCTATAATTTAACCATGAATCGTCTTACAAACGAACAACGCTTGCAAATTATTGAATTTTATTATCAAAATGCGTGCTCTGTTAAGAAACTTCAAAAAGTCCAAAATTGTGTTCAGCGACGAAGCTCATTTTTGGCTCAATGGGTACGTAAATAAGCAGAATTGTCGATTTTGGAGTGAATATCAGCCAGAAGCATTGCAAGAGCTACCAATGCATCCAGAAAAAGTCACAGTCACAGTTTGGTGCGGTTTATGGGCTGGTGGCATCATTGGACCGTACTTCTTCAAAGATGATGCGAATCGTAACGTAGCTGTGAATGGTGAGGACTACCGTGAGATGATATCTAACTTTTTTTTGCCCAAAATGCAAGAGCTTGACTTGCATGACATGTGGTTTCAACAAGACGGTGCCACATGCCACACAGCACACGCAACAATGGACTTATTGAGAGGCGAGTTCGGTGTACAATTTATTTCACGTTCGGGACCGGTCAATTGGCCGCCTAGATCGTGCGATTTAACGCCTTTAGACTATTTTTTGTGGGGCTATGTTAAAGCTCATGTCTATATCTAGACAATTGACGCATTGGAACATTGAAGCATTTATTCGTGAGATACCGGCCGAAATGTTGGAAAGAGTATGTCGAAATTGGAGTAAGCGGATGGACCATTTGAGGCGCAGTCAAGGCCAACATTTGCATTAAATAATCTTCAAACATTAAATTATATGAACCGTACTATCGATTCAAATAAAGATTTCATGCATTTTTCTGAATTTTATATGTTTTTCTTTGAAAATCTTTTCTATGCCTTTTAAAAAAGCACCCTTTATTAGACTACATGTTAAAGCTGCAGATTCAGTTTACCTTAGATTCTGACGAATAAAATGAGCCTAATTGTGCCGATTTAATCCATCTAATCATAATACAAATATAGAAGGTGATATACTAAGAGCAAATATTTTGAATCCGCACAAACAGCATCCCCCAAAAACAAAACATCTTTTTTTTTCAAACCTCTTAAATAAATTCAAAATCGAAATTAGAAGAGTATGACGAAAAGTCATCTGCGATTGAAGACAAATCACAAATCCAAAGGTCAAAATCAACCCCACACCTCGCCAGCCAGGTCCTTATCAAGAACTAGAACGGCAGCAATTGAATTCTTAATTCCATTTTAGCTGTGCCACCATGAATGGATGCAAATTATTTCAATTTCAATCGAACCTCGACCTGATTTCACCGCAAGGCCGCACAATCAAATTAATCCATTGTCCTCCTCCTTCTCCTCCGGTTCTGCCTCACAAATATGAGAGCACTGGCCCCGAAAAAATCAACGCCTTCCCAACTACGTATCCATCTTCCTTCAATTTAGCTAGAAACTTATTTCCAATTAACTAAGAGCCCCATCTATTGCTTCATTAGCTCTAAATTGCATCTGGGTCTGTGGTTAATCCAATTTAAGGACACGAAAGACAACCCGCCCGATATACCGTGCGATTCAACCCCATCAGCACGTACCCACTCCGTGTTACATTTTAATTTCTTTCTATACAATTCGAAATTAGGATTCCCGGGTGGCGGGGGTGGCCAATGACTACCGGCCCTCCTTCCCCGATTTCAGATAGACAATTGCCCCTAATCTAGAAGAGAACCCATCCATAGAAGAAGCGACTGCTGGCACTCACCTGATTAACACCGTTCCGCTGCACACGTCCCCGTTTGCACAGATGATCTTGATCCCTGCTAATGATGTCTGCTCGATAGGTGGGGCGGCGAGTATGTTCTGGATTTTCCTCTTAATCCAATTTCACCCTTCTGCCTGCCTCCAGACGAAGCTAGAGCTGAAGTCGTCAGTGATTTTTTCTTCAACTCGTGTGCGCGGTCTTAATTGTGGACTTTCTTCCACTCGTTGATTTTTTTGTATCTCTTTTTTTTTCGTATTCAATCGAACGTAATTATCAATGGGAAAAATCAATCGCGGATTATTTGTGAATTAGGCGATGAACGTGAGATCGTGATTATTCGCGAATTTTTCGGAATCGGTAACTTTTTTTTTTTTTCGTTTCGTTTCACTTTTTTTTTTCACTTAACTATGAGTTGTGTTTAGTATATTTCCTTTTTTGACAATCTTCGTGGAGTTTCTGAAATAAAATTAATGGGATAATATTTATTAAACCATGAAAGGGGAAGGTTTCAAAGTTTGATTTATACGTTAAAAGTAGAATACTTGAAGTGGAAAGTAGAGGAATTCAACTCGATGGGAAGCGCTAGTACCTTATGATCAAAAAAGAACCGAAATTTTCATTTTTAAATTCCCGCGCTTGTTCAATCGGTAAAATTTTATTCTCTCAACGTTGGCAACACTTTTATACATATTCTGTCAAATTTTGACGGATATCGTATGATTAGTTTTTGTTTGACGTCTATACAAATAAGTTGAAAAATTTTCGTGTGGCGATTTTTATAATGGATGAAAATTTAGAACAACGTGCGTGCATCAAATTTTGTGTTGCAAATGGATTTAACTGTTCCGAAACGTTGAAAATGTTAGAAAAGGCCTTTGGTGAATCGTGTCTAGGAAAAACACAGGCATGTGAGTGGTATAAACGGTTCAAAGGTGGTCGTACAAGCTTGGATCATGATGAGATCCCTGGACGCCCAACAACATCTGTTACTGAAGAAAACATTGAATCGGCGAAGCAAATCGTGTTGCAAAATCGTTCTGCCGATAAGAGAGATTGCTGTGTTGTTGGGCATCTCTTATGGATCAACCGAACACATTTTAACTGATGTTTTGGGTTTAAAACGCGTCGCTGCTCGGCTGGTGCCAAAAAACCTGAATTTCATTCAAAAACAGCGTCGTTGTGTCTCAGTTTTTGGCCAAAAACTCAACCAATATCATCAACCAAGCACCGTACTCTCCAGATATGGCCCCGTGTGACTTTTTCCTCTTCCCCAGACTCAAATTGCCATTGCGGGGAACGCGTTTTCAGACCATAGAGGCCATAAAAGAGAATTCGCTGCGTGAACTAAAGGCCATACCTTCGGCGGCCTATAAAACTTGTATGGAAAATTGGATCAAGCGTTGGCATGCATGTATTGCCGCAGGAGGAGAATACTTTGAAGGTGATAATAAAGAAAATTATTAAAAATTGAAATTTTGCGTTTTTTAATAAAATTCCGGTTCTTTTTTGATCATAAGGTATACATCAATGTGAACTTTTGGGGTGTAAAGAATATTTAATGTGGCAGTGGGCGCCGTGGCTTGGTCAGTGTGTCGGACTGGTTAGCAAGAGTACCCGAGCTCGGGGAAATAACGCCATACACATTATTCACGGCCCCAAATTCAGCGAAAGACTGACAATCCTTCTGGAGTACTTCTGTCATGGGAAGCCTTCGCAATCGCCGTTCGGAACCGTCATTAAACAGTAGGGCTCCTGCTCAAAATTATAACGCGTACGACACAGTGGAGGTGAGAGAAGCTGGGCTCTGGACCTCAACGGGCTGTTGCGCCACCCAATATGTATTTATGTATTGACTAATTGTATAAAGTTAGCAAAGACTCTAAAATCATGTCGCATAAAAAGTTCAATGTTAAAAAGTTTTCCCATAGGAACACGTCGAAGTTGACAACCTGAGACAGCCATGCTTTGTTTTATAAAGTTTGTCAAATGATTGCCATATCATCAAATTCAACGTATAAGTGTAAAAATGTTGAATTATAAACGTACTTTAGACAAGCCACGCGCAAGGCGCGAAGAAGCTAGGCTCTGGCCCTGTATGGGTTGTAACGCCGACGATTTTTGTTTTTTTTTAGGCAAGCCACACTCTACACTTATAATAAGACTAATTGAAAATTCAACACGAACTTCTTTCGCTTTCACACAGTCATCACTTGTCATTAGTTTTCGTAGTTTCAGCACAACAAATTCTGAAATGCCCAGGTCTTCGAACTTTATGTTAATTAATAAAAAAGTCCAGGGTGGACCAAATACAAATTTACTTTTAAAAGCACACAAATTAAATTTTTTGGGATACATAACTCTCACTTTGGAAATATTAGGAGAAGTAAAAAGAAATACTTTATTTTTGTATGAATTGATCGAATGATCCAATCGAAGTAAAATATACGCCATTTTCTTCGATGACTTTCAGCCATTTTGGTGGTACTTTCTCCTATGCAAACCCTGATCCTTAACCCCGGTGCACACAAGTGATATTTTTCCGCGGTGGGCCTACTTAACCGTCATTCGATACAAGCAAATCAATTGAGCAGTGCACACTGCTACGGCGGCAGTGGGCGTCATATTTGCGGGAAAAAATGCTCGCAGGTTACAGCGAAACCGCAGAATCACCGCCACGTCAAAAAACCCGCTCTAGCGGCTTTGAATACATGGGTTGCTATTGAGCGATGCGCACAAGCATCATTTTGACGCCGATTTCAGAACATTTTTGTGTAAAATTGTTTATTGGTAAAATTGAAAAATTTTAGGAAATATGATAAATATGGCGACACCGCAGCGGGCCCGATCGTCAAAAAAACGCTTGTGCAATAAATACTTGCGGCATCGCAGCGGCGCCGACACTTCAAAAATTACTTGTGTGCACCGGGCCTAAAGCACTCTTGAAGCTAATTTTTCACCAGCAAAATCGTTCGCTATAGATAGGAACAGGTAACAATCACTTGGTGCTTAGTCCGGACTATATGGTGGATGTATAAGAACCTCCCAACCGAACTTCTGAAGAGTAACTATCGATGTGTGTGACCTGGCGTCATCCTGATGAAAGAAAACTCCTCTTCTATTGGCCAAGACCGGGTGCTTCTGAGTGATTGCTTTATATAGACGATCTAATTGTTGATAGTCATCATCATCGTTAGTGGCGTAACAGCCCACGAACGACCAGAGCCTAGCTTTTCGCGCCTCCACTGTATTGTGCGCCTTATAATTTTGACATAATTGTTGATAGTATATGATTGAATTAAGAGTTTGGTCGTAAGTGAGTAGCTCATAGTGGATGATTCCCTGCCAATCGCACCAAACACAAAGCAAAACCTTCCTGACAGGCAGTCCTGGCTTGGACATCTTTTGCGCTGGCTGATTGCTGTCGTAATCCATTTACCATCACCAGTTATCATCCGCTTTCAAAGTGGATAGATTTTGTTGCGATTCAGTAGCAATTCACAGATAAAAATTCGGTCCATAAAATTTGTCTGTGTTAGCTAGTGTAGCACCCATACATCGAGTCTTTTTTTTTTTTTGTATCAAAATGCAAATGGTTCCAAACAGTTTTTTATGCAATGTTCACCTCCTGTGCAATCGAAACAATGCTTACATAACGGTCGCTTTCAACGACTTCCATAATTTTATCATAATATTCTCTTATTTTTGAGAATACAGAAAACTAAAGCCATCTATTGAGAAAATAATGGATTACTTTTTACTACACCTTATACGTTTTCATTATTTTTCAATGTTGTTCAAGCCACGGAGCCACGACGGAGAACAAGCCAAGCGGTTTTGTTTTTTTGGGAAATCAGTACACTAACATGGAAGCTCCAATATTGTTAGATAATGTGTGTGCTGGAAGTCCGCCAGTTTGATCTCAAGATATCAATACAAAATGGTTGGCAGAGATAAAAATCAAGTTGAACAACAAAATGAGAAGATTTTGATTCATTAGATCTGTAATCAAGCCAACTTGATAATCACTAAAAACTTGTTAAGGACTTATCCAAATTCGATTGACGTTGTTTTTTTTTATAGAGATGTAGCAGCAGTAAAGACCAAAAAAAAAAAAAAAGAGACTAATAAGATAGATTAGGTTTAAGAGTAAGCTACAACAATTCCTTTTGTCATGTAATTTTGTATGGATGCATGAGTAATAAGAGTCCAGTTTTGGAATAAGCCAAAAGTGTGACAACACAAGACAAGCGCGAAGATGCTAGGCTCTGGCTCTGTATGGGCTGACTATTTATTTTCTTTTGTGCCAACACAATGGGCCAACCTATGACCCGCGTGAGCCTACCTAGTCCTAACTATGGCTGATAAGACCATGAGATCCATTGGTATTTCCTACGAATTACCTTTTAAAATGACTACTCATGAATGTGTACCCTGCTTTAAAATCTAACATATCAATGACAAAATCAAAAATTGTTGATGAGGTATTTTTTTCGAAGCCACTATTTACTCAGGTTAGTTCTTATTTTAAATTCGGAAATTCAATCTTTCAATTGAACCTAGGCTCAGTTGTATTTATGGGACTTAAAAAAAATGGTTCAACTAGCTCTGCCCTACCCTATACATGCAACAGCATTCACCTCAAATTTTATGACAATATTTACAAGACTGTTACTCTTATAAACAGTCTATAACGAATCAAGGGCCATTTGAAATCAAAACATTTCCATCCCGATCTTACGTCTAACTAAAAATCGAAGTAAAGTATAAAATTTGATAGTTGATAAGGTTAGTGACAAAGCCGCACTGAAATATTCCAACCTTATCTTACGGCTAATTGATGAAAATGTGGAATGTCACTGAGCCATGTGTACTGCGACGTTAAAGATCTATTGCCCCTTCTTTGATCTAGGATTTATGTGCTGTCTTCATAAATTTGACCATATTCCTAGGCGTCGTCTAAGTACGTTCCTTTTACGTTCGTTTGTTCATTACTAAGAATCTGATTACTTTTAGGCTTACGAATTTGGTTACGATTAGTTTCAAAAGCGCACACTCAAGCAGCTGCAAAAGCAAGGTGATGCTTGCAGAAGCCCTCTTCTTAATGGGATTATTAATTAAGCGACGTTACAGTTCGTTGAGGGACAGGGCCCAGCTTTTTCGCGTCCTTTTTTTAACATTTCCAAAAATAACTTAAGATGAACCAAAAATGATTGATTTGGAATTCTAAGCAACGCATCTTCTCCAGAATAGAAAATTATTTCAGAATTTAACTTTCCTCTGTCAAAAAGGTCAACGCCTTATTGTCTATCTAAGCATACATCCCTCCTACGATGTTTCCATTCAGCATCTGTAAAAATATCTCGAAATTATTATCTGCTCCATTCACAATTTCCTATTCAATGTCCAAACACCAACACGCGGCAAACAAAAACCATCCCCAAACCTTCCAATTCTTGCCTCCTCTTTTTTTTTTTTTCATTCGGAATTTTATTAAGTGAGTTTTCTTTTATTATAACCAAAATAGAAAAAGAGAGATCCTCCCATCGATTTGATTGCGCCTCCACCAACAGAAAAAAAAAAAGAAAAATCAAATCGAATAAAACCTCATTTTGCCGACATTTATGAATTAGACGAAAATTTACTCACATCGGGCTTTTTTCTTGGATTTTTCTGGGACACCGTTTCACCACAAAAAGGACATCACTCGGTGATGATAACGGAATGATGTTTGTGTATATGCGTGTAATTCACCGACCACACAGGACACTAAAATATAACCAAGAAACCAAAAACAAAAAACCAAAAAAAAATGTAGATACTCGGTATATTCACATTCACAAGAACAGAGCAGAGCAGCAGGGCAGCGGAGCACTCATTCGAAATTCGATCCGTCCGTAACGTAACCGAATAAATTCACTCTTGGTTTGTTTTGGCCAACAAGGAAAATGAATAAAAAGGAGAACACACCACTAGCGCCCTCTCGTGCATACTATACAGCCCCGGCGTTGAATGGCTGTTGATGTTGTAAATTTTTTTTTTTTTTTTTTTTGCGTGTCTCGAGAAGCGAATAATCCGTTTATTGTGTTCCACATTCACAGCATAACGCCCTTGGGGCACTTGGCAGTCGTCCTTTTTTTTTATTCCTCTCTCTTCTCTTCGTCGTTTCGGTTGACTTCGTTTTTCGTACTCTATTCCACTTCTTTGGTTATGAGAACGTGGAGCAGGGGGGTGTATAAATAGAATCGCTGAGGTACACGGAAAAGAGGACAAACAGGATGTTGGCTTGTAATATAAAACCAATCCAGGACAATCAAGAGGACACTTTATTGGACATTGGAGGGAGAGAGACGAACAAAAAAATGGAAGAACTTTTCCACAACACTTCTGCACACACACACGAACGTAAACAATAACGCGCACGACTGGAGCCCGCAAAAATAATGACAACACAAAAACAAAAAAAACACAGGAGAGACGTTAAAATCCAAATATCAAACAAGTTGGCCTACAGATGGCCTTTTTGTGCGACCATTACACTAAGCCAGACCGCTGGAATGTGGATTGTAGCTTTGGCCACGAGACGAAGAGAGAAAGATACGCTTCCCAGCCACCACAAATTCACAGAATTCTTTGCACGACGAGATGGGCGCCAGCTTGAACCTTGAAACACGTTTAGGGCTCCGGTCCCTTCGACATACTAGCGAAAAATACACGTTAGATACACGTCCTACGTACGCGCCCTACAGGTTTTTTTTCTTCATTCGTTTGTCCGTCTTTTCACAGATGAAAAGCACACAGAAGTCGGAGCGAGAAACTTGATTTCGGCTATAAACATCCAACGGACAAACAAACAAACAAAAACAAAGCAAACGTGTTTTTGTTTACAAATCAAACACTGCCCGGCGTGATACACCACGCCAGATACTCCAACTTACGGTTATCAATTAACGCGAAAAGAATTCAAAACAAAAAAAGAAATGTTGCTATTACTTTTTTTTGTTAACGAACATTTTTCACGCCGAATTCATGTTGCTTTGCAGCGGGAGCGACCGACAGACGCGGCGGCGGAAAGAGAGTACCGCCGAAGAGAACGCGCGGAGAATTCACAGAGAGCCTCGCGTCTTTTTGCCGATGCCTTTGGTGAAAATTGTTGCTGTTGCAATTTTTTGGGGGGATATACCTTGAGCCGAGCCAATAAACAACTTCAGAGATACTCGTTTCGATTTTAAACACCCGATATAACCTCTATCTCTGTCCAACACGGGTAACAACGATCCAACGGGTTGAGCAGTCACCGAACGTCTGTTTGAGTCTGGCCACGGCCGATATTCGAACCCAACCGCCGCGTCGTGTTGAAGTTCTCGCCGTAGTCGACGGCGACGATGACAGCAGCGATGTTGCTGTGGTAAGAGCGCTGGAGCTGGAGGAATCTTCTTCTGCCTCTATCTCTGAACTATGCCTGATGAACATAAACACAGCAACAACTTCTTCTTTTTGTTTTTTTCTTCTTGTTCTTCGCCTTCCCATGGAACGACGAAGAAGCAGCGGAAAAAAGAAGGAAGAGAACAGCAGCAGCACGACGGACGAACAAAAAAAAAGCCAATTCGCTTTATTGGATTCCAGAATTGGATGCGGTCTAAAGCAGGGCACGAGGTGAGGTGCGGATATGCCTGCATCCGCCAAAAGCCTACTCAGGTTGCACGGTGGTGGTGGCACAGTCGGGCCCTTCTCGGTCTCGGTGTGTGCAGCCATCCCTTTGTGGTTTTGTTGGGAAAAGAAATTGGCAATGCATCGTGTAGAGTGCATTTTTATTCCTGACCTGGCGTATGATGATTCTCATTTTGTGTTTTTTTTTTTTCTGTTTTTGTTGGCCACAAACGAGTTGTGTGTAGTTGGCCCGCAATGGAGGCACGAATCTCATAAATTTCGCATTCCTCGGCAAGGTTCACATGGCACTATTATTTTTTTGTGGCTGCCTAATGCCCACCGGCCTCTGCTGGAGGGGCTGATGCTCTCAGAACCGGATTTTCGATTGTTTATCAAATGATAGCGCGAGTTGTTGGGTAATGGCGGTTTGCAGAGATTTTTTTTTTGTTTCTCTTAAGAGACTTCAATTTGGGCCGTTGATGTTCTGGGCTCGATAAGATGAGTAAATTCATGCGCGTGCAGAAGAGAAGCTCTTAACTGGATGCTGTGCGGTGGATTGGTATAAACGGAGATGGAGTGGATGAACTTTTTGAGTTTAGGTTCTTCATCCGAATCGTACTCGTTCGGTTCGGGTATGCGGTGAGCTTTTAATTTGAAGCTAACCGGATTTGGAAGTGACTGTTATTTTAGGCACATTACTTTTAAATTCAACGGTGAAGGAAGTTGATACCAGTTGACAATGAGACAATATTTAAACTTCATCCGTTGTTAGTATTTTTACAGCGACGAACATAAAAATTAATTTTAATTTTGTTTACTAAAAGTGCTTTACACCTGACTACAAATCGTACAATTTCTTTGACAACCAAATTTGCCTTAGCGTTCACATTTGCCTACATGCTTGACAACTTCAGTTCAAAAAAACTCCAGTCAAAATTATTTGTCTACGGTTAACGACATTTTTTCCGCTTTGATGAGATGCTCAGTGTTGTGTACACACCCTAAGATACTTTTATTTGATGTATGTTTCTCTCTCTCTTTTTTCCAATCATATTGAATTTCCTTTTCTTTTAAAATAACAGTTTTTATCGTTCTTAGTAGTCAATCTAAAGCAACGTTTTTTCGAATAAAGAAGTCTATTCAATTTTCATTACTAAAAGCGGTTTTGTTTATTTCAATTATCTAAGAACATAACACTCAGCTACCGAGATCACAAAGAAAAATTAAAAATACTACGAAGTTGTTCACACTCAACTACAAATCGTTCAATCGAGGCAAAAAGTTAAAAATATTGAACTTTTTTTCTGCAAATCTGCCGATTTGTAATTTTGAGCGTTCACATTGACGATTTGCAGTCGTCAAGCCCGATTGTCAAGCAAATTGTACAATTTGTAGTCAGCTGTGAACCCCGCTAGCACACAAAATCTAATTTAGAATACTATGAATACTTAGTGTCTTTTTTTCGAAGATAGATTGATGATGATTGATAGAAGATTTGAAAAAAAGAAAAAGACTGCTTCTGGTTCAAAAAGTAAAAAGGAATCGCCGAGAGACAAATGAAGGTTAACATTCATCGGAGATGGCGATTTTATTTATGCAATGTGTCCATCAATCCAATTATGTTTCTGAGAGAGAAAGGGGTTTCAAAAAGGTGTCACCTTTTTTTTTTATTGCAAAACTCTATGTCTCAAAGAGTGTTTTTTTTTTGTCTCAAAGCGATTTCTTATTTTTAAATTTTTTTGTGCCCTTGAAATTAAGGAACGTCAATTTTCTTCGTCAAGACGTGCTACTTTCTAATTATTTAATGTAATTACTTGCCATTGGCGTTCGGGTTTCTGTGTCCCATAATTTAGCCAAGATTTGAATAAGAAATCAATCAGAATTTAGGATTAATTCTTAAATTTGCCCTCACTTATCAGACTAAATCTTGTCAATCAGGAACTGCGACCAAACATCTGACCTAAAACATCGGACAGTTCAGAGATAGTAAAAATCTAATAACAAGTTTCCAAACTGACCTGACATTTTTTTATATCTCAAAAAATGGTTGTCTTTTTGAATTTAATCCTCGCATTTATTTTAGGCAGCCCTTTGTTGTCTAATCATCTGTGGCAATAGGACAGACTAACTTATGTCGGCATAAGCGATTTCTGTGTTTTCCATTGGATGTTCATTGACACTTTGAGATCAACATTTCTGTCCCCATTAGAAAAAATTATCCGTTCGTATCGTATCGTAAAATTCGTAACCACTTTTGTTTGAACGGTTATATAAACAGATAAAATAAGATAAGAATCAATTTTTCTCGAAATCACTTTTTTCGATATAAGCTAGTCTGCCTTATTGCCACAGATAGGTACAGTACGCTACAAAAAGATAGCGACCTTTTTACGTATTTTTTTACTTAAAGCTAACAAAAATAGCTTCACTTTGCGTATTAATCATTTAATTGAAACTATGGAAAATTGCAATGAAATACAAGTTAGAGCATAAAAACAAAATAAGATAATTCCATATATAGTGTAAGCACCATAAGTGATGCAACAAAAAGATAGCACTTTGCTTAGAAAAATGTAAAAAGCTGAATGTAGAAAATTTTGATATTTTAGACGATAAAAACTAATAATGCGTTGATCCTCTTTGTTTCTTAAGTTTCCTTATTACACTTACACGATGAAAACAGTATCTCAACTCCTCCTTCTCCATAATCCTACAAAATCATATCATGTGCTATTTTTTTTGTAGCGGAGTGTATGTTTAAAATTACGGAAAAACTCTTCTTGAAAATATTAATATTTAAATGAGTAATCTGAGATTAAAATTGAAAAAAAAAAACGAAGAAAATTAAGATGACGCAATCATCTATAATCTATAAATATTATAAAACAAAGTCGAAAAAAATGTTTGGGGAGTTTAATCTCAGGAACTACTGAACGGATTTCCATACGGTTTTCACCAGTAGTATTGTTGGGTATCTATTATGGGTATGGACTATATTTTATAGACATTTAGGCACAACAAGTTAACGGTATATTGAGATAAGTAAAAAAAGTCGAGAACTGGCAAACTTCTAAGGCGGGCGCTGTCTAAACAGTTAAAGATACGAAAAAATAATGTACTGGGAAATTGATCGCCTCAAAAAGTTCTAAAAAAAAGTCAGCGATGGCATATGTCTATCTTTTAAAAATCTGTACTGTAAAAATTCGAAAAGACAATCCGCCCTGTAATTTCCACACCGCTTTGTCAAAAAATCTGGAAAAATTACAAAAAATCGGCTTCCATGTGTAAATTAAAAAAAACTAATTTCAGCGTTCTAGCCCCAATACTTTTGGATCTTTTGGCCAAAAACGATAAAACGTGAATATGCAAATTTCGAAAATCTAAAAACGCAGTTTTATAGATCTCGGGGCAAGCACTAAGAAATAATAGCTATAAAAATATCGATTAGTTGGCGAAATCCGAGAAATCGCTGATTAAAAGATTTGTTTAATCTATAAAATTCTGGCTGAAATCGATGCGAGTCTCAGTGGTGTTTTCCATGTTCATTTCAACCCCTATTTGCTCAACTCAAATTTGCACACAGCTGGCATGACGATGATCGCGCGGAAACAGTGTTGTGCGGATAGAGGCATATGAGATGTGAAAAATGGATATATGTATATATGTACGTGTATAGGTTTAAATAAATATTATTTTATTAAACACATTAGAAATACAGGCAGCGATTAAAGAACGTGGTATTTTTTGTTGGAAAATGACAGCCAATGGGAAAATAACATATCTGATGCGTGTTCTGTTCTACAGGAATATAACAAGGACATTTATTTACTTTGATAATTTCGTCGTGTAAAGTTACTGAACCTTTGTTGCTATGGCAAAACCACCGCAAAATATGATTGAAGATTTGTTGCAACGCGGACAACAACTGCCATCCGATTATGGAAACATTGATCGAAGTACATACAATCGAATCATTCGAAGTCGAATTTTCACAGGATATCAAAATTAGTTCGAGTTAGAGGCAGTTATGGAAATTCAAGTTAGAGGGTTTCATATTTTTTTTTTTTTTGTTAAAATCTTCTTTATGTTACGTTTTTAAGGTAAACTTCCAATACACGCGCTAAATGAAGTAAGAATGCATCTCAGATACCTATCTGTTTTCAGACTAAAAGCCGGTTATTTGTGGGTGCGGATGCGACTAGAGTTGGCTCGCGATGTTCGCGTGTAGGACCATGTTCGCAAGCAAATCCTCATTTTTGCTGTGAACTTCGTCTGCTCTCTCTTTCTTGCATAGGTAAACAACAATAAGGGCAACCACTTGCGCTTTTTCTCCGACGTGTTTGCACTACAAAAATCAACACGATATGAATGTTCGCGAAATGTGTTCATCGTCTAGGACCACTATGGGTGAGTCAGATAATGCGAGTTTGCGTACTTGCTACAAGTTGCGAGGAGACATTTTTTTGTCTATTTTTCAGCCAAAGAAATAAAATTCGACTTAGAGGTATTGAAAGTAGACTAAGGCTGAAAAGAATGTATTCGGGTTAGAGGGATTTGAGACTTTAAGGGAGTTCGACTTAGAGGATGGTTTTTGTATGGGAGATTGAGGGGAATGCCAAAATATGGACGTTCGACTTAGAGGAATTCGACTGTATGTTCTGTGGAATTTTATTTCAAGTAAATAGAGAAATAACCTCTCTTTGGCAAATTTAAAAAAAAAATTAAATTCCTGCCCTTATTATTATATACAGAATATATGCGAGAAAAAACTATGATCATTACTGACTTATTGAAGCGATTCAAAACGAGTGTCTTTTGAAAAGGGGAAAACATCATTTATGATTTAACTATGTTATTAACCTACAATAACAAGGGGAACATTTTCTTTTTGAATGCTACTGGAGGCAGCGGGAAGACTGCTTTTGCTGTGGCATCGTCTGGAATTAGACGCACACTTTTAGATGGTGGATGAACTGCTAACTTTGCTTTTAAACTTCCATTAAAATTTTGTAATGCCGATGTTTCAAGTGCCTGCAATGTTTCCAAGTAGAGTAATACTGGTAAATTGATGGGGGATTGCAGTTCAATAATTTGGACGAGGCTTCAATGCTTCACAAAACGTCTAGCAAGACGCACTAAAGCAAAGTCTATGCTTTACTGCAAATAAAAAATCGTAACTTCAAACTAATATACATAAGTGTTGCATATGGAAGAAACAACACATCACTTTCCAATACTATGCTTGAAATGAGAGCACAAAAATTTGAAGCAAGAAATGGGAAGGAAAATTTCAGAAATATCTTTGTTTTGGTGCCGAACATTTTAGAAATGATGGAGAAAATATATCCGGATATTGCAAACTTATCTACTAATTCATTTGGTTTGAGGGAGGGGCTATTTTGTGGCAGACAAATAAGCAAGTCAATTAAGTTAATGATTTAATTCTTGCCAAATGTGATTCATCATCAAAAGTCTTTATTTAGTTGACCGCGCTTTAGATATAGAAGAAGCGGTGCAGTACCCCAAATTATTTCTAAATTCATTAACACTTTCTGGTATTCCATTGCTGGAATACGAAACAACTTTAGATATATAGTGCTGCCTGCGCGAAGCCAGGACGGGTTGCTAGTGTAATATGAAATTACAGTGAGTTTTTTTTATTAGAGACTAGAAATCTGAGCTCTGAGTACAAAGTTGTCTGATGCCAAGAGAAAACAACGAAGTTGATTCTTGCTTTCAGGATAAAGACGTTTTTTTACATTCTAGCATTGTTTCAATACTTTTTAGGTGCGGCTTCAATCTACAACAAATCGCATTTGGTTACTGTAACGTATCGTTCATAGCCCCACAGTCGTGCTTTAAAATGACTTCCAGATAAGTTCTTTCGTTCCGATCATCTAAAAAAAATTTTATCGAAACCTTCTAGATTTTGTTTAGGTTCGTTAAAAATTCTAAAAATACTGCTATACATATTTCTTTATTTATTGACCTTTTAGGCAACCTCCTCCTTAACCAAATTTCTAACTGCGAAACTTTGAAAACAGAAAGTAAAAACCGAATATACTTGAAGTTCACGTTCTACACGAAAATGTATCCATAATTTTGTACTTTAAAAGTTTGCTGCAAGTGTAAACCCATGGAAAAATTAATATATATTTAGATCATAAAGCTCAAATGGACCAATCATCAATTAAAAAGTAAAGAGACGTTAGCTCCAATTTACCTTTTTGCAAAGCTTCGTATTATTCACGCTTCTTTAGCAATCTTTACAACAATTCACACACAGCATTCAGATTCCGAACGCATTAAAATCACAACTGAATCCTTTTTTAACAAGAGTTCAAATTATATTCGATGTCTTATTTAATTGATCTCACTAAACTTGTTTCCCTCGATAGTGGCACATTATAAAGAACCTGATGATTATTAATACGTCCAGACGTAAACAAAATTAAAAAGAAGATTATTTTTGTTGATAGATAGACACACGAAATAAATAAAACAAATCTGAATCGACATTCAATTACAATACTGCCCCTTGACTGACATCATAATGCAAAAGTTGATAAGTTGTGGTGTGTGATGTTAAGGAGATTCTAAGAAAAGTATTTAATCTCTTCTCCAATGAATGAATAAATGGCTATTGACCGACTAATTGGAAAGGCATGACGGAGATTCTTCAAAATATAAAAAAATAAAATATAAAAGCACTGCGTGTAAAAAACAAAACGTAAATGGTCCTACAAAGTTATTGAACGTTTTTGTTTTTTTTATCATAGCTCTATTAAAAGAAACCAAAAAAAAAACTTGGACAAAATGAGTTTTTTTTGCAAGATTTAGTAGCTACAATATTTGTTTTGATATTAATATTATAATTAACTTACATTACTAGAGTTTACATACCTATACAATAAAATAACAACCTTATGCATGTCCGGATGAAACAGATCTTTTGGTGTATCACCTTAAGCCACGAAAGAAACTTGAGTCTTCCTTTAAGGATCTAAAAGAACTCTTAGAAAATCATTTAAGAACTCTGAGATTCACTGGAGGACCAAAATTGAATCTCCCTTGATGTGGCTCCTAAATGCGGCAACGAAAGGCACCGGAACAGTAAAATAAGACTTTGAAAACGTAATTGGCCCAGGTTTCCAGTCGATTAACCTACTAACCTATCAGCCTTTACACCTCTCACTCCTTGAGTAGAGCTTAATGTTGGACAAAGAATCTGCTTTCTAGGTGCTCATTTTTTTTTTTGTATGACCCACTTTCGAAAAGCCTTCATTTGTATGAACTTCTCAGATTATTTCATGAGACCCAAAGAGTAACTTCTGTCAATGTCAGACGAAAAAGTAGTCTTTCGTCTTATTTAAATGAGATTACTTTGAAGACGTTGTCAGAAGATTCCAATTGCTGTAAATAAGTCACATGGAGTAGAACTTGCCAGCTAAGTGGTTTGCGAATAAATTTTGCCGCATGAACGCTCTATTATCATTAAGGTAAACGATATTGACTTGCTTATTTTGGTACTCTACACTTTTTCTTAAAGGTAAACCTGTGCCTTTAATATTTTACAACAATGGCTAAATATTTATCGTAATACAGCAATAAGGTCTACTCAACTTGAATCTAAGTTCCGTAATTTTTGTGTAACGCTGTGAAAGTAGGAAGGTTCTCTTCAATTTTATATGGCCTATCCGAATCGGACATGTCCTCGAGACCGAAGAAAAGCGATCCAAAAAGGTGGTGCTCCGATTATGGTGTCCTGTTTAGCAGGTTTTACTGCAGTTAACAGCAAAAACTGTCTTTTTATTATCCATTGCAATTCTCTGAAAACCCGGGCACAGTGGTTACGTTGCAAACGAAAGAGCGGACCTACTAGCCAGAAAAGGCTCCGCCTCACCCTTCATGATGGCACGACCATTCTGCGGCATACCCACTACCACCACCAAATGCTGCATAAATAGCTGGCTGAGAAACATGGCTAATCACTACACATAAACGGAAGGTAATAAACAAGCCAAACTGATCATGCCAACTACTCCCATCGCCAGAACGAAATAACTCATCAGTCTTACGAGGAATTAGATACGAACTGTCACGGGCTTTCTAACTGGGCACTGGCCAGTAAACAAACACCTAAAAGCGATGGGCATAACGCTGGATGATACCTGTCGAATGAGCAACGAGGACGAACAAACAGCGGAACTCATACTGTGCTTAGTCAGTTCACCTCATCGACACCTGGGCAGACATTACCTAGAAGCAGACAACGTCGCTGCCAGCTCACGCAAAAGTATCCTAAGATTCATCACGAACTCCACAACTTTCGACAATCTCCCTTAACAAAACTCTGAAACCCCTAAGTCATACAACAACGAAACACACGATGTGTTCCTCTAGTTAATCCATCAATTTAGAAATTTCAAAAAGAGCGGAGCAACAGTTCGTTTGACAGAGTATTTTCAAATTTAATGTAAGACGAATTCAAAATAGAACACAATGCTCTAACAAGTTGCTGAAATACAAAGGTGAAGCAAAGCTGTCGGAAAAAAATCTTTACTGCTCACATTCTATACAAGTCCGTAAGTCAACCCAAAATCCTACGTGGCCCCAAGACACATCTCAAAGATCCAATTCCAGACGAAAAGGCACGTGTTTTGGCACCACAAAACAAGTCGCTCCTCTTCTCCAACAGCATTGCTCCACGTTGAGTCGCCAGACGATTTTAGCTGACCTCAGCCAACTTACGGTTGCAGATAACCGCCTTGAACCGTTCTCCGTACCTCAGCAACAACCTTGATAATCACCCCGCCTCAGCCAAAATAAAACCAAAATTTCTGCATTAAGCCAGTTAAAGCAACACAAATATTTATTTTTTAAAAAATGATTTTCTGTATGCACACACCAAAGTGCGTGTGTAACTCTTTCTTTTTAATTCAAGTAGCGGATATCAGAAAAGTAAAAATATTTTTTTTGAAAATGTGCGATTCCAGTGGTCTACTTCAACTTCTTCTTTGGGCGGAGATTGTTGGTGTGTCCACACTTCTTCTTGCGGCAATTGGTGGCTCTTGGGTGGAGACGAGCGTAGCACTTGCGGCAGATCATCTTGTCGCAGTTGTACTTCTGTGCGAGAATACGCAGAGATGGCTCGATGATACCACCACGGAGACGGAGCACCAAGTGGAGGGTTGACTCCTTCTGGATGTTGTAGTCGGATAGGGTGCGTCCATCCTCCAGCTGCTTGCCGGCGAAGATCAAACGCTGTTGATCTGGGGGAATTCCTTCCTTGTCCTGGATCTTTGCCTTCACATTCTCAATTGTGTCGGAGGGCTCAACCTCTAGGGTGATGGTTTTACCGGTTAGGGTCTTGACGAAGATCTGCATTTTGATGCGGTCTCTGCAAGGAAATTGAGGAAAATTGCGAAATTTAGAATTTTGTAAATTTCAACTGAGTGACGTGTTCGTCGGAGGTTAGAAAAAATGCGTTTGATGAGTTTTTGGGAAAGTAAATGATGATGGGGTTTTGAAATTTGTTTATTTTAGTTGGATGGTGGATTGGCGAGGATTTGGAGTACAAATTGATGGTAAATTTGGAATTTATTGTCACTTTTTACGCGGAATTCAATCGACCTTACCTCAGAAACGTGCAGCGAAATGCTAATCACAAATTGAAAAGAAGTTTTTCAAGATGGAGGGAAATTTAACATGAAAGAACTGCCATGTTTTTTTGTGAATATCATTGCCAGCAAGGAATATTTTTATGTTATCGATAACAGGGGAATTGGTTTTTCTTGAGAGTAAGTCACGACAATTTAATTAATTCGGATTTTATATAGTAAAGGGAACATCTCAATTTTCTTAATTTATCAAAGCTAGTAGGTGATCATTTTTATAACTAAGTTCGCTTGCTTAGAATAGGAAGACAGTTCGGAAATAAAATTGCTACCGGCTGCAAGAATACTCAAAAGACTTAGTTTGAATTAGTTTTACAACTTTTCTTTTCTCAAACGGCTTGGAAACAAGTGATGCTTCCATTCCTCCTTTCATAATTTTATTCTGTTGCTGAAACGCTCTAATTTGTGCAAAAAAAATCATTAATCGGCTTCCAGCCTTCACCAATAGTGTGAATCGAAAACCTTTCTCGATTTTACAGACCACCGACAGTTTTGGTTAAAAGATTCAAAGCCTGTTCATTGAAAGAGAAAAGGAAAGCTCGCCTTTGAGAGGAAAATAACTTACGTTTCTTTTATGTAAATCAGTTTACATCGATTTCTAGTTTGTACAAAATTAATCAACAAAATTTCGACGAACTTCCCTCCGAGAAATTACTGAATTTACCTTTTTTCTAACTCATTCTTTGCCTTCCAGAAATATCAGATGGTCTTGAAACATCCATCAAATAAAGGAGATTCTTCCAAACTATTTCTCAAACTAAATAGGCAAAGGCACATTTTCTTTAGTCATTTCATTCTTAATTAAGATAATTAAATTAATTACTAATGACCTAGAACCGAAGAAATAGAATACACACTCAAAGTTATCGGAACACAGAATTTCCCTCACTAATTCCAAATGGCGACCAACTTCACCCGAGAACCTTTAACATGTGGTTTGACATTTTCCTCGTCTTCCTTCTCCCTCTAACCCACACACAAGTCCTCATTAAATTTTATTGTCGTGTCGGTTGGTGCTGCAAAGTGGTTCTATGCGAAAAAATCTGAATTTTATTTTTTCCCAACGCACAACTTATCAATTGAACTAGTAACCGAAACGGCACACATTCCCCGTCAATCATTTCAGTCAAAGTTTGTTTCATGAGTAAGATGTACGCCTGAGGGACACCCAGCCAAAAAAAACTTCAAACAAAAACCGAAAGAGTGCTCCCTTTCAACCGAAAAGTCATAAATAAAATGCCTCAAAACGTCGGAAATGGAGATCCGGCCGGAGAGGTAAGTCCCCCAGCATATTCTCTGAGAATCAGGTCTCAATTTTTCTTTAACTAGGTCGCCGCACCAGCGGCCGCCGGCGACGTGCAACCAGCAGCCGAGGGCGCAGCTGAAAACCCACGTCAGCCATCAAAATTGGAGTCGTTTTTCGCCGTCACAAAGTCGCTGATTCTTCGTGCGCTCATCATTTACTTCGTGTCGTCGTTCTTCCGACGGCCGGCGGCCAACACCGAGACCGCGCAGAAGGGCGGCACTGCCGTCGCCACCGGACCGAAGATCACCGCGTGGAACTTCTTCGAGAACGGGACGCTGTTTGACCTGCACGTGTACCTGTCGGAGAGCTTCGACGAGGTGAACTTCGCCAACCCCGCCAACCTTCTCTGGCTGCAGGAGGGCCTCACCTACGGCGACTGGAGCTCCGGCCGCAACAAGGACGGCATCTACACGCACAGCACCACGATCAAGGCGTCCCAGAAACTCATGAACAACGGCTCGATATACCTGCACGCGTACGCGACGCGCTCCGGCGAGAGCCCCGACCCCCGGAGCGAGTACTTCGCGAAGAAGTACATGGGCTACACGCGGAGGATGCTGAACAAGTTCAAGAAGATCCGCGTGAACCGCAACTACAACCTGCTGAGCAGCCAGAAGGAGAAGCCGGTGGTCGACGTGGATCTGCTGAAGGACACGATCGTGTCGCACTGGCACCCGAACCTGACCATCAATCTGGTGACGGACCAGACCAACTGGGCGCAGGGCTCGATCCCGGCGCCGCTCGACGAGTACGTGCAGTTCGTGGACGAGGGCCGCACGTACCTGCCGATCGTGTTCATCAACGACTACTGGAACCTGCAGCGGGAGTACACGCCCATCAACCAGACGACTCCCGAGCTGGAGCTGCACCTCACCTACCAGCCCCTGAGCATGTTCAAGTGGCAGCTGTACGCCGCGCAAACGATGAAGAACAAGTGGGCCGGCGGCATGTTCGGCGAGATCATGAACGCGGGCGGCGGCGCCGCCGACGAGAACGACGAGGACCAGGACTCCATCAAGGAGACACTCCTCGAGACGAACATCTACCTGCTGGGCCTGACCATCGCCGTGTCCATCCTGCATTCCGTGTTTGAGCTGCTGGCGTTCAAGAATGACATCCAGTTCTGGAACAACCGGCAGTCGCTGGAGGGCCTCTCCGTGCGCTCGGTCTTCTTCGGGGTGTTCCAGTCGCTGATCGTGCTGCTCTACGTGCTCGACAACGAGACGAACTTCATGATCCGGCTCTCGTGCTTCGTGGGGCTGGGCATCGAGGTGTGGAAGATCCACAAGGTCGTCGACATCAAGTACGACGGGTCGGACAAGCTCTTCGGCATCCTCCCGCGCGTCTCCTTCAAGGACAAGAGCTCCTACGAGGACAGCTCCACCAAGGAGTACGACAATCTCGCGTTCAAGTACCTCAGCTGGGCCTGCTTCCCGCTCCTGATCGGCTACTTCGTCTACTCGCTGGTCTACAACGAGCACAAGGGCTGGTACTCCTTCGTGCTGAACATGCTCTACGGGTACCTGCTCACGTTCGGCTTCATCATGATGACCCCGCAGCTCTTCATCAACTACAAGATGAAGTCCGTGGCGCACATGCCCTGGCGCATGATGACCTACAAATTCCTGAACACATTCATCGACGACATATTCGCGTTCGTCATCAAGATGCCCACGATGTACCGGCTGGGCTGCTTCCGCGACGACATCATCTTCTTCGTGTTCTTGTACCAGCGCTGGATCTACAAGGTCGACCACAAGCGCGTCAACGAGTTCGGCTTCTCGGGCGAGATGGCCGAGGAGGCTGCCCTACGGAAGGCCGCAGGCGCCGGCGGGGCTCTCAAATCGCCGGACGACAAGAAGAAGGACTAAGCTTTCATTTCTCACCACCTGCCTAGGATACTCTCTCTCTCTTTGGATTTGGACAGGCATTTCCTACTGTGTGCGACAGTAGGCCATCATTTTTTCTTTTTTGTATTCCCCTAGTTTTGTAATTTATTTCCTTCCCCCGTGTAGTCGTTGTTTCTGTTTTGGTTTCCGAGTTTAGTGTAACCCAAATGATAAGATTAACCAAAAGCAATCCTGCGGAGGACCTGCGCCCTCCGGCAGCGGTATGTGTCTTGTAAAATTGTAAACTTATGAACAAGAAGAAAACAAATGATGAATAAAAATATATTAAACTAAATATTTGTCTTGCTGTGACTTTCAAATGTTTTTGAGACCGAAAAACTATTTAAACAATTGTTCTCTGATTGTGTTGGATAAACACAGAGAGACAGATTCGTGACTTGAGCAGCTTCTCGTGTTGTAAATTACGCTCGGTATCGTACGAGCTACGTGGTCGAGATTAATTGGCTCTCTGGCGGGGGAGAGATAACAAGGCTGAGTCATTGAGTAATCTGAGACTGATTAGCTGGTTGCACACATGCGGGACTCTGTTTCTTTGTTTCTTGGTGCGCGTATCAATATCACGCAATGGCAACAGGTTTTTTTCGTTTTCGTCGTCCATTGGACTAGACTTGAATTTAAATTAGCCTGCCTTGAGTTGAATGGAAGTGTTGCGTCATTGAAAAGACGTGCGAAATTTGTGCAAAGAATGCGACATCGTTTGGGATTACTGAGGTCGTGATAGAATTTAGGGCAATTTACCACTTCTGCGCGTCAAACAAGAAATAACTCAATTTGTAAGAAAATTGTATGCAAATAGGAGATGAATTTGATTCAAATTGCGATTTTTTTTTATAATTGGTGCGTGCTAAAGGGGTTGGGGCTGCCTTTAAGTATCCTGTTTAAGACACAGCACGGGCCGAAGGTACCGAGGGAGAGATGGAAAGAAGGTACCGGTGCGCGTTGGTTTTAAATGTCGTCAAGTTATACTCAGATGGGAAAATTGAGTTTGGAAGAGCATTCCATATTCGTGTGGTGCGGCTAAAGAATGAGTCTCTGAACTTTACCGTACGTCCGGAAGCAGGCTTAAGGGCGTACTGATGAGCATTCCTAGCGTGGCGAGTATTGCGGGTGAATGTTTGAAGGGGGGGCTAACTCATTCGAGCATTGTTTATTAAAATAGCGAAACAAAGACAGACAGGAAACATTTCGACGATGTTCAAGCGAGTGTATCGACTTCGCAATATCATTGTCTCCTATCAGTTTAATCGCTCGCTTTTGTGTTCTATCCAGCAGGTGCAAGGAGGTCTTAGGTGCACCAGACCAGATATCAACGTTGTACTCGAGTTTAGGGCGGATTATAGATGGAAGCCAGATCAGAAGGGGTGAAATATTTCTTGCATCGTTTAAGGAAGCCTAGACATTTCGCAGAATTTTTGGCGACCTCGAATATCTGATCATTCCAACTGGGTGTTGGATGCCGAGGATGGAAAGTCTTTCGGTTTCTTTGATACAAGTGCCATTCATGGATAATGGCTGGTTGTTGGGTGTTCGCTTGAGTGACAGTGGACAGTATTGGGTTTTGGAAGCATTAAATTCCACTCTATTGGTTCTACCCCAATTGATTATACTGTCAAGGTCGGAATTTAATGTGCTCAACGTACGCTACCGTTCCAATTCTACGGCCGATGAGAGTATACATTGAATGAAACCCTAAAAAAGGAAGCCAGTGCAATTTATTCTTGTTCCTTTGTCTAATTTGTTCAGCAGCCAGTTGATGAAATGTTTCTTTTTATAGAAAGGTGTATTTAGAAAATATTTAAAATCGACTTTAAAAGACGGGATTGCAAATAATTATTTGTTCTACCTTTCATCAACCCTACACTTCGTACAACAAATATACCGAAGGCAAACTTTTTTCAACGTCGTATATCTAATGACAGTTTTCAATGGCGCCAAAATGTATTCCATCAAAGAGGAAAAGAAGCACCACCTTCAAAACATTTACAAATAATTGAAGTACACATTTGTAAATCATACATCACAAATGAGGCCAATAATTTTCTGGAATCTGCTTCAATTTAAGAGAGATTAAAGTTTTGTTTCTCCATCTTTTTTTGTAAAACTCGATTTGGGTGTCAGGAGATGAGGATGTTGAATTGGGGACAGCGTCTATCCGAAGAAGTTCAAAGTCTCAGTTGCCATTATGATTCTGTTTAACTGGACATAAAACGCGAATTAATAATCACATTTATATGAAATTTTACATGAATGCACTAAAATAATAGTATTACTTCAGTCAATTTATATACACAACCACAGCTTCACCCCGATACCAAGAATATATTGAACGCCCCTCGTACATTGGGCGGCGTATTAGCCCGTTGAGAGCCAGGGCCTAGTTTAGCCAGAGCTTAGCTTTTTCAGACAATATAGAGGATTTAATTTAACCCATCGAAGAAAATAAACAAGACGGTCCCCATGAGGGAAAAAAACAACACCACTCTGGAGTTATGCGAAAGCGGTTCCAGTGTGGATATTGTCAAAGAGAAGAGGTCAAGATATGGTTTCAGTGGGTAAAAGTCCAACACTACTTGGAACAAAACTTGCCTGTTTCAAGCTGCTCATAAGGTTTCCTCATCGTCCTCAATGCAAAAAAATAGAGGATGTCGGCGATAAACCAAGTTCCTTTAAGAAAACATTTTTAATTATGTTCAGCTAGCTCCGCGTACCTGACGTTTTGCTTCTGTATTTCGGTTGCAGAATGATTCTGATGCAAATTTTGAAACCTTGCTATGAGGAAAGAATTGCAAAAACACCTTTGAAGTGTCGATAAATATTCAAAATGTGACCTACAAGAAAATGAAAACTTACGCTGCTTTCTTTTCTGGAAAAAGTTTTACGAAAGAAGGTTTAAAACCAAAAAAAAAGTCAGATTGTTTCTTCATTTCATCAATATGAATGGAACAGAATGATGTTAAATAGCTATTCCTGGATAAGCTTGCCATAAAACACCGGGGTATATTCATCATCATCATTAGTGGCGTAACAGCCCACATAGGGCTAGAGCCTAGCTTTTCGCGCCTCCACTGTGTTGTGCGCGTTATAATTTTGGTATATTGGCCGACCCAAAAAGTTGAAGCTAGGTGTTTGATAGCATGGGATTCATTGAAGACAGGGTTAACATACAAAACCCGGCGATCTAGTTTGCCCAATGACTAGATCGGATGACGAGTGGACGATGATCTGCTCCTTTACAGACTCAAGGTACATACCGCTCTAAGAAGAGCAGAAGCCCTAAGAAGAGCCGTAGACGCAGCGAACATAAGTTAGTAGCAAACCAGCCCCAGCGAAGTTATACCTAACGACAGGAGAGTGGTCGATGGATGCAGAGGCTTTGTACGTAGGTGTTTGTTAGAATAGGGAGCCTCTTAGATCGATCAGGATCAGGAAGATTTTGATTTAAAAAGCAAACAATTTACTTCCCTATTACTTCCACTTCTGTTAGTATTAGGACTGCAGCGGAGGAGCTTGTGTTGCTTTCCACTCTCCAAATTCACTTTCAATTTAAAAGACCAATCCACTTTTTGACCCACGATGTTAAGTCCCATGGTCAAAAATTCATTTTCCTTTCTCTCCTCAAACTAGGAGCCTCGGATTTGAACCGTTTGGCTGGAACTTCGACGTCCATGCACGAGATGTGACCGTTGCAGTCGACAATCTTTTGTCTTTCGAACTATTTCAGAATCTTTTTCTGAGTTACAGAGCTCGTGGTTGGTTCTTCTCCTTCATTTGTTCTCTTCGTCGATAGGACTGAATATTCTTTCCCCATTCTTCTCCCCATTCAAAGTGAACAAGGAACAGTTTTGCTGTTCTGCTTCAGCGTGTGCTTTCTGTAGCAAAAAGACTGAGAGCAAATAAATCCTGTAAAATATGGTTTTAATATTCTTTAGATCAGAAGTTCTAACTCGAACTTCTTCAACAAGCCGACAAATCAATGGTCCTTCTGAATCGAATCTGCACCACGGTGAGTTCACTTTTCCTTAAAGCATATGAATTCCTTCATAATTTCGAAGATCTGTCTGTTAATTGTTGAATTTGCCGTAATTAGTGAAGTATGAAATAAATTTTGGTTAAATTTTACATTTGGTCAGCCAAGCTAAGAGTCTATAATACCCGTAAACCCAAAAGTTGGTTGGCAGCACAATGGGCCTAGCTTTCATCTAAGCGTATCAAATTTTCAAAAAAAATTTATACTCGCGATAGGCTCTATTAAACTTGAGGAACTCAATTAAAGGCAATAGAAATAGCTAGAACACTAAGATAGTCCCTTAATTAAAATGGACGTTTCATTTTTCTTCCTAACGAGCTTTTAATTAAGACAGTAGCCTCCTTCCACATGGGCACAGACAACCTAATATTGGCTCATTTGTGCACATGGGGCAGCTTCATAGCTTGTACAACGCATGTGCTTGCAACAAAACCTGGATCTTTCTCTTCACCTTCAGACTGTTGTCGTAAACATTATTGTTGTTATCAATTCCCATATATATCCTCGTTTTGGTTCATATGCATTTAAGAAACAATATTAGCCACGTTAACAAACCCACAGAATCACCCTGTTAGTTTCTCTCCGGTTCACATCCCTGCCCATAAAAAGTGTCACAAATCCAATTGTCAGTGAGACTCGGTGGAAAAGAGAAAATCGTGCGCACTTCAATTTTTGCGTTGGAAAAGAATTTTGTTTATTTCATAAAAGAAAACATTTCTGTTTAATGTTTTTCCCTATTTTGTGTTCAATACAAAGTCAATCTACGTATATTCCCTCGATTTAAGTGCAACAATTCTCAATCCATACAAATCCACCACTGAAATCATCGAATCCAATGTTGTGTTGTCGACGTGTGAACAAAATGACTTCGATTAAAATATTTCTCATGGGAGACGCTAAAAATTGAATAAATTTCATATTATTTCCCACTTCTTGATTGGTATCTAATTAACCTAGTTAGTGTATGCAATTAAAAAAAAAAAGAAACAAAAAGAAAAAATGTATTCTGAATGGGTGTCGTTGTCTTCGACAATCACAGCAAATAGTTGTGAGGCTCAATCGTTTAGTGTGTTGAATAAATTTCCAGCCTCTGCCGGACGTGAAGTGGCCGTGTCTGTTGTAAAGCAGCTGGCATCAAATTTAGGAATTACGCAAAATGCTGAACCTAGTCATTTGGTTAAAGATGAAGAGGTTGGACAGGTTGGACATGAAATGTTGAAATGGAATTTAATATGCGTTCTATTTTAGGTACTTTGGTGTATGGATGTTATTTGTTTTGGCCTTTCGTTGCCATTGCAAGAACACGAAACAATTAAGGACTGTGTAAATGTTTACTGCGAGTGGATGACCGCGTTGCACATCAATCCGAGGATAAGTGTTCCAAAGCCGATATGTGACGATCCGAATATGTACTGCAGGAAGATCATCAGTCACTTCCATAATTTATTTGTTCCACGACAAGGAGAGAGTAAGTAGGTGGAGGATGGAAAAAATATACATCGACCCGTTGTGCGCGGAATATTGCTTGCTTAAGAGACCGAAGTTTTTGTTAAAAATATTCCTAAAATGATTTAAGCCCGATGGGGTGTGTCTACACCTTGTTGGAATGTCTGAGATGTCGACAAGTAGAAATGAACGACAAAGAGATCGGATTTATGGACGATGGAGGACGAACTTTTGCATTTCAAATGGTTAACCTAGATGAAAATAGCCAAGAATGTTAAAAACTCCATGACAATGGCACTTTTTCGACTTCGGCAAAATTTGTGGATGTTCGTGGACAATTAACGTCCACTCTTCAAGTACAGAAAAACATGCAACACGCACACTGTGTGTGTTTTTTACACGAATATAAACAATTACATCAAACAGCTCTCATTAACTCATGAGCAACATTACCACGAACATTTTTTTCTGCTTAGATTTCTAGAAAAAAGAATACCACGCAAAACTGTCAGTGTTAACATTGTGTTGTCTGAATAGTTTCCATTGATTTCTCATGCTTTAGCTGCCGTTGATAAGCGTCTGTGTGTCATCTTCGGCTAGAAAAGAAGGAACTTCAAGGCAGAACTTCGCCCTAAATTCGAATGTGCCATATTTATCATCTAAAGCATTCATGCAGATTGTGCTTCCAATCAGTATAATAGAAATTGCAAACAACCTTCTTCATCTCTGTTCATTTGTGTTCGGAGGGGAAGATAATAGTTTGACCAGAAGTAATGCCGGCTAATCGCGATATGTTCATTCTACAGTCTACAGCTCGGGAAACATTTTTTTATTCATTGGAGCGTTCCCCTACACACTTTAATTAAAATTAGATGCTTATTTCATTGGTAACATTTTGTTAATTTCTCCACGTTTCATTTTTTCCCCATCAACGCTTTACTGGCGACTTTTCCTCAAACACAAGTCGTCAGTCATTTTAAGAAAAATACACTTTTTTGTTATTTGTAAAATATGAATTGAATAATTTTTCAAAATTTAATTAAGTTTTCCTTTTTTTTCACAATTTTTTTGCAAGTCTTACCATTTTTGTATCAAAACTTGGGTAGGTGTCGTGGTTCCACAACTTTTTAACTCCTGTTGTTCGATTCCCAGAGACCATTTATGAATTTCTTTGCTCTCAGGTGCTGACACGATAAATCGTCAAGCAGTTCTCTGCCATCGAGTGTTGCGGACGTTGCAACAGACCGCACAGATATCACAGACAATGAACCGAGACACGTGGGAATCGCTGCTGTTGTTCCTGCTCGCCATCAATGAGATTCTCTTGGCACCGCCAACGGTCAAGGACGACGTCGGTGATCAGCTTTGTGAGCGGGTGTTGAGTGTGCTTTTCGAGGTGTGGTTGCTGGCGTGTGTTCGATGTTTTCCATCGCCATCGCTGTGGAAGACTCTTCAGGAGTCGTGTGCACTGTGGCGGCATCGCATCGCGTTGATTGAGCAGTGGAATCGGGTGAACTTGGCACTGACTTCGAGACTGCTGGAGTTCACCTATGGACCCACGTTTCCAGAACTGAAAATCTGTAAGGAGGAGGGAAAACAAAAATGAAAAAAAAGAAATACACATTCTGTGACTTACAGCTGATGAAGATGCTCAGTTGATTCCGAATGGCATGACGAACGACTGCATCGCACAAACCTGGTATCGCTTCTTGCGGACCATTGGAAACCCCACGGCCCTCTGTTACCCGCACATCATCAGCAAGTCTTCGCACTTCATCCAGTGGGCCCTCACGCGGGAGAAGGGCGCCGAGCCGTATCAACATCCCTGCCTGTTGCTCCTGCCGCAGATCTTCCTCAAGGCGATCAAGGGCATTTCATCACAAGTCGATGCATTTTTGGGTAAGCCATCAGTTTCAATCCCCTGCAGCCATAATCTCTCTCTCTTTTTCTATTTTTATTTGTCTTTTTTTTTCGCAATGACTATTACTCACTCACAGGTATCTATCAGCCTCCGCAAAGTAACGATGACAATATCACAAATCTCATGGATATTCGCTCGTCGCTGAGCGAAGCTATTCACGGTAGCGGCACTGGTTTGAGCCATAGCACTCATCATTTGTTTGGTATTAGTACTGGTGCAGGTGGTAGTAGTAGTAAAAGTGGGGCTAGCGAAAGTAGTGGCTCCTCGTTCCTCAGTGGCTTGAGTGGTAATACGGCTAGTAATGCATTAAATGCCATCATTGGCCATCATCATCACTCGTCGGGAGTAGGTGCT
The DNA here is from genome assembly GCA_905187475.1 of Syritta pipiens. NCBI lineage: Eukaryota > Metazoa > Arthropoda > Insecta > Diptera > Syrphidae > Syritta > Syritta pipiens. The sequence goes on along the minus strand of LR994571.1, from coordinate 100,832,654 downwards.
GGGGCTGGCGCTGGTGGTGGTTCATCATATGGAACACCACTTACGTCGACGACCTCTGGATTGGGCACGGGTAGTGGTGCCACTGGAGAACATGTACCGCACTCACCAACTCCACCGCTGCAAAGGCGACTGGCTAAGTCGTTTAGTGTGGCGCCATCAATATCGCAACAGAAGGGTGTGGTGTTTTATAATATTGCCAAAAAAAAAAAATGTTAACGTCCGCTTTTTTGTGTTGTTCCTAACCCTCAGCCATGGCTTGTGTTGAATTGTGTTTTTGTGTGCGTGCTTGTTGCTTTGTTTTTCATTAACCCATGTTTTAATCGTAGCTTTGGGTTTCTAACTTAAAATTGATCGCTTTGCTTTTCTTCTAATCACACGTGGCAGGAATAACAATTGATAGCTTCTCTACGGCTGTGGACCTTTCTTTTCTTCTCAATTCGAAAGCAGAATAATAGAATACGAAATTACGCCGCCATTTGTTTTCCCACGCTCTACGACATTAAGCACCTACGGCATAATCTTGTATTCTATTCTATTATTAAATAGATGTTGTTCTAATTACACTGTTCCTAAATGTCTGTGAGTCTGACATAAATATCAACGAATGTTCGTCGTAAACGTGATTTTGTAAATCCATATGCATTTCTAATCCAAAATAAACACTTAAAGCATCACAGACTTCTGTTGAGTTCTCCTAAGTCGTTCCTGTTCAGTTGAATATTCTTATGGGAATATAAGATTTTCAAGATTTCGAAATTATATTCGCTTGTGTAGTTTTTTTAAAAACTGACGTGTCCGAAAAATGGCATCTGAGAGTCTGCTCAAATTGGATGACATATGCCAGACTGAATGACACGACGTTGACGTAAGCTTGACAAAATTTAAATGATCTTCTGTAAGCTGAAACGAAGAAAGTTGTATAATTACTTATTTTTTCTAAGATGCCCTATAATTAAGGCAGGAAATTCAACAATTATCTTAGTAGATATCTGCCTTCTCCTACGACAACCATGAAATCAATTCGTTTCCTTCCGACCTGGTCGAAGAACGTTGTTGTAAATTTTGCAAAGGATTCATTTTAATATCTCACCATTGACAAATCTGTGGCCAAAAGGAACAACCGCTTAAATCGAGTTAAGACAACATTAAGGTTGTTTCGGTTTTTAAATCTTAGAATCTGGAATGGTTGTACTTTCTTAAACAAACTTTCAGAGTAATTAAATGAATGTTTGTTTAAAACAACTTTTGCTACTTCTTAAGGTTTAAACTCTTTTTTGGGCGGTTTACCCACCCGATGTTTTTGCGTCACCGGTTCAGTTTCGGGAGTAATTTTCACAAAAAGCAGAACCATTCAAACTTATTTGCTTTGGCTCTCTATGAAAAAACTACGAAGAAATAAAAAAAAAAAATACACCGCCATCATTGTTTTCCAACCTAATTCATCCAGGTGGTGTCCCACAGTCACCTTTTTGGCTTTTTTCAAGGCCACTTAAGCATATCATTGGTGAAATAGAGTCATTTGATAAGGCTGACATATCTAAAAAGAGGAAACGATATTACATATATCTAAAGCAAACAAAAAATGTCTTTAACGAACACTGAAAAAAATCAATTTTATCAAGTTTGTACCTTATGAACAAATTGACCAAATAATAAAACATCAAGCCAAACAAATTACGAATGGTGTTATAATAGTTATTTTAATATATATGAAATATCAAAAATTAGTTAAAACTTTTCTAATACGGGTCACCATCTGGGTGGATTAGGGAGAAAATTGACCAGCGCCAATTAGAGTTAAAAACGTGAAAAAATGGTTTAGCCGTTTATTCTTTGGGACCACACAAATATGATTCAGAGACACATGTGGAGTAAATCGGAGGATTTTGTAAATTGTTCTACAGTAAAATATTTTAATGGTTGCTTAAAGGTCGAACTTACTAACTTACAGACTTGCAAAACTCTTGAATTGATTAACACGTTGAATGCCATGGGGGTCACCGGTGGCCGGCACTAAGTGTGTTCGTAAATAGCGTGGCATGTGTTAATTATGAAAGTAAAAATCTTTCTGGTCATTCTTCTTGAATTGTGCTAGCGCTGGTTTCTTTCCAATATAAAATTCCAGCAATTCAGTGTCCCAGTTGTCTAAAGCACGAAGCTTAGTGCACTGAGTTGGCTTTATTTGATAAACTTCTCTTACTCCGACTATTTGCTTTAATTGAGGTTACTGGGGCCAAGTAGATCGTAATTTTGCGCATGGTTATTTCTTTAAAATTGTAGTTATGCGAAAAAGCTATGCTCTGGCCTTATATGGGCTGGTGCTACGCAGTTTATTTTATTTATTTTAATGTATACAATAAAGTAATTCTCTTTTTAAGAGTTTGGTTTGACGGGATTGTTGTCGTCAGCTGAAATTCAATCTGGGTTGGTGGATTGTAAGTCCCATTTGTGTTTTGTGTGTAGTAGAACTTTTTTTTAAGGACACCTCTCTATAAGAGACACGTCCGTTTACGAACAATTTGTCATGTGAACTGCCTGAAAAAAATGATGCATCTGCAAAAATTGATGCAGATGCAAAAGCTCGACCATCTGCTTACTTTCTATCCAGAAATAATGACCTTCCTTTATTTCTGTTTCTATCGAATGTAAGAGATTTCTTTTTCTGCTCGGCGGTGAGAGTCATTTTATGAAGTCACTTCATTAAATTTGTATTCAAAAACTTCATGACTGCGTGGAGAATAACTTTTGAATTTTTTTTTAGAGAATCACTGGCAAAAGAAAAAAGTTAACTAATAGATTTTGTAAAGATAAAGCAGAAATATGCTTACGCCATCGTCTAAGTGCTGAAATGCTAAATTATTACTATTCTGCTGAATATAATATTCTGACAAACAGTGGATTTACGTTTTATCTCTCCTGTGAGACGTTTCATCACAATTTTTTCCAATCGGATAAATATGCATGATTTTTTCTTATCTTGACTCCACATTTTGTTTTCTTAAAAAAATCCTAACATTTTTAAATTCCTTAAATATTTTAAAAATACATACATATTGTTGTTGACATTTTAATAGCCAGCTGCAGGAAAAATATTTTGTTCGCTTCACCAAAAACGAAGCAATTGATCCCGAATATTCTTATTGCACTAAGTGACATTTGATGCAGAACTGAATGGGCAGAAGTTAAAGTCTTAAAATCAAATTAAGACACTTTTACTGCGATTGCGCTAATATTTTCGAAATGTCAGCAAATGAAATCCATGTTTAACAACGCCGGTCATAAAAGGGTTATCTTTGCTTTTATGCAGCCACTTTAATTTTCGCTGCGCAATCTGCTAAACGAAGACTCTTGCTAATTTCAAACATTCATGAAAAAAAGATGGTGGTTTCGCCTTAGTGCGATATGTTTTTGATTTTGTGAATACGAATAACGTAGATGCTTGTTAGGCTTAGTTTTACGAAGAAGTTTATGGTTATTCGTTGCCTTCAAGGCGAATATCCGCAAAAGCGAAGTTTCACTGTCTTCCATTTAAAGGATCCCTTCCTCCATTTGAACGTGTTTAACCTGAGAAAAGTCTTCACACACAAATTGTTTTTTAAATCCACAAAATATAAAAAAATCCATCCTGAAAACTGACAAAACACAAATTTTTGCACAACCATATGTTCCTTTTCTTTGTTTGCTCACGCAATGAACTTCGTACTCTTAAATTTAGTTTGTTCACTTTTTTAAATTCTTTAGAATTTTGTTAAAAAAAAAAAAACTTATAAACACGATGATTTCTTTAGTTAAACATTTGTTCTAATTTTTTTTACGTAACTTTTATCAAACCTCCATTTGAACTGCTTAAAATAGATTCCAGGGCGTTTGTGGAGAGTGTTGTACGTAGAGTAGCCTTACGCCCCCTTTTTGAAATTTTTATCTCTCTTAGTTATCAGTTTTCTGTTGACTTATAGGCTTTGCTCGGTAATGTACTTACACGAATTTTTCTTCCGATAGGATTGAGTAAAGCAGCTCTGATTGGATTGACTAGTTCGCGTTCGTCAAACGCACAACCACCGCTGACGCCAACGTCTGGGCCGCCATCATCAAGCAGTTTGAGTTGTAAGTGAAAAAAAAAAAAATTGTTCTTCATTTTTGTACTCATTTGTCTTGATTGCAGCCCTTCCGTCCATAGGTTCCGAGCCTCGTCCACCGCTAGCACCGACGCGATCCAAGTGCAATAGCATCCTCCACCTTTTCGGCGAGTGGCTGTTCGAAGCTGCTCACATTGGCGGCGATGCGTGGCTGGTGAACGCCAAGCGACAAGCTTCAGAGGCTAGTAAGCGGCCGTCGTCGATGATCATGGAGAACCGCAAAGGAAGTATTTCACTGTCGCAGCCGAACTCGATAAACGATCCAACGAATCTACCCCCCGGACTGACCATCGACAAGTACGAGTCGGGACGCGCAGAGGCAATCGGAGCTTTGTGCAAGATTTTCTGCGCCAAGAAAACCGGAGAGGAGATCCTCCCCGTGTATTTGGCGCGGTTCTACATGGCCCTGCAGCAGTGCATGAAAATCATCGAGAGCAAGGAATGTGATGAGACTCTGGCTTCTATTCTCTTGAATTCCTCCGATCTGTTCCGATTGGACTTGGATGGAATTCAAGTTTTAGTGCCTGCGTTTATTTCTGCCCTGGAGGTTGTTTTGCCGGACAAGGATTTGAAAATAAAATCGCAGGCGATCCACTTCAACAGAACAGAGCTCCGAAGAGCCTCAATTAGCATCCTGCTCTCGCTGCTCGCACTGCCGCTCCACTTCCAGACGCTACAGATCCGTGACTTGGCCAACGAAAACCCAGAGAGGTGTGCGGTGACAAGCTTACCCCCCACAGACTGATCTTGCAGTCCCGTCTTCCTTTTCAGGACAATTACATTCATTCAACTGAAGCCGCGGTTGATCAACATCCTGATGAACGCCCTGCAAGTGGAGACCGACGCGCAGAACACGCACATGCTCCTGGGTGGGCTCCTGCTCACCGTGCAGGATTCCGTGAACTTCGAGGAAACCGAACTGGGAGCAGAGAATCTTCACGCTTCATCGCCTCAACCCAGCGACTCGAATATCCTCAGTTCAGGTTTGAGAAAAACTCTCTAAAAGCGAGCTTTTGTGTTTGCCTTTCTTTCGCTCTCTTCTTCTCTCTTCAGCTTTCACTCGTGAATCAGCTTTTTGTGCGCTCACATTCTTTTCTCCTTTAGATTCCTTTCTCTTTGTTTTACTTTCGTTGTTGTACATTGTCTTGTTTGATTTTCTGTTCTTTATGTTCCTTTTCTTTCTCTCTTATGTTTATTCTATCGAAATTGTCTTCGTGTTTTTGAATTTGAATACCGTAGCCTGTTCGGAGAGATCGGCGTCGATAGCGAGTGTTGGAAATTCTAGTTTGGGTGCTCAAAGTACGGCAACAATTGGAGCTGGAGGCAGCGGCGGCGGAATCGGAGGAGGCAGTAACACAGGAACGGTAACTGGTGGTAATAGCTCGACTGGACGTGATAATGCCTCACAGCATGATTTCCCTAGTTTGAGTGTCTCCGATGATTTTCCCGTGGAGTTGTTACAAGAATTTGAGACAGCTTCGGTTTATGGTAAATTTTTTTTGTTTATTATTTGTCGTGTAATTGTTTATTTTTGTTTTTAATTGGTTAATATTCTTTTTTTGTGTTTTTATTTTATTTTCTTTTGGGTTTCTGCAAACGCTAGATAATTTTTTTTTTGACATAAAGTAGTTGAAGTTTATTTTGAATTGCACACATACGACATTTTATAGCAAACATTTACAGAGCTTCTGGCATTTTAACTTTTAGACTAGTTCTTACAGTATTTTCATTAAGAATACATTCGCGTGGGTGTTGCCTAGTCGGTGTCAACAGGTTTTGCAGGAAGGCAGAATGCCAATTTCTGTTGTTTTAGGCTTAGGCTAAACAAATTTGGGACTAATTTTCAAATTGTTGCAGACTACGAAAATAAAGCAACGCCAGCAATAGGCCAGATTAGGACCATTGTGATACCACAACGCGAAAATCCATCCCCCACCTTAATTGAACAATTTAGAGCTTCTCACGAAGGTACAGATGTGGTTGATGCTGATTTTGCTCAGATCACCCAGACTATCAAGGAAGCGCCCGCCTAGATGGGCTGTTCTACAAAATGCTAGAGCCTCGCACGAACATAGGAAGTGACGCATGGTTTCCTCCTCTTCCTCATCCTGGCATCTTCTGCAAAAGTCATTACCAGGGATTCCTAGTTCGCTGGCATGTCTGCACATCCGAAGGAGGCAGGTTGTGCGTTTAGCATCCAGTGCGGGACAAATTGGTTTGGCGTGTAGACAAGTTGAGCCTTTTTGCCATCTGTGATTGGTGGGCCTAAAGCTGTGGAGCTTTATGGCTAATTGGGCGTCGTTGGCTCGATCGGTTAGTGCGTCGGAATGTTGAGTGAAAAATACACCAAGCATTTTTCACGGCCCCACCTCCAGCGAACGACTGAAACCCTTCCTGGAGTACTTCTGTCATGAAAAGCTTTCGCAATTCGCCGTTCGGAACCGGCATTAAAAACAGTAGGTCCCCTTCACATGTGTCAAAATTATAACGCGTACAACACAGTGGAGGCGCGAAAAAGCTAGGCTCTGGCTCTCGGGCTGTTACGCCGCCCCAATACAAATTTATGGCTAATTTGCTTGTAGCTATTGGCATGGCCGGTAATTCTCTTCGGGGTTGTAATGGAATTGTGGTCGCATGCTTGGCGAGAGCGCCAGTTTGGCAACTACCCGGAATGTCACTATGCCCAGGCACCCACATAAGCTCAATATTGAAGTGTTGGACCATCTCATCGGGAGACTGGCGGCACTCTAGGGCGGTCTTAGAAGGAAGTGACCGAGTCAAGGGATTTAATTGCAACTGATCAAATGATGATATCCCTCTAGGATATCACATTGTGTCTTAGCTAAGACAGGCCTTCCTTGATCCCCATTGTCTCCACCTGAAAGACTACAATGATTAGGGAGGCGTATAGAAATGTTTAGATTTAGGTCTCTGTAGTGCACTTCCCACGTTCTGCGTACGATCTTTGGTCCTGTTTACATTGATGGTTACTGGATGAGAAAGTTCAATCACGAACTGTACGGGCTATTCGGTGGAATGCGCCTGGCCAGCGTCTACGGATCCAACGCCTATGGTGGTTGGGCCATGTAGAGCGAATGGACAGCACAGCTCCGGCCCGAAACGACTCCGAACGACCTCTTCTAAGGTGGCGTACACTGGCAGAGAAGGACCCGAACGAACTCGGTGTGCGTCACTGGAAGCAGCTGGCACGGTATCGTGCTGGATAGAGAAGGTTGTTAAAGGAGGTCCAGGTCCACCCCGGACTGTTGTGCCGCACAAAGAAGAAGAAGAAGTACACTCCCGCACCTACTCCTGACTCAGTTTTGGATCCGTCCGTGAAGAACTTTAGTGGATCCTCCAGCGGCGCAGGGGTTCCGCCCAGTCTGTTCTTTGGGGGATGTGGGGAGTAAACTTTTTGTCGAAGAGAAGTTGTGGAAGGGTGTTTTTTTTTTTATAATTGGCGCGTGCTAAAGGCGTTGGAGCTACCCTTAAGTATCCTGTTTAAGACACAGCACGGGCCGAAGGTACCGAGGGAGAGATGGTAAGGGTGTAGTCGGTGACGGAGACCAGGAAATTAAATCCTTTTAATATTGTGGAGTGTCTAGTCCTAAGATTGGTCCACATGTTGATTGATCTCAGTCTTACCGCCGTGCAGGCTGCACAGGTAAGATATAAGGGACTGGGATATCACGTTGAAATGTTCAGTGTCTCAGTCCGAAAATTTTCGAAAACCTAAGAAAGTTTCTTTCCACGATATTTTTGTAGCCTATTTCGTACATTTTTTTGTCTCTCCTGTAAAAAAAAATAAAAATGTCGCCTTTGTTGTTTTAACAATCATCGATTCAGTTAAATGCAGAAGTAAATTCACGTAGCATGTTTTGAAATCGAATGCCGATGATGTACTTGTTGCTTGAATGGAATGAAAAAAATTGTGCGCTTTTGTCTAAAGTTGGTTTTCTTCACTCTTGATCTCCTCAGGAAACAGATTTCGACGAATAACTTCACCCCCAACCATTAAATTGAGCTAAAGTTGAACACAATGTATTAAAATAATGTAGTTTGTGATAAAAACGTTCCCACAACGCAGACGCAAAGTTCCCACAAAGCAAAGTTCCCACTCAAGATCCAACTCTGCGTAAAATAAATTTAGCAAAAATCGCAACAGCCAAATTTGTAAAATGTTGTCCATGCGACCGTAGTGGGTAGCCTGTGCTTCATTTGTCGTTAGTAGAAGCTGCTACAATATTTCAACCGGCGCGATTAATTTCTGTAGAATGTTGGGATAATTTAGATAGCTTGCATCAATAAGAGCAATTCCTTTGCACAAGGCATGAGTTGTTAAAATACAAATACACTTATACAAAATTGCAAGATATCCACACGATTTTGACAGTTAGTTTTACATAACACTTAGATAAAAAGAAGGCAATCTCTTTACTCATGTAGATGACATTTTCTAACAACACATAAAACATCATTCACGGAAGAATATTTTTTAAAATAGCACACACATCACAACCATTACATTAATTGCGATAAAATAAATAAAAACCATTAAAATGAGAATAGATGAAAACAAATACCACCTGCTCCATTTCAGACAACGCCCATGCACTTTTCGTGCGAGCCACGTATCTCGTGTGCCACCGCCTGATTTCCTCATGGAAGACCGACCTGAACGTGTCTCTAGCCGCGCTTGAACTCCTCTCCGGACTAGCGCGGCTCCACATTCGGGATTCAGGTGAGTTAAAACAATCCCAACTAAACAAGAAAGATAAAAATAAAAAAGAAAAGAAGTTTTGTAAATATTGTACATTCCAATTCGATCAAAAAATTTAATCTGAAAAAAAAAAAACCAAAATTCTTTCTAATATGTATAATTTCTTAACCTAACCAGCCTCTTTCTATTTCTCTTTAACAAATCAACCTTCCCTTTGCCTATCAATCCTTCTCCTCACCTTATTACAAAACAAACAAAAAAAAATCAAAAATCTTAAAAAAAAATACAAAAAAACTGCAGCCAGGAAACTAACAAACGGTAATAGACACTCACTCATTTACTAACACAAGCACTTTTTGTTTTCGTTTCAAAAAAAAAAAAAAAACAAACAAATCTCTTTCGTTCGTTCTCATTCGTTCGAACAACATTGTATAGAACAATTAGTAGCAATTGAAGAACCAAGTCAAAATCTAACGATCATTTCCACAGACGCTCTAGAGTGCAAGCGAGCGGTGAAGTGGATCTGTGACTACATCTGTTATCAGTGTTCAAGACCTCCGCCGGCTCACAGTAAGGATTTGCATAGCACTATTGTGGCGGCATTTCAATGCACGTCTGCTTGGTTAATGCAACATCCGTATTTACTGCAGGATAAGGATTGTTTGACGACTGTCATGGAAGTTGTTGAATTGGGTATTTCGGGAACGAAGAGCATTGGAAAGCCGGGCGAGAGGCCGAAGTACAAGGACGAGAAGGAACTCAAGCCGGCTTCGATGCGTGTTCGTGATGCGGCTGAGAATCTGTTTACGATTATTATGGAGCAAGTTGGTTATTTTCCCAGCGAATGCGGGCCGGAATCGATTTCTTCGCTGCTGGATGAGGTCGCTCTGATAAAGCACTGCAATTCGGTTGATAATGCCAATGCGGTGACTACAGAACAGGCCATCAAGAAGTTTAAGTATTTCGTCACCGAGAACTCGACGATACTCGCACTGCTAGAGGAGCCACTGGGAAATGATCAGGATCCTCAGCCAACTGTGACACGTAAGTCTTAGAAACTCCTTGAATTTACCCTCGAACACATATTTCTATACCCTTCCAGTTCTCATTCGAAGTCCTTTTGGACGGCACGCTTGGACCATGCAACTGCGACACTTACCGCGGAGCAAGTCGGGCACCAAGTACCACGCCATCAACCCCGGTCGACCTATTCCCATGAACGATCCGCCGAAACGCGTTGAATTCGATCAAAAGTTCTTCCCCGACAGCGTGGATAAGGTGACTCCGTGCGTAGCAGACTACTCAATCCCAACCCTCGATCAAATTCGAGAGCAATACGGTCTGGAAGAGATGAACCGGATGGAAAAGATGGTCGAGAATCAGTCCATCTGCGAGAAGCTGGCTTGGGCTGAGACCGACAACTCGGCGGAGAGTCTGAGCCATGCCCAGGAGTGTGTTCCACCGCCGGTGGTGCACGAGTTCCAAACAGCGCGACTGTTTCTCTCCCAATTCGGCTTCCTCTCGTTCGAGGGCGAGGACAAGCTGGCTGATGCTCCGGGAAGCCGACCACTGATTGCCCTGGACACAGCTCGCACGAACTTCGCTCAGGACCTCAACGTCCTGGACAAGTTGAGTGCCAGGACTCACGACACAGTGCACGTGTTTTACATGAAGTCCGGGCAGACGACCGCCTCGGAAATCATTGGGAACATGAACGAGGAGAACATCCGGACGTTGAACCCGAATTTCGGGAACATGCTGCTTACGTTGGGCTGGCCGGTGGACATAGAGGACCACTGTGGATGGACTGGATCTGTTGCGACCAGCTGGATGCTGAAGAACCCAACGGAGCCGGCGCGAGAGAAGCCGGTTGACTTGAGATTCAATGGGGAGTCGAGGGTGCTCTACTGGGCCGACGTGGGGTCGGAAATCGCGTTCGTGGTGCCGACCGAGTGGAACTGCAGACCCGACAGCTCAACAGACGGAAGCTGCTTGTCGCTTAACTCGTCTCACTCATCGGCTGAAAGCACGCACTCGAATGTGTGCTACGAACGAAACTTTTCCGCGGAGGCACCGAGCAGTCGAGCAGCGGCTCTTGGCCAGAAGCCGAGAACACTGTCGCTGGAGCTAGACAAATCAAAGGAGCCTGTGCCGCCGACTCGTCGGAAGGCGAACGCCATCAAGCCCTCGCTGCTGGCTCAGCCACCCGCGAAGATTTTCATCGTGTGGCTCGAGAGCTTCGAAGACCACCTCAGTTGTCCAATTGGTAAAGCTGTGTAGATAAATTAATTGAAATTTTTAATGTCTCTGTTTTCTCAGAGGACCTTCTCGCCTATACTCGCACTGGTGAGGAGTCGCAGATCATGCAAATTCCACGCGCCAGTGACTGCCACGTCATATTCCTGCACGCCCTCCAATCTGGTCTGCTTCGAGTGAAGCTGCAGGGCCCCAGCGGGCGGATGAGTTTCGCGACTCCCTTAGTCGACGGCATGGTGCTAAGTCGCAGAGTTGTCGGCAACCTGGTGCGCCAAACCGCTCACAACATGGCCAAGCGAAGACGACTGGACAATGATAGGTAATGAATCTCTGGAGTGACCTGACCTATTGTGTGCTATTTACATTTTTTCTTTTTCAGTTTCCAACCACCTCATGTTCGACGTCGTCTCAAAGTACAAGACATTGTACAAAAATATAAATTGAATCTATCGCAGCCAGAATTGTTGGCACATCTCTTCAAAAGCTCATCGTCATAGCCTGCCTAACAAAATAAAATCGCTGGCGATGAACTTCAGTATTAACACAAGAAATGCAATTAAATGTTTTACCTTCTTCAACTCCCTCCAATTTTTTTTAATTCTTTTTTTTTTGTTACAGCATTTGATATCGTTTTTATTTAAATCATTGTGGTGTATGGTCATACTATACTAAAGTTTTTAGCATTTAAGATAAAATGTTATATTTAATTTAAATAAACTATTTCCCTATCATTAAGCTGAATGAAGTTTTTTTTTTTAATATCGGGGTGCAGTCTTCAAAATAGAATTCTACACAAGACAAGAATTAGTTCGGACCATAAAAAACAACGTGAACATCAACCGTCTAATGTCCTGAGCTAGCTATACCCATCATTACTCTTGTGTGAATTCCAACAGACTGCAACCAACATATCCCACCGCGGTTCACAAACGGATGATTACCACATTTGTGAGACTACGCATTGGGCATACATCTATAACACAAAAACACCTTAAAAGGGAAGCTCCGCCCATATGCACCAATTGTTGTTCCAGTATCGATATCAACCACATTTTAGGTGTTGGTACATGCTCCTCCGCCACCCATTATAAGCGGCTTTTATCACTTCAAAATCGGCAGTCTATAGTTAAATTTCTAAATAATCCAACTCAAGAATATGCTCAACAAATTTATTATTTCATTCAAAAATGTAAATTTGATATTTAAGTACGTAACCTTTTATTACTTTTGAGCCGAAGGTCTCGCAACTTGTGCTCTTTAATTTTCTATTAATTGTAAGTTAATAAATTATAATAATAATAATAATATCGGGGTTAATGTTGGTTGAATGTTGCAGGCTGGGTTTCTCCTTTGTTTGGGCGCCGAAACGCTTCTTAGGCACATTGATGGCTGTAACACGTGAAGGTGTTAACTTATGGCACGAATATATTCAATTCTTCAAATTGCATGCTTTAAGCATTGAATGCAAGTTAATTTAATACATGAAAACAGCACAGGCGCAATCACTTTCATCTTGAGTGGTGAAGTTGCAAAAAGGAGGAACGACTTTTTCTTTTTAAAGTTCCTTTTCGCTACAGAGGTTAGCCTAACCTTCTTGGTGACTCCTCTCGTGATTTGGATCGTGGTAAGATTCAGCCAGTCCTGAAGGAAAGACAAAGGCCTATAATTCCTTAGAACCGTTTGTACGAGTCACTTATCCCACTTCACTGCGTTTTTTTCATGGATTTTTCTAGATTCTGAGAAAAAACACTACGAGTTCTGTCTTTTCTCTCGATATCGTAGGCCAATCGGAGGAAGAAAGTAAGCGAATTGAAGTGCGGTGGCCCTATTGTCCGTTTTATTGGCTCTCTGCGTGAAATTAAGCGTGAACTTGAGGCTCGTCTACCTATTGTCTTTAAATGCAAAAAAACATCGTTGTCTCGAGAAAAACTTTATATAAAACAAAAAAGCAACAGAAATCTGGTGACTGTAAATGCTTTGAGAGCATCTACCGGACTCGGTAGATTTAAGAAATTTGCATGGATTTTGGAAAGCAGGAAAGAAAATAAGCTCAGCAAAGACTTTGACAAGTACTGAACAGTGTATAAGCGACATTAAAATGTCGAGGGGAGGTTTTGAAGGCAACTTGTAGGGTGAAAGATGCCTCTATTCGGAGCTTTGATCTTTTAAAACGACTCTAAAAGACTCAGAATGACTTCAACAACCCATAAATCGAGCCTATCGAGCAATCGGCTTGTTATGAAGAGTCTTACGCATTTTGAAACGGCTGAAAGGCTTCTAAATAAAAAGAGAAATAAAACGCTTGGGAGGAGTTCTAAACTCTCTATACGGCTACATAGGATCTTTAACTCGGGATTGAGCTGTAAAACATCAATAACCAATCGCTGAGACCTACAGAAAAACGTGCTCTGGTTGGCAACGTCGCTAAACTTTGTTATGTTGTTATTCGAATGGAGGAAGTGCCTCTGGGTGATAAAAAACCTTCGTGTGATGCATATGAGTTGATAGAATTTATTGGTTTTATCTAGACTTTGCTCGCACGTTCATCAATAGACCAATTATATTTCGAAACTAACATCAACCTTTTCAAAAAGGCTGTCGAGACGTGGAATTGTGACCTTGCCATGAATTGAGTGTAAACTGAATGATTGAGTTGTATACTCAAGGCGCGATTATAAAGCGATGTTATGAAGTATAAAATGTAATAAAATGAAAACTCTTAAAATGTTCCGTTTGTTTGCAAATCAAACCTTGTCGCAATAACAAGGTAATAGCGGTTTACTTCTTTTAAAAAAGAGGTGGGTTAAATACAAGTTCCTTTTTAAAAATGGCATATTTCTTAAATAAAAAAAAAATAAAATAAAAGAAAATACAAATTAATTTTTTTCCATGGATTATAGCCTTATTAGTAAGCTGTAATAAACATTGATAGAAAGAAGATTTCAACCTCCATTTTTCTCAAGCAAATAAACATTATGATATACCTACAGAAGTAAATTCAAAATGCGTAAATTTTGAAATTAAATTAGCTTAAAAAAAAAATCGTACCTATTATAAGAATATTTTGTTAGAAAACTTTTATTAACTTTCATATAAATTTAATGGAAAAGTTGGCATCTGACAGTCAGCCACACCCAAACTTATTTATTTATTTCATGAGAAAGAAATGTTAGTTTATAAAATATGAATTGAAAATAAAACTAAACTAAACTAAACTATGTTGTGAAGTAAGAGCAAAAGCAATGTTGCGTCGTCCAAGTGGCTGCCTCTGTTGGTTTCGGGAGTAGCCGGATATTGGCCTTAAGTGCTTGAACGTTTCCGGGTTGTTAACATAACATCGGTCTTTGACGGTTCCCCACAAAAAAGGGCAAACGGAATTAGATCGCGGTTCCAAGGAGGCCAACTGATATCGCCAATACGATTGATAAAACTTTGAAAAAAACGCACTGTTTCGATTACAAACATCTCATATGGTAATGAATCGACTATACTTTACGCTTTAAGTTCATTAACGCTCTGCGAATGTAAATAGGAATTATCTTCTGCAAAGGACAAATGTTGTGAATCTCTAGACTAAGTTTCCTGTACACTATATTGTTCACGCTATTCAACTAATAATAAATAAATAAAAAAAAAATCATCTTGGTTTAACAACAAATCGACAATCGACGCAAAGTCGATGATTAACAAAAAAAACAACTATCTAAGGCAGAATGCAAAGTTACTGATCTCTAAAGAAAAATCTGTGTAAACCAAGAAAATTGAACAAAATTCTGGGGCCTGAAAGGAATCCTAATGCCAGATCCGTGATAGGTGATTTGTTTAAGAATTTTATGTGCAATTGGTGGGTTTGAAAATTTCACATGGATGTTAGGCAGCAAGGCAATACAAGTTTAGCAAAAACTTTTCCTTCATCGGACGTATCCAACAAGGCCTTCACGAAATACCGAACGGCGAAAGGGCGGCTTAGAAAAACAAGCGAATGTTTTGTAGAAATGCTTTTTTGTATGCTAGCCGTGAGTTGTAAAAGAAAGACGCTTTTATCTAGAGCTTTCTCTTTAAACATCTTTGAAAGACTCCTAAAGAATTCAACAAGCAACAAATCGTCAGCTTAGGTTTGCCATGAAAAGCTATAAAGAGCTAAAAAGAGCTGAGAGTCGACGCGTGAACACTTTTGAGTAGATTGAAGAGAAAAAGAGGAAAAAAGTGCTTTGGAAGATGTCCACATTGTCCACACGCCTTCAAAAGGCTTCTACGTCGATATCCAGCAGCAAAATAGCGGTTTCCAGTGTTGAAGACCGACCGGAATTCGATTTTTTCATGACAACATCGCTTAACTTCCCTATATGAAACCACAGATCATTTCAATTGAATAAAGAAATGTCTACGATGAAAAAAATCTTTTCCTGTGGTACATATTGTGCTGGTTTTAGTTTTATTTCTTTATTTGTTTTTTTTAGAAAAAGTCTTATAAACATACATATCTTTTCTTACGAGTAGTAGCAACGCATAATATGTTGAACAGCTTTATTCTTAAAACTAACAAAATTAGTCTCATTTTTAATATTTAACTCAAGATTATTATACAATTGAGCACCTTTGTACAAAATATTATTTTGGATCCATTCTCTCCTGTATAGTGGCAATCTAAAATCTCCTAGATTTCTTAAATTGTAGTTGTTACCTACATATTGCAGATTTCTCTGTAAATACATCGTTGTGTTATTAACAAAGTTTGATTCATGGACTGTTTTCCGAAAACAATTGTATATCAAAATTTACGCCAAACCCCTCAAAGAGGTCTAGAGATGGAACCGTGATTTCGCCTGTTCTATTAATTTCACTGTTGAAATTGTAATAGTCTACCTTACAAATGTTTATTTCACACAATGAAATGGATGTATCCAAAATTCTTAGCAAACATGATATGATAAATCATAAAAAAAACTCTGAGTTAATCCTCTGCAGTAATTTTGCGTTCGGAAACACTCAAAATCCAAGAAGACATCTTGTGTCGTCTTTTTTTGACGAGCACGGTATGGCACCCTTGTTTTTTTTTCGAATTTAGAGTCTCCTTCTTATTTCCTGTCACCTTTAGTCTAATCAAAAACAAGCTTCGCCTCACCACGTCTGCATCGTCAGCTCTAGTCCTACATCTATTCTCCTTCCTCTTATCTCTCCTTTATTCCACTTTCCTTTTGTTTGGATACATCACACGATATTTGATATTTTCATTCTGAGCATGTTTGGGTGGACCCCCTTCAGTTGTTAACTCTGTTGGGTGCCTTCGGAACCTGACATGTATCCAAATTTTTAATTTTTTCGCATCCCAAAGAAGGAAGAACCATGAAATGGACAAAAAAAAAAAACGAAAAAAGAACTCCCGAAAAAAATCTATCAAAAGTGTCCTCCTCCTCACCTTCACTTGCGCACTCGTCGTCGTCGTCATCGTCGTGATCGTGGTCGTGGTTCTTCTGCTAAGAGGGACATGAGACATGCGTCTGTGGGGGAGATGAAGTGATGTTCATTCAACACCTTAATTTCTCTCCCCCTTTTCGTTTTGCATTTCTTGATTCTTTCGTTTTCTTTTTCAATTCAAAAAAAAAAAGAAATGGAAACGAGGATCTGCGCGATGAAAAAAGAAAAGAAAAACAAAAAAAATGGTGAAATAGGTCACGCCTCCTTGTATCCTTTTGGTAATAAGTTCGGACACGGTTCAGTCAAGTGTACCGAAAAATTTGTTCCTTTCGGTCTAAATGGATTTTTGTTGTTGTTTGCACTTGCTGCCTTTTGGTGTGACGGCTTATGAGGAATTTTTGAAAAGTTTTCTTTTTTCGGTTGAATCAAGCGTCAATCAAAAAAAAAAAAAGTACATATTTTCGCACGAACGAAAGAAAAAAAAAAAAAAGAAAAAGCCGTGTGTTTTTATATTATTCAGGGGCGGATTAAGATACCATACGATGGTGGCAAGTTAATTAAAGAATGCTGATTTCAAGAGGTGTTCGCTTGAGGTGGGAGGCTTCAACTGTTCTTCCTGGTAAATGTTCGAGAATAATTTCTGACATTCCAAAAGAAATTCACCGGTGGTAGACTACAGTAAAGTGATCTAATTTGAACTGACAATCTAGATCGAGTCCAAGAATGTTTGTGAGAAAATTTGGAGCGACTCGAATGACAGTCTTTCTCGTGTGGAGTCGTCACTCGTTAACTAATGAACTATGAAACTATTCCGGTGGCCAGCGGCAAGTGGAGAAATTAGCCACAGACTCAGCGATCTACTTTTAGTGACAACAGTAAAGAAGAGTAGTGCTCCAGGGCCTCGATTATTGGTCAAAGAAAGGCACACTTACAGATAAAATAATTCTTTCCTGCAAAACTGCGATTCTTTCTCCAGCCAATAGACGGAATTTGAATTACACAAAGTAAGATTACCTCAGTGTAATTTGCATAATTCCTTCGATTGAGTCAATCCCCAGCTAGGCGGGGATTAAAAAAAAACTCCCACCCGTGTGGAGAAAACCTGACTTCTGTGTCTCTTCTGATCATCTCCCACAATCTCACATTTTCAATCTCTGCCGAGAATTCATATCAATCTGTTCTAGCACAATGTTTTTGCACCGTGGGCATACACAATGTCCCAGAGCTCAGCACCAGGGCCCTAATCCGTGCGCGCGAGTGTACGACAACAACATTCTGAATGTCAAATTCTGAAACCAGAAATGGTTGCGTGTCTCTGCCGTGCTGTAGCAACCTCCTCGACTAATGTACACATATCAAAAGGACACCTCGACATGCGGACCGGGACACCTACGACAATTATATGTGGGTGGGTGGGGCAAGACACTTCCATCTATTCCGAGCCTCCCGTCCCGGACCGCGTCGTGACACTTGATAGGTATTAATGTTGGCTTAGGCCTGATATATTGGCCAGTGAAACAAATTATGTTTTGTCTCTTGCCCAGTCGAGTGCCTGACAATATGTCATTGCGCCTCTCTGAGCCGTTGCCGTCGTGTGAAGATGACGATGATGAAGGAGGAGGGCCACTGATAAAATTGGGGCAGGCATGTCCTGGAGACGTGATGAGTTGTCAAAGCTATTCCTCCTTTCCACAGACCCGTTCGATGCTAATCACGATCTCGTATCTAGAGGAACATCATCATCGTCATCGATGGCGTAGCCTTCGGACAGAAGGCGCAACAAGTGCTTGCCCCAACGATATTGTTATTGCGGTTGTCGTGGCGTGGCGTTGTGTCGCACAACGACGATAAGGACGTGGCCAACGAAAAGAGATGCGACACCAAGATCAGCCATCGCATGTGTATGGTATTTGCATTTGATAGCCTTCCAGGTCATAAATAATGCTCTGTACGAGTTATTAAAATCCAGGCTGGTGGAAGACGATACAAGAGCGAGAGACTCTCATCAGACAGTCCTTTTTGGTTTTATGTTTGCGAGGAGAGTTCCATGGCATGTGGAATTTACTACTTGTCGCCACGTCGAGTACGGGGAGAGATGCACTTGTTGGATGGTGTTTAGGAGGCGAGGTGCCAATGGTTGAAGTGTAAATTTATGTAGAAACGGAGATCAAAATAAAGCGAAGGCGGGTAGCAATCAGAAAAAAGAAGGTCAGAGAAGAATAAGAAAAAAAAAGAAAAAGTAAATGCTACTGGATGTGGAGGTGTATCTTCTCGAAAAATGGGCGCACGGTTCGTGTAATGGAATGTGAAGCCAGCGGGTGACAAATGTTTGTGGGAGAGTCAAATTGTTGTTCGATACGATTTCTTGCATAATTTTTGCATTTTGAAAGTAAAATTGTTACGAAGACAAACAGGATCTTCAACCGAAGATTGAAAATGAAAGACGTAAAGTTTTGGTCTTGTTATTAAACTAAGGATGTATTAGGTTGTCAAATATCTCCCTTCCGCGCTATGTAGCGCTTTGTACATAGCCGGAAAATTCAAAAGACAAAAAGGCGGAAGGGAGATATTTGACAACCTAATATATGGCACAAATTACAACTGATTAGAATTTTAGTGCGCTTCAAAACAGTTCTTCTAGTTACAGCCGAAGTTGGATATAGCGACATTGAAGGGATTACACATTATCCCGTGGCTCACGGTTTGTTTAATCCACGCCTCATTTACAAGCTCAAACGACTATAGGAGCTATAATAAACGAAAAAAGCTATGAAAAAACGTTTTCCAAAAAAGTAAAAACGCAAAGAGATTTATTGAATTTTAAACTAAACGAAAAAAAATGCATCTTTATTTATTATTTTAAATGTAAAATTATATAAAATAAACTTACTAAAACGGAATAAACTCGCAAATCTAATGTCTCAGCTTTACAAGGAGGAAAAGGAAAAATGTATAACGAATATTTTAATTGATAGTATTGGCCTTGGATGTGCCCTTCCTATTAGTCTAAATTAGTTTTAACTCGGTTAGGATAGAATTCCACACATTTTTTCGGTATTCTACAAAAATTGACTCTTTTGGAGCAAAATATAGAAGAATTACAATTAGGTGGTTTTCAAACAGTTTGTATTCGAAATCTTCCGTTTATGAATATTTACGTCAAAAAGAAAGAACTATTTTTTAAATAGCATTAAAATAGAGAGGCTCTGCTGGTCGATTCATAACGTGGGATAGTTATAAATAAGGCGAATTGTGACAAAATCTGAAGTATGCCTATAGTTAAATTTTTACATGTACTATAAAAGACACTGTAGTCTTACTTGTGCGCCGAATAAAATTAAATTGAATTGAATTGAACATGTTTTGAGCCATTTTCTTGGCAATCGTGTAAAGTGTCTTTTATTGCCATTTCCGAGCACGTAGTTTAGTGTGTTGAATAAGACTACGTTAAACAAATTTAATATTTAGTTAAATTTTTAGTTAATTCCGCTGGAGTTTTGTGCCATTCACACACTAAAACCAGCCTTAAATGCATTTTTCTAATATTCTTCTATTTGTCAATTTCTTGGTTTCTGCTGGTTTCGTTTTTCGGTTTCAAGATTTGCCATTTTATTTTAGTGCTTTGTTTTCGCCGTATTTTCCGAAGTTCGAGGCTTTATTGTAATCAACTGGTTATACATTTCATTGATTCGTTTTGCGTTTGATTCGATTGCGTTTGACACGAGTCTTGATCAAGTAATGCCTCCAATCCTGCATCTTCGAAAACCTTCTCTTCATCGCCATGCCGGTCTTTGACGTCAAATCACCGTTCTTGAGGCGTTGAAACCATCCTCGGTACGTTCTTTCACTAATAGCGGCCTCACCATAGATATTTAAGAGCATTTGATGAGCCTCAGCCGCAGATTTCTTCATTTTAAAGCAGAAAATTAAAACCTCCCGCAAATGATGAGAAATTGGCTTGTAAGCTGACATGTTTCATCGAGAATAACTTTAGGATGTAGACACAAATCAACTAATATTTCGATGAAGTTATGTTTACAAATACCTAAGCTTATTGTACGACATCTACGATCTATTTATTTCGACTACTACTTACCGCTACAGCCATCTATTGAAGAACGGCGGGAGCAAATCTGTACACTTAATAAAAATTAACTTTATTTAGTAATAAAAGCAAATACAAAAAAAAAATAAGTAAGTAAAAAGTAATATCTGAAACAGCAGAAACATGTGGAAGCAAAAATCAAGAATTTGACAAATAATATAAAAAAAAATATAGCAGATGATAGTGGTACGGCGTGCGTGGCCGAACCCAGTGTTAAGAACTTGACCTTAATTAACACCAAAATGAATAAAACATATTGGCGAGACATTTTAAACGAAAATCAACTATCAGGGGTAGCGAAGTTGGTACTAAATGGTTCTGGGTGTTGCAATAGGACACCAATCTGATGATCACAGCAAAAATAGTTCAGGAATGGTTGCTTTTTGTACACCTAAACCATTGATTAATGATCTAATTATTATTTTTTATTTATATATGTATGCAGAGAACAAAAAAAAAAAAAAATGGGACAACCATCACAGCCAGATTCATTTTGCGATATCTCAGCCGTTTCTTAACACATCAAGACGAAATAAATTGCAGATTAATCTACGATTCAAGCCGACTTTATTTGTGCTATGGTGACTCTGCTGCACAAGGTAACAATTAAAGTAAATATACTTCAATTTCAACAGCCAAACGAAAAATGGGTCAGTTGGTTTCCAAGGCCATTATTAAAATTACTTATCCTTGGATTCTTATCAAAAGTGATACATAGTTTCTATAGTATTATTGAGCTATATACAATCGCTTTTTGATGTCAACAAGCTTCATAGCGCCAAAAATGGAAATGGAAAATGGAGCCTCTTTTACAAAAGATTGATAAAAAAGAGTTAATAGTGTGATATCGCAAATTGAACCTGGTTGTAATGCGTGTCCCATTTTTTTTTTTGGTTCACTGTATAATATGTTTTGATATAACAAAAATCAAACAAAAATCAGAATAAAACTGTAAAAAAAGTATTCTTGTTGCTTAATTTTTTTTTGATACCAAGTATGCCAATTTTTTTAAAATTTTTGTTCGGCGCTGTGTTTATGAGTAGAGTACGTAAGTTATAACGATTGTGTCATTCGCTTTCAACACAATAGAAAGTACGAAATATCCGTAAATGAGTTATAATAATTTTTTTTGCCCAAACGTAGGCATTTTCTATAGAGATGCAAGGCGTTGCAGAGAATGCATTCCGATACAAAATTACCCCACAGGATAAGGATGATCAAAGTGTTTTACAATGTGAGTTCAATCTTTCAACTGATTGTCCTATTTATCAACTGATTTATAGACTCACTTTACTAGTAACTCTTTCTTTGCATCCCTGTAGTATGGGTTTTATTTAAAAGTAAAATTCCCACGAGTACTTTCACGTTAAAGCCCAATTTCCACTCATAGATCCTAGCTCGACAAGAGAGACAGAAATAGAGCCCCATCACACTTCACCTTTTTATGAGATATGAAATGCTATCAGCCCCTTCGTCACCATTTTACGAAAGGAGCACTCACTCCTCTGTTCTCCTTGCGACGAGAGTGGTGCCGATCGCAGAATGCGTTCCATTTCGTAGCCGCTGCTCCGCGCACGTTGCACCCAACAAAAGTTCCGTCTATCCGTTCAGGCGTTATTTGAGGCATTAAGTGCGTGTGTGATGTCAAAATTTACATACGCAAAGGGCAGAAAAAAAAAATTTAAAACCAACGCAAAAAGAACACACACATACACATCAGTCCCCGCCTTTCCCAGCGCTGACTCTCCTCTCGCGCCAATCTGCCCTAAAATAATCTTTCTTTTTCGCCCCGGGGGGATGGAAATAAATTAACACAAAAACCTCGGAGGATAAGAAACGCGACAAATGCCATCATGCGCCGTCTGTGTGTGTGTGTGTGTGAAGTAGCAGCACCGCTCACTTCGCACACACACGGTCGAGTTGAGAGCCTTCCTTTAGACGCGAGAGGGGTCCAGGGACATAGACTCGGCATCATAGCTGCATAGCTTGGCCTGCCTCGACTGTGCGAGAGATTCCTGTGTGACCGAGAGCAACCAGAGACCCGTCGAGCTCCTTTCCAGCATCCCACCCGACCGCTGACCGGCCGATGCGGCGCGGCACGGCGGCAGCGGCGTGCCTCGAAAGTGGAGAGCATTATAAATCAGACTTTGCGGGCTATCTCTGCGCACCGTACTCGAGCGCTGTGCAAATGACTAATGTATGTAGCGCGCGATTCGCCATGAGGGAATCTACGCCATGGTCCGGGCGTCCAACTGACAACGATGACGATGGTCATGAATATGGCGGTGGGATAATATAATATGTCCAGGCCGTGGCAGGACGGAGACGATTGCTCCTCATGATAGTGTGCGGTGGCGTGGATGATGACTTTCAAGGTAAGTACATGTAATACCAGCGATTGACAAAATTATGTTTTGGTGATTTTGTTGCGCGCGCCCGTTCCTTGCCGACGCGACGGACGGACGTTGCGCTCTGTGACTCTGGCTCTGGCTTTGGCGCGTTGCTGTCGTGTACTGGAGTCGTCGGGGGAAGAGATGTTCGGTGGGTTTTACTTGCGCGCACACAAGTGGACGGCGTTTTGGGTGGTAATTGATGTGCTACTACTGTGTTCGGGTTATTTGATTGGACGGGGGGACGGGACGCTAAATCTATTTGAACTAAGGTGCTTTCGAGGTGCACTAGACATATTGGGCAACTTAGGCAAATTGAATTATCCGTTTGAGTGTGTCGTTTATTTCGAAGATGGTGTCCTTTTGCAGAGGATTTCAGTGAAGGTCACGGAGATGATCTCTTGATCCATTCACGTGTTCAAGCTGTCATAAATTCGGAGTTTTAAATGTTCTTATCCAGTGGTTATGGCTTATCTTTTTAAGGAGTCTCTAGTTTGAAGGTAGTTGGCGAAATTGACTTTCTTATTTACAATCAAAGTGGATCTGTAGGGCCTAATTTATTCGATTTCACAATATGATGAAGAAAAGGACCGTTCATTTTTGCTTGTCGGTAAAGTGGTACGACGAAAGAGTTAACAATCGTGACATTAAGTGTAACTTTGTAACAAAAGTGATTATTTATTTTTGATGCTTTTTTTAATGCAATAATATAAAATGAACATAATTTCACACATTTGGTAAACTCAGTAGTACATAATAAGATTAAAAAGAAAGTATCACTTTGAAAAACTGCAGCTAACACCTTTCTGCGCTTGGCTAAAAAAATAGGTGTGTCTTCTTTAAACACCAATAATTATGGCCTTTGTTAAAACTTTTTTTTTTAATTTAGATTTTCATTATCCTTACTCTTATGACCTGATTGTCCTCTATTTTTATAAAAAAAAACTTTTTTAGTTTCCGCGTCGCATTGAGTCTATTAATGTTTTGCTTGTTGTCGAAGATATGATACACTTTTTGAAATGCTTCCAACAATTGGTCCATGTTTGAAAGGTACTGACCACCTCATGGAATGACAGGCAGTTTTTGGTCACGAAATCAGTTTTTTACAAGATTCGCTCTATGTTTCGGATTGTTATCTTGCTGAAAGTGTCATGGAAGGTACATGTTTAACTCACGAATGAAAGCATGACATTTCCTAAAGTTGACCTCTTTCAAAATCTTGTCCTGGTGTCAACAATATGTGTTTTCAACATATCACGAAAAACAGCTACATACTATGACGTTTTCCTTCGATTTCATGGTATAGTACATCCTTGGAGTGACGAAACTTTAATTTAACGACGAATCTTTAATTTATTTGTTTTATCTTCGGACTCTGAACGTAACGTTAGGCCACCAAAAAGAACGGAATACGACCCACTATGAGTATCCTACAAGATGGAGGGGAAATGTCATAGTGTGGAGCTGTTTTTCGTGATACAGTCGAAGCCCTCTAAGTCGAATTTTTACGGGATCTCAAAATTAGTTCGAGTTAGAGGGCTTTTTCGAAAAATTAGAGTTAGAGGGATTAATATTTTTTTTGTTTAAAAGCCTTTATTTTATTCAAAAAAGTATACATGTAAGGAAAAAAACACAGGAAATTACTTGAGAAAGCTTGTAATTTTGGATTGAGTCTTTAAAATTGGAGAATGAAGGCTTTTAAAAAAGGGCTCTATTTTAGAAAGGCAGTGTTGGACCTCGGACTCATAATGCATTCACTAAATGAAGCTTGAAAACACCGCAGATACCTAACGGTTGTATGCACAAATTACCTATAGCTCATTTGTGGTTGTGGGTAGAGGACGATTATGTGGCCCTAGACGACAATTGTGTTCGCCCAACATGATTGTTCTTCGAGAACCATTGGCTAATAGTTTAAATTTTCTCAAGTTCTTTGGGTTCGATGTTTGTCGTGTAGGTCGCCATGCAAATCCTTGTTCTTGCTGTGAACATTCTCTTTCTTTCTTGCATAGGAAAACAATAATAAGGGCAACCACATGCGCTTTTTTCTCCACCGTGTTTGCACTAAAAAATCAACAGGAAATGAAATGTCTAAAGCCAATTGCCAAATTGAAAGAGTGTCACAGCATGGAATACAAGTTGCGTGCTTTTTTGTTTATTTTTTTGCGAAAAAAAAATTCGACTTAGAGGAATTGAAAATAGACCAAGAGTCGAAAAAATGTATTCGAGTTAGAGGGCTTTTCGACTTTGAGGGTGTTCGACTTAGGTTATGGATTTTGTATGGAAAATTGACGGGAATGCCAAAATATGGCGAAAATTTCTCCCGAGCTAGAGGGCTTTTCGACTTAGGGGGCGTTCGACTTATAGGGCTTCGACTGTATGTTGAACAAAAATTAGTTAATTAAAAATTGATTATTGTTGGAGATCCAACGACGTTGGCGACAACACTCCAACACTTCGGGCACACGGGAACAAACAATTTACATACAATTCACAAATCAAAACAACGACGAGTAACGTATCCCAAAGCTTTGCCAAAATACTACATAATATTAGGTTGTCAAATATCTCCCTTCCGCCTTTTTGTCTTTTGAATTTTCCGGCTATGTACAAAGCGCTACAGAGCTCGTATCCAAACTAATTATGCATAGCGTTGTTTTGTAGGTTATGTCAAAACTTTTCAAATGATGTATTGCCAGATACGAGCTTTGTAGCGCTTTGTACATAGCCGGAAAATTCAAAAGACAAAAAGGCGGAAGGGAGACATTTGACAACCTAATATGTATGGAGAGATACCATTCGTTTTTTTTTAATTCCTGAAGAATTGATGTTTTGTAGGTACGTGCTTATCGCAAAAAGAAGACGATATAGTACCTCTCAATAAACAATTCTTTTGTCTTCAATAACGCGTTTCATTCATATCAATAGATATATTTCCCAACACGGGTTTAACCAGCAAAACATTAAATTCCAGTCCAACAATTATTGAAATAAAACTATCATTCTATATTGTCATCTATAGAAAGACAAAATATACTTTTAAAAGGAGCAGTGACTTTTCAAACGTATATTTACATACTTGTCCAAGTCGGAAGCAAAAACAAAAGTCGATTGATGTTCAAAACAAAGAAAATATAATGGATGAGTGTGGGCCATTTGTAAGTTTATTTCTGAAAATGCAATAAAATAAACAAGATAAATTTTTTTCATGTATTATGGCTTTATTAATAAGAGCAAAAATTCTCATTAATTGTGGAAGAAAATTATGTTCAAGTGACTGCCTCGTTTAACTTCGCGTCGCTCCAATATTTCAAAACCTTATTGATGGTTTCGGGCTGTAACTTACGGAATCCTTTGATAATATTGGCTTTAAGTGCTTGAATGTTGGCATAATATCGGACCGTCACAGTTCTCCACAAAAATCGGAGCTCCTAAGTGGCCAAACGATATCGCTAAGACGATTTCTTTTTAAAAAGCACACTTTGGGCTACACAGCACTCACTTTGGAAATAAGTTTTCAATATTTCCCAACCTTGTTCGACTCTTCTCGTTCCGCGGAGGTGTGATACTGACTTTCTTTCAAGATACAGACAGCGGGAAACAGCTGTCAGTGTTAACCTATGCTTTAAAAAGAAAGTCTTTTGCTGAAAGTTTTGGCCCGCCCGTTACAGCAGTAAACGTTGAAGAAATTGAAGGAAGGAGTTTTTATAATAAAATCGTGCAAACATATCATATCATACGTAGTAGTCAAATAAATTGCATAAACAAATCTATGAATGTGGACGCCATTATTGTCAACTGTGAATGGATGTGATTCACTTCATCGGTACCGCGCTGTTAAATCTTTCCCATTCACTCTGGATGTTTATTTCTTGAATCTGCAATGCATTTTCATCACCAAATCTAATTTAGAAATCAGAGGAAGGCAAAATTATTACATATTTGCTAAGAATTGACCATCTTCGACACTGATTTGATAGCGAGTTTTCTAGAAAAGTACTGTTCGTATCCTGAATGAAATTAAAGTAAAATTTGAAAATTCAGTGTAAAATTTGTGCATTATTATATGAAATGAAACTTCTCGTAAGACGTTAATGTGAATTTTCATTAGACATTTGAAATTTTAATCGAAAAGGGCAAACGTTTTCCTGCGTAGATATTTCTATGATAGTTATCTATAGTTATCTATTTATTATAAAGGCATCGGTCTATGATAGTTAAAGCTAGGCGCTACTTACAGCCAAACGATTTGTTGATAGAAAAAAGAAGATAAAGGAATGGCAACTATTAAATAGCTAAAAAAATTGAATCTAGGTGAATCATTGAAAGATATATTTTTTATTTTTTAAACTAGACATAATTCTACTACATTCCTGTTTCCCAGTTTAAGAAGAACAAACCTAGATTTTCTCTCGACTGGCTACCAAAAAACTTCGACTCTTTGGCCATTTTTGCAGTCAGCCAGCTGTGAATCAGAATTGAGAAATTCTCTTATCGACCTGCAAACGATCATTACACTAAAAGGAAATCCCTTCACCGTGGCTTAGAGACTTTATATGGGTTCATTCGGGATGCACACCGCCCAATCCCGCACATAGCTCAACTCCTCCATAAAATGCCTCCTCTTGCCACTTTCGGAACCGAGAGCACAAAATCTCTAAACTTGGAGCCACATCTAGCCGAGAATTACGGTCACCACTCTCTCGTCAAACCCCCATCACGACCATGCGTCTCACTTAAGTGAGTCACGATGCCCTACGAGCGAACCCAGGAAGACGTCCCACCACCGCCGCAAAAGTCCACTCGTCCCATGGAAGAAAAATGAACAACCACCACTCTCCGAAATCAAACTGCCATCTCTTTCCAAATTTGAATGCTAATTCGCGATACAATTTTCAATTAGTGATATTTTGCTGAACACCTCTCCACGTCGCGGTCGTCCATCGTTGGGGGGACCGCCAAGAGAGCACCCGGCACAAATCACCCGGCCACATTGCAGCCGGCACGTAGTTAAATTAATTAAACGAACGGTTCTCCAGTTTCGGTTTTATGGTTCCCCATAACAAATTTGGATCTCGCATCCCAGGCCAGGAGGCGGCCGATGCACTTTGGTGCAAAAACGTGTGCTCCTATGGAAATTTGAGCAAATTTTTATTGCCCGAACTTGAGACTCGAAGTCAGTCGAAGCCGGAGAGAAATCCTGAATCCAGAGTTTGGGGTCCCGTTCTTTTTTGTCCGTGGAGGACGCCCCCTCCTGCCGAGGATCGGATCGTGCACACTCTTTTATTCGCAATTATCATGCAAGATTGTCGTTGGTGTTTTGAGAGTCTGTCGCTTGTCCTTTCTGCGCCACGTAGGGGGAGGTTTCTAAATTTGAAAATTTGAATCCATTCGTTTCCGTACGGGAGGGCATGGAACTGCTAATGAGTTCCATCACGATTTTTGATTTTCATACAGAAATCCGCTCAAAGAAATTGTTTCTTCATGGTTTCTCCATGGGGAGACGAAACAAGAGAGACAGAGAGAGTAAGACACTTCACTTTGAGTACGGCTTTCTCTCCCTTCGTCCTCAGCCCGACCGGACTGGCCATTCCATGATATGACTCGCATTCCTTTTCTCATGACGACGACGGCGACGACCAAGACGAAGACGAAGACGAAGACGAAGACGACTGCGACTGCGACGGCCAGCGATGTGGCGATGGCGATGGCGATGGCGTATTCCCTTTGTGCACAGACATTGCGTGTTTTTGTAATATTCCTCAAAAGATAAAAATGTGACCAGGCACCATGGGCAATAACTTGACTAATGCTACATGCTATAGTTATAGGTAGCATGGAGTGCTATCTCAGAGTGCAGAGACGACGGAGCAGCAGCAGCCCAACAGCAGCCGAAGCCGAAGAACCACGATCGACCGCACCAGTGGGGTACACAAAGTGATGCTGGGACAAAAATACGTGTACGACGACGGCGGGTAAGATGCGACCGATGAAGCGAGAACCACCAACTGTTGGACGATGACGATGACGATGACGACAACGACGAAGACGACGACAGTGGATAGAGTCTCCTCTCCACACTCGAAGACTACGATGATGACGACTACGACGACTACGACGACTACGATGAGGACGACCAAAAGCATCTTAACAATAATAATAACAAATGAAACCAAAGAGTCAAGAAAAACAGTCCGAGCCCTACGGACTTGAGTTATTTTATGGGGATTTTGTGAATGATAGAGATGGGGCGGGCGGGTGGGGCAAATTCTGCAAACAACAACAGCAACTACCTGTGCGCGGAGAAGAACACTTGTAGCGAATACGTGTTGGGGATCGTTTAAAGATTTTTATGAGTGAGCAATGGGTGGGGGAAGAAAAAGATCCCTTTGTTAAGCTAACAATTTCCCTTACCCGCGGTGGATTGAAGTACTTTCTTGGGTGATGCTGAGGGAAAGGTTTGTAAAACTTTCCACTTTCTTGTCTGTCTTTTAAAATTGATCAAGTGTCATGTTTTACATTTCAGCTTTAATAAATTTTAGTTACATAAAAGAAAAAAAAAATCAAAAAAAAGGAATAAATTACATTTACTAGCATTTTACTTACTGGAAAATTAAGCAAAATGCTTTCCGAAATTTGCAAAAAAATAACATCATTTTTTCAAATGTACATACGTGATTGGGCAACCTTAAAAAAAACAATGTGCGGAATGAAACCAAGAGTTCTAAACTTTAGTTTGAATGTCTCCGAAAATCACTTCCCTTCAACGTCTTACCTTTTTTATAAAATGGATTTTTTTTCAAAAATGAAACTATTTTTTCATGCTGTTCAATTAAATTGTTATCAAAACGAATAGTTTTAAATCCATTTTTTTTAATTCTTCATGTTTTTATGTAAAACAAGCTGCCTATTGTAGTCTCTCCAAATTTGTGAAGAAGTTTAACCACCGCTACCAAAATTTAATTTTTCAGAGGCCTGTTACTAGCAACAAGTTTTTGTTGCCTATTATAAACTTCTTGCAGATCAGAAATATTTTTGTTTTATTATTCAATTCATCATATTACTTATTCAACATTAGATTTTTGTTAATGTATTTCTGAAATTTCTTTCCGAATTCATCCTTCCATTAAGGTCTGCAACAAATGCTAAGCGAAATTTTAGTGTACTTTTTATTTTACATTTGAAAACTTAAATCGTTTTCTATTCAGGTTTGTTTTATTTTAATTAAATTTTGTTCTCTTTTTGTTCAAACATAAAATAATTCAGTTGGAAGGTCAATCATAAGATCATGTCGCTGTGCCAAAAATTCGAAGTTGTAAAATTTGAAACGAAAACAGCAATAATTTAACTAATAAAATTTGAAATCGATCGAAAGATAAACTATGAAAATCAATTTTAAGTAAAATTTCATCTTGTGCGGTTAAAAAGCAAAACTTTACGATTCGAAGATCAAAGTTAGTCCGTTCATGGATTAAAATTTTATTCTCTCTAATTTCTATCTAATTTTTAATCGATAGACTTACATCGAAATATTTTTTTTTTACCAAAATATATACAAGGTCCAGACAGATTTGTTTCTGTAGTGATTATTCACAAACTTTTTCTTTGTGTTTCAACCGATTGCAAGTGTGCTAGGCCCTGTGTTAATGTGGCTGGCTGCAGGAGAAAACTCACAGCCGCACTTAAAAAAGAGTAGGCCCATTGCAATAGCCTCAAGCAAAAGTGAAAACTAATTTTTTTTATTCGTAAATTGAAGCCAGCAGTGTCGGACAAAACTAAGAGCACCTGAGATTAAATCGCTAAAATTGGATCAATGGATTTTTTTCCATTTGGGGAATTTTTTGATTCAGCTGACCGGAGATGAACCGATTTTTTCCTTTGACTAAGAACATTTCAAAGTATTTCATTAAATTCAATTGGAATTTTGCAATCGTTTTCCTGCATTTAGTTTTTGTTGCACGGCTCACTTGAAATTATCTGCCCAACCATGGAAGGATCTAATGTTAGCTTATACGTGCAAAGAGCTGTAACAAGACAAGATGTAAGTTGCACCTTAGAGAAACGGAACCCACTTAGAGTAATAATTTCGTAGGTACGTAGGTACTGTGTTCTGTACTGCAACTATTTTTTAATTGCAATATGGACACATACTACTTTCCACCACCTCTTGGCATCTTTTCAGCCCACACTGACATACTCCCATAGACGCTTTTAGCAGTAGAATTGCTGCTTTTTTAGGGTTTCGTTCCAAAGGAATAACGAAACCCTTATAGATTCACTTATGTGTCCGTCTCTATTTTTTGGACAAGTTTTTATTTTCCAGAAAAATAATAAGATTTAAAAGTTAATCATTTCCTCCGATGAGAAAGCAGTTTCTGTTTATTTTTACAAAAATCTGCTTAAACGCAAACTCTTGGCTCTTGATACACAAAACTTAGATTAGAAGACAGCTATTGAGATGTTAAGCAGGTATGGATAAAGCTAAATTGAAATCTTGTCGAAGGAATCAATAATAATTTTTAGCGTGGTCATCTCTTGCGAACAATAAGCAACCTTGTCAAAAACATATCTGTTATCAAATAGCTTTCTCTTCTTCTTTCTTAATTGGAAATTAACAAAAGGTTTTTAAAAAATACCTAAAAGACGCACAAGACAATGACTTGTAATCTTGTTCTTTGACCAGCTGGGGCCTCAAGATAAATGCGATGTATAGTCAGACTCAAAAGAAAGCGTACACCCATATTTTGAATAATTTTTTAATTTGTCATAAAATGGGTTCCACTTCAATTTTTTAATTGTTTTACTTTTAGAAAGGTTTTCATTTTCTAAAAGTGGTGCAAGAAATTATAACAATAAATCTGACTATAAACATTTAGTAACGAGATAAACAAAATTGCTTTAGTTTTTAGAGTCAAAAAAGTGTGCACTTTAATAACAAAACCAAAAACTCAAAACCTTCACTAAGCCTATTATCTTTTTGTGTTTTAAATAGTTTAAAAAAAAATTTTACTAACTTTTTAGTCAGCCCGACGAGAGATTTATGCTTTTCATTTATTAAAATCTACACCAACATTTCTTTTATAATCTTCCGTTTACGGACATGTCTATTAAAATGTTCCCACAAAATTATCGATCAGATGAAAGCCTGATTACTGTAGATGCTCATTCATTCGCAAAGCTGTGCGAAAAGTAACCATTCCTTACGTATTTTTGCTGTTTATCGGATCATTGTTCTTCTGGAACATTCATGACGTTTTTAAAACCAACATCGCAACACATGATGGTAGATTTTGACTTCTTCTTTTTTGTAAACTTAATAAAGTGAAACATTTTTATAACAAAACAAAAATACAGTTGTTAGCGTACAATAAAAAAATGCTAAATATAAAATAAGATTAAACTTTTATTTCAAACATTTCTTTTATAATTTGGAAGTAAAAAAAAATTACTCGGCACATAAAAATATCTTTAAAATTTCTTTATAATAATGCAACTTTTTCCCGCTTTAGAGGTTAAATGTAAAGTAATGATTATAGTTTTAAGGCCAGAAAATCAGTTCATTTTTTTCGTAGCAAACAATTTGCTGTACCAAGCTGTATAAATCACACCAAAACCTTCCGAAGTTGCATCGCTTAAAAACTATCCTGGTTCTCATGCTATGTCGATTTTTTTTTCAGTTTGAGTCGTTCTTAAAATTAAAATATATAGGAATTAAAATACATAGCAATCTTTAATTCGATTTATCCGTTTCGATAAATTTTTTCGCTGTATTTTTTTGATCCTAATTAAACCTTTCATGCCCGGTATTGTCCATATACAACATTAATTTCATCTGTTGACTAAAAAATATCGACGCAATTGCAAATGTCTTCAGTTCATTCTAAAACTGAATTTTAGGTTATTTAATTTTACGTTTTTAAGTTCGGGATATTTTACTTCGTTTTTGATGAGATGAAAAAAATATTCTTTCTGCGACTGAAATTAGGTCACGAAAGGGTAAAAAACGTAATAGGAGGCTTTGGTGTATGCAAAACATCACTTTCCAAATGTTCTATTCTGAAATTAAGGCTTGACTGATCGCCTTTATTAAACCCCTTTTCAATGTTTACGAGCCAAATAACAAACGCTTTTCTGTGGAATGTTGTGGTTGCGCTGTTGTATTCATGGAATGCATTTAAATGGTTCGTATCTGCGTATGGTCAACAACTGCTCCCACTTAATTTCATCAAAGTAAACCATATTATGCCATGCCATAAATACAGAAAGAGAAAAAAAAAAACACCTTATCAGAAAAAAAATTGCAAAAAAAAACCCAACCGCATCGAACCCTTGGCCAGGCTTAACAATTTACTTGACCAAAATCCTAAAAATTCATGCCGACGCTTTATTTCTGCTCTTTTTTTTTTACGTTCCACAAGAATTTTGTTTCTCTCTCTTTGTTTCTCTAGTTTGTCGCTTAGTTTTTTTTTCGTTTTTCTTTTTTTTTTGTTCCCTCTGTTTTCACTTCTTACTGCCTTTTCTAAAACTCTAAAAAGGAAACAAAAACCCCAACGACAACAACAACGACAACGACGACGAAAAAAACCAAGAGCCGGACGAAAAACTTTTTAAATACCTGTCGTCTGTGCGTTTGTGCTGCTGCTGCGAGTTGTTGTTGCTGTTGTTGTTGTTCGTGGTGTTGCTGTTGCATGCTATGTGTCTCACAAGCTACGGACGAAAACAAAAACAAACCAACCGGCTTTTTTGTGAGTGTAAGTGTAGTCGCCATTCCTCCATATTTGTGGGGAATATTTTTCCCCCCACACACACACAGATACACCAGCACTGTTTTTGTTTGTTTTTGCGTGTATGCGTGATCAGAGAGAGCCAAGCAGAAAAGGACGGCACGAGAGAGAATGGATGGAAAACCTGATTTTAAGCAGTCGTAAATGAGCGAAAGAACAATAAAACGTCAGAGACCCTAGTTCAATTACCCACAATCAAAGTCGCCACCTCAATGAAACAGGTATTGCTTGTAAAGTACACAATTGCATTTATGAGATGAATGCGCGAAGATGAGAGCGTGCGAGAGAGGTTCTTTTCTTTTATTTTGATGTTGTGGGTTGTGTTGGTGCGCCGAGGGTCTATTGAGAGAGCGCGATATGCGAGCACTAGAGCGGGTCTCTGCGCAGACGTACCGTGGAAGTGGAGGACAGTTGAAAACCTGATTGCTCGAGAGGAAATTTTTGTTTAGCATGCTTTTGGAACAGGGTTGCCAATTGATTGGAGTTTTGACCAGAATGTGGAGCAGTTGAAAGAGTGGTATTTGCTTGGAAGGAGCAATAGCAAAGGCTAACTATCATTTTGAAAATTCGGCACACTTAGGCCAGAGCTAGACCCTGACCCTTAGTGCGCTGTAACGTCGCCGAAGTATTAAATGTTCTATTAGGCCAAAGCTAGGCTATTTGTGCTGCAAACAATTCTTTGCTAAAGGCTATGAAAGTTGTGCTTTGCAACTGCAACTTTTCAACGGTCAGCATACAGCCAATGTGGCTTACAAATTAAGACTTGATCTTGGGTTATACAAGTCAGCCAGATAATAAAAGTGGGACTGTAGCTTAAGATATATATTTTTAAGAAATCATTATTTTTAAGAATTCGTTCATTATTTTTAAGAGTTTATTCATTCATAGTGTTAGCATCTAGCTGTAAGTCAATTTGAGTGGCTGTCTTGCTATCCAATTTATTCAATCGGTTCAAAAACACGATGTAGAAAGATTCCAGCATTTTTCTTGATACAGAAAATTCAACAAAACATGGAAGACTTGAGTTTGCAGCCATTTGTGTCGTAAAGATCCGCAAATAAAATTTGACAGCTGTCAGTTTAGCATTAAAAGAAGGATCAACGTGTTTTAATTCAAAACAATATTTCCAAACTAATCAAAGTTCAGCTACTGATTTTTGATCTAAATCAAGCATTAATCAGCGATGAAGCTCATGCTCAAGAAAGTGACTTCGTTAATCTCCAAAGACATCGCTATTGACGTCTAAAAATGTAATTTCTGTTAAAAAAAACAGTTCCATCTGCAGTAGACGCTCTAAAACAAAGACCAATTTTTACATAACATCTTCATTTCTTCGATTGCTTATACAGTTTTATATTTTACAGAGTTATGGTTTGTTTTTGTAGCCTTACTGCTGTGATATTATTTATTAGTATTATTTATTAGGTTGTCAAATATCTCCCTTCCGCTTTTTTGTCTTTTGCATTTTCCGGCTATGTACAAAGCGCTACAAAGCTCAAGACATTTATATGGAAGTGATCAATAAAACGGACATTAGGAGTTATTCATTGTACACAAATACAAGAGAAATACACGAGAAATAATAAGAAAAGTAAGATTAAGATTAAGGTACGTAGGACAGCAAAATTTCAATTTGATTGTGATCGAACTCAAGAAGCCACTCTTTGATTTTTTTTTAGAAAAGATGAAAGTGTTCTGACTGCGTAAATCGGATTAGGAAGTCGCTTGAAAAGTTAACAACTAACGACGGAGTAAAAGTCTCTAAAATGGGTGGTTCGGAATGAAGGTATGCTAACCAGAAGCTGAATGTTACTGCGTAGGTTACGGGCATCAGAGATTGAGCTTTGCAAATAATCACCTCTCATGAAAAATATAATATTTTGGACACTTTATAAAAATAATGAACTTGCAAGGGTAATCAGTTGTTATTTGGATGGTCCAAATAAAGGTTTCTTTTTGAAAATGCAATAAAATGGTCAAAATAATTTTTTTTTATATGTCATTATTAGTGGCGTAACAGCCCACGAAGGTCCAGAGCCTAGCTTTTTGCGCCTCCACTGTGTTGTGCGCGTTATAATTTTGACATATTTGGAGGGGACCTACGGTTTATTGCTGATTTCGAACGAGGAATTGCGAAAGCTTTCCGTGACAAAAGTATTCCAGGAGGATTGTCAATCGTTCGTTGGAGGCAAAATTTTCAGTCGCGAAAATGCGTGGCACCACAAATTGTTCTTAAAGCGCATTTTTGTAATAGCAACAAATGTTTGATTTTCGTGCAGTAAGCACCGCCCCTACACCCTAATCCATATTGCAGTTTAGAATGAATTAAGGCGAAATATATGGTCCTTAAAATATCGTTCGTGCTGTATTTACGAAGATGGAACAGACCAAGAAAAAAAGAACGAATATACTTTTTTAAAGTTGTCGTATGGTCAAGCCAATTCATGTTTTGATCAAAGCCAAGATATTTGTAATTTCTAACAATATCAACTCCAAAACAGGTAGAGTGACAGGCAGCATCCTCATTAAAAAAGTGGTCTGGGATAGGCTTCGTGATAAGTACAAGGCAACAATTTACAGCAATAAAAATCTGCGGCATGGAAATGGAAATCAAAATCCGGAGAATCCTGCATCCTAATATTGAAAAAAAAAAAAAAACTTTGTCTCGTTACTGACAGTAAGCTTATGATATGCGAACCACGATCTCATGTCATAGTTAATATCAGCAACTAGCTGAAGGTGACTATCGGAGTTATATGCTATCCCAAAATCGTCAGCAAAAGTAGTTACTTCACCTGCAAAGAGTTGCAGGAACAAGGAGTTAATATAGCCAATGAAGAGAGTAGGACCTAAAACAGATCCCTGAGGAAGTCCCAGGTCCACAATCCTGTTGTCACTGAAGCGGTCTTCAATTTAAACTTTTTTGCTTTCTGTCTTTGAGATATGACTCCAGCCATCTGTGAATGAAACCATGAAAGCCAGCCCGATGCAATTTCTACAAGAGTATGCTATGGTTCGTGGGAGCCGTGGCTTAATCGTTAGTGGGTCGGACTTTTAAGCGAGAGTACCCGGGTTCGAATACAGCTCGGAGAAGAAAACACCACAAACAATTTTCACGGCCCCACCTCCAGCGAACGATTGACAATCCTCCTGGAGCACTTCTGCCACGAAAAGCTTTCGCAATTCGCCGTTCGGAACCGGCAATAAGATGTAGGTCCCCTTCACATGTGTCAAATTACAACATAGTGGTGGCGCGAAAAGCTAGGCTCTGGCCCTTCGTGGGCTGTTACGCCACTAATGATGATGATGATGCTATGGTTCACCGTACCAAAAGTTTTTGTTATGTCTACAAATAGACTGGCATAATTCGGAAACTTCTGTAAATTAAAAGCATTCTAACATTCCCATGATAAAACTTTTGCAAATCGAAGAAAAATGATTCCCTTTTCATTTTGTTAATGGAAATTCACTATTGTGCAAATCAACATGAAAACCTCTCTAGTTCTACGACGATGCCTTTTCGCCTCTATAATTTGAAGTCAAGTTTATTGGTTTTTCTTTAACAAATTTTGTTTGACGAAAATATTTTATTGCTTCGAAAACCTCTGTAATGTAGATTCTGAAGATATTCCTTTGTCCGACAAAATAAGAATTATCGAAAGTTCACTGTGTTTTTGTCTAGATGAACCCAACATTTTCCCTCTAATGCAATTTTACTTGTTTTTTTTTTTATTATTTGTCTCTTCGTTTCTCCTGAAAAATTAATTAAATTTGTGAAAGTAATTTTGTGTACTTTTGGGACCAAAAAGGTGTTCTCTTTTCGATAAAATCACGAATACCTAATCGAAATTAATGGTATTTGAAGACAACTTAAAATAAAGGTTTTTGAATATAAACTTGAGTCCGAAAAGCCAAGGGGCTTACCACACGTTAGTGAAAGACTTGTGTCTTTACGTTTATCTAGAGAAAGAGGCTGGATCGCAACCGCCAACTATCTAATCAATCCCAATTACTATTCCAATGTCCTGTTCTTGAATATTCTCGCCAAGATCGTGCTCAATTCTTTTCGATAGGCTTAGGATCATAGAATCCGCCTAAAATTCTAACAAGACAAATTGGACGTGCATGGAAAATTTCACAAAAAAACAGGAATTCAGTACCTCCAATTGCCAGTAATCAATTTGAAATCGGATTAAATGGCCATGCACGGCTTTTCCTCCACTCCGGATAAAGACTTCAAATTGCTTCTTCTTCTAATTCCCCATCCTAAGCCCGTCTAAATGCGCGCCTCTCATTAATCATCGTTAGCATCCCTTTATTCCTCGAAATAAAATCCTTCAAAGTAAATCCCCCACAGGTGCACATTGTCACATACGCTCTTTCAAAATGCATTCATCACCTCACGCACGCACTTGGTAACCCTAAAATACCAATCTACCTGTGTGTACCTCTCAAGCAGAGGGAGAAGAATCCAACCACCCAACAACAGGTATGTGTGTTAGAATAAACATTTGTTGGAGAGAATTTTCCAATTTTTCCCATACCTGTGTCTCGGGTGCAACTGTGTGTGCAAGTGTCTGCCGATTTGAGTGGGAGAGAGAGTCATAGCCAACTCAATTTTTCATGTGTACGATTTACCTGTGTGGTGTACCTGTACCCGTGTGTCGGTGTTATTTTCTCTCCTTCTCTCTCACTTACACCACTATTAGGCGCGATCTTGTCGATCCTCTTTTGGTAGCCATCATCGTATTCTCCAGTTTTTGAATGACCGCGATTTTGAGAGGTATCGTTTCGCGGATTTTTAAATTTTTTGGTGTGTTATTTATCTCTCAATCCTTTTTTTTTATGGTTTCTTATTATTCAAGAAAAAAACGGTGATTTTAATTAAAATAGAAAAAATTAATACCACTTTAGTGCAATTGTTTTGTTTTTTGTGGCAAAAGAAAATTTAAAATAGTTTCCATTCAAATTCAAGCTGAAAAAAAAAAATTAAAAGAGAAGATAATAAATTGTTTGTGATCGTGTCTGTCTTAATTTTTAAATAATTCTGTGCTCAAAGTAAAAAAGAAAATATGGTGAAATAAAAAAAGGTAAAAAAAAATGTTCTCTCCTTGCGGAGACTAAAGAATAGTGAAATTCAAAAAAATAATTGTGAAAATTGTTGTTACCAGCGGCAGTGCACCAAAAAACTTCTTGTGGATTACTTCTGAAGGTTCTTGGTTGCGCCGAAGTGTGCTCCTCTCGAGTCCCACTCGTCAACTCTTGGCTTATCTCTTTTTGGATACACACACGTTCTTGGATATGAAATTGAAATGAATAGAATAAGTATAAAATAAGGTTTAAGGTACTAACTCTGTCTGTGTCCATTCATGGATTAGAAAATTGTAATCGAGGCACGTTGGACGTTCGACGCAAATAGAGAAAAACAGCAAACAGGATTATTCCGATGATCACGAGTGGGTTGATGATTATTGGAAATATATCCGGGAGTGCAGATTCCCTGGGCGGTGGATTTGATGGAGGTTTTCGATGTTCTTTTCTTGTTTTATTTATTGGAATGTTATTGCAATTGAATGTAAATGTCCTACGATCGTGATGCGTTTATTTGCTTGTTTGACAAGACAGCTGTTTGTGCGTGCCACTGCGAGGGAGAGTTTAAACGTTTACTTATTTTTTTTATTTAAAGGATTTTCTTATGATTTTCGTTTTTGCATTATTCAATAGGTAGGATTAAAGTCAATTACTAATAAATTAGGAGATAAAGTTTTGATTTTTATTGCATGACATTACAAAATTCCTTTCTCAATGAACTGGGGGGCGTTTTAGAGAAAATAAAAAAAATGTATTTTATGATCTTGAACTTTTCGTTCACTGTAATAAACCTTAATCTGTATAATTTTTAAAGTTTCTTTATTTGATTTAGATTGTCAATTGCCTTCCAGCCCTGTCATCCACAAAAGCATTTTGAAATGATAGTTTCATATAGAAGTTCGTTTTAATACA
Source organism: Syritta pipiens (assembly GCA_905187475.1). Classification (NCBI taxonomy): domain Eukaryota; kingdom Metazoa; phylum Arthropoda; class Insecta; order Diptera; family Syrphidae; genus Syritta; species Syritta pipiens. The sequence continues at coordinate 100,792,842 of LR994571.1, read as the reverse complement.
AAATTTATTGCTTGTGAGAGAGTTGGTTAAAACTATAAGCAAAAATGGTTAAGATGTCTTAAATGGATCTTAAGAAAATAAAGAAAAATAAATTTGACTCAAATTGTGGATCGTACTAACTTAAATTAATTTAATTTCACTAGGTGAATTTTTTTTTTCATTTCGTAATTCTATTTTGTAACAACACGTTTCCTAAGAACAACACAATCAACATCCTTCAACATATTTGTTCATTTAAGATCATTAATATTGCTTACAGCCCCTTGGCTGACTTTCGTTGGACTCACTAACTTTTTGATCAAATAAAGTTATTGTTTTTATTGTTAAAAACCCACCCGTTTTTGCTCTACCGACCTCCCGCAACAATTTTAATTTCGGGCGTGTAAAGAAAGGATCTTTTTTTTTTTTTTAATATTACGTGTACCTTTAGTTGGCAATCAGACAGTCAAAAAACAATTTTAATTGTAAACTTTTATGGAAAAAATAAAATCAAATCTAATTTTTAACATACATATATATTTCCGAGTTAGTGTGAATCTCCTAAGCAAATTTATGAAAATCACTTTGAATTCATCAGTTGGGTTATATCAAACAAAAACTCTGCTTTTTTTCTTATTAGCTCTGAAGTTTTCCAGCAATGGAATTATTTTTTTCCCTTTCCTGTCTTTCCAGTAAATGGAACCTTAAGTTGAATCTTATTTTATTGGCATAGACTCCTCTACATTTAAACTGCTTAAACTATTTAAGCTTATTTCTCCATGTTTCTGACAAAGTGATACCACAACATTTTTTTTGTTAAAAAATAATCAGTCTTTTATGACAAAAAAATGTTGTAGTGGTGTTTCAATGTATTGTGAAAGATAGTGCTGGGAATGTTTCAATAAACATTTTTCTTCATCTTAATTTACGTTTACAACTTCCAAAAAGATGTAGAAGAAGTTTATTTAAGTAGAAGGAGAACTTTTACTTAGCTTAGCTTTACTTTTGATTTAAAGTTAAGAAAATGTAAAATGTTTCGGCTAAAGTCAAATGAGCAGCAGGTTGAGGTTTTAACTTCATTTCCTTCTTTTTAGCCATTGCACTAAGCATTATGGGTCTTTTATTTATTTATTTATTTACGACCAGAGAATTAAACTATGAAACAAAAGTTTTTGATGAATTTGAAAATTTAAACTTGAAATTGAAAAAAAAAAAAAAAAATCGACAGCACTGATGCCTGCGCCTAATTTTAAGGCATACTTTTCAAATGTGTCATTCGTACCTCTCTTCTAAGTCTCTGATCTCTTGCATATGTCTCAGAAAAAGTCTTGAAATGCATGCGAATTCCACAAATATAAGAATAAGATAAATAAGCTTGTGGTCAAAAACTGCAAAAAAAAAATTTACATATATTGCGACTGCGATAATTTTGGTGCAGAAGTGTTCTTCTTTCAAAAAATGTGACGACAAGAGGAAGAAATTCGTATCCCATGAAACAAATAAATGTGCCGCTCTGTGCTCACCACTGATAAACTTCACTTTTTGAAGAATTTTTGGCAAGGCACTTGGCACAGTCATAACTTCTTGCGTTTACAATATCTTTCCTTAATAATAAAGATAACCACAATTAAGGAACAATTATTTGAATAAAATTACCCTCCAGCTCTGCCATCCGCAAAAGCATGATAGTTTCATATTCTAGGCAGCTTTGTAGAAGTGTAAAGAAAGGATCTTTTTTGTTTTAATATTACTTGTTCCTTTAGGAGCAACTATTTGAATAAAACGTAATATATTTCTGATGCGAATGCAAATTATTTCACGTTTTTCTTTTATTTCACGATTTTTGGTTTTATGGGTTTTGTCAAATTGTGTACTAAGCGACTCAAATAACGATAAGCTTAAAGGATTACTAGAATATTTTTGATAGCAATTTTTGATGTCTAAAACCAGAAAAGAAGCGCGAAATTTTGTGCATTATAACCCGAAGGCACAGACAACCCAGTATAGACACCCATCTGGGCAGCAGCTATTTGAATTTGACAGTAATTCACGAATGTAGCTGAAATACAGGAATCATTTTGACAGTAATTCAGGAATCATTGAATACTAGCTCATCATTTTTGCGCACATTTGTTTGATTTGTTGTTTAAAACTCTCTCACGTTCACAGACACAAAATGTTTTAAAAAACGCTGTCAAATAAAATCTAGGGACAAGAGAAGAAGAAGTTGGGTATCTGTATTGGCTCATTTATGCCAGAAAGCGAAGATTTTTTTTCCGAACTGTAACATCTTAGTAGCTGTCAAAGTCAATGACATCCAGCTGCCATGACATTCAGTACAGACGGAAAAAAAAGGAATAATGTATGTCAAGGTTCAGGCATAATCTTAAATCACAATTATTTTCCTACCCACAAAGAAAAATAATTAAAATTTAAACACTGCCGCTTAATGTTTCAAATTATTATTATATGAAACAAAAACCACATCCGTTCAGTGTCATTTGAATAAGAAAATCTTAAAGATTAATCGTCATAGTCGTTAATTCCGATTTCCTTAAAAAAAAAGAAGAACCGTGGAATTTATATTTGAAGAAAAAGAGTTAACTTTTCTTCTCCGATTCCATGGCACTCTTTCACACATGAGCACCTGAAAGCGTGGACAAAATTAGAAAGTTTTGCATAATCCAACCGAGCCTTTTGCTTATGACAGTGATCTTTGACTGAAAACAAATCAATTATCTTCGAAAGTGATGATTATTCGATCAGCAACGAGAAATCTTTTATTTTCTAGCAAAAAAGAAATACGCGTGTATAAAAAAAAAATTGGCTATGTATTTGATTTTGGAGATCTTCAAAAACAAATTTGTGAGCCTACTTTTTCTCGTGTTTGATGTACCCGATGGGGTGTGGTCTTGTAAGATAATTAATGTCTTCGCCCATTTGCCAACACTTGACCCATTTGTCTTCTCTAGGGTTTGTGAATTCTTGGAAACCGACTCAGTCCATCGACATATATTTTTTTCACGTCTGTAATCCAACTTCTTGTGTAACCTGATACGATATTTGGTTTTTTATTGGTTTTATTTATTGAACCTCGTTAGTGCAACATGAGAAATTCTCTTTGCAATAGGACAGACATTCTTTATTGGACTATGATTAAATATAAAGCCATAATCTTTATTTACAACCAATTCGAATGGCAAGCTGAAATTTTATTTGCAAAGGCATAAATCTGTCTTTTATAGCCATGGCCACTGAGAATTATGTGAATTTAGAAATAGCATACAAAAAAAATCTTAGTCATGGAAGGTGTGGAAGGTAATAAAATAGATTCCATCACAAGTCAAGGATTTGGAAGATTTTTTGCTTAAAATATTAATTCGGGTTGAACAGCTGTTGATGGAAGAGAAGAGGTTATGTGTTGCTCAAGTGGCACAGGGTTGTCCTTTGAGTTTCAATCCCTAGACTCACGATCGTCTGTCATCAAGTGACAAGACATAAAAACCAGGTCTCTCGTGGATTGTTGCGCTAGTAATTTTTTTTATAGCATGTAGTACAAATAAGGTTTATGAGCTATTCGAGACCCAGTTTCTTGCAATCAGAGTCTTGCAAATCGGATAATAAAATGGGAAACGGGGAAGTACCCGTGGCTCGTAAAAAGTGAAACCGTAAATTATTTTTTCTCAGCATCAAAGTAAGGTGTTTGAATTCTATCGATGGCAAATATTTGGTTAGCAATGAAGGCTCAATTTGATTTTCTTCTTGGCAAGCAGTATTATTCATTTTAAGGTTAAGATTGATCAAAATGTGGGCTAAAATCGCATGTACATAATTTACCATGTACCAAGAAAACAAATTTGAGTTCTGCTTATTGCAAATATTTGGCTGAACTGGGTTTATTCTCTTAAGAGGCAATATTATTCATTTTGATTGACGATTGATCAAAATATGCATTAAAACTGAGCGTACCAATGAGACGCGGTTGTGTTTAACATCGTTACTAATTCCAATTAGATCCCTGACAAACTTGGTCCCGAAAAATGACTAAAGCAACACAAGTTGTGCAGCAGTAATTTAATCGAATTTATCGACGGACTTAAAGTGCACGAAATCCTTGGCTAACACGCGCTTCTATCAAACTAAATTGTGGAGTCGTTAATAAAAAAAATTATTGAGAACGAAAAACAGAAATCTTTTTGAAACCGTCGCAAGTTCTTAGTCCACCTTTAAAGGAAAAGATTTAATTAGACCTTTGTTAAAGCACCTTTGTCAGTCACAATTCTATGGAGTTAGATCATAACAGCATATGTCCGTTTTGAAATAAATGCTTTTGAAAGTTAGATAAAATTCCCCAAATTCTGTTAATTGTGGTTAGGACCATTCAATATCTTTGGAATCAGTTTACTTAGAGTTATGCTGTTAAGACCAAATGAAAACAGATTTTCTTAATAGTTCTGCATACTCAATCTTTTTCGAAAAAAATGTACTTGTGCTGTTTTGACCAGACTCCATAGAATTTGTGTAGACACTTTTAAGGAAACATTTTGGTACACATGTATAAGGCCATGTTCTTAATCCATAATGGAAAGTAAAATTTTTGGTGCAACGTTTCAAATTAGCATTTTCGTACACGTCTTTAAGGCGAGATTTTTGGTATATTAAATTTTTTGGTATATTCAATTTTTGGTATATTAAAAATGTTGCCTTAAAAAAGTGTACTTAAATTTTAAATGTAACTAAATGTTTAAAAATTATTTCTTTAAAAAGGTTCAATATTTTTGTGTAAAAATTTTCAAGACAACGTTTTTAGCGCACCTTTTTTTTAAGGCGAGATTTTCTGTATACCAACAGGGCATGGTTTTAGGAGCAAAACCGTCACGTTGTTTTTGTTTTTTGCTTGAAATCATATAAATTTCATTAACATAACATAACATTTTCATAAAATGTGTCAAGTTAGGCATGTCCATTAAGATGGTCGCAGGGGGCAATGCATGCCCTCTTTATATCCCTGTTATGTGAAACACATTTTATTTCTTAAGTTTTCTCATCCTTCCATCATTAAAACCTTGGAAGTCCCCCACATTTTGCTTTCTGCATAAAAAAAGAATCGTTGCAAACTCTTGTGTTAAATTGACCTCCACTTAACACCTTTACCCTCCACCGACCAAAGTTAGATAAAAATTCGATCACCATCAAAATCCTCCTACAAATCAAATTCCAAATTATGTTATCAGTCTACCTCTTCAACAAAATCTCAAATACAGGAGTGTTGTTTCTGTTCAATTTTGCATTTGTAATGTGTTTGAATAAATTACCAATGGAAAGTCACTCAGAGAACAGAAAAAAAAAAATGAAAAACAACAGCTCACAAAATCTCCACGAGTTTGAGTTGATTTTTTATGCAAAGACCACTCTCTGGAAAACATTTTTTTTTTCTGTCTGATCAAATTGCTCGTTCCTGTCAATTTAATTGAGTTGTATAATTAAGACATTGTGTCAAGTTAGGCGTGTCTCTTTGGTGGATTATGTTTGTGTTTTGTTTTTCGGTTTCTACGGCAACTTGCTTCTTGTTGGTTGTATGAAATATATTGTGACTATGTTCGCGCATTCGGCTAATAAGCTGAGTTTATTAAATTAATGTCTTGTAATTCGGTGGGTGAAAATTTGGGTTGTGTGGGCTTGGGTTTAGGTTTTTAAAGAAGAGATTAGAGTAAGCTTTCACATCTATCGAAGCCTACTGAAGAGTGCTCATTTTGGCGGTTGGACTAATCATTAAATGTAATTAGCCACTTCTTTGTTTGTTTTAACAGACTAAAGTTGTCTGTTGAAAATGTTTACCAGTGAAATTAATCAGTGAAAAATAGTCTTTTTATTTTTCTCTGTTTAATTCGGGTCTCAAGCAGATTGAAAATTGTGAATAATGGAGGTAATTTAACTCAAAGTGCGAATTTGGATGAGCTGTGAACATCGATGTGAAAGGGATTAACGTTTTATTAATTCGTTACACATTTTTTGTCGTCACAAAGTAAACAAATTCTACAATTTTCTCTTCGGAATGCTATCTATCATATTCGGTGCAGATTCAACTTTTCTTAAATGTATGCAGCCTTATCTTTTGCTATCGAAATCCTAGATCACTGAACAAAATCACGCAAGAAACATAACGATATCTCACGGGCAATAACTAAAGCGTTACCGGGATAAGGATTTTTTTTTTTAACATGATTTTTGTCTTTCATTACAGACAGAAGGGTTTTATGAAAAAAAAAAAAACCGAACTGAACAGCACGTATCTGGGCTTACAGATTCTATTGCTATAGAAATTGTTTTATGTACACGTTGTAAAAATTGGGGGACTTTTACACTGTCGATTTAAACAAAAAAATAAAAATTTTCTGTATAAAAATAACTGAATATTCAGTTTATGATGAATGCCATGAACGGTTCAGCTATTTTACTAGTTTTTTTTCTAGTTCTCTATTTTCTAATTTCTAGTTCTCTATTTAGTTGACTAAGGAGTAAGAGTAGAAGTTTAAGTTATTAGCCATCTTCAGAATTTGATTTTTGGCCAGGTTTTATTAGTTTTCCCTCACTGTAAGACGTGTCAAAAGTGTTTGATGGCCTATGATTGATGGTATCAGAACTTACGATCTGTCACTTCATTCACGTTTTGTAGTTCAACATTGACGGTCGTGTTTCATTTCTTTCGATGTGTTTTCTTGTCGGTTTCCACCACTTCCCTTTTTTTCGTTTCTTTCTTCAACATATTTCGTGGTTCATTATTCATAAGGGCTAGCGAGTAAGACGGATGAGGCATAGCCCTATATCCCAGCACTCCTAAATTTATGAATCTTGATTGTGACTGTGCATCGTTCTCTGAAGCTATTTTTCAATGAATTTGTTTTTTATTTTGCTAATTTTTGTACAGACAGACTTAGCTATGATTGCAACTTCCCTCGTTTCAAGAACGAAGAATCCAAAACTCCATCGGACGTTTACCATCCTGCCACAAGATAATTCATTGCAATTCTCAAACTTAAGCTTACTTCTAGATCCTATTTCATTATGCAACCATTTTGTGTACCAAAAAGTCGTTCAATGAATCTGAGTTCAAAATTTCTTTTAGTAATTTTTTTCTGAAGCCCGGCAATAGCTCTAACAAAAATACAGCAACCTTTGCCAAAAGCACTAATGTCACAAAAAAAATTAAAAAAGTGTTTGCCTACTGCCTACAAAGTTGTTTTTAGGTTTTTCTAGGTTTTTTTCTTCAGTTTTTTCGTTAATCAGAATAAAATTGATGGTTTTCTCTTGAACTAGAAGATCATTCTATTTTTTGTGTTTGCCTAAAAATGAACATGAGCATTAACGGCCAGGTCCTAGTTTAGCTCTGCGACTTACAGTTATAAAAAAAAATTACTTACACATTTTTTTTTGTATTATTGCTTATTAAAATTTTGAGTTTGTATGCGAATTTTCCACAAACTATGGGCATGAGAAATCTAACTTTAATGTATAATTAAAGAACAAGTTTCCGCCTTTCTAAGTTTGCGTAGTACTTTATTGTAGGTGTTGCCATTGTTTTTTAATGAATTTTTTTTCCATGTTGTTTGATTTGATTTTAAATTGCCCCTACCTCCTAAACGGGGTGAGATACCCCCCCCGCCTATAGCAAAAATTGTTGGTTTTTGGACGCTCTATGAAAAACCATTATCAATTTTTGGCGCCAAAGTTATGTTACTCTTCCCGCACATCAAAATAGATATTTTTCTAAACGTGCAAAAATGGATACATTGGGGTCAAGATGAACTTTTGTAAATTTCCACCGTTCTATAGATGCGATCAAAATCGTTTGTACTACATTTTTTTGGTGATGAAATAATATCAAACAAATAACACAAAAATCATTCAGATCGGTCAAGTGGGGGGTTTTTTAATTACAAAAAACCATACGACCGCCGAGTATGTATCCATTTTTGCACGCCATTATATTTCAAAGTGCCCATGAATATCCATTGAAAAACAGAAAAATCGCTTATGTCGACAAAAGCTATTCTGTCTTATTGCCAAAGATATAATCGTAAATAGGTACATACAAATTATTTAATATTAATAGAGTCTGGAAAACATGTTTTTATGGGCTTGTGACTGGACCAAATTTTTTTAAATAAGACTCTGGACACCCCTGAACGAATCTGGATATTCTCGACAAGTTCGGACCGTCTGGCAAGGATAGTTTCAAACGATGTTGATGCAAAAAGTTTTCAACATATTATTTTCAAGCAAAATTTTTACAGGCTTACAAATTGGAAAAAGAAAATCATTACATGGGGTGGCGTAACAGCCCCGTTGAGAGCCAGAGCCTAGCTTTTCTCGCCTCCACTGTGTTGTGCGCGTTATAATTTTGACACATGTGGAGGGGACAGTTTATTGCCGGTTCCGAACGGCGAATTGCGAAAGCTTTTCAAAAATACTCCAGTAGAATTGTCAGTTGTTCGCTGGAGAAAAGAAAAGAAAATAACAATTTTCAAAAATAAAGAAAAAAAGATTTTGCGATTAAATTTCTCAACGCCGTAAGCGATTTCTAAAATCATTCTTCGAACAAAACATTGCTAGCAAATTAAAGCCTTGTTTTTTATTGTATTTACCTTTTTTGTATTCAAGGTGTAAGCCATTTGAATTTGTCATAGAATTCTTTTTTTAAGGTTCTTTCAGAGAAGTAGCTATAATATTTTAATTTGCCATTTTCTATAGAAAAGTGATGAATCTCACGGCTATCATCATTAAGTACCATGCCAACCCTGACTCACTGCAACATCTTTACATCACTTGGCATATTTTGTTTACAAATTAATGACCGTGTTCGAACTGTAAAAACTCCTGATAGAAAAAAACGTCTGTGGTAAATTTAAAACACCTCCCATGGCTTTTAATACTTCGAACATCCCAAATAGAGATCGCCTCAAAAAATTCGTGTGGGCATTTAAAAAATCGAACCTGTCACACTGACAAATCGAAAACTGTCATATCTTCTTTGACAGATGGCCCTTTTGAAATTCAAAAAACAAGCCAATCCTAAATCGTAGATTCTTATCTCGTCCCATTAAAAAACCAAACTCTGCCTTAAGCGCCGCTTAGTCACACAAACTCCAACTCCATATCCGTGGATTAAGAGAAAATGTTTAAACAAAACATTAATCCAGCATAAATCAAATAAAATTTCGCCGCTTTTAGCTGATTCCCACACAGATTTGCGTCCATTTTCGAAAGTTTGAAATTAAAAACAAATCAAATTTCCAATCTGATCCAACAGATCTCAACCTCTCCCTCTTAATCCCAATGAGCTGAATTCATTTGAGTTCATCGCAATGCAATCGAAGTCGAAATAGAAAATGAAAATGTTCGTTTAAAAGTCAAAATCGAAGGAATGTTGCAGAAAATCGAACGCGATTGTGGGTGGATCGATGAAAGTGGCCGCGCTGACTAAAATTAGACTGCAATCAAAATTCGAATTTGTCTAAGGTCGGGGGTGTTCCATAAAAAAAAAAAACCACTCGCGCATCGCGTCTACACAAAAGACATTAACATAATCCTGAGACGACATTTTGTGTTGTGTTGTCGGACAGCGCGTCGTCTCTTTCCGAGAATGTGTGTATCTTTTTAACGTCTCCGCTCTTCGAATTAAAGAATTCCATTTGTATCGCATTCGGATATAGATAAATAAGATACCACGAGGCTGGGGGATCGGTTATCTTTGGTTTTTTCGTTTTTTCTCTTTTAATTTACTGCCTGAAATGATTTAATTTTTGGTGAGCGTCAGAGATGCTGCCTCTGCGTCGCGATGTTTGATTGGGAGGAGAGTGGAAGAAGCCATAAGGTCTCGGTTATTGGCCAATTAAGTTGCGACGACTCGTCTATTGGGGGTAGACGTGCGAGAGTGTGTTGTTGGCTATTTATTGCTCTGTCAAGGAAACAAATGGATGGTTCTTTTCGGTGTTTTGCTTTTGTGCTTTGTCTCTGCGGTGAGAAATCCATTAACTGGGTTTTGCAACGAACCAAGTTGACGAAGGTTTTATTGCAGTTTTTTCTCGGAGAATCGGGATTTGTTTGAAATGACTCAGTGACTGGTTTTGAAATACGCAGACGTGACATGGAGCGGGACAAGGTCAAGGATGGAGATGTGTGCAAAAAGGCGGATGGCTTGATCGGGTAGTTGATGACTTCAAGTAGCAACTTCTTTCTGAGAATTCTAAGAAGGTTGTGGCTTGCCTGAAGCTTATGGCATTTGCCTTTCACTTCACACCTTGGCAGCTGTGGAAGTGATTAGATTGTTCTCGAGGTTGTAGAATTACTCATCTTTGCTAAGAATTTTTTTAAAGTGTGAAACAGGAAGAACAAAGAAGTGTGCTGAAAAATAAAATACAGAAAATTAAAGGTCATGAGTTTTTTTATTGTTTTTTTTTTTTTTTTTAATAGAAAGGCTTTTACTGTGGCTCAGAGCAGACTTTTCTTTGTTTGTTTTATTGCTCGATTTACTGCCATTTTCTTTTTTGTGACTTTAAAACAAATCAATTGGCAAAAGAAGGCTAAAAATTTATTTATTTCTTTTAGTTGTTTGGTTAAACATGTAATTGGGTCATAATCAAGTTTTCGAATAGAATTCTACTTTGAAAAATTTAGTTTTCGATATTTTAAAGAACCTTTATTTGAATTTCGTTGAGTTTATCATAGAAGATCCATGCTAATACATTTTTCCATCGCATGACTCTATAGCGTCTAGGTGGTTCCTCTTTGGATTTGGAATTCAATATTTCAATAGGAGAACTAAAGGGAAAGGGGCTATGAAAATTTCTTGCGAAAAAAAGCGACTAATCATCGCATACATTTTTTTTTATCGAAGTCGGAAACATTTCGGTAGAATATTATCTTCTAATTCGAGCTTTTTTTTAACTGAAAACCAGAAAACCCTAGTTTTTACAAACCAAAAGGCTGAGAAGAAGATGCATCTAACAAACTGAATAGCACGGAATCAACTAAGTCAATAACAACATGGATATTTTTTTCCTCTAGCTATCGCCCAAGCCTGGACTAAATCATATCAATCAATAAAACGAACGTGACAGGGACCGACTTAGAGGACATCCTATTTAGGAGTATTGTCAAAGTTGTAAAAGCAGCACTAAGATCCTTAATCAAAGAAGACTGTAGAACGGATCTTTTAGGTCGCATTACAAGTGGCTTAGTAAGACTACACTCATCATATCATCAATCAATCAATCAATGTTTTTCTCTCAAAGAGGTTGAAAACTCGTCAAAATCCAAACCAAAATGAAAGTTCCAATTGATGTTGACCTTTTTAACTTTCTTCCGTCCCTCGGATGTGTCTTTTTCACCTAAAAACATTTTTGTTTTTCAAATAACCTTTAGAATATACAGTTTGCAATTTAAATAACTTCAGTTTGTGTAGTTAGAACTTCTGCTAACAAAATTAGATTGATTATTATCTTCGTCGCAGTAACAATAGTAAAACAAGTCTTTTAGGTCACAATGAGCCGATAGATAGATGAAAGATGTAAAAGGAAATTTATTTATTTGAAAAGTTTATTTTTTTCACAAGATATCGACCCAGACCATACAAGCAAAGTACTGTAGCTGAACAGTACCCACAATAGCCGCGCCATCTATACTCCAACACTACAACACGACTAACTTCTAATTACCAATTTCAACTTTTAAATATTGTTACTGTAAATGTCTGTACAAGACAAAACTTGTTTTTGAATAAAGAAACGCATATTATAAGCGCCTGTGATTTCATCAGAGAAACCCACAGTACCTTAGCAAATTTTTTTTTGCCAATTTTGTTTTCAGAATTTCCAAAATAAAGTTGATGTATTGAAATGTCTGCTTAAGTCTCCAGAGTTAACCACGTCCGATCGCTGTTGGGCCATTTTGGATAAAAGAACTCTATTCTACATCGGTTTGGGAAATTGTAAAGATTTAATGAGTACTACCGTGTAACTTGGTATTGCTGTTCTTATCGATAAGTGCCAATGCAAATGATACTTGCCCCACTCGGTCTTCAAAGTATTCACAGGTCTTGCCTTATCAATTAACACACAAAGCACTACTCTAAGAAATAGAAAAAAACAACATATTTTTCAAAACCCTAGTTTTCATCAAGACTTGCTGCTGTAATCAATAATAAAGAATTGAACTCTAGATTTTGCCTTTTTTTTAATCCTTCGAACTGGCATTTTTTTTGTCTCAATCTTCATTTGAATTGTGCATATAGAATTTCAAGATTTTGTCCAAAGTTAGTACTTTTTGCAGTAAAACGCGCGTTGTGGGCAAACTGATTTATATGACACGAGAGCGTTACGAAAAGTGTGTGTTTCTCTCTGCTTCTCATGAAAACTTATGCGTTGTGGTTCACAGCAGTAGCGGGATATTTTAGAGTTGAATACGTGTGCGCAATAGCCAAAGGGTTCTGTAAATCGGTCCGATTTCCTTAAAATTTTGCAAATGTCGGTCTGCAATCTCAAAATTACTTGCAATTTATGGAAACATCCGCCTGCTATGTGCTGGTATTGCTTTCTGAGTTGAAATCAAACTCATTGCATCCAAGAACAAATTAGTTAACGTTTTACTGTAGGACATACGAAATTTATATTCCAAATTTCATCGAAATCGGTTCAGCCGTTCAAGAGTTAGAAAAAATTCTATAGGATTCAAATCGGCTCTATTAATGCTTGGAATTTGCAAATTTGGAACGGCGTGACCGATCTAGTTGAAATTTGATAGGTAAACTCCTTATCTTGCAAACATGGTTAGGCTACATTTCTATTCGATGTATTGAGTTTGACTACAGCTAAAGAAGTTTTGCCTTAGTTGTGTGCTCTAAAGGACACTCTTTCTGTTTTTTTTTTTAATAAAGTGTTCTGTGTGAATAAGTACGAAGCCAATTGTGTGGTAGTGAAACGCCCATGACGATCATTCTTCAAATCAAATGAAAAATGTGGAGACTTAGAGATTAGTTGAAGCACGACACACTTTTAGTCCGTTTTGAACAATTAAAAATTAAATACCTTCTCGGTCAAAAAGTAGGTCCAATTTAATTTTGTTTACTCGCCTTACAAAACTCGAGAGAAATTCCAATTTAACTTGCCTTCCTGGGTTTCAAAGAACAAAAACTTGAAAGAAATTAATAAAGGCTTCTTTTTAACGACACATAATTGGTGTCTAAGTCTGCACGGAACTAGATATTGAAGAGTGTAATTCAAGACTTGATGGACGACATAATTACTTTGTTGTTTACATTTTATGTCGCCGCCGATGACACACTTGCGGGAAAAACTCGTTCGTTGAAGAAAATGATTTATTTAAATTGAAAATATTTGTGCTACTGGTGCGTGAATAAAATCTTCAACACCCACGCAATTCCAATTCTTCTCATTCGAATAACAAAACGAACACACCCGATCGGCAAGTAATCTTAATTAAATAATTTCCCCATTAATATTAATTCGAAGCAATTGTCTGTGTTTGTCCATCTAGAGGAGTGTTGGGAGCAATTAGACGATGGCCATAATTGTCTTTCCCACCACCGGTCCACTAGTCAATCGCGATCGATAGATCTGTCTGATTAAGTACACACCATTGGCACGCGCGTGTGGGCGTTTGGCGACTCGACATCTCTATATAAGACGAGTGGAAAGACTTGTGGTGTGAAAACTTGTTAACTCTCTCTCTGAATGCCAACAAATCATCGCATGAGTTGTTTTCTTGTCTCCCCAACTAAACACACGTTGTTCTAACAAAAATCGCTGATTTATTTAATCGCAGTCCCTCACCGCCCGTGAATTTTTTCGGGGGTCGCTGATTTATTTTGTGTCGAGGGCTGTGGTCCGCCGTTTGTTTAGCAACAGAGAGAAGAGATAGCCCCAAACAAGGGCTACCCATAGAGGTGATAAATTAAGTTGATTTGGGGGAAGAGGTGTCTGGTGTTGTTTATATTAATGCGAGTCGTGTGTAGGTTGGCGATGGCGATGAGATGACGACGTGTCACGTTGGATAAAAAGTTGATGGAATGCTGTCTGAATGTTTTGGCGATTTTATGTCTACACGCAGATGGATGGCTACCAAAATTTTTTCTTTTCGTTAATTATGGACAAAATCTATCGTTTTACTACCGACGCTTGTGCGGGATTACGACGAAATGAAGAGAGTTTACACAAAAAAGAGCGGTTTAATTAGTCGAGGTGGTCGTTAAAGTGAGTTAATGGTCTAATTTGACTTTGCAACTGTTTTGTGTTTTTACGGTCGGAGGGAGATGAGTTGGGTTGTAGATGTAGGTTTTCATCAAGATTGAATAGTGGTCTTTTTTTCTGTAATTGTCTAACCCAGATAAGTGTCAAGAAATCAAGTTTCAGGTCAGAGAATGCGGTGGGAGATAAGGCGAAGCCTTGAAGGTGCAGCATTCCTTTAGCATTGCCTAATGCTTTTGTGTTTCTCAAGGTCGAACAATGCAGAGAATTCCATTTCGAGTTGAGTGTTGGTTTAATTAACGAAGACATCAAAAGCTGGCCAATTAAGTGAGAAATGTTTCAACAGGTCTAAAAAGGTTTCTAAGCCTCGTTACGTGAACCCCTTTTCTATTCGACTCGGGGGCAAGAGATTGCAAACTCTCCTTCAATTGTGTGAATTTTTAAGTCGCACACCCTTTCCTGGATTTTTTTTCTTCATGGCGTTTGTTTGATTATTTCGCTCCGGGCTTCAGGAGAAAGGGAAGAAAAGGCACAAGGTTTTTTAATGGTGTGCATTTTCGCAACAAAAGAAAGAGAAATAAAAGTTGAAGAAGAATTTTTTGAGAACTAGAACAGCTCTCAGAATTTTCCTTTCCGATCAAATGTTTTTGAAGCAATTCAGAGCTTCTATTTGTAGATTTCTTCCACATTTTCCTGGATCACTTCAGACCTTCCCCTTTGTAGGTTCTCCTTTTTCATCTCCTTTGTAGGTTGTAAACGATTTTGCATTTTCGTTTTTCTCTAAATTTGTAGTTCATGCAGCGTAACTATGCGACAGGGAAAATTGGTGTTGCTTGATCTTACATTTGAATTCTTTCATCTTTCATATTGTAAATATGACCTCGACCCTGTGGGCGCCGTGGCTTTATCGTTAGTACGTCGGACTGTTAAGCGAGAGTACCTGGGTTCGAATCCGGCTCGGGGAAGTAACACCGCAAACATTTTTCACGGCCCCATCTCCAGCGAACGACTGACAATCCTCCTGGAGTAACCTCTGTCATGGAAAGCTTTCGCCGTTCGGAACCGGCAGTAAACAGTAGGTCCCCTCCACATGTGTCAAAATACATCGCGCACAACACAGTGGAGGCGCAAAGAAGCTGGGCTCTGGTCCTCTATGGGCTGTTACGACGACTATTTATTTTTATTCATTGACCTCGACCCTAAATTGTATAAATTTTTTTTTAGATTTTAAAATTTTTTTTTTTTTAAATTTTATGACCAGTTCATTGATTTTCTTTTCGATTCAAATTTTCCAGTGGGCCAATTCAAAGTTTTTGGCTCGTTTACTTCCAACATTCGTCCAGTTATTAGACGTGTGCCTAAAACTGACCAGCTGAGACGTTCTCATGTGTGGGATAACGACTGTGGACAGTTCCTTATATCCACTTCGTTGGCCTCAACTCATTCCACAACAGGCCACGTCGTAATAAGCCTGCAAGACCTCTGTAACTTGACTGCCTCACGACAGGTTCACTGCCACAAGGGTCATTACTGACACAAGAAAAGACTCACTCCACTTCTCACCGCGAAGAACCTTTCGACCATAACTCTACCAATAAAACAGTTTTCCATTTTTCTTCAACCATTTCCCGAAGGGGTTTTTGCCTCACCACACGAGTCCACTGCCACTCACGTGACTTGACCTACTCCTGATTTCTGAGAAGCCATCATCATTGCGGCACACACATCTACCGCCAACTAATTGGCCGCTGGCTTAATTTGGTTGTGTTCTCACAGAAGGCGACACAAAAATCTGTGGCATCTTACGCAACGCCATCCTTGGACAAAGTCTCTCTTAACCGCCAGAGTTCCATAATCAGCTTTTCCACATAACTCCTAACCAATTTTCCATACACACATCATTGCCGTCGCCAGCAGGCGGAGGCACTTCCTTCTCCCCCCCATCCCGCTGATGGAGCAGCAACATAGTTGTCACTAAGCCATCACTACGTCGCCGTCGCCTTCCTGAAACTGTCTTGGCCTGTCTTGGACTGAGCGGCGGACTGTGTGCGGCGGTTATTACTCTCAATCACCTTTGTGTGGCAGCGGCCAAATATGGATTTGATGGGAAATTAAAATGTGGAAAAAAAGAAAGAAAAGAAAACGATGAACACCGATGAGAGTGAAGAGCGCTCCGCACAAGACCATATGTCATGCTCAGCTAAGCCTGAAAAGACACAACCATGTGCCACACGCCACGCGCAGAGAGAGCGCACCACTGCACTGAGGATGACTCTTTATTCGTGTTGAAAATTTCACTTGTGGTGTCATGGGAAAAGGGTCTTGGTCGTTATGGGAAAATGCGGAGCACTAGGGCACAGCACACCGGAGCAGGCCGAAGCTGAGCTGGGACGGCTTTGGTTGGCTGATTTTGGTGTTTAATTCGCGGCGTTAACAATCTACATGTACGACGGCGGCGGTGGTGGCGGTGGTGGTGGTGGTTTATGGCGAATTAACAGCCGGGAAATTGATGTTAAGTGGTGAGTCAGTAGTCGGCTGAATGCCGGCTGGGAGAAATTATCATATCGTCGTCGGTGGGCTGTGATTGGAATTAATTATGAGGCTTGTTGAGAGATAATCGGGTGGTTAGACGGATTGTTAAACGTCTAATTGGAAAAAAAAAATATTCTGAGCTTGATTGTTGTAATTTACTTGATTCTTCAGCAGCTTCTTTTTTTCGATCACCTATAAGGCAAAAGGACTCTCGATCATGAACAAATTGATCGTGTTTTTCGGTTGAAAGACTGTCGAATTCTTAAACGATTTCTCCGGCCGTTATTGTCGTCATTTTTTTTGTCAAGCCTTCATTGTATTTGGAGAGTTTTTTTTCGATCACTCTTGACTCAATTAATTTTCCTATCAAGTACAAACTGATCATGTTTTGTTGGCGGGTGGCTGATGGAAACTTGGGCTTTAAGGGAGATTTTCGAACCTACATTCTATTTTTTGCAAGTCACAGCAGTAGAAGATCTTTTTTCGATCATTACCAGTGCAAAGCAAATTCTGATCTGATAGACAAATTGATCGTTGAATCTTTAAAAAAATTATCTAGCATGTCGCCATTTTTTGTCATGCTTCCGGAGTAGTAGAAGACTTGTAGCAGACGTTTTTTGATCATCCATGACGAAAAGGATTTAATGATCGTGTTCAAATTGATTGTGATTTGTCATTTAGTGGAAACTTGGATTTGGCCTTCCATGATTTTTGTTCGAAGGAGTAAAATAGTTTTTTTCGATCACCACTAGTGGAATAATTTGCATTGCATTCCTGATCACGATCAAATTGATCGTGTTTTATTGGGTGGAGCTTGGATTTTTAGACGGATTTTGGGTTTTCGTCGATTTTTTTCTTTGAAGAAGTAAACGTTTTTTAAAAGACGTTTTTTTTATCACTCATTCATAGCTCAACCAATCTTTTAATCGCCTAGAAATTGATCGTGTTTTATTAGCTGAAGGGACGTTGGGCCTTAAGGAGTTTTTTTTGAGCTTCCATCGATTTTTTCCCAACCGCCGAAGCAACAACAGCAGAAGAATTTTTTGTTCTCAATACTAGAGCAATACAATTTCTGATCATGAACAAATGATCGTGTTTTTTTTGTTCTGAAAGAACCTGGCTCTTTAAATGGCTTTTGGTTTTTTAGTTAATTTTTCTCAAGCATTCGAAGTAGTTGAAGCACTTTTTTCGATCATTGATAACGCAATCGAACGATCATGAGACATACATATTTTTTTTGACAAAATTTTAAAACTAATTCACACAAATGACTTCCTGACATTGGTCGCGAGGTCAACACATCCTAAACGCACTACAATGTACTTGGTGTTCAAGCAATGGACAGACGTACAACATAGGGGAAAGAAAAAAAAAACTGATAACGCAACCGATCGTTTGATCGTATGCAAACTGATCGTGTTTTGTCAGTCGGTGGAGACTTAGGCTTTGAGATACAGCAAAAAAAATTCGATCACCTATAACGCTACTGATCTTCTTATTCTGTACAAATAAATCTTGTTTTAGTAGCTTGTCGAAGCTTGAACCTAAACTTGACGTTTGGTTCAGCCATTAGATTTGCCTAAGATTTAAAGCATTAAGGAAAGTTTTGTCAATCACATCCAGCAGCTGCATCCTCCTGATCGTACACAAATTGCCAACTCATGATTGACCGTGTCTTTTCAGTTGGAACGAACTTTGGCTCTGAGAAGGTTTTTGGTTTTAATTCATTTTTGGTAATATTTTTTTAAGCCTTTAAAGTAGAAAAAACGGTCTTTTTCGATTACCCATAAGGGAAACAATCTTTTGATCGCGTGCAGATTAATTGTATTTTATTAGTTAAAAAGAACTTGGGCTTTTAGAAAGTTGTTGGGCATTTTCTCATTATTTTTCTAAAGTCCCTGAGTAGTAAAAGAATTTTTTTCGGTCACGCTTCATGCGACACAACTGGACAAACTGATCGTGTCCAGTTAGTGAGAACGTACTTTGGCTCAGAGAAAGTTTTAAGACTTTTCGTAATTTTTTTCCAGGTCTGAAGAAGTAAAAAAGTTTCTTTGCGATCTTTTGATCGCGTACAAACTGATAGAAGTTTCTCAGTCAGTGGAGACTTGAGCCTTGAGAAGCAGCATATAATTTTTTTTGATCACCTATAACGAAACTAATTTTCTGATCGTTTTTTATCAGTTTGTAAAAATTTTAGCTTTAACGAGGCTTTTGGGTCTTTTATAGTATTTTTCGTATCTTTCAAAGTAAAAGAAGTTTTTTCGATCACGTCTCACAACTCCTGATTGTAGACAAATTGATCGTATTTTGTCGGTTAAAAAGAACTTGTGCTTTTAGAAAGATGTTGAGCATTTTTTCATTATTTTTCTAAAGTCTTCGCAGCAGTAAAATAAGTTTCATCGATAAAAGATCTGCTGATCACGCGATAATTGATCGTGTTCTATCAGGGTGTGGAAACTTGAGCTTTGAGGAAGATTTAGGTTTTTTTTTATCGATTTTTCTTAAGTCTCTCGAGCAGTAAAGGAGGCTTTAACCTATTTTACCGATTTCTCGATTTGTCTCCAAAGCAGAGAAAGAGTTTTTAACAATCACCACAAATGCAACAAAGCTCCTGATCATGGAGAAATGATCGTGGCTTGTTCGCTAAAAGTAACTTGGGCTTTTAGAAAAACGTTGAACCTTTTTTTCATTTTTTTTAATCCCTCGAAGCAGTGAGTGCAGTTTTTTTTGATCACCCGAACGTAATATAACTTTTGGTCATGATCGTGTTTTGTCAGTCGGAAAGTCGCCCACCTTTAACAGTTTTTTCTGGTCTGTGATCTGGTCTGTTCTTACCTTGACAAGCCTCCGGTGTAGCAGGCGAATTTTTTTCAATCGTCCTCAACGCAAAAGATCGTGAACAAATTGATCGTGCTTCATCTGCTTGCAGAAACTTTAGCTTTAGGAAGGGTTTTGGGCACTTCATAATATTTTTCTAAGCTTTTTAAGCAGTAAAATACGTTTTTTTTTGATCACGTCAAACTCAGTACAACTCCTGATCGAAGACAAACTTGTTGTGTCTTGTCAGTTAGAAGAACCTTTGGCTCGAAGGAGGTTATTTGACTTTTCGTAAAGTTTCTCTATTTTTCTGAGGAAGTAAACATGTTTTTCCGCTCAGCCACTAGGCAACCAATCTTTTGATCGTGTACAAACTGATCTTGTTTTTTTAGCAATCTGACGAGGAGGATTCGACCTTTCCAAACTTTTTTTTTGAAGCCCCCGACACAGAAAAGGTATTCTTTGGATTATTTTTAATGCAAAAGATCTTCAGATCAGTCAGAAATTGATCGTGCTCTCTCAGGATGTGAAAACTTGGGCTTTTAGGACGCTTTAAAGATTTGTTTCAATTTTTAACAAGTCTCCACAGCAGTAAAATACGTTTTTCCGATTCCTCTTAACGCAATATAAATGAATAAATTGATCATGTCTAGTTGGTTAGGAGAAACTTTGGCTTATTGAAGGTCTTTGGACCTTTTGTAACCCTTTTCTAAGCCTCTGAAGAAGCGAAAAAGATTTTTTAATCGCTTATGAGACAACCGATCTTTTGATCTTGTACAATCTGATCGTGTTTTTTTAGATAGTGTCTTAAAAAAGTCATTGGATCAATTAAAACTTTTATTTAACACGTTGAATGCGATGGAGATCACCGGTGACCGGCTTTTAGTTTGTTGCGTGGCACTCAATGTGTTAAGCCCTCCGAAGTAGTAGAAGATATTTTTTCGATTATCTATACCCTAGAAGATCTTCTGATCTTAGGCAAATTAACCGCGCTTTGTTAGTTGAGGGAATCTTGGCCTTTAAGAAGATCGTTGGGCGCCCACCATTTTTTTTAATAAGCCTCCATTGCACGAAAAAGACTTCTTCGATAGTCACTTACGACCCTGATCGTGTATAAACTGGTGAAGATTGAGGTTGAAGACGTTTTACACCGCCCATAAAAAATCGATGCACTTGATCATATCAATGTCTTGAGTTTAGTTACTTTATAGGCACTTTTATATTCAAATGCATTCTATAAAAATCAGTTCCTTCTATCTTTGGACTTTCAATATAAAACTTAATTTCAAAGTAAATAGTTCCCCTTCCGGGTAGTTCCATTTAATTTATTCAAGTCCTTTACATTTAACGATTTAAATCGTTAATGCTTTTATTTGAGTCCTTTTTTCTTTAACAGCCAACTATATCAATTATCCACTTCACTCAAGATCTCAGAATTACTTAACGCATAAAAGGTGGAAATTTAATTTTATTTGTTGTATTTAAATAATGAACTACAAGCAAAGTGCATATTTCAATTAAAAACCAACAAACTCATAAAACATTTGATTGCTGGACAAACACAAGAAAAACTTTTGATTTCCATTCCATTAGTTGGAGTGAGTTTCTCTTTTCTTTTTTTTTTGTTTTTTATTGCAGAGGATATGCTCTTTTTATTGACCGAGGATGGTTATTTTTTTTTTGTTTTGTTTGGGACATAAAAATTGTTTTGAAAGCAAAACACTCTCGGGCGTTGGGAAATTTCGAACAAAAGAGTTGACGTGCGAACTGGTATGAAAATTATGAAACAATTTTTTGTTGACCACTCACAACTTCAAAAGAAAATAACGTGCTCTCAACAAACTTGAGCACGTTCTGAAGAACGCTAGTGCCTGTGTGTGAGTGTGCATCATCGTGTCTTCGTCTCTTCTCTTTTCCAGAGTTCAAATATTTTGAATTGAACAATTTTTGTCGATTTGTTTTGATTCTATTCTTCAGGTTTTGTTTGATTTAAATGGAAATGGAAGAAATGAAGAAGCAAACAAAAAAAAAAACAGACACAGACACAGAGATCGAGAGAGAGGGAGAGAAAAACGTTGATTGTGTTTGTGTGTGCTTCTAACTTCCTCTCGCTCTCTCGAATGCGTCTGTGTTTGCCGTCTTGCACTTCTAATCTGTCGTGTGTGTTGGTGAGCGGCAACGTGTGGATAGAGAAAGATGAAAGGACGGAGAGTAATAGATTCTCGAAATGCCATTCTTTGGATGTGTGTTTTTGTCAGAACATTTTTCTTTGGTTTCTTTTTTTTAATGAAGCTGTGGAATTTGAGTAAATATGTTGGTTTGGCGATGAAAGAGAGATGCGATTGTCGAAAAAAAAGAAGCTTTGATAGATCCTGTCTCGAAGTACCTGAGAACGTGTTAAAAAGCGAATTTATTACAAAAATCAATGTTGTTGTTTTCGTGTTTGCACCACGTTCAAGTGCGATACTTTTGTTTTCGTCTTTCGCCTTTTCGGATTTCATTCTTTGTGTTCTTCTTTCTCATCCGCACTCTTTTTGGCTGCTAAAGGATTTTGGTTTTGTTGGAACATTCCGCTCGGATATGTGAATGCAATACGAAGTTGGTTAAACAATTTTTTTTTTTTTTTCTGATTTTTATGGGAGGGTTTAAGGGTTTGGAAAGCGACCGAAGGGACGTTGTCTGGGATCTGAGAAAATTAATAATTTTTGAGTGCTATGCGTGCAGAGCAAAAGAGAGAGAGAGAGAGAGATCGGGGAGCACGAAAGGATGACATGGAAAAGAGGAAGGAGAAGGCATGCCGGCTGCATCCTTTTTGTTAAATACTCTTTTAATGAGTTTTTCAGTTTGAACAAGCTGATGTGAATTTTTAATTTTCTCCTCGCCGCTATAAGAGGGTAACCCTTTTTTTGTGCGAAGAATATTTTTATGAGAAGAAGAGCTTAGCAAAAAAAAGATAAACGGCAACTTTTTATTATGGACGACAAATATTGTAGACTGATGGTTATTTTTGGGAAGTGTGGTAGTTAAGATATCGGGAGCAGTTCAATTTTTTTTATTGCCATGGCTTTTGCAGAATTGGCTATTAAGAATGAAGTTTTGATTTACGATCTCCAGAGGTGGAGTCTTTTATTGGAGGGATTTTCGAAAGGAGACAAATCATTTTTTTTTTTTTTTTGGGAGATCTCTTTGTAATTGGCAAATTATGTTATGGGGCATTTAAGGCCTGCTGAGAAATTGAAAATAGTTTTTTTAAGACTTTCTAAGTGCTTCATAAATTAATCGGAGTAATGTGTGTGACCGGATGAGAGATTGAAATATATTTTTAAGCCTTCTTATGGTGGTGGAATGTATTGTATAATTTCATTATCATTTGAATGCCAGGACTTTCATCATCATCATCATCATTAGTGGCGCAATAGCCCACGAAGGGCCAGAGCCTAGCTTTTCCTGCCTCCACTGTGTTGTGCGTGTTATAATTTGACACATGTGAAGGGGATCTACAGTTTATTGCCGGTTTCGAATGGCGAATTGCAAAAGCTTTCCGTGACAGAAGTACTCCAGGAGGATTGTCAATCGTTCGCTGGAGGTCGGGCCGTGAAAATTGTTATTAACGATTAAGCCACGGAGCCCAGGACTTTCGTAGAACCTTTTTTAACCAGCCATTCCATTTTTTCAATTATACAGACTCCGGTTATTAAGAAAGAGATCTAATGAAATACAATTAGAATGGTAAATATGAATTAGAATGAATTTAATAAGTTTTCATGTAATTAAGTGAGTGACAGAACTTGGATTTTTGCAGCTCTATTGTGTTGTGCGCTGCATAATTTGACACATTTCACTTACCATTTAATGTCGGCTCCAAGCGAAGAATTACGATGTGGTATTTCTCCCGAGGCTGTATTCGACGCATAAACCATCAAGCCAGGGCATTGGCAAAAAAGGTTTCCGCTTCTCGTTCAATATACGGTAAGGGTTTTCTATGGGATTCATGTGTGAACTCTGCGCAGGCCACTGCATAGTGTCAAAATGTTGATAATTTAGCCAACTTTTGATGAGTTTGGATCATTGTTCTGTTGGAAAATGATCCGATCTTCTTCCATTCATATCATATCCACTGCAACAGACAAATTCTCTTGCAAGATGCTCAGATACTGCTCCTTTTTCATTACGCCTTCAATTTTGCCCACTGGGCCGATGCCGTTAGGCGTAATACACCCTCAAAGCATTTAAGAACCTTATCCATGCTTAACAGTCTGTTTAACATTTTGAGCTCTAAGAAGGCCTGAGCAGTTTTGTTCAGTACCATGAACGCCCATCTGATTGAAGACGGTTAATTTTAGTCTCATCAGACTAAATCAACTGAAAAACAAACATAGGATTACGAAAAAACCTAAAAGCAATTACAAACTGAATATTACTCGTTTCCAATCATCGGAACTCCAGTTTCTGTACGCTGGACGCTTTTCTCGCCGGAACATTTTTTCGCTGACAAGACTGGCTTCTTTTTCTTTTTCTTAGCTTTGTAACCGACACTATTAAGCGCTCGACGAAGAGTCCAAACACTTGCTTTTTAGGCCAGCAATGGAATGCCATCCCTTAGTACAGATATTTTGCCTGTCATCAAAAGCTTTCCAATGTGTCTCTCCCTTGTTTGTAATACATCCATCGAGATTGCTTGACTTATTTATCCTCGACACAGACATGTGGCTCATTTTTAATATATTTGAAATTTGCCTAGTAGATTTACCGTCCTTCAACTCCAGAACTCTTTTATTAATTTTACTCCTTAAATTTCTCATTTTGGTAAAATGTTTCACTTACACTACCGATCAAACGCAAAAGGATAAGCTAATTTGTATACCCGTAACAGAGCATCTTGTGATTTTTGTACAGTAAGCTGTAAATGGAAAGAACATACTCGACTAGGTAGAGAATACCTTGAACTTTAAGCAAAAAAAAAAAAAGTAAAAAACGATTTTTTTTCAACGAACTGTGAGTACTAGGCACAAATTATTTAAGTCCTGTAATATTGTTACACTTTTTCAGACTTAATTTTTTTTCACAAAATTAAATATGATTTATAGAGCTAGGAATATGTATCGATTGACACACTACTCAAATTCATTTGCTTATTTTTTTTTGAGACTTTTTCCTTAAGAAATTTCCTTCTGTCCACCAAATCTCAAGTCTTAAGTCATTTTTTATGTTTTTGTTGAGAAGTTTAAGTAATCGCCACTTCTTTATTAATAATTTGAAGTTTCTTTCATTTGCTTATAAATAATAGAATGAAGAAATCAGAGGGCTTACTTAAAAAGCTTTTTTTTTTATTTCTCATCATCTATTACTTTTATTTAGTTTTATTTTTATATCTTGTATCAATCTAGGCTAGCGTTTTGAATTTTTTCTTTAATTTGGATGTAGTCTATGGCTTATGCCATTAAATTACAACCCCACATTTATGGTCCTCACTTTTAATAAAAACAAATAAACAGAAAAGCTCAGAAGGTTCTAAGAAACTGTTTGGAATTGTAGTGAAATTGGCAATCGAATTACTTACTAGTTGTAGTAAATGGAGTTCTATTATTTGGTAGGTTTCTATTGCTCTTATTTAGGCTTAGTATCCGACGATTTTAGTGGGCGCCGTTGGCTCGATCGGTTAGTGCGTCGGACTGTTGAGCGAGAGTACCCGGGTTCGAATCCAGCTCGGGGAAAAAAATAACACCACAAACATTTTTCACGGCCCCACCTCCAGCGAACGACTGACAACCTTCCTGGAGTACTTCTGTCATGAAAAGCTTTCGCAATTCGCCGTTCGGAACCGGCATTAAACAGTAGGTCCCCTCCACATGTGACAAAATTATAACGCGCACAACACAGTGGAGGCGCGAAAAAGCTAGGCTCTGGCTCTCAACGGGCTGTTACGCCGCCCCATATATATATATATCCGACGATTTTATGTACTTCATTCTAGTCATCGACTTCTTCTTTTCTTTTTAAAGGTGAACACATAAAGCCTTTTTCATAGAAGCTCTCTTTTGTTCCTTTCGGCAAAAAACTGGTGCAAATGTTTTTTATAAACCTCTACTGAGGTAAATCTTTTTTTTACCAGCAAATCACTTACCATGGACAGGAACTGGTTGCAATCACTTAGCTCCAGGTCTGGACCATCAATTGATTGCAATTTTCATGCAATAAGTTCCCGGATCTTCTGAATAAGCACTGCTGCTGTGTTTGACTTAGCATTTTTCTGATGGAAAAATGTTGCTGTAGGTGTACAACTCTGCTTCCACCGTTCTGCAATAGATGGCTGTAGCGGTATGTGGTAGTCGAAATAAACAGATCGTAGATGGCATACAATAAGCTTAGGTATTTGTAAGCATAACTCCATCAAAATATTAGTTGATTTGTGTTTCCGTCATAAAGTTATTCTCGATTAAACATGTCAGCTTACACGCCAAATTTTCGTCATTTGAGGGAAGTTTTAATAATCTTAAATCTTCTTTCCATCTCTCCGTCGGTACCTTCGGCCCGTGCTGTGTCTTAAACAGGGAAAAAAAAATATGAAGAAATCTGCAAATGAGGCTCATCAAATGCTCTTAAATGCCTATGGTGAGGCCGCTATTTGTGAAAGAACGTTCAGAGGATGTTTTCAACGCTTTAAGAACGATGATTTTGACATCGAAGACCGGCATGGCGGTGGAAGAGAGAAGGTTTTCGAAGATGCAGGATTGGAGGCATTACTTGATCACGACTCGTGTCAAACGCAATCGAATCAAACGCAAAACGAGTCATAAATGTATAATCAGTTTATTACAATAAAGCCTCGAATTTCGGAAAAAAAAAGACGGAGGCAAAGTTGTACACATAATATTAACTTGTCAAATATCTCCCTTCCGCCTTTTTGTCTTTTCAATTTTCCGGCTATGTGCAAAGCGCTACAGAGCTCGTATCATTTGAAAGGTCTTGACATAACCTACGAAACGACGCTATGCATGATTAGTTTGGATACGAGCTCTGTAGCGCTTTGTACATAGCCGGAAAATTCAAAAGACAAAACGGCGGAAGGGAGATATTTGACAACCTAATATTTGTAGAAGACTCACTTCCAATTCCAGCGAATATACTCCAAACCCTTCCTGGTGTTCAAGCCTGGCTGGAGATTATTTTCAGCGGTTCATTGTGATTCTACCACAACCGTTTTCGATAAAAGTGGATGTCGAAAAAAGTGGATGTCATCCACTGCTACCATCCAATTAAAAAAAAATAGTTTGATTTTAAGCAATTAACAGATGGAAACACGGTCCACAGTGCGGGCCCTATACAACTTTCTTTTTAAAAATGTAATGAAATAAACAAAACTAAATTTTGTCCATGTGTTACTTCTTTATTAGCTAGAGCAAACATTTTCATAAATTATGGAACGCAATGTCGTTCAAGTGGCTGCCTCGGCTGGCTTCACACTAGGCCATTTTTCGTACATACACTGTCTTGTGCGTGGCATAATTTTAACATACAGTAGTGGCCAGAGAATTGGAAATGACTACTTTTCCTGGGGTCTAGTTCCTTGTTGGGACGATGTTTTACGAACACTTTTCCATTCAAATCTATTAAACTAAGTTTTGATTCGTCACTCCACAATTTTTATTTAATTCATTCAATAGGTTTGTTAGGTACACCATTGATAGGTTCAAGCATGAGAGAGAAAACAATGAATTTGGGGATGCATTCCCTTAGTATATTGTAGGTCCTCTATTGTGTATCGAATATGGCAATATGGATTATCATCATTTGTGGCGTAGCAGCCTACGAAGGGCGAGAACCTAGCTTTTCTCGACTCCACGGTAAAGAAATGTTTTTTTGAGGAAAAAAAAATAATTCTCAAATCATCTGAAGTGAAAGTCAACATAAAGCCTCAAACCTCATTGAAAATGTATGAAAAGACATGGAAAAAAAACTTAAAATTGCGTAAAATGCAACACACTTACTCAATAAATCAAGAGCATATGAGCTCCTTCTAGATGCCAGGCTCTGGTTGAAAACATAACCCCAGAATTTTGCTCTGTTATAGCAAACAGAAGGTTTTCAATATAACCTATTCTTCCAAATTCAATTGCTTCTAACAAATTTCTTCTTAATTTTTCTGTTCGTTTCTAATTCTTTGAACAGCTTTAACCTCACTTGTTCGACTTTTTTTCAAGAATTTTAAATGTTTTATTTTACCTTTAAAATTACGATTTAAATGTAACGTTTATGATTAGTTTTTCTAAGATGTAAAGTTATTTTTCATGTTTTTAAAAAAAAATTATAAAAAAAAAAAATGAATTGAAAAGCAATCGTTTCTAATTTTCATGCCACCACTGAATGTGGAAGGGACCTACAGCCTTATCTTGTCTATTATTTTGAGCATTGGCTAAAAAAAGTTGAGTCAGCTAGTCCATAAATTATTATAGACGCTTTTTTGTATGCTTTTCTAACTTCAATTAAAAGTTTGCACAGAAAAAAAGCACGACTTCAAAGACTTTGCCATTCGCTCCAGACGACAATAAATTTTGATGTCATTTGAATGGTGATTAGAAAATTTTAGGTCACTGTGTCAAAGTGAACAGAAAAACTGCCATATAATGTCTTAATTCAAGTCAGCAATGATTGCAATTGTGATTTGAGAAAAAATTGCAATAAATTTATTTTCAAATCATTTGAAGAATGCAAAGATTTCAAATGACTGCAAGTCAACAAATGAATCCAAAGACTGCAAGTGATTGCGAATGATTGCAAAAAGTCACTGAAAACACTTCTCCGGAGTCCCAAAATATTGCAATCAATTGAACGTAATTTAGAATTGATTGTTTAATCACAAAGAGATCAAATTTGATGGCAATCTTTTTAAAGTCAAGTAAATGATGATTGGGAATTTTTAAATAAAAGTCTTAGAATAAAGTCAACAAGTGCAATTTTTTAATAAAATTCAATCAAAGATTTTCAATGATTGCATTCATAACGATTTTATTGCAATTCTAATCAAGTGAATATAATTTTTTCGACGTTCTTAATGAGCTTAAATTACTGAAGGCACCTTAAAGAAAGGAGTTTTAACTAACAAGCATGAAAGCCTTTTACCTTATATTCTTATTCTAAGACCAAGACAGAATAAGACACAGCGAGTATTTTCGATGGAAAAAATACTTCGTTTGTAGATGCGCTTAAGGAGAAAATGATGGAAAAAAACAACGTACGTCAGTCAGCACCACGTTTATTTTACACCCCAAAAAAACCTGTCACATCTGTCACATATTTATTTATATTTAGAGTTTTTTCGAAATAATCACTCCATCAGGTCAGGACCACATAAGAATCGGACGATTTTGCGGTATAAAAACGCTCTTGTAAAATGGTTAGTCCGACTTCTGTATATCGCACTGTTGTGCCGCAAAATTCGTACACAACGTCTACACGTTCAAAATCATGTGGATTTCATCTTTTTCATGACTAAAACATTTGAATAATTTATCAGGCGAATTGCTCTACGTCAGAATCTTCTGAAACATGACACGGTTAGAATGGTGATCTTCAGGGGTTCAGTGGCAGGTTTCACTTAAACTCAATACGAAATTCGAAGCAGTTTCCAAATTTGACGTGATCTCTTCTTCAAGATTCAGCAGCAGCACGAAATTCTGAAAAACAAAACTCGATTGATTGCAAGCAATCACTCTTGCATCACTGCTCCAGTCAGAAAAACAGAATTAGGTCTTCGAACAAGGTCAGACGTGACCACCGGGCCGAACAGAACCTGTTCGCGATCGCAGTACTCACTCCACAAACGATTTTCCAAGGAACTTTGCGAAGCCCCTAACCCCGACACACGAAGGTCGCCCTCGTAAGGTCAGTCTACAATAAAAGAAAGAAAAAAAAGAACTTTTCCCCACACACAAATCATGTCTTCTTGAAATTAATAGTCAACTCTTAGTGTTATTTTATCAACCCATCGGCGCTCGTAAAACAGTAGCCACGGCCTGTTTATTTATATTCATATCTTTATAACTCTCTTTCAAAACTTTTTGCTCTTGCCTAAACCACAATCGCCTTTTCAGATCACATAAAAAGACACTTAAAACCCCGAGACATGACTCACAGACCGAAAGAAAACAAAAAAAAAAAATGCTGTCCACGTAAATCTTTTGTCTACAAAAAAATTCCAAAAAAGCATTTTGCACTTCTTGTGCAATCGTTGGCTGTGTGTAAAGCAATCACTCTCCAAGGATACCCAAATTCCTTGAAACAAATTTAGTCAAACATAATTCCTTTGTTGATTCTTGGAATTCTACTTCACAAAACCCCCGCACACACACAGACACGCGTTTTAGATTCCATTCCTTAAAACAAAATTCGAAAAAAAAAGATCGTTTCTTGTGTTTTTTTTTTTTTTCATTTTGCGTATCTTGCATGGAAAATCCTGTTTTTTGACCTAAAGAAATATCCGAAAAGGAGGGAGAAAGAGAGAGAACGGATTAGACGAAGTACAGAAAAAAAAAGAACGAATGAACAGAACACAGGTAGCACACGAAACATAATTTTAACGTGAATTTTCACCTGTGTGCGAGGTTATCTTTGGAGATTCTATTGCGCATCTCTCTTTTTCCCTCAAGACTCTGACAGCCGTTTCATTCTCTCGATTCGAGTTAGAAATGGTTTTTGTTTTCTTCGTTCAGCGATCCTAGCCCGAAGAGAAAGAGAGAAAACGTGCATGAAGACTGTCCGACAGCAAACTTGTTTTTCCCTTTCGTTGCAGTTGTGCCGATCGTCCGCTGATCGTTGGCCGATCGTCGGCGGTCGGTGGTGTTTTTATGTGAAGCGAAAAATATCAACAAATGTTTAATTTTCCATCCTCCCATCCTTTCCTGGCAAAAAAGGATACATCAACCAACCAACCGCTTCTCTTGTGAGCCTAGCCCCCGGGGTGTAAGGTGTTGACCATCACTATAAAAAAAAACTTTCTTCGTTTTCCTTTTGCGCTAGCATCCATCCATTTGTCGGTGTGTTGGTGTTGTTTACTCTCTTTCTTCTCTCGATTTCACAGTGTCAAAAGTTGCTCTTGGTCTGGGATATGAGGAGAAGCGAAACGAATGCGTCTCTGTATTTGAACTTCTGCGGTCCGCATGGGCTTGGGGAACATAAATGTGATTTAGGATTCGTCTTGGAAGAGAGTCGTTTTTTCTTTTCTTATTTCTAATGGCTGCAGCGGAATTCTATGGAAATCGAATCGATAGAGTTGTTGAATTGTTTTCGTTTTTTTTTTTGAATTATTTTATTGTTGCTCTATAGCTCGAATTTTCTTTTTTCGCCCACCGAAGTGAGTTTTGGGCGAAATTTGTTTAGAACAGATTTCTTTTCCAAAAACCATCAGTCATTGATAGTCTTTACAATAGAAACACTTATGAGATTTTAGTAAATAAAGGTTTAACAAATTGGAGATCCTTTTTAGAAGACTGGGCTTAAAGAGCTTGTAATATAAACTAAAGATCAAACAACTAAAGCCACTGAAACTGATACACAGACTTCTGCTCCTCTTTTTCAGTAATAATTGTAGTAAAACTTTTCAAATTCAACGATTTTGAACGATATACGCAAATGCAAGAGGTCAAGAGGATACGAGCTCTGTAGCGCTTTGTACAAAGCCGGAAAATTCAAAAGACAAAAAGGCGGAAGGGAGATATTTGACAACCTAATATATATAGAAAAAGAAGATGGATAGGTTATTTTTTTTATGTATCATGGCCTTATTAGTAGGGGCAAATGTTCACATTTTTTTGTACAAGTGTCTGCATTGGGTGGCTCCGCAGTAGCGCATTCTGGCACTCCAATTTTCGAAGACTTTGGTGATGGTTTTGAGCTAAAAGTCACGAACTGCTTGGAAGATATTGGCCTTAATGTCCTTAATCATTTCCAGATTATTGATACACTGGTCATTCATGGTTCCCCACAAAAAGGGGCCAAATCGCAGCTCCGGGGTGTTCAATTGACATCGCCAAGACGACACAGAGACGATTCTCTTTCAAAAAACATAGCACTCACTTTGGAAATAATAATTATTATTAAATTCATTAACTTATAATTAAAATTTTAACGTTTACAAAGAAAATAAAAAGCTCTAGTTGCGAGATCTTTCGCTGAATTATGGAAATAAGTTTTCAAAATTTGTTCCAACGTTTTTCAAGCATAAAGCGTTAAGCATTTCACTCCGCTGAAGTACGATACTGACTTTTTGTTAAGATTTCTAGCAGTAAACAGCTGTCGGCTGACAAAATAACGAATGACTCAAAAAGAAACCATTAGATGGCCCTCGCCGTATGGGGAAAGCATCAAAATTTCTCGAGTAACCATAGTCTTAAATGACCTGGCGTTGGTCTTACCGAACACAGTATCAGTTTATTAGCAAATTCTGCCCTGTTGTACGTAATTAGCTGTTGACTTCAAGGCATCATTTCCTTCGGCTGGCTTACACTTTCGGCTTTATCAAAGAAAAATTCTAAAATTTACCGAAGTTTTTCTATGTTGAATTTCATAGCACTCTCTAAGGTATAACTGAATGAACCTATTTGTCAAATACGTGGTAGTAAGGACCACCTTTAAATTGAAAAAATGAGGTCTGTTTTGTAATTCCACCACGCGATATGCCACCTTTTCAACTAGATGTCGATCACTACAGTCACGAAATTTTCATTTTTCGATACCAGCTTTGTAGGTAGGTAGGTAGGCGGGCTGACACAATTAGTTCTGCCACACTTAGGTCCTTGTGGACCTCTTGTGTTACCCATGGGGAGGTTGTAACCCCTTTACTTATTCGTTGTGACCTAATTCCAGCTATGAGTCTATCCATCTGGTCATTCTCAGCTATCTGAAAACCAGCTTTGTAACTTTCAACTCAATTTAAATATTTTTAAATCCAAGACTATTTCTTTTTGTTTATTGTATTTAAATTTTTGCAGCTCCAAGGGAAAGAAAACGACGAAAGTCAAGTTTTTTTTTTGGTTCAAATATTTTTAAATTTATTTTAAATCTGCGAACAAGCTATGCTCTGGCTCTGTATGGGCTGTTAGACAGATTATTTATTTTCTTTATTTTTAAATCTAAAAATCGATCAAGTTCGAGTACTCAATTGTTTCAAAACCATATTGCAAGTCAGTGAAACAGTCGGAAACTTCAGTAATTTCGGGTAAGATGTTCTTTTTAGAGCTTTTGTTTTTCTGTCTCATTTCTGTTACATTAACGCAACCACAAAAGAAAGTTAAAGCGAGGTATTTGTTCGATTGGATCCTGCGAAGTTTCGATCTTGCTACCTTGTGAAATTCCCTTTTCTTTGATCACCATTAACTGCCAGTTTAGTTGTGTATCAGGTGGCTCTATGTTGAATTACTTAACTCTGATTTCATTTGACTGATTTCATTTTGACTTAAAACTCTGTTCCAGCAAAGCCTTTCTTATGTCGTTTGTTTTGATCAACTAAAACATTCCCAATCACACTTCGCAAAAAAAAAATTGACACCACTTGTATTTCGGACACAATGGAGTTACTTTAAGTGTTGTTGAATTAAATGCTGAATTACCTCCTGATGAATTATAGTCGGCTGCGGAGGATCGGGTTGCCTGGAGATCTCTTCTGTGTTCATTGCAACCCTCGGGAGCCCGTTAGTGGACCATGTATCCACAAAAAATGATGATAATAGTTATTCAGTTGATACTATAAGCGTCCGAAAAGGTCTGTACAACTGGTGGCCGTTTCGTAGTAACTTGTACATGCCACATTTCTAGACTCTGCTGATAAGCGCAAAAGCGTTGACTGGATTAGCTAAAAGAAAGAAAAGGGCGCTGCCATATCAAAAGATCATGGGAAGTTGCATGATCGATCAGTCAATTTCATTTGACTAGAAATGAACAACATGCGCTTCCAGCAGAAACGCTTTGCATACCACATAGCGACCTCAAACCTCAATATACATTCTGTATTATCTTTCTGATGGATCCTTAAATTAGTCAAGAAGATGGAAACGGTTACGCTTGTGGGGTAATTTGAAATAGCAGGCTTATGTAATTTGGCCGACAACGCATCGTGTCATCATTATCACTAAAAACTGGCTCCACCTGGTCAGACGTTGAAAATAACTCACAAGCACCAGTGCCACGCTCTTCGACCACCCCCAGACTTAGGCATACATCATTTATCTAATGTTCACCACCCCGGCACCCGCAAGGCAGCTCAATGTTTTCACTTTACGATCTTTAGAAATCGACTAAACTACAACCTGACTATCTTGTCTTGAGGCATTTATTTATTTTCCAACTGGCCACTCGCATTTTTGTGACGCACATTTAAATTATTACTACGCAACTTGCCCGCAGGCGCTGACTAACTAACACCAACAAACAAACGTTATTCATTATCCTTCAGGCATTCCACAACCAGCTTTAAAATAAAGCCAAAAAAATAAGATCTCACTCCCGCTGCCCGGGCCTAGGACAACTTCTTGCCATCATCCATCGAAGGAACCAATAAATTTTCCTAACCAGACAAAAGATCGTAAAAAGAGAAAAACCCCCCAAAGAAGGAAGCTATTCCCGTGTGGAGCCATCATCGTTAGATCGACATTATAACACAAAAGTGATTTAATGACTTGCACGTAGCCGGCCTGAACAGATACATTCTAAAAGTCAAGTGAAAACTATCGTAAATCTATTTTTATTGAATGCAATCACTTGGGTTTTTTTTCTCGAAGTCGGCGGGCGAAGGACATCGTCGTCGTCTCTACCGACATCGCGACACAGACTTTCTGTTGGAAAGTCGTCCGGTGGTCTAGTGGTCTGGTGGTCTTTTGGATCTTTCGCGAGGTATTCGACGATCAAGTTCTTTTCCCATTGTGGGTTGTGATGCTTTGCCTTCGGGGGGAATTTTGAGAGACGAGAGAACTTTTTCTTCTTGTTGATTGGATTTTCATTTTGGTCGCTTCAAGGGGAGAAGACGACGAAAGTCGAAGTTTTTTCTTTTGCTTTGTTCGAATTTTTGTCGCTGGTCGTCACTTATCTGGCATCTCAGCGATTTGTGTTAGAAAGTGCATTTGGGGAAGTTGATAGAATTCCGGACAGTTGGAAATTTTTCCACTGACTTCCTGGTGAATGAGTCCGACTTACATGAAGACCTCGATTGACTTTGATTGAGATCCTAAAACATCTTTTTGGGAGACGTACGAGCAGTAAAATGACGTGAATAACTTTGGTTTTGCATCAGTTGTGGAGTTGGTTACTTTTCAGCAGGTGGCATTGACGCGATCTTATCCGAAATCAGTCGCTGAATAAGCTTAGAGTTTGATCAGATCTTTCTTCAGAGCAAAAAATGATCCCGAGGGTAAAAAACGATCTAAAGAAAAAGAAATTAAAAAAAAATAAATGGACGAGAGCAAAAAATGATCTTGAAAGTAAAAATTGATTTTAAAATTAAGAGCAAAAAACAATCCGGAAATCAAAATAATGATCTTCAATCAATGAAAATTGATCTTAAGTGAGAAAATGTGATCGTAAGAGGAAAAAATTACCTTGAGAGCAAGAAATGATTTTTTAGAGCAATAAATGATCTCGAGAGCAGGAAATGAGTTTGACAGCCCAAAACTCATCAATAAAGCAAAAAATTATCTTAAAAGCAAAAATTGGTTTTGAGAGCAACAAAATGGTTTAGGAGTAGTAAATTATCATGAGAGCAAAAAATGATCTAAAAAGCAAGAAGTGGTAAAAAACGATCTAGAGACCAAAAAAAACCTTCTAGCTCATTGTAGAAGATTTGAGATAGTAAAATAAATGAAAATGAATGAATGAAATGAAATGAAAATTGATTTTGAGAGCAAAAATTGGTCTTGAGAGCAAGAAATGATTTCCAGAGCCAATAAATGATCTTAGCAGCAAAAAAAATGTTTTGAGAGTAAAAAATGATCACGAGAGCAAAAAATGATCTAGAAAGCCCAAAGTGATCATGGGAGCAAAAATGATCTAGAAAGCAATGGATCGTAAAAAAATGATCTAGAGAGCACAACTTGAATTTGAGAGCAAAAATAATGTTTTCGATCTTGATCTTGACAGTAAGAACTGATCTGGAGAGCAGAAAATTATCTTTAGATCCAAATTTGAGAGCATTGTATGATCTTAGGAGCAAAAACTGATTTTGTCAGTAGAAAATGATTTTGAGAGCAAAAAATTATCTTAAAAGAATTTTTTTTTTAATTCAGCGATTAAGGCTCCAGAGTGCGATTTCGGCGAGTTCCAAGCGACAGCACAAAACAAAGAAAAATCTCTTAACCCACAGTTTAATCAGAATTTCATGCATACACAGACATCGCTCTCAAATTCACCTTCGAATCATCGAATAAATTAAATTTATAAAATTCGCATTAAGACCAGCAGGAAGTTTAAGCCAGGCCTAGGGCCAAGATGCCCACATCTTCTTTTTCCACTCTCGCATTCAAAACTCATTAACGATTCGAGGGCAGCTCCATTTGACATCATGATTGATTTGATTTGAAACACTATGAAGCCACCTCGGAACAGGTATCACGGCTTTTTACATCACTTAAATAAAGAACCATCTTTAAATCTGAATAAAAATCACAAAAAACACGTTAATCTAATATATCGCCTAAACAAATTGGGTAGCCCATCATTTTTTCCTTTTCAGGAGAATCGCCTCGTCTCCCTCAAACTCTCAGAATCATAATTAATTAATAACCTGTGTTCAGACGCGTCGGTTTCCATTAGAATCTCATCTCTCCAGGAACACACTAAACTCATTATCATACAAATTCAATAATCCATAATGATGTTCCACATGACGGAGACACGACAATGCGACATCGAAAAAAAAAAAACAGAACATAACTTCACTTCCAGACATCTTAAGTTAGTTTGGGAATCCTGATCTCTTAGATATTCAAACGACGATATCGATTTTGGAAATTTGACCAACGTTCGTGCCGTAGCAATCAAATACA
Organism: Syritta pipiens; assembly: GCA_905187475.1. NCBI lineage: Eukaryota > Metazoa > Arthropoda > Insecta > Diptera > Syrphidae > Syritta > Syritta pipiens. Next base: position 100,756,223 of record LR994571.1, on the reverse strand, counting down.
CACGCTCAATCACGTCTTTCTTTGGAATAAAGACACGAGGAGACGCACCAACAACAAGAAAAACTGAAACCCAAAAGGAGTGATTTGTTGCGTTCGATTGGGACGACGGAAAGAGCCCGACGACGCTGACGCTCTGCCGCAAGCAAAGAACAGCGAACCGAGTTACAAACAATATTTTAATTTCCATTTTCCGGTAAAAAAAGAAGAAAGAAATATCACTCTATAAATAACAATAAATTGGAAATAGTAATTTATTTAAAAATTCCTTTCATTCGTTTAGTGTTTTGGGTGGTGAATTGACTCATCGGTGACGGTGTGATGGGTCAATGCCACCGCCATGACAGTGAAAAATGCTCGCACTTATGTTTTGCTCTATAGATCGCATTCATTTTGACGCCATTTTTTTTGTAGGCGCGGGGGTATTCAATATTTAACAAAAACTCTTAAGCCAACCGATTGAGTGTGTCATTTATTTAATAGAGGCTCACAAAAGCTTTTTAGCTGGCTGATTTTTTAAATGTAATCTTTCTTGAGGTTTAAATGTAAATATAATGTATAGATTTTTGAGTCACACAGATGACTTGATCACCATCATTCGTGGCGTAACAGCCCACGAAGGTCCAGAGCCTATCTTTTCGCGCCTCAAATGTGTTGTGCGCATTATAATTTTGACACATGTGGAGGGGATCCTACAGTTTATTGCCGGTTTCGAACGAATTGTGACAACTTTCCGTGACAGAAGTCAAAGTACAATATAAAAATTGAACTCTTTTTTTTGATAACCTCACTTTGACTCCTGATATAAGCTCAAATTTACAACTTTATGACTGTCTCATCATAAATAACTCTCGTCTTCAATATGTCAAGGCTTGTGACTAATTGCATATCTTTGGAAAATTGACTTTTGGCCGGGTAATTGTAACAAATCGAAATCTGTGCGTTGTCTTAAACAGAAATCAACTTTTAAGCCAGCAATGAAGTGTATTACGAAATAAAGCAAATCACAAGGGAACGTTGTTTTAAAGTTTCGGATTAACGAGATATTTTTAGTCATACTAATCCGCTTTTAGAAAGACTGCATCCATATTTTTTACCACGAACCAGATGGCTCGGACTCATAGACATTGCAGCTATCGAATTTTTGCCTCTCGGACATTCTTTGTCCAAATTATAGTCATAGTTTTCCAAATTTTTTGAAATAGTAGCCTTGAACTTGTAAAAAAAACCAACCAAAATCAAAATTTTAAAATTGACGTGGGGAGCAATTGAGACGTGCTCGGATTTAGTTTGCGAAACAAATTTTGAAGCAAATTATATTCAAACCTTTCAAACTCGTTATAAACGTGTTCTGTTCTACAGGAAAATAACAAGGACACTTATTTACTTTGATAATTTCGTTGTGTAAAATTGCTGAACCTTTGTTGCCATGGCAAAATTACCGCAAAATTTGATTGAAGATATGTTGTACCGCAGACAACAACAACTGTCATCCGATTATGGGAACATTGATCAAAGTACATACAGTCGAATCATTCTAAGTCGAATTTTCACGGGTTAGAGGCAGTTATGGAAATTCAAGTTAGAGGGTTTCATATTTCTTTTTTTTTGTGTTGAAAATCCTTTATTTTGGACTGTAATATTTACAATTGGAATTATACTGGCGGACGTCTTTATGCTTCTTTTTTAAAGTAAACTTCCAATATACGCGCTAAATGAAGCAAGAATGCCTATACCTATCTGTTTTCAGATTAAAAGCCGATTATTTGTGTGTGCGCGATGCGACTAGAGATGGCTCTCGACAACGATAATGTTCGCTCGCGATGTTCGCATGTAGGGCCATATTCGCAAGCTGATCCTCATTTTTGCTGTGAACTTCCTTTGCTCTCTCTTTTTTGCATAGGTAAACAACAATAAGGCCAACCACTTGCGGTTTTCTCCGACGTGTTTGCACTACAAGAATCAACACGAAATGAATGTTCTCGAAATGTGTTCATCGTCTAGGACCCCAATGGGAGAGTCAGATAATGCGAGTGTACGTACTTGCTACAAGCTGCGAGTGGACATTTTTTTTTGTCTGTTTTTTAGCCAAAGAAATAAAACTCGACTTAGAGGCATTGAAAGTAGACCAAGGCTGGAAAGAATGTATTCGGGTAAGAGAGATTTTCGACTTTGAGGAATTCGATTGTATGTTCTGTGGTATTTTATTTCAAGTAGCCATGCAGAATACATGCGAGAAAAAACTATGATCATTACTGATTTATGGAAGTGATTCAAAACGAGTGTCTTCTGAAAAGGGGAAAAATCGTTTATGATTTAATTATGTTATTAGTCTACAATAACAAGGGGAATATTTTCTTTTTGAATGCTACTGGAGGCAGCGGGAAGACTGCTTTAGCTGTGGCATCGTCTGGAATTGAACCCACACTTTTAGATGGCGGAGGAACTGCTAACTCTGCTTTTAAACTTCCATTCAAATTTTGTAGTGCCGATGTTTCAAGTGCTTGCAATGTTTCCAAGTAGAGTAATACTGGTAAATTGACGGGGGATTGTAGTTCAATAATTTAGGACGAGGCTTCAATGCTCCACAAAACGTCTAACAAGATGCACTAAAGCAAAGTCTATGCTTCACTGAAAAAGTCATACTTATGGCTGCACATAAAAAATCGTAACTTCAAAATAATATAAGTGTTGCATGCAGAAGAGACAACACTTCACTTTCCAATAATATGATTCAGATAAGACCAGAAAAATTTGAAGTAAGAAATGGGAAGGTAAATTTTAGAAATATCTTTTGTTTTGGTGCCGAATATTTTAGAAATGATTGAGAAGGTATATTCGGATATTGCAAACTTATCTACTAATTCATTTGGTTTGAGGGAAGGGATATTTTGTGACAGTCAAATAAGCATGTCAATTAAGTTATTAATTCAATTCTTGCCAAATGTGATTCATCATCAAAATTCTATTATTTAGTTGATAGCGTTTTAGATGTAGAAGCAGCAATGCATTACCCCAAATTATTTCTAAATTCATTAACACTTTCTGGTATTCCATTACTGGATTACTAAAAAATGCTGCCTGCGCGAAGCCAGGACGGGATGCTAGTCTAAAATCAAGATAATCAGACTTTTCCTCAATTTATCAGAAAGTAACCATTTTTACATTATAAAAACTCAATAACTTTGTTATTAGCAGCTTCATTTTACAGTGTTGCTTAGCCAAATACGATAAAATTAATAATACGATAAAAAGCAAATTCTTAAAAACCATGCGTGGTTTCGTTAATTTTTAGCTTACAGCTGAAATTGCAAACATTTTTTCTTTATGTAAACAATTGTTCGACAGACTCTCTGTCTTATAAGAATATTAGTTTTTTTTAACGATTTTTCTAAAAATGATAAATTTAAAAAGATGAAAAACAGAGGTTGTATAAAAAAACTGTTGTTATAAAGGGCTTTCCAATAGAGACTTCACAACTTTGAATTTAATTTGTGAACTCACCCTTTCATTTATCATTGTAAATTTTTTCAGTAAATTCATTTTTAATATGGCAAAGTACACGAATGAAAAACGTCAGCAAGTTATACAAATTTTTTATCGAAATTCGGAGTCGGTGACTGCAACTTTAAGAGCGTTAACTCCAATTTTCGGTAGTGATTCTTGCCCTAGTAGACAGGCAACAACAAGATTTTTGCAAAAACTTGTGTCTACATATTCATTGTGTGATGTTGCCGTGCCAGTGAGGCAACGGGTTGGTCGAAGTGTCGAAAATATCGCTGCCGTTCAGGCGTCCGCAGCAAATGAACCAAATCAGTCATTTCCACGGCGTTCTGAAGAATTTGGCATCGCTCAGACCACATTATAGCGTATTTTGCGTAAGGATCTTGGTTTACACTTATACAAGACTAAGCTGACCCGAGAATTGAAGCCAATGGACCATTTGAAGCGACGTACGCTCTCCGATTGAGCTCTAGAGGAAATGCGCCAAGATGATGAATTTCATCGCAAAATCATCTTCAGTGACGAACCTCATTTTTGGCTCAATGCAATCCTTGTCAATAAGCAAAATATGAGTAATTGGTCGGGTGAAAATCCACATAAATAACCACTTCATCCACAAAACTTAATGGTTTGATGTGATTCGTATGCCGGCGGCGTTATTGGGCCACGTTTTTTTTCTCGACGCTAACGATCGTCACGCTACTGTGAATAGCTGTGAATGTGAATGGCTGTGAATGTGAATGGCTGTGAATGGCGTCGTTACAGGAAAACCCTTTATAGTTTTCTAAGAAACCAGAAATTAGAATTAGTGAAGGCACAGACAGAAACTAAGAATTCTGCTAAACAGCTAGAGATGGCATAAACGATTTTATTTAAATTCTTTTCAAATTTGTTTAATTGGATATTTTGGGTCTTGAAAACTAACAAATGTAACAGACGTTCTCATCCAACAAGAATCCAATTGGTCAAGAATCATGAAAAAATACCAATGTTTTTTTTTGCAGCTCTTTTGCAAATGATTTGCCGATGAGCATTTTGTGTACAACTTTTCAATGGCGCTACCAAAATTAGTCAACAACATGGAATATCAGCTTTCAGCGTATGAAGTTGATGACTTTATTTTAACTAAATTGCGTTTCAACTTTACTTTTTTAACTTTTCCATGTCTGCTTGAATAAATCGATCTCAACAGCTCCCACTGCTGCCTAAAAATTTAAGCTTTTTTATTCCAGCATTTCATTTTAAGAGAATACAGACAAGTGTTAAAAAAAGAGATAATCCAAGAGTTTGCCGTGTAGTAAAATTTCAATAATTTCATTTCGCCTTCTAACATTTTTATTTTTCTTTCTTTTTCAGGAATTCTGTGATGCTGTGTAGTTCCATCGGAAGCCACAAAGATATCAAAACTGGTGTAGTGTGAACCAAAGAGGTGTCAAATAGCAAGAGAAAGGGAAAGAGCGAGAGAAAAATAAAATAAATAAGTCAATTAAAAAAGCCATACCCAAGTGATTTTTCGAAAAAAAAAAGAGATTAAATTCCACTCGGTTAATTCGGTTTCGTTCGTGTGAAAAGATGGCGCGGTTTCGTGGTAACGTCGCGGAAACCTCAATCGAATGAGTAATGTAACGTAATGTAAGACGTCGGGAAAGAAAGAAAATAATTTTCAAAAGAAAAAAAAAAATAATAAGTTTTTCTGTTTCCGTTTTCCGAAGCCCATCTCATTTTTGGAGGACACACAAAATCAGTCGTGCTCATCGCCTGATGGATCAATGTTTAGACCAAAAGTACAAAAATCAAAAGCAACAAAATTCATCTAAAAATTTCGCGCACCAGCAATTATGACGTTCTGCAGCCGATTGGTGATAGAATCGGTGCCCAGAATGAGTGTCATATCAACAAGAGTAGTAGTGAAGAAAACAACAAGAACAAAAACAACAAAAACGAGAACAACATCACCATCAATAAAATCGAGATACTTTTCAAGCAGATGGCTGCTAGCAGTGACAATTGGTTTGGTGAGCCTTTTAAGCGTGGCCGTGAACGGCGTCCACGTCCCCGGCCCGGGTCCGGGAGGTCTGACGTCGTCGGTGCAGTACACGGCCTTTCCGCGACGGCGGTCCTCCGCCGATGGCAGCGCGCAGATGCAGTCGCGAGCAGTTGATACGCGGGTTCAGCTGGAGGTCCTGGAGGGTCAGCCGCGCGGCACAGTGGCGGGCTTCATTCCGACGAAGCAGGGCTTCACCTATCGCTTCAACGAACCACCCCGGGAGTTCACCCTCGACCAGAACACCGGCGAAATCAAGACGAACATGGTGCTGGATCGCGAAGGAATGCGTGACCGCTACGATCTGGTCGTGCTGTCCAGCCAGCCGACGTATCCCATCGAGGTCCGCATCACGGTGCTGGACGTGAACGACAACCCGCCAGAGTTTCCCGAGCCGAGCATAGCGGTTTCGTTCTCGGAGAGCGCAGCGCCCGGGACCCGCCTCCTGCTGGACGCGGCAACGGACCGCGATATCGGCGTGAACAGCGTCACCGATGACTATCGCATCGTCGACGGCAACCATGACGACAAGTTCCGGCTGGCAGTGACCACAAATCCTAGCGGCGACGTGTCATACCTGCACCTGGAGACGACTGGAAAACTCGACCGCGAAAGCCGCGGCTTCTACTGGCTGAACATCTCGGCGCGTGACGGCGGTAATCCGCCGCGACACGGCTATCTGCAGGTGAATGTGACCATTGTCGACGTGAATGACAACCCGCCGATCTTCGATCACAGCGACTACATCGTCTCGCTGAATGAGTCCGTACCGCCGGGCACACCGGTTCTCCAGGTGATGGCCTCCGATAACGATCTCGGTGATAACAGCAAGATCACATACTATCTCTCCGACACCGAGACGCAGTTCACCGTGGACCCCGAGACAGGTGTCATCTCGACGACCGAGCGGCTGTCGTGCCCGCAGCAGAACTGCCCGACGTACTCACGACCGGGAAGTAGTTGTCCGAAAAGTTGCGTGTTCACGGTATTCGCCCGCGATCACGGATCGCCGCGTCAGGACGGACGCACTTACGTCACCGTGAATCTGGTGGATACGAACGATCATGATCCGGTGATAAGGTTCCAATATTTTCCGCCGACCGGCAGCTTCGCCACAGTGGACGAGAACGCGCCAAACGGGAGTGTCGTGGCGGCGGTCTCAGTAGTCGACATGGACGAGGGCCTCAACGGGGACACCAGCATTCGGATTATATCTGGCAACGAGATGCAGCACTTCCGCCTGGAGAAGACGCCCAGCTTCGACATCGTCCGCGTGAACGGCGTCCTGGACCGCGAGGAGATCGGCAAGTACAACCTGACCGTGGTGGCCATCGACAAGGGCAGTCCCCAGCGCACAGCCACCGCGTACCTGATCATCCACGTCAACGATGTCAACGACCACGAGCCGGTGTTCGAGAAGTCCGAGTACTCGGCGGTGCTGAGCGAGCTTGCACCGCCGGGCACCTACGTGGCCAGCATCACCGCCACCGACGAGGACACCGGCGTCAACGCGCAGATCTTCTACGACTTCGTCTCGGGCAACAACAAGCAGTGGTTCAGCATCGATCCGGCCTCGGGACTGATAACAACACGCGCCGCATTAGATCGTGAAATCCAGGGCACCGTCGAGCTGAGCATATCCGCCCGGGACGGCGGTCCCAACCCAAAGTGGGCATACACCCAGCTCAAAGTCACCATACTTGATGAGAACGACGAGGCGCCCGAGTTCTCGCAGCCGCACATCAACGTGAGCCTCAGCGAGAACACCCCGGCCCAGACCCTGGTGGCCATGCTTACAGCCGCCGATCACGACCAGGGCACGAATGGCAGTGTCACCTACACGCTGCCCGCGATCGTTCAGCAGAAGTACCCCGATCAGTTCGCCCTTGACTCGTTGACTGGTCAATTAACCACGAAGCATCAGCTCGATCGTGAGACGATCGCGCATTATGAGATCTTTGTGGTCGCTCGCGATCAGGGCGCACCGCCGCAATCATCAACCGCTACCGTGTACCTAACCGTCGAGGATATCAACGATAATAGCCCGGAATTTTATCCCAAGCAATATTTCCAAACGATCGCCGATGATACACCGATCGGGGCGTCCATACTCAAGGTAACCGCGACCGATCGTGACTTCGGTGATAATGCTTTAATTACCTACAACCTCGAGAGCGGCGGCGATGGTCTATTTACTATTGATACCCGCTCGGGGGTGATCAGCCTGCGTGGAAATCCGCGACAGCCGAACACGAGTGCTACCAGCGGCGCCGCTGCGAACAAAGCGCTCTACAAGCTGATCGTATCGGCGAAGGATCACGGCGAGCGCCGCTCGGAGCGGGACGCCGTCGTCGAGATCCTCAAACAGTCGAAAATGGAAAGTTTAGAATTTGACTCTTTCACCGGCTACGAGTTCCAAATTACCGAGGACCACGAGAGCACTCCCAGCCCCGACATCGGCCGCGAGGTGGGCCGCGTTCAGGTGAAGGCGCCCGCCGCCAAGCAGCCGACCATCGAGTACGCCATCGTGTACGGAGATCCCGAGGAGAACTTCGAAATAAATCGTCGCACCGGGGTCATAACAACCGCCAAGAGGATCGATCGTGAATCGATGATTCAATACACGCTGATCGTCGTCGCCCGGGCCGGCCTCGCGTACGGCCGCACCACGGTGAACATATCGATTCTAGATCTAAATGATAATGCGCCAATTTTTGCTCACGATCGTGACGAGATCCTTCTGCCTGAGAACTCCGCCGTTGGTCAAGAGGTGTACTTGTCACGGGCTCGTGATAGGGACTCTGGAATTAATAGTCGTGTCTCCTACAGCCTGACATACAACCCCGACGAGCAATTTCGCATCAGCGCAGCGACCGGCGTGCTCTACCTGAACCGGCCGATCCGGGCGGAGCCCGGCACAGTGCTGCACGTCGAGCTGACAGCGACTGATGGTGGCTCGCCGGCGCTCTCCTCAAAGAACACAATCACCATCCAGATAGCCGATGTTAACGATCATACACCTGTCTTCGATCATACCTCCTATGAGACATCTCTGTTGGAGTCGACACCGGTGAACGCGCGCTTCTTTGCGCTGGCCGCCTCGGACGCCGATCTCGGCGCGAACGGGCGGATATCCTACGAGATCATCGAGGGCAACGTCGAGGGCAAATTCGGCATCTTCCCCGACGGCTATTTGTTCGTCAAGTCACAGCTGGACCGGGAGGAGAAGGACTACTACTCGCTGACGATCGCCTGCAAGGACGCCGGCGAGCCGTCGCGCTCCTCAGTGGTGCCGGTGATCATTCACGTCATCGACGAGAATGACAACGCGCCCCAGTTCACCAACCAGACGTTCACCTTCAGCATCCCGGAGAACGAGCCGGTGGACTCATTCGTCGGCAAGCTGACCGCGTACGATCGTGACATCGGCCGCAACGCGGAGCTCATCTTCTCGCTGTCCTCGCAGGAGGCGGACTTTACGATTGATTCGCGCAACGGTTTCGTTAAGACCCTGCATCCGTTCGATCGTGAGGAGCTGGTGCAGAACCAGAATCAGAACTTCCTCCAACTCGAGGCGATCGTCAGCGATAATGGGCTGCAGAGATTGCGCGATAAAGTCAAAGTGAGGATCTTCATTACGGATGTTAACGATAATGCGCCGCAGTTCCTGCGGGCGCCCTACAAAGTGCAGATATCCGAGGGATCTGGTGTCGGAACACAGGTCATTCGGGTGTACACGATCGACGTGGACGAGGGCCTCAACGGGGACGTGTACTACTCGATCACAGATGGCAATCAGGACGGGCGGTTCGCGATTGACGATGCGACGGGTCAGGTGTCACTGGCGAAGCAGCTCGATCGTGAGACGAAGGCAAACTACAAATTGACGGTGGTGGCGCGCGACGCCGCGCTCAAGGGCCAGCTGTCGGCGAGCACGACAATTAGCGTGGAGGTGTTGGACGAGAACGACGACGCGCCCGAGTTCACGCAGACGGACACGCAGATCTCGGTGAAGGAGACCAGCCCCATCGGCACGGAGTTGATGAAGTTCAGGGCGAGCGACTCGGACCTGGGCGTCAACAGCCAGGTGGCGTTCTCGATATCGGCCGGCAACCGCAAGGACACCTTCCACATCGACCCGATCAGCGGGTCGCTGTACCTGCACAAGTCCCTGGACTACGAGGACACAACGACCTACGTGCTGAACATCACCGCCTCGGACGGCGGCACGCCGCGCCTCTCGACCACGATCATGTTCACGGTGAACGTCGTGGACGAGAACGACAACCCGCCCAGCTTCCCGAACACGGCGATCGTGCGCCAGATCAAGGAGGGCATCGCGATCAAGACGCCCATTGTCACGGTCACCGCCGAGGACCCCGACTCCGGCGCCAACGGCAAGGTCACCTACGCCATCTCGAAGCAGGAGCCCGAGGTGGGCGGCGGCCGCCACTTCGGAATCAACCCCAGCACCGGCGTGATCCACACTCTGCGCCAGATCGACCGCGAGAACATCGACACCTTCCGCCTCACCGTGGTGGCCACCGACCAAGCGGAGCCGCCCGCGAAGAGGCTCTCCGCCGAGAAGCTCGTCACCGTCATCGTCGAGGACATCAACGACAACGCGCCCGTCTTCGTGTCCATGAACGCTGCCATACTGCCGCTGCACAGCAAGAACCACGTGACCCCCGGCCGCGACGGATCAGTGATCATGTACGTGAACGCCCGCGACGCGGACTCCAGCACAAACGGCCTGGTCACCTACGAGATGGTCAGCGGCAACACGGACCTGTTCAAGCTGCACCGAAACTCGGGAGCGATCTCACTCCGACGCTCGATCGCCACCCCCGAGGTCCGCTACCAGCTGGCGCTTAAGGCCACCGACGAGGCGGTCCAATCCGAACGGAAAAGCTCCGACGCTTACATAACGATCATCGCGACGTCGCTTAGCAACAACGGTCCGGTATTCGATCAACGCGAACAGATCGGTAGTGTTTACGAGAACGAACCGACGGGAACGAGTATCCTCACGGTCAGCGCCCGGCTCAGTTCCGCCGAAATTGAGTACTACGTGACGAACGTGACAAGCGTCGGTTCGTCCAGCCAGCAGGTTGACCGGCTCTTCGACATCGACACCAAGCTCGGCATCCTGTCCACCGCCAAGGAGCTGGACCGCGAGTCCGGCGTCGACACCTACGAGATCGAGGTCTACGCCATTGCGTTGGGCGGCCCACCAAGGACCACAAGCACTAAGGTGAGTTCCTCTTCTTCCTTTTGCAAAACAGGATTGGAAATTATTTGCGGTGATTGTTTAATGACGTGCAACGCCGCGCCGCTCCAGAACGCGCCCGAGAACTCCTGGAATGCATGAGTGTAATTTTCTGGCGAAGATTGCCTTCGATTTGGTTTGGTTTTGGTTTTCTGAGAAAAACGCGAGCGGCCAGATTGACTCATTCTGGGTCGTGGCCCTTTGGCTGGAGCCTCACAATGCGCCTGCCTGCGCGTAAGCGCAAATGGACGTTTCCCTTTTTAACCATGGCAAATCCCGCCGGAACGTGTGTTGTGTTCGGCTTGAATGGCACTCCGGGCAGTCGGGCTTTTCATGGGAGCACGTTCGTTCGTTTTTAGTGCGTACTTCTCTTCTCTGATGGCGTTCGCGGAATACCAGGACACAATGAAGTGGAGTGGAACGCCGTCGGGTGGACAAATGTTGGCGTTTGACGTGAATGGGTTCATTGGCGTGGCGAGGGTTGTTTGCTTTTCGTTGCTTGTTGGGGGCGAGTGTTGGCTTTTGTGTATTCTTTATAGGAAGCCTACCTGCTAATCCTTTTTACTTCTAAGGCGATAAAAGAATGATGATGCTGGCAAAGCATTCAATTTGGAATGCTGATAGCTATTTCGACGACTTTTATGGGTTGGGATTAGTGGGAGCGTTGTACTCACTCACGTTGAGGTCAAAAATCTATTTACTTTTCAAGGAAACCCGCAGGATTTTAAACCCACAGCAGGAGCCTGGAGGATTTTGAGCCAAAACGTTATGATTTTATACCAAAAAATTAAAACGCAAATTTATATTAAGATTAGCAACCTGTTCCGGTTTCGCAGAGACAGCACTAACTACCTAAAGTCGAATTTCTTTTATTGGTTGCTTATGTATATTTCATCAAAATGGCAATTTGATGAACACTGCGAGATACTGCCTTAGATTGATAGCCATACGCTGTCGAGGACTTTTCTTTAGAACTTTTCAAAACGATCAATTTCTCCATACATTATTTTTTGGTATCTATAACTGTTTAGGCAGACCTTAGAATCTTGCCACTTTTCAACTTTGTTTACAAATCTCATCATACCGTTAATTTATTGTGTTAAAATGTCCAAAGGATGTGATCTAAATCCTTCCCAGAAAGTCCATAATGCTACTGGTGAAAGGTTCATGAAAATCCGTTTCGTAGTTCCTCAGATTACCGCGTTCAACCAAATAAACTCTTTACCTCTATAATATTAGTAGAGATAAAGTCGACTTTAAGATGATTGTATCACGTAACAAACTCCAAATTACAGTTTTGCTGGTCAACATTGAGTCGATTAAAAAATCTACTCTTTCTCTAAGTAATTTTTCAACTCCGAAGAAGAATTTTACAATCTACAAAACTTTATAGGCGATTTATGCAAACAAAAACCCATAAAAGAGGACCGAGTTTACTGAGGAAAGTATTTCCCAACTGTTGGGTCACTTGCCAGCCAGCCAAAGAAATGGAAAGTGCATTAGAAGAAGTGCAAGCAACGAAAAGAGCTCATTAAAATGAACCAACATCGCCGCAGATCTACTGAGCGGATATTACGCGTGTTAGAAGTCGATTCAATGTCGTCGTAAGTCTGAATAATTAGAATCGAGAACAGCGTCCAACTTCCAACGCAAGAAATTAGAACATTTATTGTTTCTGCAGCCGTACCAACAACTGGGAATGGAAATAAAATATTTATAGCATCGCCAACATCAGCTCGTTGCAGATTTTGATTTAATTATCGTGCCACAGGACGTGCTGCTAAAGCGAATGTAGTTTACTTACGTGCGTGTAATCTGTCCAAATAAACACAAGTTGTAAGTTTAAGGCCTTTATAATGAGAGAGGGCTTCAGTGATTAGAGCAATGGAAAGGGCTACTCCATCATTAAAACCCTAAACTCAAGCAATGAAAAGGGAAAATCTAACTCCAGTGATTCAATCGATTTCTAGACTTGTAAATTCGACCAGTGCAACATTTACCAGACTTCATGCAAAGATAGGAGGCCAGTGCACTTCCTGCCCGCTGTTGCACCATCCGTGCACAATCGACGTAACGCTTCAGTTCTTGAACCCATCCGACCCCAGTGCTTTGGTGTTCTAACAATTGTGCCGCCATTGCGAATGCGCGCTTCGTACCGCGTCCGGAACGGAGGGCAAACGAAAAGAAAAAAAAAAAAAAAACTCGTGCGGAAATATTGATTTGGTGTTGCTGAACAATTTCGTTTTCTTTTCGAAGAATTTTCCACCATCGTAAGCCATCCGCCGCCGATTTCTCTCCCCTTGATTTCTGACACTTTCATTTCACTCGAGTGCCCGATCAGATTGGATCTCTGCCGCTGCGGCAATCTTTCGATGGAAATCTTCGACTTGGGCTGAGCACCTCCACTTCAGAGTCGTTCTAGGAATCAGAGTTTTAACGCCTTTTCAAGACCGGCCTGGTGATTGCACAACAAATTTACACACACGTGTGTGCCTGTGTGAGTTGTTCACCAAAAATTATTCCAAGACTTAGAGAACATCGAGCGTCATCTCGAAAGCGTATAAATCGCTGCAGGAGGTCGCTCGGCATTTGAATTTGAATGGGAATACAAACGAAGCTCTGTTTCCCGCCGCAAACTCAATTACAAGTATCTCTTCGTATTCCTTTGATTTAATTTACATGAAAACCTTTCGACAAACGTCTCTGATGATGGCGGCGGTGGTGAACTCGCTCTGAACCACTTTCGGCTGACATTCGAATAAACTTCAAGTGACCACTTCTCGGATTGAGTTGAAATTGACATCGAAAAGGAAAATGATTTATTCGTACGTGTGTGTTTGTGTGCACGACTGATATTTGGATTAAAAAAATTAAACAACAAAAATTGATTAATGGCGAGCGGAGGGAGATTGCCCACGACGGTACATGGAATGTTGGAACACAATTTCAAGTGGCGATAAGAACTCGAAGCTGGAGCTGTGCTCGAGAGCATGTCACTGGACTGCTATCGCCACGGCAATCGATCAGAGTCGACATTTGACAGATATAGTTCTTGAGCGGATAGCAAAAGGCTTTTGTTGGCGAAGGCCGTTGTGGCTGCGAGCGATATGGGATTTTTTTTTTCGGACGGCTGTAGGAGCACTCAGCTTGAAAGCACATCTCGGTGTGTCTAGAGCGCCTGGGGCGCATTGTGGGATTTTCATGTCACTGGAGATGGATACAGGCGATATGACAGCAGTGTCGGTGTCTAAGAAGTACGCGAGGTATGCGGATTGGCTTTTAGTAATTAGATTTAACCGGGAAGGGCAATTGAAGGTCAGGCTGACGGATAGGTTAATTTGAAGTGAATTTTTTCTAAAAAAAAACAAATGCGACAGAGTCTAAGAGTTGAAGAAGTGTGATTTGTTTAATTTACTCCTCACAAAGAAATAAGTAAGGGGTGATTTTTTAGCTATTATCTTTTTGGCAACACTGATTTAAACAGTTGACGCACGTTTCGTGTTTTGTTTCACTGTCAAACATCTTCAGTTTGGTCTATAATTTAACCATGAATCGTCTTACAAACGAACAACGCTTGCAAATTATTGAATTTTATTATCAAAATGCGTGCTCTGTTAAGAAAGTTCATCGCGCGCTTCTTCCATTCGGCGACGAAGCTCATTTTTGGCTCACTGGGTACGTAAATAAGCAGAATTGTCGATTTTGGAGTGAATATCAGCCAGAAGCATTGCAAGAGCTACCAATGCATCCAGAAAAAGTCACAGTTTGGTGCGGTTTATGGGCTGGTGGCATCATTGGACCGTACTTCTTCAAAGATGATGCGAATCGTAATGTAACTGTTAATGGTGAGCGATACCGTGAGATGATATCCAACTTTTTTTTGCCCAAAATGCAAGAGCTTGACTTGCATGACATATGGTTTCAACTCGACGGTCCTACGTGCCACACAGCACGCACAACAATGGACTTATTGAGAGGCGAGTTCGGTGAACATTTTATATCACGTTCGGGACCGGTCAATTGGCCGCCTAGATCGTGCGATTTAACGCCTTTAGACTGTTTTTTGTGGGGCTATGTTAAAGCCCATGTCTATACAGACAAGCCTGCTTCAATTGACGCATTGGAAGACAACATTGAAGCAAATATTCGTGAGATACCGGCCGAAATGTTGGAAAGGATATGCCAAAATTGAGGCGCAGACAAGGTCAACATTTGCATGAAATAATCTTCAAACATTAAATTATATGGACCGTACTATCGATTCAAATAAAGATTTCATGCATTTTTCTGAATTTTATGTGTTTTTTTTTCGAAAAACTTTCCTATAGCTTTTAAAAAATCACCCTTTACTAACAGGCACAAGAAAACTTTCAGAGTCTAATAGTCCAATTACAATTAGGTTCTCGTATTGTACTAAGATGTAGGCTAAATTTGTTGTGCTAGATGGACAATGGGGCAGCATTCTTATATTGATATTAGGTTGTCAAATAACTCCCTTCCGCCTTTTTGTCTTTTCAATTTTCCGGCTATGTACAAAGCGGTACCGGCTATGTAGCGCTTTGTACATAGCCGGAAAATTGAAAAGACAAAAAGGCGGAAGGGAGATATTTGACAACCTAATATATGATTTAAGAGAAACCACTAGATGGCCCACCAGTTACATGACATGCTAAGACTTTTGGAATAAAAAAAATATTTTTCGCTTTGAACCCCACACAGTCTGTTTGATTCGACTTCAAAACCGAACCTTAATGGAACACCATTCAACATCATTACTAGACAGTTCCACCTAAGCGCACTGAAAGTTCCCATGAAAGAGCTGACGACTTAAAGAACCAGACTATTGCAGTGGGAAAATATTTTCTCCTTTCCTGCTGCAACACCAGGAATCTAATTCACACTTGCAGCTGTTGAAACTCCATACTTGTCACCAGAAGTCTAATTGATTAAGCCATCTACGCAGAATGTCTAATCTAAATTCCAAAGGCTTATTTTTTCTGTTCAAAGAATTCACTCCTGTACATCTGCCCATTAGAGATCACTTCCTCCTGCACAGCTGCACAATTGCAAAAACCAAAACGAAACCCATTCCATGTCACAAACTTTCTAAATCTATTCCCATAAAAATAACGTCTCCAGCAATAAAGTCACTCATCGCCGGACATTTCTATAATCACTTCCAATTTTCTTAACCACCATAAAGCCTCTCAGATTCCACACGATGGAAGGTTTTTCTCCTCACCTCTCACAAACGAACACCACACTCTGCACACCTAATTACCGAACATAATAAATTGCTGCGACGACTTAACTAACCGCCAACCAACAAGACTACGCGCATCCTTCAATATGCATAACTTGGTCGCCAGTCCTAGTCAGCAGTCGCCCAGTATCTCGAATCGAGAATGTCTCTATATAAAAGATAAAGGAAGGCTCAGCCTAGCCCTAGCGTGGTGTGACTTGTCCACCATTACCAGGGCAATAATAAATGTTAATCCATTATTTGATTTATGAAATTTTATTTTCTCTCTCTCTCTCCCTTTGGTTTTATGGTGTCTCTCCACTAAACCGCCGCCGCACCAGGAGACCACAGAACCGTCGCCGTCACCATCGAGTCCCATCGGAACGCAATGAAGGAGAAAAAATAGCAAAAGTGCCACAAAAGTGAAACATGAGAAACCACTTCTTAAATAAAAGTATAAAAATAATTTCGCACTCGTCTTCGGTCGTGGTCTTCATCGTCGTCATCGTCGTCGTCGTGGTTGTGGTCTTAAGAAAGATCCCCAGCCCTACGACGCGTTCCCGCACCGCTGCCACTGGGTGAGAGATAAAACGGTTCTTATGCGGCTGCAGATGCAGAAGCACCACCACGA
The DNA here is from genome assembly GCA_905187475.1 of Syritta pipiens. Classification (NCBI taxonomy): domain Eukaryota; kingdom Metazoa; phylum Arthropoda; class Insecta; order Diptera; family Syrphidae; genus Syritta; species Syritta pipiens. The sequence goes on along the minus strand of LR994571.1, from coordinate 100,739,536 downwards.
TCATCTCGCCATCATCATCATCATCTCCGTTGTCGTCATAGGACATTTTCTGTTCCGAACCTATACCTACAGATATACCTAGATGCCATTTATTATCCGAGCCAATGGGTCTCGGCGAAGCACACTCATGCTCCCTCCAAAGGGAAAAAGGAAACTAAAATAAATGGCGAAGGTGTTTAATTAAATTAAAATCATTCCATCGGCAAAAATGGCACTATTCTGTCTCTCTTCCTTCGTCGGTCAACACTTTCCACCACAAGAGAACGACAAAAAAATGAAAACAACCGAAGGAAAAAGGAATTCGCACCAAGGCATTTGATTATTTGCCGGCATTAAAAATGAAGGGGAGGGCAACGTTTTATATTCGTGAATTTTAACGAAGGTGTCAGGTGACAATTACACACTGTGTTGGGCTCTATTAAAAATTATTACAGCTGCTATTTAAATTATTTGTTCACTTAACTTAAAGGAAAAACTTTTATTTGTGACTTGTGAGAAGGCACGAATCGAAGGTCCGTCGTTAGAATTGTGGGACATTAAAAATATATTGACGCCAAGACTATTAAGATACGTGATTTCGTATTTCGTTGAGGAGATTTTCTACGCCACGACGATAAGCACGTTACTGGCATTTATGGAATGTTTTTCTTTTTGCCAGCCTTGTCTGGTATTTTTTTAGCTGATGAAGATTGTTGGGAATTTTATGCCTTTACTGGCTAATTAGCTCGTAATTAAGCGGAAAGAGTGGATTTGTGGAATAGGAGGCGCGGATGTTTGCATTCCGGACAAAAGAACTGGGTGTTGATGGGGAGCCAGAAACTCAGTTTGTAAAAATTTCAGTTTGTTTTACCTCCATGTACGTTTTTCCTGTCTAAAAATGCATTTTATGTGCTCCCTGCTGATTTTAAGGTCACAGATGACAGTTTGAGGCTCATGATCACATGATCATGATTGTGTGGACTGATCTTTCACCCAACTGGAGTTGCTTGCTCACCTGATGACGGACTTTAAGATTCAACATCATAATTAGCGTTTTATGTTCACTTTTTTTGATTTTATGAACACAGTTTTTCGTACGTGGTGGATGAAAAACGGTTTTCTATGCTTCACAAGTTCAGAGAAAGTCTTTCCATGGAGATTCATAAATTTGTCTAGAGTCCGATCAGGCAATTTCGTTTTTAAAGCTTTTTTATTGCAAAATTCATTAAAACCCGCGTGAGCTAAAAAACTTAACTGTAGTTGACTCCTTCCACTGGACATAGAGAATGACAACTGTAAGCCAATCACATGGAGCATTCTTGTCTCAAACTGTGAATCGCATAAATTCCAGGATTACTTTTAAGTCCAGTCACAAAAAAACTGAACTCATACCATCACCTCCAACTGTACACCCTCACTCAGTGCTCTCACCTTAACAAACACGAAAAAAAAAAAAAAAAAACATGGAAAATTAAAATTTATTAACATTTCGAAGTGAAATCTGCCCTCAAAATGTTATGAACTCCTCCGATTAGTTCTGCTAATCAATTTGCACACCAAAACGATAAATAACCGTCTCAGAGGATCTCCGAAGAAGAATCAGTAAAACGTCGACCTCCGCCGTTGTGGTCTTCGGGGGCAAAAGCGAAGCCCACGCAGAAAAGAATCTTCAAAATGAACTTGTATTCTCTTTTTTTTTTCCCCAGTTCTCTTGTGCAAATTGTGGTTTCGCACCAAAAAATATCTACAACCACAACTTCCAGAGTGGTCTCATCCTTTTATGCCCAATTCTTTGGCATAAGCCTTTTGCATCGCCGCGAAGATCGACACACACGCATCCCTACGTAGGACAAGATACACACACAAACTCTCAACCATGTCTGAAGAAGATTGAACCTTAATTTACCACATGGCGTGCAGTGTAAGGCCAGGCTAATGAGTAGGCATTTGTTTTATTTACGAGTACTACCAATCGGTTCATAAATAATTTTTTTTGTTGAATAACGGTAACGGAAAAGGGTAAGAAAAAAGAAGATATCGACCATCCTTCTCCAACGACGATGAACAATTAAATCCCGCGAACAGAACCCACAAATTAGAGCGCAAATTACAAATTCTTTCAGTTTTTTCTTTTCCTTTTTTTTGCAAGTCTAGCCGGGGTCTTAAGTTATAGTGTGATATTTTTTCGCGACGAGAGTTAACCAACCTTATCGAAGTTTTACCACTCAACTCGGTGCGCTCTCAGCACCTCGGAGTGGAGCGCAAACCTTTCATTAACACCTTGAATTGTAAATTATTGCTTAGTCAGTTTCAGTCAGACAAAGTCTGAGGCTACTTTTAGTCTGAGAGTTGGAAGAATTGTGGGAGACATCTGCGAGAGGAATGGACGGACGGTTTTGGCTTTTCAAGGGCAACACCACTCGTGTGGTGTTTGGATAAAAAGATATAATTGTAGAGCAGGTGAGTTATTTTCACACATGTGGAAAGGCAGTCTGTGGGAATTGACGTCTCGATGACGCAGGAAAACTTACGACAGTCTCATATTTCACATGAGGGTAATGATTGAGGATCGTCTGAAAGGAAACAGTTTTTATCGATCGTTGGGGAGGGAGCAGATAAACGTGGTGTTAAGTGTGCTGGAAGGCTTCAGTTAGTCCGAACGAAGGATTAGCTGTGTGCTCGGTGATTGGACTGACTCATTAGCATGGATATATTAATAGGAATATGGAATGTCTAAGGAAAGATTGAAGAAAATTTATCTAAATGTTCTCTTTGTGGACTTTTTGAGTCTGTGGTTACAAAAGTTTTCAATGCAGACAACAACTTTTTATTATTGTACAATTTTTTTCAGATTTTCTTTTCTGTTTGCATTAAAACTTAAGTCAAAATCTACATTTTTGTAACCAAGAAGTCTCTAAGCAGCTGGTTTTTTGGAAGCCTCGAACTGTCGAAGTTCTTTAAGTACTCACTCGAATTTTTCGTAACAATAAATCAACGATTGAAGTCAAACAATTTGCAGCTTTTGCCTTTTTCAGTTGACACAATACACGAAGTGAAGCACAAAAATATCGTAGCCATAGGTTCTTTAAATTTATGTTACATGAACCTCCAGCGAATGACTGACAATCCTCCTGGAGTACTTCTATCACGGAAAACTTTCGCAATTCGGCGTTTGGAACCGGCAATAAACTGTAGGGGGACCTTCACATGTGTCAAATTATAACGCGTACAACACAGTGGAGGCACGAAAAGGCGGAAGGGAGATATTTGAAAACCTAATATTATTTTGACAATGAAAGCTGTTTCCCGCTCAAAATCTTAGCAGAAAGTTAGTATGAAACTTCCAAACGAAATGACTTACGCTTGAACAACAAAATGTTGAAAACTTGTTTGCAAAGCAAGTGCTGCGTGTCTCAAAAATTCGTCTTAGCGATGTTAATAGGTGCTTTGAGTCTTTTGGACTATTTTGTAGGATTTTGAAGGATGACCAACAATTAAAAAACAAGTCAAGCACTTAAAGGCAATACCATCCAAGCAATCCGTGGGTTATAGCCTGAAACAATGAACAAGGTCTTGGAAACAGACAGACTGCGCTACTGCGAAGCAAGTCGAGACAGCTCTATAAGTAATGGGAATATTCACAACCACAATACATGAAAAACATTTAATTTTGTCTATTTTATTGTATTTTTAATAAGAAACTTGTATTTGGCCCACCCATAGTTAAAAATAAGTTGAATTAAAATGTAATAATATTATTAATAAAGATAGAAAGTATCCTATATTTTAAGTTAGACCAAATTAGGTACAGTGAACCAAATTTCACCAAATTGGCTTAGCAGTTTCGAAGATTACCCTGAACAAACTTTGTGATACCTGATTTTTATAAAGAACGTTTTGGTTCATAGTTAATGGAAAGTTTTGCTCTTACTAATAAAGCAAAAATGTATAGAAATAATAAATTTTGTTCATTTGGCTACATTTTTTTAAAAGAAACTTGTATTTGGCCCACAGTGTATACAATATCGTGACACGAAGTTTGTTCAGGGTAATTTGACGAACGATCAAGCCGATTGTAATAAAACTTGGTTCTTTGTATATAATTCGGTCTAACTTAGGACATAGGATAGATTTTACCTCGATGAATGAACTTAATAATTTTTTATAATGATTTGTAATCTCTACCAGCTTTATACCCGTCTAAAACTCTCAACTGTAGCATCAGTAGCTGTTAACAGAGTTTCTCTTGAGAATTGTATAATCTCCAGGTTTTGAGTACCTTGCTCTTCACGCTATCGCTTTTGTTACAAAACTTCATTTTCCTCCGATCTAACCTTGAAAACTTAAGCCCAAACTAAATCAAACTTCTATCAAAAAACGTATTTGCTTAAAATAAATCATACATCACACAACATTTGAATAACTTTTCCAAAAGCTCGTTACCCAAACCCACTTGGTCTTCAAAAATGTGCGCTGACACACTCATCCTTCACCACCACTAGAATCATTTATACGAAAAAATTAAAAAAAAAAAAAAAAAAAAAAAAAAAATCATTAAAGAAAAGAAACAAAAAGAAAAGAACCTCGAAATGAAACGTCAATAACGAGATTTGCATCCATTAATTTACATTCTTTAGATCACTCACTTGGCACGGCTGGCGGTAGGCTTTTCCAACATTTATTTAACATTTTTTTTTTCGTTTTTTTTTTCGATTCTTATTCCCACACCATGGGTTCTCGTGTTGTGTTTGCCCGTCTCACATGTGTGTGCACATGGAATGAGAAGAGTTCAAATGTGATCTTTCTCCGGCTCGGTCGGTTACCTTAAACAAATGCTTAAGCCATTCATCCATCCGCATACCGTCGTCGTCATTATTTAACCCCCCTTCTTTGTTGTGTGTGAGTGTATTCTTGAACTTGGGCAGGAAATGCATTTTGGTCTCTTTCTTAAGATGAATTCGAAAATTATACACGAGAATCAATTTAAGACAAACAAAAAAAAAAAACAGAAAACAAAAAAAAAGTAACGAAGAAATGGACGGCAAGGCTTTTGGGTCGAGTGCGAGGGCATTTCCACCGCTGGAGTCGTCTTGGGCATTTGTTTTTAGATGGAGTAGACTGCCCCCCAGCCCGGGGATGCGTGGCATTATGGAGTAAGACAAATGATATCACATTAAATAAGTTCCACTAGTAAGATGGATGTTTTTTTTGTGTGACTGACGGGGAAGGATTGATGTGTGGCGTTTTGGGGAGAGAGACGAGTGAATGAGGAAAGGAATTCGTCACAGCTTTGGCCTCGTTCCTGGATGATATTCAAGAAAAGTCGCAACTTGTGAAGTTAATTTGATTGAGGATTGAGCTCATTTGAAGACTCTTTTTTCCACGTTCTTTTTTTTTTTTTGCTGTCAATGAGACCAACAAAGTCATGATCTTCAGCACAAGATCAGTGATCAGCTGTCTTTTTCCTCCCGCATTGAAAGGCCAATCAAACAAACCGCCAACTTGTGTCTGTTCAACATGCTCGACAGGTCAAGAAAAGGTGCCTCAAAAAACATGCGACTTACACCACCTCTTCAATCATCTCTCACTCGCTTCACGGGTTGTTGAATCTTATCACGAGGCTTTTCGTAATTAATAGCACCTCCTCACATCCTCCAAAAATTACAATTCAATAAACAGAAAGCCGAAAAATCATTTCATCTACGCTAAGCCTACCAAATCGCCTAGCGGAACTGGTTTTCAATTTAAACACACGAAACACTCGTTCTCTTTTTTTTTTTCGAATTTGGCAACATGATATATCGCGGCTCATTAGTCATAAATTGTTCTCCAATTTATTTTAACATGCTGACAAAAAAAAAAAGAAAAAACCATCGAGATGAGGTGAAATCCCACAGATAATGGTCTTGTTAGGGAGCAAACGTTGGACGTGTTGATTTTGAAAAGCCAACAAAAAACAAAATTGTTAAACCATCAACCATCTTCGTCTTTGGCCCACCAGAGGTCGATGATGTTTGGCGCTTCAAAATGGCTGCCAGCTGCTGGTGCTACGTTCTTTCTGTGTGCCAAATGAAGTGCCATTAATACTCATCAAATGGTCTTTGGGTTCCCTTTCGTCTCTCACCATGAGAATGGAGGTGAGTGTGTGAGGTTAGAAAATTAGATTTTTTTTTTTGTAATTTCCTTGCACAGAGATGGTTACCCTTTCTCTTCGGATTCGGGTCAACCCGCGAGGGGAGTGTAATGGAATCTCCAAAGTGTTGGTTATAAATCAATTCCGCAGAAGAGTTTCGAGAACTTTTTTTTGAAGACTTTTTTTGGTGGTAAGAAAAGTCCAAAGCTGGGTTAGTGGGTTACCGAGAATTCGATGTGGTTTGGGTAATTGTTGGAATGGAAGCGTTTGATAGAAATTTGTAATGAGTTTGGTTTGAGCAATTAGGAAAAGGCCATCTGTTGGAACACTTGTGTCGCATTACCTGGCAGCGGTTTGGAAGATTGTCTGAAACAATCGAGTTCGTTTTTAGTGCTGCCTCAAAGTTAGAGGAATGTTCGTGTATAATTTTGGAAGTATATAAGCAAATGACTTTGGATACAAACAATTTCATGGGCAGCTTAGCATTGCCACTGCGTTGCGCCAGTTTCTAATTTTTGAAGAGGAATGGGGTGGCGTTACAGCTCGTTGGGGGTCAGAGAATAGTTTTTCGCGTCTTTGATAAGTCGACTGTTTACTGCTTTGAATTGCTAAGCTTTTTCTACGATTTTCTGAACTCACTTTATACACATTTTTTGTGTTTTTGGGTCGAATTGTGTAGAGGAAAAATACGCCGCAAACAAAATCAAAGAGAAACAAACGTACAGTAACTTTTTTGCAAAATTCGTTATTTCCTTCTTTTTACTGATCGCCGCTGCAATCGGAGGTTAGTGCATTTACACAAATTCTATAAAAAAGCTTTGGAGATTTGGGGTCATTCACCAGACTGAATGTTCGGCTGTTTTTTGAAATTGGCGAACCTCTTATTGATTCTTGTAGCTACAGACAGGTTTTTGCTCATCCTTTTAGTAGAAGATGTACTTTAAATTGAGATCAAGTTCAAGTTCACATTTTTTTGTTTGACGATTGAATGCTCTGTAGGCACCGTTGGCTTTATCGATTAGTGCGTCGGACCAGGGCTCGAATCCAGCACGGGGAAAGAACACCACAAACAATTTTCATGGTCCCATTTCCAGCGAACGACTGAAAATCCTCCTGGAGTAACCTCTGTCATGGAAAGCTTTCGCAATTCGCCGTTCGAAACCGGCATTAAACAGTAGATCCCCTCCCCTTGTGTCAAATTATATCGCGCACAGCACAGTAGAGCTGAGAACAAGCTATGCTCTGGGCCTGAATGGGCTGTCACGCAGATTATTTAATTTTTTTTTTTTTAAAGAAACCACTAGACGGCCCACCCTGAATATAAAGAAAAAATGATTTCGAATTGAGATGAATACGGAAATTTTCTTAAATGTGTTTTGTGCAAGCTTTATTTAGGCTAAAAACACTGGTGTTTATCCGAATTCGACAAGTCTGACAAATATAGAAGTCTTTTTCAGCTTTTCTCGAAAAAAACAGAACCTGATCTCGTCTTTTCCCGCCATGAGATCTAAATTCTATTAAATTCACAACTAACCCACTTTCCCCAATCATCATCGTCCATTATTAAAGAAAAGCACCGCCGGCATTGGAAAATGCAATCCATTCGAAATTTCCCCTCTTTTTTTTTCATGTACACCATCAACGGCAACGCCTTTCCCTTTGCCAATGTGTGGCAATGTGTAGCTCTCCATGCCAAATTCGTCCCTCAAAAAAAAAAAAAAGGCAACACAAGACCTCAACGAAGACCAAAAAAACCGAAAACCTCGACCAAGCCAAAGTCGCCTCTTTATCAAAATCTGAAGGAGCACTAATGCGCTTTTAATGTTAGCTGCTGATACCAATTCTGATTAAAGGCGAACCAAACAAAACCACACGCTTGGCTCGCAGTAATAAGGCAAAAAAGGCCTAAAAAACAGGCCAACAAAAAAAAAAAAACGAAAAAAAAAAAATCCGTAATAAATTTACTTTATGGAGGCTAAATCAGCGCGCCAGAGCGAAGAAGGATTCCTCTCCGCGGCGGCATGCAGATTTCCTGTGCCGCTGCGACTGCGACGGACGCGGCTGTGCGTTGTGTGCGTATTGTTGCACTTCTTTATTCTACTTTTTACAATTTGAATGGGATTCGGAAAGACATTACCGATAAGGAAGTACATAAAGGACTTATTTGCTCGCTCGCCGCGGAATTCCTCGGTGTGTGCATAAATCGAGCAGACCGGGAACTGGAACTTCTTGACTCTCGAATCTCGACTCTCGGGGGCCGTCTCATCCCCGTCGTCATCGTCGTCGTCGTCGTCGTTGTCGTAATCAGGGATTTTGAGGGAAATTTATTTCATCTGGTCCATTGATTCATTTATTTCTTTTGTGTGTTTGTTTTCTCGTTTATCGCGTCCGTCGTTCGTTGTTCGTTTCGTGGCCACGGGGGCTGGGTGGTGGTTGTAAAACTGAGGGGGCTCTGTGTCCCCTTCTCTCCGTTCGCCAACAATCTTAATGCGTTCTTGCTATCTCCGCGAGTGCCTGCACTCTCTGTCGCTGAGGAAGAAGAACTGCGCGATGTTGCCGTGTCCTGGAATCTGCCTCAATCGCTTCAATTTTTATCACACATCCGCCAGTAAGCACTCGGCGATCGTGTATCACTGCAGGCTGGTCGGCAATAAAGCGGCGAATTCAATTTTATTGCGCCCCATTGCAGATTGCGCACGGATGAAGGATGCGTGTAATCCATATAAAGAGGTACTCTCTTCGCCAGGACCGATGTTCGGAGTTTATCATTATTTGGCAATGGGGGAATATTTCGGGGAAAATGCCTTTTTTTTTTTCTGTCTCCGTCCTGCGTTCAGTGACACGAACATGGAAATCAGGAAACAGTTGGCTTGTGGTCGGGAAGTGGCTTTTGGGGAAAAGTCAGAATGGCAGATGTGATGACATGTTATCGTCGGCGGGGCCATATGTTAATGGTAAATGATAGCAATGAGACTTAACAGTGGTCGTTTTGCCTTTTGTGGATGAGGCGGAGAGTTTGCTTGCAAATTGGAGGCACTTTGTTTGGCAGATGTTTCCAATAAGTCAGACTGAGGAATTTCGGGAAATTGTTGGGAGTTTTTTTTTTTTGCAGGGAAACAAAGGCGGATTTATGGGTGACGTTAGTTGACGGTAATCGGTTTGGGCTGTTGGGAAGTTGGGACAAATTTCAAAGATGATCGGTCTTTTGGGGAACACGGAGAGTAAGATGCGTCGAGCTGGAGCCAAGGCAACTCAAGAACATAGCTATATAACAAATTTGACAAATTTTTAAATTATGCTTCCATTACTAAGAAGAAACAAAACTGGGAGCTACAAATTGTTACTAGTTTGGTAGGCTTCAGAGGTAGAGGATCCGAAGTAAGACTTAACTTTGAATTTTCTGGTGCCATTAATAGGTCTTACGTGGTAGTAGTAACTGCCACGAAGTTTCGTAGCTGACGTAGCTTATAAATTGGCCACACTTCCGAATTGCTTAAACATGGACTCGTTCGTTGCCATATTCGACTTAATACAGGTTTTGGCAGTTAGAAACTGTTAAAAATATGGAGTTTTCTGTTTAAAGTTCCAAATATAAATTACATCTGTCTGGTAGAGACCCAGTAATTTTTGTTACAGCGGAAAGTGGGGATACAATTTGTTTTTGAAGCCAGTGCCTTACAAAAACATAATGACCATTAGGAACATTATGGAAATAGATAGGATTTTGATAGCGCACTATCGTAGTTTGATGGGAGAGTCATTGTTGCTGAATGAACTTAATTTTAGAGCGAAAAATACACAGCGATCAAAAAGGGAAAATGTGAAAAGTTACAAACACTTCATTTTCTTTATTTTACGGAATGAAGAGACAGATTTCATCCAGGCTTCGTAGTTTTTTTAAAAACTTTTCAAAAATAAGTTTAAGTTTTACTTATTTTGATTGTCTACAGCAAAAGCCGCCAGTCTAGGTCTCAACACTTCAGATAACGCAAAACGCTTTTTTTATAGAAAAAAATTGGTACTTTAACATTTTCTAAAACAATTTAATTAATTTATATTAATTCAGAATCCATCAATAGTTGCAAATATAGTTTATAAATATAAACTATAAAGGTTACATTAGTTGTCTCATAATTAACATAAAAATGTACAGAGATATGATTTGTAATTTCAATCTTTCTACTGAGAAACAATTTTTTGGCAGTTGAGAAAAAACTGAACTTTAAAAATTTATTTAGGAGAACGAAAGAAAAACCTCAATATACAAAGAATAATCCATCAGTAGATTATGTAAAATCGCATTTCCGAACAACGCATGGAGCGATGTTGACAATTGGTGTCGGCCATGTTGATGATGTCATGTCTGATGCTTACTAAATAAATCAGCCGCTCAGTGCGCAGATTGATTAGCCCTACTTCTTGAAAAATCTTACATTTAAGTGTCAAAGCACTTAAAGTCATAACTTTTTCTATTTTCAAAAACATTCCTGATGAATAAAAATCAACACCATTAAACGGCAACTATTTGAATATAAAACGTAGTTGTATTTCAGAGGAGAATGTAAATTATTTCATCGTTTTTATCATTTTTTTTTTATTTTACGGAGTTAATTGAACTGTGCTCTGAACTGCTCAAATAATGTTAACCCTTAATGGCCGAAAGGCTCCACTACGAGGACTTATGTACTACTTATGCACTTATGCACGTATGTACTTATATTACGGAGACGTAATACTGCCATAGAAAATGAAAGACCCCAACACGGGGACATGAAAAGAATTCAGCTTTAATTTAATTTATTTATCATTGCTGGAGTTTTCTTTAATAAATATTGCAACTTAATAAATCCCTGGTTTGTTGACAATGCACCGACAAGAAATATTTACCGTAATATAACGTTTTAAGTTAGGTTTAAATGTTTAGTTTACGTTTTCATCCTTCTAAATGTTTTTGAATTTCACCTAATTTTCAATCATCTTATGGGCGAGTATTACAAAAAGAAGCTCTCATTTCTTAAGCCGTTTAGGGTTAAACCAACGTGTGAGTAACAAGATTGAGTAGAACGTCTGAATGATAAAGTTTTGCTGTCGAAAGAGATGTATGCTAGAGCAAACATTGCCGACGATCGTCCATGGTAGATGCGATCGACCTTCAAAGTCGACTCATCAACGTTTGGAATTTCTGGATGACAGGTTAAGTGAACAAACAGCTCACGGTTGCTATCATCAACGACAAAGACGAACAAGTCTTCATTTCGACATTGAATTTTGACCAAAAGTCCACCTTTTCCCGCCGTGCGAAATTAAAAAAGTTCCAGTCAGAGGAAGTAAACCCGAGTGCTCGAGGTAGTCAATTTTCCATCATGCTTTCGACCTCAGCTTTTCACAGACTTGTCAAGCTTTGATCCAAGATCTCCATCTAAAATGCATGATGCAGCAGTTGAAGAAAAAGGCCGTCTTTGAAATAAAATTCCTTTACGCGCGTTGGGGGTAAACCGATGTATATGAGACGAGAGCGTTGCGAAAAGTGTGATGGTGCTTTCTCTCTCCTTCTCATGTAAACTTATTCGGTGATCATATTCTGTATATTTTGCTTTGTACAGCAGAAAGGCGTTAAAATAACTTTGCCTTGTGGTTCACTGCAATCGTAAAAGGGTTCAGTAGATCGGTCCGGTTTCCTTAAATTTTATGGAAACATCGGCCTGCAATCCCAAAATTCCTTTGAATTTTATGAAAACATCGGCTTGAAATTATTTCCTTGAAATTTATGAAAACGTGGGCTTGTTATGTGCCGCGGCTGCTTTCGGAGTTGAAGTCAAACTCATTGCATCCGAGCACAAATTAGGTAACGAAATTCGGTTCAAAAGTTAGAAAAAGTTCAAAAGTTATAAAAAATTCTATGAGTTTTCAAATCGGCTCTATAAATGTTTGGAATTTGCAAATTTGGAACAGCTTTACCGATCTGGTTGAAATTTGTTAGGTAAACTCCTTATCTTGCAAACATGGTTTTAAGCTACGTCTCTATTCGATGGATTGAGTTTGACTACAGCTAAAGAAGTCTTACTTCAGTTGTGTGGTCTAAGGCACACTCTTTTTCTTTGTTTACTGGGTTTCGAAGTGTTGAAAAAAGTCCATTTTCAGAGAAAATCATCATAAAAATTAGAAAGTTTTGAAAGACTTACAAAGGTCGCATGCTTGATCTCAGAATTACGGTGGAACACAACATAGAAACTCTTAATAAAGTTGAATTCACGAAAATTGTCTAAAGTTTAAGATTTTTTTAGACTTTAAAAGTATTATGTCGATAGAATTTTTACTGTTTAAGCGCTTTCGAGCGATTTGATATCGAATTTACACACTTCTCGTGGTTTTCTGACGAAATTTGTCCCATCGATCCTTTTGGGCTGCAATCTGTGTCGTAATTTTTGTGGTTTTTGGTTAAAAATCTCTACACATGCTTAATCGGGATTGAATCCTTCCATTTTGGTGGTATTTCGAGTACTTGAGGGCAGTTGTAGAACATTACCAATGCGAACATTACAAGTCTTATGTTTTATATCGCCTTCGTGGTGGAAATAGATGTCGTTTGTTGGGCCAAATTTTTCGTCGGCTTCAACCCACTTTAAATATGGGCATTTTAAAGACAGTCCGTTAAAAGCCAGAGCCTAGTTTCTTCGTGCCTCTAGATGTGGAATAAATTGATAGAAGCAACACTATGGCAGTCCTGCAACGTAATTATGAACAAAATGCCTCGCAAAACTGCTGCAGTGTTTTGCAGGTAACACATTTTTGGGTGTCGCATTTATACTTTGAGCGACAATCTTTGTTTAACGGACTATCAAATTTCAATTATTTATCAGGTTTTCTATCCGAAGAACTCTTTTTCTGAAAACTTTATGTGCTGAACGTCACAAGTGCGAACGATGGTCACAGCGTTTCAAAAAGTGGTGACTTTGATGTTGTGAACAGAGAATACGAAATAACCGTCAGAAAAACTTGTGGCCTTCTAATTCAAAAAGAGTTTCTTGCAGGAATTTTGAAAGAAAATTCATCCTGAGTGGAGAATCGCACTTTGGGACGGCTTTGCCGACTACTAAACAACAAAACTACTAAACTAAAACATTTCTAAAAGCCTGTTTTCTTCTGGAGTCTCAAGATGGCTGCCTTAGACATCCGTGATTCAATTTTGAGTAGAATTTAGCTTTGTTTTGAAAAAAATCAGCATCAGCAGCAAATCCGCACCATCCTGGGACTCCCAAGTGATCCACTTGACTTGGAAGAATTGCATACCCAGCACACTGTGCATCTTTCCCACGCTCACACCACCAGCAGATGCAACGACTGCACCTGAAAGGCGTGGTCACGTCACCCGGAACCGTCGATTAGCCCCTCACTTCGTCACCCATTGACACAGATGCTGAGCTTCCACGTCCCCGCGACTTTCACGAGTCCACTCGTGTCTGCACGTGCCATCGAAGCAGTCCCAGCTTCCCAGCAAGCTCCAATTTTTTCTCCCCCCCCCACCAAAACGCTCTAATGAAACGCTTCCCCATAATCATAACTCAGCCACCCAACTAACGGCGCTCGAGTCCCCTCCCCAAATCAACCTGATCCGATAGCGCACGGGGCGGCAGCCCCGCTCTCCAATTTGCATCGAAAACTCGTTCCATTGGTCTTTCAAATCTAACCCCAGACCCTCTTCAATGAAAATTATTACTTCTCCGCCGACGATGATGATGATGCCTCGATAATTTAGGAAAAAGAAGAAAACCATTTTTTTTTTCCTCGTCTCCGTGTGTATCTGTCGATCCATTTATTGAGAAGAGATGCATTTATTTATTTTTCCCTAGACTTTTTTTTTTTCCACCACGGCCGTGAGTGTGTGTCTGAAGTCACGAAACCAAGCTCCCCTGTGTCCACAAGAAAGACCCAACCAAAAAAGAAGTGGTAAACATTTTTGCATAAGTAAGTGGTTCAAGAAAAGAAAAAAAAAATGGAAAAGGAAATCTCCATACAGGAGAAGAGACCAGTGGGGCTTCGTTTTTCTGAGAAAAAAAAAAAAAAAAAAGAAACGCGATTTTTTTTCATCCAAAGCACACACTTTTTTGCTTTTCGTTTTTGTATATTGATGCCCAGGGCGCTAGAAATTGCATTCGACCGGACAATATCTCAATAAATAATGACCGTTCATAAATAATAATCGAAAAGAAAACATTCGCTCGGTCGGGAGATTGTCCGACGACGACGACGACGCAGCGCAGCGCAGCGGTGGCGGGGCTACAAATTGATTGGCGGCAGTTAAAATGTTAGCCGCAGCAGCAGGAGCCGCACTCGCGGCTCATCGCGTCGCGTCGCGTCGTGCGGGTGGAAGGATGGACACGACACATTTTCGAACTCGAGAGGATTCACTTTTGTTGCCGTCGCGCTGTTATGTATTCAGCTGGAGCTCATCTTCATCACGGTAATCGGTCGGGTCGACGTTCCGTCCGTTTTGTCGTCGTCGGACTAAGCCCGGTGAATGAAGGATGAGATGCATTTGATTTTGAGTCCTGTCCTGTCCTGTCCTGTCGTCTTGTTGTTGCACGCTGCTTATCTACCGGGAGGTCGATAAAAATCGTTAAATCACTGTGTTATGAGAAGAGCAAAACCAGCAAAGCGGACGAACGAAAAAATTCCGTCGAAAAATAGCTTCGAGGCTATCACTCCGGTTACACGGACAAACGGACGGATGGACGGGCTCATGTGCGTGTCCGTGTGCGTCTCTGGTTTGCTTTTATTGTTTTACAACGAGTCCTTCGCAGCACCGACACACGGACACACGGAGCACCGGCCGCGGAATGACTAATTGACTGCTATTTGCATATGACAGTTGATCATAATTCCTTGGTTCGGCGGGAGCGGCGAACGAAATTGACAGCTGAGATGGTACTCTCTTTGTCCGTAGAATCGGGACGGGACGGGTTGGGCCTTATCCTGAAATGAACGACCGAACGTGAGATATACGTGTATGATGTAATCAAACATTTAATCAAACATTGATGGATATGTTTGATAATGCGCGTGCAGGGAATGCTTTTATATGCGTAAGCCAAGCGTTAGTAATGCGTTTTTGAACGACCGGTTTTTCGGGAAATTGATTACTACTGTCAGGCGCTTGAAATGCTGTGTCGTTTTAAGATGTCTATCTAGCATTTTATAAACTACTTCAGATGGAGTCGCAAGATTTTTGCATACCGGTGGTGGGAGCTTTGTTCGGATTGGAATGACGGCAGATCCGAGAACTGAGATCTGAGATCCTTTTGCATCATCGGCGGATGTGAGTGATGTGTTATTTACCCGGTGTGGTGTGATGTGAGAAGTGAGTAATCCTGTTTGAGGTGAATGCCGTCACCAGATTACGGGAGAGTCGCTTTATGGGAAAGACTGGTTGGTAGCAGTCTATAGACGTACCAAACCGGAGCTGAAGCTAAATATTTCGAAATTAAAGATGCAATTGCCAGAAAACTAGATTTTTTTTTATTATGGAGGTTGACAGGAAGACAGTTGAAATTAAGAAAATGAACAGTCCTCTGAGTTATTTCTGTCGCTCAAAATAATAATGGGACACTCAAAAATCTGATGAATAAGACTTGTTTACTACGAATTATTAAACAAAAGGTTTTCCAATAAGGACTTGCCAACTATATCTTTAAATAAAACGCAAACCTTTTGAGATATCTCAAAAATTTTACTATCAGCTTGAAGTACAATCAAAACATTTATGAATGGAGCTCGACTTCGTTGATTCGTTGAACTCATTTTTCGATGACTTGCCAGTCGGCCGTTTTGGCTGCTATTTCACTTTCAATGTTAGCTCTGAGCTTTTCCAACGTCGTCGGTTTGTTGACATAAGCCAATGACTAAACGAAGCCCCAAAGAAAGTGGTCTAGAGGCGATAAATCGTACGAACGAGGATGCCAATCAACTGGCTCATTTCTTGAGATAACGCTCTCATCAAACTTGCGCTTCAATAAATCGATTGTAACGTGTGCTGTGTGGCTTGTGGCACCATCCAGTTGAAAACACATTTCGTCCAAGTTCATATCTTTCAATTCATGCCAAAAATAATCGGCAGTCATGGCGCGATAACGCTGGCTATTCAGACAGTAATGGAAAAATATGGTCCAATAACGCCGCCGGCATGCAAACTGGACCAAATAATTAATTTTTGTGGATGAAGTGGTGACCCATGAATCACATGTCGTGTTCATGAATATGAGTTATAGGTCAGGCCTTTCACCCGACCAATAACTTATATTTTGCTCATTGACGAACCCATTGAGCCAAAAATGAACTTCGTGACTGAAGATGATTTTGCCATGAAATTCATCATCTGGGCGCATCTTCTCCAGAGCTCAATCGGAGAACGTACGTCGCTTCAACTGGTCCATTGGCTTCAATTCTCGAGTCAGCTTAGTCTTGTATAAGTGTAAACCAAGATCCTTGCGCAAAATACGCGATAATGTGGTCTGTGCTATGCCCAATTCTTGAGAACGCCGTGGAACTGACTGAATTGGTTCGTTTGCTGCGGACCAACCCGTTGTCTCATTGACACGGCCATATCACGCAATGAATATGTAGACTCAAATTTTTGCACAAACTTGTTATTGGCTGTCTACTAGGGCGAGAATTCCGACCGAAAATTGGAGTTAACGCCCTTAAAGTTGCGGTCACCGACTCCGAATTTCGGTAGAACATTTTTTATAATTTGCAGACGTTGCTCGTTCGTGTACTTTGCCATGATGAAAATGTTGAGCTTACTGAATAAATTGACAATGACAGGTGAAAGAGAGCGTTCACAAATTAAATTCAAAGTTGTCAAATCCCTATTGGAACCTTTTATGCGCTTAGAACTCATCATTTTGTTTGGTCTTCGCTTGCAAGGCCATGTTTCTAATGGCGGCGTTCATTGCATTTGCATACGTTGGGTGGCGTAACAGCCGTTAAATGCCAGAGTCCAGCTTTTTCGCGCCTCCACTAAGTTGTGCGCGTTATAATTTTGACACATGTGGAGGGGACCTACAGTTTACTGCCGATTCCGAATGGCCAATTGCGAAATCTTTCCGTGACAGAAGTACTCCGGAAGGATACTCAATCGTTTGCTGAAGGTGGGGCCGTGAAAATTGTTTATGGTAGTTTTTTCTCCGAGCTGTATTCGAACCCGGCTACTCTCGCTCAAAAATCCGGCGCACTAACCGATCAAGCCAATGGCGCCCGCTCTAACAATTTGTTGTACGATTTCCTTGACGAACGTGCTTCATGGAGCGTGAACGCTCTTTCAACTTTTTAGTTGATTTGTCGTCTGAAAGTTCAATTTTTTTGGTTTTTTAGATCGACTTATCGTAAGGTGTGAACAGCTTTCACACAGCTTCAGAGTATTTTTTCACTTATTTGGGACTAGTTTGATCAGTTCAGGCATATTCCACACCTTGTCCATGTATCCAAAGAGTCCTTTCCCTTGAGCCGTCTAGGCTAAACACAAATGTGCCTGCACGAAACGCCTTTCTCCAGAGCCCGACTGATTTCATGTCATTGAAAAAAATGTTCCCGCACAGAGATTATTCTCCGAAAGTGGTTCACCACGGATTTGCTACAAACTTTCTTTTCTTTTCACCCGGCTGCGTTTTTTTTACAAAGTAGTTCAGGACCTCAGGCGATTCTCCCAACTCTTAGGGAAGACTGCTATCACACACTTCCTCATCCTTTATCGGTGCATTCCACGACCACTTCCACTTCCATTTCCAAATCAAGCTTTTCCTTTTCCCTCCGTTTGATTGTCCCATACGGTCGTATGTGCGCGCTGTCTGCTGCAGAAAGGAACATACATTCTACCACGACAGAATCACAGCATGCGTTGTGTTCTAATCACACGCGCGCTCAGCGCGCTCACACACTCACTTCCTGTTTGCGTAGGCAGGTGACATGGGATGGGCAGTTAAACACTCATATAAGTGTCATTTGGCGCAGGCTGCCCGCTGGTGTGCTCGACGGACGCGCGAGAGAGAAATGCATTTGTGCGCCAATGACATCGAACAAGATTGCACGATTGGCCACCAGCACCCAGCGCTGGCGTCGTCGTCGTCGTGATCGTCATGATCATCATCACCACCGGCACACGTTGTATGCTGCGGGGGCTTTTTTGGAAAACATCCGACCGTTTCTAACGTCTGTTTCCTCACGGGCATGACTTTCAGGAAAAAAAAAATAAGAAAAATTATTGATTTCGTGGTGATTCCGGAATTTGATAGCTTACATGAGAGATACAAACGCCGGGCCATTGTGCTGCGGAACATTAATCCTTCACACACTCGTGTGGCATGCACATAAAATTGAGAAATGCCTGCGTGGGCGTGAGCATGCGCTGCAAGTTGGCACCGTGTGGAGAGCCATTTACCAATTATTATGATGTGTGTTGTTGTTGTCGGCTCTGTTGGGGTACGCGCGCGTTTACAGTCTCGTTCGCGCAGGCGAACAGTCGCGAATTCACCATCACTGCGCACCGCCATACCACAAACAAAAAAACAAGTAAAGTAAAAGAACAGTTCTAATGGCTTTAAGAGGATTTGCGTGGATGTTTGAGGAACTTTTCGCGTCTCTCAGATGCGAGAAAATGTATGTTGAAGTTTTGGTTTTTTTTTTTTCTGCGGCGTGAATAGTAATAACGATTGTGGATGTGATATTTATGTCTTGGGCACCATCAACCTTGCTCCGTGGAGTGGTGCTGCATTCTTCGGGGTATGAATTCTGCGTTTGGTGGAGGATTAGCTTTAATTGGTTGCTTACTTTGATTGAAAATTAGAGATTTGTTATCGCATTTATTTGATGGATATTTTTTTTTTCTCTTTTTAGGTAAGTGAAACACGATGTTCGATGTTCTACGTGAGAATACGCCTGGGGAGGTTTTGGTAAGTGGGAGGAGAGTTTCTATAATTTGCAGAGAAGTTGTGGTGGAAGACATAGATTTGGATACCGCAACCAAAAGTGGAAAAGCTGATTTGCTTGGAAAATGTTTTACTTAACACACTTTCAACTAAAAAAAAAGCGAATTCAGTCAAGTTTGGCGAAATTCTAGAAATTCTCCAGCAGACGCATGATTATGATGCTGTAGGCCTAATTTAAGAGAAGAACTTATACACTCTGACTTTATTTTACGGTTTTTAAGAGGAACAATTTTATTGCATATTATTTTTGCGTACCTTTAGCCAGCATGCGCTTACAAATTTTACAACTACTAGCCTTAATTCACAAATCCTATCCTACCAATAGCTTTTTTTGGCGAAGTTCTTATAATATATAGCCTATACTCTTGCTAAAAAGTCCTTCTTTTTTTTGGTGAAAATTGTATAAAAATCCGTGTGGTGGATTCCGAGATAACCCGGAACAAACATCATGACAGAAAAAGTTTTACGAACACATTAGTTTTTTGAGTGATTAAGTTTGATTAATCAAATGCGCATTTTGATAATACAGTCGAACCCCCCTAAGTCGAATTTTCACGGAACATCAAAATTAATTTGAGTTAGAGGGAGTTTGACTTAGAGGATGGTTTTTGCATGGAGAGTGGGGAATGGGAATGCCAAAATATGGTGAAAAAATTCGGGTTAGAGGAAAATTCGACTTAGAGGGAGTTAGAATTAAAGGAAATCGACTGTATGTAGCTTATATTCTTCTAAGAAAATCCTTCTTTTTACTAGTAAAAACCGTGTGAAAATTCGTGCGATGGATTCTAAAACTATCCGGAACAAACATCATGTCAAAACAAGTTCTACGAGGACACTAGTTGTTTAAGCGATCATTTTTGACTTATCATATTAGGTTGTCAAATATCTCCCTTCCGCTTTTTTGTCTTTTGAAATTTCCGGCTATGTGCAAAGCGCTACAGAGCTCGTATCTGGCAATACATCATTTGAAAGGTCTTGACATAACCTACAAAACGACTCTATGCATGATTAGTTTGGATACTAGGCGGAAGGGAGATATTTGGCAACCTAATATTTAAAAAGGCACAATATGTGAATTTTTTTTTAACTAAGAAGGGCCTTTCATTACCTTTTTCAGCTTCATTGAGGAGACGAGTTCTTGAAAATGAATCACTGAATGAATTCTAATTCCGATTCTCCGTTGCTGTTCTTAAGAACATCAAACTCGATGCCTATTCACAGTAATTTTTGTCAACTTATCTCCCAACCAGACTCTCTAAATGGTCTTCGAGAACAAAGATCGAAACACCACAAGAAAAGACTTCGTTATACGAACGACCAAATTTATATCTTGACTCACCACTTACATCCCGCATCTTAGACCCAATGAAGAGACCAGATACATGTGTATAGATAGCCGTCGAGTATCTCGGATAAATCTCACTCTCCCAGCAGCTCGCGTCAATAGGCTTCCATCCGCCAGCCCCCCGCAGGGCAAACACTGATCCATGTAAATATTCAGCTTATAAATATTAAACGGTTTTCGGTTCTTTTCCATTCCTAAATTATTCGCTTAGCTTCTTGTGTCCACCTGAAACTCAATCCCCACAAAACATCTCTATTAAAACACAACAACCGACCTCCCTTACAGACTTTTTCAGGGAAAAAACAAAAAAAATCCAGATTTCTATATTCATACACATGTTCCTCGATAATCAATCACAAAAGATAACTTGTAACCCAATCCGCCTTCTATATTTCTAAGTTTGCCCCTCATCTGCATAAGATGCCTCCTCCCCCTCCTCCGAAAAAACTGGTTCCGTGGGGACGAATAAAGAAGAAGAGCCTAACACCACACACTCCGGCGGATGACATTTATTTATATATTTCAGATTCAGTCTATTAATCACACCGGGACCATGCACACTGTCAAATTCATTCCGAGAACGAACTGACCACAGAAAGAAAAGTATCTCAGAGCCGAGCGACTGTGTATCGCGAAGTAGCCAGCAAGGAGATGTAGTGCAATGTGTGCCCACACCATCATCTATCTTTATCCACTTTTGTGTACGCCATATGTAATCCCACCACCTTGACATTAAATCTACCCATTTAAATTCGTTAAACAAGTCAAATAGAACACCTCCGTTGTTGGTCGGGTCGGTTGGTGGTGGAAAATGTCCTGCGACAGGGGGGTGGTCGCCAATTCTATGTCACAATGTACCCCCACGTTCGGTTCGGCGAGAGGAGCTGCACACAACAGTGACAGATACCCGCGCGCATCTATTCAAATTGCAAGCAGACTCTCTTTTTTGTTGTTGTTGTGCCAACTACCACGCCACTTGCAAAAGGAACAAAATAATTATTTCAAATATAATAAATTATCCTTGCGAGCTAGATAGACTGGGAGACTGAGCGAGATGGGAAGTACAAGAAAAAAGATTTATTATCCCTTCAGTTGGTCAGAAGGAGGAGGGTTGGGTTGGGTTGGCAGAGCAGAGCACACGTCTATAAATAGAGCCCCAAGAGAGGAACGTAATTAACATATTAGAGTTACACACATAAAATGTGGAATTTCTCGTCCCACACACAGAATAATCCTCAGGAAACGCGACACAAGAATTTTCAGCTCTGCCGAGACTCGACTCGCCTCGACTCGAGTGGGACCAAAAACACACACGCACACATACAGACTGTGTCGCGGTGAAAAGAATCGAAATCAGCATATGAAAGAGGGAAAAATTCTATCTATCTTTGTGGCTTAGATGCATAGATACACACACAAACGCTGCGTTTGCCGCTAGGTTGGAGTTGAATTTATTTTAATTTTATTGCTTATTCACCATTCGTCTGTGTCGTGGACGGCGGCTTGGATCGTGTGGAGGGCTTTTTCGTTTTTTTTTTTTTTTTTTTCTTTTGGATTTTGTACCTGTATGAGCTCATTCGAGAGCCTAGAACTTAATTCCGCATCGGGCCAGGTTGATTCGATTGTAAAGAGATATTGAGAAAGTTAAATGGGCCCGTGGTGCAGCATGCGATCCGACGGGAGTGGGATTTCGGTTGTTTTGTTGGGCTGAGCTGGAGGCTTGAAAACACGTGTATTTTTTCTTTTTTTTTTTTTCTGTTGTTTCTGAGCGCACACATGCGTGCGTCGAGTGGGTGGGAGATGTGGGGGATTAGAGAAATATGATTTTGAATGCGTTTTTTTATATGAAAATATGAGGAGTTGTGGTGGGACGGTGCGGCTATGGCTCTCTTCATGGGAGTCGTTCAAATGACACCTTCGATCGATTAGCGTGATTGTGGTGGGAAAGAAAATTTCGAGCGGACTGTGGTCGTTGACATTTTCTTTTTTTTTGTTTGAGAAGATGTGGGAAAACTGAGAAAACCGGAAATCTCATCGGGAGTATAAATTAGTTCAGTCGCGTTCAATAGATGGCGTTGTTATACGTTTTTCATGTATTGGCTAATTTCTGTGGCTTCCTGGAGATTTATTAAAAGCATTTATCAAAAATTTTTAGCTTAGAAGTGAATGATATGAAAAACCTTGTTTTAACTGCGTTTAATGCATAGGTTTTTGTTGACGAAGCATCATTTCAATGAGAGTGTTGTTGTCTGCTTTTATAAAGCAGACGATTCATCGAGTACTTACAGAAATTATAGGATTGGGACAATGGTTCAACCAATGGATAATGCCTATGGTTTTATGCCTTTAAGAATCCTGTATCAGTCTGAGCACAAAAAAAAAATATTCAATTGTAAGGTGTCTACGATGCAGATCCAATAGTAAAGCAGGAAAAACTGGCAAAACTATTCAAAGCAGCTTAGCAAATTTAATCTACGTATGATTGAAAATTCTGAGAATGCCAAGGCTATTGTGTGCTTTCGACTAATAACGCTTCTAAGAAACATTCAATTAACGAATATGTTCCTTTTTTAGTAATTTGTCGTATTTAGGCTCCCCATGAAAATCTTCTGCCATATTATAGTCCCAAAAATATATTTTTTTCTTTTTTGAATCAAATCAGAGTCACAAACTACGGTGACCTTTTTATCGATAGCTGGTTTAGGCCAATCCCATGACTCCTTTTTTGGATAGTGAGATGAGATCGGTAGAGTACCAAACTTAGTCTATAAAAGTAAGAGATATGAACATTTTTCTCACGTTATTTTCAATCTACATTATAAATGTTGTGTGTGAAATGGCATCAAATTCTAGGGGGTGTTTGAGTGGCAGCCCTTCAGCGATCGCACTGTTTCAAAAGACTTAATTCAAATCGTGGTGGAATTTTTTGCATTTTCAACTTCTCGAAAGTTTATCTTAAGCTTATTCAATGGTCAGCTTGTTAATTTGGACCTAAACCTTATCTTCCTAATTTCGGACTGATCCCTGTTTAGTAGTTTAAAGTGAAGGGCTTTCCAATAGGGTCTTGACAACTTTATTTTGTGAACGCTCCCTTTCACTAATCAGTGAACTGTTATTGTCAATTTATTCAGCCAACTCAACATTTTCATCGTGGTAAAGTACATGAACGAGCAACGCCTGAAAATTATAAAAATTTTCTATCGAAATTTGAAGTCGTTTACCGGAACTTTAAGAGCGTTAACTCCAAATTTCCGGTCGTAATTCTCGCCCGAATAGACAGGCAATAACAAGTTTAGTGCAATAATTTGAGTCTAGATATTCGTTGTGTGATATTGCCGTGTCAATGAGGTTGGTTGGTCGAAGTGTCGAAAATATCGCTGCCGTTCAGGCGTCCATAGCAAATGATCCAATTCAGTCAATTCCACTGGGCTTTCAAGAACTGGACATCACTCAGACCACGTTAAGCCGCATTTTACGTGAGGATCTTGGTTTACAAGATTAAGCCGACTCGAGAATTGAAGCCAATGGACCATTTGAACGTACGTGGCACGTTAGCCGATTGGACTCTGGAGAAGATGCGCTCAGATGATGAATTTCATTGCAAAATCATCTGCTGTTACGAAGCTCATTTTTGGCTCAATGGGTTCGTCAATAAGCAAAATATGCGTTATTGGTCGGGTGAAAATCCACATGTGCTTCATGAATCACCACTTCATCCACAAAAAAACACTTTTTGGCGTGGTTTGTATGCCGGCGGCGTTATTGGGCCATATTTTTTCATCAAAGATAACGACTGTCAATGACCAGCGTTATCGTGCCATGATTACCGACTATTTTTGGGCCGAATTGAAAGAAAACCACATGAAATGTGGTTTTAACAGGATGGTGCCACACGTTACAATCGATTTGTTGAAGAGTAAGTTTAAAAAACGTATTTTCTCAAGAAATGGGCCAGTCGATTGGCCGCCTCCTTCACGCAATTTAACGCCCCTAAACTATTTTCTTAGTGCTTCGTTGAGATATTGGTTTATGCCAACAAGCCGACGACGTTGGAAGAGCTCAGACCCAGCACTGAACGTGAAATAGTGACCGTTTCGGCCGAAATATGTGGCCGAGTCATCGAAAATTGGGTCCAACGAATCGATCGCTGCAAACGTGCCCGCCCCATATGAACGAACTCGAGTTCCATTCATAAATTCTTTGATTGTACTTCAAGCTGATAATAAAGTCGTTTTATTTAAAAAAAAAAGTTATCAGTTCCTATAAAATAGCAATCGGAAAACTTAAGACTGCTATAAACGTTTTACCAGGTTTTTCAAAAATTGTTTCCCCAAAGAGTCTATCAAAAACCTCAGAACTACTCAAACACGACTCAAGTAACTCCAAAAGTAAACACATTTTTTTCTCTTCAATTTTTAACGGCCACATACACGTCCTTTGTCGGTAAACCGACGCTTGCTCCCACCGTAGGACCTCGCATCGAATTTTCTTAAAATTCCCATCAGACCGGCGGCGTTCGCCCGCCCGCCCAACGTGCTAATTGAACTGATCGACATTCAATGGCATAATCACACCTTTCCCACAAATTAACCGGTTCCCTTTGTCTCTGATCCCTCTCTCCCGTCGGTTCCCAAAAAAAAAGAAGATTTCCCACTTAACACCTCCCCATCAACGAAGCGAGGTCAACGGAAAACAAGAATTCCAAACGAAGATCCATCCATCGGATGTGGAAATCTAAGTTCATTGACGAACGGGGATGAGCGTCTAAGTACAATGGCCAGCTTCGAGTCCGATAATTGAGCCTGCGGTGTTCCAGCAATGCGTGAGGAAGTCTTTGCTGCAACTTTGTTGCAACTGGAATCTCTTGAATTTGTTCTGGTTTGCGCGTGGACGCGTGTTTTGGTCGCCTGTAGGCGCTTGTTAAACTCCAGGATTGGATTTCTTCTCTCTCAATCTCCCTCGGTGACACTTGGGGACACACGCTCATGGCTCAATTGACTGCAAGTCTGGGGTGACCTTACAACATAAATTAAGAAATTAATTCCGTGCAACCTCGAGAGCATGTTTCCCGTTTGACATAAATAAATTTTATTTTATAAAATGCATAAATAAACTAAGTGACTTCGAGTGTCGTTCCCTTGAGGAGTCGTCCATGTGTGCGCGTCTGAGATATTTTTTTTTTTTTGCATTTTTAGCCGCATCCTGTTGACTCCGCGACTGCGGTCATTTATTATAAATTTGAATTGAGGAGCACCGGACTAGAGAGAGAGACCGGAGCAGATTAATTATTTATACGGCAACCAAAAACGAAAGCAATTCTGGAGGAATCTGTCTCGCGATTTAGTTATTTTCTCGATGTTGTTATTGCCGCGGTTCGACGGTGCTGCTCGGGCTTATTTATGGCAAGCACATGGATAGAAGACGGACAACCGTGCGGTGTGTCCCTGCGATGTTGGAGGGACAAGCGATGTCTGGATCCTAAATGTACGAGGGTGTCATTATTGCACGCAATGATTAAATCTACGAGGAAGGGTTACTCAAGTGCGAGTCGGTGGGAATGGCGGTTTTAAGGTCGCCTGCAATGCTGTGGAGGGTGTGCGGGAATTTAATTTGAATTTCAGATTCATTTGCCGAACCGACAACGACGACGGACGCACTGATTTGTCAACTGCCGCACTGGTAGATTCGTGAGGTAAACTGAGAGGAAGATTAATGGCGTTTATCTAGGACGTCAGGGTCGAGACTAAGACAAGCCTTTAATTGAAGGCTGAGAGTAGTGAATAGGCTTTGGTGAATTGAACTTGTCTCTGCTGCGCTTTTGCCGCATTTTGTGATGTTCTTGAACAAAAAATGGTCTGCGTAAAACGTTAAGAGTCGCCACCTCCTAGCACTAGCAAATGTACCTACTTTTGGACTTTTTCTTTTCTCTAGCGAGTCTTGCATTTTCAGAAAATCGTACTTCACTGGTAAAAGAACCATTCCTATTAGTTTAAATGCAAACAGAACAATTCTTTCATAGAAAAGCAACCTCCGGCTTTTAACAAAAGTTTAACGAACGCTCAACGAAACTTGTCGAAAGTTTAATGAACGTTTTGCAAAGCCCTTTCGAACATACAATGCGAATCCAGTTAATTTATTGAATCGGCCATTAAAACTGACCGAAGCGGCCATTAAAATGCAACGAAACTGAGAATGATTTTCGGCAAGATCGGCCATGTTGGTTTTCTTGGATTTTTTTTGCGAAGTATTGGACGAAGGGAGGGAGTGCAAAGGTGAGCTGTGGTACACGACAGAACTGTAGTTAAAAATCAGAAAATAAAATATTGTTACGAAAAAAAAAAGAATAAAATAATTTGAGGTTTCAGTTTAACGAATATTTAACGAACCTTTAACTAAAAATTGGCTAATATTTGAAAAATGTTTAACAAACTTTTTACAAATATTTAACAAACTTTTCACCAATATTTGACGAATTTATAACCAAGTATTCGACAAACACTTCTGAACAAGAGTTTTGCGAATTTTTAACGAATACCTGACAAATTTTTGTCAAATGTCAACGGAATATTGCAAGATTGCTCCATGGATGTTTGACGAGTTTACAACAAATGTTTGATTGATGTTACATAAGCCTTCAACTAAAAGTTGGCAAGTATACGAATCCTTGATGAATTTTCGACAGATTTCTCAAGAAGTATTTAACGAGTATTTGACGAATAATCAACGAAAGAGCTAGGAAAATGTACGACGAATATTTGATCAATATTAAGCTTTTGAGAAAGATTCAGCATTCAGAATGTTTACCAAAAATTAACGATTGATGTTTTAAATTGATAATTGATGATGAAAGTTGAATTGATGGTTGAAGAACGCTCAACAAATATTTTACTAATGTTTATTCTGGAAAAAAATAGGAAAAATTTGAAATGAATGTCAAATTGGGGTTTCTTCTGCAGACCTTAAGAATTTCACTAGGCCATTTTCTTTTGTCACTCCAAAGATCGGTAGCAACCTCGCCGCCCGACACACCTATTGACGACATCGTCTGTCAGAAGTTCCCCCTGTACCCCTCAAACCTATCACACACATTCCATCACTCGAAATCAAATAAAATAATTACCGTTGCCGCTCTTCGTTGCGTGGTGCCTCTTAATTGAGCTCCAACTCCAGTCGGACCTTATCTTCCCTCAATTCCGACGAAATCTTTCTCTCCCTCACCTCTCAAAAAAAAAAAAAAAAGATTTCCTCCAACTAAAGTCCATCAAAAAACAAGTCCTCATCGGTGGTAATTTATCGAACCCCAAGACATATTTTAAAAGAGGTTAATGGCATCGATCCGTGGTGATGATGCCTTCTTGTCTCATTTGTCGAATCTCTCTCCCTCCTTAACTATGCCCATTCAGTATTTTTTATTACTCCACTTTTATGTCCCGAAAATAAATAAATTGAAATGAAATGAAAAACCTTCCGAATCAACAAACAAACAAATCCTCACCGCTATTGCTCTATTAGTGAGACTCAACGAAAAGAAACATTTATAACATTTCAGTAAGCTTAATGTGGACTTTTAATTTCGAATTCTTGTCCCGGAATCACGACCCAATAAATTCCCTATAATTAATCTGATCAAATTTCAATTAACTATCCGTGTGTCACTTTTGGAATAATCGTAAATTCGATTTTCGGTTGTTGTCGTTTTCGTTGTTTTAAGGGGTCCCTTGTGGTCCGCAGAGGGGATTCACCAATAAATTAAAAATCACTTTATGACTTGTGTAGGTGGTGGCGATGGATACCTGGTGGGGACAGTTTTTCTTCTTCTTCAAATTGATTGAGAAATTAAAATTCTGGAAGGCTTCGCCTAGAGATTTATTAAAATTCCTTTCGCTTATCGAAAGGAGATATCTGTGGGAATGGTTGTAAAATATTTCTCTGTTATTTGGTGGGGAATAATATTTTTTTTTTTGTTTTTGGTTATTCAGAAGGAGGAAATCAAATTCATTAATGTGTGTGGTTTTTGATTGATATTGTGGAGTTTAGTGGTGCGCGTTGGTCTTTTTTTTATTGGTGAGTGACGGTAGTCGGTGGCTTCTGGGGTGT
Source organism: Syritta pipiens (assembly GCA_905187475.1). Classification (NCBI taxonomy): domain Eukaryota; kingdom Metazoa; phylum Arthropoda; class Insecta; order Diptera; family Syrphidae; genus Syritta; species Syritta pipiens. Next base: position 100,711,002 of record LR994571.1, on the reverse strand, counting down.
GCCTCCGGTTTCTGGAGACAAACTGTGTGCTGCTCGTGTGGTGACATTGACATCAATCAAGATCAAAGAATTTGATCGTGGGTTGGGGGAGAATGGTAGCCGTCAAGTCAGAGGGACTTTGGACTGACAGTTGGTTGAAAACGTGGGAGGGAGCCACAGCGGAGTTAATAGGAAAGCACAAACAATCGAAAGCAAAAAACAAGGAACTGCAAAAAAAAAACCATTTGAATTGGAATCTATGCATGACAATCATGGAAATAAAAACACAATTTTGTTTGTTAGAAACTAGAAGTAAAAAAAAAAAAAAACTGAAGTCGGTGGAGAGGCCTTAGGAATCCAGATCTCATTTCACCTTCCCAACCATTGCAGCGTGTTTCAAGCGGAGATAATGGCGATCAAGGAAGCCTTGTCGTGGCTAAAGTCATATAGCGCACTTCTATCACGATATGTACTGATAGTCAAGATGCGATAAAATCCATAAAGTCTTAAGTCAAAAACAGCCCTTAACTGCCGCAAATATCTTGACGAGATGGCAGAGCAGTTTAACATTCACCTCATCTGGATGCCGGGACACTCTGACATCTCGGGGAACTGCCTGGCTGATGATTTAGCCAAATACAGAACCAGTGAAACCGTCCAATTGGAAAAGGTCAGTCTCTGGAATTGGATAAGGTCAGTCTCTAACCTTATCCAATCCCTCTTGCTACCGCGCTCCTCTATATCAAATCTAAGACCATGGCGGTAACCAATTTTAGGTGGTCGAATGGTGCTACTTGCCGCGTCACCAGAGAATCTGGCCTACGCTAGATCCTGAACGCTCATTTAGTCTCCTAAGACTCAATAGAATTCAAGTTAGGAACCTAATCAGTGCCATAACTGGGCACTCCACTTTTAACAAACATGCCACCGGACTGGGCCTCCCAGCCAAGAACTTCTGCAGAAGCTGCAGAGACGAAGAAGTGGAAGAAACCTCGTTTCGCCTTTTAGGGACATGCAGCGCTCTCGCGAACTCTAGAAAGAGGCATCTTGGTCACTACTTTTTCAATAATCTCTGCGAACTAGCTGACCAGCATGAGCCGTATCCTCAGCTATATCAATAGCTCCAACTGATTTCTGGAGTTGTGGAATGTTTTGCATCCGCGCCACGTGGTATCACAATGGGCCCCGTCTGGCTGTGTTGCGCAGCCCACCACACAAGTTTTAGTGGGACTACAGCCCCATTTATTCGCTTAAACAAGCCAAAAAAAAAAGACTTAATCCTAACCTAACAGAAAAACTTAAACACTAGAGTGTAGTTTTACCGATTGGGATTGGTTTGGGGAGGCAAAGGAGACGAGAGAGAGTAGCGGGAGTGAGGCAACCAACCTACCTACCTATATATTTGCAATTGAAGCCACATTTTTGTTTTGACTTTTTTTGAGATAAAAAACAAAATTGTATTCCAGTTATGAGTGTACGTTCAATTTTGTGAGGTACTGTATGTCAATTGTTGGCAAAAATTGCTTTGTCAATTCATTAACAATGGAAATTTGACGAATGGCTTTGTGAGTTCACTAAAAACTATTTTCATTGCACTACCAATTTAGAATAGTCCCTGCCAATTTTCTAGTTAATATAAAAAATCGTCTTCTGTGAATTTCAAAAAGACGAATGGAAACCTAACCTTATGTGATGTATTTTACGATCGATTTTCAATCAATTCAAGTTTTAACTACAGTCGAATCCTTCTAAGTCGAGCTCCCTCTAAGTCGAATTTTCCTCTAACTCGAATTTTTTCGCTATATTTTGACATCCATACAAAAACCATCCTCTAACTCGAACTAATTTTGATGTCTCATGAAAGTTCGACTTAGAGGGATTCGTCTGTATTTTCTTCCAGGTTTTAAGACGTTTTTTTCTATCTACACGAATAGTTTCAATTATCACTGATCATTTGTTCGAATCTTCTTAACACAGACGTCAAATGGAAGTAAAAACTTCAAGTGATTCTAACGAAGCTCTTATAAAATCGCATCGGTATCCATCCGTCTATCTGTCGCTTTTTTCTATTCCTTTTACTGTTCAAAATGTATGCAAATCATTTGTTTTGTCTGCCATATACCAGTTGCCCCTTTCACAGGTCACAGTTAAAAAGAAATAACCGTCGTACAAAGAACTTTCTTTGGTACTAATTTAACAGCTGCTTAAAAAGCTAATTAAATCGTCTTAATGGCTTAACCCATGAGTCATTTGAAGTACTTAGTTCAGCCTAAAGGCAATCAATATCGACGATGGCGACCTTGACGATGATACAAGCAAAAACTCATTCTTTCGTCAGCTGGTGGCTGTCATTTTCTTATTTTTAGTGACGTTAAAGAAAAGTGAGGTTATGCACTGGTGCAAATATACCTTCGACGTTATTGAACGTTATTTTTATAATTTGTGTGCTGCTGTTATCTGCTACTTTGAGGTTAGTTCTTGTAAATAAAGCTATTAAGTACTTGTCTTACGTACGAAGTCACAGGTTGTTACTGACGCTTTGAGCCAAGTGAGGATTTAGGTCATGGTTTCAGAAAAATGGTTTCAGAAACTTCGTTTTATAGATTTTTTTACGTTTTCCAATTTTAGAATTTCTACAATACTTAGGCTCTAAAATAAAACGTGGGCGAAAAAAGAATTAGCCACAATCGTTTTGTACAAAAATATTTGTTAAAAACTAGCTGAAAACTTAAAAAAATTAAAATCTAGTAAATGTAACGAAAGCAATAAAGGCCTTCGGCTGAAGCTACTTGAAGTTTGCAAGTGTTTCTCCGATGTACAGCTGCGGTAAAAAAAATAGCACCATTACGAGACCCAAATTTCGTTGTGAAATAAAATTTATGCAAATTTATCCAACGAAATTTTTAATATTGTCACATTGCCAAACATATGGCAGGTAGCATTTTCCCCATACCCTCATCATTGCAGATTTGGTGTGTGGTGAGATGCTACCCTGCTCTGATAACGGCTCTATCTTTCTCTTCTCACGAAGAGAATGATAAGAGTTGAGAGTCTGGTGATCGAGGCCAGTAACTAAAGTAAAAACCGAGAGAGTTGAAAAGATGAAGTCGTATGAGTAAGTCGTGTAAATAAACAATAAAAGATAATTATAAAAAACTTAAATCTAGTTTTTTTAATTTTAAATTCAAAAGTTAGATGAATAACTTGATTATATGCAAGAAGTTGATATTAAGTTAAAACCACAGACAACCTAATATAGACACCCAACTGTACAGCGGCTATTTCCCCTCATCCATCGATGAATTTGACAGTAATTCACGAATGAAGCTAAAATACAGGAACCACATTGACAGTAATTCAGGAAGCACCGAACACTTACTCATAATTTTCACGCACATTTGTTTGATTTGTTATTCAAAGCACAATGTTATAAAAAACGCTGTCAAATAAAATCAAGGGGCAAGAGGAGAAGAATTTGGGTATCTGTATTGGCTCATTTGTGGTTAAAACAACACGTTGAAGAAATAATTTCAATTTTAATTCATAAACTTGTTTAAAAAACATAAAATTTCTTTAACAAATCCATTAAATGAGTCCAACTTAAAACTGAGCTATCGTAAAAGTCGAAAATTTTCTTGCATGATTTTGGTCTTTGTTAGCTATGACAGCTTCGCAACGACTCATTGAGTTCACTAAGTTTTGACACTTTTCAACTGGAATTTTCTCCCAAGACTCTCCCAGAGTGCAGAGTTGTAAAAGATTGCAATCTTTTGATTTTAAAAATCAATTGAATTCATACCCCTGATTTTTCAATTCATAAGTTAAATCTGCAACTAGACTGCAACATAGAAATTTCGCAATCTTTTTGAAGTCTTGATTGGAGCAATCCTTACGACCAATCTATTGATTGCAAATCATTGAATTGAATGCAAACCAGCAAACCTTACACCAGTAAGAAGGCCATTTTGGCCTTCTTACTGTTGTGCTTGGGGTAATTATCCTGTTGGAAAACTCACAAAAGCGGCAAAAAAGCTCAAACTTTCTTCTGTAGTGCAAAAAGATCTCCTGAACACGAAAGAAATAATTGAAGAAAAAATTATTTTGTGATAAAAATTTATTGAAAAGTTGTTTAAAAGAAATTAATATTAGGTTGTCAAATATCTCAAATATCCAAACTAATCATGCATAGCGTCGTTTTGTAGGTTATGTCAAGACTTTTCAAATGATGTATTGCGAGATACGAGCTCTGTAGCGCTTTGTACAGACAAAAAGGCGGAAGGGAGATATTTGACAACCTAATATTTCCGGAGTTATAAGCGACGACAGTTTGCTTTTGTCGGTTTTCAATTGACACTCGTGAGTATTTGCAAGGCTCTGAAAGCCGAGCTTAAAGAGTTATTAGTTCAGCGTTGTTGTTTGATATTTGGCACCATGGAGTTCCACTCAAGACCGAAAATCTACACAATAATTGTACAAACTTTTATATAAATAAGCTCGAGATTTTAAATGAAGCCACATAAAACATTGGACTAGTGAAATTACAAAAAGTTGGATTACAAAAGAAGTAAGACCAAAAGTGCCACAAAAGCCTTAAAAAACTGCGCCTGTATCAAAGTCCAAAAGAATGTTTCTTTTACTAGTCTGTCACAAAACACAATCTCAGTCTCGTTCCCCGAAAACCTATCCCATCTAAAGCGGTCCATTTAAACTTCATGATCACTTCACCGCGCATATCTAGAATGCCCCATTGTGCGAGATATGCGACCCACAAAAAACTTAAACCCACAAAGCAAGCAACCACACCAAATCCCATTCTCATCCAACCACACGCTCGTTTTGTATTCTCTCACTCGCTAGATGGATGGAAAGATACTCCGGCCATAAAGCCAACGATCCGCAGACGCCGATTCAAAGGTGCCCCTGCGAGTGCAGACCCCAGACCCCGTCGTCGTCGTCGTCATCACCGTCGCCATCGTCACCGCTGCGGAGCCAAACCAAAGGCAAATATCATGTCAATATGTCATGATATTATCCCATCACAGCAATAATAATATTTACCACGTTGGACCCTGGTGACATCACAGTCCCCCTTTCTCTCTGAATTGGTAAGCAGTGGCGCAGCGCGGCGCAGCAGCAGAATGACGCTACACCTCAACCGACAAGCGTTCTATCTATGCGACCGCTTCAGGGATGACGATCAACCTGCGCGCCCAGAAGAGAGAGGTGTATTGGAAAATAATATGTTCGGCCCGGCGGCAGAACGAAACGACCAACAACAGCAACAGCAACACGGACGAAGAGGAAGACGACGACATTGTGGCTGCAAGTTGTTAGCATAGAAATGCCATTATTATCTACCTCCCTTCCTCCCTCCCGATGGACTCTAGGAATCTGGAAACGCTAGAGAAAGCAGGATACGGCCCCAACAGGGATGGGCGCACTCGCAAGCCGGCGACCGAGAGACCGTCATAAAAATAACAACAGCGGAAAAGTAATAATAACAATAACGTTGAGCGCGTTCAGCGCCCAGGAGGGAAATTCAAAAGTTCGACCGGAGTTCCTAACGGAACCAGAAATGATTTGATGTTTGAGAACGATTAGAGAAAATCCATAATGACAATCGGTGGTGGCGAGGAGAGCTCTTCCCCTCGTCTGGCCCACGAGGACGACCACGGCAATGGCGACTGCAACAACGACGACGACGACGATGATGATGCCCAAAAGGGGGCATTACTGCCGTAGTCATGCACAACACCTCCGAGTAGAGACAGAGAGCTCGCAAATCTAGAACCAGGAGAAGAGCCGCAAAACTTCGGCGGTAATTGTAGCTGATGATACCACCGCCACGGAGGATGAGGCTGGAGCCCGAACTTTCGGTATGCGGGAAATCCCGAAAAACCAACAGACGACGGACGTGCCAGCGCGCCAGTGTTTGCACAACCAAATGAGCGTGTTCACATAGGTGTTGAGGGAAATCATTTATAATTTTTGTTTTCCTTTTTTTTTCGTGGATATTTACGGTAATTCCATAGACACCTCCATGGGAGAGTTGGTGTTTGCTCAGATTGCTCATCTTAATGGACGTCATTATGAGAGATGACGTGTCTGGCGGAGAGGAGTTCCTGGAGTAGTCGCCAAGTGGGCCACATGGCTTCGATTGCTTGGTTTCGGAGATGGGAATCAATTGAAAATTTGTACGTTTCCAAACGGGCGTGTCATTAAAATGCTCTTGAGTTGAGAAGAGGGTATGGTGTACATTTGAGGGAACGCACGATCGGTTGTGTTATTCACGCCCGAGATAAGTGTAAACGCAGGCAATGGATAGACTCAAAAAAATTGTTCTTAGCCGATCGATGAACGACTTAAGATTTAGAAAACATTTCTAATCGTTTTTTTAAGAAAATTTTAGTTTGAGAAGATGAGATCATCAAGATAATCAGCTCTTGCATTTTTCTCTCAGTAAAGACCACGCCCAAATTTGAAGGCTAAAAAATTGTAGTGCAAACCTCAGCATAGAAAAATCCCACCTGCCGTTCAAGTTATTTCTTTTACAAATTTCTATCTAATCACCCTCGTTATAGCCTCCATCTAACCGAGATCCGCTCATTGGCCTCATTCGATGCGCCCAACTTTGCTGGCACTCCCGTGAAGCCTTTCTCTCCAATAACCAAGCCAACTTACACTTAAGCACTCGCCTGAATTTTTGTGACACTCACTCATTATCGGCGTGGTGTACTTTCGTCCCCAGGAGCATCGTTGTCGGTTCCTTGTCTCGCATGCAAATGAGTCGCTGCCGCCGTGCAGAGCGGCATCACAATTTAATTTCATAATCATCCGCCGCGCAAATATCTCCGCCAGAACGGAGCGGAGTGAAGTGGAGTTTCGTGAATCGCAACCATTCATTAGCATCACCTGTGGCAATGCATCTAGCTCTCATCGTTCCAATAAAACTCCGGTGTATCAGTTAAATTTGTTTCTATTAATGCTCACTCCTGTTAGATTGCTCTCCGCCACCTGCCGCCACCCTCCGTTCAGCCTCTCGCCGCATATCGCTCGATCTCGAGGGGCATTTATTTTAATTTTTATTTCACTCGCAAGATACGACGATACCTTTGCCCATTTCGCCCGCCGCCGTCCATCCGTCGAGGATGCCCGACGACGACGCCCGACCCGCTGGAGGAAGGCCGAGAAGAATCCTAAGTAATTATAGCGTCGCATTAGACAATGCTTATCGCTTTACATATCGTATCCCGATACGCGAGGCCTTTGGGGTGCCATTTCAGGTCCCGCCACTACCGCCCGCGCGTTGCGGATGAAGCACAGCCGATCGACCGAGCTTGAGAGTGCGGCGGGACGAAGAATGCCAGCGGCTTAAAATTATAATTTTCTAGCTGCGTTCAGTTCTTTCGATCTGTGCGCGCGTTTGGCGAAGCTGAAACTCATGGAAGCACTGGGCATGCATTCGCCGAAGATCACGGAAATCGTAGAAAATTATTAATTTCTATTCAGTTTTGCCCCCGGTGGTGATGGTGGCGGTGGTGGTGGTGCATTTCTGCGGTTTACGTGCATTTCTCGGATTGGAGGTGCTACTCCCACTGGTTGAACTTTCCCCGGAGGAGGGGGCAACGCGCCGCACGACGCGAGCGTCAAAGGAGCGCGAGAGTGTATCCGAAGAAGGAAGACGTTGTATTTAATTTTATTGCATTTTTAATGAAGAAAATTAGTTATTAATAACCTATTAGAAGTTATGGGGTTTTTTAAGAGCCCAAAGGTCCATCGCCCGATCGCTCTCTGTGTCTGTGTCGGGGTCTATTAAGTTGTCGAATGCTGGGGCTCTTTTTTTTTCGGTTGATGGGGTTCGGCGATGAATCTTTTGACTGACACTCGTTTGAATGATGGCTTTTTGCGTTGGTTTTGAATGATGTGCTAGGTAACGTTTTTTTTTTTTTTTTGGGGCAAATGGCGCGGTTTGAATGTGGAGGAAGGTTTTCTTGACCCTCGGTCGGTATGAGACTCTTCGGTCGCATTCAAAAATTTCGAAAGTACATGGGGGCGGGGCAAACAGCAGCCGAAGAGCAAAGTTGAACCATGCCTCTAAAGATTTTTTGTTTTTTTTAGCAGATGGGTCCTGTCGGGTGGCATTTCTAATTTGCCTAATGATACCATTATTGCTATTCTTGCTCTATGCAAACTAAATCGTCAGCGTTAACATTTTATCCAATCGACTAAGAAAGAATAGTCTTACTGATGACGAACTTCAAAATATATGCAAGGAAAAAAAAATCTTTTTCAAGTCATTTTTGTGAATTTTAATAGTATTCAAAGTGCTCGGATATTATTCGAATTTTCATCAGACCTTCTTGTGAATGATCAGCTAGATGTTTTGATTGGCGAGGGCTGAAGGTCTTTCGTAATATTTGTTCAGATCTTAAATATTGTCCCCTGCAAAGAATGGGAACCTAAAGCTATGACTTCGTTAGGTCTCAAATTAAATATTACTACTAAAGAAGTTAAAAATAGATTCGGAAAAATATTTAAGCCCTTCGTTGACTGTTACGCATCTAATGATGATGATGATGAAGTCACAATGATCAAAATAAAGTTTTTCCGCTGTAGCTTTTCTTATTATACTTGAAGTTTTTTCCCAGGGCTTCCGAGAATGGCCCGACTTCTTAGATATAAGATTAGATAATTAATAAGATGAGTTTTGCTACCGAAATCTCTACATACAATAGCTGAAAATAATGATAGGACAGCAAAAATCGGGAATATATTGTTTAGTTTTTCGGACCCCTCGAAAGTCAATAGCTTGAAAAGTTCGAAAAACGCGAAAAAGTTAGGCTCTGGCCCTGTATGGGCTGTTTTGCAGATTATTATTTTTTTTTTCTTAAAGGTGCAAAAAAAATTGGGATGTCTCACTATTGGTTTACTAAAAAAAGCATTAATTATAAAAATTGAATAACATAAAAACCAGACGGCAATTCAAAACTCAACAAAAGTTTAAATTCCAGATTTTTGCTCGTCCCATACTTACTGTGACCTACTGTACCGAGGCGATCACTTTAGTTTGTTAGTCCTACTCTGCTTCAAGTATTAGGTTGACAAATATCTCCCTTCCGCCTTTTTGTCTTTTGAATTGTCCGGCTATGTACAAAGCGCTACAGAGCTCGTATCTGGCAATACATCATTTGAAAGTTCTTGACATAACCTACAAAATGACGCTATGCATGAATAGTTTGGATATTGCGTTCAATAGTTACAGACGTGTAAACATGGAGTTCACTTACGCCGAAATTCGCGCTATTTTAAAGTTTTCCTTCGTTAAAGGCAATTCCGCTAAACGTTCCGTGAGAATAAAGGTGTTTTGGGGGGATGGTACTCTATCACTTCGAACCGCGGAGGAATGGTTTCGATGATTCAGAGCCGTTGAAAACGACACCATGGATAAGCCAGCCGGCGGAAGACCTGTGACGACGAATACCGATCGAATCATGGAAAACATCGAGTTAGACCGGCATGTGGCATCTCTTGACATCGCCCAGGAGATGGGAGTTAGTCACCAAACCATTTTAAACCATCTGCAGAAGGCTGGATACAAAAAAAAGCTTGATGTTTGGGTGTCGCATGATTTGACGCAAAAAAACCTTCTGGACCGAATCAACGCCTGCGAAATGCTGCTGAAACCGAACGAACTCGACCCATTTTTGAAGCGGATGGTGACTGGCGACGAAAAATGGATCACATACGACAATATGGTCGAAGGCCGGTGAATCGTCCCAAACAGTGGCCAAGCCAGGATTGACGGTCAGGAAGGTTTTGCTGTGTATTTGGTGGGATTGGAAGGGAATCATCCATTATGAGCTGCTCCCATATGGCCAGACGCTTATTTCTACCATCTACTGCGAACAACTGGACTGCTTGAAGCAGGCGATCGACCAGAAGCGTCCAGAATTGGCCAACAGGAAGGGTGTAGTGTTCCACCAGGACAACGCACTCGTTGCTCAGATGGGAGGCTTTATCGCATCCACCATATAGCCCGGACATAGCGCTAAGTGATTACCACCTGCTCCTGTCCATGGCGAACGCCTTTGGTGGTGTGAAGTTGAACTCAAAAAAGGCAATTTTAAACAAATTTCAAAGACAATTAAATGAAATTGTATGCAATACAATTTTTGCTAGTTCCTAACATTCACAGGAGTCATCGGAAAGCTCTTAATATTTAAACTTTCTTTTCTAAAAATTTAAAAAAATACTTAAGCCGTTATTACTTGTGGAATATGGCTGCAGATAATAAATACTAAAAAACTTAATTTTAAGACCAAGTACTCTGAAATATATTCGAATTGGAAATCATTTTATTCGCTTTAGAAAACCACTGACTTTGTTCAAGCTACAAGGTTTATGCAAAGGAATTTCGAATTTTCATCATCGCTATCGGTTACTTAAGTCTAGATATAAGCTTATACAAATTTCACTCACTCATTTGGAGCACTCCCGAATAAGTTCTCAGCTATGTGAATTGGCATCTCACACAGCAAATGGCCCGCATCGTCCTCAGCGACTCACCCATAAATCTCCGCATGGGAAGACGAGGGTCAAGCCAACTCTCCACCGGCACTCCTTACAGACTTGGCCCATAATCCTGCCAATTTGATGGCAAAACAATTTGCCTCCATAAACTTTTCAACCACAAAACTCGAAATCGAAATAACAAATTGGCCATTTGCATTTGTGACTCTACCCCGTTACCAGGTCATCCAACTCTGAACCCTAAACTGTAAGTTCCCACCACATGTGTCTCTGCGTCCCAAAATAAGTGGGTTCCATCGCATCGAAGATCGCCCCGAGCACTGCGCATGCATCTATCATCGAAGACTTCGAGGAATTCCCATTCTAACCAAATCGAGGTCAAAACAAATCCTCACCTCTTGAGCCTGCCGCAGCTTCCAGCCGGGCGCGCACTCTTCCCGACCGATCAATGGAGGAAATTCCTTCAATGGAGACCGAACCAGTCTGCCGTCCACACGCGCAAGCCTCGCCATAAATGGCTGACATCTCGCATTACCTACTGTGCTTAGATTTATCCAATTGGCGCGGCAATAAATTATCCCAAACTCCAACACACGCGGTCGATCGAAATGCGCCTTGATTCCAGCCAGCAGGTTCTCCTCCCGTAGGGAGGCCTACTTTCACTAGCCGCCAAATTCGGCGGAAGTGTCTTGGCGGCTCTCGGAGCGCCTGACAACCGCCGTGTGCCGGGAGACTTGTAATTGAAATTTGCTTTTCGTTTTTCACTTTCGAACGCGGTCCGGAGATGCGCGCTGTCGTCGTAGAAAAATGAAAGGCAATTGCCAGCAGCCGGGCGAATCGCTTAATGAGTCTGCGGGATGGCGGTTTTCTCTCCGCGTCCGCCTCGTTGGGGGCCATGGTGTCAAAAGTACAAAAGTCTCCGCGAGGTGTAATTACACAGCGCATCACGCACGCGGGCAGCGGAGGCTTATCTCCGCGAATACTTTCGCCATAATCGAGATTTGAATTCACGGCACATTAAACGCGTGATATATGCCCCGAGGCGATGGATCAGTTGTTGTCTTTATCTCGATGACATGGGCGCGCTTGCGCGCACAGCGGCGGTCGTCGATTGTTTGCGAGCCTAGAGTTTTCACCGTGATACGAGGTTGAATCGAGATCATCTTTGCCGAGTTTCGGAGCAAATATTTTCGTTAGACGGCGGTTCCTCCTCCGCGAGGGACCTTTTGCGGGAAAAGGTTAGACGTCGACGAAAGTGTTTGCGGTATGAATGCGATTAGGCCAAATTATTTGGACTCGCTTTGGGGTGAAAGGAGCTCCACAATTACTGGGGAATTACACGCGATTCTGCGCCAGGGTGTCTGGTTGGGGTATCTGTCTGGATCTGGGAGATTATCTAGGATAATTAGATTTTAATTTATTTGAGAAATTGATGGAGACGTTCGAAATTAATTGAATATTTTTCTTTTCGTTTTTCTTTCAGGTAATGTCCATTTTGAAAGTTGTTTGCAGTCCGATTTTGGTTTGAGTAAGTTTCGGTTTGAAGTGATGTGTATTTTTGTAAAAGAGTGAACATTTTTTATGGGACTGCGATTGATTATTGGGCGGTCTTTTAAAATTGGTCTTTGACTTTCTAACCGTGGTGGAGATTTGCGTGTTTCCAAGTTTGGCAGACGGAAGAGCGGGTTGATCCAAAACTTAGTGACGGATCAAGAGGCAGTTATGACTTTCATTTTGTAATTTCTTGGAAAAAAAATAAATCAAACACAATTGGGGAGTCACAAATAGATGACATTTAGTCAGTTGAAACGTGGAACTAACGTCTGAACAGATAATTTTCAAAGAGTTGAGCAACGACTGCGACCGTATTTGGACTTCGACCTAAAAAACTAGGTCCATGGCTTGTTTTCGTAGCTTGTACTTTTATTGAATTTCTATTTTCATATTTAATTACAGACTTTTCTTAAAAATTTGTAGACGACAAGTCAGAGAATGAACAAAGTAGAAGGCTAAGAACAAACTAAAAGAGTTGAGCAATGAATTGGATTATGGGCTAAGTTTCTCAACTGTAATTTCCTAGCACACCTACCACACCTTCTGCTTTGAAAGAGTAATTCCTACAGACATATAAGCTTCAGAACTATACAGAGCCATCTATCTTAAATAGAACGTTTATCCGAACCCGAAAGATGGTTGGCAGCCCAATGGCCAGCTTTGGCCTAAGTGTACCAAAATTTCAAAATGTGTTTAATAAAATTAAAAAACAGTGGTTAATAAAAGTATAGTTTAGAACCTTCATCAAGTATAAGGTACAGAATTTTCCAATAAGAGGTGTTTTTTTGATGTTCAAAGAAAAGTGGAATTTTTTGAGATAAATTATCGGATGTTTATTTCAATGTAAAGAAGATATGCCATTAATAATGGAAAACAACATCAGCCAAATGGCTGCCTCGGCTAGGCCTACAGAGCTGTATCCTTTTCATCAAATTTTCCAGCACCAAATCGCAAGGTGGCTGCTGTACGCCGTCAATAGCTTCACGAATTCGATCTTTGAGGACTTGAATCGATGCTCTGCTGTTGGCGTACACCTTATCATTCACGTAGCCCCAAAGGAAGAAGGCAAGGCATTAAATCACAAGATCTCGATGGCTAATTGTGATCACCCCTTCGAGAGATAACACGGTCCGGAAACTTTCCCTGTAGAAGTTCGATCGTTTCGTTGCTTGTGTGGCACGTAGCGGCGTCTTGTTGAAAGTAAACGTTGTCCAGATCAATACCATCCAATTCGGGCCATAAAAAATCATTAACCATCTCTCGATAGCGCCATCCATTCACCCTAACTATTTCTCCAGACTCATTTTTAAAAAAGTAAGGTCCAATGATCCCGGACCATAAACCGCACCGAACATGGAGGGGCTTTTCAACAATAAATCTTGGGTTTTACGAGCCCCAGATGAGACAATTTTGCTTATTGACGTAGCCACCGAGGTGGAAATGGGATTCATCAGTCAAGATGATTTTTCGATGAAATTCTTGATCATTTTCAAGGACCCAATCAGCAAAGACACGACGTTATTTATGATCGACCGACTTCAGTTCTTGTGTTAACTGAACTTTATAAGCCTTAAGAACCAAGTCTTTATGCAAAATACGGTGTAATGGCGTTTGTCCGCCCAATTCCAAAGAACAACGAGGAATGGACAAACCTGGATTTTCTTCAAGACTTTGGGCTACAGCAGCAATATTCTCAGTTGCTCTTGAGCGACGTGCACGGATTTTATTCTTCACATCACTAACTAATCCCAACAGCTCGAATTTTCACACCAATTTCTGGTCCGACAAGGTGCTTCAAGACGATCCAAAAATTTTTCAGTTTTACGAACCTTCTCTGCCAAATTTTCACCATGTTTGTAGTGAATTTTAATAATTTCAGTGAGTTGTTGCAGCGTGTATCGTTCCATTTTTATTACTGACGTAGTTGCTACTTGCCAAGTGTCAGCTCAAATTACAGCTTCAAAAGTGACGTCTACCGAAATAGCGGTCTATTCAAAAGAACACCTCTTATGCTCAAATGTAGAGCAATTTTTTACTATTAACGAAGCTGCGAATGTTTTTCGATAAGGGTCATTCCAGGACCCCTCTCCAATTTGGCTCAAAATTGGTGGACTTACTTATTGACGTAGTTCAAATAATGGGACAAACAATTTTTGCTTAACTCGATATAGTTTGCGAGTAACGAAGGTCCAAAAGCTGATAAAAAGTCAAAATTCAAGATTTCTTTTAAATTTTAAAAAATCGTAACTTTGGTTCTGCTTATCACATTTTTGTAAATTTTGTCTTATTGAATTCAGAAAAACTTGAACTTTTAAGTAACCCACACAATTTTTATTTGCAAGGACGAATGATAGTTCAAAATGTCCTTTTTGACATGTATTTAATTTTCCTAATTTTTTTATATGTTGAAAACCAATATTCCGCCCATCTTCACTCCAAATTTCAAGTTGGGATCTCAATGGGTTCGACCAAAAAATATTTTTTAAAGAAAATCTAAATATTTTGATACACATTTTTATATGAAAAAAAAAAGTCGGGGACAGTACGATGACTTTGGCGTCAAAAACTGATGAAGTGCTTTTGTAAAGGGGGTCGAAAGCAAGCATTTTTTGCTATGGGGGGGATCTACCTCGCCCCGTTTAGGAGGCAGGGGCAATTTAAAAAAAAAAGAATTAGTTGACATTTTAAAAAATTATTAAAATACAACGACAACACTTACAATAAAGTACTATATCAGTTTTGAAAGCCAGAAACCAGTTCTGTAAACGTACATTTAAGATAAATTACTCATGTCCATAATTTTTGAAAAATTCGAAATTCGAAAAATTACAACACCTATTTCACTTTTTATGAATGGAAAAGAGACGAGGGCCAAAATTCGAAGTCCGGAATGAAAAAACTAAACAGAGAGTTCAGTTTAAAGTGCATTTATTTTCAAAACCCATTTTCCTTCCGATAAAATCAATTCAAATTAGATTGCAGTAGGTTCTTAAATCGAAGACACTCTTAAGAAAGCTCTTGTTATAAGAAAACTAAAAAAAGATCATTCCGTTGATGTCTTATTGAGTGCGAGTAATATAAAAATTCGCTCCAACTGAACTGAGATCTGCAATAAATTGAGAAGAAGAAGTATTTTTAAATGCATTCCCTCATGAAGGGACCATTGAAAATCCTTTCACAGCAAAATTACGAACGATCAGCACATCAGCCGCCCACCAACACCTCTGCGGCTCCGTAAATAACCATAGCCCGACGGCTCCTCTGCCCAGCAGCTTCTTCGCGCATATTTACAACAGAAAACCTCAGAACATTCAATTCTTCTTCGCCTCCCCAGCAATTACAATCATTTAAATCAAATCAACAACATACAGCACCCACCTACAGAATGCAGCACTAATTTACATTTTCACCAATCGGCCCTGTCAAGCCGAACACGACGGTGTCTGCCCTGCCCGGGATGCGTTCTCTGTCCGTTCACAACTCCGTCCAACTCCAAATAATGAAGATATCAAATTCGAGCCGAGCCAAGTCGAGCCGAAGTAATAACCAATATTACTGCGCCTATAAAAGGTTATTCCATCAAACACCGCCACCTGTGTGTGAGTGGATGTGTTTGTGTCGTCTTTTTTTATTTATTTTATCTCTCCTCCTCTTCTTTATCTCTCACTTCCAGAGAGAGACCCCTTTCTTTGTGATTGCTGCATGCTCTAAAGCCCGTCACCACGCGGGTAAAATAAATATCAAACCAGGTGAGGGGGAAGACGGTCCGATCAGGTATAAAACTAACTGAAAGTAACAAACAGATGAAATCAATGACCTAACAAGAACTTCAAACACAGAAAGGTGTACGGGAACGACCGACGAACACACAAAGATGTCCAAGAACAAGTGCAAGAAAAATTCCATCTCTCTCCTGGTTACCTATTTCTTTTCAGCGCGAGGAGAGCCTTCTATTATGTCTGGTGTTGGAAGAGGTACGCCTCCTCCTTTTCTGCCAGCGGCCAGCCGACATCCAAGCCATTCAAGCCATCCAAGTCATCCGCCAGCAGGACACAAAAAATGAAAAGAAAAAGAAAAACTCCCTCCATAAATCCTTAACTATACTACAATTAAGTTTATCAATTTATCCATTTTGATATCTTTCCCTCACTTATTACTCGCATTGCTTGCTGCGCGCTCAAATAGATTGTGTGCGTTGTTTTTTTTTTTGTTGTTGTTGGATCTCGCTTCTGCTCTGGGGCCGAGGTCCTCGATGTTCTACACGCGTGTTGTACACCGCCGAGGCGGAGGACAGTGGAAACCCTTTTCTCTAATTGGGACAATTGTGTGGCTTTGGCATCGTTCATATCTTTGACTATAAATAGTGAATTGATTCGCGTAATGATTTTTTTTTTTTTTTTTTTTGTGTCACATTCAACTGCAGAGAGACTCTTTTTCGTTTTTTTTTTTGGAGGGAAGACACAAAAAAAAGTGTCATTCGTGTTGGTATGTAGTCGGTGGTGGTTTGAGGCATGTTTGTCCATAGTCAGAGAAGAAGAAGTATCTAGGAACCGGGCAGAGATGGAAAAGATGATAATTGTACCGGAATGTGACTATGTGTGTGTGGAGAGTTGAACGGAAGGGTGGGGCTTGGGTCGTTTGTCGCTGACGTGTTGTCGGGATATGGTGGAAATTGAGGACGTCCTTAAGTTTAATTACTTTCGGCAAAGCGCTGAGTGTTGATGGTTGACAAGGCGGAGTTTTGAAGTGGTGCCGGGGAAATCAAATCTCTGTCAAAAGTATAGGATGTTTCAAAATTCGTTCAAGATGTGAATTATGTTGGCAATTTTCTAATTACATTTATTGAAATAAGGTTGATAGGATAGTACAAAAGGCAAATGAAGGCTTTACTAGAACTTGGTTTATTCGTAAAGTTGTCAATAGAATTCTCCAATAAGAGCTGGTCGATATCGAAATGGAAGAAAACAAGGCGTATGCAATAATTTTTCCTTCATTTCAAGGTTCTATACGATACACTACGCAATGTAGCAGATCTGGTTCAATTTAATTTTAACTTCTTTCATAAACTAAGGATCACAATTTCACTTTATTAAGCTTTGTAGGTGATCTGCTACATATACTTTGAAGGGAATAATCATGCCAATTTACATTGACTAAAATTTTGAATTACGTAAATGACGTTAAATTTTAAATTATTTTTCTAGTATTTGCAGATATTAATTATATTAGAAAATATTTTCTTAACAAAGAAAACAAAAAAAAAAAAACGCGCAGTGTAGCCCATTTAGCAAACATGCATGATTCATAAAATATGCTATCAGAAACTAGTTGCGCTGATTAAACTTAACTTAAACTAAAAATTTTTGAGGTCTCTAATCGAGACAAAAAGAATCCTATACCCTAAGAGGGACAAAATTATTCACAGTAAAGCAAATTTCACAGAAATCGGCGGACAATATATTCAAATATCTCCCTTCCTACAGAGCTTATCTGGCAATACATCATTTGAAAGGTCTGACATAACCTACAAAACGACGCTATGCATGATTAGTTTGGATATGAGCTCTGTAGCGCTTTGTACATAGCCGGAAAATTAAAAAGACAAAAAGGCGGAAGGGAAATATTTGACAACCTAATACGATAGCCATTCTTTCGTAGATCCTGCGCGATTTCCCCATTTTTAAGGGCCAAAACGAACCCTGCATTTCCAAATTGATCGCGTTTTGCGTTAAATTACATCCCAAAATATCAGTAATCTCAAAACTTTTCAAAATTTCATCCACGAAAGCCAAGCTGCGAATCCGTTTTCAATCTATGCGGCCTCATACCGTAAAATGCCTATCACCAGACATTCAGGATTTGGGTTTTTTTCGTCAGAGGTGTAGTAAATGTCCTAGAGAGAGAGAGAAATATGTACTCATTTGTGCACCTCACTGTATATAAGATTTGAAACAAACTTTTTCGATAAACGAGAAATCGTCAAAAAACTGGGCGTGCAAATACTTTTTTGATTGACTGTATATTGGGCGGCGTAACAGCCCGTTGAGAGCCAGAGCCTAGCTTTTTCGCGCCTCCACTTTGTTGTGCGCGTTATAATTTTGTCACATGTGGAGGGGACCTACTGTTTAATGCCGGTTCCGAACGGCGAATTGCGAAAGCTTTTCATGACAGAAGTACTCCAGGAAGGTTGCCAGTCGTTCGCTGGAGGTGGGGCCGTGAAAAATGTTTGTGGTGTTTTTTTTTTCCCGAGCTGGATTCGAACCCGGGTACTCTCGCTCAACAGTCCGACGCCAACGGCGCCCACACTTGACTTGATTGACTGTATATGATTGATTTAATTCGTTATTTTGAAATCTAAGAAAAGGGTAGATCGAACTCGATTTATTTGAATGTGCACCTACAGAGCCAACTGTTTTTTTTTTTCAAGCCTTCGCATAGCAATTACGAACAAATCCGTAGAAGAAAGTATCCAATATGGTAGCGCAATTTTGAAGTTTTAAGCAGCATAACATTTAATTCATTTTATAAAGGGTCAATCGTTTCGGTTTTTAAAGTGTAAGAGTAATATATTTTTCTATTTATAAAGTATTTTAGTTAACCAATTCATTTGGGTTTCTTGAATATAAAGGCGTCGGGAATCAGGTGGTTGAGCAACGCTTCGGTGAACTTGGCCGAGTCTGAAATAAAATATAAACAAACAAATGAACAACTGGCTCGCCAAAATCTACTATACTAGTATCTACTATTAACTACGGCTGAACACATTTGTTCAGTGAGATAAACTCACCCGAAACCATTGCACTACACACTACTTTTACCACGCACTCGCAAGGACACAACTGAGGATGATTCCGTGAGTGAACAGCATTTTTATACTGCTGACAGGTCTTCAATCTGTCCTTCCGGCGCTCTAAACTACGGAAATACCCATACTCAAATTCTACCAGCGACCGAACCCTTTCTCGCGTCGCCACCAAGGTTCGGAGGGTTTTTCCCATCCTCTTCCTTTTCCGGTCACCCCGTCACAAGCCGGGGTGTCGCGCATGTATCCGCGCCGGCGTGCCGCCTGAAAGCCAAACAACAACATGCGTCTGGGTTTTCGCCGACGACTGATGGTTGCTTACAAAAGTAAATAAAACAACACAGCGAAATATTTTTGATAAAAATAATATTTTTTTATAAAGTTTAGAATTTGCCATTAAAAGACAATATCAATGAAGTAATTTTTTGAGGTAATTTTTAACCACTTTTCGCATATTTCGGAAACAACTTGAGCAATATTAATTTTGAATGCATCTAGGGTTCGGAGATTATTCCCGTAAATACGATGTTTTGTATAGAAAAAAATTAGAAAATCAATGTCAATTACAATATGATCTTGGTGATCAATTGACGTCGCCAAAAAGTGAACTTAGGTAAGCGGGTAGATTGTGAACCCCTTGTGTTACCCAGTAGGGAGGATCTCGGCCCTTTCCCAACTTGTAAGTCCTATTCATTTGTGGACCGATCCGTTTGGTGAAACCGTGAGCTTACGCGAAATAAAGTCATAATTGTCAATTGGTGTTGTGTAGCTTGTTGCTACGTCTTAAGGTGACCACATATCGTTCAAGTTTCACACCCGCACTTTAGCAAACATCTCCAGAAGATGGACGGCCAAGTGATCGCAAATCGTATGATCTTTGTAGTCAACTCAAGTCATCTTCACGAGAAATGGCCCTTACCTTGTTACGAATCCATTGCCGTCTGGTTATCTTATTATGTTGGTGAAAGATGGCTCTGACTCTTCTTCTTAAGAATTGCTTAGAGGTTTTTTATCAGTTTTTGCTCTTTATTTTTAATTATTTACCAATTGTAATATGTACATTCTTTTTAGTTATATCTTTGTCAGTAGTAAGGTTTAAAGTAACCAATAAATTGTGCAATATAAAAAAAAAGAAATAAAAAATAATATGCGTAGCAGCCCATGTCCTGGATGGGCATAGCTTGTTCGCACCTCCACTGTGTTGTGCGCGATATAATTTGACACAAGTGGAGGGGACCTACTGTTTAATGCCGGTTCCGAACGGCGAATTGCGAAAGCTTTCCATCACAGAAGTTACTCCAGGACGATTGTCAGTCGTTCGCTGGAGGTGGGGCCCTGAAAATTGCGTGTGGTGTTCTTTCCCCGGGCTGGACTTGAACCGACAGTCCGACGCATTAACAATTAAGCCACGCCGCCCACTATTGTGCAATATTCAATTTAAGAAATGTATATTTTTACTAAAAAAATTAAATGAAAAAAAGTCTCTGTAAAAAAGCTCCTAATTTATGGCAATTGCTTGGAATGCTGAACTTCATTTGCCTATTTTTTTATAGTTGTATCTACCTGAAACGATCGCGACAGAGATGGTTGTAGAAGTTGAGCATTTGGAGTAATGCTTTCACCTCTCACGAAATGCTGGCAACTATTGCGATATAGCTTCTAATCTGGCTGGAATTCTATGGCTATCCTTCTATTTGGCGAAATTTGTGAGGCGTTTTTCGAAAGTGACTAGTTAGCTAGTTAGTGTTTTGTCTATGTATAAACATTTGAAAATATTTTAAAAACTTTAGACATTCGGATATCGTCAATGACAGTAAAGTGCTCTTTGCTGGCATCAAAGTTTTATTGCTGATTCGAATTTAAAAAGTCGAGTCTTATAGAAGATAATAAATTTCATTGAAAAATCATCGTCTTCTTAAAGTGAATTTATTAAGATCTTTTGTGTCGCAGATAATTTAACCTTCAACTTCATAAAGCTTTTTCCAATCCAAAGACCTTCACTGTTTGGATAAGCAATTTTCTGATTTATCGATTCACGCACTGATCCTCTGATCCTCTGAATTAATTTAAAATTTTTTTTTTTATATTATGGTGCGTGTTAAAGGGGTTGGGGCTACCCTTAAGTATCCTGTTTAGGACACAGCACGGGCCGAAGGTACCGAGGGAGAGATGGAAAGAAGGTACCGGTGCGCGTTGGTTTTAAATGTTGTCATGTTATACTCAGATGGGAAAACTGAGTTTGAAGAGCATTCCATAATCGTGTGGTGCGGCTAAAAAATGAGTCTCTGAACTTTACCGTACGTGTCCGAAAGCAGGATTAAAATATTAATAATATTTTATTTTAGTTATTATTTTAATATGTGCACACAGTTAAGTCTTGTAACATTTAGTGGCATCAATGATTGAAATTTGACGGCAGAAAAAAAGAAAAAAAAAACGAAAAAAGCATGGGCGCCATCACCATCAGCATCGACCCATGTGTATCGAAAAACCTTTTACAAAATTGCGGTGTTCGGATTATATTCAAAATTTTGTGGGCTATCTTTTAAACTTGAAAGTCGGTCGATAAGCAAGAGGCCTAAATTTGATTAAAGTCTCCATGGGAACTCCAAAAAGCAGAAATTTGTTGAGAACAAGTGGACGCCGACTGAAGAGTTAACTTAAGAGACTCGACGTGCGAACTGTCCATCTGAATTTCTAAATTCCCATGCCTATCCGCTCCAAAAAAACCCTCGATAGAGTCCGACAAACTTATCTAAAATACGACCACTCCTATCTGCCTGAATTGTTCAATCAGGATGACCTCTTCTCCGATTGGGAAATTTCCCAACGACATTTCACTTCCTCCACTCATCCATCCATCGACCGCTTCTTATCAAAACATCACACGAAATTGAATAGATCCCCAAACCAAAAACCACTTTTACGGCATTCTTAGCCGGAGCACTAAATAATTAAGAAATTACCACCAAATAAACTTCACTCACGACACGTCACGTCAGAAATAGAGAGAGGACAAAAAAAAAAAGGAAAGGGGCTAACCAAAAAATAAAAAAAAAAATCGAAAAACGAATAAATGTTGTCGCCTCAAAATACCCATATCCATGTGCGTGATTTGGTTAGGTCGCCGCTTAAAAGCCCTTATCTCATCTTCTTCTTCGGCCTCTTTTGTCTGCCGAAAAAAAAAGAAGAAAACCGAGCCCACGTCCCGTCCAAAGGAGAGAAGAGACAAGGTGTACGGCATACACACAGCCCACTTGAGAAAAGGAATATTTAAAATAAAAATAAAAGAAAAGAATTTATTATCCCTAGGTAATGCACCACAAATAATCTCGATATCTCATCAAAAGAAAAATGAATCTCACGTGAAGGCTTTTAGGAGAGAAATCTTCCAGAATCGCCACCACTGCCTGCCGCCACCATCATCAGCATCTTTCTTCCTCATCATCGTCGTCGTTTGAGTCGCGCTGCGCGTCAGCGGGACGGGAGCAACAGCGTTGCTTCCAGATTGCCGCGTGCGAGTTTGCAGTCTGTCTGAGAGGGAGTCTGGGGGGGAATCCGGTTCTTGAGCTTTTCGGTGGTGCTCTGGTCGATAGTCCCTGGCCTGGCCTGTGTCTCATATTTTTACACTCTCTCGCTCGCTCATCTTCAGCTTTAGCTGCGCTCGATTCGTAACACCCGCGGCCCGTACCAGCCTCCCGGTGCAGGCTCTCTGCATGGATGGGTTTGGGTTTGGTCGCTTCGTTTTTTTTTTTTTCGTGTTATTTTTCCCTTCTTTGGTATTTCTTCTCCTCACTTCATTTGCCATTCGCGTTTGTGTGTTGCGCCTGCGCCTTTGCCTGTGCCTGGTGCCTGCTCCTGGTGCCGATCGCGCGCGCAGGTTTTGGTGTTCTTCTACCGCGGGTTCCGTGTTATTCATGTTCGAGTCGCAGCAGCCGAGTCTTATTTTTGGCCGAGCATTGAGGAACTTGTATTATTATTTTTATTGTTATTGTTGTTGTTGTTGCTGTTGTTGGTGGTGTTGCTGTTAGCGGTGTTGGTTTCGTTGGTTTCGCTGTTTTTTTTGTTTTTTTGTGTTCTTGTTGGCTCTTGGCGTTGGTTCTGCCGCTCAGTGGTGGTGGTTATGGTGTTACCAGCAAGCTGTCGTTGCTTGTATACCACAATGCGTACTCAAGATACAATAAAGTGCGTCCCACAATGATTTCCTATTTTTCTTGACCTTATCTTTGGCTACGACTAATAACACGATCGTTGACTTTTCTGACACCTTGGACTTTTGTCTGTGTCGAGGGGGATTTTCTTTTATTTTTATTTTTTTTTTCTTTCACTTCTTCTTTTACTCGGCTGTTGTTGTGTGTTTTGAGGTTTTTCTCTGAAATTCGTTGCGTGTGTTTTTGCTGCGTAAAGGGGAGTTAGGTTTCGGTCTGGGAATGAGAACTTTTTTCCAAACCAACGCTATCAGTTTGGGTGTCGACAACTTAATTAGTTTGGCTAAGATTGAGGAGGAGGGGGTTTTCGATGAGGTGCAATATGCAACCTCGAGGTTCAGATGGCGATCTTCTTTTCATGCAAGAGGTGGTACTCCACCTGGTGGTACTGATGCTGGGACGAAGGTTAACGTGGACAAATCCGAGGTGATGGTCATTTCTAGAACGCCTGTGCAATGCACTCTGCAGGTCAGCGGAGTTCCATTGAAACAGGTGGAGAAGTTTAAGTATCTCGGGGTCTTTTTCACGAGTGAGGGGAGGAGCAATACTGAGCTTTCCTGTAGGATTGGCCAAGCTGGGTCAATTTTGAAACAGCTTGGAAGGTCTGTCATCAGGAAGGCCGAGCTTGGGGTGAAGGCCAAGTTATCGGTGTTCAATTCGGTATTTGTTCCAACTCTCACCTATGGTCATGAGATTTGGGTAATGACCGAAAGAATAAGATCGCGAATACAAGCTGCCGAGATGAGATTTCTGCGTGCTGTTGTAGGAGTTACTCGCCGAGATAGGGTGAGAAACACGACAGTACGGGGAGAGCTAAACGTTGAGCAGCTTCTTCTCCGAACGGAAAGATCCATACTTCGATGGTATGGCCACGTGGCACGAATGTCCCCTGCAGTACGACTTCCGAGGCGTTCCTTGAATGCGACTCCGTCAGGTAGGCGACCGCTCGGTAGACCCAGGATGAGATGGTTGGATCAAGTCCAAAAGCTCGCCTGGTTACGCTTGGGCATACCCGCCGAGGAGTTAGAGTCGGCGGCGGAGGATCGGGATGCCTGGAGATCTCTTTTGCGTGCACTGCCCCCGCAACCCCTTTAGTGGAACATGCGGGTTAAGAAAATGATGATGATGATGATGAGATGGTACTCCAAAACAAGTGGGAAATCGTGTAATTGGAGGGACGTTCAAGAGGGGCCCTGTCCAGTCACAGAAGTTGTCGCAGTGATTCATTTCATTTCATTTTATTTTTACCAACATTTTAGTTCAACTTTATTGGAAAACCTATATGGTAGACATTAACTTCACTAAGCTTTGCCAGTTTCAACCATTTTTGTAAGAACCAGCTTAGCTCTGCTGAGCCAGTCTTAAGCATTTTTCTATAGCAGGTAACATGCTTAGAGGTGGCAGTGCTCTCAAATACAAATGATAAGATAAAGCTCGTAAGAAAGAAAGAGGACTAGAAAATGATTCCAGAAGTCATATGCTTCATACAATAAGAAGCATTTTAAAGTGGTTTAAGAATAGATTTTGTGTTTCTGGACACAGCCATGCCCTCAAAAGCAATCTATGTGTCACATAATTGGTTTTCTCTTGTTCCTAAACATTAATAAACGTATGAGTGACTAAGGTTAAGGAACTTGAAGCAATGAAAATCTCAAAACAAAACAAAAAAAAAATTCAGAAGGGACAAGATGAGCAATTTGTAAATGAACAATGTGTTGAGATTCAGAACCGTTGAGCAGATGCAACAAATTGGCTATAAGAGGCTTACAGCAACATCTAAGTCTTCACTTACGGCGAAGGAAAGACCTCAGCGTAAGACCTCATTTTCACTAAATACGGACTGGGCTGAGGCAATAAAAAAATGAAACTGAGTATTGAAACCAAACGCAAACAAAGTGCTCAAACGTAAAGTAATCAATGGAAACAATAGAGCTGTTCAAAATATCAGGGAATTGAAAAATTTTAGCAAAGATTTTGATTTTTATTTACACTTACAATTTACGAGTCTTCAATCTATTTTTCCTAAAAAATGAGATTAAAGACTCGTATTAAAAATTTTATGTTTAAAGGAAAAATTAAAATCAAACTTTGTAGGCAAAGTGGCGCAATTTTTCAAGCAAATCCATTTTTTTGTGTGTATTTAACGGTTCATAACAATTAGGAAGTTTAGGTTTTGGAAACTGTTAAAACTTTTATAAAGAAAACACTTTAGAGGTTAATGTTCGCAGATATAGATTTTTCAATGTTAAGAACTGCCTCCGTTGTTTCTTAAAAACGCTCTTTGTAAGATGTAAAAGATGTGTGAAATGTTAAAGACTTAAATCTTTTGACTTTAAAAATCAACCGACTTTATGCCTCTGATTTTTCAGTTCATAAATTAACACTACAAACCAGACTTCAGCATTGAAATCGCTTATTCTTTCTGAAGTCTTGATTGGATCAGTCTTTACGACCAATCTTGTTATTCACCATTAGCGGCGTTATAGCACACGAGGGCCAGAGCCTTGGTTTTTGTTATTGCGAAAGCTTTCCGTGACAGAAGTACTCCAGGAGGATTGTCAGTCATTCGCTGGAAGTGGGGCCGTGAAAATTGTTTATGGTTTTTCGTAAAACAATCGCAATTGAGAATTTACTCAATTGGTAAGCCGAAACCTTAGCAGTTTGTGCTAGATAAATGTTAGCTTATTAATTTTAATTGTAAGGTAACGAATTATAATAATAATAATAATAAATTCTCAATTGGATTGAGATCAGTGACTGAGGAGACCGAGAAGTTGCACAAAGACTTGATTTTGTTGAAGCTAAACGCTCATCAATTTTTCTTAGTGACTTAAAATCATTGTCTTGCTGAAAATGCTATTTCAACGGTTCTATTTATATTGGTCCAAAACCAATCCAAGAAAAGCCCTATATCATGACGCTTCTACACGTGTTTCACGACTTTCTTTTTAAACCTGCGGACATATGTGCCTCTATCGGAACTATGTAAATTTATTCAGTTTCATAACTCAATGAATTTAGCGAATCATCTTTTTGGGGTCATTTGGAGTGGCAGACTCATTTGTATGAAGAAGCAAGAATGTTGCGATCTTTTAACTTGTCCCTTGGAATTTAAGGAATTTAAACTATTCTTTTATACTTAATACCTAGTTTTAGAACGAATATGCAACACTGCTGCCGTCCAGATGTTGCTAGTCAGTCATGGTTTCAATCTAAGCTGCACTATTCAATCTTGAAACAAAATTTAAATCAAAAACACCAGAAAAATATTAAGGTCTATTAAGTGATCTTAGCCTTTTCTTAAATTTGTCAATACTCACGTGGTTCTCAGTAGCGTCCATTGCTCATAATGAAATTTGTCCCATTTTAGGTCATCATCATCATTGGTGGCGATACAGCTCATGAAGGGCCAGAGCCTAGCTTTTCGCCCATTTTCGTCACATTTTGGGTACTAAGGTTTTAAAAAGCTCGTAATTAATAAGATACGGAAGATCTAGGCTGAAATTTCAAACACAGACAGTTGAATGCTCCTTAGCACCTTGAATTAAGACAAAATAAACAACAAAAGCGCTTAAATAACTGATGTTGAAGAAGTTTTTCGTGATTTCAAGTCTCTTGATGGTTAAGGCAGTCAAATTTGAGGGGTGAATCGCCACTGGGTGGGATCTGCACCGCTAACAGCTTACAAACTATTTATGGAGGTGTGTGTTTCCCGACAGCCAAAGATTTTCTGTGTCGGTGGTCTTCGACAACCAACTGAAATCAAAATCACCTTAATCCGCACAACAATTGTCCAAAAAGGTCAAACCCTTTAGGTAATTCTGATCATAAATTAGGTTTCCCAACCTCATCACCTACAAGTCAACTCAAATCCCCAAAAAACGTGCGCACATCGATCAAAACACCAAAAAAAGAAAAATATAAATCGTTCCGATTACTACTGCCCTCCGAAAAAAAAGAAGTGAAAAGCCCTGCCCTCAGATCTGTCCACACTTCCCAAAAAAAATAAACCCAAAACTTTTTACGATTCATAAATCTCTCTCCTTCCCCTCTGGTGTCAAATAAAAATATTTCTGTTTACGGCAGCGAAATTGTGGCCTTTTATCTGTCCGCACCACTCACTCGTCTCTCGTTTCGGTTTGTTGCATGTTACAAAAAAAAAAAAAAAACATATTCAGATAAAGATATAAAATAGGAAAAAAAAAAAAGAAAAACTGAAATCTAAATTTTACGACCGCGACTGTAATTTATGAATGAAAAGTATTTTTTAGGAAGCTTGAACTTTTATTGCATTTATTGCTGAGGATAGAAATGCTGCTGCTGCTTTATGGCAGCATAACCGCCGGATAAGCAACACGAGTTTATTGAGGGTCTTCTGAGTGGACTTCATTCCGGAATTATGATGTCATCGATCCATTTAGCTGCAGGCTTTTAGGATTCGATTTCTCAAAACGGTTTAGTTTTGTATCTGTGGGTATGTGTGTGTTTCAAGAGCTTTCACTGGAGTTTAGTTTGCCACCGGGGTGCTTCTCTTTGATCGTTTATTGATTTTATTGATCGATCGAGGTTGTAAAAGAGAAAATATTGATCTTAAGTGGCGATGAAGTAGTCTTTTACAGTTGCAATGTCTACCGTTATATGGCACCTAATTCAGGGGGGGGTTCTAGAGTTTCAATGATTGAGGTTAAAGTTGAGTGATTCGGGGAGGATTCATGGTTCTGTGAAGACACCGTATCTGGCGTGGAATTCTAGACTCGGTCAAGTTATGGATAAAGATGTTGCCAATTTGCGATCTTTGATCGTAATCGTCCCTATATACAAAAATCTGATGTCACAGGGTTTGTACCGGGTAAACTCGAAAACTACTGAACCGATTTTTATGAAACTTGATTTTCTACTTGAAATTTGGTCTTACTTAAGACATAAGATAGTTTTTATTTCAATACATCATCTCAATATTTGATTTGATATCTGATTCAAGTTAGTGCGGGAACAAGGTCCTTTGACGATGTGAAACTGTTACTGGAAAGCATTTTTATAACTACAATGCCTAACGAGGTTAATTATTTGAGACATGGTTGATAATAAATCAAACTCGGCAATCAGTGTCAGCTTTTGAACGATCAGGTTTCGGCTCACTTTGGCTTAACAGTCAAATTAAGCAAAAATTGGATTGCGGGTTTGATACCAAAGCACTTTGTGCCCCAACTGAGAGTGCGTTGTACTGGTACAAACTTTCGATGCGCTAATTATTGCATTTGTTCTGACATCCACCATTTAAGACAGTTTTAATGACATGATTAGGCTTCCATGAGTCAAAAGTTTACCTAGTTAGTTCCAGATCATTAGTCTGATGCTTAAGCGAACGACCTCGCTTTGACATTTCTTCATTTTCCCGTCAAATTTGACAAATTCCTTGGGTCGTTTAATAGTGAAACCCATCCAAACATCTTCTCTGCATCTATCCACCACTCTCCATCACTTTCACCACCGTAACTCTTCGAGAAGGACACATGTCCACTCGATCCCCCGTGAGGCATAACAAAGCGAGCCTTAGGCCCCCTTTATGAACACTTGGCCAATTGAAATTCATAACGTCCACCAATGAGCAAAAACTAATTAATTCTGCAAAGCATTTGTCTTTTTATTTTGAGAACACATTAAGACCGTGTGCCGTGACGGGAAAAATAATTTTTTTTTTTTTTAAACACAAACCGCTTCCAATCGAACAGAGGTGATCGGGGTTATTTGTCAACCGTTGCAGATACCTCGTCGTCGAAGCTCCCCCCCGCCAATTGAAAATGGATTATAGACCAGAGATTGTGCGTACAGTGTTCGCGTTTGCGCTACGCTGTATTTATTAAATTAATTATGCTTAAGTGCGGCATGTCAGTACATGTACTTGGTCATTTCGATAGATGGCGATTGATTTCAACCGGTTGGTTCGAGAGACAACAATCACTACAATCGATCGTGTCGTGAAACAGAGAAAAGAGAATGAAACTGAATTATTATTGTTTGTCATTTGATTGATAACGTTGGTTTTGAGTTACTGTGTTGTGGGTTGTTGTTTTGAGGCTGGGAATGAGACAGGCTGCGACATTTATTAGCGAGCATGCTGTCACAAAAAGGTTGTTACATGTAGATTCGTCGTGAGAGATTTGCTACTGGGAGTTTATTGAAGTTGAAGTCGATAGGTGATTGGTTTGAAGGCTAATGTGATGCTACTCTACAGAGATGGAGGATTGGTGGGGTTTTTACGGCGGAGTGGCGCAAGCACGTCAGTTTCTTGGCATTGACTACAGAGGCTTTGGAGCAGCAAGATTTATGAGTGAATTGACTGAAATTACTGCCAAAGTGAGCACATTGTGATCATGTGCTGCTACTTAAAGCGAAAATGCAATCCAAAACCAAAGAGTTGATCATCGAAGTGGCAAAGATCGGTATTGAACTGGCGACGATCGGTACTCAAATAGTGAGGATCGGTGTCCAACTGACGAGGATCAGTATTGAACTGGCGAGGATCGGTACCGAATTGCCGACGATCAGTACCGAAATGCCGAGGATCGATATCGAACTGGCGAGGATCAGTACCGAATTGGCGAGGATCGGTACCGAACTAGAGAGGATCGGTACTCAAATAGTAAGGATCGGTACCGAATTGGCGAGGATTGGTAGTGAAACGGGGGGAATCAGTACCGAACTGGCGAGGATCGATATCGAACTGGCGAGGATCGGTGTCGAACTGGCGAGGATGAGTGCCGAACTGGCAAGGATCGGTACTGAAATAGTGAGGATCGATACCGAATTGACGAGGATCAGTATCAAACTGGCGAGGATCGTTACTGATCGTGACTTTCATTACTAAACTTCCAAGTGCATTTACAGAGCTAGTGAGGATCGTTGCTGAACTTAAGAAAAACCTTGCAATGCGCGTAAAATCATCAAACACAACTTCCAATCAAACTGAAATTAGTTGCCAAAGCAAAGAAATAAATTGACCCTGAACAAGATCACCAAATGACTTCCCCGCCTATCTTCGTCGCTACAGAGAAAACATTTCCAACAATTTAAATATAATAGCAACTTAATGAAAAAAAAATCACACACACACACAATTTCCGCACGCAGCAACGCTGCTTTAAATCCCAACCGCGAAAAGCGACACGCACACACCAAACGCCGCTCGCAGATTCGTTCCTGATGGCCATGGCTCTGTCTGCCCGTGAGGAATGCATTTAAGTGATTAATTAAACAGAGTTTTTCAATTACCATTTATTGATACAATAAATCAATTTCTGGTCTGCACTCCGCCACTAGTTAGGTCGCCCCTCCCGACCGTCGTCACCGTCACCGTCGACTGCGTCGTCGTGGTCGTCGTCGTCTTATCATTGGCACTTGAGACAATAAAACAAAACCAAAAAAAAAAAAAAAAGTACACGCTTAATGAGTCGCGCACTGGTGCGCGTTGTCCTCTCCTCGGTGGCGGTGTGCCGCTCCCGGTGACCAGCGCGAACGCGCCCGGCCTTCTCTCACATGCAGATGGAGATTTTCCACTTATTTACTACTTAATCTTTTCATGTCGAATGTACGGCGCTGCTGCTGCCCGGTGCCGTGGTGTGCTATTCGAGTGTACGGATGGACGCCGGATTAAGGCTGGGATTAAGAACTTTTTGGCGTGTAGCAAATGCTGCTGCTGATGGTGGTGCGCGCCAACTCTCTCTCTCTCTTTTTCTCTCGTGGCTAATGGCAGAGTCCTGTGCATTGGTAATTTTAACTGATGTGGTGTTGTTGCGGTGTAACTCCCTTTAGATGAATGACTTTCCATTTTAAGTGACATTGGAAAATGATGGTGGCTTCACGGTTGCACTTTTTTTTTTTTTTTAATGTTTTTGTTTTTCTTTAAGTGCATTCCGACTGAGATTTTTCCATGTCCTCGTTGGCGGTTCGCTTTTCGTTTTTGGCACCATCATGAAGACTGAGAGAGAAAGAGATGTGCCGTGGATCTCTGCTTCGGAGTCCAAAGTGTGGTGTGGCCGGGATTTAATTTTAATTTTTTATTTACCTGGTGTTTCATCCTTTATTTGCATTCAGATGCCGCAGTTGATAAGTAAATTGAAAATTATTGCCTTGTCGTGATTCGAATTAAGAGACAACAAAAAACAAAAAACAAAATCCTCTGCATGGCAGAAAAGTGTTAAAAGTGCAATAAAAAATGTTCACACACAGAAAGAGAGGTGCTAAGACGATGAAGGTTTAGGGAGAAGAGCGGCTACAATTGAAATTTATTCGTCGGTCGTAGGAAAATTTTCAGACATCGCAGTTTTGCGGAGGGACAGTCTTGTTTTCTATGCGAATTTGAAATTTATTTGCATAAATCTTTCTTCTTCTTTCTTTCTTTTCTTTTCTGGATCTAGATAATTTCACTGTTGAAATTATGAAATGCGCACAAATAAGTGACTTCCAATAATTTGCTTGCATTTTTCGTTTAGGGCTCCTTTCAAACTTCAAACTTTAAACAATTTTATTAAACAGTAGAATCGTGTTACAAAGTAGAATAATTCTTGGGTAGAGGTTAGACTTACAATAAATTCTTTGCAACGAAATATCCTTGTTATTTATTGGGTACAATTTTTGTTTGTATCGGGACTTGTACGTGCACCCGTGCAGTCCAATAGTCTTAAAGGTTTTGAGTTATCGCTACATGTTCACAAAGCGCATGGAAACAGAATCTATGCTATTTAGGCTTCTAACAAAAAGTGACGCTACAATCAAAAGCAAATTTCTGGGGCTCAAGTCTGCAAGAGTGAGTTTTTCTCTCGTGTACACATTTTGTAAAACTCACAGCGCGTGTACACCAAACTAGTTAAATTATTTCCAATAAAGACTTGACAACTTTTTTTTTTAAATAAAACCCAAACCTTTTGAGATATTTCAAAAACTTTATTATCTGCTTAAAGTACAATCAAAATATTTATGAATGGAACTTGACTTCGTTCGTATGATCACCGCGGGCGTGTTTGCAGCGGTCGATTCGTTAGACCCAATGTTCGATGACTCGTGACTACACATTTCGCCTGAAATGGCTGTTATTTCTGGCTCTAACTCTTTTAATGTCGTCGGCTTGTTGGCATAAGGCAATGACATAACGTAGCCTCTAAGAAAATAGTCTAGAGGCGTTAACGAGTCTAGTCTAGTCTAGAGGGATCATACGAACGAGGCGGCCAATCAACTGTCCCATTTCTTGAAATAACAAAGGTCTTAGGTATTAGTGACTGCCTGCGCTATACGCTCACGTTGTTGGCCATTTGTTGGCCCATTGTGCTGTCACACATCCGGATTTTTTCCTATGCTTGGACTCGCTGCCTTAAAAGTTTCCTCCAAATATACCAAACAAAATATTACCAGGCATGTTATATTACCTGTTTGACGTGCAAAGTTCGTAATCTTGCCCTAGCCCTTGGTCTATACCCAATTGGATGTGTTGATGAAATCGCTGATGCGCCTTAGATCCAAGTTAGCGAGTTCGCTTGAATGCTCAAAGAAGTATGCACCTAGAGTGCGTTTCCCAGTACGTGAGAGTGCTGGGCATGTTCCAAGAATATGAAGTGTTGTCTCCTCTTCCTGCAGAAGTCATTAAAGGGGGCGCCCATCCTTCTGGCGTGTTTGCGAATGAGGCAGAGGCCAGTTAGAACACCAACTTGACCACTTATGCTAGCTTTGCTTATCGAGAGCTGTTCTGTTCTACTCTTATCTAGTCCAGGCCACACTAGCCTAGAGATATTGCAGGAATGTAGATTTCTTCATATGGAGTTTGCTGCCATTATGGCTTCTGCAAGTAGTTTTGAGGCAACCTCTTGCATGGAGGGAAATGGGGTCTCCTGGTTGTTGCTTAAACTCATCAAACATGCTCTTCAATAAATCGAATGTGGCGTGTGCTCTGTGGCTTGTGGCACTATCCTGTTGAAACCACATGTCATCTAAGTCCATATCTTCCAATTCGGGCCAAAAACAATCGGTAATCATGGCGCGATAACGCTGGCTATTCACAGCAACGTGACGATCATTATCTTCGATGGAAAAATATGGCCCAACAACGCCGCCGGCATGCAAAACCGCATCGAACGATTATTTTTTGTAGATGAAGTGGTGATTCATAAAGCACATGTGGATTTTCATCCGACCTATTTCGCATATTTTGCTTATTGACGAGCCCATTGAGCCAAAAGTGAGCTTTGTCACCGAAGATGATTTTGCGAGGAAACCCATCATCTTGGCGCATCTTCTCCAGAGTCCAATCGAAGAACGTACGTCTCTTTTAATCGGCTTCAATTCTTGAGTCTGCTTGATCTTGTATGGATGTAAACCTTGATCCTTACGCAAAATACGCCATAATGTGGTACGAGCGATGCCTAATTCTTGAGAACTCCGTGGAATTGACTGATTTGGATCGTTTGCTACGGACGCCTAAACGGCAGCAATATTTACGACACTTCGACCAACCCCTTATCTCACTGACACGGCAACTTTACACAACGAATATGTAGACTTAAACTTTTGCACTAAGCTTGTTATTGCCTGTCTGTGTGTGTTAGGTGGTGGTTCTAGGAGAACCCAATTAGCACTAAGTGCCGTGCAGCTCTGAAAAGTTGAAAATAAAAATGGGATTTGTAACCATCGTGCGTTGAGGAATGAAATCACAGCTTTAGTATTCATTCGGGAAACCTTGCCGAGAGATTCAGAAAGGGAATGCTTGTCTACTAGGGCGAGAATTACGACCGAAAATCGGAGTGAAAACCATTAGTTTTTTTTTTTTTCATTGTCTTCATAGTGGCACATACATATGAGTATTTTACATAAAAGATTTTTTTTCAATATCTCACTCAAATTAGTTTTTTGTCTTAATCAACATCGATCTTGTTGATCAACAGCGCTTATCTAGCAAAAACAATCCTTTACCCTCACTCGATAGCAGAGTTACCATCTCTAACTTAAATTTTGTCAAAAGCGCCGACACCATCCCCGACCGTCATTGGCAACAAAAATATAAAACCCCAGACACCTGACAAAGTATTCCGCATTATCATTTGAAAATTCCCCAAATCAAACGACACACGTTTTGGCTCTGCAAATTTTTCATATTTTTGTTCTTAATTTTTTTTTTCCGCTAAAATATTTCTCCACTCAAAACTCACAGAAGCTCTCAGAAATGATCATATTTATCTTAAAAGACCCGAGATGCTTCTTCAATTACACACCACAAAAAAAAAACAACAAACACACACCTCTCTCTCGTGACTCGGTAAAAATGTATTTATCAGTCATTCGTTGAAAACAAAAAAAAAAAAAAAAAACACAGAAAATTCTTAAGACCACAGCACACATATCGTCCCGACTAAACTAAAGTAAACAAAAAATAAATTTAAAAGCCTCTCAAGTTAAACAAAAATCCTCGCACGAGAATTGCAAACGACAAAAATTCACTCATTATGGCCAATTTATCAAAATTCAGGTAGCACGACTGCGAGAAAGAGAGCGAGAGAGTGGAGAATGGTCAAACACAAGGAAAAAAAAAAAGGAGTTGAATCCTTCTTCGGCCCCCTGTTCCTCAGACAAATGCCTGCATATACATATTAATGCAATTTTCGTTAACCACAAACATTTTAATAGCCATGCGTAACGTTGCTCCGAACAAAACGGTTTTTCAAAAACGACAACATCAAATTCAAATGGCTTGGACTAAACGTTGCCCATAACCGAGGAGAGCACCAGGAGTCCGGGGAAAAAGGCAAAAAGACAAGGATCCTCCGCCTTGTTGGAAGAAGTTCGTCCGAGTCAAGTCAGCCGCCCGACCCCGAACGCGACCCTCTTCGTCGTCGTCGTCGTCGTCGTCGTCGTTTTCGTCTCTCCTTGGAGGATTCTTATAATTATGCTTTATGTTGTTTATGTGTCCATTATCATAAAATATCGACGACCGGAGACGACGCGCGCAGAAAAAAAAAAAAAAAATAAAACCAAAAACAGAACGACAAGCTCCACGAATCTCGAAAGGGGGGCACGAGACGCTACCACGACGCGAGTGCATTTTCGGCGGAACCACCGCACGAGAAGAGAATTCCCCCTACGAGACCATCGACGGATATTGAAAGACGACGATGACGAACGACGACGACACCACGAGGATGCCGGTCTCGAAAATTCGCACAAACGAAAAATTCGTGCGAGGAGCGGCAAACAACGAAATCCGGTGGAAATAATTTTCGGCAACTCCATCGGAGTGAACATAGAAAGAGTGAAGAAAAAAAAAAAAAAAAGGGCAAGAAGGTTGAAACAAGTCCTGTGCCCCGGAAAAACATCGGCGATAAAAAATAATCGCTGGTTAAATGCGTAGCTACTGCAACTTGCATACGAGGCCCGAACAGGGAGGATGTGGAGGAGGCTCAATGGCGTCGGGTGGGACACATTGTCGTATTTAAATTTTGAGATCATTTAAATTATCGTTTGCCACGACGACGGAGAAGGGAGCGATGAATCACGAGCGGTGGAGTGTGCTTGATGGCGTCGTGGGAATTGATGATGGGCTTCGTCGGTAGAGTTGGTGGTTGGTGGCTGAGAGTCGTGGAACTGATAAAGAGGAAGCCGGAAAGTCATGCGTCATCGAAATGTTTGATTTGGGGCATAGGTTTGGTATTTTTTTTCATTTCTTCAGCAATGAATTTTTTGTCCAGTTCCATTTTTTCAAACATAAATCCATCAATTGTGTTTATAGCAACTCCACTAAACTCGCTGGCATAGTCAAAAAAGGAATAATAAACAACATTTGTGAAGCTGTATCAAATTCACCATGTGGTAAGATAGTTTTGTAGTCAATTTTCTGATCAAACAATCAAAAATAGTCTATCATACTTCGAAAAACTCTTCAACGCATCAAAAAAGACACGCTCTACCTTAAACAAAGTTGTCTAGAGACCAAGAAGCTAAAATTGTCCTTATTCACCACGAGGTCAGTTTATTTTTTCTCGAATGTTGTATGAAAATGGCCTTTAAAAAAAGTTACTTATTCAGGATTGACTTAGGTTTCTTTAAAAGATTTCGAATGAATGAGTAATTAGCCACTTACGAAGAATCAACACTAATTCACCTCGTGGTGATTTGGGATTTTCGCCAAAAACACCAAAAAGTATCTTTCAAGAAGATGAAAAGCTTGTTGATTTCTTCTAGATTTAGCTTTCTTTCAACATTTTTTAGTGAAAATGACATCTACGAAGAATCTCTGTAAATCACCACGAGGTGAGATCGCTATCCTCATAAACTTTGCACCAAAAGCCGAGTAGTCGACATCTAAAAGAAAGCTGTGTTTATTCGTGACTTTATTCACTACACTGTGAGCCTTTTTGCTTCTGGAATTTTGTGTGAAAATGACATCCATAACGATGTTGCCCTAATTCACCACGTGTTGAATCAGTTTCCGTACCAGTTTTGGACGAACACGAACATAAGAAAGTAATATAATTCTAAAAACTAAAAACAGAAAGACAGACAAGATTCAAAAACAGTGAAAAAAAACTTCAAAGAAAAGGCTCTGCTTATTCACCACGTGTTGAATCAATTCGTCTTCCAGTTTTAACCAAAACTTGAACATAAAAAAAAATTCGCCAAATTCGTAAAAATAGAAACAAAAAGTAGGCAAGCTTTAAACGTAATCAAGAAAAAATACGTCAAAGAACAAGTTGTACTTATTCACCACGTGTTGAACTGGGTTTTTCCTCAAAACACGTATGGAAACTTGAAAGTCTTGAAACAACACTCCTTTTACACGCACTCCAATTCGCCCTTTCGACCTCTCCGACACACCACTCTCCACACCAGCAAGTGTGAAGAAAAACGCCATCCGTTCAAACCACTTGGCATCCATCGCCACCACCCACTCAAACAAAACACCATTAACGCCATCTATTAGCATAAATATTTTATAATTTACAACGAAACCGTCCTCCACATCTGCTCCGAGCAAGGAAAAGTGAGAGAGGGAGAGAGAGAGCTAAAAAGAGTAAGCGGGAGCTGGACTCGACTTCTGTAATTAAATTCAACGAGCATTCTATATTCAGAGCTAGAGAGATAGTCTGGCGCCGCCGGCTAACCCAGGAGTCTGAGAATAATTATACCCCTACCCGTTCACCCAGGGGTAGACGTTTTTCAATATTTTTTTTTTTTTATTCTCTGTATTTTGTATTTTGTTTCCCTCCTCGCAATTAATAACATTTCTGCACAAATTCACTTCGTTACAGCGATTGTCTCATTAATTCGAAGACATTAACATTGCAGCGTGTGGGAATACGGGCCTTGACAGGCTCGCTCTCTATCCCTCTCGCGTTCGATTCGTAGCGTCGCGTCGTCGAACTCAAAACTATTGTTTGTCATTAGGCATTCAGTGCAACAGCGGTGTAAAAATGCAATTATGCTCGGACCATATAAGTGAGTGTATGCAAATGTTTTTTTTTTCGATTTGCAATGACACTGCGGGCATTTAATAAAACATTGAGCCTTTGGTGTAGTCGGGGCTGTGCCTGGGCGGCTCTTAATTGATTTTGATTGATTTCTCATTGGAGGGTTTGGTATTTGAGGTCGGAGGTGTTTCTAAAAATAGTCTGTGACGCAGCTGGGTTCGGCTTGGAAGTGGTCAGTGGGATGGCGTCTTAAAGGCGCAGCTAATAGGTGCAGGTTCCGCTTTATTTTGAGGGCAAAGAAATAAAGTTTGTTCACTGTCTTGGATTCAATCTTTAAGCCACAGTTTTGAAAGCAATGCTTCTTAATTCATAACAGATACAAATTTCGCTAAATTTACAGCGTTGTCATCTGTCTGGGCTCTTTCGGATATGGACTCTTTTTTGACAGTGTGGGGGACTTCTGGGATAATTTAATCACTCTCCGGGATTCT
Source organism: Syritta pipiens (assembly GCA_905187475.1). Classification (NCBI taxonomy): domain Eukaryota; kingdom Metazoa; phylum Arthropoda; class Insecta; order Diptera; family Syrphidae; genus Syritta; species Syritta pipiens. The sequence goes on along the minus strand of LR994571.1, from coordinate 100,672,991 downwards.
ACTTCTTCAAACTTTCAAGACCAAAAACCTACCTATTTCTATGCTTCCCTTAATTTATTGTTTATTCAAATAACAGAATCAAGGATTCTTTGAATTGACACAACTGAGCCCATAACTACGAAAAGAAAATTCCTAAAGCCTAAAGACCTTAAAAAAGAAATGAGCTTTATGGATCTCTATCGTCTTGCAATGTAAAATAATTGAAATGAAAAATGGACATGGAAAACAAAACTCCAAGAACCAGCAGCAAACGAGCACGACCGTTACTTTTTCTTCTAATAAAAAAAGCCACAGACTAAGAAACAGTCAACACGCGTCACAAATGTTTGATTTGCTACTTTTGGTTATCTTGGTTCGCTTCTTAGATCCTGCGATCTAATTTAGTTTGATTTATTGAAACTTGCAATTGCAATCAATTAACAAGTACTGATTTGGATGACTTTCTAAAATAAAAGAGGGCGATATTCGGTTAGTTGTGGGTTCTTTCCTTACCCTTACAACTTTTATAACATCCTGTAAGCACTACATTGGAAAAGTTTTCTCGTCGTAATAAAAACCTACACAAAAAGAAGTGAAATTAGGTTGAACATTAAGAAAGTACTTGTGGGCTGTACTTTCACAAATCCAGCGCAAATCGCCATTACATATATTTGTTCAGTAGTTGGTGAAAGAATGATGAACGCAATTTATGTCGTAAGTCAAAAAAGACAGTTTGTGTGGATCTCGTAATTTGGTGACTAGGGCGTCAAACTTTTGAGCGTTCGAGTCCGACCTGGGAAAATAAACAATTATACAATGTTTACGGTCCCTCCTCTAGTGAGCGACTCTGTCTTGTTTCGGACATGTGTCAAAATTAAGCTACGTGTGTACAAAAAAAACTAGGTCCTGAACCTAAATATGCTGCCACGCAAATGATTTTTTATTAAAGTCATAAACTATCCATAAAAAATAAGTACTTTACTTCATTAAAGTGAAAAATAAAAAGTTTTACTTAAAAGTTTCCATTAAATTCCTTTTTGTGTGCATTTTAAATTAACAGTTTAAAATGTCGAATGAAAAAGCGACTGCAATTCAGATTTATAAGAATTGTTTTAAGAACTACCTAAGAACTTCAAGATTAATTTGATATAAATTCCCTTTCATCAAAAATAAAGACAAAATCAAAAATTCTTAGAAAAAAATCCATCATTTATAATCTGAATGCTATCACTATTAGCATTTGCCTGAATACATTTGAATTGTTTTGGTTTTACTTTGCATTCATAGGGTAATAAAAACCTCTTTTGAAAAATTTAGGTTTCAGTAGTTAACGGATATAAGAAAAACTATTATAGAAAATGCTTAAAAGAAACAAAGAACAATGCACCATGTCCTTTCCCATATGAATAGAAAAAAACTGACATAATTGTTACCGAATGAACGCGTCCATCGAAAGAAACCGCTGCGATCATAGCAGCCATGAAATTTTTAAGCTGTCAATTTTGGTCTGCCGCCTTATTTTTACTAGAAGAGCTCTCGTTCCTTTTTTTTTCTCTTGTGACATCTATTCCCTCGTGCGCATTATAAAATCCAAGTTATTGAATTAAAGTGCAACTAATCGCGTTTTATTTTTCAACCTCGAGTCATCTGACAACATAATAAAGTATTTCCTGACACTATTTTCTAAAATTATATGAGCAATAAAGCGCTTATAAGAAACTGTCCCCCAAACAAACCATTTTATTTAATATCTGCTAATCCTAAGATTTTGCCATTAATAGCTCAAACGAAATAGCAGTGGGTTTTGATAGTTTTTTCATTCAGTTCGCAATTTTTTTGTTGCTTTTTAGAAAAAGTTTTTCTTATATACGTTGTTCTTTTATAACATTCGTTTATCTTATAAAAGAAAAAAAAAACGGTTAAAAGAGACAGATTCTTTGGATTTTTAATTTTTCTTATATTCGCTCAGTACTGTACTTATTTTTCGGAAACTACTTTCAAAAGGTAGTCTTCAATTGATACTTCTGATATCAATTTCCTATCGAATTCTTTAGTTTAATTCTTCTAGTATCACTTACTGATACTTTAATGATAAGTGTAAGTATCAAAATCATGGTTGTTTATGAAAGTTTTCAGAAAAACGAAAAATTCAGTTTAAGAGAGTCCCTTGATAAATCTGTGGTCCTAATTTTAGTTAAAACAAAATTGAAATTGTTTCGGTTTTTATGTCATAGAATCTGAAATGAATGTTTATTCTTAAACAAATTTTAAAGGAAATTAAATTAATGTTTATTCAATATAACTTTTTCCAATTTCTAATATCCACTCGAGTTGTCAGAAAGATCTTGAGGTTTGAATATTCTTTTTTAAAACGTGAAAATTACTTAAGCGGTTATTTCTTGGAACAACAGAATGTCTCACAAGAAGAGTGCACGAACTTGGGGTCACCGATTTTGATGAAATTTGGAATAGTGATAGCTCTCCTATGGGACATTAATTTCCCAAAGTCAGAGAACGCACCCCTCCATCTTTTCCGAGAAAAACGCCCCCAAAGTATTCCCAATCGCCTCATATATTAGGTTGTCAAGTATCTCCCTTCCGCCTTTTTGTCTTTTGAATTTTCCGGCTATGTACAAAGCGCTACAGAGCTCGTATCCAAACTAATCATGCATAGCGTCGCTTTGTAGGTTATGTCAAGACCTTTCAAATGATGTATTGTCAGATACGAGCTCTATAGCGCTTTGTACATAGCCGGAAAATTTAAAAGACAAAAAGGCGGAAGGGAGATATTTGACAACCTAATATATTAAAAAAGAAACGTCATAATTCGAAGCGGCAATAGGAGAGCTATGACTATGCCAAACTTCACAAAATCAGTGACCCCAAGTTTGTGCAGTCTCCTTGTCAGTTTTTCGAGAACTTTGAAACGTGAAACTGTGTTGGATGGATCTTTTACTGCGTCGGATTCTTGAGCGAGAGTACACGGGTTCGAATACAGCTCGGAAAAAAAAAACACCAGAAACATTTTTCACGGTCCCACCTCCAGCAAACGACTGATAATCTTCCTGGAGTACTTCTGTCATGAAAATCTTTCCTAATCGGAACCGGCAACAAACAGTAGGTCCCCTTCACATGTGTCAAAATTATAACGCGCACAACACAGTGGAGGCGACAAACTAAACGGGGGTGTTACGCCACCCAATGTAAATAAAAATAAAAATCTTTAAACTATATTCAAAATGGCAACAAGATACCACAAAAACAACATATTTAAACTAAACCTAAACCTAACACTTAAATTTTCTGCAATTGTACTACGATTAAATCGCAAATAATTTTTTTTAAGACACGTTTTTCTGCTTTAGGTTTCATTTTGCCTTAAAATGATAACACTGTTATTGTGTTACAAAATAATTTGAATGCACAATTTTCATTCAAATAATTTTCAATTTCAAGTAAAAAAACTAATCAACTTCTTTTTCTTTTCAGGTATGTAACACGAATTTTGAACTCCATTGTCTTTATGATGGTTAACGGTCGTAACAACAAACCTACCAAAAATGTTGAGTATTCTTTTGACCCTAAGTAAGTACATGAAACATTCAAGAAACAAATTAAGCACCAACTCGGTTCCTTAATTCATTCATTCATTCATTCACAAAAGAACTAAACTCACCAGCCCATACTTCCACTTGAGCAATTTCTTAAAACTCAGACTTAGTCCAGCCTAACAGATTCAATCAACAGAGTACTCGTAGAAAGTCCTTATCTTGTACACCGTTCTAGAAAGATTAAAAAATGTAGGAAGAGCAGGAAAAAAATTGTCGCCACTGTAAAATAAATAAATTTGTATTCGAAGAACAAGAGTCATGTAAAAGCCTTGCGAGTTGCAAAACTAAATACCCGATAAATACTCGTATTATGTATGAATGTAATTTGTCTCCATAAAATAGATTACTTTATATTTATTCTTTCTAACATTAAGTCATTTGTTTATCAATATCTATAAAATGGGTCAATTTATTGATTTCTTATTATTAAAAAGTTAACTTAACCTTCAATTTATGAAAATTCTTTCGAACCGGGAGTAATGCAATGTGAGTTGCGGTCAAAATAATAGCAGTGCTGCTTTCTGAAGGAAACCTATTTGCAACTTGAGTAATATCATGCTAATGATGCGAGTAAAATCTTTTACTCCTTTCAGTTATTGTTCTACAGTAGAAGAATACTATTACTGCTATGCACTGCTATTATTTTGACCGCACCTGTACTTACGCGGATGGACATATTATTGAGTTAAACGTGTAAATTTTTTTAGTTAAAGTGCTAAGCAAATTTGTAATAATAACAATTCAAAGAATCAGATTATGAAATATCGAAGTAAAACTCTCAATGTGATCGGGGTTAAGGTCCCCGATGTCCGACATAATCGTTCAAATTTAAAATTTGCCACGGATTGAATCAAAAACGAAGAAAAAAGAAGCTGTGAGTGACACACTCCATCCACAAAACAGTTAGGAATGCTTCTCGACACCGATGTCTTGTCCACTTAAGCGACCTTAATCCCTCTCGCCTTTCTTCCTCGTGTTGACTCATTCGCCTTCGATCAATTACAATTACTCGACCATAAATACGATCTAACCGAAATGTTTTGGTCCATCTGATACGAAAATTATATATCGCCGCCATTACGCGAAACGCAGCCACAACACAAACACACCTCGGACTTTTGCTCTTTTGGTCTCGGTCTCATTTGAGGCGGACCTCTGGCCTCCCCAAATTATTGTTGTTGTTATATAATGCCGAGTAATTTATTTTGCTTTCAATAGCCAAAAAAAAAAAAAAAATAAATCCCTCCCTGTGAGTGTGTGTGAGAGAGGGAGCATCTTTCTCTGAACTCAACCACCGGCCGGCAGACAATCGGACAGCACCGCTCACCAAAAGTGAAAAGTATCTGCGATGGAAACATTAATTTCAAGATGATACCTTTAAGCAAAAATTATCTACTTAATTACCAGCAGAAATGTCAAAATAATGTCAGTGATTAAGAGCCAACTGCCACGTTGATGTGAGTGAAATGCTGGACCGCTTCGGGTGGTGGACGATGGCGGACGAAAAGGAGGAGGAGGACAAATTAAAGTTCCGCACAAAAGGCAATCTCTCAGCGCGGAAAGCGGCGGGTAGAACTAAAGTCAAATTGAAACATTGGTCCCGCAAATGTGCATCCATTTGTATGGCGGAGGCAGTTTTTTTTTGTTTGGTCTTTTCGGCGGAAGAGTAATAACCGACGACTGTGGGACAAGGTGCGAGATAATTTGGCAAAAAATTGATTTGTGAACACAGTCTCTTCTTGAAGACTTCCATTCAAACAAAGACTGTTTCTTTGGGATATAGGCCCATGCATATGCCGATTTTTGGCTCTTGTATAAGCAGACAGTCACCGTCTACTCCGGTTGCACACGTGAAAACGTGACCGGCGGTCAGTCTACTAAGCCGGAAGAGTGTCGCGCGATGTGTGACGACTGTGTGACGTGAATATTGAGAAGTTGTCGGAGCTTACGGGAGAAAGACTCGTCGGCCATTTAAGGCGCCACCAAATAAGAGCTTCAAAGGTGGATCCTGTGAGTAGATCGATCGACTTTTTTTTAGTTCAAGTAAATTACGAAGCTAAAAGGACAAATTCCACGTGTCAAATTATACCGCGCACAACACATTGGAAAACGGAAATGGCATTCAACAAGCTGTATCGTCACCCAGTTATTATTTTTAAGAGGTAAAATAAAAGTTCATCCCCCTGGCTTAGACTTTTCTTGTATATCAAGTTGTATTATACTGCCTCTGTGGGCGCCGTGGCTTAATCGTTAGTGCGTCGGACTGTTAAGCGAGAGTACCTAGGTTCGAATCCGGCTCGGGGAAATAACACCACAAAAATTTTTCACGGCCCCAACTCGAGCGAACGACTGACAACCTTCCTGGAGTACTTCTGTCATGAAAAGCTTTCGCAATTCGCCGTTCGGAACCGGCATTAAACAGTAGGTCCCCTCCAAATGTGTCAAAATTATAACGCGCACAACACAGTGAAGGTGCGAAAAAGCTAGGCTCTGACTCTCAACGGGCTGTTACGCCGCCTAATACAATTATACTGCCTCGACAGAAGCGCAGGCTTGATCGCTTAGCTACGTTCTCTACGTTGAGTCCTCGTACGAGTTTTTTGGGACTCGTGGAAAATCTTACCTTTAATGAAGTGTAGGCAAAATGGAGGGATTAAGTCTGTTCGATAAGCCATTTTTAAGATGGATTTAGGTTAAAAAAAATTTAAGATTTGATTTTGACTAATTTGAAAGTTGATTTGAAATTCTCCCTGCGATAGAAATGTCTCGGCCACATCAAGCGGATATGCAACAAACCTGCTTGAAGTTTCAAAATCCAATTCAAAAAATAATGGACAAAAATGTTGGTGCAACTTATTCAAGACTCTGCTGAATCTATCGCAGATATGAGAAAGGTCCGTGCTTCAAACTGAATATGATCATCAAAAAATATGCACAACTTTATAAAGGGTCTTCATATGCTTAAAGACTTTTGTTTATTTAAGTCTGTTAGGCATTTTGTGCGTAATTTTTGACAGTCATAGAACCGCTGTATATAGTTTGAAAACAGATGAAGGGTCTAAAAATACTCAAAGACTTTTTTTTATTTAAAAGACTTAACAGACTTATGTAAACGAAAATCTTTAAGCAAGTTTAGACGCTTCATTTCTTCCTTATAAGATTGAAAAATATGTTGTCTAAGTCAAATTTCAATTTGTTCGTTATTGACTCACTTATTTCCATAGCAAAAACAATTTGTGCTACTTTTTAAGTCCTGAACTTTACAAGACACTTAAACCTGCTGTTGTAAGAAAATTTGTATCAGTGTATTAAATTGTTGAAAAAGCAATTAACAAAACTTCTAAGCTAAGCTATTATAACACCAATTTTTTTTTACATGAGACTAATAATTTTCCATCTCCAAATCAAACGCCAAGAATAAAAAATCAGTCTTAGTGCTTATGTTGTCAAGGTTGTCCTAGGTGTGTCTAAATTTGTTGCTTGGCTCAAAAATGGTACAAAAAAAATGTTGCTACATTTGAATTGTTTAGCATTGTGGTAGTTAATCTCGTTATAAGTCAAAATATTTGTAATTAGGTCATTACTGTAACTTAATTGTACCAAAAACAACGGGAGTGATCATATCTTTTAAGTTATGTCTGCAGAACACCAGAATTCATTTAATTTATTGTACCTGCCTCTTAGAAGAACCTGATAATCTTTTTAGAAAATGTTCAACACGAAAATTATCCTTAATTCTCATCTTACGACTGAGCATGCTTAAAGACTTTTGTTTATTTAGATCTGTTAAGAATGTTTTGACGATCATGGAACCACTGTATACAGTCTGAAAACAAATTAGGTTGAAAAAGCAAGTGTACGAAAGGCCAATAAATGCTAAAATTTTGAACTATGCCTGCTTTGTAGCGATATCTCCACGACGGCTAGGAGAAAAAAGTTCAAGACAAATAGGTTTCGAAGCTAAGCCTTATTTCCATTTTAAACAATGGCGGCCATGTTGAATTATCTAAATGTTATGAAATTGATGAAAAGTACACTGCCTTAAAAATAAACTAATAAAGCGAAAATATTTACCCCGAAAATGATCCAAAATTACACGAAATGAGAGAAATCTTTATTGTTTTTGCAGCTGCTTGTTCCTCATTCATCTTAGATTTTTTTATAAATTTCGACAACTTCAAAAACGAATCAAACTACGAAGCATGATGGAAACACTCCACCCTACCCTTTCACTTCACTCTCTAACTCTTGTCCACCTTCATCTCCCTTTTTTCATCCAAAAAAAACTCCATCGCTGTTCCACTGTCCGTGTGTCGATTACAATTCAAAAGAATTCGTTTCAGGGATTACCTCGACGCGCGGCTCAGTGCGTCGACGCTGCATTCTGCCGCTGCCTACCTCCACGATGTTTTCTGTTTTCTTAATCCCCAAAAGATACATGACAAGCATTTCACATTAGTTGGCTTGCTCTGATATATTTTGTTTTCGGGAGGCAAGATTTTCGGTTAATTCTTGTTTCGGTTCGCCCTGCGCGTTGTGGCTGAGAGGTAAGACGACCGGCGTCGCAACACGGCGGTCTTCCGTGGGACGGGAAGGTGTAATAAATTATGGCTGCCGCCGCCGTGGCCATGCCATGTCTGTGTCTTCCGCGTCGGACGCGAGTCCGGCGAGGGTCTAAGATTTCATTATTTGCCCAAACACTCCCCGTGAGCAATTTGAGATGAAAAATTGAAGGTCAGCGCTTAATTGAAAAATTTCGGCAACGGCAATTGTGATGGTGGTCGATGGACGGACGTTGCAGACGTTGCAGACGTTCTTTTTCATTTTTCAATTACGCAACAACGTGCAGCCGTTCCCCGCTCGAATGACATGACACACAAATCACCGCAATCACAATTCACATTTCTGACAATTACACGTGTACCTGGGAGCGCTGACCGTGCAGACCGCGCCGATCGCCATCGCATGATCGATGACCAAGGCGTCCGAGATGCGGACGACGTCGATTAGACGACAGGGAATATCATACTCGCATCTGTTCTGGCAGAGTTGAGAATAAACTAATTGATTTTAACTGCGCCGCTGCACTCGGGCCAACGAACGGCCTTGAAGTGGTCTCCAACAAAAGCGCACTCGATCCATTCCCCCGCCGAACGAAAGATGGATACGGCGAATTTTAAGCGCGTCCATCGTACACGACCGTGTGCAGTTGGCACTCGCGTTTCGAGTTTCGCGTTTCGAATTCACTTATCATTCAAATGGGTCTAGATACGGACAGGGTTCCGCTGGCATGGCCCCTCCGGGCCATAAATATTTAAATTGAGTGATGATAACGATCGCGGTGTGTCGTGATCTGTGTACGGTATTAACCTACTTGAAGAGGTACTATTCATATTTCAGCTTGGGAATGTCGCAGATACTTTTCGCAGGCAGCCTCGGGCGCTGCTGGATCGCTTCGGCTTGTAATTCGCCAGGCGAACAGTGATAAAAATTTATTTGCATATGTAAATATTTATTTTATTTTTCGAATGCTGTCACATTTAATTATCGATTAAAAGATACTTTGTGTGGGGAGTCGAGGATGGGTCGACTTTTTTTTCACACGTGGAGGGAATGGATAGTGAATTTGAAAATTCGTTAGATTCTCTGACGGGGATGATGGATAATCGAGTCTGCTCGCGTATTTCTGTGTTGGGTGATAGATGATCGGAGACGTGGTTTGAATAATTGATTATTTAGAGCGACCAAAGGCTTGGGTGCCATACTGGATGATGAAAGTGGTGCAATAAAATTTAAGACCACGTGGTGACTTAGAAGTCCAAGTGCATGGCATCTAACGATTTACATTCTACTTGAGTCATCGGTCAATTGATTGGGCAGGTCACTCCACTTTTGTGGAGAGATTTTAATGGCTGCCGTTGTTAACTTTTAGGAAAAAAAGAAAATTCAATGGCGGTGTTGACGTAGCGTCGCAGAGCCAACCGTCAAGTGTTGGCACTTGTTCTTCAACCCCTCCTTCGACTGAGGTATGCATTAAGAAGTTAAGGACTCATTAGATTACTATTAAGTATCCAAAACAAAGATACTAGTATAAATTAAGCAGAAGGACAGACCTTGACTTTGTTGTAAGCTCAGTTAGGAACAACGTTTTCTAATTTATGTTGTTGAGATCGAATGAGCTCAAGAATTCACAAAATTGTGTCGTCTTTGTGACCACAATCAGATGTGAAAGTCCGACTGTCTGCCTGCGTTCTGTCTGCAAATCGAACAAGTTTCTTTTTTCCGCGATATATAAATAGTCTGATGGCAGTATACAGTATGACTGATGAATCCTTACGCAGATATTTTACTACACAGTGCAGTGCAGAGGCCTTACAGCGAGGTTTGAACGAAGCTGGTCTTTTTGAATGCGCACTAAGAAAGAAGTCATTTCGGCAAGAGCAGAATCGTACGTAAAAGATTTGAGTTCCTAGTGTAAGAAGGTTCTATTTATTGATGAAACCAAAAGAAATATGACCCCTTCTTACATTAAAGCCACTGTACACCGTTCTAGGGAATTTCGCCCTAGGTACCCCCTGTGCAATGCTCAAGCATGATAGTCAATGCTAGTAATTTTTATTCGCATAAAATGTAGCTACGGGGTATTCAATTAAAAAAAATATTTAAGGGCGAATGGATTGGATTACTAACTAAAGGGTGATTTTTTAGCTATTATCTTTTTGGCAACACTGGTTTAAACAGCTGACGCACATTTCGTGTTTTGTTTCACTGTCAAACATCTTCAGTTTGGTCTATAATTTAACCAGGAATCGTCTTACAAACGAACAACGCTTGCAAATTATTGAATTTTATTATCAAAATGCGTGCTCTGTTAAGAAAGTTCATCGCGCGCTTCTTCCATTCGGCGACGAAGCTCATTTTTGGCTCAATGGGTACGTAAATAAGCAGAATTGTCGATTTTGGAGTGAATGTCAGCTAGAAGCATTACAAGAGCTACCAATGCATCCAGAAAAAGTCACAGTTTGGTGCGGTTTATGGGCTGGTGGCATCATTGGACCGTACTTCTTCAAAGATGATGCGAATCGTAACATAACTGTGAATGGTGAGCGCTACCGTGAGATGATATCCAACTTTTTTTGCCCAAAATGCATGAGCTTGACTTGCATGACATGTGGTTTCAACAAGACGGTGCCACATGCCACATGCCACACAGCTCGCCCAACAATGGACTTATTGAGAGGCGAGTTCGGTGAACATTTTATTTCACGTTCGGGACCGGTCGATTGGCCGCCTAGATCGTGCGATTTAACGCCTTTAGACTATTTTTTGTGGGCTCATGTTAAAGCTCATGTCTATACAGACAAGTCCGCTTTAATTGATGCATTGGAACACAACATTGAAGCGTGAGATACCGGTCGAAATGTTGGAAAGAGTATGCCAAAATTGGACTAACCGGATGGACCATTTGAGGCGCAGTCAAGGTCAACATTTGCATGAAATAGTCTTCAAACTTAAAATGATATGGACCGTACTATCGATTCAAATAAAGATTTCATGCATTTTTCTGAATTTTATGTGTTTTTTTTTTTTAAACTTTCCTATAGCTTTTAAAAAATCACCCTTTATTAGAGAATTCAATGATGCATTATCCTGATCACTTGGATTTTGCAGCAGGACAGTCAGGCACAACTTATGGCAGTTTGGTTATAACCTTGTGACGTGTGGTCATAAAATGTCGACCTTTACTTTATTGCGAATTTGTAGTCGCACTAAAATATAAGATTTGACATCAAGAACATTAGATTCTTCGAGAAGTCTTTTAAAGAAATAAAGATTGCGTGGCAGAGTATTTCGCAGAGGTTTTACATAAACTGAGTGAAGTTCATTATTCGAATATTAAAGAATATTGTCGATAACTATGCCTGGTTTAGAAAATACCAAGGTTTTATAACCATTCATGGAAAAAAGTTATCGATTTCTAATGAAAATCTTAGCGTTTTTATCCCTTCCTGCGCTTCTGATGGTCAAATGCCTAAAGTTATTGTACTTGATGTATAATCCAGGGTTTTTCTAATAGGTATAATCTGTAGCTACAATAGGAACCACAAATCACTTTTCTATAGTGGAAATTATTAGGTAACTTCGCTTCCTTTTTTTCTCGAAATTCGAGGATTTATTGTAATAAACTGGTTATACATTTATGATTCATTTTACATTTAATTCGATTGCATTTGGCACGAGTTGCTTGATGAAGTAATGCCTCCAATTCTGCGTCTTCGAAAACCTTCTCTCGTCCACCGCCATGCCGGTCTTCAACGTCAAAATCAGAGTTCTTGAAGCGTTGAAACCATCTACGATCTATTTATTTCGACTTCCATTTACCGCTACAGCCATCTATTGCAAAACGGTGGAACCAAAGTTGTACACCGAATACATGAGTTATGATAAAAACAAAAAGACTATTTTAAGCGTTTCTAATTATGTGCATGGCACTGTAATCCTATTTTTTCCAATAAAATGAAACCCTCATAACTTTTCTACAGCGCTTGTATCTCAGTTAAAGAGAGAACCTCAAACAATCATCTTAAATCGAGTATTCGATTTTAAAAATGCTTTAAAGGCCGTAAAATAACTTTATGAAAACGAAATAACGCTGATTCGGGATTCGCCGTTATTTCACTCAGCGTCATTTAACGGCTGTATCTAAGATCCTTGTATGAAATATTCTGCTACGTATTTCCATGAAAATAAGTACAGAATGTAACAAAGCCTACAGTCTCTAGAGTGATTTCCCTTTCAAACCTAAGAAATAATCACTTTCACTTCAGGCCCTGGCTCTTCCTACAACTCCAACCTCCTGGACCACCCATTCGCTCCATCATCAATTTCAAATCAAATCAAATTTTATTGTCAATCTCGAAAAATGTCACCATCCATCGACTGCCTAACGAGGATTAATTTTGTTTTTTTCGTAAAACCAAAACAAATATGAAGCCATCAGCAAAACCGTGACAGGGGCGCACCTAACATCGTCGTTTTCGCCGTCACCGGCACGGTCGCTCTTGGTGGCGCTAATGCGCCAAAACAGATCTCAATTCAGTCGAGTTGTCGGCGCGGCACGCCGTGAAAACAGCCACCACCCGCTCCAAAGCCGTCGCCGACACCGCCGACTACCCGCCCGACGTGCCCAATAACAATTACGTAATTATAAATTTATTAATGCAGCTCCACCTCTCCTGTAATCTCCGTCTAATGTCTTATGCGCGATAAAATTAAATTATGATCTCCCCCTCAGCTCCGCCAGTCAGTGACTAGAGTTACCCGCGACTCTCACTTTCCATCAGACTTTGCCGGGAGATTATCGCTTGACGATGACGCTGACGCTGACGCCGATGCCGATGCTGATGTCGATGCCGATGCCCAAGCTCCAAGATACAGATACCCGAGGAGTATCCGTGTATCTTGTGTGCCCGTGCCTGTTCCATACACGCGGCTATAAATAACTTCACCTTTCATAAGATTGAGTGACGAACGCAGCATGGAAAAGCAGCCGCCACCACCCCACCCTGACCAGGTATTCCGATATCGTGTATTTCCCGTCCGATATGGACACTCTGCTCTGGTCCGGCCAGACGACGCGACACGACACGATGTGCGGGGTTCTCGGGCATTTGGACGGGCGTGCGAACTTGTTGAAATCGCACTCTGATAACCGCTATCGTGAGTGGATAGGTTTTCGGTCTCGATTTCGATTTCACGGATTCGGTCGGGTTCCTGAGATGTCCGATAGCGCGACACGTAGCAACATTTAACGCGCCGTGAGTGAACGTGCTCCGGCTGGCCGGCTGTGCGGTCGCTGCGACTGCGCCGATTCGGGCACGCGCACACATGAAAACGCATTTTAATAATTCAACAACGAATGTGATTAATGACGCTATAAACAATATTTGTTTTATATTCAGGTGGTATTTATTAAGTAGCCAATGGGCTGGACCAATTTCCACTGTGGGCGCCTAGACACCGTGCGGGGGACAACGGCCGCCTTATGACAGACAGGCCTTATAATTTATCCGGCTTTGGTAATATGTCCATGACGATAAACGACTCAAAAGGAAAGTGGGCAAAACAGAAAATGATTTGACTTGAGATTTACGCAAGACGTTGAACAACTGGAAGAGGGGCGGAAGTTTGTTGTAGGTTTTGAGGGAAAGTCACGCAGAGACAGTGGTCTGAGGAAAGGAGTTTGAAATTATGACCGCGGTGAGTTAAGTGGGATCAGGGCAGAGAGTTGTGGGTCATCAGAGAAAGGATGACGTCCGTCATACGGTAGCAAATTTAAAAGAAGCAAGGAAATGTTAACCTTCATCCGATCCTCGGGTCATTTTTGACCCCAGCGACTGTATTTTGATCTCTTTAATTGCAACGAACCTAGTGATTGATTTAAAAAAAAGATTTTACCACAACTGCTAATTACATACAAAAATTAGTCCGTTAATTTCAAAACTGTATGTCTCATATTTTAGAAGATATTTAAAGAAAAAAGATGGCCTTGATTCAAAAAGTAACGAGGGACTGATGATGGTAAGGTTCAGCTTTAACTGTGGACTTTTTTGTTAATGTACGAATCCAAGACAGAAATATACCGATAATAATTTGCGCATGTGCCAATTTAACAAAAAAAAATAAAAAGAATATCCAAAATGGCTGAAAACGTGACCCCCATTTTTGTGACAGCAATTGAAAGCACACGTTTGCTTAAGTTTATTTGTTAGAAATATTTGATATTTAATAAAAATTACAATCTCATTTAAATGTTTTTATTTAAGGGGCTCACAAGCGGTGCCATATTGACAGAATTGGACATTATGGGCAGAACAGAATCAAATTATTTGCGCTGAGTAAATTTCTATTTCTAATTCTATTTTTGTGTCATGGTGCCACTTATCAAGTCGAGACAAGTAGCACAGTAAAGATTTTTAACTCTCTTTCACGTTTCACCTTTTAAGCATGGCATAGACGAAAATGTGAGGACTTGTTGAGGTTTGATTAATGTAAGTTTTAGATCCACGTAGTTTGAAAGTAGTGGGTTTTCACCTTTTATCACCATAAATTGAGCGGATATGGCTAAAGATTGAACTTCAGACTAAGATTAAGATTATTGACATGCTCCTTGCAGAGGGAACAGCTCGTTGTGTATCCTGCGCGCTTTATGTTTATTCAACTAAGCAATTTAGAATTTTAATTTGGTTCATTCGTTCAATAAAAAAAATACAGTGGCAGACCTCCGTCTACTGCAATGTATCAAAAGAAGCCTCAGAGCTACTTGTTTGTCCGACTGGACGCAAAGGCATGCATTACTGATTTTATCTTAGAACGGGATGGGCGATACACACATCTTATTGAACCTTTCTAGAATTTAAAACAGAAACACACCAACTGCGTCCATTGCCTTAAAGTGATAATGGGATGAGCAAAATTCTGCAACATAATGTTTATTTTTTTGAAATTCTTAAAAATTACAAAGAAAATTTCAATGCCAGCCTTGAGCTTACTTAAAAACAAAAAAATCATAAAAATTGATTTACATGAAAATTGAAAAACACTTAAAAGCCCAACAAAGGTTTATGTTCCATAGTTTTTGGTTTTTCCATTATTACCTTGAGCTATTGTATGTCCGTATTTGTTGCTTGTAAACGAATCATCAAGTAAGAGAACCAGCTTAGGAGAAATCAGGAGTTTATTAAACACTATAAGAATTCATTCAGAGTCTGAAACACAACCCTTATCAAGCCAAAGAAATTCTAGAACTAAACAAAGTTGACCTGAGAGTTCCATGTACGGAATTTATAGGATCTGAAGCACAGACAACCCAATATAGACAACCAACTGGGCAGCTGCCATTTCCCCTCGCCTTAGGATTTATTTGACAGTAATTCACGAATGAAGCTGAAATACAGGAAGCATTTTTATAATTCAGGAATCACCGAACACCAGCTTATCATTTTCACGCACATTTGTTTGATTTGTTTTTCAAAGCTCCCACACGTATTCACAGACACAAAATGTTATAAAAAACGCTGTCAAATAAAATCTAGGGGCAAGAGAAGAAGAAATTGGGTATCTGTATTGGCTCATTCTTCATAGTTCTTCATTCTTCATAGTTCTTCATAGTTCTTAGCAGCAGACACTATGACCAGGCTAAGATCACCATAAATCACATTTTAATCAACTACCTAAACATGGAACTAATCCGGTTCAAGACAGTTAAGAATTCAAATGTAACAGAGAGCATCACATCTAAGGACGTTGTCAAATTCGTGATGGCAACGTTTACCTCATAGAAATAAAGGTTTATAATAGACCTTTTATAGCGCGCTGCAAGTGTTTATAGGCAACATCTCAAACATAGGACTTTGAAATTGATATCAGGTCAAAACTAACAACTCTATGTCCCAAACAATGCTAGGAACGTCCCAATAAATTTGGGTATATTTTGTCATGGCTTGATGGTTATTGCGTCGGACTCTTAAGCGAGCGTACTCGGGTTCAAATCCAGCTCGGGGAGAAAACGGAGAAAAAGATGTCCACGAGCACCGCATTCAGTGAACGAGTGGCAATCCTTCTGTAACGGAAATATTTCTCAATTCGCCATTCGAAATCGACACTAAACAGTAGTTCCCCTTCACATATGTCAAATTATATCGCGCCCAATGCAGTGAAGGCGCGAAAAGCTAGGCTTTGGGCCTCCAAAGGCTGTTACGCCACCTATTAAGATGCAAGTGGCTCAAAGACTTTCCTTTAATTCAATTCAATGTCTTGTTTGACAACAAAACTACATTTTTAAAACTTGATACAATATTATATTTATTAAATTCTAGAATTGATGTTATTAGCAATGAACAAAATCTAGTACAATGTCATCAATGGCCTGACTGAATAAAATACGCATGGCTTCATTTAACGAACATGCATGTCTTAGCTATTAATGTTAACACGACCATGTCGTGAACCAACAAAAAAAAACCTGTGGACTATATTATACATTTGTTAGATGAGTAAACGAGTGTTCAATTTACTTTTTGCCTCAGAGCCGAGTACTGCTTTTAATGCCATCTCAATGACGTGTCTTTATTTTTTGGATCTCATACGTGACTTATTAAGTTTTATGGGCAAAACTTATTTCGTCGTTATTCGGTTCAAGCTCTCGATTTAGCAGTCGCAGTTTTAAGCCTACAAGTCTGGTAAGCATCTTAGATCTTAGATCTCATATTGGATGCAACGCTGTTTTTTTAGGCTATAGAAAGTAAAGCTCAGTCATCAGTCAAGGCTATGTTCATGTAAAAAATTGCAGTATCTTCGATCTCAATCAAGAACGAAATGGTCGCATAACAATCTCAGATCTTCGTCGTCTTGAAACTGTGGGGTATAAGGTCTTCAATGCAACCATCGGATTGTGTCAGCCTTAGTTTTGTTTAGATCTGATTTTGTAATGTTTTTAGAAAAGACTACTGGCTTCTTAAAGACAATTCTTCAAACAGTTTTTAGAGTTCTAAGAGTGTAAAATCTAAACTCAAAAATCGAACTTCAAAGCCCCTGCAGTACAAAACTAGTTTTTCAAGACAAGAGACGTTATTTGGGTATACGATAGCTGTATGATAAGTCTGCAACTTTATTGTACGAACAAAGTTTGTCCTCAAAAATGAGGTACATCAGCTTCAGTAGGACCTACGTCGAATTAAAGATCTCGTTTCATACTTCAATTTATGTGCCCATACCTACTAAAGCTCCTTCTTAAGCTGGTGTAACTTATTTTTGAGGATGAATTTTGTTTAGATGACTGTACACTCACTTCTGACGCTGGCTGTATTTCAAAACTTTTGATCGAAAAAAGTTTCTTAAGTTTTCCAAAAAGCTGGCTTGGATCAAGCTCACTGTTTTCTTATTTTTTCCCTCAATTTGCACCCAAAATCCATCAACTATTACGAAATGACTGTGAATTCACTTTCATAGCAAGAAATCAGTTCCCACCGGTCTGAGACCTGAACCTTTTGAAAAGTTTCGAAAGCCTATCAGCTTATGCACAGTTCAAGTTGCATTCAATCGTAAATATAAGGAGGTAATTTCTCCGACATTCTTCAGCTTAACGAAAGAGAAACTTATTTTTATAGTGAATTGCAAAAGTCACAAGTAATTGATGAAGCCGCGTTGGATTCTTCACGACAGCACCCGTATAACGTGGACAAACTTCCAGTTGGCTGCCATCGATTGTCCCAATTTCTAAGCCAACGAGTCCCCAACTCTCTGTTGCAATGCGCGCAATCAATCAAAAATTTTCGTCAAACTCCATCGACACCGCCACACATCAAATCGGCCATCAGTCATGCGCCACAGCAGCGTGGCATGCACAGCCGCCAGCCGCTAGCCGACAGCCGATAGCCAAAATGCCAAAAGCATTTTCCATATTCCCTCACAGTGGCACAATTGCCTGAGATCCATCAATCAACTACAATTTAATAATAGCGCAGTCTCCCGTGTCGCAGAGGTCCACCGCAGACACGCGGGCGGATTGGAAGACACGTCACACATTCGACAATCCCTCGTCAGCTTCCTTCCCGGCCATTTGCAATTTTAATTGATCGCATGATTTCATTCATTCCGATCGATCGGCTCTCTCTCCCGAGCGCGTCCATTTGAATTTTCTTCATTTTTCTGCATCCCCAGAAAGTCCCAATTTTCATGGACCGACGACGGGCGGATAGGCAACAAAAAAAAAACAACCCGCCACACGGTTTATTAGTCGTCGGCAGCTGCGGTGACGCTGACTTTTCTCTCCCTCGAATTGACTTTTTGTGAGCCGCGAGATAGATTTCTGCGGTTGTGGTGGCACCGCAAGCGAACACCAAAAAGATACGATTAGAGAATATCAATAATATTCCGCGGCTTGCAGCTGCAGCGTGTGCACGCGCGCACTCACTCAGCTCGGCTCGACTCTCTCACAATGAACCGAAAACCGAACCGAAACCACTTGGCGTACATAAAGCCGAAAAATAAAATAAATAAACCCGAAGTCAACCATAATAAGAATTGACTGCTCCTCGAGAGTTTTGTTGCAATATTCAGAGTTTGCAGTGTGCAGTGCCGCCATGCACCCTAGATTCCCGGCCCAAGATGGAGCTGGATGGATGCACTGGCTTAGGCTTGCGGGCTCGCAGAGAGACACCGAACACATAACACACTCTCCCCATATTGAAATAATAATAATTTTTGCTTCAAAGTATGCCATGCAGCCGCCGCAGCTTGCGCGTTCTGCTGCCCGATCGATTGAAAGACATTTGAGAAACAATTGAGAATTATTTTAGCATAAGAGGTTAAGCGTTTCGCCAGAAACGCCACGCCGCGTCACCGTCGTTGGATGTGGATTTTATGTCGGAAGCCTAGAGCGTATAATTCAATCGACGGAGTGACTGTTGGCGGGTTAGGTGAGTTTGGACTTTCTTGCAGCGTGGCGGTGCTGATGCGGCCTTAGGGGTGAGCGAATTGGGAAAATGCTTGATGGACATTGGGAGTCCACGGGGCAGCGGGCCTGGGGGATGTGGGTGGCGGTTAAAAAGCACTTCAAGGATTCAGCTCGTTTGAGAAAGGTGTTTTTCCTTTCATGACAGATTTGTTACACTTTTTCTCGATTCTCGGGGCTTTGTAAAATCGCAGATCTGTCCTAATAAGCAAGCAAAGAGCCCCATAGTCAACATTTTTCTACGCTTCGCTTTGATTCTGTCCAATCTGTATGGAGGACTCTTTGGAATCGTACTCATTAAATCCATGATGACACGAGATTTTGGTAGATGAAGACATTTCTTGAATTTCGAGTCTTTATTTATAAAAAATCTCGTTTCACAGTTGTTCACGGTAATCTTGAAAACTACTGAGCCAAATTCATTAAAATTGTGTTTACTGTGTATAATTTGGCCTTCCTTAAGACATACGACAGGATTCGTCTCTATAAAAGGTTTTAACATATTTTAATTAAAGTCATTTGTAGGTATTTGCAAACGCTATCTTAGGTGAACAGTGGATCTAGTATCACAAAGTTTGTTCGCGATAATCTTCGAAACTACTGACCCGATTTTATTGAAATTTGGTTTACTGTGTCTAATTTTGTCTAACTTAAGACATGGGATAGATTTTATCTCGATTAAGGGTGTTTACATATTTTAATTTGAGTTAATTGCAACTACAATGAACTATGTCTTAAGTGGACAGCCATGGGATCAGAATATTTTGTCCTTACAACAGAGTGTCTGCTCTGCACGAATTGGATTAACAATATCAGCCAATTTTATGGCATATTTTGTCCGTTTAAAGGAATCGTCCAATTAGGAAGCGTGTCCAATGAGAGCAAGTTCACTCAATTTTGAAGCTCGACAAGTCATTGATTGATGTCTGTTGAGTAAATTAGCTGGTATCCAAAAGAAGGCGCCTTGTTTTATAAATAAAAAAAAAGCTTCAGGAACATGAAATTGTCATTTAAAATAAAAAAAAAACCCCGCACTTAGGTCCTTTTTATTTAACATCGATATAAAGATCATTCTATAAGCATGATTCACCAAAAAGTTAATGTTAGAGCCAGAACTATTGGAGCAAGACATTGCTGTGAATCACTTCAGCCCTAAAGCAATATCATGTTCTTTTGTGATCAATTCATGGCCTTTCGCCTCTTTCCACTTAAGCCCCAACCAAAACTGAGCATTTTTCTACCTATCAAAACCACCAGTAACTTCGTGATTTGTTGCACTTAAACAACTCGTTGCAACAATCCTCCACCCCAGAAGCAATAAATCTGACCTAATTTTCTGTCGAATCCAACCTTCAAACCAAAAAAAAAAAAGAAAAAAAGAATTACACATAACGAAAAATAAAATCGATAAAAAATTAATAAATACCACCACCTTACCTCACCAGATGGTCATTATGTCGGATCACGCCCTCCTTCGACTTGTTGTTTATTTTTTAACGACCCAAACGATTTTTCCACCGAAGCTACACTCTCTCGAAAACTGCGGCGTACTTTTAATTGAGTCTTTATCTAATAATTGCAAACCATACTACAACCGACAAGTTTTTGAATCGCCTCCCCTGTGTGTCCCAAAGACGCGGTCGCGTTACGGAAAACTCGTGACATGACCAACCTCCTCAGAGTGCTTTTGTTGTTTTCCAAAAAGTTTTTTTTTTTTTTATTGTTCTTTGAACAAACATTCAGTTCGGAGTTCGTCGGCGGGACCAACAACAACCGCCATGAAAATTAATTTGGTATAAAAATTTTGATAAGCGAAAATAACAATTGCCAAAGAGCTAACCAATTACCATTTGCCATCGTCACCAACGGACACAACTACCATCACCAGGTGCTTCAGCGTCAGTGTTGGCTTCAACTTTGGCTTCAAATTCAGCGTCAGCGTCGGTACTGCCAGAGAGCCGCCAACACAAATCATAGATTATAATTCACCTCCAACTGTAAATTGCAAATGGAATCAACTCAACAACCGAGGCAGCGACTTACGAGTGGTTATCCTTAGGCCATCACCACCCGAGTTTTGGTGGCGGAGTGGAGGTGCCCGGTTAAGTAAACTATTTGGCTTTTCGGTTGTCTGTGCGCCGAGGAGGAGCAGACTCATTACTGCATTCCGCAGCTAGGCCAAATTATTCGGGAGATACAAATTGAGATCTAAAGTCATTAACGAAAGCTGCTGCTGCTGTTTTTTTGGGAAATGCATTTTTTTCTTATTTCATATGTCAGAGTGCAGACGGTGAGAGTGTGGAAGGTATGTGTGTGGGCCGAGTGCAGATGTGTGGGCTTGGGACCCGCCTAAATAATTTCATATCGCGATGGCAATTTATTGCAATGGATATCTTTTGTTTGCCATAAAGTTTTTCTAGGAAGGGTGTTTGGGTGGGCGGCAGAGAGACAGAGAAAGAGAGTGAGCATTTAAAGTGGCAGTCCGTGAAATTGAAAATTTTATGGATCCGAATTTAAGGCTGCCGTTAAAAAGAGATTGAGTGTGATTGAGGGATTTTATAGCCGCCTGAGGGGTGATATTCTTATCTGTGGCGGCAAAGATCGGTGAAGAAATAATTTGTGCGATTGCGCAAGGCGGAGGTGGTTTTGTAGAAAATTGGAGGCTAATTTGGGTGTTTTTGAAAGTTTCATTGAATTTCAAAAATCGGTGGGAACTCGTTTGTATTTTAATTACTTACTTTGAAAAAAAAGCAAATAATGTAAGGCGCAAGCCCCGGATTGCTCCGCTGAGTTACCATCACTATGCTCGCTGCGTGGTAAAAAATCTGCGGACCGCTTAGAGCTCATAACAAAAAAGCTCGTTAGTTTGCTTTTCATATGTTTTAAGTTTTGTAATAAGTCACATAGCAAAGAGTTTTGCGCAAATCTTTAGCAGCCTAAAAATATGCAATTAGTGAACAACAAATTTTCGAAATCACGATTTTCTTTTGTAACAGAAAGACTAGTTCAGGCGATCGTTTTTTAAACTTTCTGAAGCATCAAAATACGTCTTATGAATTTTAAGTAAAAACGTCTTATACGCAATCATTCCTCTGCTATGCGAACAGATGAATGATCTGCAATTGATGTTTAATTAAGTCTTTTTCTCAATAAACCATTTTTAAAGGTTGCACTACTTGGACCAAAAAAAGACCAGTGTTGGACATTCTTAATGATTTGTAAAAAATCTTCGAATCAATTCGAGCTTAAAACGTAAAAATAATTCACACTTTAGCCTGATGATTAATGCGATCAGCAAGTGAGTGACGTACTCACGTTCGAGTCCGACCCGGACACACACCAAACAGTTTTTGAGCTCCTGATTTATAGCAATTACTAATTCCTCAAAAAGGATTTTTTTTCTAGAAAACTATTCGGAGATTGGAGCCGCCATATCTTCCATAAGCGTCAAGAATAAAAAACATAGAGTTGATTCAACAACCTTCAATAAAAATATATTGAGTTCACTCATCGAGGTAAAAGCGAGGTCTTATATCTTCAGTTAGACCTAATTACACGCAGCTAACCTAATTACATTAAAAGTGGCTTAGTAGTTCGAAAGATTACTCTTCACAAACTTTCTGATATGATGTTCTTACACCATGTGGGTCAAATACAAGTTTCTTCTTAAAATGTAGGAAAATAAACAAAATGTTTTTTTTTCCCTTTAATATGGCCTTATTAGTAAGAACAAAGAGTTCCATTACTTATGAAACACAACGTCGTTCAATTGGCTTCCTCGGCTTGCTTCGCACTGGCGTAATCTGTTATTCCAATTTTCCAAGACCTTGTTGATAGCTTAGGGCTTAAGCTTATAGATTGCTTGGAAAATGTTGGTCTTAGGTGCCGAAATTGTTTACGGATTGTTGGCGTAAACACCAATCCTTCAGGGTTCCTCACAAAAAAAAAGTCCAAAGGGATCAAATACCGATAGACATCGCCAAGACGTATGACAACACGATTTGGAGTTTAGTGCTCAAAAATTCGATTGTGGCTTGGATTGAAGCACCATTCTGCATAAGTCGGAGGTCGTACAAATCTATATCGTCAATTTTAGTGAAAAAAGGACTGCTAACGTGGCTCTGTAATCCAACAGTTGATTGAAACATTGTCTCAGCGTCAACTCAACATTCAAAACTTTTTTTTCACTTTTGAAATAAGTTCCAATATTCGCAACGCTGTTCAAGCGTAAAGCGACTCATTTCGTTCCGCGGCGGTATGATAAATTTAGAAGATTTCGAGCGGGAAACAGATGTCACTGTCAACATAACCAATGATTTAAAAAGAAACCACTAGATGGCCCAACCTTTACTTGACCGACATGCCAACCGAGAAACATAAAACGAAGTTTTTTTAATTTTTTTTTAGTTCGAGTTTTCCTGCAAATTTCTTTTTACATATCTGGTTTATAGGGAGTAGTTTGGTATCATTGAATGTACCATGGATTTGACAGAAACAACATGGCCGACAAAGGTTGCCGATAAAAACAGCTAGTATCATCCATCTTTTATTATTTTTTTTTTTTTGAAAATGTTGTGATTGAAGCTAAACAAGAACAATGAAAAGTTCTTGTTTTTTGAGATAAAATTTATTTAGAGAAATATTTTTGGCGTGTGGAAAAAAATACCAGAAGGATCTCAACAACTGCTCCGCCAGTTTTGTCACGACTTTTTTCATCCAGTGAAATGAAAGAAAAGAAATGCAGCCACCAATTCTGGGTCACTTGACCTGAGGTCCAAATTTCTCCCAGGCAATGCATTCTCTGATTTTATTGCCTAAAGTGAAAAGAAACGTCTTCAAAATCCGCCATCAGCATTGCGAATCTCGATCCTCTCACCGACTGATTGACATGTGCGCAAATCAATTGGTCTCCCGCTGACGTTGGCGATTTGTCTCCACTTCGAAGACCAAAAATTCCCTTCGGACCCGATCTACCATCTGAGTGGCTCTGATTTCACACGTTTTATGCACGCATTTTAGTAGATCAACCACTGACCCGAACCCTTTCTCTACCCGCAGCTAAATCGGTTTCAACTCCGAGAAGAGAGAAGAAAGTGATCCTCCTCTGAACATTTCCGAGAGAGAGAGGAATCTATGGCGTTAATGAGAATAACTGCAGTAAAAAGATGATGAACGCTCAACGGAAATGTGTTAATTCCTATGAATTTGCTCATTGAGTTTGCTTCACAGATACATTTTTCGCCAATCAATTTTGGCGAGGTTCTTACTCAGGCTCAGTTGCTTGGCCCACTTTTGAAGTTCGTGTTTAGGCGAATTCCTTAAAATTAATTTATTTCCCGTCATAAATGCGCGAGGAATTAGGAAGGAAGAAAAAAAAACTGTTCACAGCCCATCAACGGATGAGGAACGTGAAGTTGGTTGTGCTTCTGACCCGGTGGCGAGAACGCCCCACTCAAGCGCGGGAGATCTGTTCATGACTCCGATGACCTACTTGATGAGGTGCTAAGAGATGAAGTGATCAGTCCCATTCTAAAGCGAAATCAAGGCCTTCGAAAAGACGTGTCCGGCTTTAGCGTCCGTTTAATTGGAAACAAATTTGCCACCACCCCTCGAAAAAAAAGTTCTCGGAAATGCGCTGCACCTCCGGAGGAACTCTCCTATGTTCGACAAGACACTGAACAAGCATTTAATGCCAATCGCACCGCTGATCATGTTTCCCCTCCAGTCGGACGTTTTCCAATAACAATTAGGAAAATATGAAACCGTCATGAGACAAGAAAAAAATCACTTTAAATATCGAACACGAGGTGTGTTCACTGCCCAGAAATAGACAAACAATCTGGGAGTGGTTCTTGGGCGACGACGGTGGAAACACACGCGACTCGACGTGGACTTTTTCGGCTGGTAGCGGCGCGCGTTTGCAAACAAATTCAACCGCGCTGCGCTCTTAACGCTTCGGTGTGCAATTGGAAAAAAAAAACAACTTAAATGTATCTTTTACCTTTCTGGGGGCCACACAACGCCAACAGAGCGCGCTCAAGATAAATCATTAAACTAACAGCGTGTTGGCTCGTCGTCGTCGTCGTCGTCATCGTGTTGCTGAGAAAATAAATAATTAATAGCCTGGATGCCATTTAATTAAGTCATTTACTTCAAATGGCTAAATAATTTGGCTAATCTAAATATACTGGAGGTTGTGTTGAGCGCAAGCACATGTGTGGGGTCTCCGAACCTCAGCGAGGTGGGTGAGTAATATTTTGGAATTTCCACGGCCACCGAGAGACCCCACTCCTCGAGGGCCTGGGATGGAAATCAATCCGTGCGGCTGCCGATCATATTTCCGAGCTCCGAGTGCGCTTGAGGGACGTGGTATTTTGGCTCTTGTTAGACGCGAAGTGATTAACACAAATTGATTACGGGACTGAGTTGTTGTGGTGAGGTAAATGTTGGTGCTGGGGCTCAGATGGCTGATTGCGGGTGACGAGCTTTGTTTAGGGTTGAGTAAGATGCTTTTTTGTTCACTTTTAACCTTAAATTGTGTCACTTAACTTGGATTTTGGTAGTTTTTTGTTTTCTTTGATGCCTGGGAGCTAAGATCTGTTAAAGACTTGAACGCTCGCACGAATCCTTCATTTAAATGGGATTTGAGAAGTACATCTTAGCGCCCCACTGCGTATTTCTACGAAATTCAATAAAGTTTCCGTCCACGTCTTAGTCTCCGTTTCAGTCTCAGTCTCAGTCTCAGTCTCAGTCTCAGTCTCAGTCTCAGTCTCAGTCTCAGTCTCAGTCTCAGTCTCAGTCTCAGTCTCAGTCTCAGTCTCAGTCTCAGTCTCAGTCTCAGTCTCAGTCTCAGTCTCAGTCTCAGTCTCAGTCTCAGTCTCAGTCTCAGTCTCAGTCTCAGTCTCAGTCTCAGTCTCAGTCTCAGTCTCAGTCTCAGTCTCAGTCTCAGTCTCAGTCTCAGTCTCAGTCTCAGTCTCAGTCTCAGTCTCAGTCTCAGTCTCAGTCTCAGTCTCAGTCTCAGTCTCAGCCTCAGTCTCAGCCTCAGTCTCAGTTTCAGCCTCACTCTCTGTTCACTCCAGGAATCAATCTGGGCTTTAATTTACGTCTAAGTCTGCATTTCAGCTTGCAGCTCATTTCGGGCGGAAATCCAGGTTTTGATTTGCCTCTAAGACTTCGTCTGAATCTATGATTCGATCTACATCGAATCTTCGAAGAGGTGTTCCTATTCCCGTTTTCCCAAAATGATCTATAAAAATTTTTTTAGTAGTTTGCGATGACCTTCTTTAAAGCCGACTTTATGACCCAAATTATCGCTTAGCTAGTTATAGTCGACATGACGTCGACTTTACGGTTGTCATTCCTGTCTGTTTTCAACTTTACTCTTCAAAGCAATGAAACGTTACTTTAATTAGAACCGACTTTAAACCGTTTCTTCGTTAAGGTAGAAATAATATCAGCCTTACCACTGTCATTTCGCTTAAACCTTAAAACAACGAAATGACATTTTTTTTAGAGCCGACTTTAATCCGTTTGTCATCTATTATGCCACCTTCATCAAAGTTTCGAAGAGGTTTTTGCTTTCCATTTTCTTTCAAAAAAAAAAAATTTCGGCATAGCAGCCCGTTTTCCATTCTCTCTAAATGATTTAAAAAAAAAAAACAAAAAATTTACCGTAGTTTGGGATAAACTATTTTTAAAAGTCAACATTAAGACCCAAATTAGCGTTTTGGTAGTTAAAATCGACTTAAAGTTAACTTTACCGCTGTCACTTCCCTTTAACTTCAAAATAACGAAGCGTCATTTCATTTAGAGTCGACTTTAAATTGTTTGTCATACATTCGAACCATTTAAGCACTTTAGCACTTTTGTTTCTTTCTTTGCGCCAAAGCTACGAAATGTCAGATTAATCTAAATTTTGTTTTCAAATTCGGCCATTGTGGTGTGAGTCCCTGCTAGAATTAAAGTGGGTAGTGAAATGAGTATAGACAGACATTAGCTATAAAACTTATTTGTTTCTGCGAAGCCTTATAAAGCCAAATGGATGCAAAATTAAAAGCCGACTTTAGAGTTAGAGTAATGCAAACTAGTTAATGTTATCTCCCTAAATCTTCGACGTCTATAAATCAGATATATTTCCTTAAATTTAATCAACACTACGCTGTCTCATTCTCAGCACCCGGAGCGGTAAAAAAAGACACACGCATACATTTTTTTTTTTTTGAAACCTTGTCAAATTATTCCGAACCACTCGCTGAGCTGTTCTGCCCACTTGCCAAAAAAGATCGTGTGAAATCTGAAAACCAAAAACCGCGTACGCATTCCATGCAAATCGACACGCCGAACAGCTACCGGAATTATTTTACGTAGGCCAATGTTGCTGACCAAACGCCTTTTGTGTGCCTTTCCTCTTTCCCCCGTCTCTGACAAAACAGAATTTCTAATATCAACAAGCGTTCGAATGCAATTTGTTTCCCAGAGATTACCGCGCACAGATGTTCGCATTCGCATTTGGATTCGAATTCGGGTTCGCATTTGCTTCCTCCTCAGCACCTCCAAAGTGGGTAGAACCCGAAATATTTCCAGCTACCAGTCCAAATAGATCAGGAGCGTCGCACCGGCAGAGAGGATGGGAGAGGTCTTAGAATATGATTATCAGGTGGTGGGCACATTATGCGTCCGCAGCGGAGAGAATATGGGTGTGCAATGGAACAGCGGAGGCTCTGCAAGAAAGTTCAGATGAAGATCTGGGAGAAGGATTGTTCTGCGGTGGTTTTTTTTTAGCCTGGTTAGGAGGAGAGTTATGTTGTGACATAAATTCTGCGATCGGATAATTGTTGGGAGATACGGGAGAGTAGCGAGAGGTTGTCGGAGTTTCGCTGGTGAGCGGAACTGGAGCACATGTCGATTTGAGGAGTGGCTGAGAGTTCCACGTAGGTGGTACAAGAGAAGTCAGTGTCGCAAAAAATAATGACCGAGAAAGATAATGTTGCTCGAGACAACTGGGGCATCCTCTGACGATAGTCTGATGGGAAAATTGAAAAAAAAAAGGAGAGAGTTCAGTGTTTTTGGGGAGTGGATGGAAATTGTAATTCGCTGTCTTGACGGTATCATTCTGTGATACTTGAATAACTTTTTAGTACCTCTCCCAATGCGGGGCTTGATCTTTATCGACGTACATAGGCACGGTAAAATGGTCTTGGTTGACCAAGGCAAAGACTTCGATAACAACTTTTTTTCTGAGGCTCTTAAGATTCGTTTCCTCCGTTTCATAGAGTTGATGTCAACACTAAAAACAAAATGTATGTTGTTAGCCATAAGCCTTAAGCCCGGAGCCGGTAACCAAAAGGCGAAAGCGGGAACCGAAAATCGAGAGAAACCCGCCAACAGAAAAGCGAAAGCCGAAAGTTGAGAGCCGAGAGCTAAAAGCTGCAAGTCAAAAGCTGAGAGCCGAAAGCCTGGACCCAAAATAGAAAGCCATACAGCAAAAGTCGAAATCCGGGAGCCGAAAGCCGAGAGCCAAAAGCCGTGAGTCGAAGGCCGAAAGCCAAGAGTCGTAAGCCGAAAGCCGAAAACTGAAAGTCGAAGCCGATAACCGATAGCCGAGAGCCGTAAGCCGTAAGACAAGAGCCGAAAGCTGTAGGACGAAAGCCGAAAACCGAAAGTCGAGAGCCGTAACACGAAAACCAAAAGTTGTAAGTCGAAAGCCGAAAACTGAAGGCCGAGAGCCGTAAGCCGTAAGACAAGAGCCGAAAGCCGTAGGACGAAAGCCGAAAACCGAAAGTCGAGAGCCGTAACACGAAAACCAAAAGTCGTAAGTCGAAAGCCGAAAACTGAAGGCCGAGAGCCGTAAGCCGTAAGCCGTAAGACGAGAGCCGGAAGCCATAAGACGAAAGCCGAAAGCCGTAAGTCGAGAGCCGTAAGCCGTAAAACGAGAGCCGAAAGGTGTAAAACGAAAGATGAGAGCCGAAAGTCGCAGGCCGAAAGCGAAAATCTGAAACAGAACGTTGCTGAAGCTGAAGTAAAAGCCCAAAGTCGAAAGTCTTAGACCATGAAACGATTCCTTAAAACTGCCAAAGATCAATTAATGAAATGTGGCCGAAAATGGCTTCAAATGGCAGAATCAATAAATTCCTCCCCATCGATTTCTGAAGCAGAGCGTAGAAAAGGAAAAAATGGGCAGCTTCTCAATTACTCTGTTGGTGCTCCCAAGTCCTTCCTTCGTTAGAGCGACAGCAAAAAGTCGATTTTTCGCAGATGATTCTCACCATGTAACTTTTCGACAGCTTAAGACGAGATGAAAATCACGAACTTTGTAAGGCCAATCTGCAAAAGGCGGTGGTTTTTTCGTCCTCACACTTTAGCAGCAGCTTACGAGCAATTGGCGACGTCAATGCCGCCTAAGAGGTCACTGTCGCCGCCATAAAAATCTGTGGCAGTCCTAAAAAAACCAACTTCACCTTTGAGAAATTCTTTAACTACTCCTGCCAATGGCGTCTGTCCTCTGCGCCGTCAAGACGACAGTAATTTTCTCTTTATAAACTTCGACAGCACGGAATTCGTACTGTCACCATTCCCATGGTCATATGAACTCAAAATTGAATCTGACAACTCAGCGCAGGTCTTTTCTTTGTCCTTCGAAAAACAGCGAAAAAAAAAGAACCTCCATTCACCCATAAGTCCTTCTGTCTTCAACTCATTTGCAGCGTCTATTTTTAGACCAACAAAAAAAAAAAAAACCAAGTCCCACAAAGACCAAGCTAGTGTACTGCCCCATGAATTCCTGAAATATTTTCCAAAAAACATACCACAGCCCCGGCTGGACGCGAAATGGAGAAATAATAATAATGCACCTCTCCTCGTTACCGGGATTTTTATATTTTTAAACCTCTCTATGTATATGGATGAGGAAATATTTTTGTGTTATAGAACAAAACTGATTCCGCCATTGGAAACGTGACAATATTAAACGCACAATTATTGTGTGCGGCAGCCATTCGAGAAAAAAACAAAAAAGACTTGAACCTGCTTGCGTGGTGGAAGAAGTTGTGTGCCATCTGAAGAAGTATCTTCTGCTTTTCATCGCAACGCAACGAGCGATGGCGGCCTAAAGGGAAACAATGAATTTTTCTTGACGGAGGATGACGATGGGGTCTAGGAATTCTTTTCTCTTCATCGGTGTGTTCCGTTTGTTCTATGGTAGCGCGTCTGGGGCTGGCGCGTTGGATGCGCGCGCTTCCCAGTGCAATTACGAGTTGGCTGGAACTCGTTTTCGGAAAGCCTTTAAGCTACCGATGGTGAATGCATACGCGTACGTGCATCTTTTTTTTTTTTATTTTTTTGTTTTTTTTGTTTCTCAGTCGAACGCTTGCGTCGTTGAGGCCAAGAGTTCGATTAAAGGGAATTTGAATTTATGCTTCATCTTCAAATTTGACTGAAATTCCATTCTCATGCCACTTTTTGATTTCCTGATTTGTTTCGCTTTAATTTAAGACAGTTGTCCTCGTTTACTTAAAACACCTTCCCCGTGCGAGATGAATCGCAGATTATCTCAGAAAACTCGCTCTTGACGCGTCTTGATGGAGTTGTTTGATGTCTTATTGCGATGGTTTCCTTATTCAGATAAGCGTTGATGAAAATTTTGCAATTAAAACGCAGAAAAATGGAGATCTTGTCGTGCATAAATAATTAAGAGACGAGACTGAGCAAATCGATTGCGGATTAGTTGTGGCTAAATGGACTGTGTCATTTCGGTCTTTTTTTTCTCTGGCTCTAGTTTTGTGCGCTCTGGTTGAGAGCATTTATGCAAATTCAATGAAAACTGTTGCTTGCTAAGACTTACGTTTTCTTGCTTGTGCAAACGATGGATTGATGGACTCAGAGCTGCGTTGCTCTATTAGTCAATCGGATTAATTTCCTTAATTTAGTGAAAAAGAGGCCGTCAGTCTTAGAGGCTTTTTTCTGTGCAAATTGACTGGTGGACGGTTTTTTGACGCTTTACTTTTCTGCTTGAATTGAGGCAGCAGAGTGTGGTTGTGGAGAGCTACGGACGGGAATGATTCGCACTTTGATTTGGAAGCGGTGTAAGAGAGCTAAACGACTGCTGATTTTATAAAAATGCGATCACTTTCGAACTTGGACTTGTGGTTGATAAAGACAATTGGCTTTCTATACTTCTTGTGAAACTTTGGAGACAACATACATTGAGGAAATATGATTGGAAAGAGCAATTTTTACGTCGCAAGAACGTCATTCAGAGCTTGTGACCATTTGGAATTTCAATTTAGCCCTGCTTTACGGAGCGAGTTTTAGCACAATGGGACTAGCTTTGGCCTAAGTATACCAAATTAAAAAAAATGTAGGGTGACAGTTGCTTTGTTGTATGAATTTTCTAGAGTAAAAAGCTGGGATCAGGTGATGCTGTAACCGGTGGAACCCAAAAATAATTACCATTGGCTTGCATAAACAAGTTTTGAGGTTATAAATCGAGATAAAAACTATTCTTTGTCTTAAGTTTCACCAAATTAAACACAATTAACCAAATTTCATTAAGATCGGCTCAGTAGTTTCGGAGATTACACGGTACAAACTTCGTAACACGAAATTGGGCCATCTAGAGGTTTCTTTTTGAATCATCGGTTATTTTGACACTGACAGGTGTTTCCCGATCTTGACAGACAGTCAGTGTCATTCCTCTGCTGAAGGAAATGCATCGCTTTAGGCTTGAACAACGTCGGGAAATATGGAAAAACGTGTGTGCAAAGTGAGTGCTGTGTATCGTTTCGGCGATATCAATTAACCCCGTACAAGTTGCAATTCGACCACTATGTATTTCGTAATTAATGAGAATGCGTGTTCTTTCTAATAAAGCCTTCATACACGAAACAAATTTACTCTTGTTCATTTTGTTACTTTTTTCAAAAGAAACTTCTGTTTGGCCCGCCCTGTATAGAAAGATATAGACACGATGATAGTGAATGGAAGGTACTACTCAAGATGCGATAAAACACAAAACGATTCCAAAGACAATGGACGACCTTAGTCGACGTTAGCTTCTTTCTTTACCACTTTTTTCTTGACGCAAGTTCTTTTCCCAGTTGTACACCCACATGACTCACTGCTCACATTGCCACACGCTCATTAGTGTTCACCATCAAGCAGTTTGTAGGCTAATTAAAATGCGCCACTAGCCCCACCACTACCACCACCACCAGCGTAACCAACGACGACAGCAAAGAGTAGAGAGATGTTTATGACTTCCACCACGGCCCCGTGTCCTTCACAGCTCTCAATTCAGCAGCAGCGGTGGATTTTCGCAATAAATTTCCTGTCTAATGTCCGCCTGTGCACACAAGGGGAGTCGTGTAATTACTCCCCTCATCACACGCCCCCTTAATCACGTGTCAATGAACCATAACCACCGCATATTAGCATCGCAAATTCTACGCGCACCTAATTAATCGAGAACCCCACAAAAGAAGTCGGCCAAAGACCAGGAGTCACCCGAGACGAGACACACCCCTGGTGGTGAGGGGGTTAGCATAATTATTTAATTAATGGCCGCAAATGTATCAGAAGTCCATTCTTTCTTAATCTCCATGTACGCGGACCTATTTACCGGGCAACGCGGTGTCGCGTCGGTCGTTCGTCGACGAACCCGATGAGGGCGCGCGCAGATACTTATCAGCGCCGGGGCTAGTCGAGCGAGTGTAGCACACATGTCGCCGGCGCGCAGAACAAGCCTCATAAATAAGTTTCAATTAACTGTCTTTGGCTTTGTCCGAGATTATTGGATTCGGTTGTCGGGGCGCGATATCGAATTTCCGAACGTCCGTCCGTCGTCTTCTGCCCACAATCCGTGCCGTGCAATTTTGCAGCCCCCTTCCTTTCGTTCATAATCCAGCCACACCACACAATTGCACTTTTATGTTCAATTAATCCCCAGCTTCTGGTTAAATCATCTTGACGCTATGATCACCTTCTTTTATTTCAACAGGTAATTAAATTGCAACTCGATTTAATTTTCAATTAGTCAATCTCCTATGTTCGGCTCGGTGTGTGTGCATTTTTTTTTCTCATTTTTATGGCAAAGCCACTCGGCGGCTGCAAACGACGGACGGATGATGAAGAAAAATCGCAGCAGACAACTGGCGCAGATGAGAAGCCAGCCGGGTGCAGACAAATGAATTAAAAGAGCTAGAGAGCCCGAGTTGTGGCCGGCTGCGCGCTGCGCTGATTGTAAAATCGAAAGAGGTGTGTTTTAGAGTCGGCTGGTGTTGCTTCTCCTGGTCCTGGTAACTGGCAGATACTTTTCGGAATCTGCGCGATGGGAAGGTATGTCAATTATTGGTATGAGCTGTAAAACACGACGAGGAATGGTCAAAACCGCGGCGATTTCGTGTATATCTGGGTCAGTGGTTGGCTGCGAAAGGTGAAGACATTTTTGTGGCTTATTGCCTTAATTGGCCCAGTGGCCATCCGATCCCGGTGGTAACCACCGCCGCTGTGGGTATTGTTGTGACATTTCAAGGTGCAACAAGCGGCGACAAGCGTCCAAATTTGTTATGGCTGCGTTTTGGTGTGTTGCGACCGATGCAATTGGGACCGAGTGCGCAGCTATTAGAAGAGTCGATTGGAAAATTAGCAGTCAATTTGGATGTTAAGTGGTTGCTTCGGAATGTGTGGAGTTCTGCTTTTGGTTAGATTGAGATAGAAGTGATTTTTGTTTTTTTTTTCTTCGTGGGGAACGACGTTAAGTGAGTCTTTCTGGCCTTCAATGTTCTGTGGCGCAATTGTGAACACGAAGACGTTGGAAACTGTGGCAAGGTTGTTGCTGCAATCTGTTACAGTTTTGGCACTTGGCCTAAATGGACGGGGTCAATAGAAACTTGTCTTGTTTAAAAGTGCAGTGCAGTGTGTGACTTTTTGGAGCGTCTTGCTATTTGTTTGGCAATGGTCCGGATGTTTGTTTCAAGTTGCTCTGATTTCAGTTGAGAACGTTGAGTTAAGTCCAAGCGACCTTCGAGCAGCTTCGCTTTGCCAAACAAATGACACACATTTTTTTTATTTTCAATGCAACATTACATTGCAAACTTCGAGAATCAAAATGCCTAAAACTAGTGGCTGGAGGGATTTTAAGCAGTCAAATACAAGTTTCGTTTTCATGTCAATCGATTTTAAGACACAAAACTAGAAGCTGCTTGCAAAAGAT
The DNA here is from genome assembly GCA_905187475.1 of Syritta pipiens. Lineage (NCBI taxonomy): Eukaryota > Metazoa > Arthropoda > Insecta > Diptera > Syrphidae > Syritta > Syritta pipiens. The sequence goes on along the minus strand of LR994571.1, from coordinate 100,638,679 downwards.
CGTATTGGGATCGCGAGGCCTGCTAATCAAGGTCGCCATAAAAAGAAAAAGATTTTAAGATCACCAAAAGTAAGACATGGTTTCATCCGTTTAGTAAGAATGATCTTGAATGACTTTTAAGACTGCTTGGCTATCAAAATACAATCCAAGCCCTCTAACTCGAACTTTTTCGCCATATTTTGGCAAAATCCTCTACTTCGAATGCCCTTTAAGTCGAAAAATTCCTCTAACTCGAACTAATTTTAATATCCCGTGAGCATTCGACCTAGAGAGCTTCGACTGAGTCGATCATTTAAATTCGACCTCACTAAAAGTCGGCTCGGTTGGGGGTCACACATGGAAAAAAAATATGCGTGACAACCCAATGAAAGGAGGTTTTCGTCCTCATGATGCACGTAATGATTTAAATACAATTTGAATGTCCGAATTCTCAAGTAAATGCTGAGAGTCATCGATTTGACCCAGGCCAGCTGCTTTTTTCAGTTGCCATTTAAATTACTCAAACTCGGTTCGACGTTAGTCTTAAGTATTAGCTTCCATTCGTGTGCTTCAAATTATCAAAGCACCAATTTGCAGCCTCAGGTTTATTATTTGATCTTTACAGCCTTGTCTTCGTGGTCACTTTTGTCTGTCTATCTTTATAGCCTTGTCTTGTTGGACTTTGTTGTCTGTCCAAAGACATACAAAGAGCCACACCACTGCGTGTTTCTGTTGATCAACTCGGAAAAGTCTCAGATCTAAAATCTCACCTTCCAGATTTTGTCTTTCTTTTAGAGTAAATCAACACGTTGAAGACTCCAATTTTATCTCCAATCTTTTTAAATGAATTCAAAGACAGTGATCAATTAAAAAACTGGGTTTTGAAATCTCTTAATCGCCACACACATCGACTTTGTTTTTCAATTAAGTTAAATTGAATTTTTAATTGTCGTAAGCGAATTTTTAATAACTGAGTAGACGGAATTTATTTCCTTCAGACTTCTGCAAGTTTTCGTATTACACCAGATGTCTGTTTGGTGTTTCAGAGTGCTCATTTTTCTCTATGAGACTTTCTTAATTACGAATAAATTTTCTTTTATTATTTATTTTTCATTCCAATTGATTTTTTCTGCGTTTCTAAGATACCAATAAACTGATTTTAAGTGATTATGTGGTGAGTGTTATCCTATACGTGGAATTTGAGTACAAAATTTGTTCCCAAACGGATTTGGAAGGAAGGAGATTTAGTTTTACGGTAAACATTATCATTGGTGGCTTAAAATCGCGCGGAAGGCCAGAGCCTAGCTTTTTGCGCCTCTACTGTGTTGTGCGCGTTATGATTTTTACACATGTGAGAAACAGGATCGTTAAATAGACTACCGGACCTTAAATATTGGTTCGGTAACAAATTTAAGCAAAACTTATCTAAAATTTTAAACGCACTTTAATAAACCAAATATGTATCCTTTTGGTCAATAACCTTTTGCCATTTTTTGAGTAGTCATTATTTAAAAAAAAACTGATCCAAGTGCGTTTTGCAGGCTTGTTCGGAATTCAAAGCATCACTTCTTTGTTCCTCTGGCTATGTTTACTAGCCGTTAATTATTTAATTTTTAACTACTTTTAAATAAATAAATATGTAAGCCCATAATAAGGTAATATTAGGTTGTCAAATATCTCCCTTCCGCCTTTTTGTCTTTTGAAAAAATGTACAAAGCGCTACAGAGCTCGTATCCAAACTAATCATGCATAGCGTCGTTTTGTAGGTTATGTCAAGATCTTTCAAATGATGTACCTTATGATCAAAAAAGAACCGAAATTTTCATTTTAAAATTCCTGCGCTTGTCCAATCGGTAAAATTTTATTCTCTCAACGTTCGCAACACTTTTATACATATTCTGTCAAATTGGACGGACAATTGACGGATATCGTATGATTAGTTTTTGTTTGACGTCTATACAAATAAGTTGAAAAATTTTCGTGTGGCGATTTTTATAATGGATGAAAATTTAGAACAACGTGCGTGCATCAAATTTTGTATTGCAAATGGATTTAAGTGTTCCGAAACGTTGAAAATGTTAGAAAAGGCCTTTGGTGAATCGTGTCTAGGAAAAACACAGGCATATGAGTGGTATAAACGGTTCAAAGGTGGTCGTACAAGCTTGGATCATGATGAGATCCCTGGCCGCCCAACAACATCTGTTACTGAAGAAAACATTGAATCGGCGAAGCAAATCGTGTTGCAAAATCGTTCTGCACCGATAAGAGAGATTGCTGTGTTGTTGGGCATCTCTTATGGATCAACCGAACACATTTTAACTGATGTTTTGGGTTTAAAAAGCGTCGCTGCTCGGCTGGTGCCAAAAAACCTGAATTTCATTCAAAAACAGCGTCGTTTTTGGCCAAAAACTCAACCAATATCATCAACCAAGCACCGTACTCTGCAGATATGGCCCCGTGTGACTTTTTCCTCTTCCCCAGACTCAAATTGCCATTGCGGGGAACGCGTTTTCAGACCATAGAGGCCATAAAAGAGAATTCGCTGCGTGAACTAAAGGCCATACCTTCGGCGGCCTATAAAACTTGTATGGAAAATTGGATCAAGCGTTGGCATGCATGTATTGCCGCAGGAGGAGAATACTTTGAAGGTGATAAAAAAGAAAATTATTAAAAATTGAAATTTTGCGTTTTTTTAATAAAATTCCGGTTCTTTTTTGATCATAAGGTATTGCCAGATACGAGCTCTGTAGCGCCGGAAAATTCAAAAGACAAAAAGGCGGAAGGGAGATATTTGACAACCTAATATATTGCGCATAAAAGGAAAAACGAATTCAAAATGGCTGAAAACGTGACGCAATTTTTATGACATTAATTGCCACACGTTTGTTTACATTTATTTATGTATAGCGACAATTCAAATCAATTCAATTCTATCTAATGGGGTCACGAACGGTGCCATTTTGACAAAATTCGCAGAAAGGAATCAAAATATTTGTGCTAAGTATATTACCTTCTATATTTGTATCATTATATAAAACTATGCCGCTTGTTGTGTTAATTTCTGCCGGGTCATCAAAGATGTGTTGTGACGTTGTCATGACGAAACACACCACCCTCTTTGTTGGTCAACTTTGGCCCTTTAAACTAAACTGCTTTCTTCAATTATGTTAATCCAACGACAGTAGTGAACAGAATCAATTGTTTTACACGGCTTTAGAAACTCACAATAAACAATTCAATTAATTTCCTTTCCTGATATCAATCCTGGCCTTTCCACCGTTTACGGAGCCTTACCTTTCTTCGACTATGACCTCTTCGGCACATTATTATCATACATGATCCACTTTTCTTCGCTCCTAATCACTTGTTTCAAAAGGGGTTTTATTTCATTTCGTTGTAGCAGTGACGCGTAAATGGAAATTCGGTTTATAAAGATTTCATAGTCTATTTGTGTGATACTCAAACATCGGACAACTTTAAGCATCCAGCTTTCTTCAAATGGTTTATAGCTATTTGGTGATCGATGCCTAGTTCTCAAGCAAAGTCCTCTCTCTTTATGTGCCGCACTTCCACAATTTTTCAAATGATTTCATCGACTTTTTCAGTGATTGGTCGACTAGAGCAAGGCGGATCATTAACATTTAAATTATCACCTCGAAAATGATCAAACGGTTACACTGGTGTTTTTCTGTTTACTGCATTGTCTCCTCGAAATTGTTATTGGCAACCGCCGATTTCTTAAAATTGTTTATTATAGAAAAGCAAAATATGACGATAGTGTTCCAAATATTTACTCATTTTTAAATGTAAATTACTTTTCACGGAATAATGCTATTTTAATAATGTTTGCTAACTAAATGAAGCTTAAGATGTCACCTTTTACACAAGCTTAAGTATTTTGAAATCCAATCAATATGTCCGTAGGTATTACACTTTAGAGCCGTCTTCCGATAATTTGTTACAGAACTTTTTGGAACACTCAATAGATTCTTGTAAAGCTTAGCTTGCAACCACTGTTAATGACATATAAAAACAGCGAAATTAAGCTACAGATTTTTTTTAAAGAAAAAATTTTATTGAAAAAAATTAAATATTAAGTGTACAACTTTGCTTCCGCCGTTTTGCAATAGATGGTTGCAGCGGTAAGTGGTAGTCGAAATAAATAGACCGTAATTGTCATACAATAAGGTTAGATGTTTGTAAACATAACGCCATCGAAATATCCACTGCAAACCTGTTCAAAACTCACACCTGCTTTCACTCTAAACGACCATTCATTTCATTTGAGTTTGGTTTTTGGTCATTGTACACATCCACAGTAGAAAACATCCCACGTGGCATTGCTTCGACGAAATTAAATTAACCTCCAAACCACTCTCTCCACCACGTGTATCTCCCAAACGAAAACCATAAAACTTAAATTGAGATTCAGTAGCTTCCGTTTACACATAGATAACCGCCAATAAATGAGCAACTTCATTTCACGATAAATCTGAAAATAATCCGAAAACAGTCCGAAATGATCCTCCCCGCATATTGCACTTTGAACACCAATAAATCTGACTCATGCAAGCGCCTGTTCACCCTCACGATCGTATCGAATCTTTAACTAATTAAATCCAAGTCAATTCATGCATAAATGAGCCGCCATCGACCCATCGTCGAAGACTTTCACTTGCAATTCGCCGCACAATCACTGTCATCTAATGCGCTACCGCTTCGCCGAGGTAGCGTTCATTTTCCGCTGCACAGCAGTAGTAGAAATCTTATCTCACTGTTATTAATAATACGAACGAAATATTATAGTTACATGTGCCAGGAACACATGCCACTTGGGTATCATGTCGCGGCTTGTGATGCAAAAGCTTTGGCCGCTGCAGCCGGCTACCGGTTGCTGCTGCTGGCGCGGCAGTGTCTCGGAGTTCGCCTTCGCATCCTGCGCATATGAATCTTGTAGCTATGTGTGTATCTGCATGTATCTACGGCTTTCTCATTATTATTTTATTAATAAAACCCCGCGATGTGAATGAGATGTGAAGTGCATGCTCGCCAGCCGGGCACATTATGGTCGAGCTGCGGTAGTCGCATAAGACTTTTGTTGCCGTGGGAGTAAGTTCGAAAATTTTGTATCCAGGGGGGAAGGAAGTACGGAAAATCTTTGCGGTTGAGATACTTTTTCAGCCATTGTGTTTGACCACCGAAATTTGTCAATGACACATGTGTATTTGTCTTGTGAAAAAGGAATTTTCTACCATCATCATCGTCGTCTAGACAAGCGAAACATTTTGTAATCAACGCTATCATTGCAGAAGTGTGTGGGGAGTGGATAATTAATTTTGATTAAGTGCATTCATTAAGGGAAACTGTGTGTGATTATGTTGTAGACGGCTGTGGAGCTCTTTATTTTATTATTCAATTACGCCCAACGGGGGGTTGGGGAATGGAGGGAGAGCCGGTATTACAAAATCGCGTGCTAAGCTGGAATTAGTTCGTCTAGTTGAGAAAATGCATTTTGATGTTTGTAGTTTGTTGTGAATATGATTTTGGAAAAAAAGGGCAAAAGGAGGAGAGTAGTCGACAGAGGTTCTTACACGTGTATCTTTCAGGGGAGATGAAATTAATGAGAATTTAGAGATCGACTATTCATTTAACAACGATTTTAAAGCAGTTGCTGAAGTCTATGAAAGCAAAAGGCTTGGTATTCGTAGCTCATGTACTTTCTTGTTAAAAGAAAAATAGAACTTATGGCTTGAAGGGACATGAAATTTCTAAAATAGAACTTATGGCTTGAAAGGACACGAAATTGACTCGAAATTTTTACACTACTGGCGTTATTAATCAAAATAAATCAACTTATAGCCCTTTTTTGTATCTTCAGCCTTTCTCTACCCACTAAACTGATTTGAAGGTTCAGTGGTCATAAGGCTATTAACAGGTGTGCCATATGAAATGTCCGATTTCGCTTAAATTCGAGCCTCGTACTTAAATCTTTTTGATGCTTAAATAGTGCTAAAGCTTCTATCAGGTTGTACCGTATGAAACGTCCGATTTCGCTTAAATTCGAGCCTCGTACTTAAATCTTTTTGATGCTTAAATAGTCCTAAGGTTGTATCATAGGAAATGTCCGACTTTCCCTTTGATTCGAGCTTCGTACTTAAATCTTCTTGATGCTTAAATAGTCCTAAAGCTTCTATCAGGTTGTACCACACGAAACATCCGATTTTCGCTTAAATTCGGGCCTCGTACTTAAATCTTTTTGATGCATAAATAGTCCTAAAGCTTCTATCAGGTTGTATCATAAAAAATGTCCAATTTCGCTTAAATTCGAGCCTCGTACTTAAATCTTTTTGATGCTTAAATAGTCCTAAAGCTTCTATCAGGTTGTACCACATGAAACATCAGATTTTCGCTTAAATTCGAGCCTTGAACTTAAATCTTTTTGATGCTTAAATAGTCCTAAGGCTACTATAAGGTTGTATCGTAAGAAATGTCCGACTGTCGCTTTGATTCGAACTTCGTACTTAAATTTATTGAAAGCTTAAGAAATCCTAAGGCTACTATCAGGTTGTACCACATGAAATGTCCGATTTTGGTTAAAACTCGACCCCTCTTCCCTCATGAATTTGAATAAGGGACACAGTGCATCATTTGCTATGAAAAACCGTCTCTTTGTTGCGCACAAGCGTCTGTCAAGTAGTATGGGACTTTCCTGTCACTTAAACCACATCTTGACCTCTTCTCCTGGACACCATCTACTCTGTGAACGCTTTCACCATACTTTAAAGTTCTGCCGTTGATGACAGGCTTTTTAGCTTACTTCGACGAGTGATATACGTTGACGCGTATCACGCGCTTGAGGAGACAGTGGTAAATGAACGCAATATACGACGTTGGTTTGAAAAGTTCCATTCAAAAGATAGCAGCCTCAAAAATGAAGCGGGTGGGAAGCTAAAAAAATCAACGTTAGTTTAAAACGATAGCTCAGGAGCATAGTAGATGAGGAACCTAAAAAAATTTATGAATCAGAAAATGCATCAGGTATGAGAGCGCATCCGCAACGTTGACAATATTCGACATCTTTCTTTCAATGAAGACATAAAACTTTTTGTAAAATCGGACATTTCATGTGGTACAACCCAATATCTCTAAAACTACTTTAATTGTGGCCCTATTCCCATTAATATATTAGGCAATACATCATTTGAAAGGTCTGATATAACCTACAAAACGACGTTATGCATGATTATTTTGGATACGAGCTCTGTAGCGCTTTGTACATAGCAGGAAAATTCAAAAGACAAAAAGGCGGAAGGGAGATATTTGACAACCTAATATGAACAAATAAAAAATAGTTTTTTTTTTCGCTGGGCCCATGCTCTTTTGAAGAAGATAGGGACATATTTTAAGTCGATAAAAGATAAATGTCTCAAGTGTCAATCTACTAAATGGTCTCCGAAGAGGATTCTGCCACCACCAACCTCTGTAGAGTCGCCCCATTTAAGCAACTTATCATTTGAAGGCTCAGCAAATTCACAAATTATCACTTAAAACACATTTGCGTGTGTATTTCCTTTTTTAAGACCCCCCACAGTCCATTGATCCACTCACATCTCCACCCAATTGGCTTGTCAACTCTTTTGAAGACAAAAAAAAAAACTGCAAACTGCACCCTCACCACTCCCACCACACATAAAACCATCAAAACTAATCAATTCCCATTTTCTTTCTCATTACAGGTAAGCCTACATGAACACCATGTCACCTAAGAGAACATTTTTAGAGCTACACACCTCGGACAAGTCGTAAAACTTCCCACCGTACGGTCACCGGCAGTAAGTCGTTGTAAAACATTCACTAATCGGCCACAGTGATAATTACGCACTCGTACAAAACAACAGCCAACCACTCCATGTTTCAATCGTAACAAATTAACACCCAAATACTTTAATATCTGTCTCTGCAGGATTTCGTACTTCATTTAAAATTCGATTTTAAATTAATTTTCTTAATTGACTAACTCGGACTCGGGACACAAAAAAAAAAAAACACACACACGCGGTGTGCGCTTGCAACCCTAATTTGAATGCAGAAAAAACAACACTCAACCCACCGATGGATTTCTTTTTCTGCCGTGTGTTTGTTTTTTTTGTTTTTCAATTCAATTGTTGATTTATGCCACCTCCCCGCTGAATTTATTACACACAGCCACAGCCGCAGACGGTTGTTCATTTTTTTTGATTTCGTTTTATAATTTTTTGTCGCGTTCTGTGCTCCAATTTTGAAAATGGTTCGTTACCATAAAGGCCGTGTGCGTTCGTCGTCGACTAGACGCAAACACCATCTCGGTTTCTCTCTGTGTAAATTCCGAAATGGTATTTTATTACTTTCAACGCAGCACTCGATCAGTCCTCGCCGGGGACATTTGACATGACTGGCTACATACTTTTTTGTGGCTGAGTCGAAGAGAGATTTCCTTTTCATGCATGGAAAAAAAAAAGCGTTACTCTGATAGACGCCGGCCGTTTTCGACAGACAGCGTCTGCATTTGCATCCACGGGACGGGACGTCGTACTTCATCGGAGCCTACGCGCGACGTTCGTTTGGATTCATTAGGAGGACGTCCCACTTGAGTGGCAAATATGTGACGGGGAGTCTTGAGCGCGCTTGGCTCGATAAGGTCGCACATTCTGCCGTCTCTGTCTCCGGGAAGTGAGTTGTGTTTGCGCGCAGTCCTTGGATTTCTCCTATCAATCACAATTCCACTCGTGGAAATCTCAACTCGACGTCCGATGTGTGCGCGATCTGCGATAAGGCCACCGCACCCAATTTTTGTATCTTTCGTTTAATTTAGATTTATTTTTGCATGTAATTAATACAAATGCATGAGTTGAGGGGTGCACTACATCATTTCTTGAGTCGGGGCGCTTTTCTGCTCAGTCAAGCGCTCGTGTGTCGTGTGATAAGAGGCGGTCGCTTCTGGTCGTTTCGTGGTGAATTTTTTTGTTCCCCGGAGCGGAGATTTTTTTTTTTTGCTGTTTTATTTCTTAATCACGGCGTGTTTTAATGTTTGCAGTGTAGAAATTGCATTGGTTACGTGTGAACGGAATAGTCGGAGGCATTTGCTCGAAAGCCTTTGGGGCTGTTAGACACCTATGATAAGAGGGAAGCACATGGGCGGACAGTGGGCTTGTGTACAGGTCATTAAGTTTAGATAAGGTGCTACCGTGGACATGTGTTCGCCTGACAGCAGTGGAGAAGAAGAGGGACATGGTCGGCAAAAAAGGACTGTGGTAACGATTTCACGGAGTGAATTCCTTGCGGGTCTGCTGATCAGAACTGAGTGCTTTGTTGATTGGAACTGAAGTCTGCTTTGGAGTGTGAGATTTTATCTGTGCAGGGGATGTGAATGAGCAGGTTGGGTAAGAGTGTTGAGGAAAAAACATTGCACTTTCACTCGAATCACTTGAAAAATAGGTTCCTGCTAAATATCAACAAAAAGATTGGCTAAACTTAATGATCGTTGGACAGAAAAACATTTTATTTGGCATTTTATCGCAAGTTTGAGGAAAAATCGTGCTTAATAAGCCAGAAAAATGAGTGATATCTTACATCCAGGTTTGAAATTTCCTTATTGCTGAATAAAAACAGAGATTTTGAACAAAAAGTTTGTGAAACTTTCACTCAGGAAAGCCGGCCATCAGATCAACCGCTGCAAAATGATAGACCACAAGTGAAGTTGGTAATAATGGAAAAAAAAAAACCCTCACAAAATTAGTGTAAGACAAGATTTTGAAAACTTCAATTTCGAGCGAAAGAATTTTACTATCGAACCACTTTTTTCGGAAGCCTACCGAGGTAACGTACGACTCACGGCTTAGGACTTATGGCTTACAACTTACAGTTTACTGAAGCATGACAATTTTTTGAGATTTGAAAACCATAAAATATGAATTTCTTTTCAAGCATCACTTATATTTTTCCATTGAAAGTCTTTTTATATAAAAATGTCCATATTCAAAACTTTGTGTCGGGTAAACTTCGGAACTACTGGAACGATTTTGAATTAATTCGCATCATTGCATGTAATTTTGTCTGACTTAAGACATAGAATAACTACATCCAAAGTCTGACGTCCAGGTTTTATTAATTTCACAGCTTAGTCTTCAATTAGCTTCCTTTAGCTTAAATTTCTTTCCCAAACGCGTCTTGACCTTAAAGGGAAGAGATTCATAGATTGATGAAGTATGAAACAGAGCCAAAGTCTAAGCTCTCCTCTTAAGCAGTGCTGTTCTCCGTTATTATTCCAGCACATATTTCTCCACAGCCAACTTCCTCGATTGGCCACTTCCCAAATCATTGTCATTTGTTATCCCTCTGGCGGTATATGCCACTCAGCGCTAATTAAAAAACGTCACACGTCTATCTTTTCCCATTACGAACGCCGCAACACTCGAGCACCCATTCAAAATTGAAATAGAAATCGAAATCGAAACCGAAAAACCGACATCCCCGATCCCCGTAATCGCATTTGGCTCGTTAGTAACGCTACCTACCTCCGCAGCATTCCTTACTCGACACACACAAACGGCACAGAGACCGCCGACAACAGTAGCCCCCCCAAACATCTGGCGGTGCTCCGAAAAACTCATTCCCCCAAAAAGAAAATAAAAGAAATCCGCATCCGAACGTGTAGGTGGTGTTGTATTTTCATTTCGACTTCATTCTGCGCGCAGGCTTTTGTTCCCCACTGTGTCGCAATCAGGATTTAATTTCCAGCGGTACAGCAACGAAGAAAATGTATCTGCTTCCTCCGAAAAAAAAAAAAAAAATTATAATCGAATCGCATAGCTGAGCCCCCTCATACACTCGCACTCGTATCTTGTGTCTCATTGTCTGCGGGGGCGACTCTGAGATACTCTTTTCAATTTAAAAGTCACTCTGAGATACTTTATCGCCGCGCTACTGTGTTAGCTGCCGAAAAAGGGGCACCACAAGGGACCCACCGAAAAAAAAAAAAACGAAAAGGTGCCGAAATGATTTTCTCAGTGCATATTACGTGGTTGTCAGCGGTGGCGGACGGAGAGCAGAGGCCTCAACACCAGGAGCACGGCGCGTCGGCGAAGAAGCCGCAACGGAATGACGCGGAATAGAGTAAAGTAACACCATCGCCATCGAGTCCCACAACCTGCCCGTGCATCGTCGTCGTCTTCGTGGTTGTCGTCTTCCTCTTCGTCCGATCGGCTGCGGCGCGGCGGTTGTCCCTCTAATGGAGGCAAGAAAATGGTAGCCCCCCAAAAAGCAGCCCAGAAAAGGAAATTTGATATGTTACCTTCGCTTTTTATGCTTTATATCAATTCTTTTGGTTTTTGGTTTTCTTTTTTCCTTCGCCCGCTCTCGCTTTCCTGCAAATATGGGTCAGCGCTTTGAGTGTGTTGAAGGTCTTTGTTTCTAGAGTGCGGTGGAGGTGGTGGCTGCATTCGGTTTGACTAGTTTCTGTTTTTCTTTGCCTTGCGAAAGGATGTAATTCGATACACATTTTTTTTCCACATTGCGTGAGATACACACGAAGGCGAGAAGCATTAGAAAACTTGTTTCTTGTTTTTTCGTTTTTTTTTTTACGTTAACACTCGGCACGGCTTGACGTTGGGGCGGTGCTTTCGAGCGATAACTTTTGCGAAAGCTACATTTGTTTACGACTTTGTTAATGGAATTTTGAGTAAAGAGTTGAAAATGAAATGTCTTGAAGGTGGAGTAATATACGGCAAACAGCAATTCAATCAAAGTGGTCTAAATGAGTACCGAGATTTAATGCGATAGTTATCACTGCTGATTAAAAGCGTGGAAGTGTAGGATCTGTTTAAAATTTCATAATCTTGATGACGAAAAATATTACATGAAACCAAAAAGAATTAACGGCATTGTAATTGACAAATTTATAAAACAAGATCTTGAAAACTTACGTTGCAATCATTTTTAGTTGAATTTGTATGATGTACGAGACTCTCTCCGACGCCATCTTCAAAGCTTCACACTTTGCTTTTTCCCTACTTTCTTGAAATTCCAATTCCATCTTAAAAAGAATTATCTATTTCCTTTCTTTATATCTTCTGGCGTTCTTTTAAAGGTTCTTCAGCTTCTTCTGCTTCATCACAAAAGCACTCCGACTCGAATCCATTTTAGCATCTCCCCCAACTACACTTTTCTTTCGAACGACAAAAGTTCAAATTGAAATTTTAGTGGTTTTGTCACACACAGGTGTCATGTTAATTACGCCACGCTAATGCACGCTTCCCAATCACTCCACGAACAACAACCGGCGGTGCACATCACAAGCGTTCAAACTTAACCTCAATTTCTTTATGGGGGAGGCAACATCGATAGCGATGGCGGTCACTTCATGCCGGCAATTAAAAAAATATCACGCAGACTGTAATTCATTTGGCTTTGTCAATAAAATCGATTTTTCACACACCATCCATCCCAGTACCGTTATTCAAAGAAAAAAATGTAAAAAGAAGAAAATCTCTTTATGAATTAATAATTTTCCGTCTCGCATCGTTTTTCGACACGAGAGAAAAAAAGATCCATTAGTGTCCCACCACGAGACATAATTGACACCTAAGTGTAAATTCATATTTTTCAATTTTCCTCACGTCCCTTTCAAATTCCAATCGACTGACTCGACGCCGACAGTTGGACTGAAGAAAAAAAAAAGAAGCCACAGACCGAATTGTCAAAGTCCACCAATTGAAACTGCCTCGACACAGTTCGCGGCGGTTGAGCAGCAAAAAGGAAGAAAATTTATCCTCCAATTAGCAACATAGAGAATCCGCAATCATTCACAATCCGATGGATGGCCTACAGAGCCTGAAAGAGCAGAAGAAGCCAGTCGACCAAGACGACAACGATCGATCGGAACAGTCGTCTTGCCGTCTCTTCTCATGTGTGTCGGCAAGCGAGCAACTCTTCAAATGGATAGTAATGTATCTGCGATTAGAAATCAATCAAATTTCTTCATACAAATCAATTAGATAAATCGTAACGGTTAAACTCATCATTATGTTTAATTTAACCTTTTTTGTTGGCAGTTTCCTCGGGTCGCAGATACGAATCTCTCATTCTCTGTGTGTAGCATCTCGTGAGAAGTGTGGATAGAATGTCATTCATCTTTGTATCGTTTCACTTCTCTGGGTGGTTGTTTCTATCAATTTCTCGAAACACGGGATGTGTTCAGATTCATTAAGGAAATGAGCGACAACGTCCGAATACCAGTGACTCGAGACTGCGGAAAAACTCCATCCCACTGGCTATTCCCCCCTCGTTCGTTTTAAATGAATTGATAATGAGATATCCTGGAGGAAGGAAAACCCGAACAAAAGACATCGCCTGACGTAGAACAGTAATGCGGTGCCTTTTATTCGTTCATTTTGGTAGTTGGTCTAGGCTGCTGCTCTGTTCGCTGTTACTGGTCATCGTTCAACGTCATCGCGGGGAAGACATTGTCCGATGAGTACAAGCGAAGAAGGCCATTGGGCAATTGTCCACGTCTGCTGGCGAAGGTAAGAAAACGAACGCCATGATAAAGTGACTTAGGCCTAACATGTGGTCGAACGTTGTTCAGTTTAGCCGGAGAAAAGCTGCTCAAATAGTTGCGATCATGTAATTGTCCAGGGGAAGTTTAGTCATTGTGGCAGGCGAGAGATAAGCTGGTGATGTGAGGAAACAGCAAACTTTATATCTGCTCATCAAACAAATATTTAAAAATAATCAAAAATTTTGTTTGCTTTTCACGACTTCCGTTTTATTAAAAAATCTCATTCGACTGTGAACATTCACTCGGAACTTTTTCGCTGCATCAAGCAACCAATATCAACAATTAAACGTAAACAGTCGTTGAACCCAATGATGGGGGGCTGGCTCTTGGAAATGTTGTTTTATTTAACATCTCGTAAAATATCTTTGAAAGAAGATAAATTAATATTTCGCAATCAAATGAGTGAGAGAAGGAGAGAGATGAAAAGACATAAAATTAATTGACTTTCCGTCTGGAACTGCTTCGCCAAAATCTTTGTTTATCTTTTTGTTTGTTTCGATGCATTAGTAGAAACTTGTTGTGTGATATATGAAGTATACAGGTTGGGCCAAATACAAGTTTTTTTTTCTCAGAATGCAATGATGTGAACAAAATTACAACTTTTTCCATTATTATGGCTTTGCTAGCAAGAACAAACATTTCCATTAAATATGGAACACAACGTTATCGATACAAATTTTCTTTTTCTTTTGAGGGCGCTATAGTCCGGGGTGGACCGAAGCTCAGCCAACATGCATCGATCGATGCAAATCACGTGTCACAAAGTTTGTTCGGGGTGATCTTCGACAATGATGTACCGATTTTACTCAAATCTGGTTTACTATATCCTATTCGGTCTAACTTAGAACATAGGATACATTTTAACTCGATTATGTGCATTAATGTATTTTAATTCGTTGTTTGTACCTTCGGGTGGGCCAAATGCATGTTTCTTTTTAAAAATGTAATTAAATGGACAAAATTAATATTTTTCATGCAATATGGCATGATAAGAAAGAGCGAATATTCCCATCACTTATGGAATGCAATGTCGTTCAAGTGATTGCCTCAACTGAATTTGCCTTAGCGCATTGCGTCACTCGCATTTTCCCAGACCTTGTTGGTGGTTTCAAGCTTTAGCTCACGGATTACTTGAAAGACATTAACTTTATATGCTTCGATCGTTTCCGCATTATTAGAACTATGTAGATCTTTCACTGTTCTCCACAAAAAAAAAAGTCCAAAGTGGTCCAATCGTACCTCCGAACCAATTGAGATCTCCAATATGTCTGATACAGAATTCCTTAAAAAAAACGTACTGGGCACTAAGCTAAGCTAAGAGCACTAAGTTTGAAAAAGAAATTTCAATATTTCCTAATGTTGTTCAAACCAAAAGCATCTCACTTCGTTTCGTGGAGGTGTTATACTTAATCAGTGTCAAATTACATCTGATCTAAAAAGAAACCACTAAATGGCCACTTGGAAAACATGCCAACCATATGACATGAAACGAAGTTTTATGAAATTCTTCGAGTTTTTCGAGTTGTTCTGTTTGTCAGCCTTCTTTCTACATGACTGGTTTACTGTTAATAATTTGGCATAATTAAATGTACCACGACATGCCCGCCATAGGTTTTTGATCATCATCGTTAGTGGCGTAACAGCCCATGAAGTGCCAGAGCCTAGCTTTTTGCGCCTCTACTGTGTTGTGCGCGTTATAATTTGACACATGTGAAGGTTTTTGATCATGGAGAGCAAATACCACCCATTTTGGATAAACCTTCATTAAAATTATTTGGCAGTGTTTTTTGGAATTGGAACTAATCAAGAAGAACAACCAGAAAACTTACCACAAGGGAAAAACGTAAATTACAAAACGAAAAAAAAGAAAAAGAAATTACAAATAGAAGACACATTCTGGGTTACTTGACTTCAGGTCCAAATTTCTTCCAGGCAGTGCTTTCTCTGATTTTATTGCCAAAAGTGAAAAGAAACGTCTTCAAAATCCGCCATCAACAACATTCCTAATCTCGATCCTTCCGCCAACTCTGAAAAGTTTCCGTCCAAAATGATGGTTGATGTCCCAGCTAAATACTTCTCCTGACGACTATCGAATTGACATCGACGCAGAAATGTGTGTTAACAAGTCTTCGGTGTCCACCCACTCCGGTTTTTTAAGGCAACTAACACCGAAACACTCGCGCTGTTACGTAAGTGGATTGCTTTTGGTCATGTTGCTGCCTATCTATCGACGGTTTAGGGGCGTATGCGAGTTGTTTTCTTACTCTCTTGTCGCACTCTGCGTCGTTTTGCATTACACCGCGCGTACGTTGCCAAATGCGGAAGAATGTGAAGCAAAGCTGCGGTGGAATGCGAGAAAAAAAAACTGTCAACTGCCCGGTTTTCATCGGGCATGCGTACAGTCTCTATTAGCTGAACATTTTCACGGACCTACTCGAATAAACTCACCACTGTGTCAAAGTGAGAAATATGCCGCGGTGCTCCCTTTGAGTACATCGATCATAGGATATTCTGAGAAACTTCTGAGAACACGCATTTTTCTGTCTTTTGTCCGCCCTCATTGTTCAGTAGCCGGCAAACAAAAGACCACGGATAAAGGACTGTAATCAGTTCACACGTTGAGGAGAATAGTCTTTTCATGGGGTTTCCTGTTTATTCACGGTCCTATTCCCGAGTGCCCTACCACAAATGTCGCCGCGCATCGTCTTCCAAAAAAAACCCAAGGACAATCAAATATCCTTCAGTTGTTCTTAATCGCATTCACAAAAACAGAATGCAGGCGCAAGAAAAAAACGAGAAGAAGAAAAAAAGAGGCAACCTCCAGATCGATGTGAATAAAAACAAAAGGCATTTTGTCTTGCTGCCACCGAAAAATAAAAGATGAAAGCGAATTCGAGGCGCAAAAAAAAAAAAAAGATGCAGAAGTAACCGCGGGCCGAAAAGACCGCGGCTAAGACCACGACGACGACGACGACGGCGACGACGAGTCACTTTTGAAAAGGATTGACAGATTATCATGCCTGAATTTGGCAGTTTTATTGCTACCTATGTCTTAATGCCACACTTTGGTTGTAGGGAGGTATTTTGTGTTTCGTTTCTTGTCGTCGTTCTCTCCATTCTGCTCTTTTTGTTTGTTTGTTTTGAATCTGTCTTTTCTTTCTTTTTTGTCGTGTGCTTTTGATTTGGAGCACATATTTGAATTCGTGGCGGGATTCTCTTCCCGTGGAAAGGAATTTTTCGGTCACTTGTTGACCTGGCCTGGATCTTTCATACGTCATCTTTTTCAGAGATGAAGTTATCTGCACGTGCAGTTTGATTGAGAGTTTTCTTCCTAATTAGATCTGTGTATTGCCGTCTATTTCGAAAGCCCAACAGCTGCAGTCAACAAGACCAAGTTTTTTTGATTGCAACTCGCAAAAAGTCGATTAAAAAAAAAGGCGTATCGTAAAATTTTTCAAACATATACTCGGCTCGATTTATTCTCCTTCGATTTCGATTTCTGGACACCGCCTCAACAATCGATTCGCATATGAATTTCGTGTGGATTTTTTTATTTCATCATAACCTTACATGACGTTACAGAGAAAGTTAAGCCACTCCAACGTTTGAACTAGATCCAGATCGAAACATAAAATTTTTTTTTATTGATAAAAACCACAGGTGATTGAATTACTCTCGACCAGGAAGGTAGAAAACTTTACCATAAAAAAAA
Organism: Syritta pipiens; assembly: GCA_905187475.1. Classification (NCBI taxonomy): domain Eukaryota; kingdom Metazoa; phylum Arthropoda; class Insecta; order Diptera; family Syrphidae; genus Syritta; species Syritta pipiens. The sequence goes on along the minus strand of LR994571.1, from coordinate 100,621,394 downwards.
GAAAATCTATAACGCAAACAGTTACGTCTAACAGGATTGGGAATCACATGTGTTTCTTTAGGGCGTTGGCAGATTGATTTGTATTTTTCCTTTTCTTTTTTTTTTTCGCTAATAAAGAGACCACCACGAATGCGAATTATTATTAGTAATTTAACATTATGGCGGCTTTAATCCATTGGATATGTGCGGAAGTGAATGGAACTTAAGAGATTTAACACGGGCCTCTACCGCAATGGGAGTCAATTAAGGACGCGAGGTTGAATTAAAGACCGAAAAATATTAGCTAATATTGAGCTGAAGAAGTTATTATTGAACGCTCGGGTGTGTCGAAATGTGGGATATGCATATATGCAATCATTGCCATATTAATACTTCTTGGTTTTTTTTTTATGGCGGTAGAATTCGTCAGTGATTCAGCAGGAAACTTAAGGTTGAATATAAATTTCATATTTTTACAGAAAGAAAAGTGTGGTGGGAATGACCTAGGCGTCCGGTGGATGTCTTAGAGATATTTCAACACACTTTTGCCTCAAAAGTATGCTTGGTAAACTAAAACTAGTCCGTCTTTTTGTGAAGCTATTAACACATAAACAAAGAAGTAGTTTCAGCTCACTTTTACCATTAAAAAATCCTCCTTTATTACAAAATTGGATGTGGACTTGGTTCTAGAGCCCAAATCGCAGCGGCGCGTTCGGTCGGTCGGATGGTTCAGTCTTTGACAGGCGTTGGTACGTGTTTTATCGACTTTACGAAAATGAAGAAGAATGTCAACGCGCGCCTCACTCAATTTTTCAAATCGGAATGGAGCTCACGCTTTAGCTTTCGCCAAATCAGCTTATCCTTGAAATTTTTCATAGCCTAAGACATATTTTCCAAGAAAACAATTTGATTTTGCAACTAAAATGAAAAGCAATTCTTATTTACTCAAATAGTCGCGTTTCCGCATTCAAATTTCGTTTGTAAATACAAAAAAAAATTGTACACACATCTGTCAAACGCCCGAGCGAATAGAAAGTAGACCTAGTCGGTCGGGCTTACGATATTACGATCTGCGAAGCTGCAACGCCCGACCGCACTATTTCGATTACATTACAGCTCCGCATGCAAGATATTAGGTTGTCCGCTTTTTTGTTTTTTGAATTTTCCGGCTTTGTACAAAGCGCTACAGAGCTCGTATCTGGCAATACATCATTTGAAAGGTCTTGACATAACCTACAAAACGACGCTATGCATGATTAGTTTGGATACGAGCTCTGTAGCGCTTTGTACAGAGAAATTCAAAAGACAAAAAGGCGGAAGGGAGATATTTGACAACCTAATATTTTTGTTTGCCTTTACGAAGTCGTTCGTCCTTAAATTGAATAAGTGTATAAGATTACTAGTAACATTACAGTCGCTTAATAAATGTCCTGATGCTGATCCTTTCAGCCCAATCAGATGCCCCCTTCTTCTTTCTTCTTTTACGGACGCTATAGTCCGGGGTGAACCTGGGCCTCAGCCAACATGCCTCGCCATCTAGCACGGTCTTGGGCTAGGCGCCTTCAGTTTCGTACGCCCAGCTGATTTAGGACCCTATCCAACTGATCAAGCCACCGGAAGCGAGATCTTCCTCTACCGCGTTGTCCATCAGGGTTGGGCTCGAAGACTTTACGAGCCGGAGCGTTAGTGTCCATACGCTCCACATGACCTAGCCACCTCAGTCGGGACACCCGATTTCGTTTAACTAGATCGACGGCGCTGCACAGCTAGAAGATTCCATCGTTTAACCTTCTCCTCCAAGCTCCCTCTGTACAAACGGGACTAAAAAAAATCCGAAGAAGTATCGGGAAAAGAAACTGATGCTAAACGAAACTTTCTCTAAACAGGATGAACAACATACGGTGCTTATAATTTTATGTTTCCTCATAAGACAGTTAACATCAATCGAGTAAAAAAAATTTCAAACCTTAAGGCCGGTGATTAAATTTGTCTACTTTAAAATCTAGCAGTGATTCACACCAATAATTTTTCTATTGACTAGGCTCCTGAACGTCTCGTCGAATTGTTGAAATTTTGACTATAAATTTCTTTTGTTGCAAGCTGCATTTCTCCTCGACGTATTAAGCTTGATTTTCGATCATAAAAACGACGCAGATGTTCAAAGTACTCACTTTTTTATTTTCTAAAATCCCCGATCGGTTATCGATCTGTCTGTATCTCTTTTTTTTTGTGAAGTAGGCAGCAGTTGAAATGTTCTTGTAGTCAGTCAAAGCCAATGTAGTGAAATCAAATGGAAAGGAAAAATAAACTACTCTTAAGTTCTAGTGGATTACTTTCGCATCATAAGAGATCTCAATTTGTAATATAAGCACAAGCAGCAGTGACTCTTTGAAAGCACTGTTTTAAGCTGCTAATGCTATCTGCTAATATAATTAATGTACTAACAAATTCAATAAACACGGATTTTGTCCATAAATATATGTTTTTAAGTTTTAAATTGTACACATTTTTAAGCCGAAGTGAATGTAACGGATATGCAAAACAAAGTCGACTTTATCTTACTGTTAATGAATTTCCGCTAATTCCTCTTGATGCATCTTAGAAGTTCGCTGTTTGTGCAGCTCTCAGAGTTTCTGTTAAGAAAAATCTTAGAATTTCGATTAAAAAGAATATCAATAAATGCGAGTCATTTGTGTACTAATAAGCGGTGGAGATTATTAGCTGCTCTTCCAGGAACTGAACTTTTGTGGAATCGTATTATCCCTGACTCGATGGTTTTTTGCCTTCAGAGTTTGACTAAGAGGATGGAATGACTTTAAGTATTAGAGATACGTATTGAACAGAAAACACCTGCTGACATTACAACCTCTTTGACAAACTCTTTGGCGTGGTGTCTGTCCATAGAACGCCGCTCCCACAGTTAAACCGAAATGATTTTAAAGAAATCGATAACCTAAGACTTGAGGTCTTGTTACATTAACCGCAAAAACAAGTTGCTTTTACGTCGAAATTGCACCACGAATTCTTATTAAGACCGTATTTACAGGCTTATTATGAAACGTTTCATCAAGTGCACCTCAACCCTTTCACCAGCTCCGGGTGCTTTTTGTTTTTTGTTTTTTTTGTTCAAAATCGACTTCAAAGAACGTACTTCGTTTTGGCATTACCAAACACTGCCACTGATGAAATTTCTACAATGCCGTAGATGCATTCCTTTCAAAAAAAAAAAAAAAAAACACAATACAACTACTAACCTGCCATCTGTGAATTACAAAACAAAACAACAGTTTCAGCCTTCGTACGTTGAGTGAATTGCAAATTAAAATATGCGCCTGAGGCAATTTCTGTTTTTCCTCTGTAAAGTGGAAAACTCGTCACTTGCTTGGCTTAAAACACAAAAAAAAAAAATGGGGGAGAGTGAGAGAAAAGATACAATCCTTCCATTTTATTTTTATGATGAAAATCCACTGCACCACCGTGATATGATGCGCGCACCGAAATAGACGACACATGGTGCGGTGTGGTGCACGTATCCAATTCGAAAAAAACGAAAAGAGACTCGATTTGCCGTGCGGTTGTTTGAGATTTTGTCATTTAACAAATGTTTAGCGTTTTATTGGCCATTAGCCGTGTTTGGTCGTGAGATTTGCCAGGAACATGAATTGTCTTACAGCCAGAGAGTGTCCACCCGGAGATGGGGGAAGGCGGTCTTGGATCCACTGGCACAGAGAGATACATTTGCACATTTGTGAGTGAGAGTGATACGTCTCTCTGTCCGTGGACAAAAGATTTATTTTTTATGGAAATTAAAATGACTCCGTCGGGGCATCGACACAAAACACCGTCACCATCACCATCACCATGACGGTGAAAAGAATGATGATGTCAAATTTTATGGTGGAATATATTTGTTGGCTTGTTATGTAAGACGGCGCGGGGTGAGATGCAAAAAACAGAAAAAGAAAAAAAATTTCAATAATCCGAGAATCGATGCCGATTAGTTTGCATTTGAACGAGTTGATTTGCATAATTTTGTCGTGGTGTGGATTTGGGCGAGGATTGTGGGCTAACTGAATTGTCTGGTGTTTTTATGTGGAACTCTTTTTTGTAATTTAATTTTGGAACAAGTTGACAGGTCACTTAAGCGGCTTAAGTTTATAAAGTTCGAATTGTTTATGGATTTGATTGGGAGTTGGATGGGTGAAGGTGGCGAGGGCAGTAAGAGGTGATTTTATGTGTTAATTGAGGCTTTAGCGAAATTCTTTGACGCTTAGGAGGATTGTGTAGGATGAAAATTTATAAAGCCGCAGTTTGTTTGGAGCTTGCCAATGCTCCAAACCAAAACATCATCATCCACAATCTAGTGGTTTCTAAGTTTGGTCGTCTTATCAATGGCAGAAAACAATTGTTGCACAGAATTTAAAAGGCAAGAATCCATCCCACAAATTGCCAACAGCAAACTTCTACCAACGGGAATCCTTTCATCTGACACCAACTCCTCATAAGTTTTTCGAGGTTTTTAGGCTCCTCCGCACATATCTTACAAATCTTTGGACCGCTATAAGGTCCCTAAAATTGTTTTCAAAAATTTCAAAAGTCCCGAGGTTTGTTTTGAATGCACAAAAAAATATTCAGTTTTTTTTTAGAAAGTTTCGAAGTTCTTAAAAGTCTTTCCAGCTACTTAGAATTTATTTTAAGGGACTATAAAAGTAATAATAGTAATTTTTTAAAAGGCTTAGAAGTCGTTGAGAGCCTTTGGAAGTCTAATGGAATTATTTAAGAGTTTTTAAGGTCTTTAAGGGCCTTGGAAAGTCTTAAGGAACTATTTTAAAGTCGTTTGAAGACTTCATATATTTTTGAAAAATTTATTTAAGGTCTTTAAATTTCTTAAAAGTTATTTGAAGGCTTTAAAATTCTTTGAAAAACTGTTGAAACTCTTAAGAAATCTTAAAAAAAACTTTAAGAATTTGTATAAAAGTTCTTAGAGAAGTCTTTGGAAAATTTTTAAAACATTTGAGATGTCCTTCGAAGACTTTCAAAGTTTTTGGAAATCTTTAGGAATTCTTCGGAAGTCATTTTATAACTTCATTCTTATAACTTTTTTTTTAGGTTTTTAATAGTCCTTAGAAGTCTTGAATAGTCTTTCGCACCTTTAGGAGTTTTTTCGAATAAAATTTTGAGGTCTTCAGAAATTTAAGAAGGATTTTAAGGTCTTCATAATTTCTTAAAGGTTGTTATAAGGCTCTAAAAGTCTTTAGAAATGTTATGAAAGTCTTCAGAAAGTTTTGAAAGTCTTTAGGATTTCTTTAAGGGCTTCAAAAATATTCACAAGTCTTTGAAAAATTTAAAAGATTTCTAAAGGCCTCAAAATATTAGGAGTACAATTTGAAAGACGCGCATTGTTACTAACTTCATATATATTCACACGCGCTATTTTTTGACAGTGACAGCTATTATATGTTATAGAGCGTCGAAAAATCTAGTCAATTCCATCTGTCAAAGTATACACAAGTTAATTTACACAAGTTTTGCTTTCATATTCAAATAAATGGTTTTTTTAACAAAAAAATACGCGTCTTTCATGTTGTACTCCTAATACTTACAAAGTCGTTGGAAGTCTTTACGAACTTTTTGGAAAACATTTGACATTTCTTAAAGTTTTTAGAAGTTCCTAGGAGCTATATGAAGTCTTTTGCAGCTTTTAGAAATTTTTGTAAGTTCTCCAGAAATTTGAAAAAGATTGTTTTAGCGTTCCAAATTTCTTAGAAGTTGTAAAACGCCTCTGAAAGTCTTTTGGAAATGAATGAAAGGTTTTGAATCTCTTTCGAAGGTTTTGAAAGTCTTTGGGAGTTTGTTGAATATTTCTTACAAGTCTTTAGAAAGCTTTTGAAAGGCTTTAAAAGTCTTTAGAAGATTTTAAGCATTTACGAATTTTTCGAAAGTCATGTGACATTTATTAGCAGTTTTTTTGGTATTAAAAAGTTCTTAAAAGTCGTAAGAAGTCTTAAAAAGTTTTTAATATTTTTTTCGAAGTCTTCATCGTTTTTTTTTTTTCTTGTCTTAAATTTCAAAAACAAGTCTTTCGAATTAATTGATCGCTTAAATGAGCATCTTTGTTCGCATCAGCACTTTCAAAATTTCAATTGTTTTTGCGAAATCTCACCTCGTTGTTAAAAAATTCTGTCGCAGGCAACCGATATTGGGGAGAGGCGCTAATCCACGTCAAAGTCTTTGCAGGTCCATTTACTTAGACGTCATAAACTTTTAATGTCCTTATAAACACAAGCAATTTGTTTGAGTATGATCAAATTTTTACGTCCATGATTAGATTTCTTAAGCCAACAGTCACCTGCAGCTGGGCGCCGACCTCAACTCACCGCTAGCTTCCAAAACAGGCCAATCCACGACCCCACTTGACTGCCAACAAATTACAGATGCTCTTCAGCATGGCCACACCAATCGAGGAAAACCCTTCCGCCAGCGTGTAATCAAAACCAAATCATTTTCATTACCGTGAGCGTCGTGAAAACACTCCTCCGTTAGACGCGGCCCTAATGACCTCAAAGTGTAAATTCATTTCCACGAAAAAAGAAAAACACCGCGCCACATCCATCATCGAATCCCGTGGATGAAGTGGAACACACCCGCCAAGGTAGCCACCAGAACGGACACGGCAGCCGACCAACCGACGAAATCGATTTCCATTAAATTTCGAATTTTCATCTCTCGGCCTCCTCCATCTTCAACAGCCATCTCAACACATTAGCACCACCGCAGTGGAAACGAGACGAGAGCGTCCGCAAAACAAAGCGGCCTCAACGGAATTCCATTCCATTTTCATTACGCCGATGATTTTAGGTCATCGCTATTATGGCGCTGGACAACGGACGAGGGACGGCCACAAGGAGAGCAACAGGAATGCGGGAGAATTAATTCTCCTAGACTCGGCCTAAGCCCAGGCAACAAAATGACATCTCTGCTCCTGACACTGATCCGTATCGTAAAAGTTTTTAATACCCGCATCGGCTTCTCTTCTTGGCAAAGACGAGATGGTGAAATCATCATTTTATAGAGCAGCCGCTGTATGATGAACGCGTTCGTAGGCAGTTAGCGAGGTCGGAGATTACCCGCCGCTGACAGACACCGCACAGACAGTAATCACAAGGATTGATCGAGTATGACTGGATCGTCGAGTGCGCGGATGAACGGCAAGGGCCGGACATTGTTGCGTTCCTTCGCCCTACGCACGCACCACTCTGAGATGGACATTACTCAATTAACTCATCAAATGTGATTCCAAGAGATAGTCCAAAGTGTTAAAGATACTTTATCTGACAACTGAAATGACAGAGGATCTGGTCTAGAGCGCAGTCCGCCACCGCTGGCGGCTTAAGTGCATAATTTTGTTCTGCACTCGAGAAGTCGTTTGTTGGCCGTGTGTTTTTTTTTTTGTTTTCCATTCGTCCGGGAGAGGGACTCGTGGTAATCTACGGTAGTTGGGGGATTTGCTAAAAACCTTTGTAGTATAAGGTCTTAAGGTTGTTGATATCCTTCGAAAGAGGAAAACACGCGCCGAGAGACAATCAACTGGAGGAAAAAAGACAAGCGAGGCCACCTATTCACTGTCGGACGGAGGGTGTGAGGGACTACGATAACGCGTTTAGCGAGGAGCCACTCATGTGTGAGGGTTAAAGAGATGGGTTCATTGGCATGGGTCTTGTTGAGACTTTGACTTAAGGGACTTTTTTTTTTAAATCCTACGGCTCGCTCGCTGTTCTTGTCAAACTTTTTTCTAATTTTCACTCACAGGAAATAGGATTGCGAATCTTTCAAGTGGGCTAAGCACAAGTTTCTTTTTTAAAATGGAATAAAATGCAGGAAACTATCGTTTCCCTGTATTACAGCTTTATTAGTAAAAGCAAACATTCCCATTAATTATGAAACACAACGAGTTTTATAACGATTTCGTGTCACGAAGTTTGTTCGGAGTAATCTTCTAAACTATGACGCGGATTTTGCTGAAATTTGGTTCACTGTGTCTAATTCAGTCTAACTTGGAATATAGGATCATCTCATTTAAGAGTTTCATCTCGATTAGGAGTATTTATAAATTTGAATGCAAATTATTTGTAACTATGGGTGGGCCAAATACAAGTTTCCTTTAAAAATGCAATAAAACAAAGAAAACTATTTGTTTTCCATTTATTATTGCCTTTTGTGTAAGAGCACCCTTTCCCATTAATTTTGGAATACAACGTCGTTCAATTGGTTACCTTAACTGGCCTAACAGTGACGCAATCTGTTACTCCAATTTTACAAGATTTTGTTGATGGTTTTGGGCGGTAGCTCGTGAATTGCTCTGATGATATTAGTTTTAAGTGCTTGAATCGTTTCCATATTTTTGGCATAACATCGGTCTTTCAGGATTTTCCACAAATAAAGTCTAAGTCGCAGCCACGAGGCAGTCAAAAGACATCGCCAAGATGGATGACAACACAATTCGGAATTTTGGCGCAAAACATCAATTGTGGCATGGACTGGACTGGACTGTGTGGCTTGGCGCGCTATTCCATATAAGCCAGATGACGTCAAAATCTATATCATAAATTTTTGTAACAAAAGAAGTCGGTTAACATGGCTCTATAGCGACCACACTTGATCCAAACGTTGTTTCCAGCCTCAATTCAATGGACAAAACCTTCTTTTCAAAACACGCATTGTTCGAGCTCTTTTGAAATAAGTTTTCAATATTTTCCTTTGCGTTGTTCAAGCTTCAAAGCGTTTTTTCATCGTGCGGAGGTATTATTATGTTGATTTTCTGTCGAGATTTCGATCGGAAACGACTTACGATTTAAAAAGAATCCACAAGGTGGCCCACCCTTAAAATTTCTTTTTAACTATCAGAACTTTGCTCCATTTCATTTTGACATAACCTTTGCTTCTCTTTAGCACAAAAATCGAAAGAAGGTTAAAGGTTTAAGTCTTTGCTTATCTAAATTTTGAAGAGAGTTGAAAGTTTGCAAAGTCAAGCCGCAAAATTTGTTGCCAGCTGAAATAAATCACACCTCAAGGATTTTAGAATTTCAAAAAAGACTCTTATCTTTCCCATATTCCTTACCATAACTCCGAGTTGAGGATAAATGGAAACTTCTAACCGAAGTCATGATCATCTTGACCGAATTACCAGTCAGAGCCCATTAGTCGGAATTTTTCTACGACCATCACGACTGAAGTTATTGACAATCAGCCAGTTTTTTTTCTTAATAATGAGCCCTGTTCCAAAGCCCCAGATACCAAGAAAAAAAAACGCCAAGGACAAAAGTCAGCTCTGCAAAAGAAAAAAAAAAAACCACTTCAGTGCTCAACTCTGATTTGATTGAGTGCGCGCAGATTTCGTATTTGTTCTCCAGTTTCTCACCCCCTCCGGCTGCTCGAAAGATTTTATGATAACTCCACAAGAAAATGACACGTTTCACGATGCACAACAGAAAAAAAAATAAATAAATTCGAACCGAAAAGTTTCATGTCCGTAACAACAATTATGCCAAATGGAAGTCAAAACCGATGTGTTACATTCATTCATTTGTAACCGAAGCCCAATAAAAGGCATTAGCAGCGGCACAATAATCCCGAGGCACTCCGTTGTTGTTTGGGTTGGTTGTTTTTTTTTTTCGAGCATGTATATGCATTGTACACGATTGTTCTTTTATTTTTATTTATAAATTTATCTCCCTGCCTAACACGAAGTCCCTCTGGGGGTTTCGTAAACTTTTTTTTCTTTTTTATTAAGTACACAAAGCACAACACAAGAGTAAAGTTGTTGAGTGAACCAAGCGGCGAGCGAGTATCTAAAACCGTTTCTTCTCGGAGAGATAATTTATGTAAAGTTATTGTTAGAAAACCATCGCAGCAACAGCAGCAGCATTGGTTGCCAGTGACGGCGCAGTGAGTAGTGGTAGCGTTTATTTTATGTCTCCTGAATTATGTCACTCACATTGGCGCTTAAGGATTGCAATGGAGTGGAGCAAAAAAAAAATGAAAAAAAAAAAAGCTGCGACAACAATCAAGCCCATGTTGAATCGTTGTGAAGACAGGTAGAGGCAGTCACGCACACTCACGGAAAACTGGGCAGACATTTTGGCCAGCGCTAATTACAACATTTTCCAAGAAACGCCACACACATCTATTGGATATCTTTCGGTTGAAAAAAAAAAAAAAATTTACTGCGAATCACAATCTAATGCGAGTCTCTGAGCAAAATTAGTTTCTCCCCAAACAACGAAATTGCGAATCGGCACAAGTAGCGTGTTGTTTTTCGTTTTTTGTTTTTTTTTGTTTTTTTGTCTGGTTTTCGGTAAAAGATACAATATCTGAAAAAGGCGACAAACAAGAGTCACAAATTAGATTTAAGATATAAATCTCATTTCGTTGCAACAACACACGACGACTGCACCAGGTTGGCGCGGTGCCACCATCGCCACCACCATCACCCTTGTTGCTCCCATCGCCTCCCACTGTCGCGTCGCCAGTACGGTCTGGTCTGTGGATTGGTTTTTTTGTTTAGATTATAATTTAGCATTTAGGCACAGACATCGGCACAGGCCTCTCGCTGTTCGGCTACTGAAGTTTTGCAATTTTTGCAATTATCACTAAATTTAGTGGCTGGTGGTAAAAAGTGTCATGGAATGTTCTCAGCACCGTCAAAAAGGTGCGAGAGCAGCGTGCACACAGATCGGTGTGTGTCTTCCAGTGATGGACTTTTGGCCCCCGTGGGTAAAAGGCGATCGTAAGAAAACAAGACGAAAAACCACTGGATTTTCGCAATCTGATTTTCATAACATCGCGAACTATGGGCACGAATTAACACTCAGCTTGAGTGGGGAATGGCTTCGACATCAACCCCTCTGACCGGCTGTTTCATCGATGTGAGGAATTATCGGATGGTGAGGTGATTAAAAGTGACGCCGCCCAAAAGATCTAAGCACGAAATTAGCTAAGGTTTCCTTCACATGAGATGCGTGATGGAGGTCAAGCCCGATGTTGACTTGTCTGAGGTGCGCTCGTGGTGGGAAATTCAAACTTTTGGAGCCGAGCTACCAGAGTGGCATGATTGAGAAGTGAGAAGGTCAGAAAATTGTTGGTTTCGATGTATGCAAAGGGATATGTCCGATGTAGCGTGTACCTTTAGGTTAGGTAAGGTAGGGGGGGCTACAGAAATTGCTCTGCCACACTTACTCCTTGTGAATGTGTACCTTGAAGTTCTGTGCTAATCACGATTGCATTCAATTGTCCTGAATTTTAAATTTAGAATTGTAACATTATTCTACAACAGTCAGACATAATTGTGTGATTAATTTTTAAACCCTTTTTAGGCCCTTTATGAAGGTGTGTTCCGTGTGTAGAAAAATAGTATCCACATTCGGCCTAATTTAACGGATAAGGCCAATTCAGTCTCTCAAAAAACCATTTAACTTTTGAGAAATTATTTAGAAATCCATATCAATGAATAGGTAGCGCCACATTTAGTAAGTGGTTGAAGTTAGAAACAATTGCAAATACACTCATCTATCGCTTTGTGCGGGGGTTAGCTGAACAAAAAGTTATGCGCAAAACGTAACCGTCCAAATAAATTTATGAGCGTACATGGATGTCTTTTGAAGAGAAAAACCATAGTGGTCTTTTGAACAGAAAACCGCGCAAAACAAAGTTGCTCAAATTAAATTTGGGCACATATTCAAAAATCGCGCAAAGTTGAAACCGCATAAAACAAGACCGCGTAAAACGAGACCGCGCAAAACGGGGGATGAGTGTAACTTGAATAAATAAAGTACTAAGAGCAATAATCGAGATTAAAAACTGTTCTATATCTTAAATTAAATCAAACTTCACATCAGGAATCAAATTTCATCGAAATCGGTTCAGCAATTTCGGAGATTACCCCGAACAAACTTCGTGACACATGATTTTTAGAAGTTAGTGACCTATTCCGATTGTGATGTAGCTTAGACTCACAAATGTCAATGAGATGAAAATTGTGATGATGTTCTTGTGAGGTTTCTTGTGAACAGTCAGCTATTTGCCATTCTGGCCAACACATAAGCAAACAATGAAAAATATGTATGCGAAAGCAAAAACCGAGTATGGTTTTACCGGGATCTATTTCGTTTGAATGACGGAACGCTGATATTGTTAGAAAATTTTTGGATTTTTTGAAATATTTTGGGGACTAGTTACAATCCAACATCATATTTTCAAACACTTAAGAAGATTTCTTTGACTTCTACATAAAAAAAATTTTAGAATTGTTGATTATTTTGTTGTTGGTACAACAATTTAACTGACACACGGTACTGAATATTTGACGGCTAATTGTCATTGACAGCTTAAACAGCTACTGAAACTTGACAAATAATCTTACACTCTAGGAAGAAGTCATCTGGAATGGTAAAGTGTTTCAAAAAAAGCCACAAAGAAATGAAAAAAAGAAAAGTCTGTCAACATTCTCTACAGCTTTGTCAAGAGTTTAAGATTAAAGCCTGATGGTCATCTTGTGGTTCACAATCGACCTCAAAGAATCCCACAGAGATCACGATGACTAATCCTCAACAGCCCATTCCCAAGATCCAAGACAAACACAATCATTTATACTTAGCTCACAGACACACGCAACCACACCCTGCGCTCTGTGCATTGTCTTGAACTTCCCTTCCACAAAAAAGAAAAAAAAAAACACCATCACCCAGGCTAACCTATTGGTTGTCATTGATTCATTGAAATAGAAAATTACTTCCTTCTCGGATTTTGGTCTGCCTTTGTCTAGAAGGTCTCAAACAGTAGACGCCATCCGCCTAATAGATGCGCACCGTCGAAGAACTATCCCTCGGCGACAAAGACTTATTGTTACAATCGAAGTGAATTCTTCACCCCGGAATGCTGTACGTGCACACGCACAAGATAACGAAAACGAAACCAAAGAAGCAGCTTATCTGAGCCGCGGAAAACATCTTACTAATCACATGGCCCCAAGGTGTCATTTGTCTATTTAATGATTTCATTCGTTTGCGACCGATGTGGTAAATTGTGGCCTTTTCACCGTGCGACGTTAGCAAATGGCCGCTGATACGAGATACATGTGGCAAAATGGTTATCGGTACTTCACTCTCACACACACACACGAGGAGCGCAAGGAACTCTTCTGAAAGTCCACTTCACTCGGTGAAAGCGCCCCACGTTCACCCACGGAAAACAGGAGCACCATCGGTGCACAATCAAATCGTCGTTGGCGTCTTTGCCGGTCGTATAAATCCGTTCAATTTTATCATCACTCAAAAATCACCTTAGCACGATTGGCCCAATTCGCCGCGTTCGAAGTCGTTTTCGCCGCCGCAACTGAATTCACGAAGTTGGTAGCTTCATTCTGCACATAAAAATGGTATTTCCTTGTTCCTATTTCGATGGGTTAATTTGCAGATTACACTGCCGTCGATCGGGCTTCGCCTCCTCGAGTTAAGTCGTCGAGTCGAAGCCAATTCGAATAGAAATTGATTGTGTTTTGGGGTGGGGATGGGAGGCAGATACACTTCTGTCTGTTTGTGGACGCGAGATTTTCTGCACACCAGGTAACAGTTCATCAAGGTAAAGTCATGTTAACTTAATTAACATGGCTTATTTCGGATTTCTCTGGCGGTTTTTTGTTTGCGAAAAAAATTTGAAAAAGAAAATCCGCGACTCGCGGGAAACTTTTCCTTTTTTTTTTTTCGGTCCCGTGAAACGGATATGCCTTCAACGCAATGCAACGAGAAAGAGAAAGACAGACTTAATGAATCAATTTGATTCCTCTTGATGTCATAACAAAAGTAACAACAGCGGTTGTGGTTTCAGAGCTCTTGGGATGACTTTATGATGGCGCGCTTGGGGATAACCATTTCGTTGAATGTCGAGTCGTGTTTGGCGGAAATTTTCGTTTTCATTTCGCGGACGAGACAGCGGTTTTGGGTTTTCAGATGCACATTTTAAAAGCAATCCTTGTGTGCTTCGTTGAGTGAGAAAGATTCGTTGGATCGAAGACGTTCAAATGCCATTTGGAAGTTTCTTGAGTGATTAAAAAATGTTCATGGTGGCATAATTTCTCAGCATGACTAGCAACTGGTTACTAATTGTAAATGTAGATATCATTCTTAGACCGATGAATGTATTAGAAAGTCCGACCGTCCGTGGAACCCCAAAGAGAACACGATTTCCGGAGGTTCTTAGATTTACAGGGCCGATTATAAGTTTCTTTAAAAAGAACAAAGTTAAAATCCTTCCAGCTTATTAAGGCATTATTATTAACACATTGAATGCCACGCGATTTACGAACATGCTTAGTGCCGGTCACCGGTGACCCCCTTGACATTCAACGTGTTAGGAGCAAATGTTTCCTTTATTTATGGAACAAACCGTCATTCGCATAGAAATTCATGGCTTCCATTTACATATCATTTAATCTTGGGAAAAAAAAAATGGGCTTCTTTGATTTCGAACGGTCGTTGTTGCTCTTGATGGCTTAACCAACGTCCAAACCAATTTTTTCTGTGATTTCTTTGCAAATTGGCATTGCTTATCCGCGTAGGTCGCCATTATTTTACCAAAAATACCTTACAAATTTTCCCTTCCCGTTAATGATGATTTTTTTTATTAAAATTTAGACACTTCTTCTCAGTCAAGTTCGAAACTCAGTCAAGTTCGAAACTTAGTCAAGTTCCCAATGGCATTAACTGTAATCTCTCGGACCTGTTGTATATTCTAGGGGTTCTAGCCAAAACTCCTATGCGAAATTCATCACCTCGGAGTCTACGGAAAGCTGACTCTACTTTTTTATCAAGCAGTCAACCCCTAAAGGGTTCGTGCTTTACTTAACGCTGCCTTCCAATGTTGAAAGTCTGCTGATGCATGCTGCTTCTAGTCTGGAAGGCAAAAGCTGTCTTGCGACTGCGGTTACTTGATCTCTGTATCGGAGGCTCTGTCTCCAAGAGAGGCTGACTCTGCCTCTGGTTTTCATTTAACGACATTGGCGACGCTGTTGACTAACCTGACTGAAGTTGTTCGCGGACGTTCGGAAATGACGAATTCGGTTATCAAACCTTAGAGATTTGATTTTGAAAAGGTACCGCGCAAGGCTCGCAAACGAAAACGTGTTTTTACACGTTGAATGCCACGCAAATTTGACATCGTTTGGACAAAACAGTTAAGTTTTGTAATCAATCGTGCATTAAAAAAACTATTTTTGTATGTTCTATATTGCATTCATTTTTTCAAACCATTTTACTAACGGTAATAATATTTAAAAAAAAGTTCAAACCTTTAAATCATTTGGTAAGCCTTAAAATTTTAATAATCTTAGCTTCGCCGGTCAGCGGTGACGCCCACGGCATTCAACGTGTTAACAAAAATAAAACGTAAAGATGTTCGCTAATGCTAATAAGATAATAATCTTATTGTACATCCCTACTTAATAAATGAAATGGAAAAAAAAAATAATGCTACTTTTGGTTACTGTTTTTAAAATTTAGCGGTTGCATTTTGCTTTGGTGGATACAAAATGAAAGATTTATTGCAAGCAACTGAATTTTTTATCAACTGAACCCAATTTACTCAGCTGTTTGATGAAACCCGTGTACAACTTTGCTTCCGCCGGTTTGGAATAGGTGACTATCGCGGTAAGTGGTAGTCAAAATAAATAGATCGCAGATGTTTTACAAAA
The DNA here is from genome assembly GCA_905187475.1 of Syritta pipiens. NCBI lineage: Eukaryota > Metazoa > Arthropoda > Insecta > Diptera > Syrphidae > Syritta > Syritta pipiens. The sequence continues at coordinate 100,605,673 of LR994571.1, read as the reverse complement.
AGCTTAAGTATTTATAAACATAACGCCATTTTTAAGCACTCAATTCTAGTATTTAACTAAATAAGATACGTGTTTTTGTTGGTCGATTCCAGGACTTCCAAACTGTCACCCAAACACCCAACACCTTACCAACATTTTTCATGGCATTTACTAACGAAGCTGTCATCTGTCAAACCCTTTTTTCATCCCCGTTAGCAGCACTCAATTGAACGAATGGTGCCAAATTCAAATCACGAGAAATTTATACAATTTCTTTAAAGATTCATTAGACTAGCCTTTTTTTTTTTTGAAAACGAAATTTTGACTGTCCCCCTGAGTCCCACTATAAGAAAACCGAAAAAAAAACACCCACCATCTAAATCCGTGGCTCTTCTCTCACTCCTCCGGGCCAACTCTCAGCATCTATTCAATTTGCCAGCGGATTTAATGATATGAAAAATTCAAAATCACATCAAGATACAATTCCAGGAGTAGCACTAAAGCACCAAAGCCACCACATGGCCCCGTTTAGAGCCAGCCTTACATCAGAGCGACATAATAAGAGAGTCTGGGGCTAAAAAGGAAAATCTCAGCTAACTCAGCTGAAAGTAAAACCGTAAAATCGTACAACCGTCGAAAACTAATGCGCTTTAATCAAAAAAAGGCACAACTTTTGTTCATTTTCCACCGTCATCGTCGTCGTCGTCGCCATCGTCATCGTTGTTGTTGTTGTTGTTTTGGGTTTCTCCTCACGTTTTAGCAAACCATGGCATCTCTCCCCTGGTTTTGTGTGTCGCGGGATGTGCTATGGGGTTACCTATCTGCCGATATATGTAACATTGTTGCATGTATGCGACGGAATAATCAACATGACTCCGCGCAAATAACATATCCGACAGAAAGAGAGACGGAGGTTTAAAATAAAATCTCGTTACTCAAAAAAACCCCCCCAACGGAATTTACATAAAACAAAATTGAAATTGAAATAAGGAAGCTGGACGATGGCGACGACGATGGCGGCTTCTGGGGAAACGACTGAGCGTGGCCTGTCTCTCCTTTGGCAGACAGAGAAATCTAGTTCACTGAAGTCACAGTCTCGCGTAGGACTCGCGGAGGTCTGCCAGTGTCTGTGTGAAGAAAGTAAACTGTGAGGAGACATCGGCGACGGCGTCTCGTGAATTGCTGTCGCTTCGAGGGAACAAAGCTCTTCCTGCTGAAGTGCAATCAGCCATCTTACAAACGTCCTCGGCTGAAGTGGAATTTTAATTTAATTTCATGTAGGTGAAGATGAATCGGAGGCCGGATAATGTTGGCACACATTCGAGCGCGTCTGACGCCTGACGATGTTCTGGATTGGCTCTAATTTGGGTCTTGGGAGCTTCTTCTGCTCCCAAGTTGACATGTGGCGACCTTTGCTGACATTTTCTGTTACATTTCGTGTTCGTATTTGACACAAAATTCAGCACTCTCACCAACTGTGGTGAATTTTCAACGATCTGATCTTGGGTCAGAGACCCTGACATTCACACGAGGAGATCCATCAGCCTTGAGGCGAAAGATGGCTCACAGATTAGCGAGAGAGGTCGTGAGTAGGGAGTGAGACTTTTCTCAAACTCCTTTTCGAAAGTCGAATTCAGCAAACATGTCCCCAACTCACCTCTCTCAAAGTCAATAAATAACTTCCCGCCACATTCACACGGCCATCAATCATCGTTTTCCTTTCTATCTCCATGCAAATCACCTCCCACGAAACAACATAGGCCACGTTGCCTAATTGTGCTGCCCCCCCAAAAAAAAACCGACGAGATAAACAAGACACCCAGCCATCAAAATTGAACTACATTTGTCAAGGCGAGGGCGAGACAGAGAGAGAAAGACTGCCGCTCAGACAGACATTCAGGCTAATCATATGCGCGGTCAGGAGATAATGGAAAACCATTGCACCAGGCCCTCCCCCGGATCCCGAATATTGACAGATCTATGAAAAAGACTTTCACTTTTGGAACGCGCAATGCCGCCACCGCAACACCGCGCCAAGTGACACACGTTCCGCAGTGCGGATTGTGTGGACCCATTCTTTTTGTCTTTTTTCGGTTGTGTTTCTGTTGTTTTATGTGTGCGGTCGCGGTTCAACCTCAAGACATGACTTTGTAAATGAATTTGTATGTTTTTTCGATGCCAAGGAATTTTTTTTTTTTGGTTTTGAGTGTCGGCAGCTGGAGCATGTGTGCGGCTATGACAAATGGTCTTTGGTGTTCATCAGCATCTCTCATGCCGGTTGTGTTGTGTGTGAGTTGAATTGGATTGGATTTAACACCATGATCCTTTCGTTGCGGTGCCCAGTGTGTTCGGTTGCTCTGGTGCTCTGGAACGCTTGCGATTTTCTGGAGAACAAAAGCCCGACTCATGTTAAATTGGCCGGAATGACTTGTTCGAGGAAATAAATAATCGTATGTTGTGTGTGATTTATTGTTGGTTTTTTGTTGTGTGACGTTTGTGTTTTTTTTTCTGTTTCCTGAGAGTAGACGACATGGGGTTTCTGGAATTTGGTGTCTTTTGCAAGACGGTAAACATGTGCAGAGTTGAAGTAAATCATACAAATTGAATGGGAATGTGATTCATTGGATTTTGACGACTTGCTGGGGTTTCAAAATTTAGAGGACGAGTGTGTGGGAGACCCGTCTTGAACCTGAATTGACCCAGAGACCTCGAAATCAGGAACTGATTGACCACTAGTCCTTGTAAAAATATTTCTATGCCAGAAGGATCATATCCACAGCAAAATTGAATGCGATCAGCTGTCCCACTTATTGCAGTCACTCGATTTTGACCGAAAAACCTAGGTCATGGCGTTGAATTCATGTTTTTTTTAAATAAAGAGCAAGAACAAAGGTCCTAACCTCGTCAAATTCCTTGGAACTTTCCATTTTGCCACTGACTTTTCTCTTAGCCTTCCTTCATTAAATACATCCGAGACTCAAACCATTCTAATCATCATTAGCCCACAGGGCCAGAGCCTAGATTTGAAGATTTCGCGCCTCCACTGTGTTGTGCTCGTTATAATTTTTACACATGTGGAGGGGACCTACAGTTTATTGGCGGTTCCGAACGGCGAATTTTCGTGACAGAAGTACTCCAGTAGGATTGTCAATCGTTCGCTGGAGGTGGGGCCGTGAAAAATGTTTGTGGTGTTTATTTTTCCCCGAGCTGGATTCGAAACTTTTATCAGCCAATCGTTGATGAGACTTCCTCTTAAATTACAAAATCCCAGCCCGGCGCTAAAAGGCATTCAAATGTGTCCTAAAAGCTGTCCCAAAACATGTCAAGAAGTACACAAAGCATCCACGTTGCTCAAAGGTAAAAAAACTAATTGAAATTCATTTTGTTTAATTACCTTTTTTTTGCTTCATTAGCAAATTTTGCATGCACAACTTGTTTTGAAACCAAAAAAAAAATAGCAAATCAAAATGATGAAGAAACATGCAATCGATTGAATAAGTTTTGTGAAATTTTCAAAATCGCAAAAAAAAACTTTCAATGGCCACTAATTCTTTTTTTTCAACATGCTAGTGACTCTCAAAATGCCACAACTTCACCACACACACACTTCGACTCTCGGCACTGGGCCACCTAATCAAATTCCTCCATAGCAAGTGGTCTCTTCCAATCATAAAAAAAAAAAAAATTAATTTTTTTCGAATTTCTCAATCTACTTCTAAGATTGCATCGATGACCGAATCGAATGTGTCTCGGAAGCGCAGCAATCCCCGACACCGGCAGCCATCATTTGCAGTTGGTTTTCTTCAATCTGAAAAGATTAAAATGAATTTGTTCCGCAAAAACAAAAAAAATCTTCTCTCCATATTCATTAACTTCACCCAGAGAGATGATTGCTCTTTCCGCGCTGCTGTCCCGTATTGCTTCCCCAAAAACCTTTTTCGAATATTAATTGCCAAACGGATAATTACCTGCCTACCTATTCTTCAGCTAACTCACTTGTGGATGGTAAGGTCGCGTTTCGAGTTGTGAATCTTAAAAGTCAAGAGGTTCAAATATTTCCTCATTTCCCTCATCATTCGTTGACCTATTTTGAATTAATACGTGGGTTTCGTCATACGCCGATGGCATTTGAAAAAGAGTGGAGAGTTTTTTTTTTTTTGTTGTGGTTTCGGTTTTATTTTTGGAATGCAGTGGATCCTTGAGGTTGTGAATTCAAAAAGTGTTTTTATCAATTTATTTCATTTCATTCAATTTTTGGTATTTCTTTTAACTGCCAAAATATCAAGTGACAGTTGACAGCTGTCAATTTTGTGGTGAATTTCTTACAAATGTCGCAAAATCATACGCAATGTCCCAGTAGGGAATTGGCTTACTGTACTGAAAAAAATGGAATTGTCATGGAGGGTTCTGAATGAAAATAAAAGGCGACAAACAGACAGGCAGACAAAGTGATTCCTTCGGAACGAAACCCTAAAAAAGAACTGAATGTGTGTCAAATATCCTACAAATTTCCCCATCATGTCTTAGACTGTCAGTAAGTTGCATTTCAAATCATCGTATGCTTTCCCTTTCCGATTTCGCTGAAACCTCACCGATTAAACTTTACAGACCCACTGAATTACCGTGATTTGAGTATTTTCTCTGTCATAAATAGGCCGCTACATTTTCTGTCAAATTTTGTCCGCCATTTACTCCCCAACCCAGCCATTCGTTAACCTTTTTCACCATAAATTCTCTGCAACACTTTTGACGTTTGCTGCCATTATTTGTCGACTGCCTCTGTTAACATTTTTACCCACATCCATGTTACTAATTCATACTTATTAATTTTTTTTCCACGTTTCTTTTCGTTGCAGGTATGTTACGACCGACAACATCCCCAGGCTCATCCAATTAGTGCAAAATCGATGCTCCTCGAGGGAGTATTTCTTTCTTTCGCTTCTGGGTTTGCTGGCAATTAAACTTACATCACAAAACTTAATCTCGTTCGCTCAATTAATCTACTCCCACGAGCTATTTTTTTTTTTGACTTTCAAATCTCGAAACCCTTGCAAACAAAACAAAAAACACACACACACTCATATCAAGGGAATTTCGTAAGTATATGCAAATATTTGCAAGACGATCCCGTCCAATAAAATCGTTAACTTAAGGATATGAGAAGTGCAATAAAGTAAAAAAGAGAAAAAAGAAAAAAAAAAACAGAAAACAACGTTAATCTCCCTCCAGAGATAAACTATGAGGCATTTTATGATCACACCAAGTATCTGGTCGTGTATCTTTGCGCTGCAAGCTCTCTGAGCTGTATCTAGAGTTAATTTTTCTGAGAATTTCGATTTGCAACATTCACAAATTGAGGTGTTTCATCGTCTTATGGCGTTGGTAGTAAGTCGGAGCGGGGGATTTGAAGCTGTAAAGTAATAAAATAATTGTTAAATTGTTGAATGATAGAGATGTGTTATACTTACATACGTAATATGTGTGTGTTTATGTCCGCTCTTGGCAGCTACAGTCAATTGGATAATGAATGCGCACCGGGGCGACTCGACTACTCATGGTTGTGGTCAATTTCTGTGCGCAGTTTTAGCTGATTTAGAGAGGGGAAGCAAGAAAATACGGTGGCGATGTCAAGTGGTGAACAGAGTCGTGAGAAATGTACCCTATTTTGACTTTTAGAGGTTTTTCTACTAAATATGTTTTGCAAATTGAATTCATCGTAATGCAACACTCAGTTCGCAGAAATAGTCGAGAGGTAGGGATATTACACAATGGTGGAACGGTAACTAACGCTCTAAAGTTATAAAATAGAATTTACGAAAATAAATTTGAGGCTCCACACGTTTACTATTGACTCAGAAAAATAAATTTCTACTATTCATTCTACTTGTCAAAACGTAGAGTAGTAGTTTCATTAAATTACCGGAAAAAGTAGCCAAAAGCCACAAGTTCTAAGAAAGAACAAACGCGTAAGACCATCTTTCTAGAGAAGAAAATCGCTAGCCTGTCCTGCGCCCATCTACGAGTGATCTGCCTAGTGACCACCACTCCTAACTTAACTAAAGTAACTTGAAAAACTAGCAATTTGTGTACCAGAAAAAGCTTGCAGTTGTGTGGCTTGTGACCTCATCCTGTTGAAACTAGATGCCGTCGAAGTTCATATCTTCCAATTCGGGCCAAAAATAGTCGGTAATCATGGCGCGATAACGCTGGCCATTCGCAGTAAAGTACGATCGTTATCATCGACGAAAAAATATGGCCCAATAACGCCGCTGGCATGCAAACCGCACCAAACAGTTATTTTTTTGTGGATGAGGTGATCTATGAAGCGCATGTGAATTTTCATCCGACCAATTACGCATATTTTGCTTATTGTCGAACCCATTGACCCAAAAATGACCTTCGTCACTGAAGACGATTTGGCGATGAAATTCATCATCTTCGCGCATCTTCTCCAGACCTCAATCGGATAACGTACGTTGCTTCAAATGGTCCATCGGCTTCAATTCTTAAGTTAGCTTGATCTTGTATGGGTGTAAACCAAGATCATTACGCAAAATACTCAATAATGTGGTGTGAGCAGTCCCCAATTCCTGAGAGCGTCGTGGAAGTGACTGATTTGGATCGCTTACTATGGACGGGTGAACGGCAGCGATAATTTCGACACCTCGACCGACCCATTGTCTCAATTACACAGCAACCAACATTGCACAACGAATATGCGACTATGACTTAAATTTTTGCACTAAACTTGTTATCTACTGGGCGAGAATTACGACTGCAGTCACCGACTTCGAATTTCGGTAGAAAATGTTTATAATTTGCTGATGTTGCTCCTTCATGTACTTTGCCATGATAAAAATGAGTCTACTGAATATTTTTTTTTATAATTGGTGCGTGCTAAAGGAGTTGGGGCTATCCCTAACTATCCTGTTTAAGACACAACACGGGCCGAAGGTACCCAGGGAGAGATGGAAAGAATGGCAATGACAGTTCGATGACTATAGTGAAACGAAGCGTTCACAAATTAAATTCAAAGTTGTCAAGTCCCTATTGGAAAACCCTTTAACTAAACGAAAACATGTCCGTGATCCCTTCGTTTGACATACATTTATGTAATGAAAAAGAACTAAATACATCCAAGAAACAATTATTAATATAACTTAAATGATTCGATTTTCGTCTTAATTGGTGATACAGTTAATGAAAGAAAGAACTCCAACCAATGAACAAATAAGAGCCGGCAGTACTTAAAATTCAGATTTGCCAAACAATATTCTGTACACTTAGAAAAACAGAATAAATCGAAGCACACATTTTTACTTTAAAGGCCTTAAATCAAATACAACTTAACTTGACTTGACTTTCTCATTTTTCAAATTCTTCATACCAATAAACCTGAGGGTTACAATTTGTTGGTTAGTCCGTGATGATGACGCACATCTTAGGAACAAGGCTTCGAATTTCTTACCCTCGAAGGGATAGGCGAAGTCTCAAATTAGTCTTTACATTTACTGGACAGAATAAACTGTCAGATTCAATAAAAAGACAGTTACGCTCAAAACTTGCACTCTCAAGAATCTAGTACAAAACCTGGTACATGAGCATTGCTCGTGGGGTTCTCTTGACAAGATAATCACATTCATAATTCAGATTGTTTTAGTGTTTATCAAATCATTCAATTTATAATTTTCTTTTTTCATTGACTTTCTCATTTTTCAAATTCTTCAAACTATCTATTTCTAATGTCTATTGCATTCCATCACAATTAAAACCCTCAATTAATCTCTTTTACAAATGAACTTAATATAGTTTTAATTGATGATTCCTTGAGTATCATTTAATACGTTACATTGGCTGGGTTGTATGTTAAAGTAATCGCCATTGCAGAAGTTGTGAATTGAGTTATCCTAACTATTTATTAATTTAATGCCTTCGAGGTATCAATGGCAAAACGTTAAAAAAAAACAAATGATTCGCTAACAAGCTGCACAGTGTATAGTCCGAGAATCAGGAGATTCAAGAAAACGTGTTCATCCTTCCGATCGACTGATTGGGTCTATCTAAATTGCTTTTCATTATACTTATTAAAAAATCTTAAAAGGTAGATAAATTTAATGGCTCTATTAATGTTGAGTTGAGATCGAACTGAAATTCAATCGGCATTGGGGTGGAGAAGGTTGGTATTGTTAGAAAAGGGAATCGTGAATGATGGTGAGGGGCATTCTTATTTCATTTTTTTTCTTCCTTAGGCCACTAAGACCTACAAATTGAAATTTGTAATCTGTACTAAATGTATAAATCGTTAAAATGATACACAAATTAGCGTCCGTCCTTGTGTTCCAATGCGATTAGTTCAGCAGCAATTTCTCTCATTTCAAAAAGAAATAAATGCATTTGTTCGATTGACACGTTTCCAAGATCTCAAATGAAACCAAAAATTGAATTTAAATACAGGCAAAAATCTACATTTTAGATTTACGATGAAGCACACGTTGGGATACCTAAAGGTTGCGTACTTAGACCTCAGTATTTCAATGCACAAACAGAAAGTAGGTTACTATAAAATGAGTAAACTAAATTCAATAAGTTTGAGTTTAAGGCACACGAGAGCTATGTTGACATTGAGACATACGTTAGTGTCCATTTGCACATCTTCATGGAGCTGAGCAGCTGGAACTAGTTTGAAAATTTGGTCAAATGTGAACTCCAATTTGTGCACAAATCACAAGCCATTTTTCACTTATTTCCTTCATTTTCCAAGCATTATTTTGATCATCTTATTCAAGATTGTGAACATATTTTGGTAGTATGAGACTTCTTGTAGGACTTTTTCGACAGTCCTTGTTGACCTTTTTGATCGTTTTGGATCTCTTTTTCTTTATTCAAAATTCATTTGTCTAAGAAACTGTTTGGTACAATCTTTTACCAAAGTGGTAAGTGGCGAAAGTAAAATCTTTTTAGATCTTTTGGAACTTTTTTGGATCTTTTCGTATATTTTCGCGTTTTTCTGGATATTTTGGATCTTCTTGGACATTTCTCGATCTTTTGAATTTTTTTTAATATTTTTTGAATCTTTGTCGTCTTTTTTTTTTTTGATATTTTGGACATTTTTGGATTTTTTCTGTGAAACTTTTTGGAGCTTCCTGATCACCTTTTTCTTGAAAATTTGTTTGCGAAAACTTGTCAATCATTGTCAGCTGTAAGAACTACTCGGTCCGAAAGCTTGTCTGCACGCCAATGACTGACCTCACTATCCAAGACTCTCTTTGCTGTCACCTTCCAATCAAACCCACCTTTACCCTATGAAATTCGAGATGGAAAAAGAAAAATCAAAACTCCTTCCACTACAATGTTATACTCCTCACTCGCCATTGCAAATGGCCAAATGGGTGATCGTAATAGACACCCAGATACATGGCAACTAATTTGCCATTTTATCAGTGCGAACAACAGCACAAGGTGTGAATTTAATTCCATGCAATTATGCCGTACGAAAATTTATGAGCCAACAATTTGTGCCCGTGTGCACGCATTGCAACGATTGCCGCAATCAGGCTTAGATAGATAATTCCCCTAAAATAGTATAATGACCCGAACAGAGCCGACGACCAACACCGACGGACCGCCCGGACAGTGGACGGTGGCTTATGATGCCCAATAATGTATGCAAATTAAACGTGCGTGCGCTGATTCATCCGCAGCCGTAGCCACAGCCACAGCCACAGCCGCAGCCGCACCTGAACTATAAACAGCGAGGAGGAGAAAATAAACGCGCACACGAGATAACATCCCTCGCCATCGCGCGCCAACGCTACGTGGCCTCTTCAAATCATAATCATAATAATAACGTATGGGTTGCAAGAACAAATAAGTAAACTTCTGGAATTACGTTCGGTCCGCGTCCGGTCGTCTCCACCGTCCCGCCGACCAATAAACTAACAGCCCGACACTTAATTTTAGAGATGGTCTCTGGTTCTGGTATCTTTTTCTCCTGAGTCGTCGTCGTCTCCATATCCATCGTCTCCGTCGTCTTCGTCATCGACGTCTTCGTCGGTCGTCGGTCGTCTTCTGGTCGGCCAACTGTCCAGACACAAAGCGAGGTGTAAGAAAAAATTAAAAGAACAAAAAAAAGGAAGAAAGAAAACCTGGCCAAGGAACACACCACAAACATCCATCTCCATGATGCCACAGCAAGGACAGGCAAAACAAATTTTGTCCTCCGCAACATTGATGGAGAAAGAGAGATGTGCGCAAAGAATCTCCGGCATACTTCCAGTTCATTTTTTTGTTATCTCTTTTTCTTGTGCTTCTTTCTTTTTTTTTTTTTTTCTTTTAAGAAATTGTGCTGAGCAACCTTCAGTCAGCAGAAGACAAGAAGACGAGAGGACTCTTGAGTTGACGTAAGTGTGAGGATAGGGAAAAATATGGTTTCAGACATCGTTGAGGGATGTTAATGAGATGGACATGACTTGATTATTTGTTTAAAGACCTCATTCTGTACGGTGGCGGTGGTGGAGGTAGACATATACATACATGTTTGTGTATATTGGTGGTGGGGTGGGAGGAGGTGACTCGATCGCACCGGGATAAGGCTTAATGTGAAACAGAGCCGCCCATAGTGGTTTTTTCGAGAAAATCAAGATGCTTCGGATAAAGCTAATAGGTGGAGACTTAGCAGAACCCGGTTTGTCGATCATGGTTTTGAATGGAGAAAGGGTCTAGGTACGACGCCGTCACACGTCGTTCCCTGAGTCAATGAGGGGACAGTTTTAGGTTTTTAAGGACAACGAATTTGACTCAACTGTATGGCACACAATTTTAGAGAGAATTTTTCAAAGTTCACAGCTGAACTTTTGTCCCGTCAAACTTTTAATGCTACTTTTTGGTCTATTTTGCGTTGGTCCTTATGATCATCTAAGCGCCTTTACCGATTTGAGTAAATTTTTTAATATCAGTTGCTCAACTTCTGGGTAAAAACATAAGCTTTAAGCTTTTTTGATAAGACTCCAACTTTCAGAGCAATAAAAATGCCTTTCATGGCTTTACGAATATTGCCTCGTACTCATTTTCCTTGTTCTTTATAAACTTTCAAATTGCTTCACCAATTTGAATGACATTTTTTAAATAAATTGCTTAAGAGTTGGGTCAAGACATAGGCTACTTACATTCTTGATGTATGAATTTGTTTCAAAAAAACGAAAATGAACAACACTGATCTACGAATACTACAAAATTTACAACTAGGCTCTGGCCCTTCGTGGGCTGTTACGCCACTAATGGTGATGATGAACTTAGAAGCCACTGACCGTAAAAGATTAAAATGTAGGCCCACGTTTTTTCTTTAGAGTGCAACAAATCCTACACGTTTTTTACTGGCTCTTACAGTTCTTAAGTTAAAGTGGGGCCAGAAATTGCTTAGGTCGCTCCTTGTAAAAAGGCTAGCGCCAGAGAATTTGGCTGAATACTTTAATTTTAAAAGTTCAAAAGATTATTTACAATGACGAACAACAGTTCGAAGCCACAACTAAATTGAAACGTAGACAGCTTGAATTTCAATTTAAATGATTAATTTACCATCCACTTGTTACTAAAGATCTTCATTCATGCACTTAAATCGATATTCATCGATTCAGCTGCGATCACCATTCCAATCGTTTAAGAATCAGGACAAAAGAGGCAGAAAGGAAAAAAAATCTCCTCTCCCTAGTTAACATCCACCAACGACCACCGAATGATTCATACGCCCACAATTTCGAACCTCCTTGCACTTGCAACATTGTTGCAGAAAACCTTATTGATCGTGTAACGCCGGCCAGGACTTCAAATGTAAAGTCCACACATGTGGACCCTGTGCGCCACTCCAAACCAAAACAAAAAGACCTCAAAAGACCATCTCATCATCCTCAAATGGTGGAGACCAGAAAAAAGCAAAAACCAGAGACTCTCCTCAAGTACCCAAGGCACGTCAGTACGCGTATCTCTTTGCATCTGGCCAGACTAACCACAGCAACGGCGCAACGGGCATTTCATCTTTCCAACAACATTTTCAGATACGAACATGGTATTATTTTAATGTAGAACCATTTTAACATAATTTTGTCGTGACATCGCATGCCGTGCATTTTTCGCACGTAAACATGTCGTTCTATGTGGGGTACAAATTTTTCTACTTCATAATCGAGCCGGGTATGCTTGTGTGTGAGAGAGAGAGTGTGCCCCCAGGGGGGAGACACTAAATTAGAAAGACATTTTATCCAAAACGTCTGAATTATGTTCTGGAAGCCAACTAGCAGAGCAGAGCAGCTCTCTTATCGCTCGAGGCGAGGCGATTGATGAACCCAATTCATTAGCAGAAGACGACTTTCGACGAGGGGTCCTCTCTTAACGTAACGAGTCGTGAGTGATAGTTGTTGCGTTTCGGGATGTGCACTAACATTCGGCATCTAGCTTCAATTTTACCGTTGTGTGGTAGCCTCCGGGCAATCTCTTCTACAATTAAACCGAAGTCCTCCATTCGTCAGCACGACAGAGGAGAAAAATTACAAAACTCAATTACATGGAATCATCAAATCCGCCATGTTATTATTCCCACACATTGCCACATCCTTTTTTTTTAAAACTGGCAGAGTGCATGTAGCAGCGAGGACCACAACAACGACGACACTGATGACCATCACGATGACATGAAGCACTTGAACTTTAATGCGTGAGTGAGAGCGCGTGTGTGTGTGGACTAATGTGAGGTTCTCATCAAGAAGGTTGTCCTTGCATATCATTGGACGATGAGTGGCACTATTTTCTTTTTTTCTTTTTCGTCTCTGTAATGGCGGCAACAGCAGCAACATTAATTCTGGTATGTGGCTGCTTCTTTGGATACATAAATTATATCCATCACATAGGGCGCTTCATTATGCAAGACAGCAACAAACACCGGCAACAGCGACAGCAAAGAAAAAAAAAAAGAACGAAGAATAAAGATTAACTTAAAAGTTAATTAGCCGTAAGAGGAGGGCTGTGCCTTTTTATTGGCCAATCATGGCGATGGCTGACTTCATTTTGAATTTTCTTAACTTGGCCGTTGATGGCAAGACAAAAGACCGGCGAACTGGATTGATGAAATTTCAAATTCGGTTGTGTTTTCTTTATAAGAATTGACTTTTTATTAACCATTAAAAATTGTCAGATAAAAAATACGTTTCCATGACAACAGAGGGATTATTTGAAAGTTTTTACATTTTTTGTTTACTGCTAGCAGACTTTTATTGGGGTCTTAAATCTCTTGTGGACCCAACTTCATCTGCGAATAATTTTGAATTGAATAATTATTTAATGATTTCTTTTAGGATCTCGGGGTGACTTATTTCAGGGAAAACAAAGAGAGTGGGCCAAATATAAGTTTCTTTTTAAGAATGCAATAAAATGAACACAATTATAATATTTTTTCCGTGAATTCTGGGTTTATTAATAAGAGCAAACATTTCCATTCTTTATGAAACGCAACGTTATTCATAACAATGTCTTTTCACAAAAGTTTGTTCATGGTAAACTCCGAAAATGCTCCGCTGATTTGTCTGAAATTTGATTTACAATATCTAATTTTGTCTAATCTGAGATACGCTTCATCTCGATTAGGAGTGTTTACATACTTTGATTCAAGGTATTTATAACTACAAGTGGGCCAAGTACAAGTTTCTTTTTATAACTACTAGATGACCCACCCTTTATGTTTGTAAAACTAGGGGAAAAATTATTTCGTTTGATACTGTGGAACAATTTTCCTATCTTTTAAAAGAAATGTGAATGTATTGAGTTGAATAAAATTGAAATCGGGCATCCAAATGTGTTGTCCTGTGCTTAACCGCACTGCAAGAAATGCATTTAATGCTGGAAGTTGTCTTCCAACTATCCTCTTTTGTCTTCATCGATGTCCCATGAGAGTGTCTTGATCTCACTTAAAAATCAACTTACAATCGAAGATTACAAAATTCAAATCCACTTCCGACCCGAACTCCACCTTACACCCCTAAAAACCACCACGACCCCATCCCAGAATCATCTCTTCAGTCCCACTGACCAATGAACTGCCTCCCGTGAACAAGAACACCACGTAACCCTTTGCTCTTAAACTTCCCCCAAAAAGATCACAAGAATACAAGAGACCTAAGTCTATCTCTAGTCGTCTCTAACATCGTGATTCGCAGCGCATGCGATCAATTTAATAATTCATTTCATTAAAGAAGAAGACAACCCTGCAGTGCAATAGGAGGAAAAAAAAAAAGGAAATTCTCAAAACCACCTCTGCACACTCACAGAAACACACCGTGCAGCGATTTTATTCGTTCCGGACAAAGACCTTCCGCTGAGGTCTCCTCCAGTTCCCCTCCCCATTTGCCTCGCTTCAGCAAGTGCTCCAGCGAAACAAAAGAAAATTATTCACAAACGAGATTAATGGAGTTTTTTTTTTTTTTGTTTTTTTCATCGTTTTTGTTGGCTCTAAAGCTCTCCGATGGCCTGGTATTTCTTTTCTTTTATCGGAAATCGTGATTTATTGTAAAATGATTTTTTCAATAAATGTACAGAGCACACGGCTGTGCACTTTTTGTGTGTTAGAGGGCCTTAGAGGACTCTGCGCTAAAGTTGAGCTGCAGTGCATGATCTTACAAACTGACGCTGCGCCAGGGGAACCCTTTTCTTGGTCTTTTTTTGGTTTTTTTGTTTTTGATTCGACGACGGGACGAATCTGCACGGTATATTAGTAATAAATCAATAACAACTGAAAGAAAAACGAATTGCTGTTGCATGATTTTTTTGCTGTCGGTTGAATTGTGAATTGTTTAAAGTTCACAATTAATACAATTCTACCACGAGGGTAGGTCATCAGGGGACCTCGTTCTTTTTGGGGGGCTTAGTGAGAATATTCAATTAGATTTGAAGCGTGATTTTTTCGAGGGGTGAAGATGCTCTTGAAGCAAATTAAACGCAATCGATGAGTTACGATCGAGTTTAATGGAGAAGGTCAACTTACTGAGACACGATCTTGCAGAAAGATGTTGACAGTTTGTCAGTTGAGCGATGAAAAAAAAAAAAATTGAGGAGTGAAATCTTTGTAGACGCAGTCAAATGCGAAAGTTCAATTGTCTTCAGATGCATGCGTGATATAGACAGACAGTTCATTTGTTAAAATTGTGTTCATGAACATGAACGAATCGTTTTGGATATTTTTTCAAATAAACTAGAATGGCATGAGGGAAAATGACATCAACTAAATGCTATATAACTCATCCACCTAAGGAGTACCTAAGAAGTACTCCAGGAAGGTTGTCAGTCGTTCGCTGGAGGTGGGGCCGTGAAAAATGTTTGTGGTGTTTTTTTTTTTCCCCGAGCTGGATTCGAACCCGGGTACTCTCGCTCAACAGTCCGACGCACTAACCGATCGAGCCAACGGCGTCGTTCCATGGTATAACTCATAGAAATTAAAAATAATTGCAATTAAATTCGATTGGGCACCGTTGCTTGATCAGCTAGTACATCTACCGTCCACCGAGAGTACACGGGTTCGAATCCAGCCCGGGGAAATAACACCACAAACATTTTTCACAGTCCCACCTCCAGCGAACAACTGACAATTCTCCGGGAGAAATTCTGTCATGGAAAGCTTTCGCAATTCACAATTCGGAACCAACATTAAACATTAGCTCGACGGTCAACGAGTTGTTACACCACCCAATCCAGCTTAGGTTAGGTTAGGTTATGTGGTGGGCTACACAAGCCAAGCAGCCAAGCACTTAAGCCACACAACGTCCATTGTGATATCACATGGAGCGGATGCAAAACATCCCACCACTCCAGAGACCAGTCAACTAGTTCGCCTAGATTATTGTGAAAGTACTGACTGCAGGTTCCTAAAAGGTAGAGCGAGGTTTCTTCCTCTTCTTCGTCCTTGCAGCTGACTAAATGTAATGTAATTTCAACAAAAAAAATATTGCAGTTTACAATCGAGATAAAATGCATCCTATGTCTTAAGTTGGACTAAATTACACACAGTGAATCAAATTTCATCAAAATCGGTTAAGAAGTTTCGAAAATTACCCTGAACAAAGTTTGTAACACGAGATTTCTTATTAAACGAGAGCCATCTAGTGGTTTCCTTTTAAATTATAGGCTTTTTTGACACTGTCAGCTGCTTCGAGCATGAAATCTTGACAGAAAGTCAGTAGCACACCTCAGCGGAACGAAATGAATTGTAAAGCGACTGGACAACGAGGCTGAACAATGTTGGAAAATATTGAAAACTTATTTCCAAATTGAATGCTGTGTCGCCCAGTACGTTTTATTTTAAAAAAAATCGTCTTATTAGCAGTTTTCGCGATGCCAATTGTCCGCAGCTATCGTAGCTACCGATTTTTAGAGCTTATGAATAAGGACATGAATGCCAACCTGCATTAGTTCGTATTTGATCGTAAGTTTATGAATACGATTAACGTAGATCTCTACTTGACAGACATTAAGGCGCAAGTGGTTTTTTGACGCTACTGTGACGCGTCGAGACGGCTGAACTCATACTCACAAATCAATTGACCTGTGCACATAAGCGGGTAATGACGCTTAATTGATTGGTACGTATTGTAAGACGTTAAAGTGCTACTGCCGTGTTACCGCCGCGTCAAAAAATCGCTTGTGTGCAACGTGCCTTGGTATGACATCCGAAGTTTTTTTTATTGGTTTTTAAAGAGGACTACACCTAACAATCTGCAAAATTTTGCATTTTTGACTTCACCATCATACCTTCGGCCGGATGATGTTCCCCAAGAGCCTTTTTTTGTTTTCATCATCACACCTCGTGTAAGCCGAACATTCTCTCTTTTTATCTCGCCCATCAAACATATATCTTCACCAATAAACTGTTGCAATTTACTGCAATAATCTCACTCTCACCATCATAAAAAGACCCCCAATTAAACCAGCCCCCTCTATTCTGATGGCGTGTGTTTTGTGGAATGTAAAGTTTTGTAATAAAATTTTCAAAATTATTACATCTATCCGGGAGATTGTCGCGCATTGGCTTGTCCTTTCGTTTCATATCACCTGGTCGAGCCATTAAATGCCGCGTCAAACTACAGCCACCCCAACAAAGTAACTCAACAACGCCAAAGACACCTTTTTCTTCTTTTTTTTGAGCCTGAAGTTGTCCCCCCACAGGTGAGAAATCCGTTTGGTGTTTATCGATTTCTCTCCCTCTCCCAAAGTGTGATAATAAAAAACTTTTTCATTATGACACTCTTGATGGTATTTTAAAAGACATAACCTCACAAGAATGTCTCCTTGGACAGACGAAAAAGAGAAAAAAAAAAACACAAAATTCAATTAACCAATCAAAAAAAAAAAATTATGGAAATGGTGGGATTCAGCGGCAGCCTACAAAAAACGAAAGCGAAAAATAAAACATGACATTCCGAAAAAATTATGAATAAAATTATTTTATTTTGTTGCAGAGGAATAAATTTGATTTTCGTACGCTCTGCGGTTCTTTCTCGTTTGGGGAATTTATAGCGCCAATAAAGATACAAATCAAAAAAGGGAAGCCAATAATTAAATCATTTATATGCCAGTTGATTGCTAATTTTTTTTTTTTTGGTTTCTGGTGGGTACTCCACACGGAGGGAGTCGTGTCGCGTATGGCTGTGGGATGCTGTGATGTTGGTGGATTCGTCTATGGATCATCGAACTGTTAGTGTGCGACATGTGGTCGGTAGTACACGCCCAGCTAGATACCTATTAAGGCTAATTTTACGACTATAAAAGGGTCGTAAAAGTGCTTCTTTTGGAGGGACGGTATGGCGTAGTTCTTGGTGGGAATTCTTTTCAGAAGTCGAGGGTCGGAGTGAAGGAGCTGTTTGAATGGATTAATGTGCCACGTGTGGCGGGACAATAAGCGCAAGGCGTGTTTGCTTCGGATGGCTTTCAATTGGCAAAAAAATTGTCTCTGGAGCAAGATCAGTCTATCTATGCGCGCAAGATAACTTCTTTGGCTATTTTAGAAGGTTGGATTATGCGGTCAAAAATCTCTAGAGCAAAAGTAGTCGTTTGAGACTTCTTGGCTGTTTTGAAAGGTTGGATTAAGCGTTTAAATCCAGCTGCACGATCTTTTGAGACTTCTTGGGCTATTTTGAAAGGTTGGATTATGCGGTCAAAAGTCTCTAGAGCAAAAGTAGTCTTTTGAGACCTCTTGGGCTGTTTTGAAAGGTTGGATTAAGCTTTTAAATCCAGCTGCACGATCTTTTGAGACTTCTTGGGCTGTTTTGAAAGGTTGGATTATGCGGTCAAAAGTCTCTAGAGCAAAAGTTGTCTTTTGAGACTTCTTGGGCTGTTTTGAAAGGTTGGATTATGCGGTCAAAAGTCTCTAGAGCAAAAGTTGTCTTTTGAGACTTCTTGGGCTGTTTTGAAAGGTTGGATTATGCGGTCAAAAGTCTCTAGAGCAAAAGTTGTCTTTTGAGACTTCTTGGGCTGTTTGAAAGGTTGGATTATGCGGTCAAAAGTCTCTAGAGCAAAAGTTGTCTTTTGAGACTTCTTGGGCTGTTTGAAAGGTTGGATTATGCGGTCAAAAGTCTCTTAAGCAAAAGTATTCTTTTGAGACTTTTTCGGCTATTTTGAAAGGTTGGATTATGCGGTCAAAAGTCTCTAGAGCAAAAGTAGTTTTTTGAGACCTCTTGGGCTGTTTGAAAGGTTTAATTATGTGGTCAAAAGTCTCTTCTGAGACTTCTTGGGCTGTTTTGAAAGGTTGGATTAAGCGTTTAAATCCAGCTGTACGATTGTTTAATGAACGTAAAGTGCTTCGACAAGTGTTTTCGACTTAGTTCATTGCTCCACTCTCTGGACAAAGGGGCAGTTCTTTATTTTTACAGACTTCAAAATTTTGGAGGCACTTTATCACCTTCCAAATAAAATTTTGTACTGCAGTATTCTCATTTCACTCTTGTTTTCGAAAAAAAACCAATATAACCAAACACAACATAAATTTTCGTTTCATATCCCTCTAGCTCACATTACTCTTAAAGCCTAAGACTAATAGAATAGGAGATTACGCTTCTCCGTGTTTCGCTCTCTTTTACGTCACAAGAGACAGAGGAAAGAAAGACACAATTCATAGAATGAAGTGGAATCGAGTGAAGGAAATTGGGTCTCTTGTGACCTAGACGCGGAACAAAGAGAGCGATGGCGTAACATCTATTCTATACATTTTGCTTAAGGTTGACTGTAAAATTTGCCTCTATTTCAATTCTCTACATAACCTTTCTTCTTCTTTGTGCGGCGGTACAGTCCGGGGTGGACTTGGGCCTCCTTTAGCAACCTCCTCCATCCAGCTGCTTCCAGTGACTCACACCGAGATGGTTCAAGTCCTTCTTTACCTGTGTATGCCGCCTTAGACGCGGGCGTCCTCTGCTGCGTTGTCAAATAAGTTCGAAGTCAAAGATTCTCCGGAGCTGTGCTGTCCATTCGCTCTACATAGCGTAACCAACGCAGGCGTTGAATCCGTACACGCCTAGTCAGGTGCATGCCGCCGTACAGCCAGTACATTTCGTGATTTTACCTTTTCCTCCAGTAACAATTAATGCAAACACGACCAAAGATCGTGCGCAGAACTTTTCTCTCAGAAGGGTCAAGGACTTCTTCATCCGCTTTTGCCAAAGTCCAAGTCTCCGCGCCATAGAGCAGGACTCTGATGACCAGGGTTTTATATAAAGCCATCCTGGTTTTTCGAGAGGGGGCTCTATTACTCAATCTCGAGCTCAAAGAAACAGCGATTGACAGGAGTTATTCTGCGTTTGATCTTGTTGATCTCCACATAACCTGTTCCCAATTTTAACAGGGACTTAAACCAATGGCACAGTTTGGAAATGAAATTTGTATCATTCTGACGTTTCGTGGGTTTGAAGAAAGGTATTGAAACATAGAGTATGTTACTGATGTGGTTCGGATAGATGATAAATAATTTAAAGTCGACACTAACAAAAAAGTCTCAGTTTGTGGTTTTAAAGTTGAATTATTGACAGTGTTAAAAGTTAAGTCTTTATAGACTATAACCAGTAAGAGGCTCATTTCCGATTTGTTACCTGATAAAATAAATTTAGCGTCGATTTTCTGTATTTTCGAGCTCTACTCGTCTTACTCGCTACCTTTCTAGGTACTCAGGAGATGTCCTAAAACAAGATCTGAAAAGATTCTCTCATAAAGAACTCGCTTTTTAACACCTAAACAAATCTCTCCAATTACCTCAAAAAAAGCAAAGAAATCCAACCACTCCACTAAACCCGCATATCGCATCTCAACCCATCCCATTAGAAGTACATTCCCGATCCATGTTCACATTTCTACGCGACAAAAACCCACTTCGTCCAGGACAAATATTCCTTCCAACGAATCCAACATCAACCGCAAAAAAAAAGAGCTTCGCATAAAGAATTTCCGTCGCATGAGTCTGAGAGAATATTTCGTCGACGAACCGCGGATAACCTCCAACTAACAAAAAAAAAAAAACTATCTACAACAATTCTCTCTTCGCCTTCGCAGACATTGGGGTGTAATTTTTATATCATCATATGTATCTATATGTAATCGCTTAGATACTTTGTCGATGCGAAAGAGCACGGTAGAGGAGCAAAAGGAGCTCGAGTAAAGCACGATCTTTTCTCTTGGGGGAAGTTTAGAAAATTCTTTTCCAATAAATAATCGCATGTTGATAATCTATCATAAGACAGGAATTTCTTGTCGAAAGAGCTCTTTTGCTTTTGTTCTCGTTTTGTTTTTTTCTTTTTTTTTTGGTTTTTGTTTGTGTTGCGTTTGTGTGTTGTACTTGTCAGCGATCTTTTGTGAAAGGTTACATGGCTTTTGCACGAGGAAGTGGATTTTCTTTCTTTTTTTTTTTGTTATTATTTCTTAACATTAAACTCCCGTTGTGCTTCTTCTTTTGCAACGCAAAAGTCTTGCGACTTGAAATAATTATAATTTCTTTTTTCTTTTCTCATTTCAGGTATGTAACCAAACGAGCAAATTGATCAAACATTTTGGAGGACTGTGGTAACTCGTAGAATTTTTTTTTCTAACTTGATATACTCTGATGCGAATGGGGAAATGTCTTATAGTCTTAATTCAACACTTAAAAAAATAGCTTCTGAACAAACATAAGACGTGATTGTCCAATTGAGAAAATAGTATTCGACCAGCCTAGAATCTCGCACTTTATTTTTTAAAAGCTGACGAGAATGTTTCATCTAAGACTCTAGACAATTTCTATGAGAGTCAGACGCCACAGCTCACATTTAAGATAGATTAAGATAGTTTCTCAGTAAGCACTGGAGTCTCATTAGCTATGAGAATGATCATCTGACGAAATCGTTTGAGCGAAAGTTGTGCTACGCGTGAAAGCGTTTCCAACGCATGTTTCAATGGAATAATAACAATGAATAATACAAGTTACGCCATCTCTTAGCAACCCGCACCCAATAATAAACACAAACACAAAGGGTAAAACTTTACTAAGAATTGTACTAGATCAATCCTGTACTTGTTTAGATCAATCGTAAACTTCAACAAAAAAATAAAATTTTCCTTTTTTCTTCTTCGGTTAATCGTTAAACGATTTAAGTCGTTTTTTGGTTTTTTGCATGACTCGCTTACATTATTTTATCAATCTCTTCATTTAGCCTTTCATCCAACTTCGCGATTAAGCCTTTTAAAGATTTTCAGACGACTAAGTTTCGTGGGTGTTTAGTCAAAAACAAATAAAAGTACTAAAACACATGTCTTTGTCGGCAAGTCAGTGCCTCTGGAAACACCTTATAAGCCACATCCACAAAAGTCTCCACTCGCCCGCAAAAGGCATCTTAGTCATTTTAATTAAGAAATCATTACACGAATGAAAATATCTTAATCCACTTACCAATCATCTCTCTACCCCGATAAATATTTCAATAAATTTTTTAAATCAACTCACTTTACGAGGACATGTGACATCTTAACCATCGGCCAGCACACACCTTGTCGCGGCAGCAATAACATCGCCGCTTCAGGTCATTACAAGAAAAAAAAAAAAAACAAACCAGAGTCTTGTTTCTCGTGGTCTTGTGGTCTCGCGGTCGCGGTCCTGAGCTGCCAGTAATAAAATTTAAATCTTTACAACACTCTTGCAACGGTGCTTCGGTGCTGCTTCTCTCTCGACGGTGAGGCTGGCTAAGAATGGAAGTGCTGGATTGGGAATAAAATATTGTGACAACTATGTCACGGGAGGGGAGGGAGGCGCGAGATCTTATTAGGCTGCCCAAACACTTGTGCCGCGCAGCAAATTAAGACGTTAAGACGCCCCGGCATCATCCCGTTAAGGCGTGTTAATTTTAATTTGTTTCGATGTAGGAATTTTACATATGCCATGTTTTTTTTTTTTTTTATTGAGGGAGGCGACATCGTTTGTCACTCCACCTGCCGCCTGTCTATCGGCCGTGAGGCACCCGTCATCCGCTGCGGTAGTCACGTATAAGATGTTTCGCACCGATTTGACGTAGTCACACCATTCATAAGCGAGGGGAAGCCCCAATGATGACTTCACTCCTTTGGGATTATTCCTTTCTTTCCCGCTCTTCCACAACAAGGAAATTAAAAGTCAAACACAAACTCGCTCGCGTCGTCCTGGAGCGGAGCCCTCGCCCTCGCCCTCGCCATCGACAGCGAAAGAGGCACCATTCTACCTGTTGTGCTACCTGTCGCTTCGTGTGTGTCTGTCTGGCGTGGTGTCTTCACAAAAACCGCGACTATTACTCGAACGGATACAATGTTGCCGAACGAGATCAGAAATCGCAGAATTAATTACCCGGTCGTTTGGGGCGAACATTGTTGTTGTTCGCGTCTCCCTCTCTCTCTCTCTCGGCTGTTCCGTCCGCATTGGGAGCCAAAACAAAACAGAAATTAAGAAAAGACAAAGGCGGAAAAAAAACAAGAAAACGAAGGCAAAGCCCGCAAATGAGCCTTGTAAAACATTCTAAGACGTATGCTCGTCGGAGGCATTCGACTGGCAGTCGAGGCAGCCGACCGGGCGGAGTAACGATAATGAGAAGTCGTGGCGGAGGTGTCTGCCCCAACGAAATTCTGCTTAAAATGATCGTGATGATCGCGATTATTTGGTTACGTAGGCGGAATGTTAACCAAAGTCGGCTGGTGAGTTGTAAGGAAATGAAGATGAGTGTAGAGTGGGGCGGTCTTTGAAGCGGTTGATCAAAGCCGTTGGTTGGGAGGGCTTAATGCATTTCTTTTAAGGAAATTGGATAATGTATGTCTATGTTTTCAGTGCAAACAGACATAAATAGAGCTTCGATTTCAATGGTTTGTTTAAGGAAAAGGGGATTTTTGAACATATTTGGGGCCTTTGGAATTGTAAGTGGTAAACTTGTTTGGTTTGAATGAAACTTTGTTGAAAAATTGTTTCAATTCTCAACAACTACTTGCTACTTGCTTTCTTAAAGCAGGTAGTATGGCTTGAACACATAAAGTGATCTAGGTATAAAAATTATCTAACTCTCTTTTTTCGTTGTGAAGGATTAACTTCAGAACGGCTGCAACGATTTGAATGAAATTTTGTTGACAATTTGCTTAAGTTTCGGACAAGGACATAGGATACTTCTATTCTCTGTTCAATAGGTGTACCTTCTCCACATGAAGGCGTGCAGACGTATGTAAAACAGCCCATACAATTTTGACAGAACCAAAAATATTTTCAAGAACTTTTTTGATCTGGCTGATTCAAATCTAGTTCAAATAATTAAAAAGCCCTAAAGTTAGTGAAGAGTTCAAATAATTAAGAAGCCTTAAAGTGAGATAGGAAGAATGACAATTTGACAAATTCAAGTTTACTAATCGGGAGCTAGACTTTAGTAAAGTTTTTTAGCTAAAACTATTGCTCATCGTCATCTTTTTCAGGAGGCTCAGGAGGTATGCCCAAGCGTAACCAGACGAGCTTTTGGACATGGTACAGCCATCTCATCCTGGCTGCTAACAAATAAAATTTCCTACTTTTAAAGTTTTTCGAATACGGCCTAAGACTTTTCACTCTATTTAGAACTCCCATAAATATTACAAGCTCATCTCCCGGGTGGTGCTCACCCACGTTGCACTGCCAATCAGTGGAATTCGCATTAAGCTCACACCACAAATGTGTAGCCTTAGATTATCCGATCGAATGCAAGCAAAATAATAGGCCGAGTAACTCATAAACTAAGCCAGCCACTTACAAGCTCGCCTTCCGTTTTCACCTCGAGAGTCATTCGCCTGGGTGTAATTGTCCAATCGATGGTTGTAAGGAAACCAGCGGTTTTCTATTTTCCTAAGCAGCTGCTCTTCACACCACAACGAATGAGGGCGAGTGTGAGGCGCCCAACGGTGACCGTTATAAGGAATCCAATCGAACTTCAAACATCATTTCGTAATCATAAAAACCAAAATCAGCAAATGAATTACACGCATCCACCAATTAAAGTAACTCTATCTCACTCCCAGTTGTTGTTGCTTTTGACGACTTGGCGTCGTCTTCTTGCAGCTCCTTCTGCATAGCATTGATCACAATTAACTTCCGATTGAGAGACTTCATTTCAACTTCACCTTGAGTATATCATTCGGTCGATATAACATCGGTCCGGCGTATAAAACTCGTTCGTAATTGCAGAAACGATTATTTATTAAAGGCCTCGTGTGTGTTTCCGCGCACACAAAATCTCTGTAATTGAACCGCGTCGCCCTGCTCCTCGATCTCTGCAAGCACACAAACCTCTCGAGCGTGGAGGGCAAGTCTTCGCAGTGAATGAATGATGTCGATGACGCCAGGAAACGATGGTGCAGAGAGCAGAGCGCAGAGCGCAGAGAGCCCCAGTAAAACAATCATCGTCATATGATGGTCAATTTTATGGGAAACATTCAATAACTCAATGATGTTGATTGGAACATTTAGCACACAATTCGGTGAGAGACGCGCAGACTGCTGACGACGACCAAAGGGGCTTCATTTACCAGCAACATAACAAAAAAAAAAAAAAGAGAAAAATTAAGAATCTTCACGTAATCCTCTCACATATCACCTGCGGGCGATTGATTCAATTTAAACCCAAACGAACTTGATTAAGTGTTTTCTTTTCATAAATTAACGGGAAAAGCAGCTGTCTTGTTGCTTGTTTGTTTGTGCTTATTATTGTGCAAATAGAATTGTCTCCTTTGTCTTAAGATCTATTATTAGTGTGGCTTTTATGGGCGCTCTGCTGGGGGTTTCATCGTTGTTGTCTGCCTTCTTGAATTTGAGCCTTGTAGCGATGAAAAAGATGGCGCATATTGTGCTTGTTAAGGAAACATTTTAAGATTCGAAATGAGAACGAGAAGGAGGGATGGGCAAGTTCGGAAGCGCATGCAAATTGCCGCAGTTACATTTCTTACGAAGCGTGGAAGTGGTTATTTGCGAAGCCAGAACAATTTTGATTGCTTGTTAAACGAAATATCGTGGATGTGCACTTTTGATTAATTAATTTGCTCGTATAATGAAGGCAAACAAAGCGGAGTCCAAACGGGTTTCGTTAAGTTTTGTTTGCTTCAGTGAGAAACGAATGAAAAGAATGGTCTGACGTTGCTTGTTGCTT
Organism: Syritta pipiens; assembly: GCA_905187475.1. Lineage (NCBI taxonomy): Eukaryota > Metazoa > Arthropoda > Insecta > Diptera > Syrphidae > Syritta > Syritta pipiens. Next base: position 100,580,030 of record LR994571.1, on the reverse strand, counting down.
GTGTCAAGGATGATGTTACATCGTTTTTGTTGCTTGGAAGTCTAGTAAGCCACATGTATGTCTAGTTTTTCATTGCGATCGGTCACAAAAGTTGTTTTGGATTCCTCCGGTTGGCTGTAAATTAGGAAACGCCTGTTATTTTGAAACTTTTGTTCGTTGTTCATGGTAAACTCCTAAACGGCTTCACCGATTTTAATGAAATTTTGTAGACAAATTATCCAAATTATGAACCAAAATATAGGCTATTATTTTTCCCGATGGATGAAGTGTGCCTTCAACAAGCAGAATGCTCATTTTTGGTTGTGCCTCATAAACTTCTTAAAGACTTCTCCGATTTGAATGAAATTTGGCAAGCAAATTGGCTTAGCTCTGCCCAACGGCATAGGGTACATCTTTTCTTTTTGCAGGAAGTATTATTTGGATTCGTAGAGCAACAAGTGTATGCAGCTACAACATAATTAAGAAAATGTTCAAAAATCCTTTCTGCTTCGACTTATTCAAATCGATACTGCATGAAAATCGTTGTTCAAACAGAAAAAGTTGAAAAAAAAAAATAGTTCGATAACTTAGTAGATCACATGATGTTTAATTTTAAGTCAAACTACCTTGTCCCCTCATCAAGCTCCGAGTGATAATTCAATTTTTCGACTGTCACAGCAACCTGTTGATATCCCAATCATCCACCGCCATCTCACACTTAATTCTCATCACGTTCGACACATTTTCATCGCACCACACGCGACTTAAGCCCCCGTACTTGAACCCTCAACGGGCACACCTCCCCAGCGAATCGATCTCAGGAGCTTTGATCCAATCCGGTTGTTTCCTAATCCACCATCCATCTGTAATGTCAACTTAATTAAGAAACAAAGAAAAAAACGTTTTCGCCTTGACACCTCCGACATCTCACTTCAATCATTCCAATTTGATTGATTGCAGTTTGAGGTGTGAGCTTCGCTTCGCCTCCTCCATCGACACGTTACCCAACTTAATTAAGAAACAATTCAATTGTCGTTCCTTTCACAGAAATTCTTTGCCAGATCGTGATTTGATGCCACTCTCAGTCTCAGTTCTGACGCCATTACCATATGCTGCCTCCAGATGTCAAAATTCTATTGCACACCGACGGCAGGAGAGTTGTGCAAGACTCGGCCTGGATCTCGTTTTGACCACGTTACCTCACACACGGTTTCGAAGGCGACACCAATTATGTGTCGCACACACACCCGGACGAGGGGCGATGTTATCGCTCCCGAGTAGGCAATGTATCGCATTGTTTTATCTTGTTTTTCCACCACTGAATAGATTATTAGATAGATAGATACCAAACGCAGAGAGAAATAGCGGTTCAGTCCGCCAAATCATATTCGTCTGCATGTGTCGCCAACCAAGCTGCGGCTTTTCCATTTTCCCCAAGTAGCCGTCATCGTCATCGTCTGCATGCAGGGAAATCTCAAAGATCTTCAGATACGATGGCGATAGCGATGGCGATAGCGATGGCGATGGTGTGTGCCTTTCGATTTTAGCGATCTTACTTCGCTTTCAGCCAACAATGAACTCTTTCTTCACTTTTGACCACTTAACTGTGGTTTCTGTGCGGCGCGCTAGGGCCACGCTGCTATGATTTATAACAGCGATTAAGAGTGTATCATCTGTGGAGTGCTTTAGATGGTCGCAGATACTCTCCGATGGAAGATGCTGCTCGTCGGTAGCTGCCGCTGTAACGAAAGAATGAAGTGGTATCTTCCATGTGCAGATTCGATGAGGTGAACACAACAATTTCCCTCGCTTTTGGATATTAGATGAGGGAAAGTTTTTTTTTTCTTTTTTGTTTTGGGTGAGCAGCGATATTCCATTTTTGGGGGAAATTGGCCAGGGCAGGCTAGGCCAGCAGCAGGAAGATGATGATGACGATGATTGGGTAATGTTGCTGAGGAGGAAGTGGTTATGTGGGCGCGCGAGAAATCTCTTCTCGCGGATGGGTTTGTTCGCCTGGGCTTTGGCTTTGACTTTAACTTTAGCGAGATGTTGTGTAAGATAGCGGCGGATGGAAATTGACGTGCATGACCCCTAATAAATAAGGAGGACCGGGGTTATCAACATTTCAACTGAAGGTGGCCATAAATAGTGACGGGTTATTGTGCTCCTGAAAAAAGGGGATCCAGTTTGTGTTGATTTAGACTCCTAAAACAGATTTTTTGTGGTTTCCGTGTCGAATTTCATAAATTTTGACAACAAAATTTAGAAAACGTGCAAATTTGAGTCACACGAGACGACACCACTCAATCTAGGTCACTCCCAATTCACGTTCGAAGTTCGTTGAACGCTATTCATCATCCAATCGGTTCCACCCGATTACCGGTTTCCCTTTGAAGTCGCCATCTCGAATCGCATCGACCACTGCCATGTTTTATTAATTAATTCACCTTACAAATGATTTAATCCAAAACTAAAACTCAATTCGTATTCACTTGAATGACTGAATGACCGCTGATGGTAGCGCCTCTGTTGCGGTTTACTTTTAACTTGTGGTCTTTTGTTTTAGCACAAAACCGTAGTCAGCCCTGTTTTGTGGTCGAATTGGACATTGAATTTAAATAAAAGAGCACAAGACAATCGAGATTAAATTTCACAGAAAATGGGGTTGGTGTTGGTTGAACTGGCGAATCTTTTGTTCGAGACAAATGCAATTTTTGACTCTAACGGTGTGGAATTTCGTCTTTGGCTTTGTTTTGTGATTAATTATAAATGAAAATTCATTATGCGTGAGTGAGAGCCGAATGTGTGTGTGGTCTGACGGACTGACGCCTTGAGTGGCGGCTGCGCTAATGAATGGAAACGGGTTATGAAAGTTTTTCCCATGATAAGGCGGTAGTTATGATGGAAGAGAGTTGCCCTTAAGTGGTGTCTGGGGTGGGTCGAAGAAGGAGATGTTCCCATGGTATGGCACGGTAGCCTCGAAGCTACCGGATGACGTTTTATGAATTGCCGCCGATAACACGCTGGTTATGAGTGGTTTTTAAAAGCCTTGCGGGTAAGTGGCAGCGGTTGGAAGCGCGTTATGAAAAAGCAACTAAAATGAGTCGACTTTGTCTATTATATAAAATATTTGTCTGCAGCTAGTTATTACCAAATGAAGTTAACTTTTTTATTAACGATCTGTTCAAGAATTTTAATTTTAAAGAGGTCTTGTCATTAATCTGAATGCCTTAGTACTATAAGAGACTCTTGTGTTATTGTAACCTTAATGTGACAAAATAAAATTGTATTGAATTGTATTAAAAAATCTAAGACTTGTCGACAAAATAAAAACAAGCTATGCTCTGGCGCTGTATGGGCTGCTACGCAGATTGTTTTTTTTTTTTTTATTTGTCGTCGACAACTCCATTAAATTTTGGCTCGTTACGCGCCTTTTTGTGCTTAGTGCAACGTTGGCTTTTTCAAAATACAAATACAGTCGAATCGCTCTAAGTCAAATGTTTACGGGACATCAAAATTAATTCGAGTTAGAGGCAGTTCGACTTAGTGGATGGCTTTTGTATAGAAAATTAGGAACGGGAATGCCAAAATATGGCGAAAAAAATCGAGTTAGAGGGAAATTCGACTTAGAGGGAGTCGATTGTATTTTGAAAGGTTCTGTACTGTAATGCAAATACCTACAGTAACATTGTTCTATCAGACAATTTGCTTATTCACAAGCCGTACTTCGATCTTGTGCGTACAAACTATTGTCTGGTCCTGTATGGGCTGCACAGACTATTTTTTTGTCTTTATTCTTATCAGAGTTGTTAAAAAAATACAAACTTTCGAGAATGTATTCGCTGAGCTCACCTAAAAAACTCCAAGAATTATGATTGATTTAATTGACTTCATTAAATGAGTGAAAAATTTACAAGATTTTTTGCAAATTACAATTACTTTGGAAATAAAAAGAAAGGGCGGGTGTTTAAGTGGTCGTTTATTTACAGAATGTTTATTAGTAACAATGTTTTAGGTACTATCCATATGTCCGCTGAAGTGCAGACTTCATTTTTTAGATTATGGCTTCACCATTTTTCCTTAACTTCTGACGAAACAATGAATTTGACTTTAAAATTGATAGCAGCATTCCCTTTTGAAGTCCTGATTGAAATAATCTTCTGTTAAATCAAAAGATTCAATCTCTGGTACTGATTTTTTTTTTTTTTGGGTCTTTAGACGCTAGCTCACACTCAAACAAAAGTGGGTGATCATATTTAACACATTGAATGGGGGTCACCGGTGACCGGTACTAAGTTTGTTAAAGTCTAGGAGTTTCTTGCGTACTGTAGAACGCATCACAGAACGATCAGATTCTTTAGCGCTATCAATTGCCGACTGTCATTAATAAAACTAAGATAAGAGATCAAGACTGTGCCATCGCACTGGACCCTTGCCCAGTTTAGAGAAGGTTCTATTTAATGATGAAAATAAAATAAGTAAACCTCTTCTGATATTGAAGCCATTGTACGGGACTACGTCGAAACTGCTGGAGTGCTCAAAGATTTTTGTTTCACATAAAAGAAGAAAAGTGGATTTATTCTAATATTGCTAAATATTGTAGAATGCAGAAGAACAATAAATCTTTTCCCAAAATGTTGGGTAACACCACAAACATTTTTCACGGCTCCACCTCCAGCGAACGACTGACAACCTTCCTGGAGTACTTCTGTCATAGAAAGCTTTCGCAATTCGCCGTTCGGAACCGGCATTAAAACAGTAGGTCTCGTCCACATGTGTCAAAATATATCGCGCACAGCACAATGGAGGCGCGAAGAAGCTAGGCTCTGGCCCTGTATGGGCTGTTACGCCGTCTATTAATTAAAATGTGTGGTCTAGGCCTTGTTTTGTAAAAATAAATGTTTTAAGGCAAACAACAGCTAACCAGACAATTAGTGAATTTTATGACAGTACAGGGCATTTCTTTTGTTACAAAATATTGTTGTATGTACTGAGACATATTGTCATGTTTTTGACTGATTTTTTTCTGATCGATGACATAAGAGCGCTAATCTTGAAATGATCCTTTATTTATTTCCTACTCACCATGGCTTCTCACACTAATGAGTTTGTTCCAACACCAGTTTACTTACTTACTCTTAACAAAAAATAAATTTGGATGTCACACTACAATCAATCTTCTCTTATTTAATATTTTTCTACGTCTAGTACTTGTTCGTACTGTAAAAAAAAAACGCAATGTTAAAGATCTGAACAGTAAAAAGTGCTTTGTTGGATAGTCTCTGGTAATATGCGCAAACCAAAAAGAAAAAGAAAAAGCATTTCAAGCAACTCAAGCTTTTTAAAATAATTACGTGCAATCTTGCAAGTACTCTGAGTTGGTGTAACACACTATGAACCTATTGGTCTACTTATGTGATTGGCGAATAGTCGACACCACTTAACCTAACCTAGGGGTAGGGGGATACTTCAATACAATACTTATTTTCTGTGACGGTGGCAGTACTATGGACCATTACTGGTCTATTTGATTGGCCTTTCACCGCCACCTAAACATAACATAACCTAAAAGAGTTACGCTATGTACGTTTTAGCTCACATTTAACATTTGCCATCAATGATTTAATCCTTTTCATTCTTCATCTTCTATATTTTGATTTGCCAGAACGTTGTTTCTTTTCAGGATTAAGATCATTTAAAGAATTAAAATTAGTCTCTGTTTCCGACAGACTGCAGGTTGGCTCAAGTTTGCTTTTAAAAATGCAATAAAATGAACAAAATTAAACATTTTCCGTGTGTTATAACTTTATTAGTATGAAACAAACATTCGCATTGACTATGGAAAACAACTTTTTTCAAGTGGCTGCATCGGCTGGCTTCGCATTTAGTGTCTTGAATTTTCCAAGACCTTGTTTATGGTTTCGAGCTGTAGCTTGCAGATTGCTTGGATGATACTGGCCTCATGTGTTTGTATCGACCCCGGATTCATGGGATGATATCGGTGCTTCACGATTCTCCACAAAAAAATAGTCCAAAGGAGTCAAATCGCAGCTCCGATGTGGCCAATTCACATCACCAAGACGGCTGATTAAAGAACACGAATTCTTAAAGAACATTGTTTGAGTACTCACTTTGGAAATAAGTTTTCAATATTTACAAACGTTATTCAAGGGTAAAACTACTTATTGCTTTTCAGAGAGGTGTAATACTGGCTTTCTTTCAAGTTTTCGAAGGGAAAACAACTGTCAGCAACTTATGATTTAAGAAAAGAAAGCACTAGATGGCCCACCCCGTACTCTCATCATAATCTACAGAATTAAATCTGTTGTACATTTTTTCTTAGAAAATATTAAATGCAATCCAATATTCTACTTAACATTTTTTCCATATCTTTAAAACCATGAAAAAAGAGAAGTTTACAGCATAGTGAACTAGAATACTCCAAAGTTTGCACCTAAAAACAAAAATATTTCATTGCCTATGCGTTTTTTAAAATTACAAAAACATGATCTTTTCAGTCTTTTAAAAAACATAGAAAAATTAATTCAAGATCATTTTTTATTTCCTAGTAAGAAATGCCAAGATCACGGTGGCAAATGTTAGAATGAACAATAATTTGTAATTGTCCGTGAACTCGAAAACTTTTTGCTGACGGTGATTTTTGTGTAACGATTTGATGGAAAATTGTTTGCTTGAAAATTAAAATCAACAAAGCCAACATTGTACCTTCTACCATCTTGAAATTTCATAAGATGCAACTCTCCTCAGTTCATTTCCATTCAACTACATTGTCACCCACGAAAAAGCAAAACCCGACTCCGAACTCGTAATGAAGATTGCACATGCACTCGGCAACTTTGTTGCACCAATTCGTGCCACGATACGAAAATTCTTGCTCCCATTTCCACCGAAAAGATGATTCATGGCCAGAGAACCCCGGAGAAATGCACAACACACACACAAAGCAAAAAATAAATAAAAATAAAACAGAACAAGCAACTCCATTGATCATGTTGTTATCCTTGTTAGCTTATCAGGCCATGAAATATGAACAAATTTTTGATTTATGCGATTCGCGCTAAAAAGCCGGAATTCCAAGCGGCGAAATCGCACAAAACCCAGAGACTTGACCACTCACGGGGCAATTGCTCAGCAAAAGATAAATGTTTGCCTTTTGGTATTTGTGTGCTCTCTCCACAAAAAGTCCCACACAATGAAAGCCAAAGGATACGGATACACAAACTGCACTTTGCTCTTATTAACTTCTCCCCACAGAACAAAGAAGACCAAGTCCTTTCGGCCGGCCCTCCTGTACTCTCCTCCTTGGTTATTATTTTGCAGTGTGAGACCTCGACAACGGCGACGACGATCAATATCCGCGCCGTGTGTATGGGTATGGGGGTAACAAGAGGGAATTTTCTTGACCCCCATAGGGTTCAATTTTGAGCACTCTCGATCGATCGATTTTTCGATCGTGATCGCCCTTACGTCGTGAATTTCGGTCGAAACAAAGTTAAAAAAAAGAAAAAAAAAACGAAAAACGAAAAAGAACACAACGAACATCCTCTCCTCGTCGCTGGCGTTATGCGCGTCACCAGGGTCCTCAGAAAATGTTTTCATTTCGCAACGCTGCTGCGCCGGGGCCAAGTTCTCGTCGTCGGAAGATGATATTCCACTTTGAGTTATTTCCCATGCACTCGTACTCCTCGGCACTGGGAAACAATTCCAAGCGGAAGTGTAGTCGCAGTCGACAAGCAGGTTATTTATGTGAAGTTTTGGCAGCACTGCCATGGCGACCGCAGGTGATGGGAGGAGAGTTGTCATGAGTTGGCCATTTGTCAAACATCAGCGTGTCACTCACGACTTGAAAACTCCCCCTGCGAGGCGGCTTGGAGGAGGATTTATTCTCGCTTTAATCTCTGATCCCGACTTGGACAACCCCGCGGGGTGAATTTCATCCAATCCACGGTTCATTGACCCCTCTCAAGCTCCGGATCAATACTAGAACTCATTCTAGAGTAAACACTCGCCGCCGCCTGCCAAAACATGGCCCAGAGAATCACTCAACTCGACTGGGAATTCATCAAATTCTCCGAGACCCCAGCGGGCGAAGACGCCGTCCATCGAGCACAAACAATTTCACCAAAAACCAGTCTCCCGGCGTGTGACATGAAGTAATCCACACAATCCCACAGCCAGTGTTCCCAAACAAATCACCGCGCGCCAAGTCATGACCCCTTAAATAGAATTGTGCGGTGCTCACGCAAGACCGTGCTCGTGGTCGTGGTCGTTGTTGGGCTTCAACAACTTCAACTCTCCGGTACACTTAAGTAGCGCCTCCAGAGATAGATTTCTCATTTCTACGAAACATCGAGAACAGCACAAGAGCAACAAAAAAGAATCGATTTCCACACACGCTTTGATTAATAGCGTTGATCTGCAACTACCACCGCTCTTGGGGAACTCTTCGGCTTCGGACACACTCACTTACGCACAAAAGGCTTTCTCCGGCTTCGTGTTTGCGCACCGCTCTGGTGCTTCTGCTTCTGCTGTTGCTGTTGCTGTTGCTGTTGCTTCGGTGCTGCCATTCAATTATCTGCTTAATCTTAAAAGGCCAATTCTTAAGTTGGCGTCTCGGCGTAGAGCCGAATCCGAAAATCATCTACATTAAGTGTAATCCCGGAATGGATCGGATGTGTGTGTGCGCAGTCTCACACACTCGCACACACTCGCACTCGTCCGACACGAGTTCGCATTAATTTTTCAAAAGTGACATCTGGACAGATAGACAGACACATGCGGTCGGACAGACAGACGCATGGACTAGCTAAGCCGAGTTGACTGCGTCGATGCGCGCGCATTGAGTTCCCGAATCAAGTCGCGAGTGCAGGCATTAGGAGGAAATGAAGAGCTGCACTGCAGATACATCCATTAGATGCATGCAACGTGTTTGTTTTTGAGAACGTCCGCCAGCGTCGTCCTCATTCATCATTATCAGTCATTTTTCAATTCGCGATACACGTCCGCCGGTGAGTCAGCACGCGGTGTCAGGAGCGCTGCGGTGGCACCAAGCATCCGGCAGCGGGTTGTGGGGGAGGAGGTTGCTCTCATCAGGTTCTTCTTCCTCGTCTAGGGGGGGAATGAGCATTCCGTTCGGGTGAAGATAAATGATGTATCTGAATGATAAATAGCGCGAATAGACGCGGCGAGAGGATTGACTTTTTATTTTCTGGTCCAAAAGGTGGTGGCTTACTATTTGGCAGGCAGGTGACGACAATCGGCCTGAAAGCGATCGGGAAAAGGTAATTAGCGACGGGGTGACCTCGTTGCGTGTAACATCTTCAGTAATGAGAGCCTCGAGGCGAGTGGGTGGGTGGGTGTGAAGAAAGCTCCAAGGCTGATTTGAAGAACAAGCGTACACGGAAATATAAGATTGAGCCTTGAATATTGTTAATGGCTTTTACATGAAATTTTTAGCCCAGGTTGAAATATCGTTTGTACACTTTCAAACCAATAGACAGAGCAGAGGTGTCTTTAAAACCGACCTAGGGACCGACTAAGATCGAACAAGTAACTGAAGTGGAAGAAGCTCCAGGTGGAGGAATTTAGCCAGATCATTAGGAATTTACAAAGAAAGGGGATCTATTCTTTAGTTGACTGCTTAAGTTTTATCAAAGAATACTTTTTTTACAACTTGCTTGAGCTGAAAATAACAATTGGCGCATTATGGATTTCTTCATTACCTCAGAGTATAATTTCAATGAATTATAGTAAGGGGGCAATTATTTAATTTTTTTTAGTAAAATATGAGCAACCATATCGGGCATCATTCATCAAAAATTTAAATCATGTGTTTATACAGTACAGTAGAAATTTTCTAGTTGTAAATTAAAAAAAAAAATTTTATAAAAATAAAGAAACACTGCAGAAAAGGTTAAAGATTTAGTTCCAAGTATTGTAACATAACACCTGATCATAATGAAATCTGTAATAAATTCGATTTGGTTTTCTGGAAATAGCATGGAACCTTTTATTGAAATAGAAAGAATTAACAATTCTTGCAAGTATAAGGTTGGAAGTTAGATTTAAAAAAAAAACAACATACTGCAAAATAGAGAATAGGTATTGCAGCTTCAGTGGTTATTTTTGATGGCAGCGAAAACATCAAAGAAAAGATCAAGGAACGACTTTACTTTACGTCCAGTCGCTCGAAATATATTAAGCTCTCATAAAGCAAACTTTTAGTGTTTGAAATCTTTTGAGGGTGGGCGTAAAATAAAGCCGACGTAGAACTGAATTATGTAAAACAATATTTATGTCATTAACTCATCATTGGAAATCCTAGGTTGAAGCTTAATAGCGGGGCTCACATTTTTGCAATTTGCTTGATGACTAAGCTTGATGGGGTAAAATTGTAGAGTGTGAACGCTCTTTCAATTTGTCATCAAATTTGTAGTACAGAAGCTCAATTTTTTCAACTTTTTCAAATGCTTGATGATAAATTGTAAGGTGTGAAGAGCTGTCGTACAACTTTAGAGCATTTTCTTCTTTTTTCTTTCGACTTCAGAGAGTGAACATCGAGCTTGAGCGGAAGGAATACTTACTTACTTACTTATCAGGCATTTAACCCTTGGAGGGTCTGTGCCTGAGCCAAAGCCGCCTTCCAACGTTGACGGTCCCGGGCATGCTGCTTCCAGTCCGGAAGACCAAGCTGTCTTGCATCCGCGATCACTTGATCTCTGTACCGGAGGTTCGGTCACCCCCTTCTCCTCGAACCAGGAGGCTCGGATTCGAAGACCCTTTTAGCTGGAGCGTTTGTGTCCATGCGCTCGATGTGGCCGAGCCACTGTAGTCGACGGATTTTTGCCTTCCGGACTATATCCACATCTTTGTACAGCTCATAAAGTTCGCGGTTATGTCTTCTCCTCCATTCGCCTTCCTCGCAGACTGGACCGAATATCCGCCGTAGAATTTTTCTTTCGAAGGAGCCAAGTATCAGCTCTGCAGTCCTGCTTATCGTCCAACTTTCGGCTCCGTACAGTAGGACTGGCAGGATAAGTGTCTTGTAGAGCATGACCTTAGTTCTTCGAGTCAGGAGTTTTTTGAGCGGAAGGAATATTCAAAAAAAATATTTTGTGTTGATTGAGAAGCATGGAAATACATCTTTTAATTATGTATTTTATGTTTTTCCCAATTTTCAAGTATTTCATTATTAATTATAACCGCAACAAGAGCGCTCGCACCCATGTTGATGCTTCAAAATTTTTATTGCAAATGAAGTCTGTCAAGCAGTTGTATCGTATGAACGCTAGGCATTTTTGCAATTTGATCGTCAAGCATATCATCAAACAAATTGTAAGATTTGAACCCCGCTAATAGAAAAACTTGTTAGACTTAAATAGGTAAAAACTTTTGTTGATCCCGAATCTGTAACAAAAAAAGTATATCAGACAAGTTTTGGGTAAAGCTCTCATTATCTTGCACAGCAAGAGTCGATGACCTTTTTAAAAGTGTTTGGAGTATTTCCTTTTTTCCTTCAATTTAAATAAAATTTAGAAGACATAAAAATTAACGAATTTTAAATATAAACAATATTTTGCATATGTATATGAACAAAATATACGTATAAGTCGAATTTCTCTCTAACTAGAACTTTTTCGCCATATTTTGGCATTCCACTTCCCAATTTTCCATACAAAAACCATCCTCTAAGTCGAACTGCCTCTAACTTCAACCAATTTTGATGACCCGTGAAAATTCGACTTAGAGGGATTCGACTGTATTTTTTTTCTGGTTAGAATTTTTTTTCTCATTTATATTAATCGTGGTATATTTCCAACACATTCTAATGATTTTTAGACTAACGGTTCGCATACATTTTTCGACTTATGACTTAGAGTGGAATCAATGGAATCGTTCCGTTTATGAGTTTAGAAACTCTGAATTTTCTTAGTAGCTACCACGTAATAAACCTAAACGTTTCCGTCTGAAAATAAGTGCATCAATAAATTCTGAAACGACAAAATGAGTTTGAACTGCGATGCTTAAAAGTTCACTCAGTAGACTAATTTGCACGTCTTAAAACAACGAATCGATCGGGTTATTAGAAACCTGTACTCATGAATCATTTACTACAAGTTCCTGACCGCAAACTTTACTTTTACGACTTTGAAGACTACCAAGTTTTTTTTCCAAATGCATCGTTTGACTATCTAACAACGACGCTTACAAACATCCTCGTCGTTGTATTCAAAAAACTCTCAACAAGTACTAAGCTCTGTGTTATTAAATTCGCAAGATTGAGTCAAAACTTATCGTTTCACTTCACATTAGTTTTATCGAATGGCAGTACGGCCTACACGTTGCTCAAACTGATCCATCACTTTGGAAGCCCTTCTTCTTATTTACACATCTTTTACATGCCACATGAGACACTTGTGGTACTTCTACCCTTCAACTTCGATTCACTCCGTCGCTCCCCAACTTTTTTTTAGGTTACTCTACCCCACCAGCTAAATCACAACACCTCTCAACCCCATGCACTTCATTTTAGCTGCCAAAACATGCCTCGAAAGGATTCCCTCCCACCGAATCCGACTACGAATCCGAATTCGAATCGCCGCTATCAGCGCACCATCACGCTACACCTGTGAACACCGCGGCGGTGTGTTAACATTCGAGTAGATCTCAAATGAACCATAACCGTATGCAAACCGTTTGTCGGCTGCTCACTCAACGCGCACCTGCTGCCAGGTACCCGCACCGTGATTCCACGAACTAACGTCGATGACTTTTAATATTCCATCAGTATCGGCACCGAATATCGGCGTTTATCCACATTTTTTACGAATAATGTGACTTTTATTAAGCACCGCTGAATTTCACCCAGCGGCGGTCCTGCGCCGGTCAAAGCTGAGTCCGAACCGCTCAAGAGTCTCTACAGACACGTTGTGATGAGGCTCAACGATATCTCGCTTAGCGTCGGCGGCGACTGCGGCAGTTGCGGTGGCGGGTCACCTTTGATTACTCGCCAAATCGACGCGAATCGATTCGCTGTTTAGATAACTCAATTGAATTTAATGAGCCCCAACGCTCATTAATGTGTTTCCGATTAGATTCTGCAATTTGATTCAATTAATAACGAAAAAGAGAGAAAGAAAAAAAACAAACGGATTTATTGACCGACACCAGCAACCAAATTGTGTGTCGTGTCCACGAAGCGAAGTGGTTTGGCCACCACCGCCATCTGCTGGCTTGAAGCCTGGCCCGATAAGAGATGGCTACACGCAGATAAAGCCGCTAAATGGTGACAAGAAGCACTCCTCAGTCACCGGCTACAAGACGGCGAGGTGTGAAAGTCTCGTGTTTTTCGCTTTTGGGAGAGTTCGACTGGGGTGCCATTGAGGTTATGTTTACTTGACGTGGCTGCGGAGCTGGGGCTTGAGTGGATTAGTGTGACGCAGATGGCATTTTGACGTCGGAGATGTGTTGGGACTCTTTCGGGGGGTGTTTGACGATGTTAAGGTGTGGATCGAGGGCGGGGAAATCGCAGAGACATGGAAAACTGATGTAAGTTGCGTTTTGACAAATGAAAGCTGCGATTAAAATTGGCAGTAGAGATGTGGGAATACTTGCTAAAGGGGGAGGGTGTGTCTTCTGGCTAGAAGCCTGACCTAGGCGGGCAAAGGTTTTCTTGCGCAACTCGAATTGATGAGGGTAATCAACTTCCTGTAACAAATTCGAAACTCCACTCACTTTATGGGAGAACATGAAATATGAAAACTTACGATAACGTCAAGAATGGCGTTCAGTGAAAAAACTCTTGCTCTTTTTCTTCATTGTGATACAGTTTGCAAAGCACATTAACGAATTCACTTGGTTCGTCTTTCCTATGTGTTGGGTATATAAGTTAATCCTTAGGTCTTAGGTATTTGTGACTACTATAATGCAGGCTCACGTGGGCCATTTGTTGGCCCATTGTGTTGTCACGGATTGTTTCCAATACTCGGACTAGCTGCCTAAAGAGTTCCTGCAAAAAGTTAATCCTTAGCCGAAGGCCTTTGTTGGTCTGGCTACATTTTTCCAGCCTGTCAATTTTTAAATTTTCAGCTAGCTTTAAATAAATAAATAAACAAGTTAATCAGTTCGCTGTTATTTTTTCAAAATTTGAACATTTATTTAAGAAAAACATGTACAATAGTATTGCCCATTTGAAGCTATGACCTTTTCCCATCTTTCTTGCAATTTGTGGATCCCATTCCAAAAGAACTGCGCCACAGCTTCTTGGCAGCTAAGAATGACTCAAACCAATTTTTGATATTCTGCTCTGATGTGAACCGTATTTCAGTGAGGGCGTTCTGCATCGGCAGGAACAAATGGTAGTCAGAAGGGGCAAGGTCTGGGCTGTAAGGCGGGTGGGGTAAAACTTCCCATCCACTGTTTCCCAAATAGTTCTTAACCGGAATAGCAACGTGGGGCCGAGCGTGGTCATGACGGAAAATTATTGCCACGTGTCTGGTCTCATATTCCGGGCTTTTTGCGGCTACTGCTCTCTTCAAGCGGATTAATTGTGTTCGGTAGCGTTGTCCATTGATGGTTTCACACGGTTTTAGCAGCTCATAACACAGCACACCCTGCTGATCCCATCAAATACACCTTCGCGCCATGGATATTCGGCTTTGCCGTTGATTTGGCTGGTTGGTCGAGTTTCACATATGATTTTCTTCGCTTGGGGTTGTCGTAATGGATCCATTTTTCATCTCCAGTAACAATCAGATGAAAAAGGCGACAGACAGACAGACACCGAAGTGATTCCATAAGGGTTTCGTTATTCCTTTGGAACGAAATCCTAAAAATGACTTCCTTTTGTGGTGTTCCAGCAGCATTTCGGACCTGCAAAACCGCCTTTCGACGTTGAGTTCATGTAGAACCCAAATTTCTTGCTTTGGAATATACTATCCAGCTGCTTTTAAACGTTTTGAAATTGCTGCTTGAATGACACCCAAAGATTCTACGAACTCTTCTTGTAGTTGGCAATAATCTTTATAGAGTAATGCTTCCAGTTCTTCATTTTCAAACTTTTTTGGCTGCCCAGAACGTTCATCGTCTTCCAAGCCAAAATTATTACTTTTAAATCGTGCAAACCACTTTTGGCACGTTCGCTCAGCTAGTGCATGTTCACTATAATCCACCAAAATACGATGACTTTCGGCAGCAGTTTTCTTCATATTAAAGTAATGAAGAAAAACTCCACGCAAAAACAGTTTTTCAGGCACAAAGTTCGACATATTAGGTTGTCAAATATCTCCCTTCCGCCTTTTTGTCTTTTGAATTTGAAATGAGAACACGTGAACCGATTAAATTTGGAACAGCATGTGGGTTGCGAGTTCTTTAAGTTGTCCAAATTTCATATACGTAACTTAATTATTTACGGAGTAATCGTAGGTCGAATAATTAAAAAAAGGTTGGTTTTGGTTTAGAAATCATAAGGTTGTCAAATATCTCCCGTCCGCATTTTTGTCTTTGGAATTTTCCGGCTATGTACAAAGCGCTACAGCGCGCTACTCGTATCTGGCAATACTATACATCATTTGAAAGGTCTTGACATAACCTACAAAACGACGCTACGCATGAATAGTTTGGATATTGCGTTCAATAGTTATAGACGTGTAAACATGGAGTTCACTCGTTAAAGGCAAATCCGCTAGAGAAACGTTCCGTGAGAATAAAGGTATTTTGGGGGATGGTACTCTATCACTTCGAACCGCGGAGGAATGGTTTCGACGATTCAGAGCCGGTGAAAACGACACCATGGATAAGCCAGCCGGCGGAAGACCTGTGACGATGAAAACATGGATCAGACATCGATCGAATCATGGAAAACATCGAGTTAGACCGGCATGTGGCATCTCGTGACATCGCCCAGGAGATGGGAGTTAGTCACCAAACCATTTTAAATCATCTGCAGAAGGCTGGATACAAAAAAAAGCTTGATGTTTGGGTGCCGCATGATTTGACACAAAAAAACCTTTTGGACCGAATCAACGCCTGCTGAAACGGAACGAACTCAACCCATTTTTGAAGCGTATGGTGACTGGCGACGAAAAATGGACCACATACGACAATTTCAAGCGAAAATGGTCGTGGTCGAAGGCTGGTGAATCGTCCCAAAACGCACGAATGAAGTTTTAGATCCAATACAATACTTACAAACCAACTCAAGCCTGGACCTAATCAGATTCAAAATAATCAACAAAACCAACGTAATCGAGTTTAGGATCGAGGATTTTCCATCTAGGCTGTCAAATTTAGCATTCAAATCCTAGATTAGAGATTTTAAGATCGTAGTACAAGTGACACTTAATGACGCTCCCCAATTTCTTGAATTTCTCAATGCAATAAAAAAATTAACAAATTGCTTACCTCTACCCCACGCAAACCTAAGTGCAACGTTTGTGACGTTGCATTCAATTTTCAACTGTCCATTTTTATTTTCCCTGCTACCAAAGAGAAATGCACTTCTCCAACATTAAATTAGTCCACAAATTCATGTCCCACTTTCGCAGCCATCACGTGTCCTCCAACTCAAGTGAATCTCTTAACACCTCATTTAATCAACACTTTTTATTTTTCTCTCTCTCTTTACAGGTGAAAGTGACTGTCTTGGACAAGAACGACAGCCCACCAGTATTTCGTGACATCCCTCTAACGTTCAGCGTTAGCGAAGACCTTGGCGCTGGTCATACAGTCGCAACAATTCGTGCGACCGATCCAGACACTCTGGGAACTCTGACCTACACAATGATCAATGGTGACGATGGTAAATTCTTACTCGAGCCAGACACGGGTAAATTGCGACTAAAGGACGCTCTGGATCGTGAAACCAAAGATGTTTATCACCTGATTATACGTGTCACTGATGGTGTACAGCATACAGAAACCACTGTTACCGTACAGGTGAGTGCCAAACTGAACTTGAAGGTCCTTTTGGTCTTCTTTTCGTTTTTTTTTTCTCTTTGTTGTAGTGTTTGTAGATGTGATGTTTTCCGTTTTCATTAAAAATTTACTTTTCTTCTCTGTCTTCTCTGCCACTGTGCAAGAGTCTCTGCCGGTGCTGTTTCTTTTGCCGCGCTGCGTGCCTGGAAAAGTAACCTTAAAGGCCAACCAGCACTACACATATGGTGCTACTGCGCTCGTTTAAGGAAACTGATTTTGTTATTCTCGTGGCTCGTTTTTATCTTCGATGGCGCGCTCTTCCCGTCGTCCCTTCCTTTCTTTTTTTTTTATATTTTTATTAATTTCTTTGCCGGTTTTGGTAATTTGATGCTCCGCGTGTTAAAAAACCGCCTCAATGGTTTTTCGGTTTCAGCCTTTTTTGCACCTCCTTGCATGCATCTGTGTGTGTTGGTGTTTTGCTGTTGGACTGTTCCTGTTTCTCGTCTTCTCGGTGGATCTCCCGGATTCGAGCTCGCACTTTGATTTTAAGTGAGCGATAAAAAATATGTTTAATGTATGAATATGGATTACAAGCTAAAATTGCCGTCTCCTGTGTGTTTGTGTGCGTTTTCGACTCGGGGGCAAGCTATAGATATGTAGATTTATCTGAGCGATAAAAAGATCGAAAAATCATCCGAAAAAGACAACGCCGAGCGAGAGAGAGGAACAAGTTTTGGCTCAAGGCGACAGACTCTTTTTTTTTTTTGTTTTGTTCCTCCTGTCCCTTCTTGATTCTCGAGTCTCGAGCAGGAGACACACGATGCACACGTTCGATCGACTTCAGATGTGAGTTTGTGTATGAAGAGATATAAGTAAATTAAATTTACGTGAACCCCCGGAAAGAAAATGTCATTTTAAACACTTCTGAATGAAGGTGACATTTATTACCTACGTGGTCTTGTGTTACCTGTTGGTGGTGCCCGCTGCTAAATGGCAATACTTCAAGTCTGGCCGGAATGCGCTTTGTTTGTACTGAGAATGCCTGGAGTCATTTAGAGCAGAGGAGAAGAGAGTGAAGCCATTGGAATTTTTATGGAAGGAGGTTGTTTTTTTGAGTATTCATAGGCACAGGCAGGAGAGGGGGAAAGGATTGGATACAAAAACATCTGAAGGCTAGTGTCACCCGTTTCGGAAGCGTAGGCCATTAAGCGCTTTTGACCGACGTCCCGTGTGGCGTTTAGGGGTCAATCGATTTTTTTTTTTTCTGTGTGTGAAAGTCTCCCGCAGCATGTGTCCCCTAGGGCAGTTTAGACATAGATTCACGTCTGTCCTCTAATCTCTAAAGAGCTGGATATCCCAGGAATCGTCTTCCATATTTTATTCAGTTTTAATTATCCTCAATGCGGCTGTTGTTTCTGTCAATTAACAGACTTTGCAACATGCCTTCCGGCGAAAATTATTTACAATTAAAATTTTAAACTTAAAGAGTGGGCAGATCTACATTTTTTGACAGTAGAAAATAAAAGACATGGGGACACTTTTTGGAAAAGAGAATGCCCCAGCTGAATTTCTCTGTGAAAAAAAAACTGTAGCTTTAACATTTTGCGTTCAGATTGATGAGCATAAAAAGCTAGAAAGAGTCATTAAAAATAGAATACAAAGAAACTTGTCGTGGTCTACAGTAGTAGTATAGTATGAAGGACTCTTGTTGGCCCATCTGCTGCTTACCTTTTGGCCCATCTAATTTGCTCAAAATCCAACATAAATATTACTATCTCTTTCTTTCTTTGAATTTAGTTTTTTGTTAATTTTGACATCAAATAAAACGGTTATTCGTCTTTTGTCATCAGTACTAAAACCACGTTTTTTACTTTGCTCTCGTTTCGTTCGTCTCATATTTCGTTGAAATTACAGTCCACATATAAAATTCGTATACAACTCTACAACTCATTTTGGTCCAATTTTTTCTTATCAGTGGTGCTGTGTGTGTTTCGTTGTAGTTGGTATGTGAGATTCTTATCAGGTGTGGCCCGTGCGGAGCCATGGGATTCGTTTGAGTCATGAGTGGGTAACAGCGTCAGTAACACCACCACCACCAACATTTTCATGGTGTATAACATTGAAGATTATGGATGCTGCAAAAGTCTTAGATATCTTCAACAACACACTGCCAAATATTCAAAATTTAACTGCAGTGTGATTTTTTAAGATCTATTGGAAAGTTTTTTTTGGGCGCCGTTGGCTCGATCGGTTAGTGCGTCGGACTGTTGAGCGAGAGTACCCGGGTTCGAATCCAGCTCGGGGAAAAAAAACCACCTCAAACATTTTTCACGGCCCCACCTCCAGCGAACGACTGACAACCTTCCTGGAGTAGTTCTGTCATGAAAGGCTTTCGCAATTCGCCGTTCGGAACCGGCATTAAACAGTAGGTCCCCTCCACATGTGACAAAATTATAACGCGCACAACACAGTGGGCTCTGGCTCTCAACGGGCTGTTACGCCGCCCAATACAATTGGAAAGTTTTCCAAAAAAAACACATAAAATTCAGAAAAATGCATAAAATCTTTATTTGAATCGATAGTACGGTGCATACAATTTAATGTTTGAAAATTATTTCATGCAAATGTTGACCTTGACTGCGCCTCAAATGGTCCATCCGCTTAGTCCAATTTTGGCATACTCTTTCCAACATTTCGGCCGGTATCTTACGAATAAATGCTTCAATGTTGTCTTCCAATGCGTCAATTGAAGCGGGCTTGTCTGTATAGACATGAGCTTTAACATAGTCCCACAAAAAATAGTCTAAAGGCGTTAAATTGCACGATCTAGGCGGCCAATTGACCCGTCCCGAACATGAAATAAAATGTTCACCGAACGCGCCTCTCAATAAGTCCATTGTTGCACGTGCTGTGTGGCATGTGGCACCGTCTTGTTGAAACCACATGTCATGCAAGTCAAGCTCTTGCATTTTGGGCAAAAAAAAAGTTGGATATCATCTCACGGTAGCGTTCACCATTCACAGTTACGTTACGATTCGCATCATCTTTGAAGAAGTACGGTCCAATGATGCCACCAGCCCATAAACTGCACCAAACTGTGACTTTTTCTGGATGCATTGGTACCTCTGGCAATGCTTCTGGCTGATATTCACTCTAAAATCGACAATTCTGCTTATTTACGTACTCATTGAGCCAAAAATGAGCTTCGTCGCTGAACACTTTCTTAACTTTCTGAACTTTCTTCACAGAGCACGCATTTTGATAATAAAATTCAATAATTTGCAAGCGTTGTTAGTTTGTAAGACGATTCATGGTTAAATTATAAACCAAACTAAAGATGTTTGACAGTTAAACAAAACACGAAACGTGCGTCAGCTGTTTAAACCAGTGTTGCCAAAAAGATAATAGCTTAAAAATCACCCTTTATTTGAACAAATTTTTTAATTTATTTATTTTTTTTTTTTTCAATTTTAATATGAACAGTTCTATTGATGGGCTCTATATATGTTAATGTGTATCCCTTGTTGCTGTTGTTTATCACATTTATGGTTCCCTCTGACATTTTACTGTATCGTGATGGAAGGAATACCTGTGTGAAAAAAAAAACCAAAAAAAAAAATGTTGATTAAGAGTTTTATTTATTTTTCAAAATTAAATTACTTACTTGAAAGTCTTCCGTCACACATACAATAGCATCTCCATACTTTGTCTTGTATACTCGCAGCGATTCAATAGTGTATGGTACACATTTGATTAAATCGGTGAACTTAACAGTATTCTTAGGTATGAGTCCTTCGATTAGCTTTAATTCTTGTCCTGGCTCCATCGTGTCTGATGAAAAACCTTGGATTGGTTCATATTTATTGATGTTTATTTCTATTCTTAAGAATGATAGCAAAGCCCATCCCATATCTTGTTCCTGGAATTCTTTTAGTTTGATTTTAATGACATTGATCATGGTCTTCAATTTTCCCTCTATATCTTCCGTTTCGAATATCGTACACTTCGTACTTTTAATATCAACGATCATTTCATCGTTGTCATCGTCTGCATTATGTTTTGCAAACTCGCAAAGTAGCTCCATATTGACTTTAATAGCTTTCAAAGTTTCTATTTCATTTTCTAGTAGATCAGTAATCAAATTTATATTTTTTTCAAATAGCTTTTCCACATCCAATATACTCTCATCGTTATTAGAAACAATAAATGTTTTAATTCGATTTTGGGAAGCACTCTCTATGCAGGACACATTTTCACTGAGAACCCGTTTAGCTTTCGTCTTCTGACTGTTTTTTCTTTGATGTTGAGCCCAGAGACTTGCTTTAACATCTCCGTTACAAGTCAAATATCTTCTGTAAAGAGTGTTTTTAATTTTTTTGGCTTTCGGTTCCACACCCGATGTTGAGGGCTGTTGTTGTGTTGCAATTTGGTTATTACACTTTTTTGATTTTTTTTTATGACGAACTAAACTCGATTTACAGGAAAACTGATGTTTGCACCTTTCACATTGAAACATTTCTTTAATTTTTTCCTTAAATTTTTTTCTAGAAATAGAAATAGAAATAATATTGAGAGCAGAGGAATAGGAGGCACATATGTATATTTAAATATAATGAATGAAAAAAAAAATATATATAAGCACCTGATAGATAATTTGTAGACGGGTTGATATAGTTGCTGGTGTAGATTTTATTTTTTTTTTGATTTTACAAAAAATAATACAATAATTGATCAAACACTGTATTCGTACTGCTGCGTTAGTCTCACTCCCCCAAAAATCTGTGGTTGTGCTCTATTTATACTCATTAGCATATGAACAAAAAACTATCAAGCTTATCATTTCGTTTTTTTTTTTTTGCAAAGCGCTTTATCATTTTTTCCTTTTTTTGTAAGCATAAGCCACATTTTCGGTTTGTTATGGTCGGAAACAACATTAAGATTTACTTATAGTGCTCCCCATCGTTGGAAAGAATTTTTTTTGTTTCTCTTTTCATGACGATTGCTCTTAAACCTTTGAATGGTCACATCCGATTAAAAAAAAAAAAGAAAAGCAACTTAAACCACACACACACACACTACGGAAACAAGATAGGACAAGAAAAATCTCGTTTATTCTTGCATTTTTTAGGGTTTCGTTCCAAAGGAATAACGAAACCCCTATGGAATCACTTCGGTGTCTGTCTGTCTGTCGCCTTTTACATTTTTGGCTATAACTTATAAGTCCTTTGTAGTTAAGAGATGAAATTTGGACTGAAGGTGTATCTAGGCAACCCAAAAATAAATCATGCACCCTTTTTGGAATTAGTCGCAGATTAAAGAAAAAGTTAGTACTAATACTAACGCCCGAAAAAACGTTTACTCACTTTGATGGTCGATATGGGTGTCATTGGAAAGGGGGCGGTGCCCTGATTATGAAAATGTCTGTCTGTCTGTCATTAGGCCTTAACCTCGGTAATTGGCGAACCACTAAGAATTTAGAAATAAAATTTTGCTAAAAGACGTACTTCACTTGCCCAAAGAAAGTTCAGGAAAAAAATTTTAAGAAAATTGTATACTAGCGAAAAGTTTAGTACCAATACTAAATTTGAAAAATAAATTTCTTTTACTAGCTCCTTGATATGGGTATCGTTGGAAAGAGGATGATAGCTAGATCCAAAAGTTTTACCATAGTAATCATCTCACTCTTATTGGTAAGAAGTTATTAGCCAACAAATTGCCGAAAACTGACTTGTGTACCCTGTCCCCCACCTTACTTTCTAGAATATTTGACCAAAAAATCTGAAAAAAATTGGTTATTGGTTGGAGTTATGGGGCAACTCATCGCAATACCCCAAAATTATCCGAAAACCGTGTATGATTTTTTATTTGTACTAAAATAAATTAATTACTAACTTTTTTTGAAAAAAATTTCACGGGAATAAATTAAGTGAGGTACCATCGGATAGGTCTTGCAAAATGAAATAGAGTTTTCATTTTGAACTTTTCATTTGGAAGTTAAGTTTTCGAGATATTAAGCTTCAAAGTCGAAAAAAAGGCGTCCCCCCCCCATCGCATTTCCACACCCGTTGGTCTAAAAATCTGAAAAAAAATCTGGAATGTAGATCTTGATGTAATCTTTGTGTTAAAATTGGTTTGAGCATTCTGGCTTTAATAGTTTTCGAGATATTGACCAAAAACCGAAAAACAACAACATTCGAATTTTGAAGATCCGAAAACGCCATTTTGTAGATCTCGGCCAAAGAACAATAAAATGTTATGTAAAAAAAATTATTTTCATACAATTTTTCGAGCTATTAACGATTTAAATCGAATCAGTTATCGCAAAAAACGATGAACTGACGGCAGTCTCAGTGTCGCTTGCGGCATTTCATCCCCTAAATGCACCAAAGCAATTTTCACACGGCTGGCGCGATCAGCAAATGGGAAAGGATTTTCTTTTGTTCAGTTTCGTTCGAAATGAAAGAATTTTAGTGAATGAACAGTGAATTGAGTTTAATTTGATTTGACTATTTTAGTTTGTTGATTTCTTAGACTTATATTAAGTCTAAGCTACTAATCTGTTTGCGAACGAAACCCTCGGCGGGTGAGTAAAACTCACACTTGACCGGTTTTTTCTTTTTTTACAACTTTTTTACAATAAGATAGACCACAAAAACTATCAAAAATACTGACTTGACGCCTGCCATGGCGCATACTCACACACTTACACTTACTGATAAGAACAACCGCGGTCTTATCGCCTGCCATGGCCCCGCATTAACCCCCACTCATGACTCAAACGACTCACATGGCCCTCGCATTATGCAAGGTTATTGAAAAATATTTTATTGTAAGTATTGCTAGTGATTACTACTTAGCTATTTTAAGCTACCCCGATGACGCAAATTGGACAATTTGTGTGACAAATAATTTGGCTTTAGCATTCACATTAAACTACATGCTTGACCACTTCAGTTAAACATGCCAGCGGATGCTTTTCTTGTGATTGTCCTCATCGATGAGATTTTAAAAATTGAGGAAAGTGAAAGAAAGAAGAAAAGAGTACGTGTTGAACCGTGGATACAAAAAAGCAAAATGTTTTCGTTAGTAAATTTATTAAGAGAACTAAGCAAAAATTCTCCTGATGATTTTTGAATTTAAGAATGGCCGCAACATTGTATGAAAAACTATTAAGAAGAATAGGAGGTATTCTACATAAAACGACAAGATTAACTTTTGAGAGATCCAATATCACCTATCAAACGCTTATCTACGTCGGGGCGCTAAGTTTTTTGGCAACAGGAAGAAGTTTTTTTAAGTTCAAAAAACTTCAGCCGTAATTTGTTGTCTTTATTTTTGTTTTTTTTTTTTTTTTGCTCCGACGAGATGCGAACCCATCACAAACGAAAATGAAAAATACTCTCAAGTTGGACGACAAGTATTCACACTCAACTACAAATCGTCCAATCTAAGCTAAGATTTTTAATTCCGAGCGTTTACATCTACGATTTGCAGTCGTTCAGCTCGATTGTTAAGCAAATTGTATACAATCTTTAGTCAAGTGTGAACACCGTTAACATGTAAAATAACATTGAACTTTTATATTAATACGTCTCAAATGTGGCACCGTCCTGCCGAAAAATCTTGCCTCCTCCTATTTAGTTGAATTCATTGGTTAGCCATAATTCCAGCCATAAAGCTGCTTCAAAACGCTTTATAAACGCCTCCATTGAAAACAATTTGCTTTTCAGATTCAATTGATAAACCTTTATTTTCTATAAAATTTTGTATAACGCTGCTACCTAGCCGGGTACTCTTAAAACTTTTATGCACATACTAGTGTCACGACCCACTGAAATGCATACGAAAGGTGGCATGGGGATTGCTGTTTTTAAAGACTTTTTGCACTGCTCTCCTTTCATCAGTCTACTTCTAAGACTATCTATGAAAAGTCTAGAGATTCCAAGCGAATGGATTTACCAGCCTATGATTTCCTACATATCTGAATACGATCCCCAAAAAAGTTACCAAGCCTAGCAGACTATTCCAAACCAAGGTTATAATTGTATTTTTAAAATACGTAATTTTTAATCCAATTTGAGTTGAAAAATTTAAGTCCATATTCTATTTTATTCCATTCAAGCTCCATTTTGTCTTCGAGAGCTATTTAAGTGATAGGAAGAGAAACCTTCAAACTTTAGGCCTTGGAAATAAGAATATGTGATCGAAAATCAAGTTTTACTTCAACTCTTACGGACTTTTCGTATTTTAATTGTAAAATGATTTTGTCGGTACTTTTTATAAAGTTTTTTGTCAAATTATGTGAATTCAAAGACATATTTTTTATTTGAAAACAACTTGAACGATTCAAAAAGGTTTTCTATGCCGAGCCATCATTATGTTCGCCTGGAAAAAATCCAGTGAATAAATATTTTGATTAGTTTCGTTAACAAAACAAATGAGGAGGCTATTCACGTTTTTAATGAGCAGCGAAGAATAATTTTATTGCTTTTAGAAGCTTGTGGTGTGTCAAAACCACACTTACGGGGTTTAAACTACCGCGTCGTCCAATTTTTTACCAATTATCGAATTATTTACCAATCTACGGAATGTAAAATAGAATGCAATCATATTCTTTATTTTGACTAAAAAATTATAATTCAAATTTTTCTACGAATAGACAGATTTGCAATCTAAGACACGAGGCTAAGCCTATTTATTTAAAATTGTCTTCAACCTCTCATCAAAGTTACTTAAACTTGAGTTTTTATTGTTTCTTTGTTCAGTTTAGCTTAAAGAAAGCGGTTTTTATCGTTTTTCATTGCTATAAATCAATTTTCTTCGAAAAAATCTTAAGACTAGAAAATACTTACGGAAAGCGAAAGAAAATGGCTCGAATCGTTTAAATCTTAGTTTCAGTTATTGCCACTCTTTCACCTACACCTTTTTAGCTTCGATTTATTCCAGAGACTTTAGTCTTAGTTCGTTAGTTTCATTACTGGGAGGGGATTAAGCAATAAGATGGGAGAGTACAATTAAATCGACGGTAATGTTTATTGCTTTTCTGATAACAACCCACTCTTCTAAACTTCATTGCTTCATTAGAACTGAAATCATCAAATAAAACAAAAATTGAAAACTCGAACAATTTTTTGGAGGAGCTCATCAATGGTAGCAATGTTAGCTTGAGTTTTGGTCCACATTTTGCCATAAGTCTTGTGTTTGTAACTCAGTTCTGTGATTTACCATCGTCCTAAGACTGATTATCTTTTCATCAGACCATGACATTTAGCAGAACTTTTGAAGATTTTAGAGAATCTCAGTTTAAAATTAATTTTCCTGAATGTGGCGAAACTCTTTCGGAATAATTAATTTGCATTGAATTTTTATGACTTTCGATAAATTCAATTATCAAAGAGGTCATAAAAACTCTATTTTGGCACTGACTTTTAGAGCCTTCGGCAGTTCGATTTGGATCTTCTAATTCAAGTCAAAGCAAAATTCGACTAGCCCTTGAAAAGTTCAACTTTTAACAAAGTTCAACTTTAAAAAATTGTGAAGATTTTTAATGGAACTTAGACCGGGTTCTTTTTTCAGTCTTGATGAAATTCAGACTGAAGACTGGGTTTTTATTCCAGTTTAGTTCTTTAGGGACTTAGAGGTACCGTAGAGCTTCTGATTCGACAACATGTCGACCTTTAAATCTAGCTGAGAGTGATGAGAAGTAGTTTTAATGATTTAGGTTTTTAAAAACTATTATCATTACTGCAAACTTCAATTCACCAGACTTTAATAGAAGTCCACTGAAATTTACTTGAAAACGACTCTTTCACTCTTTCGAAGACCACAAAAGTTCTTCTGTTTCTGCTTCTACGCATCATCTCCGAAAAAAATATTTTGAAATCCTTATCACATCTCCAAAATTGCTGAAACAAACCACAACACACACGTGTATCTCAAAAATGTCGGTTGAACTTAAAACGAAAAGCCCGCGAAAAAATGAAGTTCCCTCTCCCAAAGGGTCGTAAAACAAACAACACGCATCCCCTAGAGGAGAGAGAGATGCCTCCAAATGAGATATCAATTGGAATCCATGGTATGGTATTATTTGATGTTCGCTTTCATATAAAACTCAAACAAAGATATTTCGTTGGCATTTGCGCGCACGCATGTCAACGGAAAAAAAAAAACGCACATTTTCTAAGTTATTCACCGCAGAGCGATCGGTCGGTGAAATTTGATTGAAGCCCAAGAGAAGGACCACAAGAGCCAGTCCTCCGCATCCATCCATTCACCTAAAGACCGCAGACAAATGTTTGTTGTTCTGAATTGTAAATGAGTTGCAGTTAAATTTTTGTGTCCATCGTCCATCGACAACGTCGCCGTCGCCGTCGCCGGTTCGGCGCAATTCCAGAAGTGAAAATTCTCGGTCCTCATCTGCGCGCTTCAGTCCGAAATTATCGCCTTATGGTCATTATTCACCAATTGGAAGCGGTTTTCGGCGCAGACCAGTTCGGTCCTGTATTTCGTCATCGTCATCGTCCTGATGGACCTGTGACATGAATTCCCAATGAGCACTATGGCCGATTCCAAAAAAAACAAAGAATTTTGCTTTCAAAAAAACGACGTCTGATTTTTTTCTGTTTTTTTGTTTTTTTGCAGGTTACGGATACAAATGACAATCCGCCGGTATTCTCGGAAGCTGTGTATTCGTTTGACATCCCGGAGAACGCACCGCGAGGCTATCAGGTCGGCGTTATCTCGGCGTCGGATCCAGATCTTGGCAGTAACGCAATGGTCTCGTATACGGTAATCTCCGATTGGGCTAATGACGTGTTCAGCCTGAATCCCCAAACCGGAGTCTTTACGCTGACAGCTCGTCTCGATTATGAGGAGGTAAGTGTGGTCTCTCGTCCAACGTCTGTTGTGACTTCGGAGAAACGATTAAAAAATTCCCCACATACGATCGTTGACAACCGTCGTCTGTCGTTAATTGCAACCGAAATTAATTTATTTATATCTCTTTTTTTTTTTTATTTCAGGTGCAACACTATATTCTGGTTGTGCAGGCGCAGGATAATGGCCATCCGAGTTTATCGACCACATTAACCGTTTACTGCAATGTGCTTGATTTGAATGATAACGCGCCGGTATTTGACCCGATGAGCTATTCAAATGAGATCTTCGAGAACGTCTCGATTGGAACGCCAGTGGTGACAGTCAGCGCCACAGATATTGATTCGGGTGAGTGTTTTAAAAATATTTATGGCGCATAAAACATAACTTTGTTTTATTTTTTTTGGGGAGGAGTTTCACAGAAAGAATTGTGTCCAATAAAACGCGAGAGGTCTGAGCCAATAAACAAAAAAATCGAATCACTTAGACCTTTCGGAGATGACGCGTTCTGATAAATATTCAATTTGGGGGCTGCGAGCTGGGGTTTGGCTTAAAATAGACAGACGTCGTTATCTTTGTCATAAATGTGAACGAAATGCGAATAATTTTTTATTTTGATGGCTGCAGGTTGGTCTGTTAATTGAGGTTTATTCGTGAGAACCAAGACATTTGGGGACTGAGGTTCAAAATTCCATTTCGGTGATGGCGATAAAAGAGCTGCTGTTTGGGAAATTTGTATTTTTTGTTGATGTTGCGACCAAAGTGTTGTTAAGTTAAGCGACACGTGTGACTGTGTCCTTTTCAGGTACTTTATAACTTGCAGTGCCATCATGAATGCGCAGTTGATTGATTTTTTCGATTGTACTAACAAATTACTGCCGTTGAATAAAACGTCTAAGCGTTTTTATCGTAGATAGCGGTTTGATGCTATTGGGGAATGTAGTTTTGTTAAAATATATTCTCGTGTGAGAGTGTATCTAAACGAATGATGCAATATTTCACACGTGTTCCTGCGCCATAATGCAACAATTAAAAAAAAAAAACACAGAGCCAAAGCATAGCTTTTTCGCGCCTCCACTGAGTTGCGCGCGTTTTATTTAAAGTGACTCTAAAATTTTTAGTTGGCTGCTGCTCCAAAGCAAGCTTAGCTGTTTCGGGAAATACCCACTCAGTGCTACCATGATAATAAGCAAAAAAAAAATTTCATCAAATTTTAGGTTAAAGGTTATCATACAAAGGTCAGGAAAACAATAAAAACTCAACTGAAATCAGTCAGACACTACTTTATTGAGAACTAGTTGCACCCGCGAGTTCGTCCGCGCCGGCTTAGAAATGTATACAATTTACAACTTAAAAAAATATTTCTAACCAACATCTGTATTTAAAAACTTGTTAATACATTTCTTATGTTATTAGTTATTATTAGCCTGAGGCAGTGTTTTGAAAGAGCCATTACTACTTTTGATTACATTTTTCTTATCGGCAACCAAAACTTCAAAAATGGTTATCTACTCTTTGCGTGAATCGCTAAATCGTTTCTTATTCATTCCACTTAACCAACAAAAAATCGCAAAGAAACTCTTGATTCACGACAACTTTAACCTCTGCTTTAGAAAAAGAAAAATACAGATAGGTCGATCGCCAATGCGCGTTTGAGAAAATTAGAAAAATGGTACTTGGAACACCTGCGTTCTTTTTATGATTCGATGCATCTACTCGTGAGTTGTAGTCAAACTTAATGCATCGAAGCGAAATGTTGCTTAAAGCTACGTTTGAAAGATAAGGAGTTTATTTTCGAGAAACTTTCGAATTCCAAAAATTAGGTTGTCAAATATCTCCCTTCCGCTTTTTTGCTCTTCATTCAATGCTTCATAAAAAGTGTTACAGTGATTGGATTTAGTTCAAATATGCGCCGTTTTGTTCGATAATCTGTTTCCATCTAGACGGCAACTTCATAATACCCCCCTCGTAGAAGCCCCCCTCCTTATTTGCGAAGAACTCGGACAGCCACTTTTCACAAACCTCCTTTGAGTTCAACTTCACACCACCAAGGGCGTTCGCCATGGACAGGAACAGGTGGCGCTATGTCCGGGCTATATGGTGGATGCGATAAAACCTCCCATCCGAGCGAGGTCATCAACGAAGTGTCCTGGTGGAACACTACACCCTTCCTGTTGGCCAATTCTGGACGCTTCTGGTCGATCGCCTGCTTCAAGCGGTCTAGTTGTTCGCAGTAGATGGTAGAATTAAGCGTCTGGCCATATGGGAGCAGCTCATAGTGGATGATTCCCTCCCAATCCCACCAAACACACAGCAAAACCTTCCTGGCCGTCAATGCCGGCTTGGCCACTGTTTGGGACAATTCACCGGCCTTCGACCACGACCGTTTTCGCTTGATATTGTCGTATGTGATCCATTTTTCGTCGCCAGTCACCATCCGCTTCAAAAATGCATCGAGTTCGTTTCGTTTCAGCAGCCGTTTCCTTTCAGCAGACGTTGATTCGGTCCAGAAGGTTTTTTTGCGTCAAATCATGCGGCACCCAAACATCAAGCTTTTTTTTGTATCCAGCCTTCTGCAGATATTTTAAAATGGTTTGGTGACTAACTCCCATCTCCTGGGCGATGTCACGAGATGCCACATGCCGGTCTAACTCGATGTTTTCCATGATTCGATCGATGTCTGATCCATGTATTCATCGTCACAGGTGTTCCGCCGGCTGGTGTCGGCCTCCATGGTGTCGTTTTCACCGGCTCTGAATCGTCGAAACCCTTCCTCCGCTGTTCGAAGTGATAGAGTACCATCCCCCAAAACACCATTAATCTCACGGAACGTTTCTCTAGCGGATTTGCCTTTAACGAAGGAAAACTTTAAAATAGCGCGAATTTCGGCGTTAGTGAACTCCATGTTTACACGTCTATAACTATTGAACGCAATATCCAAACTATTCATGCACAGCGTCGTTTTGTAGGGTTATGTCAAGACCTTTCAAATGATGTATAGTATTGCCAGATACGAGCTCTGTAGCGCTTTGTACATAGCCGGAAAATTCAAAAGACAAAAACGCGATAGGGAGATATTTGAAAACCTTATATACTAAATCAAAGTACCCAGCATAAGGAATCTACGTTCCAAATTTCAGCCAAATCGGTCAAGCAGTTTGGTAGCCTATTCTGACAAGAGAAAAATTACAAACATCCAAACGTCCAAACTTTCGAATTTATAATATTAGTAAGATTATCGCCAGATTTAGAAGGAAATCGTTCTTGACGTTGTTGCAAAATTTTCGTGTTACAAAGCCTTAAGCTAAAATGTTTTTTATTGCACTTTAAAATTAATTCCAAAAGGTCATTTAAATGAATCTAAGCGAATTTTAGTAAAATCAAAAGTAAATTTACTAAGTACACGAAACTACGATAGATTTTTTTTTGCTCGAAATAGAAAGAAGTCAATACAAGTAAGTCCAATTAAAAGTCTTCAATTTCGTTATTTAATGGCCTTGATAAATCATCTTTGACAGCATTACAAAACGAAGGCACCCTTGGCTATTGTATGATTTCTAAACAAACGCCTTCACCTCCGAACTAACATCAATCTCTCCGTCTACCTCCACACCTAAAGGCTACTCCAATATTTGCACATTCACTTCAAAAATTTTTTAATAATTTCCCAGACGAAAAAAAAAAAGCAAATCTGGACCACTTCACGAACCTTTCATTGTTGCCTTAACACCAGCTCCACATCAATCAAAAGTGTCAATCTCTGCACCTGCGCATACCTGTCTTTCTTTCCTCCGCTCCACTCGCTAATTACACAAGAAATTAGCTTAAAAACCGTTCAATAGCAGAAACACCAACAGAACCGATAATTACACTTCATAAACATCTGTCATTCACGACAAAATAGAATGTCTGCGTTGTGGTGGATGGAGAAAAGTTCGTCAGCCTTTTCTCCCTCAAAACAAACATTTAAAGTGCAAAAAAGAAAATACGTATTATTACCCGGTGCAACAAAATAATGG
The DNA here is from genome assembly GCA_905187475.1 of Syritta pipiens. Lineage (NCBI taxonomy): Eukaryota > Metazoa > Arthropoda > Insecta > Diptera > Syrphidae > Syritta > Syritta pipiens. Next base: position 100,548,222 of record LR994571.1, on the reverse strand, counting down.
TGTTGACTTTCGCAAGCTCATAATTTTCATATTTCACCTGCGGAGTGACCTGCAACCACCGCAGGAGAAGGAGAAGGAAAAATTGCACCGCAAAAGTGCAAAAACACATTCACGGAACTCAGAGTGGTTTTCCAATTTTCATGAAAAATTTTTTCTCTTGCCTCTGAACCATCAATCCGTCATCAACTCGGGGGTTGAGAGGGAGATGTTATCTCATCTTTGGGTGGGTGGGTGTCTTTCGCATTTAAATGCCGATCGAGAGAAATTGATTTCAACTGAATTGACGGTTTTTCTTTTCTTTTTTTTTTACAGGAGATAACGGCCGGATTGAGTACAGCATAACAGCGGGTGACGATAACGATGATTTTGAAATTGCACAAAACGGCACAATTCGAACAAAACGTGAACTCGATCGTGAGGCGAAGAACTCGTACAATTTGGTTGTGACCGCAAGAGATTGCGCCAAGGAGCCCGACCAACGGAAGTTATCCTCGACGGTACAGGTAAGTGCAGCAGAAGAGAATCTCATCTCGTCTCGTTTCTTTGTATCTACTGATAATTTATAGCTGCAGAGAGATTTTTAATGTTTACACGAATGAAGATATTAATTTTATGATGATCATGATTCGCGCGAGGTTTGTTGGGGGCGAACAAGCTCGATCCGGCTCTCTCTCGGTTACAGATAATAATTGCATCTTGGAAACTAGGCACGGCTGTGTACCTAATTTCAGCGGCTTTGTGCGCCGAGTTGTTGTGGAACAGAAACACTTCGTGACTCGATTTTTGAGTTGATAAAATTCATCGGGTGGTCGTTGTGAGTTGTGAATTTCATCGATAAAGGGTTAACCTTTATGTGATGACGAGGGGGGCTCTCGGAGAGACTAATAAATTTTGGGGATTTGAGTGCCTTTTGAGGGACCGCAGCACGCAAAGGATGGGAATGGTTTTACTGGGAAATAGTTTACTAGCCACGAGGAGAAAGTAATTAGCGGGTTTAAGTGGAATGAGATTTTCACAGTTTGTGGCGAAGACTTCGAGGTGTTTATTAGGCATTTAGTTATGTCTGAAAAACGATGGCACAGCTTCATATTTTAAAAGGATTAATAGAGATGAGAAAACTGTTTTTTTATGTCAAAAATATCATCGGCCTTAATGTGCCTTTCTCTTTAGCGATTCATTTGTGGGTCAACAAGGTTCTATAAGATTGACCCTAAGCCTTAATGCAAAAACATTTGAAGCTTAAGCATCATTTAGATCACAAAACTTTGCAATTTAAAAAAAATTTAATTTTCGCCTACAAGTTTTATGTGAAGAGCGGCAATCGGTGTACAGTTTGAGAGATGATTTTTTAGTAGCAACAGTAAACTTTCGATAATTAAAATTTCATGAAATTAGGAAACAACTCAAATTATAGAGGTTTCCCACAAAAAAATATTGCTCACTTTCGTCTAGGCCTGTAAAATTCAAGTACAAGCACCAGTACAATTCCTTATACTTGCATTTTTTTTGAGTACAAGCGCAATTCGTCGGTACTTGTACTTAAAATTTTCAAATACCCAGACCTAGTATTTTACTTGTACTTGTAATTCCTTTCAAAGTAATTGCAATCACAATCTTAGAGAGAAAAAGAACTAAACTTGACTTCGAATTATATAAGTAAACAAGCCATCACTTTCGAATTACACTTTCGAGTTCCAAATTCGAATTAACGACAGGACCAAATTGCGTAGGTTATCTTCGATTTACAAAGGTTTATTAATGGGGCTTATAGAGGGTTGAAATATTGAGAGTTTACTGTATTAGAAATAGAAATAGAAAATCTATGTGCAATCATGATGCCAATATTTTCTCATCTTTCCTACTTCTTAGAGGGGGAAAGTATTGATCTCAAGAGGCTAGCTACTTTGTATCAAATACGGTCAACGCTATTTCTGAGACGTAATATTGTTCGTGGCTAGTCAAGATAAAAGCTCAGACTGCTCGCTTACATGACTGAATTTTGGGTTTGAAAGGATAAGGGGTAAGTCAATTGTGCACTCAGCCCAGCTATAAAGCGATTACTAGCAATACTTTCAATAAAATATTCGCCAATAATTTTGCAGTATATATCGTAACTCTAAAGGCAACGAGGCTTAAGTCGACTTAAGCCGAAATGATTTTTCTGCATACTAATATGTTCTTAACACTTTACTGCACAAGCAACCGTATATGGCTTCTGATCTTAAAACGCAAACTACTGAAAATCCGCAATTAGCATTGGGAAAATATCATTTCCATCATTTATATTATTGACATATTCTGTAAAATTGAAAAAATGGAAAGCAAAAATGGAAATTTTTTTTTGTTTCACGCTTTTTTTGCTATCACGATCACACGATAACTAATCCCCTTCAAAACATGTACAACAACTGTCAAACACGCGCATTAACTGACAAAAATATCGTTTCAACATAGCATTTTAGAAACGTACTGAATATCCAACATGGCGATCATTACTTTTTATTGACGAAAAAATATGATTCGAATGTCCATGGATGTAGGTGCTTTAGTTTCCAAAAACAATACATAGGTTTGTTGCTGCCCAACGTTACTAATAAGCCAAAAGTTAGCCTCATGGCAGAAGGCAAATGCTAAGTTCATGAAAGGAACACTGCGAGAGTCCTACAAATGCTTTGCTAAATATTCCTTCAAATGATTTCCAGGACTGCTGCATGACTGTTGCTTTTACGAATTCACTCCATTTTGCGACGGAATTCGAACTTCAAACTTGTAGCGAAGTTTTGGTACCACAAACGATCACTAGGTTTTCGTTTCCGATTTAGCTCGATCTAGCAAACAATTTTACGTTCATAAATTGCTTCACCGAATTCCCCACAATTTGGACTAAAAGTTTCCCGCAATTGACTAATTTAGACAATTTGTATTCAAAAACACTTCGTGATCCGATATTTTCAATATTCTAGCAGTTGCGTTTCAATAAAAACAGCATAAAAACAGTTAACAGTTAAAACTGTTCATGTTACCTTTCTGCGCTCTTAAAGTGTGAAAAAAAAGAAAACAGATTGGCAGTAATTTTCAAACATTCTCAAACGATGAATATTAAGAAAAGTAAAATTTCCCTGATGCTTAAACATTAAAAAGTATTACAAATATTTAAAAATTTAAGCCAAAATTATTGTGTTCCAATTTAAAGCCCCTCTTCGTAAAAACGTTATCTATGCAATGTCAAGTCATTCCCTACTCAAACGATGCCACGTAAATTAAGATGCAAATGGCTTCAAAATTTCAAACGATATTAAAACTCTTAAAGAACTTTCAAACTCGGTCGCAAATGTCTTGTGGCTTACCCCGCTGCCAGTCAACTTCAGATGGCTTCGTGTGAAATTTCTCTTACCACCGAACGACTTATCGCCAGCCCACTAGAGAAGCTCCACTTACCACTTGCACCATCACACTCATTCACAATCTCTCACCGCTCGATCTGAGCACCCGTCCCCTGGTCTAACTCTGACTTTAATTCAATTAAACCACTTCACCGCAAATATCACGTTGCACTAATGCAACAATTCCATTAAAACCACACGAGTGATATACTTAAACACTCCACACAGTCACAGTTCCCCCCAACAACAGTTAATTGGAAAGAAAGCAGAAAAAAAAAGGAAAAACCAGCGAAAAACGAAAAACGAAAAAACTCCATTAAGGACAAGTCACTTAAGTTTCATCAAATCTCTATAATGGCGACACTCACTATCGCGCGCACAGCACTTCACAAATCCTCCTAACAAAGTGCACCCAAAGCCACAAAACCAGAAATAGTTCTACCAACCGAGATGGTGACGGTGCGGTGGTGCTTCTGTGGCGATGGTGCTGTTGGTTGGTGGTGGCCCACCCCCTCGCCTCAATGGAAACGCAACGCATGCAAATACCACAAGATGACCACGCGCAGCAAGAGAGCAAGGAACAAGAACAAGAATAATAACAAGATATCCTTACGAAAAATAATGAAGATATCACTGAAATAAATGGACCCGCTTTACTATTAAACCTGGCCAACAACTGGTTGACGTCGGCATCAATGTGCATATTAATCGTCCGGCTCTCTGCGCCGTCCGACCCTCCCCCAAGTGTCTTCTTCGGTGCTGCTGTGCGAACACTTCCTGCTGCCAAGTACAGCGAGTCACAGACGAAAGAGAAGAGACCGATGAAATTCGCGAACGAGGGAAATACCGCCTTCCTCTTCTATTAATTTCGGCCATTTGTGGCCGACGGACGACGACGGACGGTCATCATTACCATCAATGGAGCGGAGGTCTTGCGGTTGGTTTCCCTAAACTTGGAGAATGCACGCAGCTCGGAAGGTGATAGTGGCCGGCTGTGCGCAGCCGCACTCTGCTCAGGTGATGCCATGACCATCGGTGGCTGCACATAGCGGATGGCAGTTCTAAGGCACAGTGCTTATCTTATCCTTAATGCAACTCTAAAATTTCCTCCATCGTCATTGGTGTCGTTGTCGTTGTCGTGGTTAGTTCTCGGCCGCAACTCGCCGGATGCAAATGAGGATCCGCGATCCGTGAAATTGCACGCGGCGTGCGTATGGAGAAATAGTTTATTGAATTTATAGGGTAATTAATTTCACGTGAATAAAACTGTCTGCCAAAGTCAAATGGTAACACATTCCCCAGCAGGCGAGAGATGTTTTACGCTTTTGTTGTGTGTGAATCACTGCACTGTGCAGTGGCTTTTGTTTGTTAAAAGGGGGGAGAGGGTGGGAATTGAGAAAGAGCAACAGGTAGGCCCATTTTTCCGCTGTGCGGTGATTTAGAGTGGAGGAAATGCCCGAGACAGAAGTCAACAGTAGGAAGCCATTGTGGCAAGCGAACAGGGTGTCGTGAAAAATGGACTCACTTGAAACATTGGTCTTAGTTTCTAAAGGATCTCTTCGTTACCAGTTTAGATTTTCAGCTGTTAAACAGAATTTTCAAAAAGCGTCGAAAAAATACATTTTACAGTACTTTTCAGATCAAAAGTCGCTTACTATAAAGAGGCCTATCAACCGCCTCGCGCTAGTGGAAAAAATCAGAACTTTTTTTGTTTTTGTTTGGAAAACCGATATGATTTTTGGATTCTACATACATAAAAACCATACCAAAATTTTGTGAAGTTTGGATGTTCCGTTCGATTGTACCGTTAGCTCAAAGTTGAGATTTTAAAATGCGTGGAAATGTATGCATTTTTTAAGCATTTTTGGCGCAAAATATCTTTGCACACATGATGCATACAGAAAACAACTTACATTCATTTTAAAGGGTACATTTTTACCTTTTAAAGTGTATTCACATTTTTTTCATATTCCTTGGCAATCTTATAAATTAGGCTTTTGACTGAGGACACATTTTCGGAGGGGTATCCCAATGTTTGTTGGTTCATAAAAAAAGTGCTCCAAAAGTCTCCAACGGGAGACCTACATTTTCTGAAAGCTCATAGTATTCTCTTCCGATAGTGCAAAAACTAAAAGTAACTTTTAGACACTTTGGGAGAATGAGGCGTTTAAAGGTAGCGATGTCTGAAATTCTAGTACAATTTTAACCAAAATAAATTCTGTAGAAATATTTTGCTAAGCTGTTTGGCGTGAAATATTTTATTGGGGCAACCGCAAATTACTTTCTTGTGTTTGAGAACGAAGAATGGTTTGACTTTTGTGTTTCTTAGACAATTCATATGTTTCATATACTTCTTCGTTTTCTTCATTTTGATCTTAATAAATATATTGTTATTTTGTTATTGCGTTACTTTGTTACTTGTTCTTTACTTTTGCGTTATTTTGTTACTTGTTCGTGTTTTTTTGTTATTCGTTTCCTTGTTTCATACTTTCACGATGGTTAGGTTTGAAATTGAATATGAAGTTCTTTGTGGCTATTTCCTAAATATAAGTGTTTGCAATTTCTCAAAATTTTTGTTAGAGAATTATAGAGACTTGACACCATGTCAAAATAATGAAAAAGTGATAGAAGTGAAGAGAAGGTTCTTGCCTCATTTTTACGAACGATACAAGGCAGTTCGGTATATAAAGGAAACGTTTTTAACTTAATATAGTAAATGGACTAAAGATAGAAATGAAGTATCAACCTATGCTTATTTATAAAGTATCAACCTATGCTAAATTTAGCAATATAGAAAATAATAAAACGCATATCGTTCTTTTTATGATTCGATGCATCTACTCGTGAGTTGTAGTCAAACTTAATGCATCGAAGCGAAATGTTGCTTAAAGCTAAGTTTGAAACATAAGGAGTTTATTTTCGAGAAACTTTCGGATTCCAAAAATAAGTTTGTCAAATATCTCCCTTCCGCTTTTTTGCTCTTCATTCAATGCTACATAAAAAGTGTTACAGTGATCGGATTTAGTTCAAATATGCGCCGTTTTGTTCGATAATCTGTTTCCATCTAGACGGCAACTTCATAATAATCCCCCCTCGTAGAAGCCCCCCTCCTTATTTGCGAAGAACTTGGACAGCCACTTTTCACAAGGCTCTTTTGAGTTCAACTTCACACCAAGGGCGTTTGCCATGGACAGGAACAGGTGGCGCTATGTCCGGGTTATATGGTGGATGCGATAAAACCTCCCATCCGAGTTCTGGTGGTCTGGCGTTGTCCTGGTGGAACACTACACCCTTCCTGTTGGCCAATTCTGTACGCTTCTGGTCGATCGCCTGCTTCAAGCGGTCCAGTTGTTCGCAGTAGATGGTAGAATTAAGCGTCTCGCCATATGGGAGCAGCTCATAGTGGATGATTCCCTTCCAATCCCACCAAATACACAGCAAAACCTTCCTGGCCGTCAATCCCGGCTTGGCCACTGTTTGGGACAATTCACCGGCCTTCGACCACGACCGTTTTCGTTTGATATTGTCGTATGTGATCCATTTTTCGTCGCCAGTCACCATCCGCTTCAAAAATGGGTCGAGTTCGTTCCGTTTCAGCAGCCGTTTCGTTTCGCAGGCGTTGATTCGGTCCAGAAGGTTTTTTTGCGTCAAATCATGCGGCATCCAAACATCAAGTTTTTTTTTTGTCTTGTCTTTTTGTCTTTTTGCCTTCTGCAGATGGTTTAAAATGGTTTGGTGACTAACTCCCATCTCCTGGGCGATGTCACGAGATGCCACATGCCGGTCTAACTCGATGTTTTCCATGATTCGATCGGTATTCGTCGTCACAGGTCTTCCGCCGGCTGGTGTCGGCCTCCATGGTGTCGTTTTCACCGGTTCTGAATCGTCGAAACCACTCCTCCGCTGTTCGAAGTGATAGAGTACCATCCCCCAAAACACCATTAATTTCACGGAACGTTTCTCTAGCGGATTTGCCTTTAACGAAGGAAAACTTTAAAATAGCGCGAATTTCGGTGTCAGTGAACTCCATGCTTACACGTCTATAACTATTGAACGCAATATCCAAACTATTCATGCACAGCGTCGTTTTGTAGGTTATGTCAAGACCTTTCAAATAATTTATAGTATTGCCAGATACGAGTAGCGCGCTGTAGCGCTTTGTACATAGCCGGAAAATTCCAAAGACAAAAAGGCGGACGGGAGATATTTGACAACCTTATGTTTTCTAAACCAAAACCAACACACTACCTTTTTTTAATTATTCGACCTACGATTACTCCATAAATACTTAAGCTACGTATATGAAATTTGGACAACTTAGAGAACTCGCAGCACACATGCTATGTTCCAAATTTAATCGGTTCACGTGTTCTCATTTTATAGATTTTGTTCCACCGGCCCATACGAAAGTGAAACCACTGTGTGCCTGCTGTTGATTTTTTAAGTTACTCCTTTACATTTTCAAAAAAATAAGACTACATTTTTGCTGATATTAAGTCTCTAAGTACCCATCAGAGCACAGCGGTGTTGGCTTTAAGAAACACTTCATGCTGCGGATCACCAGAGAGACCAAAGACCGCAACGACTTCCGCAATTGCGACTAATAGTATCATCACCCTGTAGAAAAATCTCAGCAACCTAAAACGCTCACATTCCCTATGCAAATGCGAGCCCGAAAAAAGACCAAGTGATACTCATTTCTGTATCTAAGGAAGGAGGACCGTTTCTTGGTTTTTTTTTTCCCCAACGGATAACAGTGTGTATCTGCACATCGCTCGCGCTCTCTCACAGTTAGTGGCAGATAATCTTTCACAGTCACAGATACATGTTGCGATTATTAATGAAGTTGTTTGGTATAAACATGTTGTTGGGTGATGCTGCCGCCGCAGTACCTGGGACCAGCGGGTGTGGTGCGCTGCTGTGCCTTTTTTCCCTCCTTTTCGCGTTTTATTGCTGCGTTTGCATTTTCAGATTCCGCTGCGATATAAAATTAAATCTAAGTGGATTTATCCACACAAACCAAAGAAAGATATCTTTCTTCCTAGCACGGACCGTGTACAAAATGAAATTGAATAGGAATCACTGCTAATCTTCGAGGTGATGTCTGAGATTTATCATCGGCCTTTTGCCGGAGAGGGGGCGTCGAATTCCAGAAGCCCCCGGACGCCCAAAAAAAAGGACAAGGATCCTTCCTCTCGTTCGCTCGCTTTGTCTAATTAATGGAAGCGATTCCATGCGTTGAATTTTAATTCTCCCCGTTGCGCGTTGTCCGAGAGTTCCTCTTCCCCCCGCGAACACTTGCATAATAAATGCGAATTGATAATACGGCTGGGATTCCAAATGTGAGGTTCTTAAGTGCATGTTAGGACTTTTAGTGGTTCTAGGGGGGGATATCATTTAATTAAATTGATTTTGGCAAATAGAAAAAAAATCACAAAAAATGGATAGATAAACGCATCGACCGATAGATAGGCACTTAGGTGGTTTCGGAAAATGCAAATCACCCGGCGTTTCGAGTCTCGCTGAGCCTCGAGTGCGTGGGCATATTGAACATTTCCCAGACTGCGACTTCTCCTGGTCGGAGAAGTTGAAAGGTGTAATTAATTTCAAAGTAGGCAGTTGGTGCTGATATAGAAAAATGAATGGAGGAAGAGCGCGCGATACACGCGGACACAATTTAAGTGAACTGAACGTATCTCGTTTGGAAAAGTTAAACCAAAAAAAAATTAAATCCGAATGGATGGCGAGATATCGGGTTTTAGTGACAAGGCAGGCAGAAAATTAAGACAAGTTATCGATTTGGAAATGAAAATGACTTGAGAGGAGGAGCACCGCGCTCGAGACTCAAATGGCCTTTAATTGAAGGGGGTATCTTGGCGAGTAATAGGCCGACTATGGGACTTATCAGGTCGTTAAAGACGCTCAATCTTCTCTAATCTGTGAATCCATTTTAAACGTTTGCTTAATGGGTATGTCTAAACTCTAAACGTCGAGGTAAATTGTGCGCGCTGATTGGGAGTCGGACTACTGAGATTCACTTGCGTGTTGGGATGCAATTATTCCAACGGAAAGGTGATTTTTTAAGTCAATCAATTCTAGGATATTGCTTCAAGACCTGATTCAAAACTAGAAAATTTGGGACAACGACAGTGAACAGTAACTTTCGATGATAAAAACAGATTTGGAGTACGGAAACTTTGACACTTTTTTGACATCGCCAAAAACCATTACGAGAACTTAATTTAAAAAAACTTCTAACGACTAGGTCACGCCCAGAAAGGATGTTTTTGAAGTTACAAGCTTGAAAAACTTTGAGCACAAGCTTGCAGCGCAAAGTCAAGTCCTAAACGGAATGAAGGTTAAGACTCTAAATTTTTGGATGACGAGCTATAAAACGACAAATTTAAGCTGCGGACGAGTGTTTTTGAATAAAGTTTGAACACCAAAGCGCTAGAAGGGCTTCCAACGACAAATTTACGTTATGAACGGATGTCTTTTGCATGAAGTTTTAAGCTCAAAGACTTTTAGCCACGAGCTGAATATCGCACACGACGAAGTTGCGTCGTAAACAGGTGTTTTTGAATGACTTCTCAAGCTCGAAGGCTTTTGACCACGAGCTGAATGTCTCATAACCACGATGTCACGTCGTAAACAGGTGTTTTTGAATGACTTCTCAAGCTCAAAAACTTTTGGCCATGAACTGAATGTAGCATAGAGACGAAGTCACGCCGTAAGCAGGAGTTTTTGAATGACTTTTCAAGCTTAAAGACGTTTGAAAAAATAGCCACACGAAACTCTTGTTATGAACGGATATTTTGGAATAACAAACGCATAAAACCAAACTCAAAAACCAATCTATTAGGGCCAAGAATAATACAAGATCGTGAAAATATTTTAAAAAGTTTAAGCTATGACCACCATAGAGCTACTGAAACTTTGGTGGTGGTTTCAAGATGGTTCCAGGTATAGCAACGCCAATTACAAAGAAAGCCAGATCCACCAACAACCTGTCCACGATCCAAATTATTCTCCAACTATATTTCTTACAATTGCTTCTAAGCCAGCAGCCATTATAACGGTCTTAAAGCACCGAAAGACGTCTGACTCGATCGATCTCTGCTCAGTTTTCGTGTCCACATTTAAATCCCTCTGTTTTAACACACATTTCTAACTACTTCACCACTTAAACAGTTTTTTTAAATGATTTTTTCTCCTTTCCAGGTGACCGTAGTCCTGAAAGACGTCAACGACGAATCCCCACGCTTCACATCGTCAAACGAGACATCGATCGTCGAGAATATCGCCGTCAATACCGTCGTGATGGCGGTTAAAGCGATCGATCGAGACGAGGGTCGAAACGGCTACATCGAGTACATCCTAGCCTCTGAGCAGTCAGTGCCATTCACGCTCGGCCCTGTCGACGGTCTGCTGCGAGTTTCCGGCCGACTGGATCGCGAAATCCGCTCCAGCTACTTGCTGAGCGTAACCGCACGGGACCGCGGCGAACCGCCACGTTCCACCCAAACGCAAATCGCTGTGAAGATCCTCGACGAGAACGACAACAGTCCGGTGTTCGACCCGAAGCAGTACAGCGCATCGGTGGCAGAGAACGCAAGCATCGGAGCGATGGTCCTCCAGGTATCCGCCACCGATATCGATGAGGGCTCCAACGGCAGGGTGCGGTTCTCGATCGCGGCCGGTGACAACAATCGTGATTTCAGCATCAGCGAGGACTCCGGTGTCGTGAGAGTTGCCAAGAATCTAAATTACGAGAGGAAATCCCGATATGTGCTGACCGTACGTGCGGAAGACTGTGCGGCCGATGTCGCCGGCACCGTCGCTGTCGAAACGCGATATGACACCGCCGAGCTAACCATCGTCATCACCGATATCAACGATAACCCGCCGACATTCCTGGACTCACCTTACCTGGCCTACGTCATGGAGAACGTTATCCCGCCGAACGGCGGCTACGTCATCACCGTGAAGGCATACGACGCCGATACGCCGCCATTCAACTCGCAGGTTCGCTACTTCCTCAAGGAGGGCGATGCCGATTTGTTCCGCATAAATGCCTCCACCGGCGAGATATCCCTGCTGCGCGCCCTCGACCGCGAGATGCAGGCCGAGTACACCCTGACGCTCGTCGCCATGGACACCGGTAAGTCAAGCAAGTTCAGCCAAGCAGTGCACGCCAGCGCGCCGATACGCAAATTTCACAATTCGACCCCCAAGGGATGAAATCTAAACCACGAGAGCAACCATGAATTTCTTTCTCTGTGTGTGTGTGTGTGTGTGTGTGTGTGAGTGTTGCTCGCCTATTCCTGTTGATGTTGCCCCACTCTGTCCGTGCACATTTACAAATTACTGTAATTACCCGAACGTATTATCTTAAGGCCACAAAATTCAGCCGGGAGAAGATGCGAGAAATCACGACGACGGCCGGGGATTCCTCCATTCACATGCGCGCCGTCGTTGCAGATCACAGATAACATGTTGCGCGCTGTTCGGTGCGCGATGTGATATTTGCGTATTGCCAGGAGCTTTTCTGAAATGTGTCTTCGTTTTTTTTTTCGCCTTCCTGCCTTCTCCCTCTCTCTCGCGCTGTCCCTCTGATTATGCATTCCGGGTTGCCCCTTTGATGGGATCCTTGCAGATCTCCCCTGCCATTGCGAGGCGGCTTAAACTCAACCATTAGGGCGGAGTTAAAACAAAACAGAAAACCGAGAGAAAAAAATGAAATGAAGACTGAAACGCAACCACCACCTTGTGTGTGTGTGTGTGCCGTCTTCGGGGCGAGATGCGGATATATCAAGTTCGAGTATACAAATTTCCCAACTACCATAATTTGCTCCCCGCAGCCATTCTTTTGGGGCCGAGCTTCAATTTGAGTTGTTGCTTCTCTCGGAAGACCGGGCCCGACTACCTTCTGTGTGAGTGTGTGTTGAGCATGGCGGTGGCGGCAGCATTGGGTGCACAGGCATTGTTATTGGTCTTGTAATTCGTCTGACAAAAATTATGAATGATGTCTTTTCGGATATAAAAATGATGTTCAAACTAAATGACGAGCATAATGGTCTTTTGTGGAGATTTTTATCACGACACGATGGTGGCTGTGGTCCCTCATTTGCATACGAAACATGAGGAATTTGAATAAATTGTTCTGGAATTTTAGCTCCTTTTTTTTGTAGTTCGAGATGGAGAGGGGAGGAGAATGTTTGATTTGGTCATCTCTTTGATGGGAGCTTCCTTCGGCGAATCATGAAAAGAAAAAAAAAAATTATGCCTCGGACAATCATCGGTTGGCAGATGTGTGGCGATAGCAGAAGGGATGCATTTTTGGAGCTATCGTTAGCGGGTCGTGAGCCAGAGTTAAAGGGGTTGCCTTTGTTTTTTTCATCAAATTACTACGAAATTGTGAGATATTCAGTTCCTACAACGATTTGGGTCCACTCCCAAATATCGTCTGTGGAATCTCAATGATCTAAGACCTTCTGTCGACAGAGCCGGCCAAATTCAATTTTATTTTCGAAAAAGTATTAAAATGAACGAAATTAACATTATTGTTTCTTAATATATTCCAACGTTATTTGAGTGTAATGCTACTGAGTTTCTGTCAAAATTTCGAGCGAAAAACATCTTTCAATGTCAAAATAACCCATGATTTCAAAGTAAACCACAAGATGGTCCACCCTTTACGAACGTTCCAACATTTGAATAAAGCCAAAAGACATCTGACTGAATACAAGCAAGTACGGTGAACCAAGAAATAAATGGGACACCTACACAGGTTCAATTTGCAATATCTCAGCCGTTTTTTTACAAACAAACCTACTTTTTATATCAAAATCAGTCTAAGTCGTAGATTAGTCTTGAATTTATTTCGTTTTTGTATGTTAAAAAATGGATGAATGGTCGGTGTCCCATCTTTTTCTTGGTTCACTGTATGTGCAAGAAAGTAAAAATGCTCCTTATCCGCTCTCCAAATCAAATTTTCAATAACTCAGACATCAAATTTCTGACTCGAAAATGACAGAAGTCAAATCAGTCCTTTCTCAAGTTATAAATCGTTGTAGTCCAACTCGAATCTGACAAATTTTCTATCTGAAGTCGTAAGTCGTAGTACTCAGCCTTCAAATTTCCTACTCAAAACTGACAAATTTTTCTCCTCAAGCCGTAAATCGTAGTTGCCCAAACTCGAGAGACCATTTGAAGGATCACATTTTTCATCGTTGTTGACTTTAGAAATATCACTTGCACTTTGGTCGTCAACAACCGTGTAAACTGTATTCGATAAGACCGTTACTTCGATCGCCCGTCACTTTATCATAAGTTGATGGTAAATGGTTTCAATAGGTGAATGCATTAATCATAAAAGTACAAGCAAATTTATTTGTGCTCGAGTTATTAAGATTTGATTTGTAGGGCAAACGCATTCCGTTTTTAACAATGAATAAAAAAAAAGAATTTAGACACCCGGCGCCGTGGCTTAATAGTTAGTGCTTCGGACTGTTAAGCGAGAGTACCCGGGTTCGAATACAGCTCACAAAAGGGGAAAAAGCATCACAAACAATTTTCACGGCCCCACCTCCAGCGAACGACTGACAATCCTCCTGGAGTACTTCGCCGTTCGGAACCGGCAATAAAATGTAGGTTCCTTTCACATGTGCTTAAATTATAACGCGCACAACACAGTGGAGGCATGAAAAGCTAGGCTAGGTCCTTCGTGGGTTGTTACACCACTAATGATGGTGATTTAGACACCCAGTTAATTTCATAATTTCATTGCAATCTGTAATGAATGAAATCACGAATTAGAATTTTATGTATTGCATTCTAAGAACAAATACCACAAACATCGTCTTAAACTACCAAATTATTTAAAATTGGTTGAAAACTACTCTAGTTTCTAGTTTTCTTTCTAAAACGACTCGAAAAGAGCTCAAAAAGTATTTGGATCATTCCAGGCAGAACCGCCCAACGATCTGAACGACCCCTCTCCGATTTGGCTCCAAATTGTTGGAGTTACTTCTGAATGTTGTTCAAGTAATGGGACAGAAAATGTTTGCCCAACTCGGTATAGTTTGCGAGTAACGAAGGTTCAAAAGTTCGTAAAAAGTTAAAATTCAAGATTTCTTTTAAAGTTCAAAAAATCATAATATTGGTTCTGCTTATCAGAACTTTGTAAATTATGTCTTTTTGAATTCAGAAAAGCTTAAACTTTTAAGTAACCCATACAATTTTTCGACGGACGAAGGAAAGATCAAAATGTCTCTTTTGACACGTATCCTTGAATATCTCAAACAATATTATATTTTAATTTTCTTAATTTTTTTATATGTTGGAAAGCAATATTTCGCCCATCTTCACTCCAAATTTCAAGTTGGGATCTTGATGGGTTCAACCAAACAATTTTTTTTTTTAAAGAAAATCTAAATATTTTAATGCACATTTTCATATGAAAAAAAGTCGAGGACAACTTTGGCGTCAAAAAATAATGATGGGCTTTTGTAGAGGTGTCAAAAGCAAGAATTTTTTACTATGAAAGGCGGATCCACCTCGCCCGGTTAACGAGGCAGTTGACATTGTAAAAAAAATTATTAAAATACAACGTCAACACTTACAATACAGTACTATACCAGTTTTGAAAGCCAGAAACCTGTTCTATAGCTGTACACTTAAGATAAATAACTCATGTCCATTTTTTATAAAGATATAGTGCATACTTTGCGCTTTGTTGCTGAAAATTTTCATGAAAAGGCAACGGTTCTGTAAGCGTAGCCGTGGCCATTTAATTATTCATTGTTTTCCATTATTAATGGCATATCTTCTTCTTTACATTGAAATGAACATCCGGTACTTATCTCAAAAAATGACATTTTTCTTTGAATATCAAAATAACACCTCTTATTGGAAAAGCCTGTATTTTCATTCATTCTATATTTCATGGAAAAAAGTTTTATAAAATATTATAATAAACAAATTTCACCTTTGCCGACTGTTTTTATAATTTCTGTGCAACTTATAGAGCTCGTAGCTCAGCCTTCGTGTTCACCGCAAAAAGGAACAAACATCTGAACGTTATTCGCTTTACTGTTGTCCCTTTTCTCTTTTGTGTATTTGTGTCAATCTGAAAGTTGCAACTGCCTGATTGTGCACCACAATTGCGACTTCAAAAGAAAAGAATCCTTTAAATAATTTACATTTAATTTGAACAGAAAAAAATCCAAAGAACTAAAACCTCCCATTCCAACAAAAACGAAAGAGATCACCAATTTAATGAAACGTCTAACGCTGTTCATCCCGTCCAAACCAAATCAAACCACTTAACACACGCATCTGCGTCATTTGCCGAAAAATAAAACCCCATAAACGAGTAATTCAATTAAATCCGGGCCACTCTCATTTGACGAGAGATCAGCAACCTCTGACACCCTTCAACTCGTGTCCTGCATGTGATTTCTCATTTCCACAATATCAATCTTCCACTCTCTCTCCGTTTGTCGGCTGCGAAGGACTTGTCCAATTGGACCACAGCTCCACTTATCCTCCCGAGGTCCCGAGACACCCCAACGCATCTCATCATCAAGCCATTTAGGCAATTAACTCGGAAAGCAAACTCTCCACAAATGTGTCTCTTCCTCCTGTCTCCCCGTGAAATTTAAAACGAAATGCCAATTTAAATTAATAAAACTAAAATCGCCGACTTCTTTTTTGAGTTCTTTTTTAGTGAACCAAAGAGGGGCATCTGAGAAACGCCACCTTCGTCATGAGAAATGAACATACGCGCCCTTTTTTCGTAGCTAATTACTATGCGCCCAGCCCACCACCACCATCAACAGCACCACCAGCACCACCACGTCATCAGCAGCGCCCGACGAAGCGCATTCGCCTGCCGCACAATGACACATTCGTCTGGGGGCACTCAACTCGCGAGTCAGTCGCCGAAAAGCCAACACCACGAGTATTCGATCATCTTCAAGGCAACGCACATCACCGGCAACGGCAACGGGAGCAGGACGCCGCCGACGCCGACGACGAGACGCGACGCGACGCGCCGACCGACTGACGAAGAGTAATTATCAATGCGAGCGGGACGCTGCGCTGGTGCTCCTTGTGTGAGAACTCCCCAAGTCCCGACCCGGGACGGGAAGAGCAGATGATTTCGTTCGACTACGGTGTCCTCCGTCGGTCGTCCTCATCGTTGTTGTTGTATTGTCATGAGTTCGACTTTGGCTGGCATAACTCTTCATAACTTTTCCGTCGTCTCCGTCTCCGCGGTGGTGTGGTGTGTTTATTCCAAAATTCATTACCTCGTTGTATGGCATGTAATGAGGCTCACTCTGGAGGCTTGTTTGGCGCGCTCGGCTTGGCTCGGCCACGACTTTGGTCGGCGTGGTGGGCTTTTGGGGAAACTTGAAATTATCCAACGGAATAAAATTAATTGCTCGTTTAGTTAATTTATCATGGATGTGCCTTAGCGCGGCCGCTCTGTAACGGCGACGAAGATGTAGACGGTAAAAGCGGCGGCGGCGTGCTGAGGTCGAGTTTCGTTTTGTTGTTGCATTTTAAGTAAAGATGGTGAAGGGGCATGCGGGTTTGAGCTGGCCTTGTGTGTCACGGAGAAGCTATTTCGGTGGAAAAGTCTAATAAGTGTTTTTCAACGGACGGAGGATCTTGATGTGGATTGTGTAAAAATAGAGCTGAATCTATGGAGGTGTGGATTGTACTCTAAAAAGTGATACGTTCTGAGAAGGGCTTGAACATTTTCTCTGCTGGCATTTTAAATTCTTTTGAAAATTCAAAGAATTGAAAACTGAAAAAGATTCGTTTTAGTTTCCTATTGTTAGGTTGGCAGTGGATGATAATATGCTGTGCTTTTCGCTATTACAGTTTTTAGATCACATTAGAAAATCAATAATTTTAACATCCTTGTCATCGGGTGCGCATTCATTTTTTGTTATACAGCAACAGTATCAATTGAGATGCATATATACAGCACAGAATCCAAGAAATGCCCGTGTGGAATCGTTTTTCTGACGTCCAACATCGTATATACAGTCCACGCATAATTTTTCGGATTCTTTTTTTTAACTACCAACGATGAATTCATGTTCAACGATAATGCTACACTTGGCGCTAGTTCTGTATTTGTTTTCTCATTAATTCGGTTTCGTAATAGGGTGAAAGTAACTTGAAGTTTTCTTAAATTTCTTAACTGAAACGACTCCCTGAACGCACTAAATGATGAATTTACCGAAACCTATGCACTATTCTGTGATCAGCTTTTCTCATGCCCATTTGCCAAAAACTAGATTTAAACTTAATTTTAGACAATTCATCCTGCCGTAGTTGGAGTAATAAGAAAAGAAGGGTTGTCCTAAAATTTATAAGTATTGTATGTGGCAAAACTAGCTACGATATTAGACTCTAAAACTTTGAGACATTCAGTATTCGACAGTTCGTTTGCCGTAGATAAATATAAATCTAATAAAAAAGTACACACAATTATAAGGAACAGTTTCTAGTTTGAAACATTTCCTAGGGTTTTAAAATTAATTATTTCATACAAAAATCACTTTGGTAAAATTGTTTTTTCATCGTTAGCCTGGTAACCATCATCATGTTTTGAACAGGATTCAATACACTAAGCCATTGAAAATTACTTTCAGAACCTGTAGTTGGGCTGCTTAAGTTCATCAAATCCCAACTCGAAAACAACGTTTGTTGAAGTACGTCTTTAAAATTTCGGTTTTTGTTGAAAAAAATTGTAATAAAATGCTGCCAAATCGGATTTCATTTTCTGCAATCAAATCCGGAGAATACACTGGTTGTAGTGAAATATTCCGTTTGCATTTTAAGCTGATTTACGACGCAAAATAACCTTTTCATGACTTGTATCGACAATTGCAATTCTTCTGATTGACTACAAGTGGTACCAACTGCTTGTTGAGTTATTTCCTGTGCTTTTATAAGCGTCTCTTACGTTCGAGTTGGTGTTTTATCAAGCAACTCGCTGCTTGAAATTTATTGTCTGTTCTTCAAATTTGTTGTCTGTTCAAGACTTGTGAATACAGTTCACCGACTTTCGTCAGCAGCACTTTAAATTAAAAGAAACATTTAAAACTCTTCGAACATGTTTAGCTGATACATTGTTTTGTAAATTTGTAAATTTTATAGAGAAAACTGCAAAGTGTTTTATGAGTCTTTATAAAATACAAAATTAGACACTATTGGCAGAGGTCAAACTCGCATCAAAACGAAATTAGCTTTTACACTGAACAGCCGAAGAAAATATACAAAGTTGTAAGTACTTCTAATAAAGGGTAATTTTTTAAAAGCTATAGGAAAGTTTTAAAAAAAAAACACATAAAATTCAGAAAAATTCATGAAATCTTTATTTGAATCGATAGTACGGTCCATATAATTTAATGTTTGAAGATTATTTCATGCAAATGTTGACCTTGACTGCGCCTCAAATGCATCCATCCATCTGCTTAGTCCAATTTTGGCATACTCTTTCCAACATTTCGGCCGGTATCTCACGAATAAATGCTTCAATGTTGTCTTCCAATGCGTCAATTGAAGCGGGCTTGTCTGTATAGACAAGAGCTTTAACATAGCCCCACAAAGAATAGTCTAAAGGCGTTAAATCGCACGATCTAGGCGGCCAATTGACCGGTCCCGAACGTGAAATAAAATGGAACCGAACTCGCCTCTCAATAAGTCCATTGTTGCGCGTGCTGTGTGGCATGTGGCATGTTGCGCCGTCTTGTTGAAACCGCATGTCATGCAAGTCAAGCTCTTGCATTTTGGGCAAAAAAAAAGTTGGATATCATCTCACGGTAGCGCTCACCATTCACAGTTACGTTACGATTCGCATCATCTTTGAAGAAGTACGGTCCAATGATGCCACCAGCCCATAAACCGCACCAAACTGTGACTTTTTCTGGATGCATTGGTAGCTCTTGCAATGCTTCTGGCTGATATTCACTCCAAAATCGACAATTCTGCTTATTTACGTACCCATTGAGCCAAAAATGAGCTTCGTCGCTGAATGGAAGAAGCGCGCGATGAACTTTCTTAACAGAGCACGCATTTTGATAATAAAATTCAATAATTTGCAAGCGTTGTTCGTTTGTAAGACGATTCATGGTTAAATTTTAGACCAAACTGAAGATGTTTGACAGTGAAACAAAACACGAAACGTGCGTCAGCTGTTTAAACCAGTGTTGCCAAAAAGATAATAGCTAAAAAATCACCCTTTATAAGGGATCTTCCCTATGCGGTACGAAATTTTGTTTTAACAGTTTCCCTCGAAGTTTAAACCCCGTAGGGATCACCTCGATGGTACAGATATACACCTATCTTAAAAATGGTTGCGACTCCTCAAACTGTGGTTTTTAATTTTTAGTTAATTTTTTTAATTCGTTCTATAAAAGTGTAGATTAGAATTTTTAAGTTGATCAATAGCTAATTGTACAAGAAAGTTAAAAAAGAGTTAAACAGTGCTAATGTAGTTAAACATAAACTACACGAATATACTATTTATGAAACAAGTTTAGGGACTGAATTTTGTTTATATGACATTTTCGTCGAAAAGACGAATTTGCCATAATTATCTTCTAAATTAGAAAGCTCATATTCGAATAATCTTTAAGGAAGCTACAGCGCCCTGAAAAGAATCCCATTGAATTAATTAAAAACAAAACAAAAAAATGCAAATAACAATTTTGAAGATCTGCAATTGCAGTAAAGTCTCTCTCTCTTTCATGACAAGCGCGTGCTCGATAAGGACCTAATTTTCCATCCAAAATCAGAGCTGCATTTCATCAAATTAAAACTTTCTGAATGCAATCTTTCCCTTAAGAAAAATTGCACCTAACGCTCTCAAGTGAACGTTCAATTCTAAATGACGCATAAAAATAAGTAGCAAACTACTGGATATTTTCTTGTTTGAAAAATATGATCTCCAACATGTGCTATCTTCGAAAATTCTCTAATTAAACGCTTGAAATAAAAGAAATCTCTTGTGTCTGTCCAGCATATGACAAGCATTAAACGCAAATTCAGAAGGTAAGCTTTGACTTCCTAGCACGCTAATGTGCTTACCGACTTTCATCAAGAGACGAACCATATTAATTTCAAACGACAAACTCAAAATCTACCGTGTTTCAAAACTGGTTCCAATCGAGTCGCAAGCAGATGCAAAGTTCTACAACAACCGTTCCAATGCCACTTTCAAAAACACTTCCATGCACCGCCACGCGGCCCATAGATCACCTGCCGCATCCACATACGCGCCACAAGCCGCGCAGCCTAAGTGGCCAACATGTTTTTTTTTTTTTCTCTTAGAAAAACCGTAACAACAAGGAAGAGCCATTAGCCCCATTTACACCCATCGATGCGCAGCTACCATATGGCGTCAACATCTATTAACTAAGCCACTTGTATCCCAAACACTTCCTCCCCCCCGGAGCATCTGCCGGCGGAGTTCGTTCCCAAGCTATCATTACGAAAATTCCCCATAAATTCTAATTTAGTTCAACAAAAAAACAAAAACAAAAACAACAACACGAGAGTCCAGCGACATGCTATTCAAAATATTTCCGTCATTCTAATGGGCGGTCACCCATGTTCCACTCACGTTCCACTGGCGTTCAATTTCATAATAAGAAGCGGCTGCTTGCAGCCGCCTGGTTGTGTACATCATCGGAGGCTAAAAAAACTACACACACACATACTCACGCGGAACATCCCGCGAGAAGAGAACACACTCCCGACGAGGACATTAATCAGCACTAAAAATGTTCAGCCGGTCTCGGGGTCCGGCGTGTGTGTTACATGAGCTCCCCAGGAGCACCACTTGGCCGCGTCGTCGGCCGTCAGCGCACGTTGCCGCTCTAAAGGCCCCCTTAAGCTACCACATTACACCCGAGTTACAATGTAAATTCGAGCATTACATTCAAATGCATCTCGGCGGTGGAGCCTCGGTCGTTATATTGGTCACCAGTGGTGATCGCACCCGCTCCCGGTTGGCCGGAACGCTGCCGATCGGATATTGACACGCACAAGACACGCGAGACTCGCGCAGATAATTTCCCGTCCTCAAATTGGACTCCGGCTGCAGAATTCGTGCGTAGATCCTTAATTCCTGGCCGAGAGGCACATCCTCTCGCAGAGAGCGCGAGAGAGAGGAGCCTTTTATAGAATTAAGAAATGATCGAGATCGTCGTCGTGTGTTCCGCTCGCCCATGATCATTGTTCCCGCGATGCGTTCCCGGATTTCTTTTGTTCCCGTGGCAGAACACGGCAGCCGCGTTCGATTGTCGCTTATGATTGGGGAATGCTGCTGCTGCTGCATCGTCTCGGCCCGGTCGAAACTGGAGCAGAGCCTAGGCCAACACACGGATGGGATAAATATGAAGATATATGCGCCATATGCAAGTTAGCCCTAGTTTGCATTGTGCAGAATGTAAATTGGGACCCTGCGAGGAGCCTGTGAGCCTCCGAGAGGGGGCTCGTTAAAGATTTGTTGTTATGTTTGACCTACTATCGCTGGCTGGGGATCTGCATATTTTGCACAATGGAATCGGACGACATATCGCGGCGGTGGCGGCTGCGGTGCATTTCCAGATGATAATGATGACGACAACGACGACGATGATGATGATGATGGTGATGGGCATGGGATGCACCTTTGTTGAGTGCCCGGGAAAAGGGTCAATTAGAATTGTCCAAAAATAGGAAAGTATGCAGTCTCTAAATCAAAGAACCGTAAGAACAACAGCGATCGCGCGATAGTCGCGCTCAGGAGGAGTAAAGTTCATCAGTGAACGAAGTGGTTGACCTAAAATGGTCACTCAGATGAGTCAGATGAAGTTATTCGCGGAGCGGGAGTTGCTGTGATTTGTATCCTGCGGGAAGCAGCTTCTGGGTACAGAAAGAGATATGTGGCGATAGGGCGGCCAGTTGAGGCACAATCTTTGTTCGGAGGTTCTTTGTGTCACAGAGACGGTTGAGGTTCCAGTTGATTGTGGTTCAGACGGACGAAGGGCGTCTGGAACGTGCGTATCCTTTGTTGCGTCGTTACTTTGTAACGCAGCAGATTCGATCGGAAGCGATAAGTTCGTTCTCTATTTTGATTGTGCTACAAAGGCTGCTTAAGTCAAGACATGGACTTTGGAACGAAATCAGCTGTTTTTGCTGCTCTCAGGTTTTGTTTTCATTGCAGAAAAATCATGGAGATCAAAAATCAATTGTTCGGTTTCAATTTCTAACAAAATTACAGTCGAATCCCTCTAAGTCGAATTTTCACGGGACATCAACATTAGTTCGAATTAGAGGGATTTGAATGTATTTTGTTCGCAGCATTTAGAGGCACATGGACAGCCTAGACAGCCTACAAACTTCTGCACAAATCATAACCCAAGCAGCTATAAATGCCATTTCGGTGATGCCACTTTGTTTGAGAAAGCTATTGAGAAGAAATTAAATTTTGTCTCTAACCCTTTCATGCCCGGAATTGTACAACATAAATTCCATCTGCTATCAACTCAAACATATTAGCCCAATAGCAGTAAGAATGTCCCTATTAACCCTATTATGCAGGCCGGATCTTAGCTTTTTTTCGGGCGCCTCTACTGTGCTTTGCGCGTTATAATTTCACACATGTGGAGGGGACCTACTGTTTGATGCGGATTTCGATCGGCGAATTTCCAAGACAGAAATATTCCAGGTGGATTGTTAATCGTTCGGTGAAAGTGGGGCGTTGAAAACTATTTGTTGTCCATTTAATTCTGCATCAGACATCCCTTAGTGTAATAGGAATATTCGCGGACTTTTGATTCGTTTTTATTGAAATAGAAAAGAACAGAGTGCGCCTTAGACCACACAACTGAAGTCAAACTTCTTTAGCTGTAGTCAAACTCAATGCATCGAATAGAAATGTAGCTTAAAGCCATGTTTGCAAGAAAACGAAGTTTACAAGCCATCCAAATTTGAAAATTCCAAACATAAATAAAGCCGATTTGAAAACCCATAGGATTTTTTTCTAACTCTTGAACGGCTTAACCGATTTCGATGAAATTTGGAATATTAATTTCTTATGTTCTACACTAAAACATTAACTAATTTATTCTTGGATGCAATGAGTTTGACTTCAACTTAGAAAGCAATACCAGCACATAGCAGGCGGAAGTTTCCATAAATTGCAAGGAATTTTGGGATTGCAGGCCGACATTTCCACAAATTTCAAGGAAATCGGACCGATCTACTGAGCACATGTCATTCACACATGTGTTCAATTATAATATTTATTTTCCCAACGACTAGGAATAGGTTTGAAAAAAGTTTGACTGTGGTCCATCATCCTCATTGCTTCAAATCACTCCAATCATCGCCAAAATCCTTACAACAAGGTCGACTCCGATTAGTTTCAAGTGGCTGACTAGCAGCCCGAGGATCCTCTGTACCACATTCAAATGTTCACGAACTAAAATATGTATGTCCTTTTACAACAATATCCGAAACTAAATTACATCAAAAGCGTAACAAAATTTGACTTTTATTTCCTTTGCAAACCAGGCAACGAATTTATAAAAAAATCTGTATGACAGCGTCATGCACAATCAACTCTGTCTATATTGAAATATTTTCACATTTCGTGTCAATTTTGTTATTTTTTTAAAACATTGTGGGGAAATAAAGTATAATTTTAAAAAATAGTCAAACTGCTTGTACCTCGCGATGTAAATTCCACAGAGTGAACACCTGCCGACGTAAACTTCTGATATGAAATGTCAAAAACTACTTTGAGACAACAAATTTTGTTCTGTTTAGCAGACCTTGTCTACTTAAACTTTGAAATAATGTTTCGATTCAACATATCGCGCCCTAGCCACCAAATTATCGTCACGACAAAATGAAAATTTTACAGGAGAGAATTGTTCTGCTTCTTGTCTGAGCTAAAAAACATGTAATTGTCGCAGCGGTCTTTTCATAATAAGGCGGATGGGTTGGATCGTATTCCCACAGTTTGGAAAATGCTATGGAATTGTCGCTTACGATAAATTTTGTATATATATTATAACTAGAAAGCTTTATTAAGAAACAAATTATCCAGAAACACGCGCAATAGAATACACTATCGAACTTCATCATTAACTCATTTTTGCTTAAAATTTCGCTTACGATAAATTGCCATTTAGGCCATGATATCGAAAGCCACCATTTTCCAATATGTCGCCACTCTCAGAAAAAAAGAATAGTTTCCAACATCTCTGTATATAGGTAACTATTGTTATACCTAATTAATCTGCTT
Source organism: Syritta pipiens (assembly GCA_905187475.1). Classification (NCBI taxonomy): domain Eukaryota; kingdom Metazoa; phylum Arthropoda; class Insecta; order Diptera; family Syrphidae; genus Syritta; species Syritta pipiens. The sequence goes on along the minus strand of LR994571.1, from coordinate 100,523,517 downwards.
ATTGGTCTTGTTAAAATAGTGGGTTCCTCTATAACCTAACCCTTATTTAAATCCTAAAAACACATTATCAAAGATTCGTTCTTTTTGCAAAGAAAAATGGTACACAATTGCAGACCACGCGTCCAGTTGCATTTCTTTTAAAGATGCTTCCGCTGATGGGTTAACGGATGTAAGAAATCTCACATAACTGTGCAAAGGAAACTCGCAGCATTGAAAATAACTTTAATTCTCTAAAGCAAACACTTGAAAAATCTGGCGAAACTTCTGCGCCAAGTCGAAAAGATTTCAACCATTTTGCGTAAAAATTGAAATCTTGTTGATTGAAGAAAGTGCGGGAACAACCTCAAGACTGAAGCAACTTTTCAATTCTTTGTTTCTCAAGTTTATAAATTTCGTTGGGAAGTTGTAGTATTCTTAAAACGAACTTGTGAAAAAACGAAAACTATGATATTTATTTTATTCTAACAAATTTTACGTTGAAACAATTTGCAGAACAACTAATTTCACACTTTTTGCGGTACGAAGAAGTACAATGATATCGATCTGTCAGAAAGGGGTTTGTTCGTAAGGTTTAATTAGTTCAGTTAGTGTACTCGTCCGTTAATGGTGTTAATCTTTCTTATTCGGAAAAGTTATCATAAGCTGTAGCCCTTTGTACATAGCCGGAAAATTCAAAAGACAAAAAGGCGGAAGGGAGATATTTGACAACCTAATATTAGAATTTACGACTGTAAATATAAAAATTTGTAACTATACCGTGTGTTTCGACACTCAAAATTATGATTTTTCGAAGTGAACTTAATCGATTTGTGCACTGAACAGCTCATTTCTTCACATTTCCTCAAAATTATTTAAGAAGTGGGACAAGAAAAGGCCAAGAATCGTGCCAATAATTTGAAGGCAATTTGTTAACACGGAGCTAAACGAAGAACAGCGAAAATGAATGAAATCAGCGTTCGCGCTTTATGAGAATGAGCACTTAGACAACGTGTTGGACTTAAAAAGTCTGCTTCTTCGGCACATATCCGCGATTAAATTTGTCCAGGTACTGTTTCTTGCTTCGAGTTTAAGCTCTTGAATGACCTCTGAGTGAAACGCGCTTTCCAACCGAAACTCAATCTACTCGCTTCACGTCGTTCTCTTCCCACGAGTATTTGCCGGCTTCATTTAATTTCACAAAAAAAAAAAAATCGTTGCCGCAGAGTTCTCAACGCCACTCATGAGCATGCCAGGACCCCGGGTAACAAAATATATCCGCACTCCTCCTGAACATGAAAATCTTCGTTCTACGTGATGGCAGCGTAATTTATTTCACTAGAACTTGACATTTATTGCGCACGTCTACGGAACGAGTTAAGCAGTTTGACCAAGAGGGTGGGTGGACAAATAGACGGCGTCCCTCTCCACGCGTGACGGTCCACAAAAAAATAAGTAAATTTTGTGTTTTTCGTTCGCCAAGACACACCACACCACAAGAGGATGTTTTATCATGTTTGACATGTTAAAGATCGCTCTTGAATAAGACGCTCTCCGTCTGGTGAAGTGTACTTAACGAATAGAAATAAAATAGATTTATGTGCCGGAGACGAGCGCGTCTACAAAGAACCCTCTTCGACAACAAAGAAACAATCTACACTCGGGCTAATTGACACGAGTCGTGAAAAACCGTCTCTGTCAGGACGAGATCGGACGGATCGAATGGAGTAAACCAAAAAGCATCGGGCAGAGGGGCGGAAACATTACGAGTTTCCGGTGTTCAAAATAATTGCAGATTACCAAACCGAAATCATTCCGAAAATCCCATTCACGGCGGAATGCAAAAGGAACACAACCACCGCCACAAGGCTAATAAAATTGTTATCGGAATTTTTAATATTTTCCCCTCCACGGATGACGATGACGATGGCGACGCAGGAAAATCCAAGCCACAGAGAGAGAACCTTTTCAACCTAAAACAGGTACTAGTGAGATTCCCTGAGGGATCTCATGGCGTCACGATTTCATATAAAAGCCTGAGCAGAGGCACTCGCAGTCGCACGGGCACGGGCATGGACAGCCTCGGCTTCCAGTGCCAGTGCCAGTGCAGTGACGCTGATGATGATGAAACTGATGTGTGTTGCTGGCTGAAAACAGTCCTCCGCGCGTCGCTGCCCGCGGAGAGATGCCGGGACTTTGTTGAGAATAGCTAAGCCGAGCTCAGAGCTGAGCCACAAAAACCTAATAGATAGTTTTTTAAGTTGTGTTCTTTGTTGTGCGCTGAAGTTGTGACGTGATCACACAGAGATATACGAGTGTACTATTCGTTGGCTATTAATAAAGCCCAAGAAGCCCTCGCCGTGTGTGAAGGGGGGAGGCAGCCTACTGAATCGACCTACGGCAGGAGCCGCAGAGGAGGAGGAGACAACGGGTGATTGGCGAAGCACAATTATTAGATTATATGGAGTGCTTATGGTTTTGGTGTTCGGCTCGAACAGTAGATAGATGGTGCATGGCCTACGGAGATGAGATGTGGAGTTACACACGCCCTCGCTGGGCGCTCTTTTTTTTCTTGGTTTGGTTTGGCAGAAGGCGTCCCTTCGAAACAATAGATACTCTACTCCCTCTCTGGGTAATGAACGGAGGGCAAAAAGTGTTGAGAGCGAGTTTTGGGTTATCGATTTGATTTTATCGACGGTGATGTGGAGAATGGCTATTTTTTTCTTCTGTTTTTTTGGGTTCATATCGCGGAGGTGTCACGACTTTTTCGTGGGGGAGTGGAATGCATTAATGAGTCCAGTGGGCGGGCGGGAAATTCCTAGAGGGGGCTAAATGTTTTTAGTTGAACTTGTTGAGAAGTTTCCCAAAAGTTTCCCGGGAGCAATGAGATTAACATAAAAGGGAGAGATGCTTAAGCGCTCTGATTTGGGACACGAATTTGATCGACACGAAGTCTAAGCACGCGCAGTTTTGCCTTCAGATCAGTTTATGCTCTTTTCAGATCTTATAATTTTCTTTCTAAAACTTTTATGAACATATTTGACATCACTTGACGTTTGAAATAAAACACAATTTATATTTTGTATTAGGTGTCCAACTTTGCTTTCGCCGTCATATGGATATGAGGCTTATTCGGTCATAGTTTTTCTTGGGTCGCGGCTCAGTCAGAAAATACATCAAAGTTTTAAAAATGTTTAGTTTCTGAAGATTGTTTGGCTTTAACTGAACCCTTCTGGTTCACAAGCCGAAGTCTCAGAACTCAGAATTCTGGTAAAGCCTCTTTTGCGAACTGAACTCTACTTTCCTGGTGCACAAACCGAAAACCTAGATTCTAAATGTTGTTAAAGTGCAGACCTTGCTAACTTGATCGTAGCAAGACGAGCAACCTTACTTAAAACCCCTTATGAATTTTATGAAGATTTGTTCATAAAATTAAAATAAACGTACTTTTCAACAGTGTACTCTTTTCTGACGGACACCACTCTTAAGCGAACACCTCTCATAAGCGGACAATTTTCTTGGTTCCATTAGGTTTCGCTTATGAAAAACTTAATTTTACTTCACGTCCTTTATGAAAAGAGAGAAAGGTACTTTGAAAGTTGGAACTTTTTTTTCTGTTTTATTCTTAAAAGGAGTAAGCGAACCTTTTCGATGTCCATCTTCTTGTCTCATCATCATCCTTTGGCCGCATGTTCCACTGACGGCATCGCGGGGGCAATGCACGCTGAAGGGTTCTCCAGGCAACCTGATCCAACGCCGCCGATCTAACTCATCAGAAAGTATGCCCAAGCATAACCAGGCAAGCTTTGAACTTGGTCCAACCATCTCATCCTAGGTTTCCCGCGCGATCGCTACCAAATTCTCCAAGTCGAAGCTTGCAAAAGATCGACCAAAACAAGGAATTACTGCCTCGAGTCCTTCCGCACATCTTCTTGTGCATTATTAATCTTTTGATACATCACACATTTTCTTATTCAGCATTTCTTTACGTACGGAAGCAGATTGACTGTTTACCAAGCCAAATTGAACGACTCGAATTTGCCCACAGAATTTTCCATAAAATTCACGACACTCAAACAATTCACGCAAAGCAGTAAACGTTCACTTATTAATTTTTGATCAAAAATCGTTTTTACATGCGAGTGGTGCTCAATCTATAAATGTCTGTACTAATTTGGCATCATTGACTGAAGAACACGTAACCGATTTAACAGCTACATTAAACAACATGGCTGTCGTAGGTTATCAGCATTGAGTGGTCGCTATTGGAAAAAAAAATTAATTAAGGCGTACGATTTGTTGAGAGGCGTGTCTAGCAACGCAGAGCAATTAGAATTTCAAACCATACAAGGAACACCTTTGAAAAGTTTGAATCTTACATTTTCAGTAATTAGAGTTCTTTTACTACCGAGCGTAGCAAGGTTCGAGGCGAAAAAACACCACGAAAAATTTTCACGGCCTCACCTCCAGCGAAGGACTAACAATCCTGCCGGATTATTTCTGTCCCGGGTAGCTTTCACAATTCAACGGTCGGAAGCGCTCGCTACATAAACAAGCCTTTGTGTGATCAATCAAAGAAATAAAGATGTAGTGTAATGTAATGAATAAGCCTCACACTTGACCCATTTCCTTTCCGTGTAGACCGTTGAACGTTCCTTCAACGCAGTAAATCATTGATCTTGACAGTAAGTCGTTCCTTCCAAAAAATTAAATCGTTTCTATGAGCGAATTAACGAATTGCCCGACCTGGAAAATCAGTTCCGTAAAACGCACATCGTGCTCTACTGCAAGAAAACTTCCCATCTTTCTAATGAGAACGAAATAAGATCTGATCATAAAAACAGTTCGTGCCTATCGTCTCGACATCTGCCTCTAACTTCGCCCAAAGTTAACTTGAAAAGAGGACAACAAGCACTCAGTTTTATTGCCCAAAAAAGATCTATTAGCCACGCATTTACACAAAAAAAAACATTTTCATTTTCCGAATGCGCCTCCAAACACCAAATCCAATTCTAATTAGATACTCGATCTGGTAAAGGGATCCCACAGAAATTCCGCTCATGCAAAAATGATACCCAAATACGATCAATAAATCGTGCGCACATGTTCGCTCTTTTCCGGCCTTCAGCAAACCGCCCCACCTCCCCGTAGAACTTTTCATAATAGCAAATTTGCCGTGGGGATATCCCGAGAATGGAAAAACAAAAAATTGTTATCATCACAAATTATAAAAACAATGCTCGTCGTTTTGGGTCGTCTTTTTGCGCTAAGAGCAAAACCACCACTGCCACCGACAATAGACCACCGCCTTCCCGGAGACTTTCTTCAACAGAGTAAGCGGCTGCAAGGCAACCAGCGAGACAGGCACAGAGACTAAATCTAATAAAGTACTCGTTTGTTCGGCAAAAAAACTGTTGCCTTTCGGTTGAATTTCATCGATTCATCGGGAGAATGCGCAAATTTAAGTCGCTTTCCGTAGTTCCGAGAGCTCTAGCTGCAAAGTCTGCTGCCTGTTGCCTGTTGCCGCTGCCAGGCCAAGACGGAGCTATAAAGAATCGAAAAACCAATAAAACTCGAACTCAGGTGAATGAGGAGCATTCCGATGGTGGAAGCCCACCACAACAAATCGTTGTCATAAAACAAGACCAACGAGCGGATAATTCCATAAGAGTTTTCCCTGTTTTCCTCGCAGCCAACACACGGCACAAATCCATAGCACACGAGCGTGGTGCTGTTGTTGTTGTTGTGGCGGCAGTTTGCTGGCCCGGCTTGGAAGGAAGTGTATCTGCCATGCTGCACACTCTCTGGCCAGAGATATGACCACTATTTATTTGCCCCTTAAAAGATCTTCCTTGTTCGATGGTGGCACACTCAGCTGGGGAAAGACGTCTGTCTGTGGCTGAGGCTGAAGCTGAGGCTTCTTGGGACAATTGCTGCTGCGTTCGTTTCTTATTTCGAAAGAGGGCCGGAGGGCGGGCGACCGTGTGGTCAGAGTGGCGGTCGCACATGCGCGCCTTGCGAGTACAACTTGTGAACAATGTTAGAACTGTGCAACATGCACAGTTATCTCTCTGAAGAAGGCCCACAGATGCATTATTTTCCCGGGTATGAATCTATTAATGCTGATTGGGACTTTCGCGCTGTAATGCCGGACGTTTAATTGTGATCATGCGAGAAGTGATCGTAAATGAGCGGCAGCGGTTGCAATGTGGGAAATGACTTTGTTTTTGGACGGTTTTTTGGGGTATCTGAAGGCTTTTCGTGTGGATGGTATCTGGAGTGGTCGGTAAAGTAGGCCGCACTCAACTGAATTCGATTCTTGTTGAAAATTTGCTGAAAAAAGGCCAAGAAATGTAAGAAATTTATGTCTTACTTCTGTCTTTTTTAGCAGTAAATGAAAATAAAATAAATAAAATGAAAATGAAGCGAAATAGGTCCAAGTACGTGGGCTGGACAGACTGCCACATTAAGTTCCTTATGTGATCCCTTCGCCTTCTTCATGTTGTACGATTTCATCGTCCATCTTGTCTTGCTCATGAACAAAAATAAAACTAAATAAAATGAAATGGAATGCAGTGAAATGCAAAAAAAGGAAATGGACTTGAATTGAAATGAATTAAAAGAAAATGAAATGAAGTATTCGAATGGATTGACCACATGTGGACTTAATGCAAATTTATCTTGACGTCAATTTTCTTGTGTCTTTTTGACTTGACTGCTAACCTCTCAACTCAAAGTCTGGCTTGACTGGCTGCGCACCTTCTCCCCGATCGATGACGCAAGAATCACCACAAAGGCATAACCTCCAGTTTATTCATCATAACAACTTTCAATTTCAGTCTTTTCATTCTCCATTTATACGGCAAGGGAAAAGGAAACTCTTTCCACCTTCTTGGACACACGAATCTTCAATGAACCGGCAAAAATGTCAAATTGCCAATCGATAGATTGAAATTTCCTTTTTGAAAATCGATAAATTTCCCATTTGTACATAATGCAACGTTAATCCCCCATCGTCGATTACGAAATACCATAATTTACATAAAATTATTACCAAAGTGAAGCTCCAGTCAGGCTTGCCTTCTACTTGCCTCCAGTTTGTGCGCGGTTGCATTCCAGCGCTTTTTGGCTTGCATCCTTGCGACTGCGCACAGGCACACGCCGGCAGTACAGTCTTACAGCAATCTTTGCATTCTTCAGCGATTTTGATTGTGAAATCTCGATCCATTCCGATCCATTCAGACGCGCCGACACCGCGTTGAAACTCTCCCGCTTAGCAGCGACAGCATCCCGCCGAGCGACGCGCGTCTATTTACATGTGGGAAACCTCAAACAGCCGTCGAGTGTCTCTTTTTTTTTTTTACGTGAAATTGAATTATTTGCGGATGGAAATTTATTGATTAGAAAATCTTTTTTTTTTTTTCTGGTTTGGGTGCACCACACGAGTTTTTGGGGATTGTATCCAAAAATCGGACTAAGCCACCGGGCTGGTAGTCGGTAGATTTTCAAAAAGAATCTGGTTATTTTGTCAGGCCAAAGCGAGTGCCGTTTATTTATTGGCCAAAAAAAAGAGAACCGAAAGCTGCCATTTTGTGAAAAAAAAAAAAAAAAAAAACTCCGTTTTGTAACCTCCATTTGGTGTTAACTAGAGAGCAGGCCACAAATCACCCATGGGTACGTCGTCGACTGCTGAATATGTGTTGTGCGCCGAAAATTTATGGGGTATTTATCGGGATATATACGTAGTTTTTCTATCTATTAATGCCGATTTTCCTTTTGTTCGAGTCTTGAGTCATGCGATGCGAGATGATGATGCAATGGGCGCGAGGTTGCGGCTGCTTAAGACGCGGCTCCTGAGAGTGAGACATAAAATCAACGGGTATGGCTTCTGATCTCTGAATATCAACACCTGGCGCTTCTCTTTCGACACACAAGGATGCATGAGTGGCTTTTTCATAAATTGAAATCACTTATTGTGATGGCGATAAAAAATTAAATGTTCACAATGATGGTTTTGTCATTCACTTATGACACTCTTCAAACCTGTTCAACACTTCGTATAGATTCTCATCTGCCTCTGCAATAGAATTTTAGTGAGGACGGTCGGAGTAGCGCTGTAGGTGCAATAATATTGATCAATAATAATATTTTTAAAGAAAAAAGAAAAGTGTCAACCCTGAGTTCTGGAAATAGCAACAACTTTTCTTCTTATATTTTTTAAAAGCCGGAGCTAATTTATGCAAAATTTTTGTGTTTATTTACTTCTTCTTGCAATTTTCATAACCCACGGGGACTCTAAAACAAAAAAGTTGATCAATAACAACTCTGTGGAGAAGGAAAGGCGAAATTTCTGGTTTAAGAAAGCCTTTCCTTCTTAAATTAGTTCGCTATCTCTTGATTGCTAAAAATAAACTTGACGGTAGCCTAGAGTACTACAATTTCTTCTAAGATGATTGCAGATTCCGACTTTTTAATCAATTTTCAATTTTTGATTTTAAATTTGGTTTCATCTGCCATAAACGACAACTAGCCCATCCTACAAACTGCACTACTATTCTGATAGAATTTAAGTCGCGACCTTGAAAGATTCAGTGTCAGTAGGATAGAGCAGCGGTCTTACTACCAAAAATATCAAAAGCTGTGGAGCTCTTAACTTTAGAATTAGTCGCACTCTGTCGAATACAAGTTGGAAATTTCTCAGTTCCCAAGATGGTGGGGATTTTGGTTCTCGATTTTGATCTTGAAATGATTTTGATCCTAAAATGATTTTAATCTTAAATCGACCTTGATCCTGAAACGATATTGATCTTAAAACGAACTAGATCTTGGAACAATTTTGATCTTGAAACAGTCTTGATCTGAAACAATCTTGATCTTGAAACGATTTTGATCTTACAATGATTTTAATCTTAAATCGATCTTGATTCTATAAAAGATATTGATCTTAAAACGAACTAGATCATGAAACAATTTTGATCTTGAAACGATCAATCTGAAATGATTTTGATCTTAAGACGACTTCAACTTTAAACAAATCTTGGTCTTAAATCTATTTTGATATTAAAATGATTTTGATCTTAAAACGTGCTCTAAAAACGTTTTTGATCTTGATCTCTAACTTGAAAAGGTCTTAATATTTAAAGGATCTTGATTTTGAAATGGGCTTTTGTTTTTAAACGACCTTGATCTTGAAATGATCTTCAAACGATCATAACCTTGAAAAGATCTTCACCTAAAAGGAATGGATATAACTGAAAACCGAAGCCTTTTGATCATTTGAGGCTTTAAAATTTGTCCGATTGGGTCCAGTTATGGTTTAAACTTTGTCGCAAAGCCGTTTTTGGCATGAATCTTGTTTGTGGATCCATAGCTTATCTAATTTTCAAAAAAAAAATTGCATTCTTGGCCAGCAAAAAAAATTATAAGACCACGTTTATCGTCTATCTGTGTGTCTGTGTGGTTCCACATGCCACACATCTGGTCAGGTAATTGATCTCCTAAGGGGAAGTTCGATGATCGTGTAATTTAGAAAAATGATCTCACTGCATGGTCCACTTGCTCATGTAATTTAATGCAGCAACAGATAATTTTTTCATGAGGGTTAATTTAAGTCTTTGACTTGTGCCAAAAGGCAAACAACTTTAGTAGAATTAGAACTGTCGAACAAAATCGATCGCAAAATTGTCTAAATATTTCTCTCAATAAACCGATCGCTGCAAATGTGTGGACATATGAACACGATCGAATGCCATTATTTTAAATTGGCACGTATACAAAAGGTGGAATAAATTTGGGGTCTTAGGAATAATGAAGCTGCAATATTTTCAAAAAGAATAGACTGTCAAATCAACTAATCGAGAACGATTTGATCACGTTCCCAAAAATGCTGATGCGATCACCATCTTATTTAAAAATGCTGTAACGCTAAATCTTTTTGTGTTTATTGACTTCTGAACATATCCCCGGTAATGACAGACGACGGGGTTTCCGTACGGTTCCGAATTTAGTTTATTAACCGATTATTACAACATTAAGCTCAAAGTTCTAGTTTTTTCTTAACTCGACTCACTAATTATTATTTGGAAGGTCTATTATAGCAGTAGTTAATGTAAAATTAAACTAGTTAACAGATTTAAAATATTGAGGCTTAAATACAGACCACTGAGTTCGGTAATTGGATCTCATGTTGGAAATTTACATTGGAATTAACTTTTTAATTGACGCGACATCAAAAATTCCTAAGAATGCTCGTATTTAAAAAAACTGTCTACCAAAAAATACCAGTTGTGTATTGTATTGGGCGGCGTAACAGCCCGTTGAGAGCCAGAACCTAGCTTTTTCGCGCCTCCACTGCGCGTTATAATTTTTGTAACATGTGGGGCCGTGAAAAATGTTTGTGGTGTTTTTTTTTCTCTGACAAATGTTTGACCAAACTGCCTGTGCAATACCCGCGTAAGAAAATCGAAATCATCGTTGTAGCCTCATTCACCCTCAAATCGACTGCATTTTCCACAAATTGCCATTCGTCTTCACTCGCATCCCGGAAAATTTGCCTAAAAAACTTTCGATTCCGCCTTCGACATCCACAATTGATTCGAGGTCAACCCGTAAGCCATCCTCTCTCTCGTTACAACAAAATTTTACTTTACAAACTTCCTTCCTCTTACGCAATTAACCACAAACATGGAATTTAATTACATGTCACCCGAAGAGAAAGAAGTCCCCTCCATTTCCTTCGCGCGTATAACGTCACGTCGCCGGAACAAGACTCGAAACAAAAGACGTCGTCGTTTCGAGTGGACGAAGAAAATAGAAAAAAAAAATTCCTCTTTCACTTTAATGAGTGTAAAAACAACATTTTCTTTGTTGTTCGCACAAAACGAAGTTCCACAAAATTTCTCCTAACAAAAAATAATTTAAAAATTTCCCACACAAAATCCGCACAGAAAAATGAGAAAAAAAAAAGCATGGCCTCTCTGTCTAGCGGGCAGTAGCAGTAACGTGCCAGCGAAGGAAGCTGAAAATCACACAAAGATCGCGACCTGGATAAATGTGGAAAAGGCCAGAAGCAACGCGCCCAGCCATAGAACCCCACAGCCTCACTCGCGAGAGAGACCGAGGCTCTCCAGCCAGCGAAGATGATCATTAAAATAATCCCGCGGAAAACATATGTTTCCCGTGCTGCAAATGGCCACCGAAATATGTGGCCAGTCCACACAGCCACAGTCACAGCGCGCAGCACGTATCTATTGCTGCAAAACGATGTGTTAAAAGTAACACGATACAAATATTACAACAAGTAAGATTTGTTGTAAACAATTCCGCAACGGCGACGATGCTCTAACGAGCCAAGCGGAAGCCCCCGAACAGCAGCCAAAGTCAAAGTCGCAGTCGCAGTCAAAGTCCGAGTCCGAGAGCGAGTCACAGTCCGACTCCGTCGAAGTGCGGCCACCCCCTCCCGACGACGCACTGTCGATTATTTTCGATTATATGCGTTTTAGATTGTTCGCGGGCCGAGAGGAGACATGCGCACGAACGGGCTGGCCGGTGGCTTCCCTCAATCTGCGCCAAAGATAACGTATGGTCAAGCCAGCGGCCGAGTGGAGCAGCAGAGGGTGTCCTTTTCTTTTGTCTTCTCCCTCTCCCATACAATATGGCGTATGGATTTTATGAAATCACTTCCTTATCTCAGAAATGGCATCTGACTGGTGGCTCTCCGCACACACGGCGGCGGCGGCGACGAAGCAACCGATGGTGCCACAATAGACGCTGCCTCGGCCATGTAACTCGGCTGTGTAACGACACAGTTAAAAATCCGTTTTATGCCTCGAAAAATGTCCACACATATATCTCCGTCCGAGTCGATGACGACGATGATGACGACGACGACGACAACGACGACGGCGGAGGCGGTAGAGGACGAGGAGACTGCCAGACGGCCACGACTGTGACGACAAAGATTTAGAATGCTGCGCAGCCGCAGAGGCCGCCGAGACACACATTCAATGCCGGGATTGACAACACAAATACTCTCCTCTAGTCGTACAACATTATCGGAGAGTCGGAGGACGGCGCGGCGTGTTCACATATAAGTGACATCGCCAACAACTGTTAGCATCCATGTATCGGATGCCGGACCACTTCATTGACGTTGCACGCGGAATCTATCAATTAGAGGGGCACAACATTCATCGACACATGTGCCGTGTCGTGGCCGGGCGATTTATGAAGCCGGCCCTTGGCTACTCCAATTAGCCACGCAGCGGGAACACCACACCGCGCCAGGCCAATTAATCTATTCTCCCCATAGGCCACGTTCGTTCTCACTTGCTGCACATAGTCCGAGCGGACCGGACCGGACCGCCTGCGGAAATATGTTTCCCGATTGCGGAACGCTGACATTTCCTCCTTTCCGCCACACAAAAATACGACCAATTACAAGATAAGCTTCAACTGACCCTTATATCAGTCCCCCATTCCATTTCCTCGAGCCTCAGAGCCTCGGCCCATAATCACGAAGAGGATCTCTGTCCGCGTACACACCACAATGTGTGTCCAATAATTTGTGGAAAATTCAAACCCTGCCCCATCCTTCAAGGCCTTAGATAAGGCAAAAAACGAAATATCACCCCGAAAGCATACGTCACTCCGTCTGACATGCGCACAGACCCAGTCACACACACACGCTGCGATGCGGTGCCATAACTAAGTTGCAGCAGCCACGGATGTGTCCATGTGTCCATCCGATGGATGCAGACCAGCCAGACCTTGGCCTCTCTCTCCCGTGTGTGTTGATGCTCTTGAATTAGAGGTCTGTCGCGCTAGGCTACAAAAGCAGAAACATGCTCCCTGACGGAGTCGTAGCTTATTTCTTTATCTCCGATTTCGAGGGAACGGCCGCGGCATGTGTGTGTGTGTGCTTGGATCCCGTCCGGGTCCCGTGCATGTAACGTCCACACAAAACACTAATAATAACAAACAATAAACTTCACAATATCTCCGCGCGGACCTTGTGTGTGTCTAACAAGCGTTTTCCATGTTTCAATCGCGATTACTGCGAAGAGAGTGTTTTGCTTTTCGCAAAAACTACGAGAGTAATGAAAATTAAGTGTGCGGGGATGTGAGGGAAATCCAGTGATTCAGTCTTTGGCTCACAGGCTAATTACACGTGCCTACAGTGTCTGCAGAATTATGAAAGCGAGCATCACACATCGCAGGGTGAAATAAAGATGTCAGGTCCTGGGGTTTCTCTTTTTTAGTGATTTTACAGTCTGTCGACGGTGGCATGAGCGAGGGGACATTCCGTGAATAGATTTGGGCCTTAAATTATTGAGCCTCGGCAGGGAATAACGTCGTGAGACAAGCAGGTTCAACTCAGTGGAAACCCTTTTCCTGGACAAGTGGACTTGCGTCGTTAGGTTCTTGCAAATTGGTTCTGTTACTGAAACAAAGTTGCTCTCAAAGTGTTGGTTAGTCGACTGTCGAGTCCGTTTTATAAATTTAAAAAAAAAATCCTTGCTCCTCCATTTTCGATGCCAAACAGGTTGGTCATAAAAGTCTGAAGGACAAGATAACAAATGCGCTAAAGCTATCAACAATAAAAAACAATTGTCAGATGACAACAACGAAGAAATTTTCCCGTTTCCATGTGAGACTTCGGCTCATTGGTCTCGTAAATAGAGTCTTCATCAGGAGATGCGAATTTGTCGCTGAAGGGGCAGATAAACTCTCTTCTAAGCCGAAAAAATTTCAGATAGCTTAAAAGCGATTTGCAATAATAACACATCATTCGGGAAGTCGAACTAAAGATTATGGGATCTTCGTTCAAACACTTTCTGTATCAAACGTTGTAAGATGTAAGAGACAGAAAAGTTGGCCTTTTCAAAAGTGAACGAGTGAACAAATTTTGATCCTTGTCACCTTCAAACACGTACTCTTTCAGTTTGTGTGGCCAAAATGTCTTCCATTAACAATGACTTGATTTTTATACCAAAGTTCTCGTCTACCAATTCTTCACAGCCTAGAAGGTTAAATTTAAATCCAAATTTGACTAGATCGTTGATCCACTTTTTAGTATTTAGTTTATTTTCAATTCATATTTTATAAATAAACATTTCTTTTTCATTAAATAAATAAATAAGTTTAGCTGTGTACTTAATTATTCAATCGACGTTATTGGGACATTGTTGGCTTAGTTTAAAACAGACCGCCATCCTTGTCTCTTTTAAGCACGCTCCTTTCAGTCTTACGACAGTCATGACTTGTTTTTTATACCAACGTTTCCGACTTTTACCTTTTCTTGACTAATTCATTGATCCTCCTTCATTCGATCGAAGTGACCGAGCTAATGTTCTCCTCCATTCGTTTTCTTTACAAATATGACCGATTCTTTTATGCCGAGTTCTTTAATGAAGCAAAACCGAGGATCAGATCCTCAACAAGTTTTTCAGAATAATTATTTAGTTTGGTTTCCAAAAGTTTTTCCAAGGCGTGTGAATTTATTTCCCGATAAAAATTTAGAGATTTCTAGAGAATTTTTGCAAAGCAAAATTTTTCATTTCTAGTGGATTTTAAATTAAAGATCTAGCGGATTTTCTTTTCCGTCAGCGGCAAAGCTGGTTGTAACGACATCTAATTATTATTATTTACGTTAAAAAAACAATTTAACACATAATATCTTCACGTTTAGACAATTGCGATCGATTAGCATGACAAATTTCACTGTAAAGCAAATTTCACGGAAGTTTATCTAAGCTGTCTAATCACTTTGCAATTTTTGTGTAAAGTTCATTTGAATCGATGTTTCTCCTCCGAATTATCAGTTTATTTAAAAAGATCAGATTTCATTCTTGATTCAAAACAATTTTTTATCAAAATAAGTCTACCTTTACCACAAAAGTCGAAAGATTTTTCCATCTTCACACGAATATATCAGCAGTCTTTTAACAACTAGCATTGTTAGTTATTCATCATCGTTCAGTCATTCATCCCGGCAATAAGTTACAGTAAACTCTCGATAATTCGAGTCTCTACAATTCGAAAACCTCTATCAAAAGAAGCATACTTACAGTCGCCTAAAAAAATCTCTGTAAATCGACGATAGCATATTAATTTTGGTCCCCTCGTTAATTCGAATTTATTTTTGTGCAAAACAACATGAAAAACTCTATAATTTGAAGTCAAGTCTACTTTTCTTTTTCTTTAACAACCCTTAGTTGAAATGCGTATGTAACGAAAGTAGGCAATATTCTTTTTTCTAAAACCTTTGAAATTCCAAAAACCTCTGTAATTCGAGGCTTTTTCCTGTCACTGTTTTTTACTGTCTTTAGTTTGTAATGATACCTGTCTGTCAATTTAAAGAAAATAGCACCCAGAAATGATAGTACACATATACCTCGTTTTGCGCGGCTACGTTTAACGCTGTTTCATCTTTGCGCGATTTGCAAATATGTACATACATATCTACCTAAATTCGATTGGGGCGACTTTGCTTATAACGTTTTTCCTTCAAAGGTCATGGACCACTGTGGCTTTTCTGTTAAAAATACATAAATCGTTTTACACAGATTCAGTTTGCATGAAAATTTGTATTCGCCTAATACCCGCGCAAAGCGACGGATGCGTGTATGTTGATTAAAGCAGAACAAATTTGCTCTTTCAAATTTTCTCAATCAAAATCACCGGATCACCAAAATTTCCCTGTTAAAATAATTTCAATTAATAAATGAACAGCCTTGTAATTTTGGTAATCTTTGAGAGCACTTTACAACCAATTCCTGAATTCTGTAAGCTGCGAATTTTTGTGCAGAAAATATCCGACGGACCTAATGGGCAAACTGGTAAAATTAATTAAATCAAACTGAAATTTGTTTTCTAACTAAAAATAGGTAAGAGGAGCTTAAGTTTAAATTTGGTGGCACAAGTTTTCAGTTTTACAGCCGCCAAGTGAGAAATAATCAAGGCAAATAGTCAAATTCACTGCTCTGATCAAAAAGAAAGTTAATTCGGGTCTGGAGGCCTGAAATTAAATGCCTTATTTACTTACTCGATAAGGAAACAAATTTCTAATGAGCAACCTGTGCACTCTTCCAGAATTAAAATCTTTTACAAAAATAGCACTATTTCAAGTACTCCAAAAGAGCTTCCTTTAGTTTTGTAGAAACGAAACTCGAAATTCTATATTTTGAGTGCATAACACGAACTGAACTTAGATGTAATTCAATATTTGATTCAAAGCATACACGTCATTTTGTCAGTTTTTATCGACAAACTCTACCACTTTATGATCAACATGAACCTGTCCTTCGACAACTGGAAAAAAACATTCACCTCTGCACAAATAGAACGGACGGTGTGAAACATTTTCCCATCACTCAAACAACTCGGTGAAAAAAACAAAGTGACAGTAGTCACCAGTCAACTGTCAGTCCACGACAGCCATGCAAATCTAGTACATTAATCACTGTAGGAAAAACAAAACCATTACGACTCACAGTCACTTTTAAATTAAATACTCGACCATCCTCTCACATTCTCGACACCTCCTCCCTTAATTGCAACATCGATTCGAAGGTTTACCCCTGCGGGTCCATCCACCAGCAACTCCCTGCTTACAACTCTATTCGTGAAGGAATTATTTATGTAAAACATCTTCTACTCCCTCGTGCTCATTTAAATAAATAAAAATCTAAAAATTAATTTTCATCTTGGAAACAAAGAAAAAGAACAAACTCCCTAGAGTTTCGGGCCACACCTCCTGAAATTCCCCATCGCCACCACGACTTCCAAACATTATCACCATCACCTACCCACCTTTGAGGAAAATCAATCAAAGTAAATCGCCTGCGATGATTTATGGCACCCGCTTGTAAGGCTCTCGTAAAAAAAGCACAACACCCAGCGATTCCCTGCACCCCAAGTACCATGAAGCCACTTAAATAACCATTCCGGCCAACTGTAAGCGTGCGCGCATACCATTGACGCGACCGGGCCAACGGAGGACTATGGTATTGTGGGCCGAAGATTCCATTGTGGGCTCACGGCATAAACTACCATCATCATCATCGTGGAACGATTTATGTTCGAATATCGTTGGACACACCACAGTGGGGATGGCGAGTCTCGTCTTCAGACGAAACATAAAAAAAAAAAAAGTTTCCCGAACAAAGTATGAATCCACTTACTGGGGACCGAGTGTGGGCTACGTTTTAATTCCAACCTCTAGGACAAGCTCTGACTTTGTTTCCAAGTGCAACCGTAATCCGGGGGAGGGCTTCGATCCACATCCAAATGAAATATCAATAAACCCGCCGCGCGTTATGACGGGGCGACTTTCTTCGCCGCGTAAGAGGAATGTGAGCCAGATACCGCCGCCAAAGTCACCGGGGGGCCCACCGCCACTCAGCGAGCATGTAACACTTTGGGAGAAGTGTATTTGGTCTCCAGGTGGATCGGGAATTGTTCCCGTCTTTCAATTGTGATAGAGTTTCGCCAAAATCGAAATTGCCTCTTATTGCGGCTACCAACGGCACGCCATGGACGGGTCCCGGACGGGACCAACCTCGTCTTCGTAGTTGCTGCGACTCTCATGCCCATGAGAGAGTGTAATTGAAAAATATTTAAAAAGCAATTTTTCATATCGACTGCAAAACGACAAAGGCGCGAGACCTTTTGTGGTCATGGCGAGATGCTGCGGTGCTACGGTGCTGCCGATGATGGTGTGGTGATGAAGGTGGCGGTTACGTTGAGAGATGTGGATTTTAATCCCGAAACGATTGTGGATTTATAGAAAGAACAGTTTGATCTATCGCGGATACATATTCATCTTGGCTTCGATTTGGGGTTCCCAGCGGGCCTTAGTCTCACATGTGGCTTTTGCTGACTTGGCCAGAGCGCGAGGGAGAGAGAGAGAGAGAGATACTCACATTAGAGATAGGGGAGACAATGGGAAGAGTTATGGGCATGGAGGCTTTACTCGATGGGTATAAAGCGAAAAATATTGCTTTGAACTTTTGTACTATAACAGTTCAATGTTGAGGATTATTTTCTGTGAAAAAATGTTCCTCTGGCAAATCTCCCAACTGCGGCTCGTGGTTATGAAATTGTAATTTAATAATATCACACATGTGTTGGGAAAGCTATGCTTTGGTGGAATTCGCAAATCCCATCGATGCCGGTTGGTGATTGGAGGCTTCTTGGAAAGATTGGAGGAAATAAATTCTTCTTAGGACTTCTAAGTCCATGCGAGTTCATGACATTTGGGGACAGAGATGCGAACACTTGCGGAAAACTAATTTGTACAATAGGCCGAAAGATCACTGCCTCTTTACTCGTTCGGATTTGACCATCAGTTGGGTAACTTGTGTGACAGTGACTACTAATTTACTAAGAACTTAGGCAGATGATATCTATACAATTTTTGCTGATTTTGTGTATCTCAGCTTCAACCAAAATAGCCTTTGGTGGCCTTTAGATTATTTGTATTATTATCAATATTTGTAAGCCACTCCACTTAAGCTTAATTTTATTCGAAAAAGTAAAAGGAACTTATTGTTAATAAAAACCGGAAGTCTATTTGGTGTTAAAGACTGCATTTCAGTAAAATTCTAACGTTGCAGTGGTTCAATCGCAACGTACGTACTACGTACAAGGTACAGTGCCATGCACGTAATTAAAAACACCTTTCACAGTCTGTTTGCTTTCATCATTACTCATGTACTTTCTACCTTAAAAAAGTAGTTTTTGATTCTTCTTTTAGCTACGTATTAAAAAAGCAATGGATCTTGCATCAAGTAAAACAACTTAAGCCATTTCTTTTGCATATTTTTTCCCAAAGTTAGATAACAACAAACAATTCAAAACTGAAGTAATCAGAGGTTCGAGCAATGCGGTGGATATATGTATCAACATTTCCCAAGTTCTGTCAGTTTTAAAGATACAGCGGTCAAAAAAAGTATTCGACAAAAAGGCTTCTTTCACTAAAAAGGACATTAAAACTACTTAAAACTACTAATTTGACTAAAATAAAAACGCGATGTCTTAGTCTTGTTTATTAAAAAAAGTATTCGACATTTCTGAAAAATTGCGCAAAAACTCGAATTTTTCCTTAACTTAAAGCCTTCTTTGGCGTATAACCTATTTATTTTTTTTTTCTTAGATAGATTTTTTTATTTTCATAGGCTTTACAATATTTTTGACGCGTAGCTTGCACAGAGATGATAGGCTACAGCCAACACATGTTTAAGCCTTTTGGCATAGACTTTGCCAATGTCCTGATGTACTCCGGATCAATATATGTATGTCCCTTCCTACTGAAGAGGTTTTTATTTGATTTTTTTTGCTGAAACTCCTAAGTAGTTGCTGTCATTAAAGTCAAAATTTAGCGCTGAAACTGATTTCAGTTTTGCCAATGGACAAAGCACCGAAGCAACAATCATATCTTCGATGTCACTCGTTAAATGAAAGTACGAATTAAATCGTCTAACTAGCGACTTTTTAATTTTTTTTAACTATTTCCATGTGGAAAACCTTTAAGGCATTGTCGCTAAGTAAAGTCTTATATGATACTCTGATCGTTCATTAATTATTTCATTTTTATTGGTACGACTCCATTCCCATCCCCACCTATACATCATCATCACTCTTACAGATTTCTTCAAAACTGATCACCAGCCCAAAGACTTCAAAGAAAAATCTTGCAATCCCCAAGACTGCAATGAAAATTTGTAAAGTCCCAAAGATGTTAGTCGAATGCTTTACATTCAATTGATTGGTCGTAGGGACTGTTCCAGTCAAGACTTCAAAAAGAATGAGAGATTTCAATGCTTTAGTCGAGTTCGTAGATTTAATTTATGAATTGAAAAATCAGAGGTATGAAGTCGATTGATTTTTAAGGCCAAAAGATTGCAAACTTTCACATCACTGGGGCATAGTCTTTGTTAAACTGACACCGCTCTCTTAGACCCAATTTTTCTGAACTTATTCAAAGATTTTGCTTATGTAAATTGATATAATATAGATGATCCATAATTCCATCAATAAACACAAAGTTTCCTACACCTAACGGTGGAATACACCTCCATACTTTTATTACTCCTCTTCTTCCGTGTTTTACTGTGGGTACTACATTCTGCTTTGTAGCTTTGTATATAGTTTTCTGTAGCCTCTCATCTGTAAATAATACATTTAAACAGAACTCTTGAGGCTTGTTAATGTATGATCCTGCAAAATTTAACCTTTGTCGTCTTCTTTTCTTTGAGACAGTTTTAAAAAAAATTTTGTTAAAGGAGCTTTCTTGTCGAATACTTTTCTTGATCGCTGTACATATGTGTAGCCTAACATTGTCATGATGGAGCCCAATTCTGGTCGCTTTTTCTTGATTGCTTCATTCAAACGGTCAATTTTTGCACAGTAGAAGATCGAATTGATCGTTTCGCCACGTTCTAGCAGCTCACAATAGATAATCCATCCCAGCAAATACTCAACATAACCTTGTTTGCCATCAATCCAGGCTTTGACGTCGTTTGTGAGCGTTCACCGGCCTTTAACCGTAATCGCTTGCTTACATCCCTTATGTTGAATCCATTTTTTATAGCCCGTAATGATTCGCCTCAAAATGATTCCATTTCATTAAATTTCAGCAGTGTTTCACTCGCAGTTTTTCGGTCAGTTAAATTTCTTTTCGTTGATTGATGTGGCTCCCAAAAATCGAGCTTTTTTGAGTATCCTGCTTGTTTTAGAAGATGTCAAATTGTTGACGTTTGGTAGCTCCGCTATCTCCTGACTGTGTTTTTTTTCCCCGATCTGGATTTGAACGCTGCTTTGCTAAATTCTTTAAGTTCCACTTGTGTCAGCCAAGTGATAGTTATCCGTTTATCTTTCATTATGATGGCCATACTTCATCCAAAATTTATCCAAAACTTCATAATCCACATAATTTTCCATAAGATCCAGGGCCAAAGGTAACAATCCTGACCTTACCACACTAATCACTTCGGTTCGATAAATACAACCAAGTCCCTTCGTCTTCTACACCAAGTCGCAGCCAATGAATCCACTCCGCCCTCTAAGACCTCCCCCCAATCACACAGTTCCTCCACCATAATTGGAGAGTAGTCTCCCTTTTTCCAATCACATCCGCAAGGCCTCCGGTTAATTCCAATTAATTACGAACTGCAACCCCGAAAAAGGCGACACCTAGATGCTATCTGGGCAGCCTAAACCAATCATATTACAACAAACCACACGACCTTTAGGCGCTGCAAAGGCCCCCATTACAAGTCGCGTACTCAATTTGTGCATGAGACCCAAAACAAATATGAATACCTCTACACACACATACGGAAACACCTCATTTGGCATCACTCCCGCCGCACGGAGGAAGCACAGAAACCGAGAGAGATCCTCGGATAGGAACTCGGACTTGGACTCTGAGTCGGATTCGGTTTCGGCTTCGGCTTTGGATTCGGAGCACTCCGGAAAGCTGGACACACGCCGAACGGCGCGGCGGCGTGCGCACGCTGTGAGTGTGTGTGTGTGGATTCCTTTTAAGGGAATTATTCAATTTGCTCGTTAAATTAGATCAGGAACACCACACACTCGGTGGTGTGGAGGAGGAGCACTCATATCTGCCGGCCAGCATCTGCTGTTTTGTGGTTTATTGGTAGCCGATGCAATTTATTATGTGCAGAGGAGGCTCTGTTTTCGGTCTTATCGAGATTTGCGATGGGATTCCTGACCTGGGACAATGAACACTACCGAAACTCATCATTTCCGTTTTCTTTTTCTCGTTTCAGGATCGCCACCGCTGACCGGGACGGGGATTGTTCGAGTGATCGTCCAAGACATGAATGACCATCGGCCGGAGTTTGCACGCCAGTCGTATCATGCAACGGTTCAGGAGAACCTCCCCGTTGGAACGAAGGTGCTGCAGCCCGTGGCCACGGACAAGGATACCGGGCTGAATGCGAAGATTCGGTTCAGCCTGCTGGGCGAGAAGATGGACAAGTTCCACGTGAACGCGGACACCGGGGAGATCACAACGGCGGCCAGTCTCGACCGGGAGGACACATCCGTGTACTTCCTCACGCTGATGGCGCAGGACAGCTCGGCGACGGAGCCGAGGGCTTCAACCGTCAACTTGACAGTCACCATCCTCGACGTGAACGACAACTCGCCGACGTTCGAGAGCTCGAGCTTCAACGTCAACGTGCCGGACCGCATCAAGGGCGGCGAGTTCATCTTCGGAGCCCGCGCCATCGACTTGGACGACGGAGCCAACGCGAAGATCGTCTACTCCATCAGCGGCAAGGACGTGGACAAGTTCGACATCAATGAGAAGTCCGGCGTCATCAAGACCAAGGTGGAGCTCTCGTCGAACGGCGGCGGCTTCGACATGGTCTACTCGATCGTGATGCACGCCACCGACCAGGGCCCCGATCCGCAGAGCGCGAGCGCCGACCTGACGATCCTCCTGAGGCCGGCGCACCTCTTCCCGACCTTCTCGTACATGGCCAACACGCAGTTCATGCTGCCCGAGGACGTGATCGAGGGAAAGATGATCACCAAGATCCTGGCCACGTCCCCGAAGAAGGGTGCCGCCGGGAACATCCGCTTCTCAATCGCCGGCGGAAACATCGGCGAAGCGGTCCGCATCGACCCCGGCACTGGGGTGGCTTCGATCGGAAAGGACGGCCTCGACTACGAGACAGCCCACCAGTACGAGATCTGGATCGAGGCGGCGGACTCCGACCGGCCGAGCCTCCGGAGCGTGATGCTGCTCACGATCAACGTCACCGACGCGAACGACAACGCGCCCGTCATGGAAAAGCTTATCTACAACGCAGAGATCATGGAGGAGGAGACCCCTCCGCAGTTCATCGTCAAGGTGAGCGCCAAGGACAGCGATTCCGGCGACAACGGCGAGATCACCTACCGCCTGGCGAACGACTTCGACGGAACCTTCGAGATGGACGCCGACAGCGGCGAGGTCTTCACCACCATGCGTCTGGACCGCGAGGACATAGCGGCCTACGAGCTGATCGTCGAGGCCGTGGACCAGGGAATGCCGCAGATGACCGGCAGCGCCAGCGTGATCATCACCGTGCTGGACAAGAACGACAATCCGCCGCGGTTCACCCGCCTCTTCAGCGTGAACGTCACGGAGAACGCGGAAATCGGCAGCTTCGTGATCAAGCTCACCTCGTCGGACCTCGATGTCGGGGCGAACGCCAACGCGACCTACAGCTTCACCGAAAACCCCGGCGAGAAGTTCATCATCGACCCGATCAGCGGCAACGTGACTGTGGCAGCGCATCTGGACCGGGAGCAGCAGGACGAGTACCTCCTGAAGGTGGCGGCCTTTGACGGCGCCTGGCGCTCGGAGACCCCACTGACGATCACAATCCAGGACCAGAACGACAACGCCCCGGAGTTCGAGCACAGCTACTACAGCTTCAACTTCCCCGAGCTGCAGCGATCGGTCGCGTTCGTGGGCCAAGTGATCGCCACCGATCGCGACAAGCAGGGACCGAATTCGGTGATCTCGTACTCGCTACAGCACCCGTCGGACCTTTTCACCATCGACCCGGCCACCGGCGAGATCTTCAGCAAGCGCACGATCAGGTACAAACACTCGCAGATCGAGGCGTCGCCCGAGAACATGTACTCCATGACAGTCCTGGCCACCGACAACGGCAAGCCGCCCATGTACTCCGAGTGCCTTGTGAACATCAACGTGGTGGACGCGAACAACAACCCACCGCGCTTCGAGAACCGAGGCTACCTCTCGCCGGTTCCGGAGGACGCCAGAGCGGGCCAGAAGATCGTCCAGGTCGTGGCCAAGGACGAGCTGGACTACGGCGTGAACGCCGAGATCGACTACTCGATCGTGGGCGGCAACGGCACCTCCCAGTTCCTCATCAACAAGCAGGACGGCTGGGTGTCGGTCTCGAAGCCCCTGGGCGTCCGACCGAACACCGCGTTCGCCCTGAAAATCAAGGCTGTCGATCGCGGCGTGCCCCCACAGACGGACGAGGTGACGGCCACGATCATCGTCACGGGAGAGAACCGCTACACGCCCGAGTTTACGGCGCTCAGCTACCAGGTTATCGTGCCCGAGAACGAGCCGATCGGCTCGACGATCCTCACCGTGAGCGCCTCCGACCGAGACGACGGTCCCAACGGAATGATCCGCTACTCGATTTCCGGCGGCAACGAGCGCAAGGAGTTCGCAGTGAACGCGGTCACGGGATCGGTGACGATCCTGCAGCCGCTGGACTACGACCTCATCCAGGAGTACCACCTGAACATCACCGCGGAGGACCTGGGCTTCAAGCCGAAGCTCGCGGTCGCCATGCTGACGGTCATCCTCACGGACATCAACGACAACGCCCCGGAGTTCAACCAGACCGAGTACCACGCCTACCTGGCCGAGAACCAACCACCAAACACGTTCGTCTTCAGCGCCCACGCGACGGACAAGGACTCGCCGAAGAACGCGATCATCCGGTACTCGATCACCGGCGGATCGGGCCGCGATCTCTTCAAGATCAACCCGAGCAGCGGCATGATCAACTCGACGACCAGCTTCGACTACGAGGAGAAGAAGGACTACATCCTGCAGGTGCTGGCCGTGAACCCGGACTCCACGATGCAGGGCATGGCCAAGATCGTGGTCCACATAACCGGCGTGAACGAG
Organism: Syritta pipiens; assembly: GCA_905187475.1. Taxonomy (NCBI): domain Eukaryota; kingdom Metazoa; phylum Arthropoda; class Insecta; order Diptera; family Syrphidae; genus Syritta; species Syritta pipiens. The sequence continues at coordinate 100,498,844 of LR994571.1, read as the reverse complement.
TTCTACCCGCAGTTCGTGCAGCCGGTCTTCCACTTCGACGTCTCCGAGTCTGCCGAGGTGGGCACCACAATCGGCTCCATCCAGGCCACCGACAAGGATGCGGGCGAGGACGGAAAGGTCTACTACCTCCTCGTGGGCTCCAGCAACGACAAGGGCTTCGCGATAAACGCCGAGACGGGCGTCATGTTCGTCTCGCGGAACCTCGATCGCGAGACCCAGAGCCGCGTCGTGCTCACCGTCATGGCGAAGAACTTCGGCGGGATCCGGGGCAACGACACGGACGAGGCGCAGGTGATCATCTCCATCCAGGACGGCAACGACCCTCCCGAGTTCCTCAGCCACCTCTACGAGGCCAGGATCTCCGAGGGAGCCCCGATCGGCACGAAGGTAGCCGTCGTCAAGGCGGTGGACAAGGACGTGCGCCCCCAGAACAACCAGTTCAGCTACTCGATCATCAACGGCAACGTGAACCAGGCCTTCAAGGTCGATCCCCAGAGCGGCCAGATCGAGACCGCGAAGACGCTCGACCGGGAAACCATCCCGACGTACAACCTGATCGTCGGGGCGATAGACACCGGCCTGCCGCCGCAAACCGGCACGGCGACGGTGAAGATCGACCTCCTGGACGTCAACGACAACGGGCCGATCTTCGACGCGAACGGAGTGATCGGCTACGTCTCCGAGAACGAGCCGCCGGGCACGTCGATCATGACGCTCTCGGCCAGCGATCCCGACCTGCCGCCCAACGGCGGACCCTTCACGTACTACCTCGTCGGCGGCAAGCACAAGTCCATGGTGAGCGTGGACAAGCACTCCGGGCTCATGAAGACCACGCGAAGCATCGACCGCGAGCTCACGCCGACGCTCGAGGTGATTGTCGAGGTCGAGGACAACGGAAAGCCACGCATGCGATCGCAGCACACGATCACGGTGAACATCCTCGACCAGAACGACAGCCCGTCGACGCCGCGGATGGTGCACGTCCTGCTGAACGTCTTCAACAACGAGATCCCGATCGGCAAGATCGCCGACGTCCACCCCAACGACCCGGACACCACCGGCGACTACAAGTGCCGCATCAAGCCGGACTCGCAGAGCAGCCCGCTCGGCATCCTGACCATCCCAAGCAAGTGCGACCTCCACACCACGCCCAAGACGTCCACGCACGGCTACTCCTACTCCGTGTCCGGCAACGACGGCAAGCACAGCGACGTCACGTCCACGGTCACCGTGGAGTTCCGCAGCTTCGACAACATCACCGTCGCCAACTCGATCACCCTCAACGTGGACAACATGACCGCCGAGGTCTTCCTGGCCAACTACTACCGCAGCTTCCTGGACATCCTGAAGGCCAGCACCGACCACGGCGACGAGTACAACCTCTACAGCATCCGGAACACCCTCAACCAGACCGGCTTCCAGGTGGCGCTCGCCCTGCAGACCTCCAGCCAGAGCTACCGCTCGCCGCGGTACATCGTCGAGCGGCTGACCAAGAAGCTCGAGACGATCGAGCGGCTGCTGCAGTCCGCCGGCCGCGTCATCATCGGATTCACGCCCTGCTCGAGCGCCAACACCTGCGACAACGGCGGCGTCTGCAGCGAGGACTTCCGCGTGCACGACGCCGGCCCGCTCAACATCGTCGACAGCCAGACGCTGATCTTCACGGCGCCGCTGGTGACGCACGACTTCGTCTGCAAGTGCCCCGACGGCTACACCGGCCGCCAGTGCGAGAAGCGCCAGGACCCCTGCTCGCCGAACCCGTGCCAGGCGAACGGCCAGTGCAGGCGCCAGGGCTACGACTTCCAGTGCACCTGCCCGCCGCACCGCGAGGGCAAATATTGCCAGCTGGAGCGCGGCGACGTCTGCTCCGGCAGCCCGTGCCGCAACGGCGGCTCTTGCCGCGAGAGCCCCGACGGCTCCTCGTTCTTCTGCCTCTGCCGGCCCGGCTACCGCGGCAACCAGTGCGAGCACATCGCGGACTCGTGCAGGCCCAACCCGTGCCTGCACGGCGGACTCTGCGTCGCCCTCAAGCCCGGCTACAAGTGCAGCTGCGTGGGCGGCCGCTACGGCAGGCACTGCGAGAAGACGACCTTCGGCTTCGAGGAGCTCTCCTACATGGCGTTCCCGCCGCTGGACGCGGCCACCAACGACATCTCCATCATCTTCGCCACCACGAAACCCGACGCGCTGCTCCTCTACAACTACGGCATCCAGAGCGGCGGCCGGTCCGACTTCGTCGCCATCGAGGTCGTCAAGGGCAAGGCCCTGTTCTCGTTCGGAGGCGCCCGGACAGCCATCACGACGGTCGTCGTGGGCAGCGGCACCAAGAACACGCTGGCGAACGGAAAGTGGCACAAGGTGACCGCCACGCGCAACGGCCGCGTCATGTCCCTCAGCGTGGCCAAGTGCACCGACAACGGCGACGTCTGCGAGGACTGCCGACCCGGAGACTCCTCCTGCTACGCCGACGACGTCGGTCCCACTGGGTAAGTCTCACGAAAGCCCTTTAGGCCGCTAACAGCTCATGACTCTCTCTTTTTACAGAACTCTCAACTTCAACAAGCAGCCGCTGCTCATCGGCGGCCTGTCCACGGCGGACCCGGTCCTGGAACGCCCCGGCCAAATCCACACCGACGACCTGGTGGGCTGCGTGCACAGCGTCTCGATCAACGGGCGGCCGCTGAACATGAGCAGTCCGCTGAAGCAGCAGGGCGTCACGTCGACGTGCAACCGCAGCAACAACGGCGGCCCGTGCCAACAAGGCCTGCCCTCCGACCCGGCGCTGTCGCTCTGCGGCTCCTTCGGCGTCTGCATGGACCGCTGGCACACGGCCATGTGCCAGTGCGGAGCGAATCTCCTCTCACCCGACTGCTACAGCTCCCTGGAGCCGATCTCGATCAGCGACGGCGGCTTCGTAGAGTTCAAGATCTCGGAGAAGCACCGGCGCATGCAGCTGCTGGACAACCTCTACGGCGGCAACAACGTGTGGACCTACGACGTGGAGTCCCGCCGGCGCCGCTTCACCGTCAACAGCGACAACATCACGTCCCAGGCGCAGACAGAGGACCCGCCGAAGACGCTAAGCCTGCTCTTCCGCACCGCCCAGACGAACGGGATCGTCCTCTTCGCCGCGACCAACAAGCACTACACGTCAGTCGAGCTGAGGGCGGGCAAGCTCATGTACAGCTCGCGACAAGGAACCTCCGTCAACATGACGGTCCACGAGCCGGACAGCCTCGCGGACGGCAAGTGGCACAACCTCACGCTGCACGCGTCGAACCGCGTGCTTCGCATCCTGATCGACGGCCGGAAGGTGGGCGACGAGCTCGACTCAGCCGGCGTCCACGACTTCCTCGACCCGTACCTGACGGTGCTCTCCGTGGGCGGCGTCCGGCGGGAGTACCTGCAGCAGGAGACGATGCCGGCTAGCTTCGAGGGCTGCCTGGCGAACTTCACCATCAACAACGAGGTGCAGCCGTTCAACGGCTCGGGCAGCGTGTTCAGCGAGGTGCTGACGCGCGGCAAGGTCTTCCAGGGCTGCCACGGCGTCCTGGGCATCGGCGCGGCGCAAGTAGCCGACCCACTCAGCATCGGCATCACCCTGGTCATCGTGTTCTTCGTGATCCTCCTGGTGGCGATCCTGGTGTCCTTCGTGGTGTTCCGCTTCCGGAAGCAGCAGAAGGAGAAGAGCGGCGGTCCCGGCGGCGCGCCGGGCCTGCAGAGCAAGCAGAACGGCGGGTCGACGATGCTCGGCAGCTCCGGCATCGGCGGCAACAACGGCGACTGCGTCATGGCTCGCGGGCTACACTCGAACGACCCCAGCGTGGGCTACCACGGCGACAACGGCGACCTCATCCGCGGCGTCGGCGGCCACCACATGGTCGGCCCCGAGCTCATTTCGAAGAAGTACAAAGAGCGGGAGATCGGCCCCGGCGAGCACCAGCGGCCACAGCGCCCGGACATCATCGAGCGCGAGGTCGTGAGCAAGAGCCCGCCGCTGCGGGAAGAGCACCACCCGCCGATCCCGCCGCCCAGCCAATCGCACCACCCGCACGACCACCCCGGGTCGGTGGACCTGGGCTCCGAGTTCCCCGAGCACTACGACCTGGAGAACGCCAGCTCCATAGCCCCGTCGGACATTGACATCGTGTACCACTACAAGGGCTACCGGGAGGCCGGTGGGGTGCGAAAGTACAAGGCGACCCCGCCACCCGTCGCCTCGTACACGCACCACAAGCACCAGGCGTCGCCGGCCCAGCAGCAGCACCGGCACTCGCCGCACCACGGAGGCCCGTACGCACCGAGAGTTCCGCCCCAAGCTAGTCAACCACCGCCATCCAGCACTCCGCGCCCTCACCAGAGCACTCCGCTCGCCCGGCTGTCGCCCAGCTCCGAGCTGAGCTCGCAGCAGCCGCGCATCCTCACGCTGCACGACATTTCCGGGAAGCCACTGCAGAGCGCCCTCCTCGCGACCACCTCCAGCTCGGGCGGCGTGGGCAAGGACGCCCTCCACAGCAACAGCGAGCGCAGCCTCAACAGCCCGGTGATGTCGCAGCTTTCCGGGCAGAGCTCGAGCGCGAGCCGGCAGAAGCCCGTGGTGCCGCCCCAGTCACCGCCGCAGGCCCCAATGGGGCTCACCGCCGAGGAGATCGAGCGCCTGAACGTGCGCCCACGCACATCGAGCCTCGTCTCCACGCTCGACGCGGTCTCCAGCAGCAGCGAGGCACCCCGGGTGCCCGGGGGCGGCCACCACCTCTCGCTCGGCGTCCACCACTCAGCCGACGTCGACGCGCACAGTTCCACATCGACAGACGAGAGCGGGAACGACAGCTTCACGTGCTCCGAGATCGAGTACGACAACAACAGCATCAGCGGCGATAAGTACACGAAGAGCGGCGGCGAAGAGGACCGCCGTGGCAACGAAAGCGTCACAAACTCAAACAAAGCTCCGCCAATGCCACCGCCCTCGTATGATGGCTTCGATTCTTCGTTCCGAGGCTCCCTCAGTACTCTAGTCGCCTCCGACGATGATCTATCCACGCACATGGGCGGCATCTACCGCCAGCCGAACGGCGCCGCCTCCCCGTCCACCACAACCCTCGGGTGGGACTACCTCCTCAACTGGGGGCCGAACTTCGAAAGTCTGATGGGCGTGTTCAAGGACATCGCCGAGCTGCCCGACTCCGTCGGCGAGCACCATCCCCCATCGCTTAGGATACCAGCCAGTGTACAAAAAGCCTCCGAGGAGTACGTGTAGATGTAGATGTCCTGCCATCGAAACCCTCATCGTCTGTATATATCTAGCTCTCCGGAGAACTCTAACACTTGTATTATTTTAGGATAAGGCCAACTCGACTTAGACTAGCTAAAAACTCAAATCACTGTCCCGTTCTTTTCACTTTTTGGGCTTCCAACGTCACACACAATTCAATCTACACCCCCATCCCGTTTCTATAGACATAGTTAAAAGTTATTTGTGAGTCACCTTGTATCAAGGTTCAAATCCTAAATACAATAATCCATACAAAACACACACCAAGGTTTGTGCATCTGCTAAGGTTAACTGCAATCACAATTTTCCTTCCACATGGAAAATATCTAACACCTCATTACAGTTAGTTTTTAAGAGTTTAAACATTTTTTTTTTGTGTCAGACTAAAATTTCCCGTGTGCTATATTAACTATAAAACAAAAAAAAAATCGAATAAAAAATCTTGCCATAAAGATTTACACACTGAATGTAATTTTCTTTGTTTTAATTTCAATTAAAAAACAAAAATTAATTTGCAAACTAACTTGTCTAACATTTTGAAGACAAAAGTAACTGATGTTAAGATTATTTTAAGAGAGATAATTGTAGAAAGTTAGTTTTCATAGCTCGTAAGTAGTTCACTATAAAATTAAAAACAAAAAGAAAAACGAAAACGCGTATTTTCTTTCGAGGAAATGCCATCTTTAATTTTGTTTACGTAATCCTGAAGCCTGAGTCTTACACTTAAAACAAAAACTTAAGCGAAAAAAAGATGTGGTAAATAAATTTAGAATTAAAAATTAATGGAAAATGATTTTTGTAAAAATCAAAATTTTTTTTACTCACTAAGATTTTTGTGTTTTTTTTTTTTCTTAAGAATATCTTAACTTTAGATTTAGTAAATGAAAATGATTAGAAAATAAATGTTTTTATACGAAAAATAATTAAAATTAAACGTTTTTTTATTTGTTTTATGTTCCTCTAGGTGAATTTATGCTGCGAAAAGTCTTCTTTGATTGTTTTAAAATAAAGGGTGATTTTTTTAGCTATTATCTTTTTGGCAACACTGGTTTAAACAGCTGACGCACGTTTCGTGTTTTGTTTCACTGTCAAACATCTTCAGTTTGGTCTAAAATTTAACCATGAATCGTCTTACAAACGAACAACGCTTGCAAATTATTGAATTTTATTATCAAAATGCGTGCTCTGTTAAGAAAGTGTTCAGCGACGAAGCTCATTTTTGGCTCACTGGGTACGTAAATAAGCAGAATTGTCGATTTTGGAGTGAATATCAGCCAGAAGCATTACAAGAGCTACCAATGCATCCAGAAAAAGACACAGTTTGGTGCGGCTTATGGGGCGGCATCATTGGACCGTACTTCTTCAAAGATGATGCGAATCGTAACGTAACTGTGAATGGTGAGCGCTACAGTGAGATGATATCCAACTTTTTTTTGTCCAAAATGCAAGAGCTTGACTTGCATGACATGCGGTTTCAACAAGACGGTGCCACATGCCACACAGCACGCGCAACAATGGACTTATTGAGAGGCGAGTTCGTTGAACATTTTATTTCACGTTCGGGACCGGCCAATTGGCCACCGAGATCGTGCGATTTAACCCCTTTAGATTATTTTTTGTGGGGCTATGTTAAAGCTCATGTCTATACAGACAAGCCCGCTTCAATTGACGCATTGGAAGACAACATTGAAGCATTTATTCGTGAGATACCGGCCGAAATGTTGGAAAGAGTATGCCAAAATTGGACTAAGCGGATGGACCATTTGAGGCGCAGTCAAGGTCAACATTTGCATGAATTAATCTTCAAACATTAAATTATATGGACCGTACTATCGATTCAAATAAAGATTTCATGTATTTTTCTGAATTTTATGTGTTAAACTTTCCTATAGCTCTTAAAAAATCACCCTTTATGATTGTCGAATGAAGAATTGTTTTCATTTAAAATAGTTGTGAGCGGAAGGCTCTTGCTGCTAGGGCTCTTTCTCAATTTGTTTGACATAAAGTTTTTAATCTTTCGTCAATTTTTAATAATAATAATGATAATAACGGCGTTGTGAAGCGAGATAGCTTTCACTTGAATTAGAGTACTTTGAATTGAAACAAACTTGCAGACGCATGCTTTCACTTTTGAATCATGTGATTCGATTCTGTTCTACTTCATTAATTATCGTCATTTTTAAATCAGAAGTCAAATTTTACCTTCATTTATCTTAAGCCCTTCTACTGAATTTGCTGTTTTGGTGTTATTCAATAATTCTGAAGCGAACAGAAACGTGTTTTTTTGTAAACATTTAAATAAGTTCAGCCAGATACTAAAATCGTGTTGCAGAGCAAACTGTTTACACAAAGTACAAACGAATACAAAACTATTCGCTACTGAACATTGGGCAACTGATTTACTACCTAAATGTCTAATTGTGGTTCAAATTTTTTTTCAAGCCTAAAATTGAAGTGAGAGTCTATAAAAAGACCCATTTACTTTTCAAATTATTGATTGGAATTGGTTTATTATAATTTTTGTTCGTTTAAACCTAGTCTTTCTAGATGAAGTAGATAGCAAACAATGATGCGGCTGATGTTTGTTACAATAAAACATATTTAACATTTTTTTCATTTCTACGTAGTGTTTTCTTTGTACCACACATTCACACTTATACAAAATGAATAAGTGTGAATGTGAATGCTTTTCAAAATTTTGTAAAAGCTTAAAACTAAAACCGTGACCCAATGCCGCGGTCGAAATAGCGTACATTATTCCACAAGACCTCGTGCAGATAATCACCCTTATTCCGATAGTCGTTTTTTCGTAAACGCCGACTGTCGTTTTAGTGTCGTGTCGTTGTTTTATTGGTATTCCGTAACTCAAACGTCGGCGCATTTTTCGCTCTTACATTCCACAATACGATCCACCAAAAGAGCTAACATTTGATATATCAAATTGTTTGAAATTTGAATATGAATATAAATAGTGTAGCAAGTTATTTTTGTTGGAGCAGCAGTGACGACGTAGAACATGAAAGACAAAAAAAGATTTGATTCTTCAAAGGAGATGGATTCGATATAAAACGAGTCCTTTTGATTTGCCTGACACAAAGAATGTTTTATATTTAATTGAAATATTAGGTTGTCAAATATCTCCCTTCCGCCTTTTTGTCTTTTGAATTTTCTGGCTATGTACAAAGCGCTACAGAGCTCGTAGTGCTTTGTAAATAGCCGGAAAATTCAAAAGACAAAAAAGCGGAGGGAAGATATTTGACAACCTAATATAACTATAAAATCTTACATTTTTCTTTGTCGTGAACACTTTTCTCGGCGACAGATTTTGGCGTTTTGACGGACATTTTTAGTATAGAAACGACTACCGGAATACAAAAAAAAACGTTCCACAAGAGAGAATCGACATATTGCCGTTTATTTGGCGTTGACCGTCTTGCGTACTACGAAATTCACACTGTCGCTTTTCTATTGGCGTTGAACGACTATCGGAATAAGGTTGAACACTTAAGGTATTACGTTAACGAATTACTTTAACACTGGTGTATCTTTACGGTGACCATCCGTTGAGTATTATAATGAACTGTTCACTATTTGAAAAAGAGGTTCATTGCGAATTATTTGGTATTCAAAAACATGAAGACATTCATTATTTCAAAAGCTATTCATTGTTAGTTTAGTATTTTATTTAATATTGCTTAAACAAAAACGAAAGTACCCTGATCTATTGATTGTTCAAAAACGATAATGTGGTACAATTCTTTCATAAATTTTAAGAACATTTATAAATTTGTTAAATTTTGTCTTACGGTATCGAATGCTCTATCAGAAAGTTTTGTTTTTTCAGCCAAAAATAATGCTTGAACAAATAAAAAGCAGATCAATGAAATAAACTTTACTTCATAAATTCCCCTATGAAATGACCTCACGAGAGAGAAGATAAACTCTAATAAACACGTTGAATGCCATGGTGACCCGCAATTAGCTTATGGAGTGGCGTTCAACGTGTCAACTGTGGACAATATTTTTTCTTTTCACATTATTTGGAACTTGAAAATATGGTCACCGTATGTATCTATCTTACGCAAATATCAGTATGCAAATGAATCAAGTTTCTTAATAAAAATAAATTTAGTTTAGTCCACAAAAGTCCCGAAAAAAACGTGTGCAAAAATCACAACTCGCAGTCATTTATCAGAACAGAAATACCATGCCTTGCTGTTATTGCCACTGAAATACCTTTCAGTTGCTGGCAAACAAAGTATTCTATACCACAAAGCCACGCCTATTACATGAACAACCAAAAGCATTTGTCAAACAAGCGGACGTATTATGATACATTGACTACTCAACCAACAAATGAAAATAAAGTAAAAGTGACCACTCAGAAGTCGTTTTATCAGTGTAAACCGAGCGATCATCGACGACATGCTGATTATGCGCCAAAGACGCCAAACAACAGTCAAAACCTCACGCTGCAGATAAAACGATATTCCTCGTCATCGCGGGTGCATATTCTTTCAGATTGCTCTAAAAGTAAATGAAGACTGACTACAGAAATGATCCTGTGAAGTATAGTCTTAACTTTTCCGTCTGCACGGTTTGTTATTTATAATTTTATTTTGCAGATACAGACTGTGAACTATAAGATTCGAATCAAGCACAATCCATTCGTTGCTGTGACGTCATTCCACAAACACTCCACCACGTGCTAGCGCAGAAGCGATGGAAATACAAGTTGTGTTGAGTTGAATTGAATTCCGTGGTATACTTTCGTGCGGAATGTCAGAACAAAAATTATACCTGCTCTGCTGTTGTAAAATTGAGAGGACAAGTGTTTTCTAGATTCTTTGCACGAAACTTTCTTGTTATCTATTTTATTTAATTTAGATAGTCCCAACTTTTTGGAAGTGCCAATAAAATAAGAAATGCTTGAGTTGTCAGTTGAAATGACAATGAAAATTGAATTAAATGATGACTGATGCGGTAGACTGGACTGGTGGCAGATAGATAGGTGCGAGTTAATTGACTTTGTCAGTTTTGATAAAATTATGAAAATTTTATTATTGATAGACGTTTTGTGGAGCATTGAAGCCTCGTCCTAAATTATTGAACTACAATCCCCCGTCAATTTACCAGTAATTTTCGTAATTCGCATATTGACGTTTTATCGTTTTTGGCCAAAAGCTCCAAAAGTATTGGGGCTAGAAAGCTGAAATTCGTTTATTTAATGCACTCATGGAAGCGGTTTTTTGTATTTTTTTCAGATTTTTTAGCGAAGCGGCGTGGAAATTACAGGGCGCATTGGCTTTTCGAATTTTTACAGAACCATAACAATGGTTATCGTGAGTCTACCTTAAAAGACAGACATATGCCATCGCCGACTTTTTTTTAGAACTTTTTGAGACGATCAATTCCCCAGTACATTGTTTTTTCGTATCTATATCTGTTTAGACAGCACCCGCTTTAGAAGCTGTTTTCGACTTTATTTACATATCTCAATATGCCGTTCACTTGTTGTGCCAAAATGTCTATAAAATATAGTCTATACCCATAATAGATACTCAACAATACTACTGGTGAAATCCGCATGGAAATCCTTTCAGTAGTTCCTGAGATTAGACTCCCCAAACATTTTTTTTGACTTTGTTGTTTTATAATATTTATAGATAGTACTACGGTAAAAAAAATGTTATTTGGCTGCTTGGTTAATGGCTGCTCACCCTAACCTGCTTTATAAATATCCGGAAATTCGAACCACAGCCAATTATGCCGTTTAGAACTATTTTACGAACAGATTTATTAAAAGTATCCTCGCCACGCGTGGTATAACTCGAGCTGTAAAGAGGCCAGCAGGCTCAGAGATCTCAGCTTCCGCCATCTCCTCTGAGGAAAACCGAAATAACTTTGAACGAGACCAAAATGACTGCAATGCACACATCTGATGTGCTAAATTTTCACATAAACAAAAGTTGGTCCGTTGAGATCTACGTGCACGAATGCGAAAGTGGATTTGTCCCATGAAACTATTTACGGGCTGAAGTACAGACGGGGACAAAGTGCAATCTGCGAGCGTTGAGCTAGCTACAAAATGCGTAACAAGCAGATTGGCTGTATTTAAAGAGTTGGCAGCTGAAATGTCATTGTAAATGAGTGTCGGAATGGATGACGAGTCTGCATTCTTAATGTTTTCACGAATTACACAAATCTTATACTTATACTTCTTAAAAGGTGTTCTTCTTCGCTGTCAAAACCATTGCGTAAGCTATTCCATCTATCCCAATCTTCTGGACTCTTCCCGAGCAAATGAAGAACAGCATTTGTCCCTTCATCAGCCTCCGCAAGCTTGTTTTCGGACGTACAGTAAAGTTTAGAGACTCCTTTTTTAGCCATATCACGCAAATATGAAATGCTCTTTCCAACTTAATTTTTCAACCTCAAACCCTTCTGTACCTTCGGTTCGTGCTGTGTTTTAAAAAAGACACTGGGTAGCTCCGAACCTTTATCTTGCGCTAAACATAAAAAAAAGCCAACAACAGCTGCACTGACATATCCATCTGTTATCGACAGTTAGACAATTGCATTTAAGATATAGAGAATTTAAGGAGGAACAACTGAAAGCCAATGTCAACAAAGTGCAATGAACAATGCCTAAAAACACAAGGTCGAGGTCGGTGACAAAGCTTGTGGATCATTAGCACAGGCTTACAGACAACAGCAGCTAAATAAACCAAAAACGGCTATAAAAACTGATGAATTTGTTTTAGCGAGCTCAGTTTTAAAGTAACCGAGAGTATGTGAAGGCAGAAATATACTTTGCGTTCAGAATTTTCTTATAAAGTAGAATAATAAATAATTTTGTGATGAGCCGCGGTAACCAGTGATAATTTTATTCTAATTATTATATTATCTTGAAGTTTATAACAAGAATCGAATTTAATTTGTTTTGTTTCCACTTCCGAAACTTCAGTCAAGTGTTACGTGCAAAATTATTCGGATTCTAGAACTTATAAAAAATTAAATTAACAATTTTTTTTTGACTAACAGAACATGATTTCTGTAAAGTATATAGGTTCGTATAGCTTTCATTAATTATGTGTTTAAAAATTTAATTATTTTAAATTGTAGGTATTACCTTGCTCTTCATACTACATTTGGTAGACTTATCCACGTCGCAAAACTGTCTAGCGCTTCAAATTCTTGACCCAGAAGCAACTTATTACATTTTTTCTACTAATTATTCTGACATATTAACGGAATCGAGTTGTGTTTGGGAAGCTACCATCCGTCCAGGATACGAAATAATTCTTAACTGCAGCGTTGAGATCAATACAAATGTAATTCTAGTGTCAGTTCATGGTATTCGATGTTCATCCTTATAATTATTAGGAAGACGGAGACTGCAGTACTGGATCTTTGTCTATTAGGTCTGGTAAGAATCCAACATCTCTCGAAATTTTTTGTAGGAGTGTTAAGTTTATTCGTACGGCTCATAAAATGATGATAATTGTTTTTGAAATACGAGAAAATGGGAGTGGTCGTTTCGCGTGTACCATGACATCTCAGAAACGATCTGAATGGTATCGGTCGTTAAATTCAAAAATCGTCCGGGGCGAAAATGCGAAACTTGGTGAATTTCCATCTACGGTTGGTATAGTCGATGTTAGTAAAGGCAGAGAAATATACTGTGGTGGGACTATAAGTAAGTTGATATAAACACACAATCCTATCGAAAGGTGACTTCTTTCCGTTTCAGTCAGTAAGAATTTGGTTTTATCAGCAAGTCATTGTTTTTACAATTCAAATCCAAATAACCTGGAAGTTATGGTGGGAATAACTAAAGTGCCTGGTCCTTCAGGCTTAACAGAGTTGTACGGAGTAGAAAGCATTATTTCCCACCCAGACTATGCAGAAGGAAAGAACGATATAGCACTTTTGAAATTGACGTCATCTCTAAGTTGGTCGCCAAGAGTCGGACCAGCATGTTTACCACTTAATTTTGAGTACACTTGCTTTAACTAATCAATTCTTTTTAACTTAACCTCAACTCTCTTGTTGTTTTAGTTTTGATGGCGAACTAGTAAGCCTTGTAGGCTGGAGCTATAATTCTAGTTCAGCTAATACCCTACAAAGTACACTGGTTGGTGTTATATCGAATGATATGTGCAAGCAGTACTATCCTGAATTACACGAGAATAATCTTTGCACAGAAGGAGATCATACTGATGCTTGTGAGTTTGGTGACGGTGGACCAGTAATTTATGACAACGGGAGGCAGTTCGTCGTGGGAGTCATAAACTTTGGCAATAAATGTGTCGGTGTTACTCAAAGTACCAGAGTCGCTCTGTATTTGGATTGGATAAAAAGTGTAATCATTGGCGAAGAATTTTGTATTACATGACTTTCAAAGTTTCTGTAAATACCAAATGAAAAAAAAAACATTAATTATTGCAACAGTTATGTAAATTAAATACATTAATAAAAGCAATAGATATAAAGGTATTCTTTAACCTAAGATTTTGGGTACGCTCAGTGGAAGAATCCTAACCTATAAAATCCTATGATTGCCACTACCACCGTAGTACTATCTATAAATATTATAAAACAAAGTCTAAAAAAATGTTTGGGGAGTCTAATCTCAGGAACTACTGAAAGGATTTCCATGCGGTTTTCACCAGTAGTATTGTTGAGTATCTATTATGGGTATAGACTATATTTTATAGACATTTTGGCACAACAAGTGAACGGCATATTGAGATATGTAAATAAAGTCGAGGACTGTTAAGCTTCTAAAGAGGGTGCTGTCTAAACAGTTATAGATACGAAAAAACAATGTACTGGGGAATTGATCGTCTCAAAAAGTTCTAAAAAAAAAGTCGGCGATGGTATATGTCTGTCTTTTAAGGTAGACTCACGATAACCATTGTTATGGTTCTGTAAAAATCGAAAAGCCAATGCGCCCTGTAATTTCCACGCCGCTTCGCTAAAAAATCTGAAAAAAATACAAAAAACCGCTTCCATGAGTGCATTAAATAAACGAATTTCAGCTTTCTAGCCCCAATACTTTTGGAGCTTTTGGCCAAAAACGATAAAACGTCAATATGCGAATTACGAAAATTACTGGTAAATTGACGGGGGATTGTAGTTCAATAATTTAGGACGAGGCTTCAATGCTCCACAAAACGTCTATCAATAATAAAATTTTCATAATTTTATCAAAACTGACAAAGTCAATTAACTCGCACCTATCTATCTGCCACCAGTCCAGTCTACCGCATCAGTCATCATTTAATTCAATTTTCATTGTCATTTCAACTGACAACTCAAGCATTTCTTATTTTATTGGCACTTCCAAAAAGTTGGGACTATCTAAATTAAATAAAATAGATAACAAGAAAGTTTCGTGCAAAGAATCTAGAAAACACTTGTCCTCTCAATTTTACAACAGCAGAGCAGGTATAATTTTTGTTCTGACATTCCGCACGAAAGTATACCACGGAATTCAATTCAACTCAACACAACTTGTATTTCCATCGCTTCTGCGCTAGCACGTGGTGGAGTGTTTGTGGAATGACGTCACAGCAACGAATGGATTGTGCTTGATTCGAATCTTATAGTTCACAGTCTGTATCTGCAAAATAAAATTATAAATAACAAACCGTGCAGACGGAAAAGTTAAGACTATACTTCACAGGATCATTTCTGTAGTCAGTCTTCATTTACTTTTAGAGCAATCTGAAAGAATATGCACCCGCGATGACGAGGAATATCGTTTTATCTGCAGCGTGAGGTTTTGACTGTTGTTTGGCGTCTTTGGCGCATAATCAGCATGTCGTCGATGATCGCTCGGTTTACACTGATAAAACGACTTCTGAGTGGTCACTTTTACTTTATTTTCATTTGTTGGTTGAGTAGTCAATGTATCATAATACGTCCGCTTGTTTGACAAATGCTTTTGGTTGTTCATGTAATAGGCGTGGCTTTGTGGTATAGAATACTTTGTTTGCCAGCAACTGAAAGGTATTTCAGTGGCAATAACAGCAAGGCATGGTATTTCTGTTCTGATAAATGACTGTGAGTTGTGATTTTTGCACACGTTTTTTTCGGGAATTTTGTGGACTAAATTAAATTTATTTTTATTAAGAAACTTGATTCATTTGCATACTGATATTTGCGTAAGATAGATACATACGGTGACCATATTTTCAAGTTCCAAATAATGTGAAAAGAAAAAAAATTGTCCACAGTTGACACGTTGAACGCCACTCCATAAGCTAATTGCGGGTCACCATGGCATTCAACGTGTTTATTAGAGTTTATCTTCTCTCTCTCGAGGTCATTTCATAGGGGAATTTATGAAGTAAAGTTTATTTGATTTGATATGATCTGCTTTTTATTTGTCCAAGCATTATTTTTGGCTGAAAAAACAAAACTTTCTGATAGAGCATTCGATACCGTAAGACAAAATTTAACAAATTTATAAATGTTCTTAAAATTTATGAAAGAATTGCACTACATTAAATATGCAAAATTAAAAAAAAGATTTAAAATCATTTTTTGTTGGACAAGTATAAATTGACACATATTACTGCACACACTTGGTACTTCATATTTTTTGTATAATTCTTTAGTATTTTTCTTTCTTTCTTACCATGTTTTGATATATTCTCTACGATTTTGTAGTTATGCTTTTTTGTTTCCTTTTTAAATGTTATATTTAGAATTTGTTTTTTGCTAAATACTCTTATGTATACTGTAAGACGTAAGCAAAAGAAAAGCGGAAGTGCACCACAAAATCGCGCATAGGACTTTGAAAAATTTATGGATGCGCAGGAAACCACGCTTTTAATTACATATTCCAAATAAAAACACACTCTTGTCTATGAATTCAAAAATGATTTCAAATGAACAGCTGACTTTGACAGAGCCAAGACAATTTTTGTTTTATCGTAGACAAAAATTTGAAATGGATTCGAAAATTCGAATTCACACGGATTGCAGAACGCCAAATTTCATTTCGAATGGAATTGAAATTCGTTTTGAATCCACTTTCACTCGAAATACAGAACAAGGGCGTTTGAATCTATCACAGAATTAAAAGATCTTATTGTGATACCATATTTTCAAAAAAATAAACTAAAAAAGAAACTAACTAAACATTGTCATTTTTAAACATTCAATAAACTAGGGCATTGTCATTTTGTTGAAAAAAATTTGATTTTCGTTTTTGTTTCTACAATATTCAATAAAAAACTGAACTAATAATGAATAAGTTTTGAAATAATGAATGTCTTTATGTTTTTGAATACAAAGTAATTCACAATGAAACTTCTTCAAATAATGAACACTTCATTATAATACTCAACGGATGGTCACCGTAGTCACAGCTGTCAAAATAATAGCAGTGAATAGCAATAATAGTGTGAGAGAATATTTTTTTCTTGGATACTTTGGGAATGTTCTTCTACTCTAAAACAATAACTGAAAGGAGTAAACGATTTTTCAATTACTCCAATCAGTAGCATGATATTACTCAAGTTGCAAAAAGATATCGTTCACAAAGCAGCACTGCTATTATTTTGACGGCAACTGTATATAAGATACTCAGCTTTCCAGCTGCAAAGCCCCCTCGCCCGTGTTGTCTGAGCAGCGACGTTTATCATAAGGGCTCGTTTTCGTAGATTTCAAGTAACTTAAAAATGTGGAAGTTGTGCAGTGATTAGATAAAAACTCAAAGATGAAGTTGCTTTAGCTTTGTTTCTTTTTTTATTCTTTCAAATCATGTAAATAATACGATTTTCCAGATAAAACGTTGTAGAGAGGTTGGTTGGCTGTGCGAGTTCTGTTGGTGTCACACAGCGATAACTCTTAGAGCGCAGCCAGATGGGAAAATGCAGTGACTAAACTAAAACCAAATAAAATGTGAATCATAAACTTTTTGTTTTAAGTATTTTATTCATAGTGATACGTCAACGAAGTCTTTCGCAATATTTGATACTTGTAGCTCATTGTGGGCGCCGTGGCTTAATCGTTAGTGCGTCGGACTGTTAAGCGAGAGAACCTGGGTTCGAATCCGGCTCGGGGAAATAACACCACAAACATTTTTCACGGCCCCACCTCCAGCGAACGACTGACAACCCTCCTGGAGTACTTACTTCTGTCATGGAAAGCTTTCGCAATTCGCCGTTCGGGATCGGCATTAAAACAGTAGGTCCCCTCCACATGTGTCAAAAATATATCGCGCACAACACAGTGGAGGCGCGAAGAAGCTAGGCTCTGGCCCTGTATGGGCTGTTACGCCGACTATTTATTTATTTTGTAGCTCATTAAAACTGGAAACGATTTAAAGGTCTTAGTTTTATTAGGCAAACCTCAAAATATTCTGAATTGATTACTTTGCGGACTCTGCGAATTTTAGAATTGTATTGTAAGCAATAAAACACCAAGGCAGTGGTTCAACTGTTATCAAATTTTTTTGTCATTTGCATTTCCTTAGTAGCTACGAGATTGTATGTCTTAATAAAGTTTAACAAAAAATCAAGAAGAAAAAATCACAAAGAAATATAAATGAATTGAATACAAAGCCAAAAGCTTCGTTATGCAGTTGAGGGGAAAGTTAATCAGCCATTTGTTTTCGTATTGCATTTTTCTGAAAGTCTCTTAATTTATTGGACCCATTTATTCTTGAGAAAACATCTTCAGCTTATTCTAAATTTTTGGTGAAAAATTAAATGGTTTGTTCATCATCATCATCATCTTCTTAGCCCGCATGTTCCACTAAAGGGGTTGCGGGGGCAGTGCACGCAAAAGAGATCTCCAGGCATCCCGATCCTCCGCCGCCGACTCTAACTCCTCGGCGGGTATGCCCAAGTGTAACCAGGCGAGCTTTTGGACTTGGTCCAACCATCTCATCCTGGGTCTACCGAGCGGTCGCCTACCTAACGGAGTCGCATTCAAGGCACGCCTCGGAAGTCGTACTGCAGGGGACATTCGTGCCACGTGGCCATACCTTCGAAGTATGGATCTTTCCGTTCGGAGAAGAAGCTGCTCAACGTTTAGCTCTCCCCGTACTGTCGTGTTCCTCAGCCTATCTCGGCGAGTAACTCCTACAACAGCACGCAGAAATCTCATCTCGGTAGCTTGTATTCGCGATCTTATTCTTTCGGTCATTACCCAAATCTCATGACCATAGGTGAGAGTTGGAACAAATACCGAATTGAACACCGATAACTTGGCCTTCACCCCAAGCTCGGCCTTCCTGATGACAGACCTTCCAAGCTGTTTCAAAATTGACCCAGCTTGTCCAATCCTACAGGAAAGCTCAGTATTGCTCCTCCCATCACTCGTGAAAAAGACCCCGAGATACTTAAACTTCTCCACCTTGTTCAATGGAACTCCGCTGACCTGCAGAGTGCATTGCACAGGCGTTCTAGAAATAACCATCACCTCGGATTTGTCCACGTTAACCTTCATCCCAGCATCAGTACAGACGGCCACAAACCTATCTAGCGCACGCTGGAGTTTCGTCTGTGAGGATGTGAGGATAACTAAGTCATCTGCAAAAAGCAGGTTACTTACCCTCAGCAGGTGACTTACCCTCAGCTCCCCCAATGTAAATGGTTTGTTTGTTTTTTTTTCTTTCACAGCTAACACAGATCTTCATCAACATGGTTTAAAAGATTGTTTATAATTCTAAACGATTATTCTTTGAAATTCACTTAACTAGCTTCCTGCTTGTTTTCTTACAACTTTCTTAGGCTTCTCTCACACTTCATGGTCATTTGAACCAATACTTGAGGCTTTCCAAATTGTTTCCCTGTGTCGAAGGAAATCATAATTTTGGAGTCTTAAAACTCAAACTTTATAATTCTCTTTAATCGTCCTTACAAGTCAATAAACCACATTATCGCACACATAACAATTGTTCGTTACTACGAATTTTCTGGTTAAAACGAACCACCAGACCCGGAAACCCAAATCCGGATGAATATTAAAATGATTTAGTGGAATCTATAAAAAAAAAAACTCAAATTTAGACATAACATAATTCAGAATTGAATTCATTAGCAGAAAATAAAACTCACATAAACCCCGAGGCACCACAAATCTTATCCTTGCTCTAATCTCTCCCCGATCATTAACCGAAAATTACTCACTTTCAACGATAGCCGACCACCCCCAACCGCCGCAAGACCAAGGTGCACGAAACACAAGAAATCGAGCTCCTTCACACACTTTCGCAGGCGTCTTACTTTCACTTCAACAACTTTCGCCAGCGGGAACATTGAAATTCATAATGCTGCTGTTATCAGCCGAACCAGGTCATCTGGAACGCGCACACATGCCAAAGACCCAAGAGCCAAGACCCTAAACCGTAGACCACAAGCAACAGGGCATCCGATGGAATCGGATCCACATGTGAGTCGAACGGAGGTCCTGCGCACGACTGTCCACGAAAGCTCTGCGATTACCGATTCGCGGTGGTCATGCACTGGCTACAAAAAGCTTGGGAATCCTCACCACCAAGTCAGTCATGAGTTTTGCCCAATCCGGTTCGGTCATTACGGCAGTCTTCACCGTTCAATCGTTCCGCAGGCCTGTGCCCGTTGCATAATTCGCACGCGAACCGAAGTAATATGTTCTTTCGTCGAATGTTCACGCGAAAGGATACGAATTCCGTGGACGACAGCAGCTGCTCGGGCTCGACGGCGGCGCTCCAGCAGCAGCCGCAACGTCATGTGCTCACCTCCACCCCCCGGTCGGCGAGGCGGCGCAACCACCAGCAGCACCTCGCGTCGGCTGGCTCGCAGCGGGCCGGTTCAGTGCTTCAACTGACTCCGCTGTGGGAGCACATACTCAGGACCCGCTCGCTGCCCGACGACATTTGTCCGAAGAAAATGTTCGCCGAGTTTTTGGAGCGCCTTCGCGACGCCGAGTGGCAGGTGCGGCAACACGCGCTGCGCGTCCTAGTGGACGTCCTGGTTGTCCTCGGGCCCAAGGCGGACGCGTACATGGACCCGCTGGTGCCGCCGTTGGTCGAGAACCTCGGCCACCAGGCGCCCACCGTGCGGAAGGGAGCCCTCGACTGCTTGCGCGTGTACCTGGCCGAGACGGCCATGCCCGAGACCATCCTCCTGCAGATCCTGGACATCGGGCTCAACCAGAAGATCACGAACGAGCCGTTCGGCGGTCGCCTGACCTGCGGGGTCATGCTCTCCCTGCCAGCGCTCGTCCAGTCCACGCTGCACACCACCAAGCGGAACTACATCCTGCGGTCCACCATCGACATGCTGGTCAACAAGATGGGCCAAGTGACGCACCAGGAAATCACCCTCAAGGTGCTGACCAAGATCCGCGAGCTCATCGGGAAGCGGGAGTTCGCCGAGTACATGTCCCACGGCGCGTACAGGGAGTTCGAGCTGCTTTGCAGTGTGTACGGCGTCGGCGAGGGCAAGGACCTGAACTCCAGCACCAAGTCCTGGCGGCTGATGCCCACGCTCGAGGCCGAGGTGGACACGTACTCCGTCAGCCAGTCGGACAGCTGCTGGCGGTCCTCGGACGAGGAGAAGATGCTCGAGTTCTCGAGCACCCCGGTGGCCTGCAACTCGCCCAACGAGAAGGTCATCCTGGAGACAGAGATCAAGATAAACGACGACACCCTGACCATGAGGATCCTGGAGGAGAAGGACGACTCCGAGGCGCCGGACACGTACCCGAGCAGCGTCGAGGACGAGGTCATCAGCGGCCCGCCGCTCGAGACCACCGGAATCATCCACGTCCTCTCCGACAGCGAGGTGGAGGAGATCAACCGCCGCGTGGACGACGACTACTTTGCGACTCCGGCGACGCCCAGGACCCCGAAGCGGGTCACCTTCGGCGGCGAGGTGGTTAAGATGCGGACCCCGGACAGTGACGCGACGGTGACAAACGACGAGGTGAAGCCCACGAGTGACAAGATGAACATCTTGAGCCTCGAGATCCCCAACGACAACACCAAGCCGATTCCGGAGCCGTCCCCGACCACTGACGACCAGAACAACGACAGCGCGGCCACCACGCCGCCATCCGCCGCAGCCTCCCCAGCGTCGCCGCGGAAGAAAGCCGCCGAGGGCCAGTCGAAGGAAACCTCGCCCAGGTCTCCCTTCAAGCGGCTCAGCATCAGCTCAGTGGACAACATCATCAGCCCGAAGACGCCGCACAAGGAGATCGAGGTCCTGCACAACCTCCAGCGGGAGCTGTCGCCCGTGCGAGCCCGCCGCGCCAGCATCCGCATCGACGACGAGGACTTTGCCGAGAAGATCCAGAAGAAGGAACAGCCGAAGCCGCCAAAGTCCTGGGAGGAGCTCGGCATCGTGGACGACAAAGTTTTAATGGACCTCAGATCAGGGGTGAGTCTCTTCGAGTGCACTTAATTTGATTACAGGCATTTTGTCGGATTGGTGTCATTAATTGTGAGGTCCTTACGAGTGTGGAACTGTGCGGTTCATTAGGGCGAAGGAAATAGTTCGTTTTCTTTTTTTTTTTCCCAAGTGTGAGGGAGGCCTTGGCACAGAATGCCACATAACAGGTTTACGAGCCGCGGCGTAGTTAGTGTTGAGACCTCAAGGCGACCGGGTGACAATTCTAATGACA
This sequence comes from Syritta pipiens, assembly GCA_905187475.1. NCBI lineage: Eukaryota > Metazoa > Arthropoda > Insecta > Diptera > Syrphidae > Syritta > Syritta pipiens. The sequence continues at coordinate 100,476,943 of LR994571.1, read as the reverse complement.
GGAAAAGACATCCACGTGCTGAGCGGTGCGGAGCAAAAGGAATAGAAACCAAAACAAACAGAAAAGCGGTGATTTACTTTGGCTAACATGAGCAGTGAGAATTAGAGGGGGGAGGGATGGGCCAGCGGCCGACATTTACGAGGTTCACTTGCTGATGGTAGACACAGATTGCGGAGACTGGAGTAATTGTTTCTTTCTTTTTTTCGATGCGGGGGAGGATGAGGCTGGGTTTTTTTGAAGAACAATTTATCGCAGTGATGTCATTTTGGTAGTAGATTTTAATGTCGGGCAGGTTTTGTCTGGGACGTTGACTACTACGAAAAATTCGAGTTAGAGGGATTGACATTTTTTTTTTTGTTTAAATGTCTTTATTTTATTCATACAGAGGCGCACAGTTGTGTGCACAAATAACCTATAGCTCATTTGTGATTGTGTGGCCCTAGACGACAATTGTGTTCGCCCAACATGATTGTGCTTTGAGAACCGTTGTTCATAGGTGAACAATAGTAAGGGCAACCACATGCTCTTTTTTCTCTGACGTGTTTTGCACTAAAAAATCAATGTGAAATGAAAGGTGTACGTCGTTCAGTGTCAAATTGAGAGATACAAGTTGCGTGCTTGATACAAGTTGCGAGAGGACATTTTTTTGTTTATTTTTTGTAAAAAAAAAAAATTCGACTTAAAGGAATTGAAAACAGACCAAGAGTCTAAAAAATGTATTCGAGTTAGAGAGATTTACGACTTAGAGGGCGTTCGAATTAGAGGGCTTCGACTGTATATCCTGCAGGAAGGAAATGTTCACCATGAAAAGGGCGGATTGGTACCTTTAAGAGAGAAAAAAAGAATGTCGGGTCTTAAATTTTGTAATATTAAAAGCTAATAATACAAGCTTGAAATGAGAAAAGTTTCACGGTCGTACTATACCGCACTTTTTTTTATGGATCCTGAAATGAAAAAATTGTTAGCTTGCCTCGACAAAAAATTTACTTCTTTATTTAGTTCTCTATGGCATAGTCTTTTATATGTCTTTTCTATCTATCTGAAGCTCCTTACCAATAACATATTCCGACATACTTGCTTCAAAAAATTGCCACTCTTTAATCTAACTACAGCGTTTTATTAACCCTCTTCTATGAGCGGAAACAAACCAAAAGATTAGAGATTGAATAGGCAGCCGGCAAGAAGCGTGACTCGGAATCGAATGTTCTTAAAAAACGGACGAACGACCTCATTTTAACTGACGTTCCATTTGAATTGAAGCAGTTGACAGTTCTACTTTTTCGGTATATTGATCTAGTATGCCTCAAAGTTATACGTCTTATGGAAGATTAATTCTGAAAAAATGGACTCAGATCTCCTAAGGTTTCGACCACTGTCTTAATTCAAAGGTTGTGTGGTCACAAGGCAGAGTCGCCTACGTCGATTTCCCTTACTATTCAGAAGACATGTTTGAAGTTGAGCATAGATATGTATTTCCTTGTCTGTGTACATAAGCTACAAAGCATTTATTCCTGTGAAGAAGAACTGACTTTTCAATAAATTATGTAATTGATATTCAACAGCTTAGAGTTGAATACGTCTTTATTAATTGATTTCTGTGGCGCTGTTTTATCAATCCGAACTATTACGGAAAAAAAACCGTAAGACTTGACAGGCCATTCCATTTCTTAAAACTTATTGGTAGACGTAAGATTCAAGCTGTTCGTATAATCGAATTCATTTCCTGAAATATACAAAGACATGATTCCTTTCACCTGGCTTTACTTTTTTTTCCTTCTTCATCTTAATTTTTTTTGTTCTCCACCTTTTTTCTTGACAAAACAACTTCAACATAAAAACTGGACGTCAGAGTTATTTCTGGCTGGGCCTTGTTCTACGCTAAAGGTTTTATGGTTCAAGTCAAGTATCTCTGAGAAGAATCAAATCTATTGCATCATCTATTACTTCATTTTTAAACTAAATCATTAGATTGTCTAATCATCATGATCTAATGTCTTCCTATTCAGAGCATAGTTTCCGTGTATATCAATCAATCGCTTCTCTAATTTCTGGACACGGAAATATAAAAAAAAAAAACTGGAAAATTATTTATTCGCTATGAATTTTAAATCTCTTTTGTATTCCTAAAATAAAAAGAAAGTTCGTGGTTAAAAGCGAAACAGTCGATTTATATCTCAACGCCACAGCTCCATCTTCGCTCCTTGCCAGCAACGAGCCTGTTGCTTTTGCTGTCGATTTCATTTCTCAGGCTCTAAAAATATACTTTCCCTTAACTCTTACGCTATTGGCGTAACCCACATTCTCACAAATGGTGGTCATTCTCATGATAACCAACTTCACCGAAAAACCATCCCATCCACAACCCACACCACTGCCACGGTAATCTAGTACAATAACTCTCTTCCTTGCAGTAATGCACGTCGGTCAGTTCCTCCTCGCTCCCCGGAAAACGATCCATACAATTACCGGGGATTTCCTCCAACCAGGGGGTGTGTGTATGTGTGTGCACGAGTTGTTGACTCTAATAACACTCCTGACTCCTGGCGAAGGACATTCGTGCAGCATTCGAATGGCACTGGACGTTTCTCACACTCCTGCCGCTCGTCATATTTCTTTTATTGTTATATTTGCCCTAGATTTCCTTTATTCCCCCGAAATCCCGACAAACGTTATCCTGCAGGAAATCTAAGCAAAAAAAAAAAAATTCGAAAAAAAAATGAACATAATAGCAGAGGTGTTTTATCGTAACGTAAATGGCAATCGCGTGGCGTGGCGGCGGTTGTACAGATCCTGTATGTGCCTTCACCGTCGCTGCCGCCGTCGCGTCCGTGGGGGCAGTTTTAATTCTTCCTGAAGCCGTTTAACAGGAAAAAAGGGACATAAGTGTGAAAGTACCCGCTTAATTGCGAGAGCCTCTGTAAGTGCGTTTACACTTTAATTGAAGTTGCAATGCATTTTTTTTTATGTTTATGACGTAAATGACGGTATTAAATGGCTCAGTTTGGTGGAGGTTTAGCTCATGATTTTTTTCCTGAATCATTTTGTATTACATTGGTGGCATGATAAGACCGAAACAAGGGCGCAATGCACTCGCGATGGGGGGGAATGAGATCATATTTTAGGATAATGAAGTTGCCTATCGGAATAAGTGGGCACCAGCGGTGACGACGATTAATCGGTGGGGAATTTTTAAATCGCCAATAAAAATGGAGGGAGCAGTGAAGTTGGAGGTCGATTGGTCGTTAGGGAAAAATTCTTTCGAAAGGTGATGGGGTTGGTTTATGGTCATGACGATGGAATGCAGGTATGGAAACCTTGGGCTTTAAGTGGAATATTTGTGTAACTAAAGGTCAGCTACAGATGTCTTGGTTCGAATTTATTTCTCGCTTTTATTTCTGCGCTTGTAATTTAGCAAACAGAAACTCTGTGAAGTGATTAGATCTAGAGATTAGGATAATTTAAAAAAAAATTGGTACAAGGTATTCAGGCTGATCGTACATTCAACCTAGAATAAATCTTCAGTTAAATAAATCATTTAAAAATAAGCGGAACTATGATCCACGTTTTCATTGTCTCTGAACACACCCATCGAAGCAGTAAATTCATTTGCGCATGCTGAATAAGAGATAATTTCTTACAAAAATCAGTGGTGAAAAATTTACAAGGTTTTTTGTAAATTGAAATTATTACATTTTTGGAAATAAAAAGTGGGTTGTAAGTTGACCGTTCAATTACAGAATAATTTTTTATTGTAGCAAGATTTTTAGTACTTTAGTTCACTTAGATGTCAGCTAAAGTACGGAATTGCATCATTGCCATTTCTCCTTTACTTCTGAAGTAACAACTGGCACTACAGGTTTCATATAAATTTGAAATGCTTGAGTTTTAAAAATGGCGCAAAATAAATTAAAAATCGCCTTCACCTACCGCTGCAGTCAAAAACTTTCATTATCTGACGGTTTCCGAGTCGAAAGACATCCATCTTTTTCCCTGTCTCTTCCATCTTTTGCTCAACGAACTGATTTGTGTTTTCATTTTCATGAAGAGGCTTAAAAGGAATCTTTCTTCAAACCTAAAACTTTTTCATTAACTAACGCTCCAAAAGCCACCAAATGGAATGCCTGCCTCTTGTTTCTGTCCATACTCTTGCTCCTGCATGTTCTCTGTCCCGATTTGCAATTATAAATTCCAAAAAAAAAAACCTTCAATCGATCGACAAGGCAATTAATTTCCCAAATATTTGCCTTTTGCTGCATTCCGCTGCCGCCTGCATTCATTTTCCTGGTTGTAAGCCACCCGCTCCTTGTTTGCGTGAAAATTAAAAGAAAAATCCATTCACTCATACCTCGAGAGGCTAATCGCAAATTATTTTTTTTTCTTTTTAAATTTACTGCCGACACGCGATTTTCACAGCGCATAGCGAGGTGCAGCACTAAATGTCACACCGGACCGGGTCATTTTCCGGGGGAGGAGCACTTTGGCGGCCGGTCAAACGCCTTCGGATTTTTAATTTTTCCGCCGATGAGCCAATCCCCGATTCTCTCGCAAATCACAGATTTAGTGCTCTTCTGACGGACGTTTGCCATTTAGGAGCTGACTCACCTCCAGAAGTGCACTGCACCCACATTTGAGGGGCAAATTTGATTGCTTTCTAAGGAACGCGGAAAAGCCAAGAAAGGGAGAGCCAAATTACACACTGACCAGAGCTGACCGGGCGGCATGGGAAATTCAGGAAACTCTCTCATCGGCTGACTTTTATGACACATGCAGCGGATGCACCACACGAGGAGGTATGGTCCTTCATCTGTGGCGAACAATGAGATTCCGTTCGACCGCATGTGTGGCATTCAGACACCAGCCGCTGGAATGGACGACCTACTTGCAGCGTGTGGGAGTGCCACAATAGCTGGGATCTCTAAAGAATTCTAATTTCTTTGTTTTCCAATTACAATGGAGATATGGACATGCAATTGACCTTTCGGCTTTTTTTTTTTTTTTGGGAGAGCCACGGTGAGGGCGACTCCTGGCGAGGGATATGTGTGCCGTGATAACGGCAATTAAACTGCCTTGGAATGCTGACCCAGATGACCGCGGGGCGGGCTGAGGCGATGGCAAATGGTCACATTAGGCTTCAGGGAGGAGGAAAAATTAATGAGCAGAGATAAGAGGCTCGGTCTTCTTCGATTCGTCGATTGAGGGCAACATGTGTTTGGAAGTTATGAGGCATTTGATTGTTTCTATTCAGCCGCTTTGATTGGAATCGATGTGCGTCGCTTCAAAATGCCGGTTGCTATCAAAAAACCGGGTCAAATCACTGATAGGAAAACGATAATAACTGATCGACTTCGAAAATGTAAAAGGTAACTTCCTGGCGATGATTTCTTTTCATAAAATGAACAATTGAAAACTGAAACTCCGGGATAGTGAGGAACTGATTAAAATATCTATTAAAAGGTGAAAATTTTAAAAAATAAAAAAAAAATCATCTTATCTCTCATGACTCAAAAAAGGTGACTACAAAGTGCGACTAGGAGCTCTGAACAGTGAAAAAAAACTTCTTCGCATGAATCCTCATCTGTGCATCACGTTTTTCATACAAAAGACGATGTAAACAATTGAAAACTGGTCCACATCACAAAGCTGTTCCAAATATTTTAGCCAATTATTACAAAAATTTACTTGATGTCTTCATTTGACAGTTTTTGATATACTTTGGAAATAAAAAAAAAATCTCGACCGAAATGAACTACCAATGACGTTTAAATTATCAAATTATACTTCAAAATTATTTTCCTTTATAAGAATAAGTTTTGCTTCAAGATAATCAAACGTTTTTGACTTCAAAACTCTTCGAACGTCACAGTCTACTGTTTCGTTGGTTGCCTTTTGCGCTAATTACAATATTTCACATTAAAAAAATTCTATGAAACAAAATTAGTAATTTTGGTAGTTCATATCAGACCACCGAACACAGAACGACTTAATTTGTTAAGTAATATGAAGTTGTTTTGCCTTGAAAGTTCTCTAAGAAAAAGTTAGAAATAAAAACGACTCCATCTTTTTCCTAATTATTTCAGAACAAAATGAGGGAAAACAACGATCAAATTATTTTCGTTGGATAATTTAATTTTTCATCTTCCTACAAGAAATTTTTTAGGGCGATTCTAAGGTCGACTTTATCTGGTTTATCTGCAATAAGTGAAATGCTGCTGCTTGGGAAGACTATGGGAATCATAGAATGACACAAATGGTGAAGTCAAAAGAATTAACGTCTGACTTTCGTTGCATGTGCCTATGCCTAACATACAGAAGAAAACCATGGTAATGTCTTCATAGCTTGTTTTTTGCATTGCTCACAAAAACAAAAAACCACCAGTAGGCAAGATCAAAATTTTTATGAGACTAATCAGAAGATTGCTGAAGATTTACAGCTCAGATAATTTTAGTCTAGAGCTGTAAATTTTCACTGAGATGTCTTCATTTAATTTGTTGTCTTCGAGTATTAAATGGCTATCCAGAGCAACATTTTTATCAACGCCAAAACCCTCCAAAACCATTCGATGCGCTTTACTCTTATTTAAACTCAAACACACGAATAGGAATTTCCGCAAGTCCTAGTTAATTAGCACAAGTATTTGATATATTCAACTTAATCAAAAACAACCTAACTCTGCTGAATGCACTAAAAACAGTATTTATCATGAATTATTTACAACAGTTAGCACCATTTCTTGAAAATGAATTATTTTGTAAGCAACAGAGGCGTAAAAGAATGAAATCTTTTGATTTAAGAAATCAACTGACATTACGCTTCGGATTTCTTCATTTATACATTCACTTAGGGACGAAGACCATTCTTTTTTAAATCATTGCAAAAACTTAAAAAAAGTTTGAACGGCCTTAAGAAATTCACACCACTTTTGCGATCTTTCCTAGTGTGAAATTCATTTGTCGACTTAACAATTCATAACATCTCGCTTAGCTTTACTTTTAATGCACAAAATCATCTTTTTATCCCCAATACTCATAAGTTTTCTGGAAGATCGTTCAGTAATGACTCTACAAAAAACTGAACCCTCAAGGACTAAAGAAAGCTAAAGTGTCAAGGCTTCAACGAATTTTTTCGAAGTCGATCGACTTCAGGTGAACGGTGAATACTGTTGACTTCAAATAAACTTCAAATAATTCTACATAACTCTAGAGGTTTGCATTCGATTAATTTCAATTCATTGATTGGCACAATCAAAGACTGCAAAAAGAATGGTGATTTTAACATTCAAGTCCAACTCATTTAATGAAGTCAACTAAATGAGTCACAGATCATGAAGTCATTTCCGTAAATTCAGCGAATGCATTCCTAAAAAAATTTCATTCTTTTATAACTCTGGTAATTGATGTTTGAAAATCTATCAATAACCGTTTGAGTTTTTAAATAATTGTTTGCGTCGCTTAAAAAATGAGTTATACTATTTTAGAAAAAAAGATGAATGACCCCGCGACCCCGTTAGTGGATCACGCGGTCAAGAAGATGATGATGACGATGATGAAGATGAATGACATTTTTAGAATAAAACCCAGGATTTCTTTTTACTAAGCAGACGTTTTACTTACTTAACAGGCATTTAACCCCAGAGGGTTTGGCCTGAGCCAAAGCAGACATTTTATTACGTTAAATTATGCGCGCATAAACAACAGCCAGAGAATGAAACTGCATTGCCGATATGCCGGTCTTATGCCGGTATGACAGTGTAGAAGGTCCCAGTTTCCAATAAATTGACATAAAATACTTTACAGATTTGACAAGTTCAAAATTAAATGACTGCCACATAAATCCCTGTCCATATGAGCGGAGGAATGGATTGTGTTGATTTAAATAATCACTTCAGAAAGCCAAACAATAAAAGTCGACCGGAGTCCTTGGCCTAATTCCTGTGCACAGTGAAGAACATAATTCCTCGAATTCTTCTGTAGCTGTGCATGCTTTTTCTATTCTAGCTGTTTTGCGGAATATGGATATTCTTGGCCGATGTGGCGTTCCTTGGACATACAAGTATCGTACAATCATTGGACCATTGGCTTCAAAGGGCCACAGCGTCTTCTGCAAAAAGAGCACTACCCTTGAACTAAAAAAACACTCATTTTGGAACTAAAATTTTATTATTTATAACTTCTGGTTGGTTGTATTTCATGCGCCTGTGATTTTTAACCAAAAGACTGGTGTGAAGGCTTATGAAGTCAGTAACCATCTTGGTTGTAAAAACTGTTTTCACAGATGCCAACATGGCAACCACATGGCTGCCACAGACTTTCAACATCAACGCGTCGCCATTAAGAAACTCTTCATAATTCAAAAATGTATGACTATTTTCATTTTTTTCATTCGATAAATAAAATCCATTAAAAAGTAATCACAAAGAATCCTGTAAGATCTTCGCATGGAATATACCAAAGGCTTTTGTGTTGCCCTTCCTGGTGTTGAAAATGTTCAAAAGTTCGTTCTTTTCCACCAAAAACATCACGAAAGCAGTCCTCATCGCCGAAATGCCCCATTCCCTGCACATTTTCTTCAGATGCCTTAATAACTAATTCCAGACGAATTCTCACGGAATCCAACCAACTACCGGCCTCCTTTTATTTCGGCGGAAAGCACGCTTTTCCCTCCGAACCACAGCCGGATCCGCTAGCTCCCAAAAAAAAAAATCTAGACTATGAAAATCTGTTGCGTTTTGAGAACCATTTTGCGGGAACGTGAACCACTTGCGAGTAATTTGCACGTGGAGCCGCGTTCCCTACGTCGACAGCGATGGGGTAGTTGGGTTTACATATTTGAGCGGTTGAGGTGGCGAGAGCCCAATAAGTGGGTCATGCATGTTTTATGAGCTCTACCCCCACTCCCGTCCCCACCGTCTCTCGCTAACAAGACGTGTGTCCAATTCCACTGTCAGGCTTTTACAATAACTTATCCCGCGGCGGGATTTATTTGCGTTACTTCAACTTTTATGACTGCATTCGGAGTATATTTTTGCCAATGGGCTGTTTTTTTTTGGCATTTTGTTGGTCCTTTCGTGCTTTCGTTAAATTAACCCCGTTTTTTTGGTTCGTTGGTGAATATTTTGTGGTCCTTTGGTTGGAGAAAGAGCCATGTCCATGTCAATCAAAAATATTACGTACGGCTTTTTACCGTACGCAATTGTGCGTACTTCTGGCCGGGTCAACGTCGCGTCGTCGACTGTCCGTGGGGGAATTGAGGTCATCGTGGAAGTTAGACATGGAGGCGAGTGGAGTTGTTTGGTTGACACACTTTATGACGGCGTTACAATTGGCGTAATCATGTTTCGAAGAGTTGTTAAACGAATCAACATTTCTATTTGGTCTTAAAGAGGGGTGAGATTATTTCGTTCGTGGTACAGGGTCGTTTGGGGTTGCTGCGGTACGCAGTTTCGCGCGATTGAATGCGAATGGGGATTAATGTCTCGAAAAATTTAAGGAGTTCGTGTTTTTCGGTGACACAGATTGAATGTGTGGTGTGGTGACACATAATTCGGGAGCAAGTGCCTCGTAAATGTGTTTTGACCGCGAGATAAGGCTGAATAATGTGATTTGGATGTTGGCTTCCTGGACGGCGGTCAGGACCTGCTTTGGAATGAGTTTGAACGGGTCGTATGCCTAAGCGGGGCATTTTTCACCTACTTAGGGAGCAAGTTACTCACCCTTAACGTGAAGGTTCAACCGATTAAGATAGACTTTATTTTAGCTGCCCTAAAAACGGCTAGACCATTCAAATTTCATAAATATTAGCATAAAAAGGGAATGTAAAACATTTTTAAGATATTATTTGGGGTAATGGTCCCTACTCTCGAAAGAGGCATTGGTAGAATCCATAAACACAAACCACATTAACCAAAAAAAATAGAGTGAAAACTTTCTATTTTGTCATTATATGGCCGAAGTCAGTTGCGTTGTGAGCTTACGAATTGAAATCGTTTTAGTGGAAAAAGAACGGCTGCCTAGTTTAAGTAGTATGGTTAACTATAAATCGCCTTAGAACTGACGATAGAGAGACTGCGGGATCATTAAAGAGAAAATTCACTTTTTCGGAAAAATATCGACCAATCTCTACAGCACAGTTTCCAATTGATTCATGTATTTTACAAAAATGTACAATAAGATTGCTACACAATTTCCAACTGTTCTTTTCTTGGGTTAAAGAAGGCTGCGACGTATTTTTTTATACAACTCACACAAGAGATGGGTCTTCGAAAACCAAAATAAAATGAAAATAATTTAAAAGTGACCACTCAGAAGTCGTTTTATCCGTGTAAACCGAGCGATCATCGACGACATGCTGATTATGCGCCAAAGACGCTAAACAACAGTCAAAACCTCACGCTGCAGATAAAACGATATTCCTCGTCATCGCGGGTGCATATTCTTTCAGATTGCTCTAAAAGTAAATGAAGACTGACTACAGAAATGATCCTGTGAAGTATAGTCTTAATTTTTCCATCCGCACAGACTGGCTCTTATCACTTTATTCCACAGATTCTAACTGTGAATTATAAGACACGAGAAATTGAATCTGAATTAGTTGCCAAGCAACTAATCTCTGTCGAAGTACTTTTTTTAGTTTCTACCTGCGATAACAGCGCAGACGCAGAAATAAATGCAAACGATGAATTTTTTGTTGCATACTTTTCGGTTTTATGGCTAGATAAAATAAAATGAATGTCTTTTTCGATTCTATTTTTCTATTTTCAATGTTTAAAAAAAGAACCTAGCTACTAAACAAAAACAACTCAATATAGACACCCAACTGGGCAGCTGCCATTTCTCCTCGCCTATCGATGAATTTGACAGTAATTCACGAATGTAGCTGAAATATAGGAAGCATTTTGACAATAATTCAGGAATCATCGATCTAACTCATCATATTAACGCACATTTGTTTGATTAGTTGTTCAAAGCTCTCACAGGTATTCACAGACTCAAAATGTCATAAAAAAACGCTTGCAAATAAGATCTAGGGGCAAGAAAAGAAGAAGTTGGGTATCTGTATTGGCTCATTTTTGATATTTATGTTATGAGGGTTCTTCATGTCGTTTTCACTCAAATAATCTTTTCTTCAGTTGGTGTTCATATCTCTGTGTTTAAATTGTGTGGTGGCAAACTTTGTACAATTGTTTGAAATAAAATAAATTTCTGTGAAGGACATACTACCATAGTAATAGAAAATACAATAAACTGCGTGCAAGAGAATGAATATTTCGTCCCTTTCCGCTATTTCTTGCCTCCAGTAAAACTCTTTGGGAAAACAGTTTCCATATTGCAATTTTGTTAGCCAATTTCTTAGCTGTACACAGCCACAGGCAAAGTTGTTTTGAATGAAATCTGAACAAAATTTCAATCGCAGTTGAAAACAGTGTTACTTTGATAATCTTTTAAATGAATGTTAACGATCTACCTATAATAAAATACCGATGCAAAAAAAGGGATTCAGGAGTAAACGAACGAACATTGACTTACTTGCTTACTTACTTAGGTATTTACTTACTTACTCACCGGGGTGGACCTTGTAGTTTGGTTGTTCTAACCAGGTCGAAGACGCTGTACAGTTCTTGGTTAAATCTCCTTCTCCATTCGCTATATACGCAGACAGAACGTGAAGATCAATCGAAGAATGTTTCAAAACAACCAAGCAAGTCCTCATCGTTTTTTAACAGTGTCCAAGGGTCTGCACCATAAAGGATGACTGGGACGGTGAGGGTCTTGTACAATGTTAATTTGTTTGTCTGAGATAGGGCTTTATAACTCAAATGCCTTTTTCGTCCAAATAAACAGCGATTGGCTAATTTTCACTTGATCTCTAAGATGGTGCCATTTCGTAAATTAACCCTGAGTCTATGTAGATAACGTGACTACCTCGAAGTTATATCTACCGAAACGAACACTCCTCCAGAACAAGAAAAGAAAAAGTTCTGTGGTCGAAACCAAATCGATCAAAGATACATGGCCTCTACATAAGGTGATCTAATTTTGCATTTTATTTAAATAAAAATTTATAAAAGAAGTTGTATAAGGTGTTTTTTTTTACTCAAAAACTGACTACCTTACTCATTTCGAGCTCACGAATATATTCATCTACATTCAGATGCTTTGTCACATATTTGGAGAGACTTTATTTGAATTTTTATTTATTAATTAAATTTTTCTATTTCTTAAAAGCTACGCCATAATTTAAATTATATGATACAGTGATAAGTTGGCCACTAACTTTAAAAAGAAAACAATCTTCTTTGACTTTATTTCAACAAATAAATAATATTTAAGAGACATTTTTTTGCGGGTTGTTTTCTATGAGAGATGACAAAAATTTAACAAATTATATGGTCAAATTGAACGATACGCAGGTGGACATGGCCAACATATAAAGATGTTTTGTGCAACATTTGCATGGAATGTTCTTGGTGAAGGTAAAATTTGAACAACTTCTTTAGGTGGCCAACTGATAAGCGTGGCCATCGCGACAGGTTTTATTGTACCGAATTCCTTTTAGAAACCTAAACCACTTTTTCCTGGAAGTTAAACTGCTTGCTACCTTGCTTGTGACCGGCATTTTCGTTGTTTTTAATTTCGGTCTTATAATAAGAACGAAATTCAACTAAAAAACATTTTTGGGAAATTGATAGTTTAAAAAGTTTTGTTTTTCAAGTCCTGTAAAATAAACACATACAGCTGTGGTCAAAGTAATAGCAGTGCATAGCAGTAATAGTGTGAGAGAATATATTTTTCTTGGAGACTTTCTTCTACTTTAGAACAATAACTGAAAGGAGTAAAAGATTTTTCAATTATTCGAATCATTAGCATGATATTAATGAAGTTGCAAAAAGGTATCCTTCAGAAAGCAGCACTGCTATTATTTTGACCGCAACTGTACATAGCAAGTTGATGATCATTGATCAAATTTGATCATAACATCATTTTTGAAACCTAATCCTATAAATATTTTATTATTTCTATTATTCATTGACCTTAAATCTATAGCAAGAAAAAAGGTACGGCCAACTACATTCAGTCTTTTCTTATTCGAATAAAAAAAATATTTTTTCTTCCTCGTTGACATAAGCATTTTTTGTTATAGTCGGAAGCATTCGTTTTATCTATTTCAAAAAATTAGTTCAATTCATACAAAACAGTAATATGTACAGTATGAATTACAACTTAGAAAGTATTAAGTGAACATGCAATTTAAGCATAGCAGAAGATTAAATTTTTCACAAAATCTTTTCCATCCTCTAGCCCAACCTGAAACGTTTACATTTAACAATACATCAGGCAATCAGGCGCCGAACTTTTTTTTTAACTTTCATAAATGCGAAAAGCCACAAACAATTTCCTTGTCAATAAAACGATTAGTTCAAATACTAAATCCTTTCTTTTTCTGCTGAGCAAACTCAAAATTGTTTACTAGCAGTTTTGCTTGTTATATGCAAATTTTTTTTCGATAATTGTATTACGGCACTGTAATACTGCTGCGTGGCACGAAGCTTCTGACGGCAGGAACTCCGTCACCCGGAAAGTCACAGAAAAGTTTTCAAGCTACACTTAGGCTAATGAGCCGGGAAGCATGCAAACTCCTGAGTAGATTGACTATTTTCACGCATCCTCTTCTTTGCACGTTATTAGGGTAAAGTAAGGAAGCTGTCAAAAAACCTTTTTTAAACGTGAAGCGTTCTTAAAGGCGTTTCTAAGCGTTCCTAAGGTTTGCAAAAGATTGTTGGCGATTAGAAGACTAGAAGGACCATATTCTTGCTTTCAGTTTTTATCAGAATTTGAGGACCATATTCTTGCTTTCAGTTTGTATCAAAGTTTCCCTTAAAAAAGTTTTTGTTTTCCCTCTGACCCCATTAGTGGAGCACGTGGTCAAGAAGATGATGATGATCTTGTTTTCAACAATCAGCATTAGCATTTGCTTAGACTTTGACGAGCACATTGGTGTCTCAAATTTTAAATATGGCTGTATGACTGAAAAGCAAATTTTACAATGAGCTAGTTAAGTCAGACCTACGATTAAGTAAAAACTTTGAATTTACTTTTAATTGCAAGCAAATCCTCAGCCACAAGCAGAAGTCTAGACATCCGTCGCCTTTATTCACAAAAAAAAACCAAGTGAATTTAAAAAAAAGGACAAGCCAGATGGATTAGCCTACAGTCACTTATAAATTACTTAAATGATGACCAAAGAAAACTCCTTCAAGTTCGTCTAAAGGTTAACCAACAACCTTCGCTCACAAACACCTCAAACTTCCTCCCCAAAATAAAGTTGTATTTACACCGCCACGAAACGAATATCTTCTTTACCTATCATTTCAACAAATTATAACCCCTGTTAAGTCAACAAGGAAGCCATTAACTTAACCAACACAGAAATGCGATAAACGACTCCTTAACCTCCGACCACACGAGATCCAGTCATTTCGAGAGAGGACGACAACTTTTATAAAATCACTCTTGTCAATCGATTTGAAATTCGAATTGGTGTCTCTCATGCGACAAACTAAAACTAGTCCCTGCCCCACTCAAGTTAAAGACACAAATAAAAAAAGTTAAAAGACTACCCCACGCAGGGGTTATTTAAGGACACCATAACAGATCCCAGTGTCCAGTGTCTAACTCACCGCAAGGTTACAAAGTTGTGTTAACAACTGCCGTCAAGATTACATAAACTATTTCAATTCGACTAGAGGGTGTCCGTACCCTCCTCGGAAACAGCCTACATCAACGGAGACCGTCTTGAGTTGGGTGAAAGTGAAAGAATAACAAGGGCTGTGTTCCTCGTTACCTTCATCCACTTTTAATGAATTATTAAAAATCAATTTCGAGCGTTGCATTTCTTTTTTTGTTTTTTTCTTCCCCTGTTCTGTTTTAGTGCGACAAAACGAGTAGCGAATCACTTTCTTTGATTAGGTTTGTTCAGCTGTGGGGTTAGGGAGCGCCAGAACTTGAAGATTGAAGAATTGCTGAAGCAGTGACAGGTTTTTTTTTGTAAAATTGATTTTCAATTTGATATGGAAAATGCATTAATTCGCAGAGCAGGAAAAAAAGGTCAATTGTAATGTCAACGAAGGTAACAGACGTATTGACAGGCGGAGGGGCTTGGCTTTAAGTGATTAGATGCGGATGAGTTGGCAGTTAAATTTGTTTTGTTGGTAGTGAAATAATTAAAAGTGACTCCATATCTGGGTATGTTGAAGTCTGTGAAAAGAAACGTGCTTACTTCAAAGAAACTTTTTTCCCCGCTGTCAATCGATAAAGAAAATACTCGACTTGGTCTAATTGACGCTAAAGACGCCCGTAACGGAGCTGTAATGAAACTTTCCTGAGTATGAAACTCCGAACCATTGATTAAGCGTTAATTATAGATGCTGTTCACGGTGCAGTGGGTGTAATTGGAGAAAAGCATGTTTCTTACATGCTCAACCACGGTAACATGTTTCTTTCATCAAAAAAATGTTCTAGTGGTCTACGCCATTAAGGACACATAGTCATGAAAAGATATACAGCACTTGTATGTACAAGGGAAAACTATTAAAAAGTTGTTTCTGATAAAGCAGAATGAGGTTTAAAGAATTTATATTTTTATTTTTCTAATTTGGATCTAAGAAGACGAAAGACGATTTGGCTAAAACGATCTAGCACGTCATTCATCATTTGACAGGGCTTGCAATAAATAAAACAGAATGTTCATTTTGAAATTTTTATTTTGAAGCTAAGTTCTCGAGATCTCAAGCTGCAAAGTCGGAAAATGGAAGTCATTTGCATACCCATGGGCCCAAAAATCTGGAGCAAAAAAAACCAGAATGAAGGTCTTGATATAATCCTTCTGTTGAGATTAGTTTGAGCACTCTGGCTTTGATATTTTTCGAGCTATTGGCCAAACAACAAAAAATAACATTGGAATTTCAAAGATCCGCCATTTTGAAGATCTCGACGAAAGAACAAAAAAGTATTTTAAAAAATTGATGTTTTCAGTAAATTTTTAGAGATATCAACGATTTAAATCACATAAATTGTCTGCTGAAGAAGGTAAGGCTCAGTGGATTCGCTTACGAGAAATTCACCCTTTAAGTTCGCCAAAGCAATTTTCACACGCGATCAGCAAATGGCGAACCATTTTATGTTGTCTAGTTTCATTCGAAATGAAAACAAAATTTTACTGTATCTATTTTGATTTGCTAATTCCTTAAGCTTATATTGAGTCCTAAGTTTTAATCTGTTTGCGTCAGAACGGAACTCTCGGTGGATGAGTAAAACTCACACTTGATTGGTTTTTTTCTCATTGATGAACAAAATAAATTCTTTTATTTTTTTTAAATTATAAAGTACTTTATTTCAAATATGTTTCTTAAAATTTGTACACAAAAGCAAAAATATTTTACATTTTCGAGAAGTAGTTAGTAGTAATTTTCGATTTTGCGATTCCATATTTTTCGCCAATCGCCGTAAATTTCGAATTGGAACAAAGTATCCATTTCCATTAATCCTATAGAAAATGGTCTGCCCAACTAGAGACCATATCAGAGCGTAGGCCCTAGACACGTTTGGCATAGAACCACACAGCAGCCAGAAGAAGTTTCGGCATCACAGCATCTATTTTCTTTGCGAGGTTGTTTTTCTCGCAACCACTCGGCAAACCCCATCGAGCCTGTTGTGTTAGCCTTAATGTAACCTGTAAAAGAAAAAATAGAGACGGACACATAAGTGAATCTATAAGGGTTTCGTTATTCCTTTGGAACGAAACCCTAAAAAGAAAAAAACTGCAATGGTGAACCCCGAAAGAAATAGATAATTCTCTAGGCATGTACTCGGGAGAAATGCGAAATGCACTTCTGACGGATAAGACCCCATAAACAATCACTCTACTTACCTAATTTCCACGCAAAAACCACTCCTACGTTGGGGAACATCATCTAAGAGATTAATTTATTTATTTCCTGTTTATTTTTTTACAATTTTTTTATTCCTTAACCGGAACGCGAAACAACATTTTGAGGAAGAAAAGAAATCATAATGAAGTAAACAACACCGGCGAAATGCCAGTTCGAACTCAGAAATAAACAGATGTAGATTGATGGAGCCGCCGTTTTTTTCTAGTCCACAATAGCGTGTGGTGAGTTTAGGGACTCAACGATGAGCTCACACAGAGACTGATTTCAGCAACAAATTATGTTGCGATCACTCAATTGATCGAACATGTTGAAAAATGTACAAAAGTTTTTGTAAAAGAACGTGCGGAAGTTAAAGGCACGTTGGTTTCAGTCACACAAAAAATGTTTTTCTATTATACATTTTAGTTCTTACAAATTCTTCTATATTTTAATTTGTACAAGTAACTATTACGCAAGTCGAAATGCGGAATTCATTTTTCCATTGTGTATTTACTCAACATTTTTACTTCATTTATTTGTACAGTCGAACTTCCCTATAATGAACGTCTATATAATGAAGTTCTCCGTATAATGAACTAATTTCAAAGACACAGCTTTCTGGTTCTATTTCAGGTCTATTTTTTTTCTCCTTATAATGAATTTTTCTATACAATGAATAAATGTTCTAGTTGAAAACTTGAATTTCATACGTTTTTTGTTCACATCACAAAAATCATAATTTTTTTCATATTATGTATTTTCTCATTTCAAAATGCTTCCACGTCTGTACAAATATCGACCGTAAAAGTATCGTTTTAACCGTTACTTGTTTGTTTGTTCGATGTCTCTTCGAGACTCGTTGTCTGTTTTATCAAAGACCATAGAATATTATTATTAGTATTATATTGTCTCTTGTTTGATTTATTTCGAGTGAAGAAGAATCGGTGGATGCGATCAAGGGTGCATCGTCCCTTGATGTTCTTTGAACTGCGGAAATGAAGAGCAACGTACCGAATAATGTATTTAAGTCACTAAATATATTAGAAAGCTTTGTTGAGGAAGAAAAATGGAAAGGTGTAATGCAAACCAAAATACCGGACTATTTTAAGTAAAAGTTGAAAACACATAAAAAAATGTCAAAATTTCTGTATAATGAAATTTCTATATAATGAAGTTAATTTCTAATCCCGTGCAAATTCATTACAAGGAAGTTCGACTGTACTATTTTTGATTATTATTTTGAAATTAAAATTTATCTATTTTTTATGCTTTGCCGAAACACATGTTGAGTCGTTACGATTACTATTGACGAAACCACATCTTCATTGTTAGATTGTATGTGAATTATTTACTCAACCGTACAGTCGACAAAGTTTTAGGTCAAAGTTAAACCTTTTCGTTCCGTTCTTTCTCGATAATTTGAATTTCATGGGACCAGAAAAAAACTTCGAATTACAGAGGTTTTGTAATCACACAGGCTTAAAAAAAAATATTAGTCATTTTCGTAACGTACGCATTTCAACTAACGGTTGTTGAAGATAAATAAATGAATCTTCTTCTTCTTTTGCGGGCGCTACAGCCGGGGTGGACCTGGTCCTCAGCCAACATGCCCCGCCATCTAGCGCGATCTTGGGCTAGGCGCCTCCAGTTTCGCACGCCCAGCTGATTTAGGTCCCTATCCAACTGGTCACGCTACCGGAGGCGAGGTCTTCCTCTACCGCGTTTTCCATCAGGGTTTGACTTGAAGACTTTACGAGTCGGAGCGTTAGTGTCCATACGCTCCACATGACCTAGCCCTCAGTCGGGACACTCGAATTCGTTTAACTAGATCGATGTCGCTGTACAGCTCGTAGATTTATCGTTTAGCCTTCTCCTCCAAACTCCCTCTGTGCAAACGGGACCAAAAATAATCCGAAGGACTTTCCTCTCGAAGCGACCAAGGATCTCTTCGTCCACATTTGATATTGTTCATGTTTCTGCGCCATACAGTAGGACTGGGACTATCAAGGTCTTATAAATAGATAACTTGGTACTTCGAGAGAGGCCTTTGTTTTGCAGCTGCCGTTTAAGCCCAAAGACACAGCGATTTGCCAGGGTTATCCTTCGTTTTATCTCCGCGGTTGTATCATTTGCGGAATTTACCTCCGATCCTAGGTAGACGAATTCTTTCACCACTTCGAATTTATATCTGTCTATTATGACGTTTTGCTCAAGACGTCGGTGTTGTTGGGCTCTCTTTGTAGACAGCATGTATTTCGTTTTACCTTCATTCCCCGTAAGACCCATCTTAGCCGCTTCTTTCTCGATGCTCGAAATGAATGAATCTGACTTTAAATTTTAGAGGAAACAAGCCATCATTTTTGAATTATAGAGGTTTTCATGTTGTTTTGCACAAAAAATAAATTCGAATTAATGAGGGGGCCAAATTGCATAAGTTTTCTCTGATTTACAGAGCTTTTTCAGAGGACCATGAGAATGGTTCGATTTATAGAGGTTTCCGAATTATTGAGAGTTTTTATGATGAGGAAACAGGTGGCTGATTTTTTTTCGTTGTCCTCCGCAGAGAAACGAATAATAGGGAGGAGAGAAGCAAAAAGAAGAGTTTCCCTGCCGAAAAATCGTTGGGTGCGCCTGTCCGAAGTAAGAAGTTTCGCCGTTTCTTTGTGTGATTTGCCTCCGCAAACCGCCAACACCAGGTAGACTTGAATCACGCCATGACCATCCCGCTTGGGAACCCTGTACCGTAAGGCCCCGCTGTAGCCGAAACACCTTGAATCTTGTTTTTAGACTTTATTTTACCTGCATACAACTCTTTTAAAACTTTAGTTTTTCTATTAAAGTCAAATGCTTACGAGCTTTACTTCATGTGCTGTCCAAATCAATCAAACGATTGAACCTAGAAAATAAAACGCAGAACGATGACAGATACAAACTACGCAAAACAAATGAAAAATTGTGCATTCTTCAAAACTGGCGTATTCGTGCTTAACTCTGTTAGAAATATGGAATCACTATAAAGAAGTACTATGTAGAGTAGTCTGTAAAAAAATTGTCTTTTCTGATTATTGGATTGTTCATTCAACCGAGAGTTTTTTTTTTCAAATTAATTTTTCTTTGTTTCTAGAAAAACGTTGACTTTCACAGTCCACCTGATCCTGTCGGTCAACCAAAAGGTCTTTGAAAATGAAGTCTTTCGGGTTTCGTCAGTGAAAAGTACGGCTGGAGAGATATTAAGCTCCAAAGTTGTAAAAAGGTTGCCCCTGAGACTTAAATTTGATTTATTTTATGCGTAGCAAGGTGCGACGGGTACAGTTAGTTTAAATATAAAACAAAAATCCTAATATATTTTCTTGACTTACTATTACAAGAGACTAAGCTAAATGCTATGTTTTGGCTATAGAACGAACTCTTTCGGAACAGGATGAGGAAAAGAGTTTGCTGTGGATTTCTAGATTTAGTTTCACGTGATATTTATTAAATTTAAATATCCGACTTTAATTCAGAATTTCCCCTTATTGGAAAAATTCACGTTTAAAGTAGTTTGGACAACATGCTATTTTCTCAAACAGAATTTCCGTTTATCAGGAACCAAACTAAATGCGCCGGACATTCAATTGATACATGTTTCTTCGTCCCGTCAAACTTACCGCCAATCAATTGAAGACCGATTCTTTGTCTATGCTGAATGACTTCCAAATTAATTCAAGTCATTAGCTCAACCGAAAATAGACACCACGAGTGGTCGATATTCAAGCGTTCTAGTGTGGGCGTGTATCAATAGCCCTTCAGCCACCTTGACGTACACCACGCACTTTAATTCACTGTCCGATAAGCGTAGCCGATTAGCGATTTGACGGTTTCTTCCCAGAAAGCCGTCTGTCAAAATCAATAAACTCCATTCTCCATCTTAAAGGTTACTCGGTCAACAACCGATTTACTTTCATGCCACAATCGGCGTAACCCTAACCACGGCTCATGGAAAATACCTTGAACAATAGTTTAACAAATTTTAACGACAGTTCTAGAGTTTCACTTCCGCCCGGAGGAGCTGAGTCGGCGACGCGGTATTGAAACTCCGTCGAAGGACTTTTCTGCTGCATGTGTATTTATTGCTGCTGAACTTTATCGTCTACTTACCTGTTTGCTTGTTTTCTTCTATTTCCTTGCAGGACTGGCGTCATCGGTCGGATGGAATCTATGCGCTTGAGGACGCACTGCGTTCTTCTGAGAATCTGGCTCTCGTACAGCCGTGCCTGGACTCACTGCTGCGGACGTTGCTGTCGTCGGAGAAGAACCCCGACGTGTCGGAGGACAAGCGACGTGTACTAATGAATCTGATATCGCGGCTTCCGCTGGACAATCTCGAGGATCGGACGGTGCAAATCATCACTGGTCTCTGTCGGCAGGGTGGTGCGGGCGCGAATCGTGCCGCGAAGGCGTTAATGCAGCGCCTTCCACCGGCTGTGATTGTCCTCAAACTGATATCGGATGACTTTTTGTATGCAAAGAGCTCAAGGGTAGGTCACCGCCATCGCTGCTCCACTTGCATAAATGAGTGGAGGGTTCAGCTTTCGCCCCTCATTTATTGTGCCTGCACGTAAATCGCCTTAATTAGTCACTGCTCAGAGGTGCCTCTCCGTTTTGTTTTTTTCTTTCCAGTTCCGCGAGAACGCACTGCAAATGGTAATGTACGCCTTGATGACTTTTCCCAGCACCTGCTTCGACACCACCACTTGTGTGACCAGCGCCACCATGGCCGCGTTGGACCGCAAGAAGCGGGTGCGCCAGGCGGCACTGGACGTTCTCGCGATTTTGGGTCAGGTCACGTCGCCGCGGGTTGTGTTGGAGGTGGTGCAGAGCATCGCGGAGACCCGGGAGAACGGGAACGAGCTGTATGCGGCGGTTAAGGCGAGACTTTCGCGGAAGCAGCTGCCGCTGGTCAGCACCGACGGAACGGTGCAGTACACGCTGCGTGTGCCATCACCGCAGTCTCACGACAGACAGGCGTCGATGGCCCACATGGGATCGGACCTCGAGTGGATAGCGTCGGGTGTGGGGTCGGTCTCGCCGACATCACTGAAGCGACGGGCCCACAAGTATCGCAATCAGCAGAGCTGTTGCCAAACTTTCAATTACTCCATGAACAGGTAAACAATTCTCAGACGGCGCAAATAGTGCGCCATTTGCATGTGAATCGGAGACGCCCATCAATTAAGTGCCACCATGAGTGACATGTCCACGACGGCATGGCATCGATTTTTAATTCATTGTTTGCTTTTTTTTTTTTTTTTTATTTGAAGTTTATTTATTCCGTTTGAAGAAAGGTAACCTCGCCGAAGGTAGCCGCCGAGGTGGAGACGACTATGGCGTTATGGTCCTTCGAGGTGGTTCCTGGTTTGGAGTTAATCGATTTTGTGCCTTACATGGTCGGGTCGTCGCATGCGGCGAACTTTGAAAATATTTTTGTTAAGTTTGCTTTGCGAATAGGTGGTGCTTTATTGTTGGGCCTACTCCAAAACGGGCTCTATCAAGATTTAAAGGATTTATTTTTCACTCTATTACAGCCATGAGGACGCGAAGGCATATTGCGCGCAACACGAAATGCTCGGTGGTGGAATAAGGGATTTGACGGAATATGCGACATCTGTAAGTTGAAGTTTGTTATTAAATTAGGCACTCTCTACGACTATCACCGGGATACAACTGATTATTCGCTGATGGTGGAGCTTTGTTTATTCATTTCAGTTAAGTCGATGACTAATTGGGAAAAAGTTTGAAGTGTAAAACTATTTCGCAATATATTGCATGTGTTATCGCATGTTACAAGTAGGAAATGAGCAAGTTTCCTCTCAGATTTCCTCAATCAAATTGATGATTTTTCAAAATTTCCATGCTAAAACAAAACCTGACAATAGAGACAATTGGAATAGCATTTCTATTAAATGTCCTAAGATGTATGTTTGTATTCCTCGACTAAAATTGCTGGGAGGACTTTTTAGTTCGGTTTCGCCCTCCCTCAGACATGTTTTAAACTCTATTTCGAAAGGTGAAGGGTTGATTGGTCAAAGAAATAGCATCATCATCACACTTTTTGCCGCGTGCCCCCCTCAAGGGGCCGCGGATGAAATGTAAACGACCTCCAGGCAACTCAGTCACTGCCGGCTCTAACTCATCAAGAGGTATGCCCAAGCGTATCCAGGCGGGCTTTTGGACTTTCTTCAACCATCTTCGTTGGTCTGCCGAGTTTTTTGACGGACTCGCAATCAAGGCGCGCCTCGGAAGACGTGATGATGAGGAAATTCGTGCTACGTGGCCAAACCATCGAAGTATAGCAGCTGCTTCCTCGAAGCATTCGAAGAGAAAGCATTCCATTCGAGGAAGCAGCTGCGCAACATTGAGCTCTCTCCGCACTGTTTTGTTTCTCCTCTATCTCGGTGAAACTGAACTGAACTTTAACTCCCAGAACAGCACTAAGAAATTTGATCTCAGGAGCTGGTATTCGCGATCTTATTTTTTCGGTCATTATCTAAATTTCATGGCCATAACTGCGAGTAATACCTAGTTAAAGACCGATAACTTTGCCTTGACACCAAGTTCGGCCTTCCTGATTACAGATCTTCTAAGCTGTTTCAAAATTGGTCCAGCTTGACCGATCCTACAGGATAGCTCAGTATTGCTTCTCCCATTACTCATGAAAAAGACTCCGAGATATCTGAACCTTGTCACTTGTTAAAATCGGACACCACTAACATGCAGAGAAATTACCATAACCTCAGATTTGCCCACAATATCCTCCTTCCCAGCATCGGTACAAGCGGCCACACACCTATCTAGCGCACGCTGGAGTTCCGTCTGAGAAGATGTGACGATAACTAGGTTCGGTTAGGTGGTGGTGCCGGCTACCCAAACCTGTAGGTCCATAGTGTTTTACACCAATTTAGAGTTCCCATGAAAATTTACCCCTAGCACAGACAGAGGGACTTGGATGCGATAGCATATTTCACAAGTTCACTTGCTTTGAGGCTTGCCGCTTCACCCAAAGGGTTGAGGAAGTCGTTGCCTTACGTCTTGAATCTGGTTTTGGTTAGCGCTGGGCAGGCACATAGCACGTGGTCCAGTGTTTCGCTAGCCGATGAGTCTTTGCAATTTCTGCAGGCGTTCGAAGGGGTTAAGATCATCTTGAGAGCGTTATGGCCCAGTAGGCAATGCCCTGCGATAATGCTAAAGAGATAAACACACATGAACTCCTTCACAGGACTCCTTTCGGTCCATCAGCTCCTTGCGGGAAAAATCATTGAAAATTTATGATCAAAGAAGGTTTTGGGCCTCAGGTAATCAATGTTGGTATTATCAATATCCAAAATGTTACCGTGCCCGAAGGGTCTGAGCCTGAAGCTGTTTGCCTCTTTTAGCTTCAGAGACGACTTAAAGATGACACCTTTAGCTGATAACTTTTTAAGTCATCTGCTAAAAGCCAGTGACTTTCCCTCAGCTCTCCCAGTGTGAAAAATGCCTTGTCTCGGCTGGCCGGTAGTACTTCTGCCGAGAAATTCTACTACTACTCTACTCTTCTACTACTGTTCGTCCCTCTTCCTGCCAGAGATATCATGTGGAATTAAAATAAATTTGTACACTAAACACAAAGAATTGATTGAAAGAATTTTCGTTTTACATTGAGCCCAAGGAGATGATTAATAATTGAATTATTACTAAATAAAATAAGCTGTACAAAGATGTGGATATAGTCCAGAAGGCAAAAAACTGTTGACTATAATGGCTCGGCCACATCTATCGCGTGATCGCGAGCGCATCGCAAACGCTTCGGCAAAAAGGATCTTCAAATCTGGGCCTCCTGCTTCGAGGAGAAGAGGGAGACCGAACCTCCGGTACAGATAACAACTGATCGCGGCTGCAAGACAGCTTGGTCTTCCGGACTAGAAGCAGCATGCTCGGGACCATCATCGTTGGAAGGTGGCTTTGGCTCAGGCACAGATACTCCAATAGTTAAATGCCTGATAAGAAGATGAACAAGAATAAATAAAATGTATAAATAAAAAACAAATAATCTGCTTAACAGCCCATAGAGAGTATAGTTTTTTCGAGCCTCCACTGTGGACCTACTGTTCAATGCCGATTCCGAACGGCGAATTGGGAAAGCTTTGTATGACAGAAATAGTCCAGCAAGATTGCCAGTCGTTCGCTGGTGGTGGGGCCGTGAAAGTAAATTTTGGTTTTCTTTTCCCGGGCTGGATTCGAACCCGGGTACTCTCGCTTAACAGTCCGACGCACATTTCAGTCAATAATACGAACGCATAAGCCAATCATTCTCAAAATTGCACATTTGTTTCGGCGAAATAGAAATACTCTCAATATAGTCTCGCGTTATTTCCTTTTAGATCGACCTCGTTTTCTGATTCCAAATTAGAGTAAATATTCTCAAGGCCCCCAAAATAGTTTCTTTTTTGTGTGACGAAATCTTCGTTCGACTCAAATCTTTATGACTGCATGTTAAAGGTAGGAGGGAGCTCGGATAAAAGGATTCAAGCCACGAGGAAATAAGCAGATATTTCAAAGTTTAGTAAAAAGACATTTCCAATGAAACTCTTCTTCACGAATAGTGATGAGCCTTCTCAACACTGCAAGTTTTCGTTAGTATTCAGGAGATTTCTGGCTTTAAATGGCTATCAATATATGCACGACTCAAAATACGATAAATTTGCTTCCTAAAATTGGTCTGAATAATCTTGTTAATGAGCAGAAATCTATGGCTTGCATCTTGTGAGCTGTACCATCAAAAACTGGCGTTATAACTCGGCTTACAAACTTGACCTTTGATGTTATTTATGTTTCAGATTTGAAGGCGAGAAAAATTTTATAATCAGGAGCTAAACGTTGGACTTGCAACAATTTTATTTACCAATCACTAAGAATTCTGTATAAAACTATTTTTGGTGAATGGCGACAAATGATGCCCTTAGAGCGAATCAATCAAGCAAATTTTGGAAGCTTGATTTCGTTAACCTTTTCATGCCCAGTGTCGTTTGTATACAACATGCATTTTATCTTCTAACTCAAAAATATTGGCGTAATTATAGTAGAAGCGTTTCAAATTATTGCTAAAACCTTATTTCGGTCCATTTTGTGTGCATTAAGGGTCTCTCAGTGCAATTAGGATATTTGGAATCTTTTACTTCATTTTTGGTGTTGTGCAAAAAAAAATATTTTTCCTGTGGTCATGAAATATTCTTTTGCTGAGCAAATTACAGGCAATACCATTAGCTGAAGCTGACCTAAAAACCTTACTATTTCTTCTATTAAAAAGGTTATGTAGAACCTAAATTACTTTTTTAGGTGGATCTTGCAATAGCTATTTTTATTCACAGACCTGTGAATCAAAGATAAGAATAAAATGATCGCTAAACATGAAATGGTAACAATTCTTTTACTGCACTTAAAATAATTCACATAAATCTTCGTCGGAATAGACTGTCAACCTCAATCTCCTCCTACAAACAGCCCACCATAACCCCTCTGACAAGCAAACTCCTTTTTGCGTTATGAATTTTACAAAAGCAAACAACAACGTCACTTTAGTACTCGTGCGTAAATTTCAACTCAAGATTAGGACTACGTAATTAATCCTGGAAGTCACTCGCCGTTCTTGTTTTGCATTTACATACGCCATACACGCACTCCGGTGTCCGGCAATACGCGCCAAGGCCCCAACATTCTAATTACTGTGACAAATTTACGTCAGCTGCGACAAATATGAAAAATGTCCAAGAAGTTCGTCATCGAGCCGGCCACAACTGACCACTATCACATGCATTTTCGCGTCGCGATATCGATTTTACCGCCGAGTCACGTTATAATAAAATAATTTCTCGATAATATTCATTCAAACCACACGCTGGTAGAGCTACCCCATCAAATTAGCACTTCCACGGGCTATGGTCGTCCTATTTCACTCGACGGGCGCTCTGGTTGCATGCAATTGCGACGCTCACTTCCAGTTGCCTAAGGACTTTTGTTGAGTTCAGATTACGCGCGCGGATAAATCGAACGAACTTCGGCCGTTTCCCATCCAAATCTCAGCCATGGTTCAACTCTTCCTGGCGTATCGTCTGATTGGTTGTGTCCCGGTGATAAACCTAAATCTGGTAGGGCAAGTCGATCAAAAGAGTCCCCGTTGAATTCCGGAAATCCCAGCTAATCAGGAAAATTTTCACTCGTTTCAGGACGACAATCACTCCATGACCAATAATCACCAACAGTATGTCCTGCGGAAAGCGGTTCCAGTGCAGTATACGTCAGTGAAATCGATAAGGAACGGGGGTGTTGGCGGCGGAGGCAACAACATTAATGGCGGTGGTAAGTCGACACGGTAGACACTTTTGTTTTGGTATCATGGTTGCATTTGGAGTGTAAACAAATTCTATGCAAATGCGAAGGCGGTTCATATGACAACAGAACAGTTGTGTGCACCGCAGACAATTTTGTTTTGTTTTCCGACCACATTTTGTCTGTGAAAGTAATGACATCTCTTGCAGGTGAAATCATCGGCATCAATGGGAAGAGAATAGCTACAAAGTCGTGCTCGGACTCCTCCGTGGACGGAAGAAGTTCCGACAGCACCTACACCAGCAGCAGTGGGAACGGCAGCATCGGCCTAAATGGTCGCTTCGCCAGACAATCTGTTCATTCAAGGTGAGTGTTAAAGCAAAGACGATGAACTTTGGATGACCCAATTTCCTTGCAGATTCCCGTCAATGGAACGAATGGACATAACCGGAAACTACATGCTAAAGCAATCCTACAAGAATCCCTACTCCTCCATGGCGTACATGCCGCGCAATCAGATGCACCTTAATTCAACGTATCCAAAGGTGAATTACTCGGTGCAGCAAAGGAAGCACGGCGCGAGAACCAATCGATCATACCACACACCTCAAGGTTAGTGCCATGGAACAGACTTTAGTGAATGCTTCTGGATGAATGGCTTTCCTTTTTTGCCCGCAGATACTTTCGGCGAAAGTTCATTCGGCGAGGAGAGCAGCGCTTTTGCAACGACCTACGCGGGAGGAGGAGGCGGCTCTGGTGCAACAGTGGAACAGAATCATCACGGCAATCACGGAATTACGAACAACAGCAGTAGGCGGTTTGTGAACGTGGAAAAGTTTATACAAAGGTAATTAACAAAGTTTGTCTTGCTACGGTTGTGAATAGGGACTGCTATACTTTGCCGGGCATACTTGAAAAGTCCAAATGTGATCGGGAAACATTGACCCGTAGTTGCTTGTTGATTCTATGAATTGCTGAGTGGCAGGTTATAAGCCTTTGCAAAGGACGTTGAACTTTTGTTCGGTGTAGACAAATTCTATACACGTGTGTACCGCCGTGGACTGTGGAATGACACATGCCACAATCACGAGTAATTGATATATTGAAGTTAGCAAACACCGATTGAAAAAGATTTATTTTATTTTCACGATGTGTATATTCAATTCTATAATTTTGCCCTGAAATATGGAAAATCTATTGTTGCATTGGCAACGCTTTGGACAATGTTTTGTACAAAACTTTATCTGGGCTCTTGGCATGGCTCTTAAAAACGTATGCTAATGCTGATTTAATACAATTCGAATCTCATAGTTTATGTGAAACTAAAAACTATAGAATAAAACTAAAAACTATAGAACAATCAATCTTTTTAAAATAAATCAATCTTTTGAAAAGCTCTTTCATGACCGCACCTAACTTCAGACGCACTTCACCAAAAACCAAATAAAAGATAGCTCAAATTTTAATTTCACTAAGAGACGTCTGACGTAGAATTAAATAAACTGAAAATTGGAATTAAAAGGCTGAAAAGAAACTCAAGACTTCTTCACTGCAATATCCCTGTTTCCCTACAAATATTATAAAGGCGGAAGTAACTCTGTCTGTCTGTCTTCTACAAGAAAACTATGACAGACATTGTGAAACCATAATTTGGCCGCTGGGGAGCGCTATAGTTGAAGTAAAAAAGACAAATTATGTGTGCCAAAAGGCTATATTGTCGGCGAGAAACAGTACTATCACAAGCTACTGTAGTATTAAAGAATTTGACGATCTAATTTTAACTAAACTTTCAGCGTTCCTTTAGTATTCGTTTTTCTTTGTCATTTTTTACTAAAGGTTAATTTTTGGTAGATTTTTCAACAAAACGCTGTGAAACTGCGGTACACAGCTATGTTATAACGGTTTTTGAAGTAACTCTATCTATAACGCATTCACGGTTAAACTACTGCTTTCGATTTTGACAAAATTTGTTATAGAGTAAACATAAACCTCAAGGAAGGACAAAGCAATATTATTTATTCCAGCACGATAATTGATATTCACGCGGACGAAGTGGCGAAGTGACAGCTAAACGATAATATTTTTAAGTTGTTAGCACATGAAATTCATGTTGTACACGGACGCCACCGGTTATGAAAGGGTTGATATTCTTCAAAAGAAATATGTTACATTTGTTTTACTTAGATCTGTTTAGCACCGCACCAAGTTACAATTTCAATTAGTCGGTCAGGAGATCTAGAGAGTTGTCAGTAAACAAATATGCGAGTTTTTCGTTTATCAAAAACAAGCAGAGAATGACAAAGCATAATAAATAAGTTTGACAAAAACGTTGTTTCCAATAGCTGATTAGTTTAATTTTAAGTCCTTTTGGAAATAGTAGGTTAGGTTAGGTAGGTGGGCTGGCAGAATGTATAAATTCTGCCTCACTTAGGTCCTTGTGGACCCCTTGCGTTACCCATAGAGGGGAAAGGTGTCCCCCTCTTCACTCGCAGTGTCCTATTCCACTGTGTCCTCGGTCTATTTGGTCCTGCTCAGATACCTGAAAAGATTCTTTAAAGTTATTGAGTTGATCTCATTAAGGTCTCGGAAGAAGTGTCTTCCTAATGTTCTAAGTCTCAAGTGACAGAGGCTGGGGCAGTGGCAGAGGTAGTGTTGGGTGTCTTCCCGCTCCTCCTCATCAGCCCAGGCCTTGCAAATATTGTCACTGAGTAGTCCTATCTTAAATAAGTGGTCTTTGAGACTATTGTGGCCCGTGATTACACCCACCGCTCTTGCGAGAGCCCTTTTGTCATGCAAGAGCAGCACTTTCGATTTGGCGTAGTCATATTCTGGCCACATAGTCCTTGTCGTCTCACACGTAGACAACGCCTTCCATCTTTCGTTCGCTAATCTAATCCCCAATCCGCTTAAGTAGGCAGATCGGTGGTCCCTACTCTTGCCTGTTCCAGCCCTAGTTTGGATGCTTCCCTCCCAAGCCTACGTGAAGCATATAAGAAGAAAAATTACTTGTTTCACTTGGGGTTAAACGTTTTAATATTTTCTTATGAGCTTTTACTGATTACATATAACGAGATTTTTTTTTGGCATTCAATCTTTCAGCACGAATGAATATCCTGAAGTTGCCCTTTCGCCGTAATCGGTTGTTTAGCAAAGCACCTTCTCATTTTTGCTTTCTATCTTCGGTTGAAAAGTTTGCCATAAAGCCTTAGCACGTAGGTTAGGCTAGGTAGCCAATAGCTACAATAAAACTAGTCATAAGGGTCCATAACTTCAGGACTATTAATCACAGGTGCCAAGAAGGCTTAACGTGCTAGCATACCACACAGATTTGGCCAGCTCAGGATCCTTAACGCACAACCTATCTTCTTCAGTTGAGCAGACTAGTTATAACGGTCATGATAGATGAGCACTTTCTTGATAGTCTTAGCCATCTGAGCAATATCAGCATCATCGACCAGATCCGTAGCTTCGTAAGAAGCTCTCTCCGTAGCTTCGTAAGAAGCGAGTTGTGGTAGCACAGAAGACCTAATCTAGCTTAAAAGTGGCTGTAGGCCTCTGCTGCCCCAGTCATTCATTTCTACCTAAGATATTTTTATATATTTTTTTTATTGTATAACAATATTAACCTTACACTGCGCGACTCTTTTTTTTTACTAAAAAAAAAAATATTTTTTTATATAATTTATGGCTGCAACCACCAGAATAATAATAAAAAAAAAACATTACTCTACGTAAATTGGCATGATTATTCCCTTCAAAATATATTAAGCAGATCATCTACAAAGCTTAACAGAGTAAAATTGTGATCCATAGTTTATGAAAAAAGAAAGAATTGAGTTGTATCAGATCTGCTGAATCTTCGATTCAGTTCTAATAAGCACTTTTTGGTATGCCCTTGAGCTCTCTCAGCGATTCGATTTGTATCTCCTCAATCATCGCAAAACGCCATCCTTGGGTCTCTTAAATCTTGGGAACAGAAAAAAGTCACCGGGGGGCCAAATCTGATGAATACGGTGGCTGAGGCTGAGGCTGAAGCAACAGTTTTTTGGTCAAAATTCGGCAATTTTGGAACGAACTTCACTGTCACACGCTTCGTGCTCAAAATTTCCGAAAAAATTGCAAGGCATGACCCAACCGATATGCCGATATTTTCAGCAACTTTTCTTATAATGATTCGACGATCCTACATAACAATTTTCTTCACTTTCTCAACAGTTTCATCGGTTGTTTATGTGCTGTGACGTCCAGGGCGAGCATCGTCATTCACATCTTCTCGACCTTCTTTGAAAAGCTTGTACCATTTGCAAACTTGTTTTTGACTCAGGGTACACTCACCGTATGCTGTCAATATTTCAAGTATTTTTGAGCTTTTAATCCCATTTTTCACACAAAATTGAAAGCAAATTCTTTGATTCATTTTTTTTGGACAGCAGGAAATGGCCGAACAAAACGCAAAACACCTCTAATTTTTATGTCTCTCACAAACAAAATAAATATGCTATATAGCTGAAACTGTAAACATATATTCGAGACGAGGGTACCAACATAACAAAATAAAAAAAAATCGATAATCGAATGTACGTAGCCCGCGAAATTTGAAAATTCACCTTATTCTTTGAACAGAACTTATACGCCTTCTTTTTTCATCTTTGGGGAGTAAAGAGAAAATTTTGTGAGTTTTAAGAATTTCTGTAAAAGACTTAGCGAGTTTTATAAAGCATTAACATTACGAAAAAAATATATCTGTAGACGATTGTCGACTACAAAATGGGATTAAGAAGAGCAACACTTGCAAGGACATTTTGTAGATATTTCTGCCAAAGAACAATAGAAATCGAAAAACTACATTCCAGAGTAATTTTGAAATTCGGAATGTACTTTAAACTGTAGGGGATGCCTTTATCAATGGTTATAAATAAATTAAAATTTACTTTTCAAATTACATGCATTAAGAGAATATTAAGTCGTATAACTGAATGGGTTTTGGGGCATTATCAATATCAATTTTTATTAGGCCCAACATACAAAAAATCGCTGTACTTTATTTGTACACTATTTGTACACTGTCACTGTCAGCTCAAATCAAATTTCTCCTTCAGATTAATGGTTTCCAGGAATTCTAAATGCTGTCTGTTAAGAAAAAAATTTACATAAATATAATACATTGGGTGGCGTGACAGTCCGTTGATCGCCCGAGCCTAGCTTTTTCCACGAAAAAACTTTAAAAGATCGCGTTTATGAACCTGCATTTCGATGAATGGAGATTTTTCTCATAAATGTTAGCATTTATACATTCATCTTAGTAGTTGATTATCCTACGGACTGCAAGGATCTTTCCACTGTGCAACGCGTTCAACTTTTCGTATTTGACCCCCTTGAAACCTCTTATCCTTTACAACGAACCACTTTGGAATTTACCATCCTTAAAGTAAATAATTTCATTAATACATGCATTGCAATAGAGCTTGTTTGCAAACATAAATCGTTAGATTTAATCTTATTATCACAGTCTTATCTTTACTAAACACGACACTGTGTTTTCCATATGTCCTTCATAAAAGGGATTTCCACAAGTGTTATGAAATTTTATCGCCTCTTAGTGGCACGTCTACGCAACTCTGATTTATTGACCAACAGTCAACACACATCCATGCGCCTCCATTACGCCACAATCAACACAAATTTTGAAAAGCTAATTAATTTTTTTGACACAAATAAAACAGTATAACAAACAATAGCCGGCATTGTTCTTTACCTCAAAATGAAATAAAAAAAGCGTAACTGACCCATATTTCCCACGGGAATGCTATCGACAAATTAAAGTTAAGTTAGGGTCATGTACAGTCAAGTAAATTAATAAATAAACAAGCGACCCGAATTTGAATCTAACCTACACGCCCCCGTCCAAACGACCAAACGACAGGGTGAATATTTTGACAGATC
The DNA here is from genome assembly GCA_905187475.1 of Syritta pipiens. Lineage (NCBI taxonomy): Eukaryota > Metazoa > Arthropoda > Insecta > Diptera > Syrphidae > Syritta > Syritta pipiens. Next base: position 100,443,734 of record LR994571.1, on the reverse strand, counting down.
AACAAATTTAAAAGCACAGAAAAAAAAAAAAAGAACTCAATCCAATAAAGCACTAAAATGGCAGTTGGCAGTTCCAAGAAATTTTCTTTTTCTCCTGCGTGTTTTGAATTGAATGCTGATGACTAAATGACCACCCTCTTAACCCTTAACTATATTCGAGGGGGTTGGCTAAGGTTTACTCGCAATCCAAAAGGCTCCCCTTCGTGTTCGTGTGACAGGTAAATTTTACCCCCATTTCTGGATGAACGACGGCGGAATTTTTCGTCCTCTTATGGAATGACCGCGCAGTTAGCGTAAAGATGGTAGTCTGGAACAGGGTGGTCAACTCGAAAGGAATGGAAACTAGAAATCTATGTGAAAGGATAGGCAACGCTCAAAGTTTTGAATGTTTGATTCTATGTTGAAAAGCATAGAACTTTATTCAAGAGAATTAGTAAGATAATATCTTACTTATCTGCATGTACGAACATTTACCAGTATTGTTAATGGCAATTTTTTTAATTTGAAACTGTAACTGAAATAAAAATTGTCGCAGTTTATGAGTTCTGTACAGTCTGTAATCAAATCTCTGAATCTTGATGTACAGTCTGTAACCAAAACGCTGGCTTAACGATCTTCCCTTTCCTTGAATTATTCTTTATTTATTTTTATTATTCGCAAATTCTGCTTACGCAGATTCCTTTTCATTCTACACGTACAGCGTAAGGTGCATGCGAGTTGAGTAGATAGACAAAAAAACAAATTTGTCAGTGAAAAAACGTAATAGATTTGTTTTAAATAGCAAGGCGGGCAAAATGTTTTCATATTCTCCCGGTTTTTGGCTAGTGATTTACTTTTATTTTTCATAGATCGAGAATCATTTATTTGAGTGGCCCTTTACGCATGGTTATGAATAAATCACTACATTTTTTGATTTCTATAATTCTAAATCACAAAGTTGTGAATTTTGCTAGTACAAACTTTGTTTTCCAAGCGATCTCCTTTCTGGAAATATTTACTTTTTTTTTGAAAATTAAAAATCCTGATGCATGGGCTAAGTTTTCATATTAAATAGGCGATATCAACTCCAAAAAGCAACCGTAGAGAAGAAAACAAATTCTAAAGAGTAGATTCCAGACTGATTAAAAAAATAAATTGAATACTGAAGAACTCATCAAAAGAATCAAAATACACACATGACACGAATTAGTCGTAAAAAAAAAAGGTTCAACCGTCGCGACAGTCTACCAATTAACTTGTAGCCTATCACACGAACGGAAATCTTAAGAAACGCAATAAAATTCTACCGGAAACTCATACTTTCGATAAATTTTATATGAATCACCTTGAGCTTAACCCAAACTCTGTGTCTCATACTTGAAAAAAAAAAATTATGACCAACCAATTTGACCACTCCAAATAAACAACAACAAAAATTTATATATTTCCCAATTAATTAACCACCCTGTTAGCCACTTCACCGGTTTACCGGAGTGACCAACGCCAAAACCTACCCATATGTAAATGGACTTTCACCTTTCCCAACCACCTCACCGTCGAATGTGTACTCAAAAGTACCGAGTATAAACCCCCCATGCCAATAAATGCGCCCCACTAACTAACTACTCGCTCACTACTACCCCCAAGTCCATTCACAACCACGACACGATAGGCGAAGTCCTTTTTAAACCATAGTGACCAAAGCGGCCCAACCAGTCTGTGATGTTATTTAGCCCGCGACAAACGCGTTTTTTTTTTTTTTTGTGATTTCTTTGAATTTTTTTTGTGTCCTGTTTTTGCTCAATTGATATTAAGCAACAAAAAAAAACAAGAATTTGTGTTTTAAAAAATTGTTTGAGTGATAAAAATGAAAATGATTTTCTCAAAGGACTGTTTCGGAAGGACCCGAGTGAATTTAATTCAAACAAAGGAGTACATGGTGGACAAACTATGCTCCACAATTGAAAGTGTACCCAGACTATGTAGTTCGTATTGTTGTGTGTGTTGCTACTACCGGAGACGTAAATCGATTGGTGTAACTCAAGAGAATAACCAGAAAAGTGGCCAAGAAACTCCGGTCATACCGATAGCAATAGCTTCTGATTAGTAAGTGAAATTGGCGACTATTTTTGGTTTTCGATTACATGTAGTTACCGGCGTAGTTTATTGTTGATATTTTTGAACATACGAAGAAGCAGACACATCGTTTTTGAAGGATCTTCTGTGTTTACTTTCTGAAACAGGCGAGGTTCATTGAAGGTCCTTGTTTCGAAGCGAAGTTAACAAACTTATTGTTGTCTTTTCTCGACTTGAGCACGCTCAAGTGTCAAGGGTTTACTAATATTTGATAAGACGTTTTCTTTAAACACCCAATGCAGTCATGAATCATTAATCGTTGTTGATTCTTCATCGCGGGTGGTGGCCGGTTCAAAGTAATAAAAAGGACCCCATTCCCACTCGAGTTCTCATTTTTATTAGGCTACTGACTTGGGTCACACTACCATTTTAACTGAAACATTAATCAAATAGATTAGGTCTCCAGGTGACTGGTAAGTTTTTTTTCTATTTCTCAAAGTGGAAAAATATTCGCAAACACTTCGACTGTGGTGTCCTAGTTAAATAAAACTTTAGTCGCAACTTACTAACGTGCATTTGAAAAGAAATTTTATCTTTTCGATCAGTACGAACACACTGTTTCAATGAAATTGGAAAGTATGTATTTGAGAACGTGCATTAATCAGTGTTGACAGTTCAAAGTGTTATGGAAATTTTAGAATATTTAAAAAAAAAAGTTTGTGTGTAAGGCTCCTACAAGAGCGTAAATTTGATTGCAAGAACTTCTCATTGCAGTTACAGTTTTCTTTACTCACTCTACAAATTTACACACTTTTTTTCTTTCGTGGGTTGGTGATAATCTTCAAGAGACACTTGGAGACGTGTGGCTCTGTCAGATTTCTACAAACTAAACAGACACTTCTCTTTTGTTAATTCGACTAAGTTTCCTTATCAAGTAATTTACATATTCGTAAATATAGACCCGAAAAAGTTAGGTTTGCGGCAAAAGCAAGGAAGGAGAGCATATTAAATTCATTTTTGTTTTATCTACAACTTAAGACAAAACCACTTCTAACAAAGTCAGTTCTTAGTTACCTAATTAGGAAGCAATCGTAAAAGATTTGTTTGCTTTGAATTCGGGGCTCTCCAAGTCAATCAAGCATGAAAATTTGATCGGTTACAACAACATCACGCGAAATCTTTTGTAGTTGAATGACAATCAACCGGCACAAACGGTGTTCAGGCCAGGATTGACTGCCAGGAAGGTTTTGATCTGTGTTTGGTGGGAATCATCTACCACGAGCTACTTGCCTACGGCTAAACTCTTAATTCGATCCTTTACTGTCAAAAATTAGACCGGCTGAAGGAAGCAATCGCTCAAAAGCGCCCGTCTTTTGCCAATAAAAGAGGAGAATTGTGTTTTATCAAGATAACGCTAGGTCACATAGGTCGCTAGGTACTCGTCAGAAGCTTCAGGAGTTCGGTTGGGAGGTTCTTTTGTATCCTCAATATAGTCCAGCCTTAGCATCAAGTGATTACTACATGTTTCTGTCTATGACAAACGATTTTGCTGATAAAAAATGCCTTTCAACAGAGATTAATAACCTTTAAAATGGCCGAAAGTTATCGAGCAAAATGGTAACTGTGAATGGTGAGCGCTACCGTGAGATGATATCCAACTTTTTTTGCCCAAAATGCAAGAGCTTGACTTGCATGACATGTGGTTTCAACAAGACGGTGCCACATGCCACACAGCACGCGCAACAATGTACTTCTTGAGAGGCGAGTTCGGTGAACATTTTATTTCACGTTCCGGTTCAATTGGCCGCCTAGATCGTGCGATTTAACGCCTTTAGACTATTTTTTGTGGGGCTATGTTAAAGCTCATGTCTATACAGACAAGCCCGCTTCAATTGACGCATTGGAAGACAACATTGAAACATTTATTCGTGAGATACCGGCCGAAATGTTGGAAAGAGTATGCCAAAATTGGACTAAGCGGATGGAGCATATGAGGCGCAGTCAAGGTCAACATTTGCATGAAATAATCTTCAAACATTAAATTATATGGACCGTACTATCGATTCAAATAAAGATTTCATGCATTTTTCTGAATTTTATGTGTTTTTTTTTGAAAAACTTTCCTATAGCTTTTACAAAATCACCCTTTATAATGAAATGGCCGAAAGTTATTGAACAACATTGCAGAAAGTTATCAAGCAAAATGACGAAATATTTGACCAAAATCGAATCATTCTAAATAAAGTCTTCAATTCATACAAAATTAATGGATTTCTTTTTACCTACTACACCTTATAACACAGAATCTTTTACGTCATAAATTCTGAACTGATTGCACTATCTTAACAAGTTTTAAAGAAAATTAAATGAAAGTTCATTCAATAATATTCACATGAGCTTTCAGAACTATCTTTAGGTTTAAACTTTCTTTTTTAAAAACGTGAAAAAATAACTTTGACGGTTACTTCTTGTGACCACAGTTATTTCGCTGTTTAAAAATGTTGTAAAATTCCGAATGTGCTGCCTTTAAACCTAAATCGAACAGTAAATACTTCCATTGTTGTTCTATTCTTAGTTACAAATTCAACAAATATTTGTTTTGAAAGGTCAGTACTTTCATTTCATAGACTTTACACTCTCAATTCTCTTTTTGGAAAGTGTGATAGTGATTTTCAATGTCTCCGATTTAAAACACCATTAAACCACCAGTTTTTCTGCTACTAAAGCCTTCATATTTCCATCCATTCCGTTTCATTTCCCAAAACGATTGACATTTCATGTCGCAGCAAAATAAAATGATGTAAGAAATTTGAACCTCAAAGTGTAAATTTTACCACCCGTTCAAGGTTGTTAATCCAAAATAAACCACATTCATTAAACACAGCGACCATTGTATGGGAGAGAGGTCATAAAAATAAATTCCTGGCTTATTGCTTGTTACAAATCTTTCATAGCTTATCATGCAATGTTTCCATAAAACAACCATAAAATATTTCACTTTCAACACAATTCCCACCACAAGATTTCGCATTTAATGGGTCATATCCCATCCCTATGCAAACGTCTTTAGTCTCAATTATTTATTAAGTATTTTCCATTTCTTCCACTACTTTGTCTAAGTAAATGATAACTTTTTTTGTTACACCTTTTAATCGATATCGTTTGCATTTTAAATGTTCAACCCAACTGTAGATATTCCCATCAGAATACAGGTGTACAGATTAAGAAATACATAAATGTCAGCGACACAACCTCTTAACTAATAACTTATTTATTTCAATTGCAGCAACAAAACCGCACTTCAGAGCCAACCGAATGAAAACTCGGTCACACCATCCCCAGTTAATGAAACACCACCTGTAACACCACACTCCACTCAAACGTTGGACTTGTCACCGAAGCCTGAAGTGAAGCAAAACTCGAATAATCAGAATGGGAATATTGTTGAAAGTTGGTGTAATAACAACTTAAGTCGGGAGCCTACCCCACACGAGAAAGTTGAAGGCGGTCTGGATAACGAGATCCCATACAGCACGCCAAAGACAACAGTGGTGGCAACTATGCAAAGCTCGCCCAACGGTGTCGATCTCAACAGCTCAGCGGATCAACTGAAGAGGAATAAACTAGAGGAGGAGAAGCAAGAGAGTTCCAGCGGCGATGTTGTGGTTGAGCCCATATCCCCTGAAAAGGAAGTCCCACAACGTGCGTCGAGACCTGCAAGCGCGGCCAGCAAGGTTGAAAGTTTGAAACCAGATGCACAATCGGTGAAATCTCAAGAGGTTGAAGCCATCAACACCGCAGACACACCCGACTACGAGTCACAAGTAATAACAACGAACTCTCGTCCACAATCGGTCGTGTCTTCAAGGTCCCAGGTCATCGAAGAAGAACTCGACTGTGAGCCGTCCGTCGCGGAGCCCGATAGAGCCTCCGAAATTACACAGGAGGTTTTGGAGGACCTCAGCGACGACGAATGCAACACTGCCCCGAAAACGCCGACCGAAACACCGTCACTCATAAAAGATCTCCCAGTCGATCCTGAACCCGAGACGTATTCACCAAATATCGACGACAATATACCGTCCCCACCAAGGTCTCCGACCATTGATGAAATCAAGGCGCTGTCGCGCAAGTCGTCCTTCGCGAAAAGCTGTGAGTCTCTATACGACCGAGGGCACTCTAAGTTGGACGCTGACAACAGTACAGAAACAAGCTCAGACTATCAATCGAGTCAGCTCAACAACACCCTCACCGACTTCATTCCAGTGAAGCCACAACACATTCCACTGCAGAGGAAGTCAAAGACCTCCTGCTTCATGAAGAACCATCGTCGTATATCCCCGGTCAAGCAGTCGATAAAAATGAGCCAGGCCGAACTCTTTCCACAGAACATGACGCGGTTCGATAAGCCACGTGACGCCCTGAGTAAAACGTTCGACCAATTGGACTCACCCAATTGGGAAGTAATCGTGATGGGCCTCAAGTCGATGGTCCGCCTGATGCGCTACCACCCGGACACCCTCGACAACCAAATGCACATGACATGCATCCAGCTAACGAAATCCGTCCGAAACCTCAGGTCCCAGGTGTCAAGAGCAGCCTGCCAAGCTTCAACGGAGCTCTTCACAATGAAAAGCAAATCCCTGGAGCAGGAATGTGACGATCTTGTGTGTGCACTACTCCACCGGACTGCTGACACAAACAGATTTCTACGAGCCGACGCCACTCGAGGTCTTGAGTCAATGTGTGATAACCTGTCACCACCAAAGATCTTGAACATCCTGAGCACTAAAGGCGCCGTCCATCAGAATGCCCTCGTGCGAACGACAACAGCGAAGCTTCTAAACCGTTTAGCCGATCGACTGGGATGTGAAAAGATCTTCACAATGGGCCGAGACAACCGCGATAAATTCTTTGTGACGGGAGCAAATCTTCTACTGGAGGGAAGCCTTGAAACGAGAAGCTACGCGAAATCCCTCTTCCGCATGCTTTCGAACCATCAAAACTATTCACGCCTGCTGCTCGAAGTGATACCAACCAGAACGTACAGAAACATCGAAAAGACCCTAAAGAATATCCACTAATATTACAATACGCACAGCCTAGTAATGTAAATAGTTCACATAGTGGTAGTGGCAATCATAGGATTTTATAGGTTAGGATTCTTCCACTGAGCGCACCTAAGATCCTAGGTTAAAGAATACCTTTATATCTATTGTTTTTATTAATGTATTAAATTTACATAACTGTTGCAATAATTAGTGTTTTTTTTTCATTTGGTATTTACAGAAACTCTGAAAGTGGTGTAATACAAAATTCTTCGCCAAAGCTAACACTTTTTATCCAATCCAAATACGGAGCGACTCTGGTACTTTGAGTAACACCGTTACATATATTGCCAAAGTTTATGACTCCCACGACGAACTGCCTCCCGTTGTCATAAATTACTGGTCCACCGTCACCAAACTCACAAGCATCAGTGTGACTTCCCACTGTGCAAAAATTGTTCTCGTGTACTTCAGGATAGTACTGCTTGCACATATCATTCGATATAACACCAGCCAGTGTATGTTGCAGGGTCTCAGGTGAACTAGAATTATAGCTCCAGCCTACAAGGCTTACTTCTTTGCCAGCAAAACTATAGTTCGTAGACAAAAGAGTTGAGGTTAAGTTAAAAGGAATTGATTAGTTAAAGCAAATGTACTCAAAATTAATTGGTAAACATGCTGGTCCGACTCTTGGTGACCAACTTAGAGATGACGTCAATTTCAAAAGTGCTATATCGTTCTTTCCTTCTGCATAGTCTGGGTGGGAAATAATGCTTTCTACTCCGTACAACTCTGTTAAGCCTGGAGGGCCAGGAACTTTAGTTATTCCCACCATAACTTCCAGGTTATTTGGATTTGAATTGTAAAAACAATGACTTGCTGATAAAACCAAGTTCTTACTGACTGAAACGGAAAGAAGTCACCTTTCGATAGGATTGTGTGTTTATATCAACTTACTTATAGTCCCAGTACAGTAGATTTGACTGCCTTTGCTAACATCGACTATACCAACCGTAGATGGAAATTCACCAAGCTTCGTATCTTCGCCCCGGACGCTTCTTGAACTTAACGACCAACCACATTCACATAGTGTCCGAGTTGTTATAGTGCACAAGAAACGACCACTCCCATTTTTTGGTATTTCAAAATCAATTGTCATAATTTCATGAGCCGTGCGAATGAACACACCAATCCCACAAAACTTATCGACAGATTTTAGACTCGTTTTAGACGAAATAGACAAAAATGCACTATTACAGTCTCCGTCTCCCTAATAATTATAAGGATGAACATCAAATACCATGAACTGACACTAGAATTACATTTGTATTGATCTCAACACTGCAGTTAGCAATTATTTCGTAGGCTGGATGCATGATCAAATCCCATGAACAACTCGATTCCATTGACACGTGAGGATAATCAGAAGAATAAGCGTAATAAGTTTGTCCTGGTTCAAGTTTTTGAACCATTTTACAGATTTCCGACGTGGAAAAGTCTACCAAATGTATGAAGAACAAGATAATACCTACAATTTAAAATAATTAAATGTTTAGGCACCTAATTAATGAAAGCTATACGTACCTATATACTTTATAGAAATCATGTTCTGTTAGTCAAAAAAAAATGTTAATTTATTTTTTATAAGTTCTAGAATCCGAATAATTTTGCACGTAACACTTGACTAAAGTTTTGGAAGTGGAAAAAAAAAAACAAATTAAATCCGATTCTTGTTATGAACTGCAATATAATATAATAATTAGAAGAAAATTATCACTGGTTACCGCGGCTCATCACAAAATTATTTATTATTCTACTTTATAAGAAAATTCTGAACGCAAAGTATATTTCTGCCTTCATATACTCTCGGTTACTTCAAAACTGAGCTCGTTAAAGCTAATTCATCAATTTTTATAGCCCCTTTTGGTTTATTTAGCTGCTGTTGTCTGTAAGCCTGTGCTAATGACCCACAGGCTTTGTCATCGACCTCGACCTTGTGTTTTTAGGCATTGTTCATTGCACTTTGTTGACATTGGCTTTCGGCTGTTTCCCCTTAAATTCTTTATATCTTAAATGCAATTGTCTAACTGTTGATAACAGATTGATATGTCATCGCAGCTGTTGTTGGTTTTTAGGGTTTCGTTCCAAAGGAATAACGAAACCTTATGGAATCACTTCGGTATCTGTCTGTCTGTCGGTCTGTCGCCTTTTACATTTTTGGCTATAACTTAAAAGTCCTTTATAGTTAAGGGATGAAATTTGGACTGAAGATGTATCTAGGCGACCCAAAAACAAATCATGCATTTTTTGGAATTAGTCGTAGATTAAAGAAAACGTTAGTACTAACACTAACGCCCGAAAAAACTTTTATTAACTTTGACGGTCGAAATGGGTGTCATAGGAAAGGGGCGGTGTCCTGATTATGAAAATGTCTGTCTGACTGTCATCAAGCTTTATTCTTGGTAATTGGCGAACCACTAAGAATTAAGAAATAAAACTTCACCAAAATATGTATTTCACTTGTCCAAAGAAAGTTGAGGTAAAAAAATTAAAAAAAAAATGCATATTAGCAAAAAGCTTAGTACCAATACTAAATTTAAAAAACAAATTTCTTTTACTAGTTCCTTGGTATGGGTGTTGTTGGAAAGAGGATGATAGTTAGATCAAAAAGTTGTACTATGGTAACCATCTCACTCTTATTGGTAAGAAGTTATTAGCCAACAAACTGCCAAAAACTGACTTGTGTACCGTGTCCCCCACCTTACTTTCTAGAATATTGGACCAAAAATCTGAAAAAAATTTGAGTTGTGGCAACTCATCGCAATACCCCAAAATTATCCAAAAATCGTGTATTATTTTTTTTCTTATACTAAAATAAATTAATTACTAACTTTTTTTGAAAAAAAAAAAAAAAAATTCACGGGAATATATTAAGTGAGGTACCATCGGATAGGTCTTGTAAAATGAAATATAGTTTTCCTTTTGAACTTTTCATTTGGAAGTTAAGTTTTCGAGATATTAAGCTTCAAATTCGAAAAAAAAGGCGTCCTCCCCTCTCATTTTCACACCCGTTGGTCTAAAAATCTGGAATGTAGGTTTTGATGTAACCTTTGTGTTGAAATTGGCTTTAATACTTTTTTAGATACTGGCCAAAAACCAAAAAACAGCAACATTCGAATTTTGAAGATCCGAAAACGCCATTTTGTATATATCGGAGAAAGAACAATAAAATATTATGTAAAAAAAAATATTTTCATACAATTTTTCGAGACATTATAGTACGATGCTTATAAATGACACATGCAAATTTTAGAGAAAAAGAAATGACGCATGTAACTATTGGTTCTAGTACAAAAAGGTTGAAAAGCTATCCGACCAATAGGATCGCTTGTTCTATGTTGTTATTCAATTTCTGTCCGTTTGGAAATGAACATATTATCGGTATTGAAGACATTGTATTCTGTATCGTCGAAGCGAGTGGTTGCTTTGAAGAAATAAATAAAGAAGTTATACATTAACGATTTAAATCGAATCAGTCACCTGCAAAAAACGATGAACTGACGGCAGTCTCAGTGTCGTTGCGGCATTTCATCCCCTACATGCACCAAAGCAATTTTCACACGGCTGGCGCGATCAGCAAATGGGAAATGATTTTCTTTTTTTGTTTTTCGTTCGAAATGAAAAGAAAAATTTTAGTGAATGAACAGTGAATTGAGTTTAATTTGATTTGACTATTTTAGTTTGTTGATTTCTTAGACTTACATTAATGAAACTATTTAAGTGCAATCTGGGAACATTGAGCTGGCTACAAAATGCGTCACAAGCAGATTAGTTGTGTTTAAAGAGCTGGCAGCTGAAATGTCATTGTAAATGAGTGTTGGAATTGATGACGAGGCTGCATTATTGCAGCCTTAATGTTTTTACGAATGACAAACTTTTGTTTATGTGAGAATTTAGCACATCAGATATAAGTATTGCAGTCATTTCTCATTATTATTGGTATGGACTCTATTTTATAGATATTTTGGCACAACAAGTTAACGATATATTTAGATTTGTAAATAAAGTCAAGAACTGGCGAGCTTCTAAGATGGGCGTATAAACAGTTATAGATACGAAAAAATAATGTACCAGGGAATCGATCGTCTCAAAAAGCTCTAAAAAAAGTCAGCGATGGCATATCGACAATCAACAATGACTGTTATTTTCCATTTAAAATTAAGAGACACTTTTTATCCAATCTAAATATGAATTAACTCTGACGTTTATACCTGCTCCTGAACAAAATCTTCCAAAACTTATAACTCCAACAACGATCTGCCTTTTATAGTTATAAAAAACTGGTCCACCAGTTTCGTTTCCGAATGTACAAAAATTCTTTTCATATATAGTTGGTTAGTATACAACACAACCAAATGCATTTAGCTAACGAAATCCGTTCGAAGCCTCAGGTCCCAGGTGTCCAGAGCAGCCTGCCAAGCGTCGGCGGAGCTCTTCACAATGAAAAGCAAATCCCTGGAGCAGGAATGTGACGATCTTGTGTGTGCACTACTCCACCGGACTGCTGACACAAACAGATTTCTACGAGCCGACGCCACTCGAGGTCTGGAGTCAATGTGTGATAACCTGTCACCATCAAAGATCTTGAACATCCTAAGTACTAAAGGCGCTATACTATAGGTTAGGATTCTTCCACTGAGCGCACCTAAAATCTTAGGTTTAAAAATACCTTTATATCTATTGGTTTTATTAATGTATTAAATTTACATAACTGTTGCAATAATTAGTGTTTTTTTTTCATTTGGTATTTACAGAAACTCTGAAAGTGGTGTAATACACAAGTTTTGGCCAATGCTTACACTTTTTATCCAATCCAAATATGGAGCTACTCTGGTACTTTGAGTAACACCGACACATTTATTGCCAAAGTTTATGACTCCCACGACGAACTGCCTCCCGTTGTCATAAATTACTGGTCCACCGTCACCAAACTCACAAGCATCAGTGTGACTTCCCACTGTGCAAAAATTGTTCTCGTGTACTTCAGGATAGTACTGCTTGCACATATCATTCGATATAACATCAGCCAGTGTATGTTGCAGGGTCTCAGGTGAACTAGAATTATAGCTCCAGCCTACAAGGCTTACTTCTTTGCCAGCAAAACTATAGTTCGTAGACAAAAGAGTTGAGGTTAAGTTAAAAGGAATTGATTAGTTAAAGCAAATGTACTCAAAATTAAGTGGTAAACATGCTGGTCCGACTCTTGGTGACCAGATTAGAGATGACGTCAATCTCAAAAGCGCTATATCGTTCTTTCCTTCTGCATAGTCTGGGTGGGAAATGATCCTTCCAACTCTGTATAATGCCGTTGAGGTTGAAGCAGTAGACTCTTTAGTTATTCCAACTATAACACCCAGGTTATTTGAATTTGAGTTGTAAAAACAATGACTTGCTGATAAAACCAACCTCTCACTAACTGAAAAGGAAAGAAGTCACCTTTCGATGGGATTGTGTGTTTATATCAACTTACTTATAGTCCCACTACAGTAGATTTGACTGCCTTTACTAACGTCGACTATACCAACCGTAGATGGAAATTCACCAAGCTTCGTATCTTCGCCTCGGACGCTTCTTGAACTTAACGACCAACCACATTCACATATTTCCCGAGTGTTTAAAGAACAAAAAAAACGACCACTCCCATTTTTTGGTATTTCAAAACCTATAACTATAATTTGACGAGCCATGCGAATAAACTCGCCATTCCCACAAAACCTTTCGGCAGATTTTATGCCCATATCATCAGACGAAATAGACAGAAATCCACTATTGCAGCTTGCGTTTCCCTAATAATTATAAGGATGAAAATCGAATACCATGAACTGACACTAGAATTACATTTGTATTGATCTCAAAATTGCATTCAGCAATTATTTCGTATCCTGGATACGTGCGAGCTACCCAAGTACAATTCGATTCCATTGACACGTCACAATTATTAGAAGAACAAATGCTATAAGTTTCTCTTCCTTTAAGAGTTTCAACCATTTTACAGATTTCCGACGTGGAAAAGTCTACCAAATGTATGAAGAACAAGATAATACCTACAATTTAAAATAATTCAATTTTTAGGCACTTTATTAATGAAAGCTATACGAACCTATATACTTTATAGAAATCATGTTCTGTTAGTCAAAAAAAAAATGTTAGTTTGAATTTTTATATGTTATCGAACCCGAATAATTTTGCACGTAACACTTGACTGAAGTTTTGGAAGTGGAAAAAAAAAAACAAATTAAATCCGATTCTTGTTATGAACTTCAAGATAATATAATAATTAGAATAAAATTATCACTGGTTACCGCGGCTCATCACAAAATTATTTATTATTCTACTTTATAAGAAAACTAGCAACCCGTCCTGGCTTCGCGCAGGCAGCACTATATCTAAAGTTTTTTTAGTATTTCAGCAATGGAATACCAGAAAGTGTTATTGAATTTAGAAATAATTTGGGGTAATGCACCGCTTCTCCTACATCTAAAGCGCGGTCAGTTAAATAAGCATAGACTTTGCTTTAGTGCGTCTTGTTAGACGTTTTGTGGAGCATTGAAGTCTCATCCTAAGCTACTGAACTACAATCCATCGTCAATTTACCAGTATTACTCTACTTGGAAACATTGCAAGCACTTGAAACATCGGCACTACAAAATTTTAATGGAAGTTTAAAAGCAGAGTTAGCAAAGTTAGTTCCTGCGCCATCTAAAAGTGTGGGTTCAATTCCAGACGATCCCACAGCAAAAGCAGTCTTCCCGCTGCCTCCAGTAACATTCAAAAAGAAAATATTCCCCTTGTTATTGTAGACTAATAACATAATTAAATCATTCTTCAATAAGTCAGTAATGATCATAGTTTTTTTCTCGCATGTATGGTTTGATGTTATATGGCTACTTGAAATAAAATTCCACAGAACATACAGTCGAATTCCTCTAAGCCGAAAATCCCTTTAAGTCGAAAATCCTTTTTACCCGAATACATTCTTTTCAGCCTTAGTCTACTTTCAATACCTCTAAGTCGAGTTTTATTTCTTTGGCTGAAAAACAGACAAAAAAATGTCCCTCGCAACTTGTAGCGAGCGAGCATTATCGTTGTCGAGAGCCATCTCTAGTCGCATCGCGCACACACAAATAATTGGCTTTTAATCTAAAAACGGATATGTACTCGTATCTGAGATGCATTCTTGCTTCATTTAGCGTGTGTATTGGAAGTTTACTTTAGAAGAGAAGCATAAAGACGTCTGTCAGTATAATTCCAATTATAAATATTACAGTCCAAAATAAAGGATTTTGAACACAAAAAAAAAGAAATATGAAACCCTCTAACTTTAATTTCCATAACTGCCTCTAACCCGTAAAAATTCGACTTAGAATGATTCGATTGTATGTACTTTGATCAATGTTCCCATAATCGGATGACAGTTGTTGTTGTCTGCGGTACAACATATCTTCAATCAAATTTTGCGGTAATTTTGCCACGGCAAGAAAGGTTCAGTTATTTTACACAAGGAAATTATCAAAGTAAATAAGTGTCCTTGTTATTTTCCTGTAGAACAGAACACGCATCAGATATGTTATTTTCCCATTGGTTATCATATTCCAACAAAAAATACCACGTTCTTTCATCGCTGCCTGTATTTCTAATGTGTACATTTATTTAAACCTATACACGTACATATATACATATATCCATTTTTCACATCTCATATGCCTCTATCCGTACAACACCATTTCCGCGCGATCATCGTCATGCCAGCTGTGTGCAAATTTGAGTTTAGCAAATAGGGGTTGAAATGAACATAGAAAACACCATTGAGACTCGCATCGATTTCAGCCAGAATTTTATAGATTAAAAAAATCTTTTAATCAACGATTTCTCGGATTTCGCCAACTAATCGATATTTTTATAGCTATTATTTCTTAGTGCTTGCACCGAGATCTATAAAACTGCGTTTTTAGATTTTCGAAATTCGCATGTTCACGTTTTATCGTTTTTGGCCAAAAGCTCCAAAAGTATTGGGGCTAGAATACTGAAATTAGTTTTTTTTTAATGTACTCATGGAAGCCGATTTTTTGTGATTTTTTCAGTTTTTTTTACAAAGCGGTGTGGAGATTACAGGGCGGATTATCTTTTCGAATTTTTACAGAGCCATGAAAATGGTAATTGTGAGTCTACCTTAAAAGATAGACATATGCCATCGCTGACTTTTTTTTAGAACTTTTTGAGACAATCAATTCCCCAGTACATTATTTTTTCGTATCTTTAACTGTTTAGACAGCGCCCGCCTTAGAAGCTTGCCAGTTCTTGACTTTTTTTACATATTTCAATATACCGTTAACTTGTTGTGCCAAAATATCTATAAAATATAGTCCATACCCATAATAGATACTCAACAATACTACTGGTGAAAACCGCTTGGAAATCCGTTCAGTACTTCCTGAGATTAGACTCCCCAAACATTTTTTTAGACTTTGTTTTATAATATTTATAGATTCTGAACGCAAAATATCTTTTTGCCTTCATATACTCTCGGTTACTTCAAAACTGAGCTCGTTAAAGCTAATTCATCAATTTTTATAGCCCCTTTTGGTTTATTTAGCTGCTGTTGTCTGTAAGCCTGTGCTAATGACCCACAAGCTTTGTCACCGACCTCGACGTCGTGTCTTAAGGCATTGTTCATTGCACTTTGTTGACATTGGCTTTCGGCTGTTTCCTCTTAAATTCTTTATATCTTAAATGCAATTGTCTAACTGTTGATAACAGATGGATATGTCATTGCAGCTGTTGTTGGTTTCTTTTATGTTTAGCGCATGATAAAGGGTTCGGAGCTACCCAGTGTTTAAAACACAGCGCGAACCGAAGGTACAGAGGGGTACTGAGATTGAAAAATTAAGTTGGGAAGAGCATTTCATTTTTGCGTGGTATGGCTAAAAAACTAGTCTCTAAATTTTACATTTTACATTTTTTTTTTACATTTTATTTTTAACAGGCCTGAGAAGGCTGATGAAGAGTAGGGACTGGTTGGACAAATGCTGTTCTTCATTTGCTTGGGAAGATTCCAGAAGATTGGGATAGCTTACGCAATGGTTTTGACAGCGAAGAAGAGGTGTTCTTTTAAAAAGTGTAAGGAAAATACCATCCAGGCCCGCGGATTTGTGTACGTTGAGATCTACCAGCACGAATCCGAAAGTGGATTTGTCCCATGAAACTATTTAAGTGCAATCTGGGAGCATTCAGCTAGCTACAAAATGCGTCACAAGCAGATTAGCTGTGTTTAAAGAGCTGGCAGCTGGAATGTCATTGTAAATGAGTGTTGGAATTGATGACGAGGCTGCATTATTGCCTTAATGTTTGTACGAATGACAAACTTTTGTTTGTGTGAGAATTTAGCACATCAGATATGAGCATTGCAGTCATTTCGGTCTCGTTCGGTTTTCCTCAGGGAAGACGGCTTTATAAATCCGGAAGCTGAGATCTTTGAGCCTGTTGCCAGAGATCTCACCTCGTCACGCGTGGGGAGGAAACTTTTAGTAAATTTGTTGGTAAAATAGTTCTAAACGGCATAATTGGCTGTGGTTCGAATTTCCGGATATTTGTAAAGCAGGTTAGGGTGAGCAGCCACATAAGCATGATGACATGATGACAGAATGCCTACATTAACTTATAATTTTAGGACAATAAAAAGAAACAAAATATTTTACCATAATACTCAATTTATATAACAAAATCAATAATGAATGTTATTCACTGTTTAAAAATTAAGAGAAGTTCTCAAACCCATTTCACGCAAAATTGTTCATTTTCGGTCACACTTTTTATCCAATCTAAATATGAATTAACTCTGACGTTTATACCTGCTCCTGAACAAAACCTTCCTAAACTTATAACTCCAACAACGAACTGCCTTTTATAGTTATAAAAAACTGGTCCACCAGAATCATACTGACATGCATCAGTTTCGTTTCCGAATGAACAAAAATTCTTTTCATATATAGTGGGAAAGTATTCGTAGCACTTGTCCGCCGATAATACATCAACCACAGTATTTTGTATAATATCCGGTTGACTGGAACCAAAATCTAGACTGCCCCAACCTACAAGATTTACTTTTTCTCCAGCTAAAGTATTGTTCCTTGAAGAGATTGAAGGTTAAGTTGAATCTTTTGGACGGGTTAAAAGTTAAAATAAATTTACTCAAAATTAAATGGCAAACACGTCGGTCCCACGATTGCTGACCAAGTTATAAATGATCGAGTTCTCAAAAGTGCTATATCGTCTGACCGTTTTGTGTTATGTGGATGAAGGAAAATGCTTTCTACTCTGTGTAATGCCGCGGATGAAGCATCAGATATGTTAGTTACGCCTGCCACCACCAGCAGGTCATTTGGATCTACATCGGTGAAGCAATGACTTGCTGACAAAATTATGAAATGACTAACTAAAAAAAAATAACAAAAATTATTTTAACAACTTCTAATGGAATTGTATGAACTTACTTATAGTCCCGCCACAGTATATAGTATCTCTGCTTCTGCTGACATCAACTATACCAACCACAGATGGAAATTCACCAAGTTTCGTGTTTTTACCTCCCACAATTCTCGGACTAAACGACCATCCACACTCACAATTCTGTTCCTGAACTGTTAGGGAACACAGAAAACGACCTCCTTGCCCGGTGTTATCAGTCTCATTATTTAGAACTTCATAACCAATTACCATGCTTTCATAGGTCGAAGTACGATTTAGGCTACCATACCCACAAAACTTTCGTGCATCTTTTAGACTTAAATCACCATCAATCGAAATAAAAAATGCTTCACCTCTGCAATTTCCGTTTTCCTAAGAAAACAAAGTATAAAAATCAATCCGTATGCACTGAATTTAGATCTACGAACGGTATCTGTATCAACGAAGCACTCAGCAAATATTTGATAGCCCGGTGGTGCTACAGCCTTCTGGCGACAAATGGACTTTTTTGATTTGTCAGGATAATCTGGTGAATAAATGTAATATGTCTGCGGTTCGAGTTTATGCGTTTCAGTGCAAACTTCTGACGTGGATAGGTCTACTAAGCATAGGCAGAACAAAAAAATTACTACAAAATGGAATAAATGAGCTTTTGATCACTTTATTTGAGTTATGCAGACATACCCATACACTTTTTAAGACCCATGTTCATTCAAACAAAAAACAAATTATTTTAATACGTTTTCTAGTCCTGGAACTCGAATAGTACTGTACACGCTATTGGAACTTAGACTGAAATGAAATTTACAAGATTCTCAGTGTGAAATAATTTCGGCTGTGTGTTAAAAATATATTATGGCAGTCTTTCTATGAGCGTGAATATTACCGTAATTAGATAATTTAGAATAATCACGGTTCAACATGTTATAAAGCGGTTGATCTAAATTGGTTTTTCATCTTATTGAGAGACTGAGTTCGGCTAAACACTTCTGATACTTATCTCACTTATTTCAGGGATACACTTTGCCAAGTTTAGTTTGTTTCCATAAAATTTTAGTTATAGTACTTAAAAGAGTACTTAAAAGGTTCTGTATATATAATTCAATACTATTTTAATTATAACTTACTGTTGCTACTCATAAAATAAATCAAATTTAAAAAAAGGCACAGGCGGCACCTTTTTTACAACTTTGGAGCTTCATATCTTTCCAACTGTACTTTTTACCGACAAAAACCCGAGGGAGAGCTCAATCTCATTTTCAAAGACCTTTTGGTTGATATATCACTCGACAGGATCAGGCGAATTTTGAAAGTCAGCTCACACTTCACCTTCCTTAAGGGAGCCTTCATTGAGGTGAAGTGTAAGGCAACAAAATTGTCTACAACAGTTAACGGTAGTTAAACTAAAAAGGTTCTTTTTGCGTTTTGCATTACGAACTATAAGAAGTTTAAGAAACGAACTACGATTTATAAGAGCTTATGTGTTCATCGCATTGTAAAGAAATACAACGAGGGGAGCGAGCAAGTTTGTTACGAATTATTGAGGTTTCAATTTATCGGGTTACGAATTATCGCAATTCGACTGCATAAAGTTCAAAACCAACTACAATTAAGTTAATAAATTAGCCTTATAAACGTTAATATAAAGCTTTTAATGAATGTGATGTTCAATTCAATTTATAATTTTGCTATAGATTGTATATCGAAGTCGATCTTCTGGAACACGCCTACTACAAAATATATCAAAGCCTTCGGGTTTAGCTCCAGGTTTTAGATCATTACAATTACTCAAATTTTAAGGATCAAGCTAAGAGGGGAATAAAAGAAAAACGTCTAGTCCTGAACACAGGAGAAAATGAGGAAGAAAATATCGAATCGCGATAGAGTGAGCCTAAGCAAAGTCTATTAGAAAAGGTGGAAAGACCTGAACAGTAGATAACAACGACTGAGGAAGGTATGGATGTCAAATGAGATCTTGGAACTGATGAAAAAAAGAAAGAAAAGTAAGTAAGTAATGAAAGTAGATAAGAGAAATGAAGAGGATGATAAGGAATAAGATTAGAGGGGCAAAGAAGAGACACTTACAAGAGCAATTTGAAGAACTGGAGACACCCAAGAGAAATCACGACAGCGTACACGTAAAGGTAAAGGAAATCGCGGACACCGGAAGAAGGAATTAGCCTGGCATATTAAAAGACAAGGAAGGTAAGATCTTGAGGGGAACAAAAGATAAGGTGGAAAGAGTACAGCTCTTTATGGAAAAAAAACACTACACAGATTTCTTGCATGGATCTGAAGCGGCGGAAATAATGGAAGAGAAAGCCATGAAAGTGATAAAAGCGTCCAAGAATAGAAAAGCAACAAGCCCAGATAAATTGCCCAACGAATTTCTGAAGCTTGAAGCAAAACCTCATAAAGTCATAGAGTGCAGAATAGAACAAGCGAGGGCGGTCTTCTGCAAAATAAAAGAGTGTTCTATAGCAGAGAGAAATTTCAGACTCCGTAACGAAGAAGATTAAAATTACAGGCATTATAAGCATATAGAATCAAAGAATTTGAGGTTAGACTAAATCTGGGCATGGAGTGGTGAAAAGGACAAACGAAAATGAGAACCTTTAAAATATTTTGACGGAATTTTAGATTACAAGGATTTGAGTAGCTTCCAACATCCCCAAATGTAATGATCTCGTTGTATGCCTTGCTTCCCTGAACGCTGGCATGGTCTTAAGTTATAAAAAAAAAAAATTCATTTGCGTATCTGTATTGCTTTCATTTTATTAAAGTATTAAATTGATAAAACTGTTGTAATAATTGACCATAAATAGACTACTCGTTTTGAGCAGCATACACCAGAGCTGTAAAGATGTCTTTTTTTTCTTTCAGTTCAATATGCAGTAGCCTTTAGAGCTTACTAACACAAAACTATTCACTTCCACTCGCACTTTTTATCGAATATAAACTAAATTATAAACGAAGTTACTCTGACACTTATGCCTGCCCCCAAAACAAAGCCTTCCAGAGCTTAAAATTCCCACAACGAACTGCCTTCTATAATTATAAATAACCAGCAGACCAGAATCATACTGACATGCATTAGTTTCGTTTCCAAGTGTACAATATTTTGCTCTATATACATTCTGAAAGTATTCCTTGCACTTAGAATTCGAAATACCATTAACCAGAGTTTTTTGAAGTACACTTGTTGGATTGAACCCATGGCTTAGACCGCCCCATTCAACAAGATTCACTTTTTTCCCACCAAAAGACTTGTTTTTATAAAATAGTAAATGTTAAGATAAGTTACATAAATCAAAACTGATGAGTTAAAAGAAATATACGCAAAACTAAATGGTAAACACGCTGGTCCCACTATTGCTGACCAAGTTATAAATGATTGAGTTCTCAGAAGTGCTGTCATTTTTTCCATTTGTTTGGTTTGGATGAAGAATGATATTTTCTACTGTGTGTAAGGCATCTGACACATTTGTTATTCCCACTGCGACTGCTAAGCTATTTGGGTTTGAATTCTTAAAACAATGCCTTGCTGACAAAACTAAAAAGTGACTAACTAAAACAAATAATCAAGCTGGGTCTTTATGGGATTGTTTATATCAACATACTTATGCTTCCGCCACAGTATATATCAATAAATAATGCCAGCCATAGATGGAAATTCACCAAGTTTCGCGTCTTTGCCACCGACGATTCTCGGACTAAACGCCCAACCACATTCACAGCTTTGTTCCTGAATTTTTGGAGAACACAGAAGACGACCTCTTTCCCCGGTCTTATCAATCTCATAATTGGCGCTTCATAACCAATTATTGTACTATACTTCCAAAGGTCGAAGTGCGTACCATGGCCACAAAATACCTCGGCATCTTCTAGACTTAAACCACCATCAGTAGAAATGGACAACTCCGCACCTTTGCAGCTTCCGTTTTTCTGAAAAAACAATAAATCAAAACGTGTGCATTGAAAATAGATCTACAAACTATCTCTGTATCAACGGAGCAAATATATTATAGCCCGGTGGTGCTATGGCTTCCAATCGGCAGATGGGTTCCACTGAATAGTTTGGGTAATCTGTTGAATAAATGCAAAATGTTCCTGTTTGAAGTTCATGTGTTTCAGTGCAGACTTCCGGCTCAGACAAGTCTACGAAACGAAAGCAGAAGAAAATGCATATAAATTCAAATAATTTAATTTTTCGCGTCTCATTAGTGTTTTGACAAAAGACCTGTATATTTAATTGAAACCATGTACCTTTTTAAAACGAAAAATGTCAATTTGATGATTTTCCGTTGAAGTTTATGAATATTACTCCACATGAAATTATGCAACTGAGACTAGATTCTGTAAAACCCTTAAAAAAGTTTTGATTTTATATTAAAAATTTATTTAATCGCATGAATATTTACATTGAGGTAATTAAGACTATTAAGACTAAGAATAATGACTGACCAACACGCTATAGATATCGGTTTTACTAGATTTGTACAGACAATTCGTTGTAACATTGTAGTGAATAATTCAAGTCGTGATCTTGACCTTTCCTCCACTGCAACAGTGACGAACGTTTTGAATTTTATGAATCGAATAAAAGAAAGTGATTTGGAGTCTCCAGTATCATCTCCATGCTGAAGAAAACTTGAATCGCACGATTCTTTGAATTAGTTCCTGAGTTACGTCTTTAAGATAAGAGTTGGGTCCTCAATGTGATGCTTCAATTTAATTTCTTTAATCAATTACATAAGCTATATTTTTTAAAACCAAAATGCATTGTGTCCAATATAAAAACAAAGCAGAATGTTATAAATTGTGTGTGTGGTTGGCAGGAACTTAACTTTTAATGGATGTGTTTATCTGTGTATCATTTCGTTTATATTTTGTTTATGGTAGAGTGAGTTTTAGTTGAGTTCAAGATATAAGCCATTTCCTCCCGTTCTCAGTCTTCCGTCAGAAGCATTTAGAAACGTACATTTCTTTTTTGAATACTTACACTTCAATGATACTTCACATGGAAAAGGCCGAAATTTAAGAAAATGAATTCGGCTATTATTACCGTTTAAAGAAACATTAATACATTCAATAGATATAGGTGCCATGTGATATTTAAGAATTTAATTTAGACAATATTGCTTTAAATATATGTATGTAAAATCAATGTTGATTAAGAGGTTATCGGCATTTGATTACAATGGCATTTCTTGATGTAATCGCCGATTCGCTCTCTTCGCCGTCGTTATAATTATTTTCGTCATGTTGATGTCGGAGAAAAAAAAAAATCTTTCAACAATATACTCAAAATATAAAAACACCAACCATCAAGAAGTAAAGTCAATTAAAAACTATTGATGAAAACTAAAAAATAACTTCTTTAACAGCTACATAAGACACACACAATGGCTTAAAGTATTACAAAATCTTTTGAATTATGTACATAGACCAATGGGGGGGTGATAAATGAAGTTAATTTTACAGTCCACGTGAAGGAAATTTGATGTTATAACTGCCGTAATGCACCGTGTGTACTATTGTATAAAGACTACATATAGCTATTTTTTATCTATGCTTGTTTCGTTGCTCCGATCGTCTACTGCTGCTGTGCCTTTGCTGATAGCCGCCACTTCCATGTTCTCTTCCTGAATCCACTCGCGAATATGGCGTGCTCTGATGAGGACGGGAATTATGAGATGAATGCTTTTTCAATTCATCACTTCGTCTTTGGGTCCATCCTACTCCCTTTGGTGGTGATACGTCTCGTTTGAAAGGATTATTTTCGTAATAGCTTGCAAAATTACTCCCTCGCAATGCCAAATTATCGCGAACCATGCCGCCGCCGCCGCTTGCACCTCTACGCAAAAGTGGTTCACAGTCGGCCGGATAACTTTGTATATTCTTTGTTTTAATAGTTAAGTTTTTCTTATATAAACTTAGCCCGGCTAGAAGCTTTAGTGCAAACGGTACACTGCATTTGTGTACATAGGTAATAAAACCGAAAGACTTCTGACGGCCTCCACTCTCTTTGGGTATTCGTACCGACTCGATTGGTCCAGCCTAAAAAAAAAAAAACAAAAACAAAAATACACATTTTTATAACATAATTATGTTACTACTTTTTACCTGTAAAAAGACTTCAAAGAGAATCTCTTCTGTAACCCTTTGGTCAATATTAGCGCAGAAGATTGTCCTCTTATCCTCATCATCCTCATCCTCATCTGTCTCAACTTCGAGCGGTTCTTTAATGGGGATATGTGCTTGCGGTTTCATTTGGTTGTACATGGTGGTTTATTGTAATTTTGCCAACTTTACCGAAATGAAAATAAAGAAATTTTTCAATCTTTTCTCTTCGATAAAATAATTTCTTCCAAACAATTCAACAGATTTCTTGTTTTGATTGCCAGGAAATATATTTATAATGTTTTGCTGTCAAAAAAGGAACAAAAAAACAAAAATGGCGGCGTTAGGGAAATTATTTCAGATTTTGCTTTGTAACGCCACAGGTAGATGGAGTGGCAATACCATGAAGAGTTTTAAGAAATTACTGAATTATTACTTAACAAAACTAATTAGTTATAAAAAGAAATGTGTAGTTGTTTTGCATAGAAAGTGTAAGAAAATCGTAGTATGTGAAATACAGTCTGTTTCTATGGATAAGAAAGTGATGTGAAGAAAGTCAAACTCATCTTACCAAACAGCTAAACACAGGAGGGGAAGAAAAAAACGTTGCCTTAAATTATTTCGCTTGAGATGTGAATTGTCAGCGCAGAATTAAGTTAATAACGCAATTTATTAGTGAAATCTGTGTAATCGATTATTTATATCATCACCTTCTGCTCGAATAGACCCTAAATTACCCAAGATTAGTAACGAATGAACAATGTTACTTGTTCCTGGTGTTGATTTTTCATTTTTGTGGTTATGATCATTTTCAATTACATAAACAAAATGCAAACCCCATGGAATCGTATTCCTGTAATTATTTAAATTTTGAAACGCAAGCTATTCCTATGGCATATTTCACCAAAGTCCGTGATTCTCTATTTAAGTCAAAACAAGTATTCAACCAATAAACACATGTATTTCAATTCATATGAACATAATAAACAAACCGAACATATTCAAAAATAACAAATCCCTACAAACTAGTGGTCTCGAACAAGCAATTTGACGATGACATCAACACACCAGAATCGTCCTGCGAATTGGCGTCAGCAACACGTTTATTGACCAAATGTTTTCTGTCCTCTTCAGTCGGATGAGAGGATTTTGTTGGAGTCCAATCCAGTTCATGATGAACTTCAGCAACAACAGTCACCTTTTGGATGCAATCACCTTCAGGACTACTAAACGACGACGAGAAGACCTTTGGGCTGCAATTGAACAAAACTCAGTTTAGACAAGACAAACTAAAAGCCAACTTGCACATTCACCTGCGTTGCTGGAGCCCGCCAGAAGAACTGTCTAGCACATTTGAATTCTCTAAAACACTATAAAACAAATCACAAGTTGTTTTTGTCGAATGAATGATTAAAAATTAATATCTCACCCAATCATAGTTGAATTGCAGATGTTAGCCGAAGCGAAGTCCTTCTCACTTGCCTGAAATTCAAAATATTATTCAATTTATGCCTTAGCATAATCTTTTAAGTTTAGCCTCACTCTCAGAGCAAATTCCATATCACGATCACTGAATGATGTCTCATTTATGGACTCATCAACAGCTCCCATCACCTGCCGCATTTGCTCCAAGTTCATGCCATTTTCATAAAGTCCAAGCTCTATCAAAGAAGACTCTCCTAAAGCTAGAATGTGTTACTTAATTTGAAATGATTACCAGTTAATTTTGCATGCAGCATTACAAATTCCGGGGTATTATTTCGTAGTTTTCTGAGCTCCATATTGATGCAATTCAAAATTTTAATGTCGTGCAAGTTTAAGAACATGAATTTAATCGTGGAGAGGTCAGTTGACACATAACGGCGGTTATAAAAATTAATTCCGTGTATTAAGCTCGTGTAGTTCAGCGAAAGGAGCCAGCCATGGATCGGCTTCTCTACGTACAGTCATATCCAAAATCATAGCTAGCGTAACAGATGTGTATTGTAAAAAACTGTGAATATTTAAGCGGGTGTTAATTTTTTTTTTTCTGTTGCGATTACAAAGGTTTATTAAAGAATACTAAACCAAAAATGCGAAAAAAAGTTTAGCAACGAAGAGCTAGAGTATGAAAAGAATTGAATGAATTTTTCAATTCAAAGAATCGAAAGAAAGAAAAAGAAATAAAGAACTTAAAGAATCTAGTTAAAAAAATTGAATAAAAGACTCAAAATGGTAGTCACAATGTCCGTTTACCAAGCTACTTGCTTTTATATTCTATTGAGATTTATTTAATTGAACTTATTACATTTGACCAATTTTTTCAAGGTACAAACAGCAAGTAGTTCAACATATTAGAGAAATAAATTAAAATTGAATCAAAGCACTTGGCGAATTCGCATTTTCTAATGAGCTCTTTCAGCTATTCAAAGTTTAGCTGAAACCCCTGGTAGCTTAATCTCTTTAATTGTTTTTATAATTTATTTATATTTCAATAAAGTTTAATAATAATAATAACTGTTCAAAGTTACTCTAAATCAGAAAATTGCTCCCGAGAGGACGAACTTCCTCCTCAGCAACAAATCGACCATCGTCACTAAATAGCCACTTATTTTTTTTTTATTCTTGTCTTTAGGTCTGCGCTGAGGAACTTTTGTGGAATCACTTTATTTCACGAACAGATTAAAGAACAAACTCCTTGCACACTCTACTTGGCATGGGCTTGGGTCTCTCTCAACCTTTTGGGGAATTCTCTACACTTCGTCTTGATGCGAGTGAAAAACTTCACGGCACGCTTATCCTTGGAAACCTTCAATAATTCCATGGCTCTCTTTTCGTAATCAGTATGATGACCAAATCCGAAGTAAATCCCCTATGAATTGTAGCGGGTCCGGGTGTTTTTTACACGAGAATCACGCGGTTCCTTAACCTTCTCGCCGCCGGTATACTTAACATTTTTAACTTTAGTTTGTTTCCCTTGTTGAGAACTGTCCAGAATTCGCACCGAACAGCCATTGTGGTATCGACGTCAATGTGCAGAAAGGTGCTTGTCTGTGGCCTTTTTTTTTCTGTATAATTGGCGCGCTAAAGGATTTGAGGCTACCCTTAAGTGTCGAAGGTACGGATCGAGCGATGAAGAGGAGTTGACGGTGCACATTGGCCTTGATTGTCTGTGGGTCATAATAAGAGGGAAATATTTGGATGGGAAAAGCATACCAAATTTGTTTGGTTTGGCCAATAAACTTGTCTCTATAATTTATTGTTCGAAAGAAGACGACATCACTCTGAAGTAATGCGAAAAAGGACCCAGAGTGGATGGTGTCAAGGAAAAGAGGTCAAAATGTGATTTGGGTGAAAGTCTCACACTCGATCTCGAAAAGTGAACAACAAAACCAAACATTGAAACTGAAACCTCTATTTGATTTTATAAGGCCTACCGAACGATAGGATCCCAATGGATTCCGCTAAAAACAAATTTCGATCAATTAGATGAATGAGTCTGAGAGGTGGGAAATGGAACAAAACGGGCCTGTTCAACCTGCCTATTAGGTTTACACATCGTCCTCAATGCAAAAAAATAAAATACTTTATTGTTCATTTTATTTTTATTAAACCGGCAAAAGGCCGCAATTCTATAGTTTTTCCTTCAAGATTTAGCCATAAAGAAACTAACATTGCGTTAGATTACAGATTCATGTGATTAAAGCCAAAGATCGTCCACCCCTATTAACCTTTACCTCGACTCTTGTTGCACATAATGGGAACCAAAAACTTCTCCTTCAAATGGATTAAAGAAGTTGAAATATTGAAGTGAGATTTGTCTAATTACTTATCAAGCTTGTGATCTCTGCAAGGTCTACATGACAGCAAGTGCTGCCGTCCAATTTTATCGATTCGGTGTGCAATACTTTCAGTCTAAAATGCCAAGCCTGTCTTTTGTAGGCTATAACTGAATCTTAAGAGCGGAGGAAATCCGGTCTTTCTCTTTTTCTCCAACCAGGAGACTGGGATTTGAGTATTTTTTTTTTTTGATAGGGTTGACGTCAATACCGAGCCATTGTAGTCGACAGGTGGCTTCCGCAGCATGTGCACATCTCTGTACAGTTCATAAGGCTCGCGATTGCGTCTTTCTCTCAATCCTCACAGACAATCGGCTTTCACAGACAAGAACAAAAAATTGCTGCAGTTTTACTTCCAATGTGCTAAGGATAACTCCTGTCTTGTATTGTTTACAGTCTATCATTCGCCTTTTACAACAATGATCTCGGCAGAATTTTCAATTGATCTTACACATTATTGTGATTTAAAAAAAAAGAACTGATAACTGTAATTTCTTAAACTGTTTATTTTTAGTTAATAATAATATTGATAATATTATAAAATTTTTTAGATTTATTTTCTTCTTTCACATCTTAGATCTTTTTTTTTTTTATATTTTTATTTTATTCATCGTTTTACATTTAAAATTTCGAAATTTTTCTATTTTCTTTTTGTTTTCTTATTTTTTTTCATTTCTTTTTTTTTTCAACTGAATATATATATAAAAAAAACTCATTCACAATAAATACCCAACGCGGTTAGACTTTCTGCATTTTGTTCTTTTTTCTTTTTTTTTTTGTTTGAATATACACATAAAAATTAAACATAATATTATAAAAAAAAAAAGAATGATTAAACAGAAAAAAATAA
The DNA here is from genome assembly GCA_905187475.1 of Syritta pipiens. Taxonomy (NCBI): domain Eukaryota; kingdom Metazoa; phylum Arthropoda; class Insecta; order Diptera; family Syrphidae; genus Syritta; species Syritta pipiens. The sequence continues at coordinate 100,415,316 of LR994571.1, read as the reverse complement.
GATGAAAATAATTGCGTTACAAAAAAAAAAAAGAAAAGAAAATAAAAGATTGGAAGAGTTTCGCAAAGCATCAACAAAGGCCAGCAGCAACAGCGGTTCGATAAATGCAAAGAGTTTTGTAATAGTACATAATAATAATAATAATAATATTAATTATAATAATACATCAACAAGCGAGGCATGCTCTCATTCTTCGTGGACCTCACTCGCGCGTTACGTTACGTTTAGGTTCAAACAAAAATTAATTCGTTTGTGGTTCGCAGTTGTTTTTTTTGAGTGTTGATTGGAGTTTTTGTTTTGTTTTGATTTACTTGTCAGGGACTTTGCTGGAAACTACTGGGGCATTAAGGGGGACGACCAAAGGATTGCGGTGGCAGCGGCGGTCTAGAAATTGTCATACTTCTCTTCATACTGGGTGTCCTCGAGTTCGTCACGGCGGCCCTCATCTCAGTTCGTCTCGGCCTTGACGTTGCGACGTAGAATGGCAGCGGCGAGGTCTTGCTTCATCGCAGTTTGCGCCCGTTGATCGGACAGGGACTGCGTGCTGCGCAGCCCATTCACGATGTCTTTTGTCTTACCGAAGTAGATCTCATTAAGCGTATTGCGAATTTTATTCTCCATCTCCTCGACCATTCGGCCGATGTTGGCGATGTGCGGTGACGACTCGCTCACGTTGGCATCCTGCTCTTGTTGGCGGGTTAGTGATCCGCCCAGGTTCATTGTGCCCGAACCTTGTTTGTTTGTCTGCAGCCACAGCATGGCGGTCGAAGTGAGTTTGTAATGCGCCGTTCGACCGGTTGTCTTTTCTTGCACTTCAACGACATGGATGGAGTCCCAGCAGCCACGGATTTTCTTACTTCCATCGCCGGCTTTCTTGATCAGGATGACGGCGGCAAAACCGTGATCCAAGTCCCACAAATACACGGACGATACTCCGCCCTCGTAGTACATCTCACGGTACTGGTCGAAGGCGTAGTTTGCCTCAATTTCCAATTTACGCAGTCGCTCCGATGGCATCTGACCATCTTCGAGTGGTGGATCGTATGTGTTTGACCATGGAGAGCGGTATGAGTCTCCATCACGATTATAATCGCACAATAGATAATCTTTGCCGACTTCTCTGTCTTTGGCTATCTTCAGCGGCTGATCAACCGACGAGAGAAGATCCTCGCATAGATCGGGCGCCAAATCGATCAGATCGATGAGGTTCTTCTCGATTTGCTGAGGCGGCAACCTACGCATTAGGTCTAGGGCGCAGTCCATTTGTAGTTCCGTCTGAAAGGAAAGAATTTTAGATTGTTATTAAGAGTCTTAGAAAAGAAAAAGAGAAGAAGAAATCAGAGAGACTAAGTTCGTTTGACTAAAATTATAGATGGTCTCATTGGTGACCGCTCGTTAGGTCATCAGTCAAGTCATAAAAAGCGACAATGTAAAGACTCATGACACATCTCAAATAATTTATGCAATCATACCCCAGAGGCAATTGACTGACAATACAAAATTTCTTTGTTTGCATTTATTTTTTTGATGTGGAATACCGTCATCTTCCAGAGTTGGGCTTCGGTTGTTTATCTCGTCTTTTTACGTGACTTTGAGTGTGGCATTGAAGGTTACATGTCAGTTAAAAAAAGTAAAATGATGATAATCATGAACAGCGACATACAAGCACTATGACCAAAAATTATTTGATGCTGAAAAGGCCGCATTTACTTACAAAAAACTGATCTAGTTAAGTTTTTGGCATAAAATGACACTTGTTCAGTCTTGCTTGCTGGACCATCACGCTTTCAGACAACTGAAGTAACTGCCTGGGCTCATCGGCTAGCGAGCACATGCTCTGTGACTGCTTAGTGCGAGCCAAACAGATTCAAGACGCTGGGCATCCACTCCCGCAACTCGTTGAGCTAACCTAAAAGCTAATCAACTTGCAAATTACGCCATCGCATTCAAGTCCTTCTGTCTGTAGCAGTGGGCTGTGGTAGTGGATGTTTTTATTTAAGGGAACTTTGAGTTTGCGTAATTCTGGACTAGAAGGTACCACACAACATAACATCTGCCGTAATCTGTGAACGTCTGAAGACCTGTGAGCCTGAAGACGATATCAACCTGGTAGGTCCTTATCTTTGTGGTTTCAGACCAGAAATGTCGAAAAAGTCGACCAAATGTTCACTTCATGGGAGATCTTGGAAAAACCACCACCCCTTCGTTGATTCAAGGCCGCATATGACAGCATCTACAGAGACGGGCTGTACAGAGCCATATCTAGTTTTGGCAGCCTTGCCAAACTCGCCCGTTTGTGGACAGACAAGATGGGCGAACTCACCCTGCCCCATCAAGGTTGGCAACCCCCTTACCGACCCTTTTAATGTCAACAAAGGTTTTAGATAAGGCGATGCGCTATCATGCGATTTCTTAAGCATTTTCCTTGAAAGAAGTGCTTGAAGTTAAGTACAGATCTTGTGGACAGACAATAGGGGCGAACTCACCCTGCCCCATCAAGGTTGGCAACCCCCTTACCGACCCTTTTAATGTCAACAAAGGTTTTAGATAAGGCGATGCGTTATCATGCGAATTCTTAAGCATTTTCCTTGAAAGAAGTGCTTGAAGTGAAGTACAGATCTCCGAAGTCAACACTGGATGCATTGCATTTCAAAAATCTATCCAAATTAACATCAAAAATATATCCAAATTAACAGAACGTCCAACTATGGAAGTTCCCACATGTCAAAGCCATCCGCCAAGTAGTTGGACAGATTTTCGACATAACGTTCGTTTTCCGACCCGGAAGAAAGCAGCCTGATGTCAATGAAACTATTGGGGCTCCATCACAAGGCAGCCTCATGTGGCATCCTCCTTCATTAAGGAAGTACATCATCATCATCGGCGCAACAACCGGTGTCCGGTCCGGGCCTCCTGCAGCAAGCAGTTCCACCTATCCCGATTGTTTGCCAACGCCATCCAGTTGGGCACTCCAAAGCTTCGGGCGTCCTGGTCTACGTCATCCTTCCAGCGTAAGCGCGGTCTGCGTCGCTGTCTTGTACCGTAAAGGACTTTCCGAGCAGGGTCCTCTTCGCTTATACGAGCTAGGTGCCCAGCCCACCGGAGTCTACCGGGCTCTTTTTTCGTTATAACATCTGCTTCGAGGTAGATTTCATACAATTCATGGTTGTACCGCCTCCGGAATTGTCCTTCCTCACGTATGGGGCCAAGAATTCTCCGTAGAACTTGTCTATCGAACGCGGCTAAGAGGTCAGAGTGCCTTTGGCTAAGCACCTAAGTCTCGGATCCATATGTGAGTACTGGTAATACAAGTGGGCACCGTGGCTTAATCGTTAGTGCGTCGGACTGTTAAGCGAGAGTATCCGGGTTCGAATTCAGCTCGGGGAAAGAACACCACAAACAATTTTCACGGCCCCACCTCCAGCGAACGACTGACAATCCTCCTAGAGTACTTCTGTCGCGGAAATCTTTCGCAATTCGCCGTTCGGAACCGGCATTAAACAGTAGGTCCCCTCCACATGTGTCAAAATTATAACGCGCACAACACAGTGGAGGCGCGAAAAACTAGGCTCTGGGCCTTCGTGGGCTGTTACGCCGCTAATGATGATGGTGATGATGATGATGATGATGATGATGATGGTAATACGAGTGTCTTGTATAGTAGCAGTTTTGAATTCATGGTAAGGTTCTTGGATTTGAAAAGCCTTGCAAGACTGTAGTAGGTTCTGTTGGCTTTAAGTAACCGCCCGCGTATTTCTTCTTCCATGTTATTATCCGAGGCTACTACTGACCCTAGGTAGCTGAAAGATTGCACGATTTCAAATTCGTGCTCCGCTACCTTCACTTTTCTTCCAACATTTCTCGCAGACGATGCCACCATGTACTTTGTCTTTCCTTCATTTATGTGCAGCCCCAGGTTTTTTGCCGCCTGCTCGATCTGGATGAAGGAGTTTTTTACAACTTATTGAGGAAGTACAGAAGGCGATAAACTGACTCACGGGTAACAAACCTTCAGGAGCTGGCGGTGTACCAGCCAAGGTGATCAAATAGGAAATAAAAAATAGATAGAAATGGATTCGTCTTCCCATGGACGACTCAAAAAGAGATACCTTTGGTACCCAAAGTGGACTGAGGGATGAGCTCATGGCCACAGGGGAGGCACTTGCAGGCCAATTAACGCCAAAATCAACTACGAAGTTTGTGGCAGATAGGACAGAAGCGGCGTAGGATCCATGACATGATTACATGAATATCTAACCCAAACAAGATCTTTTGTAAATCGAAGCAGCTCCGCACTCGCTTGACTAGATCTTTCAGTTCGACTTTAATTTATTTTCAACCCCACCAAGCAGACTGCTCATTGAATTACGACCGTCCGATGCAGAGCATCTTGTCTGTCTACAAAAATTAAATGCAACCTCCGCATTTTCCACTCCACATCTCCAGTTGCGACTTTTCTGTTCGTCGTTTTCTGTCTAAATGTTTTTGTTTTCCTTTCCTCTGCTGATGCTAAAAATTCAAGATTCACGCTGACGTTCGACTGTTGGTTGAAAAAATATTCTCGCAGCCACTTTGGAGCAGTGCAATCAAATGAAACCGGTTTTCCAAATATCAAAGCATCATTATGCTACAAAAAAAAAAAAGCACTGACGCATATGATATCTGGATCGTCGCCAAACGACGGATCTCATGAGATGTAGGCGTGGAACAGTCCACCGTGCTCATCATAGACGAGAAAATTTTCTTCCACACAGAACTGAACTCTTTACATAAATTATGACTAACACCACTTATGCTGAGTGTACTGTCTTTTGTTCTTTCAGTGGAGTATTACTCCCCGTCCAGCGGAAGGTTCAGCGAAGTGTTTACCTCTCCAAGAAGCAAGTGATTCACGCATAGCTCGACACTTTGCACAGTAAATTCCAAAAGCGCGCATTTGTGATAAGATAAACTTCTAAATATGTTCATATTTCGCATTTTCTTTTTTTTTCATTTTCATTTTCGTAGCCTTTTTTATTTTCTCTCTTTACGATCGCGTTTTTCCTCTGTGTGGCACTTCATTGTTTTTGTTGTGCCTCTTTTGGGTGTGACATACTTTTTCCAGTTTCTCGTGCGGGTCGGCCACCAAAAGAGGATAGAAGAATGGAAAAAAAAAAATGAAAGAAATTATTACTCACCATTTTGATGTGGGTTTTGAGTTATCACAGCTTTTTCGATTCACTGCAGTTTTTCTTGATTGCGGGGAATTTTGAGCACTCTGATTGAATAGTAAACTGTTGGTGGAGTATTTTTTTAATGTTTTCACTTGGTAGATTTATGTTTATTTCGTGCATAAAAATAAAATAAAGTCTTTTCTTTTTCTAATCAAGCGGTCAGAGATCCCAAATGCTGCTGGTGAATGGCTTTTTGTTCGTTCCTTTTGCTTTGCTCATTGACACCTGTCAGAAATTGATTTTGGTGGAAGGAAAAGCTTTTGAGCGATGGATACAGGGTTGTTTGGAGATTTTTTTTTTTTTGTAGGAAATTTAAGTTTCAATTGGAATTTCGTAAGTTATTTTGCTTGTGGTTCACAAGAATAACTCAGACAATTGGTCCGCAGTCACATCATTGTACATTTTCCACTCATTTCCGCTCGTATTGCGGTCTACACTCGATCGAATACTTATCTAGACATTTTTGATTGACTTGTTTTTGCCAAAATGGACGTCTTTCCTGTTGTATCTTTTGATGGTCATAAAATTAAAATGAAATTGAGTTTAGCAGTGGTCGTTTGTTTTGTAATGGTAAACAATTTAATTGAATCTTGCTTTTTATGTCAGACGTGCCCTAATTTTCAGATATAGATGCACAATTTTGAATTACATTTCGTTGTTTAGCTCAAGTGTGCTTTAAACTCTCCCTCATTTCAAATGTTTAGGTAATTGTCAAAATAAGGATCTTTTATATGCGTAAAATTTGACTCTTCTGCGCCATTCTTATCGTTTAGAAAACATAAGGTCTTTCATTTATAACACAATTGTCTGTTTTCATTCAATCTGGTCAAAAACTAAGCCAGCAAAGCTTTCCCAAGACAAAATATTTGACAGTTTTACCTTTTTATCGTTTACTGACAGTCGGATGCTGATCAAAAATGACCAGAATCTGAAAAATGAGTGCACAGAATTGATTCTCCACTATAATTTGAAGCATTTTACAGCAATTATTCCCCATTCTTCCAGCTGAACGCAGTCCTAAGTTATTTCTGTGAACCCATATTTCATATTTTGATCATTTTTGAATCAGAATCCCATTCGACTCACCCTTACAACCAGAAAAAGCACACAAAACTACACGCACCATCCGCCAGCTGTCGTTAGTTCCCACTAAGAAGATGTTGCTAAACAAAACCGTCATCTGTCAGAGGAAAATTTTTTTCCAAGTTTCACACAAGTGCAGTGCAAGAAAGAGGAGAAAAAAACTTATTTTCTCCATCGCAATTTTTTAATTTTAATTTTTTACATTGTTTAGTACATTTAATTTGCCTAAAACCATCCAAAATTCGTTCACCAATATCCGCAATCTCCAATCGTTTATTTTCCGAACCTCTTTTGGTCCAAAAAGTGAATTAGTTTTTCATTCAAAGCGAAAGCAGCTAACGTCATTGGTTTCTTCTTTTTTTCTTTTTAATTTTTTTCTCCACCTCTCATTTCTCTTGTCGTAAATTTCTTATTTGCTTCAACTGCGATGCAAAATTTTAAATGTTAATGTGTGTTTGATAAAATTTGCAATTTCCTAAGTCGCAGTCAAAAACAAGAAAGAAAGAAAAACAAGTTCCGTGGGAGGATCTCGACAAAAAAAAAAAGAAGGAAAAACCTCCCAGAAAAGTGACGACGGACGACGGTGTGAAAATTTCGCTACTTTTCCAGTTCCTTGCCCCTGATTCGGTGGTGGTTCGATCGGTGTTCTATATATACACACAGACATTACTTTGGTAAGTTTATTTTCACATAAAAATTTGTTAAGCAAAAAAAAAAGAAAAAAACAAGTCTATTGCCACCGAAAAAACCAGTTCTATTGTAACTCAATACTTGGCTGGTCCGTCTGGCGGCGCGCTACCCGTACCCGTGCCCGTGCCTTCTTCACTCTTTTTGCCATTGTCACTCGGCTCGGGTCGGTTTCGGATCGGATCGGCTTGGCTCTGTGGTGATGGTGCCACGACGATTGTTGCCTGCACCTTTCAATTAACTTGAATTTGCTAATTGGTGCATGAACACATGAAGAAACTTCTTTTTACTTTTTTTTTTCCGCTCGATGGGGTTAATAAAGCGTAAAGTTTTTCTGTTGGCAAAAGAAAGTGCTCGACGGATTGCAGACAGTCGTTGCGGTTTGGTTTTTGTAAAATGCCAGCTGATGCAACCGTTCCAATGGTTGATGGACACTTTATTGTTTCAACCGTCGGCTGTTGGCATTTTAAGGAACCAACTATTTCGGCTACTTCGCAATTTAATCGCAGAGTATAATCAATCTGATAGAGAGACTGAATTTGTCGTGTGTTTGCTTGTATCACGCATGGGTCGATAAGAGTTATCACTGCGGCGGGCGGTTGCGTGCGGTGCCAATGGGAGTTATCTAAGGCTTAGGCGTCAACAGGTGTGTTGTCGTTTGTGTTTTGTTTTAGTTTGCTCGGTTCATGGGTGTCTTTGAATGGTTTTTGGGTTTCGGTTTCAGATATAATATTGTGTTTCCATCGCCGGACGGTTTTGTGTGATTATGTCATGAATTAGTTTAGTTTCTGTGACATTGTTAAAAATAAACATTTCCAAATTGAATATTTCCGTGGAGGGGGAGTTGTATGTGGAAGGCTGTGCCGAGAGTTGAGGTGAGAGATGGTTGGAGACTTTCCATAAACAGCTGCAAGATTTTCTGAACTGGAATATGAGTTCGCCCTCAGGCAGACTTGCATTCAACGTCGTGCAGATTAATAAGGAAATACTTTTCCTTGTGGTCGGTATTTCGTAGAGGTAGCTTTTCCATCACAAATCTTTACAGCCAAAGTAAATGTTGTATACATTCAGAGAGCAAGAGCAGCTAGTAGAGAGACAGAGGTCACATTAAAGAAGTTGAACTCTAGATGAATCGCCACTTTTAGAATCACTTCTAATCGAGGACATCGTCTAGCATTTTCGTTTATTTGTCGCATTTTTTCGCTTTTCGTATAATTCGCAAATAAATCGCAGTTCTTGGTTCAAAAAGGCTTGAATCAACCCTTATAGAATTACTCCGGTCTCCGTCGTTTCTTTTGTTTAAGGAGACTGCTATATTTCTCAAGGCACAAGTAAACTTATGTCTGTATCGTGCTTTCGTCCTGTGATTATAATCAAATACTGGCTTTATTTAGAAGATTTGCTGATTAATTGCACTGAACGTGTAATGATCTTAGTCGAACTTTTTGTTTTTTTATTTATTATTTTGCATGGCTTACATATTAAGATACAATATCTTTTAAGGTAGTGAAGCTACTAAGAATTTTAAAGCTAAAAGGAAACTAGTTAACCAAATTTCATTAAAAATAAAACAAACAACTAAAAGGAAACAAAAAAATTCAAGAGATTAAGGTGAAAAGAAAAATGAAGCTAAAATGTAGGCAATTAAGTGACGTTTAAGTTCTTCTTTAAATCGTGTCTTCTTTCATCTTTAATTTGGCGTTGTAGGGAGTTCCACAGTCGAGTGGCATAAACAAAGAACCATGGAGGCAGTAGTTGGGGTGCCTCAGACAGCATCTACACTCAATCATTTCCATATTATGTATGCTGAAAACTTGTTCTCAATTGTTTTAAAGGTTATTTGGCATAAATCTGTTTATAATTTCCAAATCTTTGTGAAACATTTTGTTTGAAAATAAAATGCAGTAGTTTTTCTTAAAATCTTCTCTTACCACTTTCCTTTGTAGTGTAAATACTTACAGCGGATGTGCATCCCAAAATTACGTAAAATATAAAATCAAGAATACAATCGATCTTTTTGTGTATCATAGAACTGTAGCTGGAACTGTATTGGAGTTTACTTCAAATGAATTAAATGAGTCATTCAAGAAATCTCTCCCGATGTGACCACTTTTCTTTTGATTTAAAATGAGTGTGCAAATGTGTGTTATCAGTTCAAATAAGAAATGTAACTGACCAGCTATAGAAAAACAAAATATGAATTTATTTTCATTTTATGCTACATCAGATTGGATCCGATTGTCTGTCTTTAGTCTGTACGATGCATACCACAAATAATTATTTTTAGAAATTTTTAAGTTACTTTTTTTAGTTAAATCTGTTAAATGTATTATGCACTTCTTATTTAGTCACCCGTGGTAGGCAGAGCTTGTTTTCTTTTATTGCAATATAATTTATTAATATTTCACAAAAGTTGTAAGGTTGATAATAATAATTAGTCAATGACTTTCTTCTTGTGACTTGACTTACTGACTAAAGACGAAAGAGTCTTAGTATATCTTTTGTTTCAATGACATCTTTCTGCACCCCATGAGGCAAGAAAAACGAATAGAGATCCAGAAAGTCCATATTTGAGTTAAAAAATTCAGAAAAAAGATCTAAAGCCTTACCTTTAAAGTTTGTAAAACTACATTCATATCGTTGATCTATTAAACTGACGCTTGAGATACCAGTTGTAGAGTCACTTAATGGAACTTAAAGGTTTTCAGACGTCTAAATGTCAAATTTCCTTTACATGTCAAATTCTATTACCAAATATAGGAGCCTCTAAGCTAAAATCAAATTACGGTGAATCCTTTTTTAGTGATTTTTCTGATGTCTTCTCAATGTCGATAAGAGTCCTCACCACCTCATTTAAGTTGAATTATGGCAAGACTAACGTAGTTGTAAATTGAATGTTTATTTTTCAGTCAAAAATACTTTTTTTTGGATAAAAAAAATCCAGAAAATTGGATTACTTGTCGAATAACACATCGGCAAATAAATTCGTTTAACACGATAAACACGTTTTTGGTGGTATATGGTCAAATACAACGCAATAACATAGGTTAGGTTAGGTTGTGTGGTGGACTGCGCAAGACATCCAAACACTTAGGCCAGACGAGGCCCATTGTGATACCACATGGAACGGATGCAAAACATCCCACTACTCTAGAAACCAGCTGGTGCTATTGATATAGCTAAGGATACGGCTCATGCTGGTGTCAGCTAGTTCACCGAGATTATTTAGAAAGTAGTGACCAAGATGCCTCTTTCTACGGTTCGCGAAGGCGCTGCACGTTCCTAAAAGGTGGAGCGAGGTTTCTTCCTTTTCTTCGTCTTTGCAGCTTCTGCAGAAGTCTTTGGCCGGGAGGCCCAGTCGGGTGGCACGTTTACCAAAGTAGAGTGCCCTGTAATGACACTGATTAGGTTCCTAACTTGAATTCTATTGAGTCTTAGGAGACTATTTTTTTTTATATCTTTATGTATTATGGTTTTGTTAGTACGACCAAACATTTCCATCAATTATGGGATTTTTAATGGTTTCGGGCAACGTACTAAACCACACCCCTGCACTCACCAACCACTCTCTTCGCGGAACAGCCCTTAGCTACTACTTCGCGAGGCTGGTTATGGGTAGCTATCACGCTGTGGTCACTGTCGCCTCTTGGGTTCTTTTTAGGGCTTTTGCTCTTCTTAGAGCTGTCTGTACACTTGCGATAAATAAGCAGACCGTCCACTCGAGGTCCGATCTAGTCATTTGGCTAACTAGATTGTCCAGGCTTGGTATGTTAACCCTGTCTTGTGTTTTCCGTGAATCGCATGCAGTGGAATATTGTATGTTTCGCGTTCTCCTTCTTATCTGGGCATTCCGGACACGGGGGCGATGATGGTTGCGGGCTGAAGTTTACGAATTGCTTGGATGATATTGGCCTTGAGTGCTTGAACTGTTTCCAAATTGCTAGTAGAATATCCTTTACGGTTCCCCATGCAAAAAGTCGAAAGAAGAAATCGCAGCTCCGAAGTGGGCAATTGACTTCGCCAAGAAGGCTGGTAGACAATTTGGGAATTTGGTATGCAAAAGATCAATTGGGGTATGGACTGTCATTAATTTCATGTTTTCTTTTAAAAATAAAGTCGGTTGGCATGTTTCTTTAATGTCGTTACCAAACTGCTAATCTCCGTAGATGAATTCGATTTTCGGCAACACCTTCCGGGGTTTCCCAATTGCCCCAGATGCGGTAATTTTGTTTGTTAGTAGTAGTCGCTGAGATGAAAATGCACATCGTCAGAGAAGATGATACTTCGCTCAAAATCGTTGTCTAATTCAAGCAGTTCTAGGCTTAAACTGCGAAGTTATAACAACGCGGATGGTCGTGCGCCTTCGATTGCTGAGTCAACTCGACCCTATAAGCCAATAATCCAAGATCTTTGCACAAAATTCTGCTCAGGTTAGTGCGTTAAATGTTCAGCTGCTAAGATCGATAGAGACTTTATGGTCTTGGATTGAGTCTCACACTCTTGACTCAGCAGCCACATTCTCGTCTGTGTGCAACGTACGAAGACAATGACCATAAAGTCTCATGAAATTTTTGAGGAAACTCGTGTACAGCAGTGTGTGTTCATTTCGACCAAAACTTCTTTTCAAAACAGGCGCTGTTTGGGATACCCTTTTTCGAAATAAGTTTTTAATATTTTCCAACATTGTTCAAGCGTAATGCTTCTGATTTTTGTCAAAATTTCAAGCGGAAAGCAGCAGTCAGTGGCAAAATAACCTATGGCTTGAAAAGAAACCACAAGATGGTCCATCCTTTGTATTCATGTATAATTTTTACGTCTGCGATGGCAATCTCTCACATTTGTGACTGATTTAGTGATTGCAACAGAGTTCCGAATTTTTGTTTATAACAAAGCCGCAATCAACTTGGGTTACACTTACGCGTGAGTCCCTTTAAAATTTGTTTAGATGTTTAGGCAAATATTGTTAGCTATCGTTGGTTATACTCTGTGTGCTAGTTCTATATAATGAAAGTTGAAACTGTCTCATAATTTGAATTTTATTCATTTTCATTTATCATTTCATTTATTTACTACAATTTCGAGGTACAATAAGACAAGTCCAGTCTAACAAGCTGGCTTTGTTTTGAATATGTTTTTTTCTCGATCAAAATAAGTATAACATTCTTTTAATTTTTCAAACTCTTTACTATCTTGACTTTATCAATTTAACACGCGTTCTTTTGTCTATTTTCAGATAAATAAATTTGTATCCTTCGCATAGAAAATGATTTGAAAAATGGCTTCTGGAGATCTTTCTTTAACCAGCAATAGTAGTCAAGAAGGTATGCGACTAAAATAAAACCTTAGAGAAACATATTTTAATTTTTGTTCTTAACTTCCAGAGAGTCCCGAATATGTGGGTGGTTATGACCGCACTCTTCGACCCTCGTCCAACAGCAGCGGAAGTACAACAGCTGCTAATCTTGCCAACAACAATCCAAATGCCAAGAAACCCTTTGACCTAATGAAACAGCAGTACGACATGGAACTGAACAACGTCCGGCATCAGCACAAAGAGACGATTCGTCGTTGCGACGAGATGGCATCACAACTGGCATTCTACCAGGAGCAATACATGGCGGCCATGAATCAACTAGAATCTTCGTCAAAAGATCGAAACAAATTCACGGATATCGCCGCAGAGAATGCCCGTTTAACCCAGCAGAACATGATCCTGGAGCGTAAGCTGCTGCATTTCATCGATTCCGTCAAGCAAAATGAGAACGACAATGGGAATCCGCAGTCGGGTTCGTTCTACTGCAAGCACTACAGCGAAATGGGAGGGAAGAAATGCGAGGGAAGTTGCGTAGAGACCGAGAAGCTGCTGGAAGAGCTTCAGCTCTTTAAAGAGAGATACGCTGATCTGTCGAAGGACCGAAACATAATTTCGGCGGAGAGGGAAAAGTTCAAGAAGCACCTCAGTTCGGTGATCAATGAGCTGGACAATGTGAAGAAGGAGCGCAACTACTACAGAGACGCGCGTGAGACGTTCAGCATTCAGCGGGATCAGCTGGAGAAGGAGGTGGAAAAGATGAAAGCTCTTCTGGCTGCGAAGACGAACGAGCTGTTGATGATCACGATGCACAGGAACCGCGTTGAGGAAGAATTGAATCAAATCCTTTCGGAGAAGGACAACGTCCTGCAAGAGACGCAGAAAATGAGCGACGACCTTACGGCGGTGAAGAAGGAGCTGGATCAGTCTGAAATCCAGAGGAAGAAGGACAAGAACGAGATAAAGACTCTGCAGCAAGCGAACTCCGAGCTCATACACAACATAGACGATCTGAACATGAAGCTGAAGAAGCGAGAGCTGCTCAAGTCTCGGGAGTCGTCGTGGAGCAAGGAGTTCTCGGACAGCAAGGATGACTTCAAGGAGATCGAAAAGCTGCGAAAGTGCCTCGAGAAAGCCCATTTGGAGGTGGAGAAATCGATCCAGGAGACCGACATTGCGAAGAGACACCGCGACTGGGCAATCTCCGAGCGTGAAAAGATCGTCCAGGAGCGTGACTCGGTGAAGACACTCTGTGATAACCTGCGGAAGGAGCGAGACAAGGCAATAAGTGACCTTCTGTCGGCGATTCGGGACAGCGAGAAGATCAAGAAGCAGAAGGACGAAGCACAACGAGAAATCGAGGGCCTCAAGGAGCAGATTGAGAACTCCCACTCGCACGACTCACGGCGCAGTTTCCGACTGAGCACCTACGACGCAGACGACATGATCGAGATCGAGCTGTGCAACTACTTGCAGGACGGGGATGTCGGGATCATCCTGGACGACACCAATAACCGGCAGCTGGTGTGTGGAGTCACGAACACGTCCCCCGCATTCGGGCATCTGAAAATAAACGACGTCATCGTGAAGGTGAACAACCTCGACTGTCAGTCGATGACAAAACGCATGGTCCTGGAGGAGATCCGGTCCAGCGCGCCGAGATGCACGCTCCTGGTGTCGCGCACGCGTCAGAGCAAGCGCCAGTTCTACACGGTGCACCTGAACCTCCAGGAGAACCACAACCACGGACTGAATCTCGACACGGGAGTCTTCATATCGAAGATAGATCAGAATTCCCTGGCAGCTTTCGAGCCCGAGCTCGACGTGGGCGACCGCGTGCTCAGCATAAACAACAAGTCCATGGAAGGGGTGCAGAACGTGAAGGACGTGATGAACATGTTGAACGATCACCGCAACGACGCGATCACCATATTCGCCCTGAAGAACGTCCAGGATGTCAGCTATCCCGAGGCCCACCGTCGCATGACCACGACCTCCGCTCAAACAGACTCCAACGACTCAATGCACAAAGTAACGAGCGCAAAGCATCCCTCCAAGATCACCGAGCTGCTGAGCAAATTCCGGGAGAAGATGCACATTTCCAAGCCAGGCGCTGATTTCAGCCAGGAGAACGACGCCCTGGCTGCCCTGGACTCGGTGCTCAGCGAGAGCTCGGAGAAGAGCAAGGAGAACCTCCTGAAGAGAAGCAAGCGCAGCAGCAAGAAGGAGAAGGAGACCTCGAAGAGCATGGGAACCTGGCCGCGAACAAACATCCTCAACACATCACAAGAGAACCCCACCGGGACCATCGTGCAGCACAGAAAGAAGGAACGCGCGCCACTTTCCCTCTTCACCGCTGCGCCGATCAACGTCGACAAGGAAGAACCCGAGAAAATGGGGGGCTCTGGCAGCTCCAGTACACTTCTCTCTTCCAAGAACAACCCCAACCGCAACTCGAATCCCATACCGGCGTCCAGTCTTTTTCAGTCCAGCGGGAGCGCCACCACCAACGGTTACCCCTATCGTCATTCAGTTTACGGCACAGCTCTAGAGTCCGAGCCGATGATCCTCGAGCAGTCCAAGCCGGTTGGTGTCCGCAGTCCGCCTTTGATTGCGCCAAACATGCGCTTAAAAACCTTGGACATGATGGGGAAGTACACGCCCCACACGAACCAACGGCAACATCACGCAAACCACTACCAGAACCGGTACAGCCTCAACCTGACGCCCCTGGAGAACAGCATGCTGTACAAGACCACGGGCCAGACGGCCCAGCAGCAGGTGATCCCCGGCGCCATCACGATTGGGAAGCAGCAGCAGCTGTTCGACATGATCAAGAGCCCGGTGCCTCTGCCGCCCCTGTATTGCCAGGCCCAGCCGAGCAACACGGCCTACGCCCGCAACAGCGCACAGCAAAACTCCCTCGACATGATTTCCCTCAAGTCCCAGAACTCGATTGACTCGATTCTCTCGCAGAAAAGTCCCCCCATCAGCGAGTACGCCAACTTCCCAAAGCGTCCCGCCGCCCCTGCCGCCGGAATGCAGTCAAAAAACGTGTCAAAGTACCCGAGTGACAGCGAGAGCATAGCCTCGGGAGTGGCCAACCACCCGGGGTCGAACAGCGGCGGCACCCTGCTCTTCCACCGCGACCAAATGAACAACAGCGGCAATGGCAACAGCGTGGCTCCTCAGCACCGCCACACCCAGCTGTTCCCGACTTTCACTTCCAACAGCTCGCAGATGCACCCGATCCACATGCCACTGTCCACCCACCATCCCCACAAGGTCCGCCACTCTAGTCCCCTCACCCTGCCGCACTCCATGGACCAGCAGCACGCGGCTCACTCGTCCGCGGACAAGTTCGACATGGAGTACGGCAATCCACCGCCGCTGCCGCACCACGCGTACAACATCTCCGTCGACTACCCGTACAACCGCGGAGGTCGCAGCATCCACCCGACCCGGGATCACGACGACATGCCGTCGGTGTACTCGCAGGTCTACGAAGGCGGAACTTTTCCACGGAAGAAGGAGCACCAGCGGCTGCGGATCCCGTCGAATCACAGCGTGGCGAGCAAGGGCAGCGGTGTCAAGAACAGCACCGGCTCGATCGACCACCACGGTGGCAGCGAGCGCGGCTCACCCATGCCGCAGGTGCACGTCGAGGTGCTGAGCCACGGCGGCAGCAAGCGAAACTCGAACGTCCCGTCGGATTTTCTTTGCCCTGGAGACCTGAGAAGAGTCACGATTGAGAAGAGCGACAAGTCCCTTGGAATCACTATCCAATGTAACAACAACGGTGGTGGGATTTTCGTCTCAACAGTAGCCGAGAAGAGCATCGCTACTCGTGCCGGTCTTCAGGTGGGCGATCAACTCTTAGAAGTTTGCGGATTGAATATGCGCTCCGCGACCAATGACATCGCGGCCAACGTCCTTCGCCAGTGCGGAAACTCGATTACGATGCTCGTGCAGTACAATCCCGAGAGTGAGTATTTCCCCTTGTCTCTGTCCTCGTGAGTGTCTTCATGGGCGTCAATCGATATTTTCTAGAATTTCTCTCTGCAGAATATGACGGCAGCAACAACCTGGAGCCCGAGAGTGTGAACCATTCCGGTTCGCCAACGCCACGGAACTCGCCACGTCCGCCAGCTCGTTCTCTGATGTCCTCGTCGCCGATAACCACGTCGAGTGCGTTGACCAACAGCAGCATTATGCCCGCGTCAAACTCGCTGATCTCAACTCCGATCAAGGATCAAAGTTTCGCCGACAGCTTGGAGAATCAATCGGACGTAAGTATCCAAGACATCCCGACCACAATCTACGAGGAGGAGGCTCGGTACGTGACTCTGCACATGGACAAGTCAAAAAACCCGGGAATCAAACTCTTCGGCGGGAATAAAGTTGGCATTTTCGTGCACGACGTGACGGCTGGATCGCCCTCGGAACGGGCTGGCATTCGGACTGGTGACCAGATTCTGGAGTACAACGGCGTCGACTTGCGGTGTGTGACTGCTGAGCAGGCCGCCAATGTGATCTCGAAGCTGACGGAGACTGTGACTATGTTGGTGCAGAATAAATTGCAAAGTAGGTTTAATTATTGAAACCAGAGGACGTTTTCTGACCATGTGTTGTTCCAGTTTTGAAGCAAATCGGTGACAGGACGGGGGACTCTTTCTACATTCGAGTGGGGTTTGACAGAACAGGCGACTTAAACGAGGATGAGCTAAAGTTCGTCAAGGACGAGGTACTCTACGTGGACAACACAGTATTCGATGGAGTCTTCGGACTGTGGAGAGCGTGGCGCTTGGATGCCAAGGGTCACCGCAAGGAGTGTGGTATTATTCCGAGTCAATCTAAGTGAGTTTTCTTTTACCTTCTTTTGATTTGTGTATAGCATGATCTTGTGCTCTCATTGCGTAACTTTTAAGACGATTGTCGCTTAAACAACGTCGTCAAAAGTTTGCTTCGTATAACTCTGTCATAGCATCGTCCAGTAGTGTCGTTCATAGCTCAAACAATAGACAGTTTGAGAAACAGTTTGAGAGCTACTAAACACGTTTAATGTCATATAGAGAATTGAATTTCAATATGAAAATTCGTTATTCTGTGTCCGTTAATTTCAAATCGCTTCAGGCTCATTAGTATGAACTGCTCAATTCTTCTTGCTTTATTTTTTCCATTTCTTTATTCATATACGCCATGTCGCAAAAGTCTACGGCATACACTAAACTTTTAAACTTTAAACATACACGCGGCATACAATAAAACTTGGAAACGTATGTTGACTTTTGTGACATGGCGTTATCTGCAAAACCTGAGGTTTTTTTTTCCAAAACCTTCATCAAAATTGGTGGCGTAATAACCCGCGTAGGGCCAGAGCCTAGCTTTTCGCGCCTCCACTGTGTTGTGCGCGTTATAATCTCAACACATTTCAAACAAAAACCGTACATCAAAATAAATCGTTTTTTTTTAGGGTTGAGGAGGAACTACGTTCGGGAGAGAATGTTGACTGCGATGGTGGAACGACTCGGCGTGGAAGCACATCAGCCCGACGGTCTTTCTTTCGTCGAAAAAAGCATCAACGCAGCTCGTCCAGAGACTCGACTGAAATCGCCAGTTTCAGCAACACGCAACTTAGTTTTTTCCCCGATTCTGGAATGTTAAACGATGATGGTGGCATTTTAAGTTACCAACGTGTCGAACGATTGGATTGTGAGTTTAAAATTGCAAGTGTGTCGGGTCAAATTTGAAATTGTTTTTTTTTTTGTTTTTTAGCTCCCATTCGACGTCCTGTGTTGATAATTGGTCCACTTTCTGAATGCGTTATGGATCGTCTGACAATTGATTTTGTAAATCTCTTTAAACCGTGTGAGGTTACTACGATGGACTGCTCGCAGGAAGCCATGGAGGAGGGACTGCAGGAAAACATATTTGTGGACTATCGACGACGAGGAAACAAGTTTGAGTGCACCACTGTGGAGTCGATCAAAAATTCTTGCAAAAATGTAAGTTTGTTATTTGTTTTGGTGAATTGAAGAAATTGGAATGTGTTAGTCATGAGTCATTAGTACTGCGACCTAAAAGATCTATTGTACCCCCTCCTTTTGCGTAGAATTTAAACGCTGCCTTCAGGCGGTGAAACATCCCACGAACCAAGTTCGTTACCTACACACTTTAAATTGTGGGAACCTAAAAGATGGCTGGCAGCACAATGGGCCTAGCTTTGGGCTATATACATACATCAATTGGGTGGCGTAACATCCCGTTGAGAGCCAGAGCCTAGCTTTTCGCGCCTCCACTGGGTTGTGCATGTTATAATTTAAGCTTTGTCGTAAAAAAGTGCTTAGCTCTTTCGCCCCACATGGTACATAAATGTAACAGCAAAAATTCAAACAACCTAAGAATCTCTCATTTACATCAGAATTGGTTCAAATTTACATGTGATATTTTATAACAAAAATATTATTTCTAGATTCGAATTGCGGGGCTTGAGGGTTAATAAAAGTAGAGTAAACGCTGCCTTCATGAATTTGACAAAGTCCCTATATGGGATGCTCTCGAAATCGGTGCCTGTTACATTTGGCTTGTTGATTGTTTAGAATCTGAATTGGTCTCGGCGTGAGCTGTTCTATGGCCTTCTTGTCCTGGCCACAGTGTCTGCGAATTTCAGTGCTGATAACACCTATTTTGTGAAGATAATATCTTCATTTTCCGTGTCCCATAAGTGACACTCGAGTCAGCTATGTTTAAGTCTAGAGCTTCTTTGGCTCGTTCAGAGTTGTACTTCTGATTCATGAATCTCAGAGCGTTTCATATTTTCGTGATTTTTCCAGAGCTGGTTGTCTTGTTTGATGGTCCAATTCATATGTTGGTTTAGGTGTTGGTTTGTGTCCGCATTCTTAAATCCATATGACTGGTATCTGCGCTCTTTTTTCGCTAATAGATTTGCCTTCTCATTGCATTCGTGATTTTCATGGCTGGTACCCAGATCACTTTTAGTCGTTTGTTTTCTACCGGAGATTTATGACATTCTCAAAAGGCGTTGGAGGTAATGAGGTATCTCCTTACAGCTTTTAGCGCAGCCTGACTGGAAAATTCGATTTTTTTGTATTGACTAGCTTCCTCTCGATGATGTGGTAACTTTCCTGTTACCGCTCCACAAAAGACGCCAAAATGTTTATGCCAAAGGCTCATCGTGTCGCTATCTACGAGTATCTCGTCAAAGAAGGTGTTATTGGGACCAAGAAGAATTCCCACACCCTTTAACATCCCGAATTGGAGAGTATCCCTAACTTATATGTCATCAAGACTCTGCAATCATTGCACTCTCGCGGTTTGGTCCGAGAAGAGTTTGCCTGGAGGCATTACTTCTGTTATTAGACCAATGAAGGTATTGAGTACCTCATACTTGCACTTATCCGCTGAGAATGTGACAGCAACTCTTAACCGTCCAGCTAAATTTGAGACCGCTCGTCCATGACCAGGTGTTTCTGGATTCCGTTGTGATTCCACAAAAACTGGTGAAGATCGCGCAGCATACAGACGTGCTCCGGGAGGAGCTGACTGATTCCGTGCTGCAGCGGTTCTTGCCCACAAACGTTTATTGGAGAGAAAAACCAATAAAAAAAAAGTTTGTGGCTTGATTGATCGCAAAAAGTTCATCCTGAAAGATTGTTGCACAGATGAATGTGAAGTCTAGGTCCTATCATTCCTGCCCCTACCTTGTCCGACATATGAAGTGACCGTGAAAGCTAGGCGCGTTATAATGTTGACACATTTAGCACAAATTATAATTTATGTTTTCTGTTTTTATTACAGGACCGGCGTCACTGTATTTTGGATATATCCATCTCAGCTGTCGAGCGTTTACAACGCTTGCAAATCTACCCCATAGTTCTACTCCTACGATTCAAATCAGCTAAGCAAATCCGAGACATTAAAGATCCGCGCTATGGAACCGACAAGATATCTGCTAAAGCTGCAAAGGAAATGTACGAACGGGCCCTTAAACTCGAATCAGATTACAAACAGTATATATCAGGTAAAATGGGATGATTTTTTCCCAAAATGGTGTCTAATTTCGATTGTCTCTCTTACAGCTGTTATTCCCGGAGTCAGCATCAAGCACATGTGCACACAAATCAAGGACTCAGTTGATAAGGAACAAGAAAAACTCCTGTGGGTCCCGGTCTCCAATGCCTAGATGGGGTCTTCTTACCTTTTAATTTGTTGAATATGCATGATTGACCACAAACACTCCCTGCCTTGCCTATTTTTTTTACATTTAACTTTGTTTTTTTTTTGCTTGTCTTTGATATTGCACACTCTCGGTAAAGTGTTTTACTTATTTTTTAAGTATTTTTAAAGTAATCAATATTATATTCTGTGGAGTTTTTATTTTAACTGTTTGCAATATGTGAAGTGCCTTCTACATATAAAAATAATTGACTGGTATACAATACATAATCAATTTATTGTGCTCTAAGCATTTTCACAAAAAAACGTAATTCTTCCAATTTTTTTTTCGAAAAAAAATCAAAGTTTGTATAAAAAAAGTCAGTTTTTTAAAAAATATATTTATTGCCTTATAGAAATTTTTATAAAAATTATTAACAAATTATGTTTACATAAAAAAATAAACGAATATTAAAAAAAAAAAAAAGAAAACGAATAAACATATTCAATGAAATGCCTTAGAAACAATCTAAAATATACATTTATCTATCACTAGCCTTATACGTTAAAAATTTTTTTAATTTTATATTTTAAATATAAATGTGTATGTTTTATTATTATTATTTTTTAATTTACATGTTTGATCCGTTTGTCTTTTATTTTCTATTTTTTTTTAAATGAGTATATAAGTATACAATATTATATTAACTTCATAAAAAAATATACAAGAAATAGGTATTATTGCAATAAAAACAAAAAATATATATTCACGTGTTACATGAACTTATATATAAAGGAAATAATTTAATAAATTTTTATCATTTTATAAAAGCTTAAAAAAATTTTGATGTTTGTTTTACAATGGTTGTCGTTTATTATTAGAATGGAAAATTAAAGTATTAAGGGGTTAACGCTCCGGCTCGTAAAGTCTTCGAATAGAGGGAGGCAGTAGAGGAAGACCTTGGCTCCGATGCACAGGGTTCAATTTTGAGGATCTAGCAGAACTTAATTCAAAAAATTAAGTACAAATTTTTGAATGGGAATTAATATAGAATATTATTCTGCAAAAAAAATCGATTCTTGAGGTAGTTAAGGAGTTCATATACCTCGGGGCGAACGTAAACTCCACGAATGACATCGTAGTGGAGATTCGTCGTAGAATCACTCTCGGCAACCGCTGCTACTTCGGTTTGTCCAAACAACTAGGTTCAAAACTCCTGACTCGAAGAACTAAGGTTATGCTCTACAAGACCCTTATCCTGCCAGTCCTACTGTATGGAGCCGAAAGTTGGACGATAAGCAGGACTGCAGAGCTGATACTTAGCTCCTTCGAAAGAAAAATTCTACGTCGGATATTCGGTTCAGTCCGCGAGGAAGGCGAATGGAGGAGAAGACACCGCGAACTTTATGAGCTGTACAAAGATGTGGATATAGTCCGGAAGGCTAAGATCCGTCGACTACAGTGGCTCGGCCACATCGAGCGCATGGACACAAACGCTTTAGCTAAAAGGGTCTTCAAATCCGAACCTCCTGGTTCGAGGAGAAGAGGGAGACCAAACCTCCGGTATAGAGATCAAGTGATCGCGGATCCAAGACAGCTTGGTCTTCCGGACTGGAAGCAGCATGCCCGGGACCGTCAACGTTGGAAGGCGGCTTTGGCTCAGGCACAGATCCTCCAAGGGTTAAATGCCTGTTAAGTAACTAAGTAAGTAAAAAAATCGATTCTGGGAATAAAATTAACCGTTCTGTAGCATCCCAAATAGCTGCAAAATATTGACAAACAAATAAATAAAATTAGTTGCGTTTTGTGAGTGGAAGTGATCGTTGAACTGAAAATTGCTTAGAAACCCAGCATGTATAGTGTGTACATTTTTTGATTGTCTTCAATTCAGACGTTTATTTAAGGTATGCCAAATTTATATACTATTTATAAAAGCTGAGAAATTCGATGCTTTCAAGAATGGTTTGCGCTTGTCGTTATTTTTTGCTTCTCTTTTTTGTCGTTATTTTTTGCGTGTAATCGGTGACAAAATTATAACGCGCACAACACAGTGGAGGCGCGAAAAAGCTAGGCTCTGGCTCTCAACGGGCTGTTACGCCGCCCCATACATACATACAATCGGTGCGATATATTTCTTAAATAATTCTGTGGCTTGTTCTGTAACAGAATCCATTAAAACTTTTTGCCCCTAGCTGCTCACCCCATACAACCAGTCTCGGTTTTCGTTAGGCCTATCACAAAATAATACTGCAAGATATTTTCAAGGTATGGGTAAATTCTAGCCTTCATATCCGTTAAAGGAGCTTGCATTACGCTTACCTAAAAAGGTTACGAAAGGGTTACCACAGGCCAAAAGGTCTTAATCCATTTGAGGACAGGAAATCCATGAAAAGAGCTCGGAGGAAACGCATTTGTTGCAGTGAACGTTAAATAAGCACTTTTCACTACAAAATCTAAATAATAAAAGCTGTAGTGCCAATAAAATGTCGAAATATTTGCAAAGGTGTAAAAAATGAAAAGAAATATTAGAAAATGTTATTAGTTTTTTTTTTTGTGAGTGGGAGGGGTGGTAATTTTGGGGTCAGGCGGGAGTGGAAATTTTTAAAATAAAGTTGTATATCCGAATTAAGTAAGTTCACAACAAAAAATATAAATTCAAGCGCAACAGGAATAAAGTTCCACCAGATCTTAAAAATTGACCACTGTGCGATGGCGTGACCAGCCGGATCATACCTAAATCAGCTGGGTGTACCAAATAGGAAGCACCTTGCCCAAGACCACGCTAAATGGAGAATCATGTTGTCTGAGGCACAGGTCTGTAGTGTTCGTAAAAGAAGAAGAGCGTCATTTCAACTCTATTGTTCAAGTACGGAAAGCAAAATTATTCTGGACTCGACATTAAAGTATTGCTTTCACTGTTCTCATCACTGGGCAAAGCAAACCTGACTCAAAGAAAATTAAATTTTGCTGTTTATATTAAAAACAGCTGTTTATATTAAGCTGTGCCTTGCTACGCATAAAATAAATCAAATTTTAAAAAAGCACTCCTTTTCCAACTTCATATCTTTCCAACGGTACATTTTACCGACAAGCAACCGAAAGAAAGCTCAATCATTTTCAAAGACCTTTTGGTTGATATATCCCTCGACAGGATCAGCCGAGCTTTGCAGCGCCCATGTCACCTCAAAGGTACCATTTTTACTAAAAAAACAACTTTTTTTTGCTATAAGGGACTCAGTTTTGCACATGACTGTATCTCGATAAAAGTAGTACATCGTCCATGGTCGCCTAGAAAAAGTTAGTTTGCACATTTTATTTTTGTTTAAGAGTCTAAATCGGTTTCTGCGTATCAACTTAAACAAATAACTAAATCAAATCGAAAAACAGTAGTTGCAGATGTAGTTCGAAGAAATTACCCCGTGAGAGGCAAGAGACAGCATTTTTAAGTATTTTAATTTCCAATTAGACATAATGCACGGTAATAAAGTCTAAGCTAAAAATATTAATTGGATGATGTTACAGCCCTTTGAGGACTAGCAATATGTAAATCTCTTTACTCTATCAATTAAAATAAAAATCAAGTTATTCCGTGAAATGAGACTATGGCTTTGATTTATGAAAGTGGTGTTAAAAGGAGCTTTCTTCGATTTTAATGCCAAAGATGAAATTGGCCTAGCAATCAAGCCTCAAGCGCTGCTTTCATTGCTCATGTCCGATAGTTTTTAGCGTGATACGAATTTATCATAGATCACTACAAAAAGTTAGTTTGCTAACGACATATAAGTAGAAAACATTTGCAATCAAAAAATATTTTGTGTGACGGATAATATGAAATAGACAAACGTTTTCACTGCCGAGCTACTTAACCTTTTCATGCCCGGCGGTCTCGTATATAAAATGAAATACATCAGCTGACAAAATGCAAAAAAATTGGTGCAATTGCAATAAAAGGGTCTTAAGTTTTTTCCTAAACTCGATTTTAGCCGATCGGGACGTTTCCCTCCACTTTTGATGAAGTGAAAAACAAAAATATTTTCCCTGTGGCTGAAATTAGGTGTGACAGTTGAAACCAAAGCTCAATTAAATAGCAAATGTCCCTAACAAATCTCTAATACAAAATTTATAAAACAAACAATTCATAAAATAAAACTAAATATATAAAACAAAATATTATAAGCATATAAGTCATGTATTAGTGAACTAACAAGTGAATAACGATATATGGCCAGACAGAATCTGCGAAAAAACAAAAATTTACATAAAAAAAGGCAACTTTGCAACTTACTAATTACTAGACTCATCATTCCAACTTGAAAACAAAGTGTGTCCGGCATGCTAAAGCCAACAGTCAACTTTGGTTGGAAATTAAGTATTTTTAAGGTACTTTCGCTCATTTCGAATAAAATATTTACAATACACATTTTACCGATTAACTATGTGTGTCTTCTTTTTCGACTAGTATAACAATAAATATCATAAAATAATAAATTATAAATAAGATTTTCTCAATTAAATTTTTTAACAAAATCACAAACAAAAAATCCTGTTTCAATCCACGATTTCACGACTTTATTTTAGTCGTACAAGTCGAACTCGTCCCGTGGCCGATACCAATCTTCGGATGCATGTTCGTAGACAGCTTTTCGGACTTCAGCTTCGGCTATCTCCGCTGGATGTCGATAGTCAGATTCGGAGCGAGGACTTCGTGATGTGGCACGAAAGTCTGGAGGAATGTCATAGCACTTGCAAATGCAGCAAGATGGAAATCGAAACCAGTCGGAGAAGATACCTCGACATTCGTTGTGGGGATCGTAGGCGAGCAGGCGATGTAGTCGGTATTGTTGTTCACATCGGCAGCCATCGCGGCAGTACATCTGTTTGTGTTCGTGTGTGCACTTTTCCCAGTGGACGTACTGCTCGAAGGGGTAGAGATTCAGCAGGGCCAGAACCTCTCCGCGGGTGTTGTTCGCCCAAAATGGCGCAACAACTTCCTCCTTTACAGGGCATGCGTTTCTGAAAGGCAAGGGTACTTTACATAGGACGAAGTTTAAGTGTTTTCAGAGACTACTTACACTCCTCTCATGTTCGCCACTGGGAGAGGGTCCTTGTGTACAGTGTCCTGGAAGAGCTGTCCGTCTCGGAGAACCGGCTTTGTTACGACAGCGGCGACTGTCTGCTTCTTTGTTTCGGTAACCTTTAGAGTTGGCTCTGTCGGAGAGTTGTTGTAAAGGCTGTGAAGGCTGCTGCTGCTGTTCGTCGCAGCCTTAAGTGGGGTTGTCACTGCCATTCCACTGACTCGGACTTTGGTCATATTGGCGATTTGATTGATTGTGTCGGAGAGTTTATTCACTTCAGTTGGACGAATTGGTGTCGTCGGGGATGTGGGCGTGTTCTTCGTCGACTGTGGTGCAATCTTTAGAGTTGTGGAGATGGTCGCAGACTCTGTGATGTTGCCCAGTCCCAGGTTTGGGGACTCTACAATCTTAATGTTGTCACCGATGGTTGCCGAGTTTGGTGAGGTCGGTTCGTAGACGCTATTCGATTCTAAGTTCTCTTCGTCTTCGTCGTCTGAATCCAACTCAACGTCATCCAACTTTGAGGTTGGTCTTTTTGACGCCTCAGTCGGAGTTGGCGGAGTGATTCGTCGTGTGGGATCCTTGGTTGTTGTAGGTGGATTCGCGTCTTCATGAATGGTAGTAGCCGGCTCCGTGGGCATAGTGGTGGCATCAGTTGTAGCTGGCGACGGCTCTGTGGTGGTGGTTGTCGTCGTGGTGCTACTGCTGCTGGTGCTGCTCTGCGTTGACGTTGTTGTAACCGGCCTGAAGTGCGGCTCCTTCAGAACTTCGTTGTTTCTTACAGTCTCGAACTGATTCTGCATAACTTTCGTTCTCCGGAACCCGTCTCTAGAGTACCTGGCAGCAGTTTGTTCCACGTCTTCCATGTCAATGTCGTTATTCTGAATCTCGTTCCGCAGAATGGATATGTGTCTCACATCCCCATACATTCTCTTCATAAGACCCTGATTCTCGTGAACGAACCTCCGAACAGCATGCCACGGGTAAGCAGCTCCCGGTAGATGGCAATATGCCTGCCGTGAGAGATCACACGGTATTGTGGCCACCAGCTGAGCTCTCCCACGTCTTGACATTTTATTCGGACTGCATGAGTTGGCCGAATCGAAACCAAACGCCATACATCGATGAACTGCGAAGGCGAAGAGCAAGAGAAACAGGAAATGCCCCTAAAAGATGGAAGAGAAAACAAGTTTGGATTATAGATTCAATTACATCCTACAATAATGAAAATGATCAACGAGTGAATGTGAGAGAAAGTTGCAGCGAGCTATAAAATGCAAAATAGTGTGGTGCCATTATAACCGTGGGAAATTGGCAAACGCCATGGTCGTGTAATAAACAACACAGCGTGCCGCCTAAGGCTTTAGTTTTTCTTAAATTGTCTTTTGCATCGTATAATTGAGACTGAGGCTAGATATGTATTTAGAACAACTTTTACTATCGTTTTGCTAAATGTAGGCGATGTGAGACGAGCGGAATAAAACGAATGACACCGGAAGGCACTAAATGAATGGGTTCTCTTTTGTTTTCTTTCTTATTGGGTGTACCACCTTTGGCCAGCAGTTTCACATTTCCCGATACGAAGAGTTTATTTGTCTTTTGTTTTCCTCTGACCGATGGACGCCAGGTGGTTTTTCCGCATTTCTGCTTTTGAGATTTCACTTAGCTTTCGCAAAGTGACATCTTTTTTTTTTTTTTTTTGTCACCGGCACCTTAATGATGGAGTGACCACTTTGGTCGATTGGACAGGGCTTTCTTTTTCGTTGGAGTATATAGATTGAATATTGATGAGGTAGAAACGTTTTGTTTGATTTATTCTTTTGGGAGACGTTAAGATTTATTTAAGAAGTGGTTGTATTTGTCAAGCGGAGAGTGAAATTCTTTTCGAGTAAACAGTTTAAGAGGAAAAACAGAGAGGGATAAGCTGAGTAGTGACTTGAGGCACGTGTTTCGTGAGTACTCTTGAAAGTGAGTACTTCTTCCAAAGTGGGTGTGTATTTCTATGAGTGGAATCTTTTTTGAAATAGATTCGGAGAATTTTAGAATTCATATTTGCAGCTGAGGTGGGATGAGTGATGTCGAATTGTTTAAATGTTGTTGGTGCCTAAATTTTGTTTGTCGTTTCTGGCTTGCTGTCTTTTTAGATTAATTCAAGAAAAGCGTTTGCTTTTGTTTAACAAAGAAGGAGAAATTAGTTTTTTTTTTTTAATTTTATATAAATTCCGTCTTCCGTCTTTTATATTCGCACTATGCAAATAAATGCTGGAATGCTTTGTGAAGAACGACGGAGAGTAAAGTAACACAATTTGCTAAAGAAAATAGAAGTCTTGAAAAAGAGGAATTAGTAAGCATTTGACAGAGTCTTAAAACTTATTTTTAATTCATCGAAGACTTATTTTGACGCGGACTTGCTGGAACGTACATGTATTTTAGCCCGCAAAGATGATGCCCGATGTCGTGGCGTCACCGTAGTATCATCGCCTGCACGTTTGCACAACCAAATTGAATTGTGAGTATTGTAAAACGTAAAAGCGGTGCCGCTCATCAAAAAAAAAAAAAACGCTTGTGTGCATCGGGGTTTAGAAATCACTGTGGAAACTAAAAAAGTTCGAAATGCTAAGGAGGGCTTTCAGAACACCATTGCCATCCTTACCGCTGCTCGATCCGTACATCTGTTTGTTGAGGTAACCAAAAAAATCATTTTTTCGCACTCATACTCATTAGTTGTCTGAAAAATGATGATGACGGTGATGACTCTACAAGTCGACTAAACTCCCAAAGACTTCAATGCAAAATGTTGAATTCCTCAAAGACTTCACTGTTAAAAGTTGCATACCCAAAGACTTCACTGTTAAATGCAACATTCCCAAAGATTTCAACGAAATTGGTTGAAGTACCAAAAACTTCAAGTGAATGCTGTTGATTTCAAGTGAATGGTGGGACTTCAAGTGAATGGTAGGGACCTCAAAGTGACTTCAAAGAATGCACATAATTTTAAAGACTTGCATTTAATTGATTTCAATCCATTGAGTGGCCCTAAAGACTGGTCCAATAAAGACTTCAAAATAGAATGGTGATTTGAAAATTGAAGTCATACTTATCTAATGAAATCAACTAAATGAATCACAACTTGTGAAGTCTTTTCCGTGAATTCAGCGAATGGATTCCTAAAAGATTGCATGCTTTTACAACTCTGTTCAACATATTGAGGCCACCGAATTAGCACATTGTGAAATTAATTCTTTTTAAAAGGATAAGAACAAGAATTTCTTCTAATATTATGTTGGACACGTTTCTACTTTATCACACGTCTTATCAACCCTTCCACTAACTCTTGGCATCGACGAATAGGGATGCTATTCTATCCTTCCTCGATTGCTACACAAAACTTTGGTAAATTGACTAGTTTCTTAATCCAACGTGCTGCTCTTCACTGCTGTAGAGATTTTCTATTGAATTAAGGTCAGGACTCTCTCAGGCAATGACAGAAGTTATGATTTAGCGATCACTAAGGCACGGCTTCACCAACCGGGAAGTGTACTTAGGATCATTACATTACATGAATGTCCATGTTATGGCAAAATGTTGTCTGCAAAGGGCTTTACATAGCCCTTCAATATTACTTCATATTTAAGCTAGTCCATTCGTTGCTCTATTTTCACGACAGACCCAACATCATGCCATGAAAGGGCAGCCCACACCAATACACACCATCCACCATGTCTTACCCTCTACCACGTTTCATAGTTCTTACTGCGTAGCGCTTAATAGACGTCGAACATTGCAGCCAAACTCGGTCCAAATCTTTGGAACATTTTTTTTTGAGTGATGAATAGGAGTTCAGGTTGTTCAGGTTCAGGTTGTCAAATATCTCCCTTCCGCCTTTTTGTCTTTTGAATTTTCCGGCTATGTACAAAGCGCTACAGAGCTCGTACCCAAACTAATCATGCATAGCGTCGTTTTGTGGGTTATGTCAAGACCTACGAGCTCTGTAGCGCTTTGACAACCTTATATTAGGTTTAGATCATAAGAAACATGTTTGAGGTCGACACAGGAAGAAACTCAAACCAGAAAAGATCCCAAGTGGGGATTAGAACAAAATAATGATCGAAAATGTGTTTCGCGGTTTGTAAAGGACTGGTTTAGAAAGCAAAAATTAAATATTCTAGACTGGTCATCTCATTTGCCGTGCTTAAATTGAATAAAGGACCTAAAGGAGCCAACAAATTTGTATGTTTTTATGAATGCATCTGATTAACCTTGTCTGTGCATTTTACGGCAAGCTTTAAGAAAAAACTTTTTGGCTTAAACTGACTGTATAATGATGCACTTTCATTACATGCAACAAAATTGTGGCATTGCAAATTTGTGGCATTGCAATATATTATATATGAAGCGAGGCTTACATTAAGTTGCGAAAAAAATGAGAACCTATTTAGATGAGCGGCAGTGTATGACGTAAGCATTTTTAAAGAGAAATATTTTTTTGAAGGAATTCAAAGAAAGTGGTTAAGTATACCAATCTGGGTTTGGTACAAATTGGTGGGAGCAAAGCCAAGCAGATTCACTGTAGTTTTTAGGCTCGGAGAAACTACTACAAAATATGAATAACCTTATATTGCTTCTACCAAAAAAATATACTGAATTCTCATAAGAAACTGTTTGTTTTCATAATTTTTTCCACGAATTTTCGGGTCATAACCATTGCTGAAATAAACTCTAGAGTCACTGGATCAAATAACCCTTTTGAAGATTTAATAGGACTTTAGCCGATTTCTGTGCCAAATTTCACAAATTTAGCTATAACGGTGTGTTTTTTAGAGCTAAAATTCTAGATTTATAGACCATTTTTCCAAATTTTCTTCCGCCACTGTAGTTCGTTAACAGCTAAAGCCAACAATGTAATTTATCCTACAAAAAACGAATGGTGCCAAGAGAAAAATAGTATAATGGTTGACTTAAACTTATTCCTATTTTTTCAATTACTTGATATAAAGTTATCTCTTAACATTTTATAATAAAGTAGAAGAATTATTTTTATTTACATTAAATATTATATGATGAATGACTTCCATAAAAGCCGTTGTGTAATTCTATAATCCTTATAATCCACGAAAGTGCGCCATGGATCTTTCATAAATTAATTACTGCAGAAATCAATTTTAACGTATATTATTTCCCATTTGAAGTAAATGTTAAGTAAATCCAAACAAGTTTTATGAATTTCCAGAGTAAGTTTCTCTTGTACCGGCCTTAATCTCTGTCTGCATTTATCTTCATTACACTATCAAAGCTAAACGCCGTAGAACCACTTCGTCATTATCTTACGTAACACTGATTAACATCAATCTCAGCCCAACCCACAACCTTTTCCCCCCCATAGAGTTACCTAACACCGTTTAGTTTTTCTCTTTGTTGGTTCTCGTTTAACACTTTCCATCGTCTAGGCCAAAAAAAAGGGGGGATTAACTGATTGGCTATCTTGTGTTATTGGAAAAAAAAAAAGACGACCAACAACCATCGACGTCTTTATCTTTAGACCCAATGAACATTGCAATTACATTCCTGGCAAGGCACCCGTTTTTTTTTTGGAGAGTGAATTGCCCACAGCCACAGAAAAACAAAACCAAAACTGAAATGGAAAGTTTTTGTAAATTTTTTTTTTTTTTGACAATTTTTGTTGATTTTATTGACCATTAACCGGCGCACACATCGCCATTATGTGCCGCCAGTGATGTCTGCTCGCATCGTCGTCGTCTCTTCAGTGAAAGCCGATACAGTGTGGGTCTGTCTTGTGAACCTTTCCAGCTTCGGTTCCGTAGAAGAACTCATAATGACGTTGATGGATGCCATATTTGTGGTGTGTGGTAAACGAGCTGAAAGTTCAGTAGAATGCAGTCGACTTTTGATTTTTGTTTTTTGTTGATTGCTTGACGGTTTTGAATGGGTGAAATGAATTTTAATCGCATGGTTATGGTCAGTTTTGGGAAAAAAAAAAAAATGAAATGACTAGTGTATCTGTCCACGGAAATTGTTTTAATTTGTTGAGCGACCTTTAGCCAGTTTTAGCGACTGAAGTCGGTTGAATTCTCTTTTGAGTGACATCGGAGAAAGGGTGTTCCGGTGATCGATCAGCAGCGATGTGGATTTTTCATTGAAATTCTTCAATGGAATGGGAATATAGGTTAAGTAAAAGTCTTCTTCTGTTAACTGATCGGTTGCGTTTGAGTGTGTTCTTTTTTTTTGGGGGTTTATCTTTTTTTTCTTTTTCTGTGAATTGCAATTTCGCTTTGGACGGGTTTTGGTGAAAAGAAATCAAAGGTGATTGTTGTTTTGGACCAGAGCTATGTGAAAGGGAAATTATTTTGCAAAACTGGTTTGAGAGGCGAAAATAAACTTGATGGCAAAGTTTGATTTTAAAAACTGTCCAGACAATTTCAACGAGATTGTACCATTTTTTGTTGAAATTCAGAAAAGAGATGTGTTTTTCATATTCAAAGAGAGAGTCTCTATTTTTCTTTTTACTAGAAGACTACAAAAAAATTTGATTTAAGTTTTCCTAGAAATATCAAGAAATTCCATGTTGTTGTTTAGCAAGAACATTTAGAGATCTACATATTGCCTACACTACCAAACCCCATCAAAAGTTTGACATTATTCATCGTAAATAGCTTTGCCTGTTTACGGATTTTCGTGAATTCTTCAAGCGAATGGCTTTAGTAAATACTAGAACGTCGTTCATGTCCGGAGTTTCCATTAGTTTTTTGCAACCGAATTAAAATTACTTGGTCTAATTTGCATGGAGATCATGAACTATTTATATTGGGTGGTGCAACAGCGAAGGGCGAAAGCCTCGCTTTTCGATCATGAAACAAGAAATATTTAGCAAAAGTCAGAATCAGTGCGGTAAATGCGTCGGACTGTTAACCGAGAGTACCCGGGTTCGAATCGAGCTCGAGACAAAGGCACCACAAACATTTTTCACGACCTCCCTCCAGCGAACGGCTGGCAATCGTCTTGGAGTACTTCTGTCATGGAAAACTTTCGCAGCTCCGTTTGGAACTGGCAATAAACTGTTGGTGCCTTTTACATGTGCCAAAATAATAACGCCCACAACACAGTGGAGGTTCGAAAATCTGGGCTCTGGCCCTCCGCGGGAGTTTACGCCTTTTAATAATCTGTATTAAATCTTTCCAATCCCAACTATGACCTTCCCACATTTTGCTACGCAGGGAATTTTGGCCAGTTAGCAGTCATGACTAACCGCTTTTCTGACAAACCTATGAAACAAAGTTTCATAAGTTTCTATAAGTTTTAAATTTTATGACTACATCAGCTATTGCCTAATTTCATCTCTTCAATCCACCTCAAATCAATCATTGATCATGTACCTGCGAGATAAATTTGGAACAAAGTTTTTTTCCCATTCAAGTATGAGATTCGCGCAACACTCACCACAAATGGGCAATTACAACAAACAAACATCAGTCAGTCTGTTTCATAACCGACCTATTTCACCTGCCTCACAGAAAATGTCGTCCGGAGACCATTATGTCAGTCACTCAGTCAGCAGTTCGTCACTCGAGCGACATAAGTAGACATCACGCAAAAAAAAAAAAAATGGAATCTATTAATCCCTCTGTGTGCGAATGGATTACTTGTATCTGCCTCTGCAAACATTTGTCATTTGACGTGTTTCTTCGGTTCTCCTTATCCGCCGAAGCAACCATCCATCCAGCAGGCTTTTGATAGACTCTACACGCACCTTCTTCTTTTTTTTTCGCGCGCCAATTATAGTAACTTTCTTCTTAAATCACTTGTTCACTCGGTGCTCAACTAAACCGAGTGACGTGCCGCTGTGAACACGTTTTATTTGGATCCCACTGTTACAGATTAGTAAGATGTCTTTATGAAAAGAAGATTTCTTGGTGGTCGACTTTCGAAATAACAGGATGGCTGACATACGAAATGTAACACTTAGCAAGTTCGCTATTCCACTCTTTTGTTTCGAAAGAAAACAAATCCGTAACACTTCACACCCACAGAGCACACAGAAATGAAAACGGTCAGAGTTTTGTTGAGAAAACTATTTCACTCGGTCAAGTTTCCGAAAATTTTGAATGTTATGTCTTGGCCATCTGCGCGTGATTATTTATTTATCTTTTCTATTTTGCGTCTTCAATTCTCAACGGCTGTTTGAACATGCAAAAAGTGAAATTGAAAAAAGAAACAAAATTGGACTTTTCTTATGCCAAAGTGCCGCTTAATTTAATTCTGAGCATTTTTTAGGAATTTTGGTTCATTTAATTACAATAAATGATTTTCCACTTAGAGTACACACAATTTGCTGGTGGTTCACTGCTCACCTACTTTTTGAGGTGCTACGCGTTAGAAAGTTTTTTTTTTTTTTTCAAATTTGAAACGTATTTATCTAATGCGCAGAAGGAGGTTAATGAATGAAACTGAAAATTATGACCGGCGCTGTTGAATTACTAATTGGATGAGATTGATTATTTTCGCTTTTAATGGGAGGGAAGTTGCTTGAACTTAATTTCGGTTTTCATGAATTTGGAGCA
This sequence comes from Syritta pipiens, assembly GCA_905187475.1. Lineage (NCBI taxonomy): Eukaryota > Metazoa > Arthropoda > Insecta > Diptera > Syrphidae > Syritta > Syritta pipiens. The sequence goes on along the minus strand of LR994571.1, from coordinate 100,381,195 downwards.
GAGTCGGTTAAAATGAAATCAATGTGTTAATTTGGCAGGTGAAGGAGTGCAATAAAAGCTCGTAGAGATATCTTTTCTACACTCATCAGTGTGTGACCTAGTTTTTGCAAGCAACCATCCAATTTGGGGGTTGAAAGTTTATTAGTCATCGAACTAAGGTTGGGATATCTATTAGCACGTTGGTCGAGAAAATAATATCGTAACTATCACGTAGCTGGCTAAAATTATGAAAGAAGTCGGTCATTACTCATTGGGAGTTTAGTGTGTAGTCACATAATCAATTGAATTATACGAACTGAAATTCAATTTAATTTCAATTCATTGATGTGAAAATTAATTAAAAAATATATTTAACACTTTGAATGTCATCAGGGTCACCGGTGACCGGCTGTAGGTGTGTCTGTAAATGGTGCGGCATTCAATGTGTTAATAGTTCTTGAAAATTCATGAAATTCATGAAATTCATTCATTGTTCAAATTAAAAAACATCAATAATTGATTATTTGATGATTTCTTTAAATTTGCGGCTGAATATTTTGCAAAGATTTTCGGACAGTTTTGAAGAAGAAAAATAACTGTGGAGGTTTTAGAAAATTGCTTACAATTCTCAACTGGTATAAAACATCTATGAAACCTCTGTTCAGTATTACTGAACTTTGGACTTTAAGTAAAAAAAGTATTTCGACACGCAGGTTTTTTGTGATTTTATTGTAATTTGTAAAGTTTAAATAGAATAGAATTCTTCTAGGAGAAGAATTAAACCTTCTCTAACAATACTAAAATGGCTAAAAATGGTCAAAAATGACTTAAGTAATTAGAAAAAAAATTGTCTCAGAAAGTATTTGTTTACTCAAAAAGTAAATATGCTTTCAAACATTTTTCAGGAGATAATGATGAATGAATGAACCTTTTGCGACTGACGTGGTAGTCTGACAGACACCGAAAAATGAAAAAAAAAACTTAGTAGCTTCGTTTTGACTCGCGCTTTATTATTATCATTCTTTTTAATTGTTTACATTTTAAAACATAACATTATATTTAATATAAACTACAATAGCTAAAAGTTACAATGAAAAATCATTTGAATGTTGCTTGCCCTTTTGGGGCTTCATATTATAACATGAAAGACAGAAAAAAAAAAAAAAAAAACATTTTCGGCTTAAACCGACTTAAGTCACTTTGCCTTTTGACTAAGGATTTGCACACTTTAATTTGTGAACGAAATTCAATGAAAATAAAGAGGTTTTAACTCTAACTTATATTTTGTGCGTAGTCTTTTTGTTTTGATAATGTCTTGTAATCTCTTTAACTTCGAATCGAAAAGATTGCGAAAATCGTATGACTTATCCAAAGCATTTCCTCAAAAAATGCAGTGTTTTGCTGAAAAGCCTGTTTTTCCTTATTTCATGATCCGAAATAGTAAAAGGATTTTTTATAAGGTTTGAGTCTGGGGACTAGGAAGCCGTCATAAATTGTTAGGTGACAATATACAATTATACTTCTTTCGTTTGCCTGGTGCAATATTTGAGGTCCTTGTGCTATTTGAAAGGAAATGTCCTTTCCATTTTCAATTTCATGTTTTAGGTCAAATTATCGGATAAAGTTATCAATAACCTTAAGATCAATAAAACTTCCATCTATGAAAGCCAGGTTTGCAACTCTTTGTAAACCACCACCATATTTTCTTGTAGGCTTTAATTTTCGGTGTTTGCCTTTGTCAACGCAATACTTTTTCCATCGGATCCAAAAAAGTAAAACATGCTTTCATAGAAAATTAGAAGACGCGTCTACGAAATTCAATGGACTTAGCACTACACTCCATTTCATAACTATACCACCACCTTTTATTTTCCTTAATTTAAAACCATGAACTCCATAACGAAAAATTTCGGCGGTGGAAGAATCATGATGTGGGGGGTTGAACGAAAATTCGAACTGTTGGGACAAGTTAGTGATGTGAAGAATAAAACTTGTGCACGTCGCTCAAGAGCAACTGAGAATATTGCTGCTGTAGCCCAAAGTGTTAAAGAAAACCCGGGTTTGCTTATTCCTCGTGGTTCTTTGGAATTGGGCATTCCTTTTTGCATAAAGACAGGCTGAAATGGCTGGACCAAGTTTAAAATCTCGCCTGGTTACGCTTGGGTACCTCCTGATGAGTTAGAGTCGGCGGCGGAGGATCAGGTTGCCTGGAGTCTTCTTCTTCTGCGTGCATTTTCCCCACGGCCCCATTAGTGGAACACGCGGTTAAAAAGATAATAATGATGATAAACAAATCATGTCACACCATAATGAAAATTGGTGGAGACAGACAATACCCTCACATTTGCGAAAAATGTAAACCTGCTAATTTCCTTCACCAATCTAAAACTTCAAACCCATGTCCTAAATAGTAGTGAAAATCGACTTAAGCGATCTTCCCCCGTGACCGCAGACTTGTCTTCCAGGTAAAAATAGTAATATAAGAAAACTTATTTTAGACTTAAAATAATGGATATTCACAGTGTGGTAGTATAGTTCTAGAAAGTCAATCAAAACACTATACTTTAAAAAAAAAAAGAATGCAGTAAATCATGGTTGTGAAGAGATCTTTTTGCAAAAATTAATTTCGGCTAACACTGATAAAACATTTAAAGCGAAGCCCCCGCATTTTATCTTGACCTATAATACTACAATGCCCTCATTACAATTTTTTATTACAAAGATAAGGTTTGTTGAAATTTTATCAGACCCTGTATTCACATTTTTGAAATAATGTTTCTTAAAGTCAAATCAGCTCGTATTCGTTTAAATAAGAATTATGTCTTGTCCTTTAATAAAACCTTTCTTAGGTCTGCACTACATTGTGGGCCTGTTCTAAAATAATTTACGTTCAACTGTGGTTGAATGAATCCGATATGAGAAATTAATTTTAAAGCATCTCCTGGCTATTTATTTGTTCAAAGAGTGGAATGAATATCTCTGAAAAAACTCAGCAAAATCTCTACTGAGTGTTCTTTTGATAGAATTTTGCAAGTCACGCAAGATACCTAACTTCACAATGCGTAACAAATCACAAAAATCACTTTGAGAAAATATTCGTCACTTCCACGGTCCTGGAGTCTACTTAAACAATTTTTCTCACTAGATTTCAAGCCAGGCTTGAACTTCGTAACACATTTTTTTTTCTGTGCCAAAAACAGAAAAACAAAAACCTTTGCAGACACTTACCATAAATTTGTTGAAAAAATTCAATCTCGGCTCCATGTTTTCATGCCGCATCTAATTGTATTCCTAAGAAAAATGCCAATGTTTCGTTCCTCGTTTCACACTTTTCACACCAAAAAAATAAAACTTATTTTTCCTCAGAAAAAAAATAAACTTTTTATATTCGAATTATAAATTTTCTCTCTTAACAACTTTCACACACTGAATTTCTGAATGTAGAAAATCACCCGCAACATCTTTTCACAAAACACTGATTACATTTTACCTCGAATTTTCCTTTCAAAGTAATTACTTAAACAATTTTTTTGGGGTTTTTCTTTCGATTGACTTCTTTTTCTTTTGACGAAAGAAAATAAAACCAAATTATACGCGACCAGGAGAATCAATCAATTTAATCTCAGACCGCGATCGTCAACGACGGTGTAAAACACACAAAACCGATAAATAAAAAACAAAAACAAAAAACAGCGTAAGAAAAGTAAGAAAAACTTTTTCTTATTATTATTCGTCCCGTCATCACCAGCGTCGCACATTTGACTGTGACGAAGAAGAAAAAGTGAGGCCCGGAATAGTGAGACAAACCTTAGTAGGTCAGTAGTGGCCTTCTCCTCGCTACTCACCAGCTGTTTCTTTTGCTGCTTCGTTGCAGCTTATTACTTTGACGTGACGGTGATGGCAACGACGACGACGCGAAGAGTGTGTAACTGCGCGGTGGTAAGGCGCGCACATCCATCTCGCAACTGAAAACTTGAAATTCGAATTTGTTCGTATGACGGTAATGCATTGTACCATGGTGGTGGTGGAGCATGAGCATAAGCATGAGCATGAGAAACGCGCGAGAGAGAGACTGATTGTCACTGTCTGCCGGTGTAGCTAAGTGTCAGTGCAGACAGACGCGGAACAGCACCTCGAGTCGAGAGTCTTCTTTATGGCCATCTCGTCGTCATGGTGTACAGAAGAAAGCACCGCCACCGCCACCACCAACACCAACCACCACCACAACCACCATCGACACCAGAGAAGAAAGCAAGTCTTGCACTTAATTTTCTTTCTTCTCTCACTCGTCTGTCCGCCGCGACGCCGCTCAAAGAAAGGTGCGCACCGCGATGGAAAGATATGGTAAATACACATGAAATCACGAATAATTGCCTTTTTAGCCGTTCCTGGCAGTGGGCATCAAAGTGGGCGGGGGGCGGAGGGAAAACATATGATACCCCGGGCCTGTCGAGGCGACCACATGTGGCGTATGTCACGCTGGTGGATGGATGGAACCAATGCAGTTGGTGCGGGTATATAATTTGATTTCAGACAGCGTAATGTTGCGAAATTACTTAGTGGCCAAACAAATATTAATTTTGGAAAAAATGAAGAAAAAAATAATTGATTCAACACCACCGAAGTCGCACCATCATCGGCGTTCAATTGCGGTTAGTAGCGGCAAAGATTAGCGATTTGCGTCGTTTGTCGTCGTCGTTGTAGTCTTCGTAGTCGTAGCTGTTGTTGATGTGGTTGCTTTTGATTTTGTTTCATCGCAGCAAATTTTTGTGGTAAAGTGAAAGTGTAAAATGCGTTTAGGAATTTATGGTGTTGAAATTGGTTGGCGGTGATGGTGGTAATATTGGTGGCATGGAACGAAAAGGTTTTTACTTTCAGTTGAGCGACATATGAGGAAATGTTTTCTTTTGGTGATTCTATGAGGTGGAATGGCAATGATCAGTGGTTTTCATATAATCGGTCGAGATTCGAAGGTGTGGTTGACTTTAAGTGGTTGCGAGGCTAAGAGGAAAGACGGAAGTTTCTCTGAAGTGAATGCATTTAACAAGCAGAGCTAGTAGAGTAAGCAGAGGTGCTTGCGATATTTCTAGACTCCGGACTAACAGTGCCTCGCTATCTATCTGATCTGTGTGATCAATCTCCCCTCGTTAAAGAGGTATGAGCAGTTTTATAGAAAAATCGATTAATATAAAAAAAAAAAAAAAAAATTGTAAATTGTTACTAACAATGGCGACACACATTTAGTACTGTGCCAGTTTTGAAAGCCAGAAACTTGCCCTTTAATCATACATTTAAGTTCAATTATTCATGTCTAAAGTTTTTGAAATACTCGCATGCAAACACAAAATTTTGATAAAAGAATGAAATTACGAATACTTTTTTTTTTGATAAAAGAATGAAATTACGAATACTTTGGCGAGGCACTGTTTTTATCCGACTAGAAGGCATGACCGATATGGAAGAAAATAATCATTTATTTAAAAAAAAAGAGCAAACATAAAAAGTTCTCAAAAGGTCAAAATGTCATAGAGATTCAAATTTATAAAAATCTGAGGAAAGCCAGAAGATAACGCAGCTCAAGTCGTGTAAGCACACAGATGAGACATACTGCTGTGGCTAAAATATTAGCAACATCTATCAAATTTCAAACGCAACTATTGCTACTTCTTTTTTCAGACGTTTTAAGTTATTTTGGCTTCAATTAATTGACAAACAATAAGTGCCTGAATAATTTTGTTGTATAATGGCAATTATATTTTGTCGTTTGTTAGGAACCACTTTAGTGTGCTAGACAAAGAAATAGTAACACTAAGTATTGAAAGGAAAAGCCTTAAGATAACGTATTTTATCGTTTGAAATCTTTTTATTTTGTTTGAAAAGCAGCCACAGCAATTTTTTTTAATATTAATTATGAGTTTCATTCTTAATAGAATTGTAATAATATTTCGTTTGAAATTAATGTTCACTCGCAAATCATTTATTTTTGTCGACCGTGTAGGCTCTGTTCCTTATAAAATTCCACAGATCGCGGTATTTCTCTAGAGCTATTGCAAAGCCAATCTCTTGTAAGATTCCTCACACGTCTGGCTTAATTGTTGGGCGGTGCCTATTTATCTCAATCTTAGCCACGCTCCAGAGGATCTCAGTGAGATTAGGGTCTGAAGATTGAGAAGACTAGTCTAAATCATCCGCATGATTCTCCTTAAATTAGAGTTTTGCCATATTTGCTCAACGCTTGAGGTCGTTATAGTTTTAATAGCGGAATTTTAGGTGCATATTGTTGAACATAACATTTTCAAGAATGTCAATGTACTCTTCTTGTGTCATGAAATCATCTATAAGATCAAGGCATCACGTAAAAATCATTTAACTTATGACCAACTTAAAAAAGTCAGACTAAAATAGAAGCTTTCGAACTCTTTTTGAAAATTGATAGGAGTTGTTATTATTTTTGCCATAGCGCTTTGCTTTTGAAAAACCATCGACAAATATTCATGCATTCGTAGACACCAAATGTTTTCTTGCGTTAAGTCAATCGTTGCCAATGGTTTAAAAAATCCAAATCAATTTTAAACAATTTATAAATCCGTTATACTGCACAAATCAAATCGGCAAATTTTCCAAACTTTCTTCTCCTTATCTTTCGCATCCGTGTTGAATGTACACAATCTTTGCTTATTTATAGATTTATCAATTTCATAAATTACAAAATTTAAGCTTCGAGTTATTTTTTATTGAGTTTTGTTTGGTGGTATTTATTAGACAGCAAACACATACTTCTTCAATTACAATTCAACTACAAAGTTATGAACTACCATCAACTTGGTTTACTAAAAAGGAGAATCAGGCATTTGTTAGGTTAGATTCATAGTCCAAAGGCGATAAACGACTCTTTCCTCACTCTGCGATCATGATTGGTTATACAATGCCCCTTTTTTGGGACTGTACTTTTCACTTTCTTCGTCAAATGCAGTCGCATTTTAACCATTGAGCCGTTTTTGGGAACCTGAAAGGATTTGTTTGAAGGCTTGTACATGTTTAGAGTCCCCTTTTTCAAGCACTTAAGTTCTTCGATGATTTTAATTGCCTTAGTGTGAGTAGATGTCCTTTCACAAATTTTTTTTTTTTAGAAATTTCTATTGTGCAATTCTAAAAGAATTATGATGGGTGTGTGTGTGTTAGTGGCGTAACAGCCCACAAAGGGCCAGAGCCTAGCTTTTCGGAAAAATTATGATGGGTGAGCGTTCTAATTACGGACTGTACGAATTCGCAAATGGCGGTGGAGTTCCAAATGGCTGTAAAAGATAAGAGCAAACCCCTTGGCATTTTTTCACAAGCAAATGGTTTTTTTTTGCGTTTAATTTTCTATTAGCTTTTCCGGATTTGTTTTTAAATCTTTACTTTTCTCCTCATGCACAAATTTTAGCTTATAGTTATTTTCCATTTCGGGTATTTATTTGACTGCGATCTTGTTCCTTTAACAAAAGCGGGGTTCACACTTTACAATTTGCTTGATGATATGCTTGATGGGGCCAAATTGTAGAGTGTGAACGCTCTTTCAAATTTGTTGTACCGAAGTTCAATATTTTCAACTTTTTCGAATGCTTGATGATAAATTGTAAGGTGTGAACAGCTGTCGTACTTTAGAGCAATTTTTCATTATTGTTTTAACTTCAGAGAGTGAACATCGAGCTTGAGCGGAAGGAATAATCAGAAAAATTGTTTTGTGTTGATTGAGAAGCATGGAAATACATCTTTTAATGTCGTATTTTGTGTTTTTCTCCATTTTCAATTATTTCATTATTAATTTAAATCGCAACAAGAGCGCTCGCACCCATGTTTATTGCAAATGAAGTCTGTCAAGCAGTTGTATAGTATGAACACTAGGCATTAATTTTGATCATCAAGCATATGCTCAAGCAAAAGCAAACGTGTGAACCCTGCTAATAAGTATAGAACTTGAAGTTTTCCACAATTTGTTTCATCGACGTTTGACATTTGTTTCGCTAGATTATTTCATTTTACTTTTAAGAGCGCTTTTATTTTAAACTTACGTGGTAAATAAATTTGTTTAAAACATAGTGCACGAATCACGTCGATGTAAAGCGATTCTGTAACGCAAAACAAACATAACCAACAAAACATGAATGTCAAAAAAAAAAAAAATAAACAAATGTAAACAAACATTTTCCAAAAGAGTTAACCTTGGAGCAACCAAGATTACATTTGATGTATAATGTTGAGTGGATGTTGATTTGATGTATAATGTTGAGTGGAAAATAGTGTTTTATTAGGTAAAAGTTACAGTTTTTTCACAGTTGGTTTTCTCAAAAAAGCAATTTTCTAGGTTCACACCTATTTAGTAATTAGACGACATTAGCTTGATCAGTGGCAGGAATATTCTCTGTTTTTTTCCTGTTCAGCAAATGCATTTTTAAAAAGTGAATTGTAAGACAGTTTTATCAAGCGAGTGCTCCAATATCGAGCTCCTTTGCCTGACTTTAGAAATTCACTAATTTTTCCTTTTCGTGGAACTTTGTGCAAATGGTTTAATTAACTATTTTTATTTTTAATGGAAGACGAGCTTGATGTTAATATCGGATTTATTGAATGTGATGCAGAGCGGGTTAAAATAAAATCAATCTCTCAATTAAGTAAGTGAAGGAGTGTTTCGGTCCTAAACAAACTCTTATTCTGTTGCTTAGAAACGCATGAATTAAAGGCGATTGTAAATTTCTCATTTTCGAATCTCAGATAAACAGCAACCAACTAAGCCCTCACCCTCAAGAGAAATTTGCACCCGGAAATATTTTCAATAATTTTTCATTCACATTTGATTTCACAAAAACTGAAAGAAACACTCAACTGAAATTAAATTTTCCCACAGTAAAAATGTTATTATTAAAAAAAAAAAACCCTAGACATTCGTAACGTCTAAACTTATCGCGCCATAACACCAAACGCCCGTACCGTTGCCATTCATAATATCATTGCAAATTACATCGCGGTCTTCATCGTGGGCCATCGGGAAGTTATCATGGCTGTTCTTCGTCTTCGTCTTCGTCGTCGTTGTCGTCTTAGTGAAGACCCCCCACTCAGAGTGGTAATATTGCATCTCAACTGATTCATTTGAATAGAACATGGTATTAAGCATTTTGACACGCTGGAATTACACCCATACGCACCATGCTGATATATCACGAGACGCAGATGAAGACGACGCCACCGCCGACATCACCACCATCACTAGAGCCACCTAAGTGCGGCTGATTCTTTCCCAGGTGCGCTTATGATCAGGTGGCATCATCAAGTAAATAAATACACGCTAGCCACGCTGGTGGGTCTGGTCTTGTCTGGTCTGCTTTGCTCTCTCTCCCCGATCCTGTGGATCTCGTTCCATCCACATTCGATCTAGCACCGCGTGCAGTTCACGTTTGCATTCGCCTTCGACGAGCATTAGAAGTTTAGGTAAATGGGAACCCCGGCGAATATTGTGATTGCCAGCGGTGGTGCTGCACCATGTTGTTACTATCGACAAAAGTGTGGAAAAAAAAAGTCTTCATTTTCTTTTTCTGTTCACGACTCTGAACCGATCGTCGATCATTGTCGTCATCGCCGCCACACCAGCCACGATGGTTGCGCCTGCTTAACTCAAGCATGGGAACTGTGCAAAAGAAAGTCTTTCACCGATGGGTCTCTCTCTCATGTGAGAATGGTTAACAACCGACAAAGAAGTCGTCTGCGACGAAAACGACCACGACCACGACCACGACGAAGACGACGACGACGACGTTAACGACCAAGCGACACAAGGAGAAGATGCATACATTGTAGGAGCCTGTGATCGACTTGCAGGTTTCCTACAATCCATCGTTGGTCGTCTCGTCGGTCTCTGAAAGGTGAATCTGGATAAGGGTAAGTCGCAGTGCACTCAACTACTGTTGATGCTTGCATTTCCACTTACAACTCATCTCTGCAGTTGAAGTAGGTAAATCATCTTCTGCGAGTTGTTGTTTGTTCTTCTTCTTTATTTTTTCGCTGAGTGGTTTAGAGTTCTTTTTGTTGGTGTTATTGCTTCCTGTAGTCGTGTGGTGGCATAGATATAAGTAGCTCATTATCTTCTTTATGTGGTGTAGTCGTGGTGTACACCTTTTGGGTACAAGAAAGTTTCATTTGCGTTTTATTGACTTTATTTTTTGTTTTTTTTTTTTTTTCGGTTTCTACAAAAAACTTGTTCGTTGTTTACGAGTGTGTGAGTACTCCACTTTAATTGAGTGGAATGACTTAATTGAGGATTTCGCTTGCACCGACTTCTGTGTGGGGACTTGAGTTGAGCTCATTTGACACTTTGAATAAGTTTGAAGTTTCAAGTGGGATGGCCAGGCTGTCTGCCTCCTCGTTATGATTTCACCAGATGTTCGAGCAAGGTGAAGTCAACATGGCACTACAGATTTCTCTAGCCAGACTGGGTTTCAATTGAGACTTTAAACAGCTAAATTTTTGAAAAATATGCCTGCGAAAGTCCTGAAGTTTCTTGAAGGTTGTTAATTCAAAATTGAATTGATCAAGAAGCGATTTATGGAAAGGCGTAACAGACCGCTGAGGCCCAGAGTCTAGTTCTTCTCGCTTCCACTGTGTTGTGCGCTTGTTTGTAACAAGTGAAGGGGACCTATAGTTTATTGCCGGTTCGGAACAAAGCTTTTCATGACAGTACTCCAGAAGGATTGTGAGTCGTTCGCTGCAGGTGGGGCCGTCAAAAATGCTTGTAATAAGCACCTTATTTCTTTGAGCTGAATACGAACCCCTAGCTAAACACCTGCCAGTATCAAAATATTCTATGATTTGAAAAGAAACCACTGGGTGGCCCACCCATTTACCTGAGATTCATTGTCGTAATTTGTATTCTGTCAAGCGACCAGATTCATTCGTATTTACTCCCAGCGTTTAGTGAAGCATCAAGATTAAACAAAGCAATTTAGAAAAGCTGATAATTTCATTATTTGCAAAGAAAGCATTGCGGCTAAAATTAGAAAAAATATACAATAGGTCTAGGTTTTCGTTGATAATCTATGGCAGCCATATTCTATTTGCGGATGTCTGTCAAAACTGTTATTTATTCTTCAGCTTTGATGGCATTTGAATGTCATGCTCAATGGTGTAAGAGCATGAGATGTAAATGATAAAACTTTTAGTCTTCATTAGTTCAAACCTTTAGCCACTTGTACTTAGTGTCGCTTAAATTAAAATGCCTTTTCTTATATATTGATCTATTTTTGTTGAGTTATTTTTATTTCGATTTAACACAGAATGAGCCATTTTGTCAGCTTTGAGCCAAAATAATGTCATCTGCTCTGCTGGTGCCGAGCAAAAATGAAAATCTGATTTTTTTCACTGCATCTTATCAAAAGCTTACACGGCTGATGCGGCGATATAGCCTCACACGCCTTTGAAGCATCTTTATTGGGTCTTGGAGATGATATAGGCTTTTTGTAAAATGTAGGGATGTATAGATGTACAGACATGTAACTCTGTAAGAACATCACCGCTGTCTGTAAAAGTCTGTAGGGAAGCCCAAGGTATGCACAAAAACTCGAACTTTTACAGATCACAACCTTTAAACTTACAAGGAGAGTGCACGAACTTGGGGTCACCGATTTTGATGAAATTTGCCATAGTGCTAGGTCCTCTAGAGGATATTAATTTCTCAAAGTGAGAGATTGCAACACTCCCCCCAAACAAAACCGCCACACAGCTGAGAATCCAACCCAGCACTCTCGTGTAGAGAGCAGTGATCATACCCACTGGGCTGCCGCCGCTTCAAAAATTCTGTGTTCTAATTTGATATATAATGCGCTTGAGAACATTTTGGAGGCATTTTTCTCGAAAAAAGAGAGTCGAGATCTCTCACTTTGGGAAATTGACCCCAAATTTGTGCACTCTCCTTGTTAGACTCGGCCTTCACCAAAACTCCATCCAACTAACCCAGGAGATTTTTATTATAATGACCGCGTGGTAAAGGGGTTGGGGCTATCCTTAAGACGCAAAGGTAAGCAAATTAGAAACATTGGTCTTAAATGTCTGTGGGTCATAATGAGAGAGAAATATTGGAATGTGAGCAGCTTTCCATATTCGTGTGGTGCGGCTAAATAACGAGACTCAAAACTTTATGTACGTCCTGTATGTCGGAAACCAGGCTTAGGGGTATACTGAGGAGCTTTAATAGCTAGTCGAGTATTGAGGGTATTTGTTTGAAGGGAAGAAATGCAGTTGGCTAGCTCACTCGGGCATTGTCGCATTGCACCTTGCGATTAAACAAAGACAGACAGGAAAGATTTCGCTGATGTTCAAGCGAAACTATCGACTTTCCAATATTATTTGCGTCTATCAGTTTACTCGCTCACTTTTGTTTTCTGTCGAGGAAGTCCAAGGAGGTTTTAGATTCATCACAGCAAATATGAGCTTAGTACTCAAGTTGAGGGGGATATAGGCCTTACAAATGGAAACCAAATCGGAAGGGGTGAAATATTTCAGTAGAATTTTCGGGGGCCTCGAATATATAAATGGCGCAGATGTAGAGAAAGTCGTCCGGTTTCGTTGATACAAGTGCCATTTATGGATAATGGTTGAGTATTTGGTGCTGACTTTAAATAAGCGTGGACAACATCGTCCATCACCGACTGAGCTTCGGAGTATATTTATTTATTTTTTTTTTTTCACTTTATTTTTTTATTTATTGTCTGCATTTTTAGGTTAATATGAGTCTTTGTGTTTATAAGAAATATTGCTCTGAAGGAGGCAACGCAAACCCATGCGCTAAGTGCTACACAGCGAGCGCTATAATTTACATCCTGCATGAGGAAATGGACATCGTTGGCTCGATCGGTTAAGGCGTCGGATTGTTGAGTACGTCAGACTGGGTTCGAATCCAGCTCGGTGAAAAAAACACCACAATTAGTTTTCACGGCGCCACCTTCAGCGAACGACTGACAATCCTCTTGGAGTACTTCTGTCATGGAAAGCTTTCGCAATTCGCCGTTCGGAACCGGCATTAAACAGTAGATCCCCCCTTCACATGTGTCAAAACTATACGCGCAGAACACAGTGGAGCCGTGAAAAAGCTAGGCTCTAGCTCTCACCGGCCTGTTACACCACCCAATGTATGTATGAGGAAGTTGAGGTTAGAATTATTTCTTCTAAAGGTGAAGAGAATTAGCTACCAAGATTTAACCTCGATGCACTTTTGAAGGTGTACTCCCAATTAGCCACGATCAATCGACAAAGTCAATTGAACCTAGACCTAGTTTCAAGTTCCTCTAAATGGTTCAGGTTCGAAAGAAAATTTGTTTTTATACCTGAAGTGCATGCTTAAAATTAGCACCACGTCTATCAACTTATTACCAAATTGTTTTACACCATTTAAAGAGAGATAAACTTCAAACCTCAATCAAAAACATTCTTGCTAAGGTGGTGGTCCTCTGCAATGCTCCTATGGAGATTGGAGTTTCTATCTGCCTTGAAACTGAGTGTAATATCATTCAAGGAAATTTCTCAAATCTACGTTAAACGAAAAAGATTCCTCATAAGCACGAAAAATGCTCAAGATTACTGAGTTTCAAGTCAAATCCAAGAGCTATTCACATTATATCTGCGATCCTTCCGAATCCGAAAAAGATAAACAACTTCTGTGCACTTCTCACCACTGGCACTGGGAACCAGTACCGAGATAAATCAATCAATCATGCCGCTTGTTAAAAGTAATATTGTACTCGAGTCCCACATAACGCTCTGAAGGTCCGCTAGTCACGTTGAATTTGCATAAACTTAGCACTTATCGTAACTCAAAGCGAAGAATCAATCATTGGCCGGGTCCCAACAGAGCCCAACAGCTCCAAACTCGTCGCGGCACAAGAGGCACATCACTGTGGTGCGATCCTCTGGAAAACTCATCTCTCCAGCTCCAACTCCACGGCAATCACTCCTCCCAATCGGCGCGTCTCGTCCGTGCGTGGTAATGAATGAAAAGTCTCTGCCCAGACGTGCTTTCTTCTTCATCCCAAAGTGTTTTTCTTTTTGGGTTTTTTTTTTATTGACGATACGCAAACGCAAACGCAAACGCAAACACCCATCATCGTCATATCGCCAGAGACTACCGAGGTGAAAGTAGAACGTCAGATTCTGGAGGAGGTGTCGTTTGCCATAAGTAGGTAGTAAGTAATCGCACACGCACTTGCTGTCGTCGTCGTCGTTGCGACTCCTGCTGTGTGATCCTAGACGCTCCATGGTGGACGGAAGGACGGTTGATGATATTAAGTAATTAAATTTACTTTAGTGTCCGATTATGTCCGCAAGAAATGGACTGCGTTCGATGCGAATCTGGAACACATTCATTGACTGTCGCATTAACGATGACACGGTGTTGACAATGTCATCTGCGTTACATCATGTGCGTGTGTGTCGGAGCCGTTTGCTCCACTTTGGGAAATGGTGTTGAAATTGCAAAATTTGCATCTTTATGAGTGTTGAGATTCGAAACCGGAGCCCACTTTTTTGCGCGCTAAGAGCTTGTTCTGATTCTCTTCTGGGCGGGAGTTTCACTTGGTGCCGCGAGTGGAGCATCTCTTTTATCTGACTCATCCGGTATTCTGGTCAGACAGTGAGTCTCGTCTTCGTCGTCTTGGTCATGGTTAGGGGGGAGAATTTATAGTTTGTTGTGGGTTTGTGCAAGAGGCTCTGTTGTGCTGGGAATGTGTGCCAGAGGAAGCTGGATATTCTTTTGTGTGTTGGGAATTGTGGATATTCTTTTGTGTGTTGGGAATTATTGCGACACGAATTTTCTTCCGTGTAGGAAGGAGTGATTTAATAGTAATTTTTTTGGTGTTGTTTATTGTAAGGGGGAATCCCTAGGTGTGTACTGAAGGGCATCAATTCATGTCGTTTGTTTCATTGGGCCCATTATAAGCATCCACAAGAGCCCAAACCACCACTGTCGTTGATTCTTAAGAGTGTGTCATGGGGGGATTTTTGAAGGCTTGCATAAGGAAGCTTCGTCACCGCTCTTACTTTATTCGTCAAGAAGGTGATATTTAATAAAAGGTGATTTACAGGGAGAATATGTTTTATCACTAGTCTGTGTTGTCTTGCAAAGATTCAAAGCCAAGCACATGTGTTGGAAGGCTTCAAAAAAAGAGAAGACAGATTTTTGTTGTATGGCAATTTGTGTTAGAGTTTCTGTTTCTGTACAAAGAATTTTCGAGTTTATGAAAAAAAGACAAGACACACACAAGACAGCTTGAGTGCCTGGGGAATTTCGGAGACAACAAAAATATTTTGGACATCAAAAATAGCTAACAAATGCTTGATGCTAACTCGTTAAATGGCCAAATCTCTTCCCACTTTAAGTAGAAAAGTAAAGTTATCAAATCAATTTGATTTTTAAAACCCCTGTAGGTAGATCTTAATTTATTATTGTTATGTAATTTAATTATATTTCATTAAAGCAAAAATAACAGCGAAAAAGGCGAAGTAGATATGAAAAGGCCTAAGGATTTCTAAGAATTCATTCAATTTGAGAGTAAAAAAGCGAAGGAGGAGGCCTTTAGTTTCTTTCTGTTTAAAGATTTTTAACCATTTTTGGTATCCTTATCGATTTATATTACGATTTGTTTTCTAATTTACTTCAAAGGTAAGTATTAACTAATTTATTCCGAAGCACAGAATTACTTGGAATCTATTTGAACTCACATTCTATTTTCAGGACTCATTTGAGTGAATTTCATAAAATCTTTGGCATAAACTTGATCTTGTGTTTTATATTTCGTAAAATTAACATATTTTTGAAATTTGTAATAATAATTTTAATAATAATTGGCTTGATATTAAAAAAGTAATAATTTGGCTTGAAATTTAAAAGTTTTGTGAAACTTTTAACAATTTCTTCACGATTCACGAAGTAAAACTAGAAGAATGGATTGCAAGTAATCCATTTGAACGCACATTCTGTTTTTGTGTTGTGTTTAAATATATTTCATCAAATCTTTAGCATAAATTTGACCGTCTCTTGTTTTTCTTAGATTTAGCCTCAATTTAATTTGAAATTTAAAAGTTTTGTGAATGTTTCAAGAATTTTTTCACGATTCACGAAGTGAAATAAATTTTTCTAAATGGATTCCACAAAACCTTCAGCACAGTTTGAGCGCTGCTGCTTTCAATGACACATCTCCCCGACAGCTGATGAGACGTCATCCAACTTCGACGGCGACGTTTACAAAACACAAGAGTTTCTGTGTATTCCAAAAGATAAACCAGGAAAAAACCATGGATTTAGATAACGAAAGAGTCTTTAAACTAATATTTCCAAATGGAGTTCCAGGTACAACAAATCTCCACACAATTTCAATCAAAGTTCTCATGTGTATTTCCCCCAGAAAACCTGCAAGACAACCCGGAACTGGTGACATACCTCAACAAATTGGGCACGTATAAAATCGACCAACTCAAAAAAGAACAATCCCGACTTCAAGATGAAAATAAAAGCATCGTTGAGCAAACACAGGATCTGGCGATTTCAAACTACAAAACATTCATTCACACATCCGAGTGCTCGCGGTCGATATTTTCCGAGTTCCAAAACGCCGAGGCTCAAGTGGACAAACTGATTGGAAAGTTGCCGGACTTCTCTGATAAGTGTGAGAATTTCCTGAAAGAAGCGAGCGATATAAACGAGAATCGTCGATTAAACACAATCACGCTGAAGAAAAATGCCCAGTTGCTGGAGATTCTGGAGCTGCCGCAGTTGATGGAGAGATGTATTCGTGAGGGACGCTACGAAGAGGCTTTGGAGTTGGCAAGTTATGTGCAAAAATTGGGACAGAATCAGGGTGACATTGCTGTGATAAACGTGAGTCGATAACATTTCCTCCAATGCTGCAGAAGTTAAGTTTCTGTCTTCCAGAGCATTGTGGTTGCCGTGGAGTCTCTGTGGCACACGATGTTGGCGCAGCTGGTGGCACAGTTGAAGACGGACCTGCAGCTGCCGAAGTGTTTGCAGATTGTGGGATATCTGAGGAGGATGCAGGCGTTCGGGACGAATGAGCTGAAGCTGAAGTTCCTCCAAGCGAGAGATGCTTGGCTCACGAGTTCTTTGAGTGCAATTCCGGTGGATGATGGTGAGTTTCGACATGGGTGGGTGTCTGTGATATCAGTTGTGATACATGCTGCTAGAATCAGTTTATACTCGCACCACACACTCTTCACACAAAAGAGAAATTCACCTCTCGTTTCTTCTAGCTCAACAGCATCTCACGAAAACGATTGAAGTGACGAGAATCAACCTCTTCAACATCATCACACAGTATCGAGCAATTTTCCCTGACGAAGACTCGAGCTTGATTGTGAAGACATCATCTTCCAGTCTTTCCACTGATGGAGGACGCATCTTTCAGTCGTGGCTTCATCGGAAGGTAAGTTCATCACGATTCCACGCCTTCGAAATGCAACAAGAAGCCTTT
Source organism: Syritta pipiens (assembly GCA_905187475.1). NCBI lineage: Eukaryota > Metazoa > Arthropoda > Insecta > Diptera > Syrphidae > Syritta > Syritta pipiens. The sequence goes on along the minus strand of LR994571.1, from coordinate 100,363,709 downwards.
TTTCAGATCAACAACTTCTTGAAGACCCTCGAGGCTGATCTGCTTCAAGGCGTTAACTCCCTCGACACAGTCCTCGGCCAGTGCATGTACTTCGGCCTCTCGTTTAGCCGCGTCGGAGCCGACTTCCGCGCCCTAATGGCTCCGATTTTCATCCGCGTCATCAAACAAAACTTCTCCAACGCTGTCACGGCAGTAAATCAAACCTTCGAGCGTGACTTGGAGAAGTACACGCTCATCAACAAAGTCAGTTCCAGTATTCACAGCAGACGAGTCGAGCAGGACCTCATGACTCCCCCGGAGACTCTGCTAGACTTCCATCCCTTGGCTGCACTCTGCAATGGATATCTAAACGTTCTGAATGATCTGCGTCTCTGTGCTCCAATTGCCATCGCAAACGACGTGACAAGAACTGTCCAGTCATCGCTGGAGTTCGTCGCGAGGAAGATTCTCTCGTTCTACCGACAAGAACAGCAGGCTTTCACCGGCACGGAAAGGGAGAATTTTGTGAAGCTCTGCTCATGCTTTGCCTACGATCTGATTCCATATATTCAACGATGCATTCATGTGATCTTCCCACAGGCAACGCTCACGGCTGCCTTGGGAATCAATTTGATCACACTGGAGAATGAGGGGATCACTTTTATGCAGCAGAAACTGATTCTGGAGCCACTCAAGCATTTGCTGCCGAGTAAAATTGACGTTTTGATGATTCAGGACAAGGCGAAGCAGGTTGAGGCTGTTAGCATGCCTGCTCCTGTGCAGGTTCCACAGGAGGGTTGAGTGGGAAGATATGTAAATAAAATTTTATTTTAAATGTATGGTGGTGGTTTTTATTCTGATGGGTGGAGCTCTGATTTGGCATGTGCAAAGTATTTGGCGACGCATCGTCGTCGTTGGTGTAAATCGCAACTGTCGAGTTGGTGATGGAAGTCCATCATTCTCATTCTTTTTTTGAGGGAAATGTACAAATAAATAGTCTATCGAAGTCGATATGTGGCAACGTGTAGTCGAACTTAGGGTTATCGACAGCCATCTTTCTGGATTCTGGGGAGTGTCACCTGTGTCACTGCAGCCGCGAGTGGGTCTATTGTGACTGAGACGAGAGACGTGAACGATTTAAATCTTTTGACGGTAACAATTAATTGACTTTATATGTCTAATTTTTCAATTCATAAATTAACTTTGCGAACCAGACTTCTTCTGACTGCATTCTTTCTTCAAAGTTGAATTCCTGATCTAGTCAAGATTTTAAAAATAATGAGTCTTCAATGACGAAGTCTAGGTCATCAAATGAAGCCTATTGAATGAATCAAAAAACCATGAAATAAAGGGTGATTTTTTAAAAGCTATAGGAAAGTTTTTAAAAAAAAAAAACACATAAAATTCAGAAAAATGCATGAAATCTTTATTTGAATCGATAGTACGGTCCATATAATTTAATGTTTGAAGATTATTTCATGCAAATGTTGACCTTGACTGCGCCTCAAATGGTCCATCCGCTTAGTCCAATTTTGGCATACTCTTTCCAACATTTCGGCCGGTATCTCACGAGTAAATGCTTCAATGTTGTCTTCCAATGCGTCAATTGAAGCGGGCTTGTCTGTTTAGACATGAGCTTTAACATAGCCCCACAAAAAATAGTCTAAAGGCGTTAAATCGCACGATCTAGGCGGCCAACTGACCGGTCCCGAACGTGAAATAAAATGTTCACCGAACTCGCCTCTTAATAAGTCCATTGTTGCGGGTGCTGTGTGGCATGTGGCACCGTCTTGTTGAAGCTCTTGCATTTTGGGCAAAAAAAAGTTGGATATCATCTCACGGTAGCGCTCACCATTCACAGTTACGTTACGATTCGCATCATCTTTGAAGAAGTACGGTCCAATGATGCCACCAGCCCATAAACCGCACCAAACTGTGACTTTTTCTGGATGCATTGGTAGCTCTTGCAATGCTTCTGGTTGATATTCACTCCAAAATCGAATTGTCGATGCTTATTTACGTACCTATTGAGCCAAAAATGAGCTTCGTCGCTGAACACAATTTTTCGGTAAAAAAGTGGATCTTCGACCAACTTTCCAAGAGCCAAAAATTCACCAAAAATTTTACGTTGCGGTAGGTCGTTCGGCTTCAATTCTTAAATTATAGACCAAACTGAAGATGTTTGACAGTGAAACGAAACAAGAAACGTGCGTCAGCTGTTTAAACCAGTGTTGCCAAAAAGATAATAGCTAAAAAAATCACCCTTTGCTTTCGAAGAATTCAGGGTTTGCATTACTAAGACTGCAGTCTTTTACAACTCTGCTCCAGACAATGACTACTAGACAACTAGGCTCCAGATTACCAAATTTAAAAGCCTTCTGAACGCCGTTGTAAAATACCCCAACAGACAACAGAGTTACATTTTGTATCCTCTAAAAGAGATTTCTCTACAAAATTTGGTTCCTTCTTTTTTCCAGTAAAAAACAAATTCAGTCTCATGGCCTGTCGAATGGAAATTATTAATTTTGCTTTCTGTTAACTACATACAGTCGAAGCCCTCTAAGTCGAAAAGCCCTCTAACTCGAATTTTTTCGTCACATTCTAGCATTCATTTCAATTTTCCATACAAAATCCATCCTCTAAGTCGAATACATTTTTTCGACTCTTGGTCTATTTTCAATTCCTCTAAGTCGAATTTTTCTTTTTTCGCAAAAATATAAACAAAAAATTTCATCTCGCAACTTGTATCAAGCACGCAACTTGTATTCCCTGCTCTGACTCCTTCTCAATTTGGCACTGGACAACGAACACCTTTCCTTTCATGTTGATTTTTTAGTGCCAACACGTCGGAGAAAAAAGCGCATGTGCTTGCCCTTATTATTGTTTACCTATGCAAGAAAGAGAATGTTCACAGCAAGAATGAGGATTTGCATGGCGACCTACACGGCAAACATCGAACCCAAAGAACGTTAGAAAATCGAAACTATTCGCCAACGGTTCTCCGTTGGCTAGAAAGACACCGAGTCTGTGATTTTTGGTCAATCGCTTGGAGATTTTTATTTTTTTTTTTAATTTCATCGATTAGTTCGACAAAAGAAAATAAAGTGTTACGATACAAAATACCTTTTTAGCACAATCATGTTGGGCGAACACAATTGTCGTCTAGGGCCACATAATCGTCGTCTACACACAACCACAAAATTTTTCGAAAAATCCTTCTAACTCGAACTAATTTCGACATCCCGTGAAAATTCGACTTAGAGGGCTTTGGCTGTATTTTAGATTCGCTGGAAACAATATTCAAATTTAAAACTCTAAATTTATTTAAAAAAAATGCAGCAAAGTTCTCAACAAGATTGTGTTGTAATCTGAGTTCGTCTGCTTTTCTGCAGCCATTTTTTCTTGTTGCTGTAAAACCTTTCAAGTTGATTTTGAGTTTATCGCTTTCCTGTCCTGAGGTCTTTGACAAATACGACCAACCCGCAAAGAAGGGATTATTTTTTCTTAGGCATGACCCTTCACTCTTCCTCTTCCGATTATTTCCAAGCCATGCTCTAAAGAATCCTGCGACTAATATCCAACGGCAAAATAAATGAAAATAAGAACGTGCAATAAATTCCTTTTCACAAGCGAACGCGCAATTTTCATTTAAAACGCGTCGTCTTGTATTCTGAAAATAATTTCATTTCGCTCCAACTCATCAACACAAATTATTTGCACCTTTCCCGTGTGCTAAACTCAAATAATACCTCAACCCGTAGCTTCCAGCTCCCAGCTCCCATCTTCTCACCAAGGATCAACGACAACGTCGTCAGAAAGAAAACTAATACAATTATGAAGAGACGAAGGCACGATAATGCGTTTTCTAAATTATTATTAAAATTTCCCAGTGCCGAGAGAGAATTCCGAATTAATTTTTCACACTTCTTGCCGAAGCCGAAAAAGGAAAGCGAAAGTGTCACCCCTCCAAAGAACGTGAAGAAATTCCTACTCACTGGTTTATGCCACACCTTTTGAGCTGGTTCTCCTGGTTCCGAGATAGAATTATGTCCTTAATGTGGAGATTGTAATTTGAAAATGTATTATCACGACTCAACCCTTTGCATGCTCATTCCGACGCGGAGTACCGCCACCGGCACCGGCACCGGCACCACCACCGGAGCAAAGTTCTGTCATTTTTGTGTAAATCTTCAGATATATTCCCGTCCCGTTGATGAGAACATCGTCCTGCGATATACCTTGTCAAAAGGTAAACATTCCCACTTTTCGGCATTCCATTCGGCATCCGCGGCAGCGGTGGAGAGGACTTATGGCATTTACGTGCCATCGCCGGAAGGGTGGAAGTCGCAGTGCCTATTATTTGATTAACATCCCCCTTAAACTGAGGGATATTCGACGGAGAACGACGACACGTTCGCATAAATTGTGAACCCTTTATCCGTGTGTCTCGTAATTTCACTAAATGAATCGTCATATTTGAAAGTCTTCCTTCTGAGACGAAACTACCCACGCCTACGAGATGATGGTGGGCCATCGTAAACCTCTTGAACTCGGAGAGAGAAAGTTTTCTGTGGTGGCTTTTATTTGACACTTTTTGTCTTGGCAAGGACTGGGAGAGGCAGCCATTTAATTGTTTCATCCGTCCCAGACGAAGATGGCGGGGGCACCTTTTATGATGAAATCGGAAGATAAAGGATCAGATCCTTATGAAATTTGTAGCAGACATCCCCACTTCCATGTTGGCAGTGAAAATTTTCATTAATAACTGGTTGCTGGCAGCCGAAAGAGGTGGGCGGAACACTGCTGAAGTGAAGTGTGAGTGAAGGATGTCGTTGTGACTTTTTGTTTGTCCATAGTCTGGGATTGGGTTTCTTTAGAAGATGCTAAAGTGTACACCGCAAAGGAAGACGGGGAAGATGAAGATTCCATGAAAAGGAAGAAAAAGAAAGTCAAGTGAGACTGGTGAAAAGGATTAAAAGGACATTTTGCGTGTCGAATTATTTGAGTTTTAGGTAAATTAAAGTTGGATTATGTTTTAATTGAGTTTTTTTGGGGGATTATTGCATGTGGACAGGATGAGAGAGATTTCTTATTTGTCTGTCTGCAAGAATTTCTTAATGGTGTTGTTAAAAGAGGATGATAACGAATTTTCCGAGAGTTACTGCCGGTGATTATGTTTAATCGTCATAAGGGGTAAAATAGTTTGATTGCTGGATGCTTTCATTTTCTTATTTTCTATTAAAGGTGTTAATCAAGTCGCAGCATGTTGGAGTTGTTTTAGCAGTTAGTTTTTCGATCTCATCTTTTAGATCTTTTAGGTTGCAGTACAAGTGGCTTAGTGACACTCCCCATTTCATCATATACATAGTAGTAAGATATTCAAAATTGAAAATAAAAACTGTACGGCTTACAACTGTGCTGTACAAAAGAGCTTGGCAGTACAAAAGAATTAGCGATTTACAAATTTAAAAAAAAATAGCCACCAAGAACTGTCGCAAATGCGTCTTGACATAAAAGATGCCAAAAATCTTGGGATTATTATAGTAAATGTTAAATGATGTTAAGACCTTTGCTTTTTAATATAAGCGAAGACTTTCGTAATCCTCCAAGCTTTATTTAGACGAAATTGACGTCCAACGCTGCACAGTGGGGCAAAGTATGTACGTCAACTCACGGAATTAAATCATAGCAGAAGGATCATTCCACGCAGGATTGCCCAACCTTCTGAACGACCCCTCTCCGATTTGGCTCAAAATTTGTAGAATTAATTATTGAAGTAGTCTGAACAATAAGACATAATTTATAAAATTCTGATAAGCAGAATCAAAGTTATGATTTTTTAAAATTTAAAAGAAATCTTGAATTTTGACTTTTTACCGGTTTTTGAACTCGCTACTCGCGAACTCTATTCAGTTGGGCAAAAATGTTTTGTCCCATGACTTGAACTACTTCAATAACTAATTCTACAAATTTTGAGCCAAATCAGAAGCTTGTCATGAAATGACCCAGAAGCAACGTGATAATTTAGGCCCAGGTAAACTCCGCACTGTAGAGCCATAAAAAAGAAAAGAAAAAAAGAAGCACCATGTACTTTTGTTCTTTTTTTTCGTATACAAATAAACTTTCTAACGTCCAGTTTCACAGTGAAGCTTAAACTCATTTTGAGGTTTTATTAAGCTCTGACTGTAAAACTGGGTATAGATAATGAAAACTTAAGTTTTTTAATTATTCTATTGAATTTGTCAGTTGAATGCATAATTCCCTAACTATTTAGTACAAATAAGGGTTGCTCCCATTCGATCAGTTTTGATCGAAATAATTGGGGTGATTCTGTATTTTGCGCAGTTACATCGTAAATTACTTTTTATCTTTTAAAGTTACTGGTCAACTCAAATTTTATGCCAATTGACTCATTTAATCACACGAAGTATAATTAAAAATAGTGCATTTTTAAGTTGAAGATCCTTAAAATTTGACAATCATCATCATCATTAGTGGCGTAACACCCCACGAAGGGCCAGAACCTAGCTTTTCGCGCCTCCACTGTGTTGTGCGCGTTATAATTTGACACATGTGAAGGGGACCTGCAGTTTATTGCCGGTTCCGAACGACGAATTGCGAAAGCTTTCCGTAACAGTAGTACTCCAGGAGTATTGTCGGTCGTCTGCTAGAGGTGGATCTTTCCCCGAGCCGGATTCGAACCCAGGTACACTCGCTTAACAGCCTGACGCACTAACGAATAAGCCACGGCGCCCACAATCCTATCAATCATAGCGTCTCTTAATTTGAAAAAAGAAAAATCTGATGATACGGTGCTGAAAGTCTTTTAGAAAACCACAAACTTCTTGAATTCTACAAACTTCTAGGAATAAAAGTTGTTTTTTAGTAAAAATCAAGAAAGCCTTTTTTGCCGGTTACAGAAACAAAATGATTAACAGTGAATAAATATAAACAGTTTCCCAGTAAGACACGTCGTTATTAAAATTTTACGGTGGCCATGTTGATTCACAAAGTGCCAAATGTGTTGCTAAAAACACAAGCCCATGTCGACCTAAGCGATTTCTCTGTTTTTCAATGGATTGGCATCATTGGCACTTTGAACTCTACATTTCTGTCTTATCCCCATTTAAAAAGATTTGTCAGTTACAAAGATATCGTAAAATTCGTAGCTACTTTTGTTCCAACGGATATACAAACCGTTATGTTAAAAATAAATTTTTCTCAAAACAGCTTTTTTCAATATATGCTACTCTGTCTTATTGCCATAGATATTAAGCCGCTTATGTCGAGTTGAGACTAAATTCAAAGTACAAGCAGTCACAAAAGCCTACATGCGGCGTTAAAATGTTTGAAATTCAACCAGCGAAGACAGTCAAAGGATCAGGCATATAAGTTATAGCGAATTGTTAGTAAAACTCACGCAACAGTACAGTGAGTAGAAAATTACAATGATTGGAATAATGCCTCGAATAAATTTCCGACGTCCGCAGATATTAAATCGCAAAAAGACCTCCAACCCTAGGGCCAGCTTTCCAAAACAGCCATTCATTTCAAACGCATTTTTATTGAAAATTTTTCAGAAAACTTACATGCTAGACAAAATTGCTTAAAACTAGCTTAACTAACTTGACTAACTAAACCAACTTACTGGCCCTATGCGGGCACTCTAAGATAAATATAACAACTTATAATTATATCTTTCAACGTAATCTGACTTAACGTAACATATTTAGAATAATATTATTAAAAAAAAATTCGAATTAAAAAAAAAAGCTTAGTTTCAGTTTCCAAAACTGCCTCTACACATGGCAAATACAACCATTAAAGAGGTTTATCCAGAAACAGGAGGATTTCATGGAACAGTTCATAGGAAAAAGCTGTTGATCAAAAACTCAATCGAAGAAAAAGTTTCGAGTTTGACAATCTATATTTCTAAAGGTTGTGAGTTTGTCAGAACTGTACTATTTACCAACTGAAATAAGTTTAATATTTTCGAATCAAAATATGACCTGGGTCAAATTGATATTGAATTTTGCGCTGATTCTTAGATTCAACCTTTATAGGCCTTAAGTAGTACACATTTGTAGCTGAGTGGTTTCTGATTGCTTACCCGTAGAAGCTGACATGGATGCATTATTTTAGACAAATTTAAAAGAGAATTTAAAGCGATTGCAAAATTGTTGTCTCAGTCGTTGAGAGACTTTTGCTCGTTTTTGATTTGCACATGAGTTTCAAGCTTTGAAAAACAATCCTCCGATTCATTCAGTATAAACGAGAAATGTCTGTCCTAATTAGCTTGGTCTTCATATGAATAACTAAAATCCACTAAATTGAACAAGCAAGTAATTACAGCGGTGGTGATACTTCAACCTTTTTTTTCACGCTTTTGCGAAATGGCAAACATTGTTCTGCTAATTTTGTTATTTTTTTACAGTTAGTATCCAGAGTGCTTTTAAGGAGTTCCTTAGCATACTTTTAATGTGGGTCTTCGCCTAAAGTGATCCCGCCAACGATGGCTATTTAAAAGCTGATGAGGGAATTGTTGTGGCACTGGACACTGACACATGCTCCCTCTTCACTCATTCCTTTTTTTTTCCCCATTTAAATGCAAAAAGTCCCAAATATTTGACATATCTGACCAATAAACCGTCACATGCCATTCCTCCCACCAACCGGGCAACCATAAACCGTTTTTCCACCAACCAAAGGTACGATCCCACCGATAAGGGACGAGACAAAACAAAATGCAATTAAAAGTAAACCAAATTAGTGTACTCAAAAAGGTTTAACCATAATCCAGGAAGGGCATAAAAAGCCGCTCGCAACCCCAGTTACACTCATTCACTTCCAACTTTAGCGCTGTTCAAAAGACCACCTCGGTCGTCCTCGTCCTCATCGTCGTCAACCTCCCACAGATTTCTCTCGCTCTGCGTCACGATAAAATTCCTCCTCGTCTCAACGTCTCCAATCCACTGGCCATCTGCTAATTTATCTGGATAATTGCCAAATGGGGAGGTTTATTACTGGACCCTGGAGGTTGATATATTCTTTTCTGTTTTTCCCCGTTTTAAGGGAGGCAGCACCAATGTTTCTTCCTTAATTATAATTCATAAATTATCGTATGAATGTGGGAGTGTGTGATTTGTGGATTGGGGATGAGGATGAGGACGAGGACGAGTTCACCAATACACATGTGATTTGAGGGCGATTCATTAAGGGGTGTATTGTTTTTCATGTGTGCGTGTGTCTATCGACTGCCACCACACGGTAAAAGGAATTCGCATCGTTGGCGAAACCGTCGAAACAATAAAACGTTTTCTTCTTTCGATTTATAAATCGGAAATTGTTTGGTGTGCGGTTCATTTGGTTTTGATAAATGGCCACAGATTAAGAAACGGAAAATCAAATGGGTGCTGCTTTATTTTTTTTTTGGTTGTATACCAAGCAAAAATGTATTTGATGGAGTTTATATGTAATCGCACTATAAGTGGGTTTTGAAGTCGAGACTGATACCAAAAAAGCTAGAAAATCAATTGGTTAAGTGTGAAATTATACTTTTTCATATTTTTTTGACATAATAATTGAAGCGCAATGGTTACATTGTTTTCAATAAAACCTTTTTGGCTCTCGTTAAATTATACGTTTATTAGGCAACCGTTTGCAAGCACCGAAGCAAACAAGAAGAATTCCAAAGAATGAAAATAAATTTCTGCTTTACAAGTCTAAGTCTGAACCAGAGATGTAAAAGATTGCAATCTTTTGATTTTAAAAATCAATTGAATTCATACCTCTGATTTTTCAATTCATTAATTAAATCTGCCACTAGACTGCAACATTGAAATCTCTCATTCTTTTTGAAGTCTTGATTGGAGCAATCCTTACGAATCAATTGAATGCAAATCTTTAGACCAACATATTCGGGATTGCAAAATTTTTCGTTGAAGCCTTTGGGATTGCAAGATTTTTCGATGAAGTCTTTGAAACATGTTACTCGTACGTTCAATATCCTCCCAGAGTTCACCATTGTTGGCATTCTTGAAAATGTGATCCGTGATAATGTCTTACGTTCACTCAAAGAAGAAAGATGATCCGAAAATCACTATGGCGTAGACAGAGGTCTTTTTCAACAGAAGATCGTATACGGCTTCCATTTTGAAGACTATTTTTTGTTCAAAGTGTAGAGTACATATAACACAGAACCCCCTAAACCTAGTATATTTTTTATTTTTTTTTACTCTGAATCTGCCTCGTTGAGAAATGTAGAACCATAAAAATTTTAACAAAAAAACAATAATGGAAGAATACAATTTTGGGACATTGAAATTAATGTCTATTGTGCCTGTGCAAAATTTTATGTATGAACAGTGTTTCAAGGAAATTTTTTGTGCTCAAATTCTTCTAATTCATTCACTTTGTTTTGAGAACACATTCACTGGGCGAAGTTCAATTAAAAGCAACATATTTTTCTTTGAAGTATCCAAAACAAAATTTATTAAAGTATAATTCTGTTTGAAAGCTTATTGAATATAGCCAAATTATTTAACCGAAGAACAGAGCTGACCAAGACGAGTATAATTTTTTTTTTTGTAGTTAAGCTTAGAAAAACTTCATTTGTACCGCGAAATTCAATTAAATCCAGTCAAAGTAAAGTAAAAACAAAAGTAATTCGTGTATAAAAAATGATGTAAGCCTATAGATTAATAATGAGTATAATCTCCAGAGTAGGTTATAAGTTCAAAAATACGACTTGATTTCGAATTAATCGCGCTGTGTACTGTTGAGCTGGAATTAAAGTACATTTCCTTGTAACAGCCTTCCGTGGACACTCTACTGATGTAAATTTGCGATAGCCAGAATAAAAACACCGAAACAGATTTCGCCACATATTTTCGATAGAATTTAAATCCGTTGAATATGGTGGTCATTTTAAAAGTTCAACTTCTTTGCCTAAAAATCGTTCACGATTAGTCGCGAAACCTGAACTGCAACATTATTTTGTTGAAAAACCAAATTTCAACCCGATTCGTGAAATTCTATAAAATCTTTTTAAAACAGATGTACAATTACAGAATACAATATACATGTTATCAATAATACAATTGTCAGATATCATTTGAACCGAAGTTTTGCATATTGGAGTCAAAGCAGTTCAGACTATCCAAAATCCACATCTAAAGTTCCGCTTAGTGAACAAGCTGCAGGAACGTTTTATATCACGCGAATCTCAATAATATTATAAATTCGAAAGTTTGGACGTTTGCAAACTTTTTTTGTAATTATTAAAATCAATGTTAAACTTAGAATGAATTGCCTAGTCCTGGGTGATTATGAACTAAACATTGTACTAACTTTTGTTTTGGATATTTTTAAGAAAATTAGGTTACCTTTAATTAAATTTCGCTGAGTGCATAGAACTTTTTAGAAATCAACCAGGAATTCATCAAATTTCATAAGAAATTTGTATTTTTTATTTTATTTTATTTATTTCGTTATAAAGGTTGCAGTAGTTGTCTCACAATTTACATAAAAAGTACAGAGATATGATTTGTAATTTCAATCTTTCTACTGAAGAACGATTTTTTGATAATTTATAAGAAAAGGAGAATAGAACTACAAAAAGTTTATTGAGGAAAACGAAAGAAAAACCTCAATATATAAACAAAAAAAAAAAAAAGAAATGGTTTGCAGACTTTTTTCTAGCTTGTTGAAAACATGCAGACAGACCACAAAAATAATTTGAATCCCAGTCCTGGTTCAACGTCTCGAGTAAAATTTTCAAAAGACTTAATTTCAATTAAATTTCGTTCGTTTGTAAGTATAGTCAGTAACAAAAGCCTTCATACCCGGTTCAAATGTCTGAAATCTAAAAATTTACCGAATATTCACTTGTTACATTTGACATCGTCTTATTAACAGATAGCGCTTCCAAAAAAACCACGGTGGGCCATAAACATAAAATTTAAAAGAAAAGCAAAATAAACGAACAAAATTATCTCACAAAAGTCAGCCTACAGCTGCATTTTCATAGAAAAGTTCAACCAAATGAGACTGTAAAGTAAAATCCAATCCTAGGACCACCGATTCAAAACTGACTGGACACATCGCAAATACCACCGCCAAAGAAGTTCATTCAGAAACAGCCCGAAGAGTGTTAAGATCTGGAGGATTTCATGGAAAAGTTCACAGAAAAAAGCCGTCGATTAGAAAGTGCAATGGAAGAAAAGGTCTGGAGTTTGCCAGTTGCCAGGAGTTTTCTGAAAGTTATGAGTTTGTCAGAATTGTACTGAACTGAACCGACGAGAGTAACTACAATATTTTCTTCGCCAATGGCCGAGGCAAAATATGGCGTGGACCAAATTGAATTTTACGCAGTTTTATTAAAATTCCATTACGCTGTATGTGGACTTTTATGACTTTGCGTAAGGTGCCAAAACGTTGTTCCAGCCATCTTCTGATTAACAGCAAAACTCGCGATTGGGAAAAATAAAAAAAACTTGTGTGAGGCCTACTTTACCGACCTTCAAATTTGTACCCTGTGCGACTCACAACAAATAACCAGAACCAGACATCGAAAATAAATAAAAATTTAACACAATATTTTGTAAAAAAAATGGTGACAAATGCCAATTTATAAGTGAGTGAAATGGCCGCAGGTTTTGAAGTTGTTTGCTTTGTTCGGAAGTACTGACAGTAAAAAAATGAAAATAAAGCCAGAGAACGTTGTCTCAGCCCTGTAGTAGTACAGGTTCTGGCAGCCTTTTTCAATGCATTAAGCTTTTGCAACCTAGGATACTTGTACTTTATTACTTTGTGTAACTTAAGCGACGAGTCATTAGACTTTTAGGTTCCTATTTGCAGCCGTTTAAGGTGAGCTGAAGCAAACAGTAGGTTCACTGTGCCGCAGAAGCTCACAAATAATCGATCGTTTAAATCAAACTCAAATGTGATCTTTTCTCGGAATCAAAGCGATAAAGAAAATACTTGTGTCCCCAATTCAGTTATCATTCGGATTGACTTTAGAAATCTGTGTATTTTTCAAGAGACAGCCCGCAGCGTAATTCTTTTCCTCGCCTGACTAAACACGTTATCATCTCGAAGTGAAATAAGAACCACTTAAGCTAAATGGACAAACGAAACTTAAGATTTTCCATTTTACACTGGCGTCCACTTCTGTAGCATTTTAGAGATTGAGCGAGAAGAAGAAGAAAAAAAAAATTAATTAAAAAATAATAACAAAGCTATGCACACAACTCCATGAGTCAACTGCAAAAGGGATATAATCAAGGCCAGAAGAAGCAGAAGGAGGAGGACCATCAGCTGAAAGTGAAAAATAATTGCAATCTCCTTCGAGTGGTGGAAAAATTGCACAAGACTTTCCTTTTAAGGATTTCTCTATATCCTGGACCATCTATATCTCTCTGCTCTCCCTTTTACACTTTCAAATCTTTCATTTCATTTTCTTTTATTTTTTATTTTTTTTCATTTTCAATTTTCTCTCAGAGGACGGACTTTAGTTACCCGTTGCCACACCAGAGGTTGACTTTCCTCTCCACGGTTGGGTATTAATTTTCAAGCGGATTTTCAAAAAAAAAAAAAAAAAAACGAAAAAAATTGGAATTGAAAGAAAATGAAAAATATAGCTGTGTATATTTCACCGCCATGAGGATGGCCAGTGATGCCAAATCACACACACACAGCAATCCGCCCACTCACACAATCAAACGGATACCTCGTTTATTTAGCAATTCAATCCGCTTTGCAAAAGGTTTACAAATCAAATTTAGACTGAGTTCACCAGGCCGAAAAATCATTCCGATGGCTTAGACTGGAACCGGGCCAGGACCACTCTCTGATACGCACTTTGTGTACACAAACTATTGCCCACAATCTAGTTCGCATTTAATCGCGAATTCCTCTGCTGCGGAGGAGTCTGTCGATTCTCCGGCACACAGGACGAAGATGAGTGGCGGGCGGGGGCAGAGCACGGAGCACGGTGTTGTTTGCGTTCCCAGAGTGCGGTGCAGTGTGGTGCGGTGGCTTTGGCGCTCTTCGTAAAGCACAACGTAAAGCCTATGCGTTGGGTTCGATTGCTTCGGCTCTCTCTTTGATAGGAATGTCCATCAAATGGACGTTCTAGGACGCTGCCGAAGGTCCCTCGGTCCCTCGGTCCCTCGTGGCACTGGCGAGCCGGTCCATTGTAGAAGCACACAGCACAGCGTCCACGTGCATCGGTGCAGTGTGGAAATTCACTCTTCGCAATTATTGTCAAAAAACCACTTTCGCGAATTTATTCTAATTCTCTGTGAGCTTTTATGGATTCGAGGATTTTGAAGCGAACCGAGGCGAGCTACTGCCGCGCTACTGTGTTTCGAGTGGTCCGCCGGCGGCGGTGACCGAGGCCGAGGGGGTGTGGCAGCAGATGCTGATATTGCAAGGATTGCTCGCTGTCCACTGTGTGTGTGTGTTGTGTGTTTTTGCTGCGCTGTGTTGGGCTGCGCTAGGGCAAACCGAATGATTAATGTGCGATTGTTTGCAACGAATTCGCGCGCTGCACCAATTGAACGGGAAAAATACGCGCGTTCTGTGGCTGTCGAAGGCGTTCAAAATGAATGGCAGCCGTTTTAGTGAGTTCAATTGGTTGCACTGGACGTAGACCGGATCGAATTGAGCAGCTCTGTGTGGGTGTTGTGAGGGTGCGGCATGGCATATTTGTGATGGAGCGCCTCTTTGTTAGCTCGGCAAGATGGACTCATCCTAGATTGAGTTTACTCAATCGGTGAATGGTGCATTTAAGTGGCGCGGTAAGTGGTGAGGGGTGTTTTGTGATTGAAAATACTTTGACTCCAGTTTTAGAGGGGGGGTCGGATGGTGGTTTTGCGTTTGTGACTTTGATAATATCTACAGTTTTTGTTTTCACCTCTAACGGATGCAATTAGTGGATGATTTTGGTTGTTGGTTGAGATGCTGATGCTTTGTGGAATTGTGTTTCAATCCGATTTCTCATTTTTTCCGAGCTGCCATGATGTATCAATTTCACCTCAAAAGTTCTTGTCTAGGATTCATCTTCACAGATTGAAGTTTCAACGTCGAATGGAAGCAAATTCTAGAAATGTATTCACCAAATGAGGATGTCGTTGGCTTCAGTGTCATTTTTTTTTCCAAAAAAATGAATAGGATACAAAAAAACGTGCTGCTTTACTCAAGAACTGTTGAGCACTCAAGACTTGCCAACGCAGTTCTTTGTCAGCATCTAAAAAATTGTTTCTGGATCTCGTAGACTTGGATTTTCGAACAATTTTAGGACATGGAGACTTGGGCTTCAGCATTGTGTACAACATTTTGGTGCATAGCCAAGCAAAGACTATGTCATGACGGCCTGAAAGACTACGTCAAGAATGCTTGATGGTCTGGCAAGCGAGAAATAGCGGTCGTAAAAAATAGAAAATTGCTTACATGTCAAAGTTCGTTGCCACTTCTCATTCAAGAACACGTCTATATGCTAAAGCAGGAACTATACTGCGTTTTTCCCCATCCAAATTGATTGATATTCCTTTGACCTCTGTTGCGGTCTCACTCCAGAACCCCAAAACCATTCGCACCCACCCCCCCACAACCCACAAAGCTAATAAATCTCACCAAGAACCAATACAAGTCACATCTCGCACTGGCGTATAACGTTTAACGTCCGTCTGTCCGTCTATCCGATCATCTAATATAAATATCTTAACTGCCAATATTACTTCCCACTGCCGCATCCCTGAGTTGACTTTTTTATTTGTGTGTAGCTCTAGAATAAACAAGCAACAGTCCGTCTGCCAGGCATGAATAACAAAGCCCAAAGGACACTTCGTTCTGTACACCAATGTCAAACACCACATCATCACACCACCCATACACCCACCCAT
Source organism: Syritta pipiens (assembly GCA_905187475.1). Classification (NCBI taxonomy): domain Eukaryota; kingdom Metazoa; phylum Arthropoda; class Insecta; order Diptera; family Syrphidae; genus Syritta; species Syritta pipiens. The sequence continues at coordinate 100,347,825 of LR994571.1, read as the reverse complement.
AGCCATGCATATACATCTGCGAAATGATATCCTTCGATATCGAATTAGTCGCCCTCTACGGCGACCGGTCGGCGATTGGGGGGAGGGTCATGGTTGTAGGTGCCAAACAGCAGGATGTCAATATAACGGAGAGCAAATAAAAAATAAATGGACAAACAGAAAGAGAGAGAGAAAAAAAAAAAAAAAAAGAAATTGTCCTCCGGTGGTGTGAGATAGAAGAGTCCTTGCAGTCTTCTTCAGCGACCACCATCCACACCCACCCACGATCAGAACATAATAAAATTTTCATTAAAATTGACAAACAACATAAATTGCGCAAAATCCCTTAAACTGCTTCGAAAACAAATTGAACGCCAGTTGCCCTAATCGCGTCGCAGGACGACAGAATCATCGTATCCTTCTCGGATTCGATAGAGTCGTTGTCGTTGTTGTTGTCGTTGTGCCCGCCGTACGTGGATGTGGGGGGTGGGTGTGGCGACCACCCACTGATGTGTCAACGCAGTAATCTAGAAATTTTTACATTATCCTTTTATCAACACCCCGCGCTGCTGTCACTCCATCGCTTTACCGCTTTGCTGCTCTACCACCACGGGATAAATTTAATAAGAGAACACGAAGTACCACGATGTTTGCATAGGGATTTTATATTCTGCGATATAATTTGCAATTGTGTGTGGATCTTGTACAAACACACACACACACACACTTATATACAATGTATTTGCAATGCAACACAAAGTGTAGCAAGGATGACCCAATTTCCAACGAATTGATGGGATATCAACATTTCTGTTCCCCCCGCTGTGATTGATGGGTTTTAAACGTGGGGGATTTTTATGGCAGCGTTCATGTATCACATTTGGTTTTCTTTTTTTTTGTGGAGGGAGCTGTGCACTCGTATTTATTAGATTTTCTGTTAATGCCAGAACAATGTAATGAAGGTTTTCTATAGCAGTTGCTGAGTTCCGATTTGGGGATGCAGAGAAAGTGACCAGGGGAAATTGTTGAATAAACTTACATATGTGAAGACTTCAAACTGGCGGACTGAAATTTGTAATTTTTGTCTATGGTGCGTTGTCTCTAAGAATTGAGAAATTAGTTGACGTAATCCTCAATGTTTCCAAGTTTATTCAACCATCATATTACTTTTAGGAACAACTGTAACTCGAAATGCTGCTATGGTCAATCCACAAGATAAGTTTCAGTGCAATCATTTAAAAAAAAACAGCTAGAATAAACATGAAGAACATTTCAATTGCTCTTATTATGAACTGTTCCAAAGTAATAATGAAGCATTTAAATATTTAAAGAACATGGCCTTTTTTCAACAAGTTCTTAAAAGTTAGGGGAGAGTTGTTTAACTTGGACCGATTTTTAGAAAATTGACGCTTTCTGCTCACAATATTATCTCAGCATAAAGATGAAACCTGAAAACCATAGTCTATTTATTATACTTCATTATTAAATAAATTCAAATCTTGTTTGAAAGAACAGACTATTACCTTCTTAAAAAAACAAAATATATACTAAATCATTATTTTTTAAAAGTTTGTTTGACGGAAATAAAAAAATTAAATTAAATTTGTAAAGTTGAGTTTAGTTCATTTATCAAGAGCTAAGTATTTTTCGGACAGCCTCATTCAATGTTTGACTGCTTTCAAGCAACTTGGCACAAGCGTGTGACACTCTTCTAGTGAAATTTATCTGGTTGATCTTTGTGCTGCAGGCTAGTTTTTGTTTCAAATTGTGTAATTTTTTAGTTTTTACATCGTTTTTTTTCCAGTAGCTGTTTTCATTTACGTCAGTCGTTTGAATGTTTTCAAAAAACGTTTAAATGTTTAAAGAAATATACAAACGATGACCAAAAAGTGCTGAACTTACTTTCGACGTAAAAACTATAAATGCAATAAAAGTAGATAATATTTCTTAGATTTTTGGGAGTTCCTGGGGCTTTTCTATAATGTTATGAATTTCAAATGCTTATTAATCTAATTCTTTGCTATCTATCAGTGTGATTTTACAAATTTCTACAAAACGTATGCAAACCTGAACTGTTGTTGTAGCGTGGAAGGCAAGAGATTTTTTTAGATTTCTTTTTGAAACAATTTCTTATTTTATCATGCTTCAATGAATTGGCATATGCAAAAATGTTAAAATAAAGTACTTTTTTTTTTTTTTTTTACTATTTTCTGCATTTTATCACTGATGAGTTGATTATGTTGATGAAATAGTAGATCTTCCATCTTCCTTGAATCAAACATTTATAAAGGGTGATTTTGTAAAAGCTATAGGAAAGTTTTTCAAAAAAAAAAAAACACAAAGTTCAGAAAAATGCATGAAATCTTTATTTCAATCGATAGTACGGTGCATATAATTTAATGTTTGAAGATTATTTCATGCAAATGTTGACCTTCACTGCGCCTCAAATGCTCCATCCGCTTAGTCCAATTTTGGCATACTCTTTCCAACATTTCGGCCGGTATCTCACGAATAAATGCTTCAATGTTGTCTTCCAATGCGTCAATTGAAGCGGGCTTGTCTGTATAGACATGAGCTTTAACATAGCCCCACAAAAATAGTCTAAAGGCGTTAAATCGCACGATCTAGGCGGCCAATTGACCAGTCCCGAACGTGAAATAAAATGTTCACCGAACTCGCCTCTCAATAAGTCCATTGTTGCGCGTGCTGTGTGGCATGTGGCATGTGGCACCGTCTTGTTGAAACCACATGTCATGCAAGTCAAGCTCTTGCATTTTGGGCAAAAAAAAGTTGGATATCATCTCATGGTATTCATTCGCATCATCTTTGAAGAAGTACGGTCCAATGATGCCACCAGCCCATAAACCGCACCAAACAGTGACTTTTTCTGGATGCATTGGTAGCTCTAGCAATGGTTCTGGCTGATATTCACTCCAAAATCGACAATTCTGCTTATTTACGTATCCAGTGAGCCAAAAATGAGCTTCGTCGCTGAACACAATTTTATGAATTATGAACTTTCTTAACAGAGCACGCATTTTGATAATAAAATTCAATAATTTGCAAGACGATTGTAAGACGATTCATGGTTAAATTATAGACCAAACTGAAGATGTTTGACAGTGAAACAAAACACGAAACGTGTGTCAGCTATTTAAACCAGTGTTGCCAAAAAGATAATAGCTAAAAAATCACCCTTATAAAGCTATACAAAGGTATAAAGATTTTATTTTTATTTTTTTTACAACTCCAAGAAATATTCACTAATCTAATCTCTTGAATGATGTTTTGAAACTACTATTATAATCTCTTGAAACTTGCTTGATGAATTATTAGTCAGTAAATATAAAGCCAAGTTGTTAATGAATTTGAGGTTTTTTTTAGTGTTTGCCTAAAAAATTCCTAACTTGGCGGATAAAACCACCGCCGTTAAAGTTGGATTGTTCAAGTTACTGGACCAACAGAAAAAAGTCTTTTTTTTAATTTGTTCGTTGTTCATGTTATAGAATACATAAGGAAAAAAAATCAAGTTGTCGAATCTTAAGAACTGTCTGTACAAGTTGCAAAATACCTACAGGGGAAAAATGGTATGTACAAGTAATTGGATTCAGGTTATCGTATATTTAAGCTACGACTCTGCTTGAAATGTATTAGATTAAAAATTTCATTTAATTTTTTGACAAGGTGGTTTGGTTCTTATTTGATGGTAAAGACAGATATGGTAAATGATTCATTCCTAGTTCATCCAGCTGAGTCAAATATTCTTCAATATGTTTAAAAACACATTCAACGGAATTGGAATAATTCAGCTCAATAGTCAAAACCACTTGTCATTGCGAAATGAGCCCATCAAACTTGGTAATATGATCTGCCTCTGTCGTACAGCTATTTTCCCTAGTCCAATCAGACATTGTAAGCCAGCCATGCACAGAATATTTCTACCGTCCTCGCACTCCATGTTGTAACATCTATCAGTGAAGAGCCTAATTGAAGTGGTCCTCAAAACAAAGTCAACAAGAACAAAGTCGACTCGTCGAAAAGAAATTGGCTCTCCATGCATCTTGAAGGCTCCAGAAGAGTTTCCAATTTTTTTTTTCCAACCACAGCACACAGCCTCAAGCTAGATGCCGTCCTCTGCCATTCATTTTTCCGAGGCAATATCTCCCATCAACTCAAAGAACCAACGAAAAGAAGAGCAGAAGAAGACGAAATCGAGATAACAAACTCCCATAATTGATTTATAACAATAGCACACACAGCGGCAATCCTGCGAATCAACCAACCGTTCAGGACCACAAAGTCCACAACGACCTCTCACTTTTAACCCCAAACTAGTGGCGTACGATTCAATTGCGTTGCGAAAGCTCCTCCACCCACGCACACAGAGACACACAGACACGAATGTGTGGACTATTTCAATCCTCGAAACCACGGATTTTTCACCATCATCCTCCACATTCAATCACTCCAACTGCGGGACTGCAACCATATTGTGTGCACGCAAAATGTTGACAAAGAACTCCGAGTCGGTGGTTTATTTGAAATCAACTTCGAAGCGGGACTGCAATTTTCCTCCTTTCACTCCCTCGCCATTGTGCAACGCCGTGCAACGCTCAAGAATCCAAGACACACCGTACAATGTCTGTTGGCCATTATGACATCACATGGCAAAAAAGACGGCGACGACTCTTTTTTTTTTTTCGGTCGCGAAAAGGACTCGCTTTTATTTTGTCCCTTTTTTTTCGTTTTTGTTGTTATGAAAGCGCGCGTAGCCGTGTCGACCAATAACCATCCAGTTGCATACAGAAGACACTGCTTACATAGACATCCTGGCAGATCGCCATTGGTCGCAGGATAACTCAAGCATTATTACCGTCGCCGGAGTAGAAAAGATGTCCCACCTGCATGTGTGGATGGAGAAAGGAGCGCCTTTCTCTCTGCATCGATTCAATGTCGATGTGGATTCTGAAAAATGGAGGGGGTGGAAAAAAATAAACGTGGAACCCTCTAGTCGTTGCTTTATTTTTTAATTCAGAAAGGACTAAATAAAAAATTCTTTTCAGACACACACATACATCGATAGGATTACAATTTACCTGACCACTCTGACCGCATAGGGAGGAGGCAAAAAAAAAAAAAAGAAAGACTGCCACACACATATGCAAGAGAATACATTCTAACGTCGATAAAATAAGGATTGCAAACAAAAAAAAAAACGTTGTCCTTTCCACGTATCAATACATATTTTCTTTGGCCATCCTTGTTGAACCATAATATTGGTCAAGGGATGTCTTATTTCAAACCAAACGAGGAAAGGACCCGGATACCGGAGAGAAGGGTGGTCTCGGTCATCCTTTATCGGTGCGCCAACAACGCCACCCACCCACCTACCCGCCCATATGAAGATAAAGGATAAAAGTGGCGAGGCGAGGAAAAAATGTTTAATGTGAGACATGAAATTTCTTTTTTTTTTCGCACATCCTCACTCGCTCGCTATCCTTCCGAAGGATAAAATGGGGGATATCGATTTTTTTTTTCTCTGCTGCTGCTCCAACAACACACACACCTCTCACACTTGAGGAAGAAGTTCATCCTTTTTGGGAAGGAAGATGAAGGCAACACGTATGGATGGCAGGATGGTGTCTCTCTGTCTCACTCTCTCTGTGTCTGTCTCTCTCTCTTTGGATGGATAATGCATTCGTCGGGTGCTGCTGTGCGGTCATCTTTTGGGTGTCGGGTGTAAACTTTACGAAGCGTTTTGCTATCAACGGCGGCGAGATAATCAGTTTGTGGCTGCATCGTGGTTAGGGAGGCAATTGATGAGTTGATAGGTCGAAGTGGGGAAGCTTCTTTTTGGGAGAGTGCTTGCCAGCGGGGGTTGCTGGTGTACGCGCTTCGTAATTATAACTTGAATTCGATTATCCTTCTTGCGGCTCGGGGAACGATCTTTTGGACTGTGATATACCGCTGGTCCTTATTTGTTTTGTTGGCTGCATTCTAGATCTGTTTGAAGGTTGTAGAACAGAACTAGAATGGTCGGTTGAAGAAGTGAAGAATTTGCTTAAAGAATCAGGAAAAACTTAAACATTTTTGAATGAATTGAATGCTGACATCCGGGTAGCTGGATTAAAGGAAAGTCTTTCTAAGAAAAATTCTGCTTAATTTGTTAGATAGGAAGTTAAAATTTCAATGCAAATTATGCCTCGATCTAAAATTACGTTTTTTTATGCTTTCTGTCGCATTAGCATCATGTTTTTGTAGTTTCTGTAAAATGCCAATTGCTATAAATTTGAAATAAAGTTCTATTCGATCTTAAAACACTTTCAAGCTTATAGGGGATACGACTTTGCTGCCGCTGTTTTTTTTTTCCGAAATTCGAGGCTTTACTGGTTATATATTTATGATTCAAAACTTGCAGAGATTCTTAAACCACAACAATTCAATATATGAAGGATGCAACTTCAGCCCATCAAAAATTCGATAAAATATGAGCCTAATTTTTTGTTTTCTTTCAAAATTATTATGAATCCAAATCTAATTTTGTTTCCTTTTTGAATTTAGTTAATATATTAATTCAATGTATATTTGATTTTCTCCTTTTTTTGATTCGTTTGTACTTAAATATGAATATGTAAATAGTTTTTTTTGGTTAAAGATGGCATCACATGGTCCTGATACATCGATGCTTTTTATAATAAATAATTTGTAAATTTACTTTGTAAATTATTTTACTAAATAAATTTTTATGATTCGTTTTCCCTTCGATTCGATTGCGTTTGACACGAGTCTTCATCAAGTAATGCCTTCAATTCTGCATCTACGAAAACTTCACTCTTCTACCGCCATGCTGTTCTTCGACGTCAAAATCACCCTTCTTGACGCGTTGAAATCACTCTCGGTACGTTCTTTCACTAATAGCGGCCTCACCAAAGATTTGAAAGCTTTCGATGAGCCTCAGCCGCAGATTTCTTCATTTTAAAGCAGAAAATTAAAACCTCCATGTTTAATCGAGAACGATGCAGACACAAATCGACTAATATTTCCGATGGCGTTGTGTTTAAAAAATATCTAAGTTTATTGTATGACATATACGATCTATTTACTTCGACTACCACTTGCCTCTAGACCATCTTTTGCAAAATGGCGGAAGCAAAGTTGTACACCTAATACAATAAAAAACTCACAGTTTCACAGAGGGCTTAAACTCTTCTTTTGGTTGAAGCTTCCATTAAAAAAAATTTTCAGTTTCTTAAAAACGTCTTTTAAGTTAAACAGTGGAATTCTGTCATTTAATTTTCGGTTTAAGTGAAAAAGTGACAGCTGTGTCAAAGGAGCATACTGCAAACAAGAATTTCAACTGATGAGTAATTTTGTGATAAAGAAATAATGATATTTTCGGGTGTGAAAAATAATTTTTCTATCTATTTTTTTTATCGCTATCCATTTTTCTATTCTTAATTATAAATATTTCCTTTTTTTAGCACCAACTCCAAAAGCTTATCTATGCCTGCGGCCGAAAAATTATGACTTCTTTTTTTACTTCCGTTTCAGTTAACGCCAAAATGGAAACTATTACTTTTTATTTGTATATAACTTTAATAATGGAAAACTAGGGGCTACATTACAAATATTAAACAGTCAGAATTAAAAAAAAAAAAATAAATAACATGAGGTGGTTTTTGGGGTGTACTTTTTTTGCAGTGGGCACTTGAGAATGATAAATCTTAAAACAATCCTTATCAATACACATAATTTTCTGACATAGACATAGAGTTCTGGCATAGAACACATCGCAACTGTTTAGGTAGTTTTACTGGGTTGTGTCCATTGTTGGTTGGGTGTGGACCCGCTAGCACCGAACCAGATGGACGTATTTTGTTGCTATTTAGAAAATGAAGATAATGTCGAGCTATGTATATGTCTTTTAAAAGCTAGTTGGTCAAAGCGCTCAGAACTGCTCAAAATCAAGCATTAACTAAGGTCATATCCAACAAGTATGTGAAAATGGGCCACTACCATTTTTTGCAACGAATACAGTGGTGTGCAAAAATGGATACATACTCGACGGTCGTATGGTTGTAAATAAAAAACCTTCCATTTGACCGATTTGAATGATTTTTGTGCTATTTGTTTCCTTACTTTACCAAAAAAATGAAGTCCAAGCGATTTTGATCACATTTAAGGAACGGTGTAAAACTACAAAAGTTTATCTTGACCCCAATGTATCCATTTTTGCACGTTTAGAAAAATAAAAATTTTGGCGCCAAAAATTTATAATGGTTTTTCATAGAGCGTCTAAAAACGAGCAATTTTTGCTATGGGCGGTGGGTCTATCTCACCCCGTTTAGGAGGTAGGGACAATTTAAAATCAAATCAAACAACATGGAAAAAAATTCATTAAAAAACAATGGCAACACCTACAATAAAGTACTATACCGACTTAGAAAGGCGGAAACTTGTTCTTTAATAGTACATTAAAGTTAGATTGTTCATGCCCATAGTTTGTGAAAAATTCGCATACAAACTCAAAATTTTAATAAGCAATAATAGAAAAAAAAGTGTAAATAATTTTTTATTTCATAACTGTAAGTCGCAGAGCTAAATAAGGACCTGGCCGTTAATGCTCACGTTCACAAAAAACAGAATGGTCCTATGTCTTTTAGTTCAAAAGAAAATGAGTATGAACCAACAACTTTTTAAATAAATCAGTCAAACCCTTATGCACAATGGCACTTGCTTGCTGTAATAGTAACTTTAATTTTCTTTAAAAAAATGGTTCGTCTATGCTAGTTTTCCAGCAGTCGATATTAAAGACCAGCAAAAGAGTGGTCTAAGCTGTTATTTGACACACCGTTTGTTAGTTTATGTTTAACTGTGAACCCAAGCGTTGTCAACGAAAAGTTTAAACTCTCGATGAGGTTTAGTTAAATTTCAGTTTCTAAAACTAATTTCGATGGTTTGGATTCCCAGAATCGGACTCAGAGTATTGCGATTTTCTTTGTATCTTACATTCATCTACAAACGTTTCTAAGAAAATTGATTTAGGTTCAATATTTGTTGTGCGGGCTGATAATTTTAATCACGATTTAGCGAGTGTTTAACAAATGTGTCCATTTTTGCACGACACTGTAAATGTCGCTTATGGTAAATTTTATTTTATCTGTTATTTCAACTGGAATGCTTTATTAAAAAACCAATAATGCAGAAGAACGCGCAACCAAATAAACTATTGAACGGCAGCATTAACTCATTTTTGCTTAAAATGTCGCTTAAGATAATTTGGCAGCTGGGGCGTGATATTTTCCCACTTTAATCCGATTACATCGTTATCATTTCCTTAGAAAAACATACGCTAGTAAATCTAGCAATGAACTGCAATTTCACTTCCGAAAATAAAGCGAAACCCTCACAGACAAATCTCATCGTCGGTAATCAGTAATCCAATACAGCCCCATTCCTGCACAACACCCCCGTATTCCGTAGGAAAATCACTACCATTCCAAGTTAGCCACTGTCACTGTAGCTGTCACAAAATTCACTGCACATTTCTAGACAAAATAAAACCCCTATCTTATTTCAATCAATCGTCATTCACCATGCCATTTAGGAAAGCACAACAATCCGTCCACGGCCCAGTACATTTGCCGGGACCGCATCCTTTCGTCCTTTCGCAATTACATATTCAATATATGAATTTTGTAACAAAATGGACATGGCCGAGATTACAGGGAATAATATATGATGTCCAAACTTGAATTTCAATGGGACATGCATACCCGATTACATAGAATCCCATTCCACCCCCGCCATGGGCCACCCCAACGCACGGCAGTGGCATCGTTCATTTGTGCATTTGAGGACAACGACGACGAGGACGACGCACAAAAAAGTTAGAAACACCATCGGACAACAACGAGAGTACACAGAGAGGAGTGTGGGCGCTGGGAAAATGTTTCGCAAAATTCAACTGGGAATTGGCAACGAGCAGGACACACATTTTCAACAAACACTCACACACACACACATGTTGAAAAAAGATGAACCAGGACTGGGTGTGTGGAGAGAGGAAAGCATATTACCTTCGACTGGCCTCAAAATTGGGTTTCAGGACACAGGGCCAGTTGTGTCCAAGACCAGGAGCGGCCCCAAGGATATTTCCAAACACAAAATCATATTATCCGCATTTTAGTATGCAATGGAATGATAGTCGCCGCTTGCCTTATTAAATATTCATTTAGAGAAAATGTACAGAAGTGTCCTGCAGAGCACACACACTCGCACACACACATGCCAGGACATTGTTGAGCACATTATAAGTTGAACTTTTGAAGGTATATGAACGTCGTCGTTGGAGGGATGAATTAGTTCAAATCAAGGAGTCAAGATATGTAGTTTGAAGGCTATAAAGTTATTGTTGCCATGTCATGTAATGTTAGCTTATTTAACAACTGTACACAGAGAGGGAGGACGACGGATGACAACGAGGACGACACACACTTGTGTGCAGCAAGGATATTGAAAGATTTCTTGTATGGTCATCGTCAGTCGATGCTGAATGAAAATGACCCGGCGATTTTATGAAAAATTTATTTCGTCCCCGAAGGGATCTGTAGATGGTGCTTGTTCCTGTTTTCTTTTTTTTTTCCCCTAAATCATCCTTGCTCCAGGAGGACGAACGATGGGTCATGTTTTGATGTTGTCCTCTCTGTGTGTGGAGAGTTGACTCGAGTCTCAAGTCAATAAAAAAAAGAAAGAAAGGAAGAAAAGTTTTTTTTTTTTACGTCGTTCGATGTCCTTGATTCTTCTTTTTTTTTTTTGTGCTGCCCAGGCAAATCAATTTAATTTTTAGAAGAATATGTCCTTTCGAAGGATTTGCACTTAAAAAAGTTTTGTGCTCTTTTTTTTTGGTGTCCTGTGTGTGTTGGGATGTTTTGGTGCATGTTAGATTGGACACTGGTGAGTGTGGGTCGCCTGAGGATGGTTGGAGGGTGTGGATATAAAGTGAAAAATGAACAGAAAAATGCGTGTAGAAAAAGTTTATGTGTTCAATATTCCCTAGGGATACCATTAAACTCATATTTACACCAAATACGAAATGTTCTCGAGTTGTTGTCCGGGGAGCGATGAAGATGTCCTTTTTTATTCAATTTCACCAGAAGGAGGGACAAGGCGTGTATTTTTTTGGGATATTATTTGACTTTCTTGCGAACGTTGTAAATATTTTATTGAAATTGAATTGGTAACGATGTTCTTTCGATGTTTGCTTTTGTAAAACGACCGGGGGTTTTATTGATTTCTTGTTAACACTCTGTTTTGGGATTAAATTTGAAAAAAAAAAAAATGAAAATCCTTCAAAAAGGATGCCAATAAATAGCAGTCAAAGTCTTGAGCTCGTTTTTGACTATTTCGAACAGTTTTGACACGATATTTTCATCAAAATATCTAAGCCAAGCCTCTTTCAGTCAGTTTTCAATTACATACATTACATTGGGTGGCGTTGCAGCCCGTTGAGAGCCAGAGCCCAGCTTTTTTTTCCAAATTTAATCTCCTTATTGAATGTCCAGGAAGCAGCACACAGTCTGTGACTCTAAAATCGACAACATGAAAAAGAACAAATGAGGTTTATGTTCCTCGGTACATTGCTCCACTCGAAGACTTCTCTTTTAGAACAAAAAAACGAGAGTAATAGACACTCGTTTTTGCTTTTATTTGCAAGTCCTTCAGCCAAAGTACAACATCAACGCACACACATAAAAACAATCTCGACTTATTGGTACCGCGTATTCGGTCGCTGTCTTCCAATTATTTTTTTCCGCTCTTCCTGTTTATTTGCGACAACGAAAAAAAAAGAAACTGTCATGTCCTCGGTATCATTCTCTTTTTTTCGCCGCTGCTAATTTCAATTTAATTTTAATTTTTCCAGTTGTAAAGATACAAAGGACTCTTTTCTTTGAATTGTTTGCAATCTCTTAGTGGACAAGGCCGGGAGCACAAAACTCACAACAACAACTGCAAGTGGAAGGAAAAAAACAAAACGAAAAAAAAAAATCAAATAAAATAGCGAAATCTTTTTTAATTGCATTTTCTGCTTGAAGTGAACTAATTAATTTGTTATTGCTCCGCCTCTTTCTTACAAAAAAAAAAACCGAGAGTGAATGAAAGACAAAAATAAAAAAAAAATACATTCCATCTTCATTTCTTAGGGCAATGCAGATAAATAAATGTAATTATTTCAGTCCTCTCAAAAGCTCTCGCAGGCGAAAAAGAAAAATGGCAATTTGTCTGAGAGAACACAGCACACAACAAAGGACTTAAAACAAAATGAAAAAAACAAAAGAAAGAATAGCAAAAAAATCAAGTCCCAGTATCGTAGCCAATAATATAAAAATAAAGGACCTTCATAATTTTCAGCGTAAGATTAAAACAATTGCAATGGATTAAAATTGACAGACATTTTTATGTGTCGTCCGTTTGTCCTTTTTTTTCTGTTTTGCTTTTTTTTATTTTCCACTTAAAAGAGGAACGAGAGAAAAAAAAGGAACGTATAAGAACAGGGACGAGTAGAGTCTTCGTGTGTAATTAAATCGAATGAAAATGTCCTGTGGATTAAATTAATTTTCATTTGCATAAGAATTATATATTTTTGTTGGTGGGTACTCCCTCTAAGGTTGTTGGTGTAAATCCAAATGTCCTTTTACGTTAGTTGAAATGAATGGCGGGCGACTAATTATTTTTCTTTTTTTTTTTTTGTTCTACTTAGGGGCATTTGTGATGAGGGGTTGGCTTTTTTTTTTGTCCGAGTCCATAAAAAAAAATACTGTTGTAGATTTTCTTAAGTGGGCACCTTTTTTTCTCAGGAAAATCCTTAATTATTAATTCAGTGGATATTTTGTTCATTCGTTTTGCCTTACAGACTTAAAGTTTAGAAAGAAATTGGATGAAATTTAGAAAATTTGAAAGAAATAATTTTCTTTGAATTAAATGAGTTTAGTCAAGACCTGTACAAGCACTTTCGAGGCGAAGAAAGTTTTTATTAGACCATTCAACAGCAATTTCGAAACAGCTTCGAAAATTGTGTTTATTTATTTCTAGATCTTGATCTAGATAGGTAGACATATACATATTTTACTGTGATAAAAATATACCAGTTTAGAGATATTTTTGTCATACAGAGATGTGATTTAAATTATCTTAAGAGTCAATAATTCTCGCGGTCTTACATTTGTTATTAGTTTGGATTTAAGTTCCTGATAATACTTACTTTGTTACTTACTTAGGTGGCTCTACAGTTGGGGGTGGACCTGAGCCTCAACCAACATGCCTTTCCAACTGGCCCGGTTGTTTGCCAGCTGTTTCCAGTTTCGCACACCAAGTTGGTTGAGGCCGTTTTCCACTTGGGTGCGCCACTAGTTAGCTAAGCGAAAGAGTAAGATTAATAAAAATTTATCATAATCAAATGCACCGAAGATAATAGCATAAGTATTTAAAAGTGAACATCAAAGTTCTGTAAGTAAGAAGAGGAAAATAAAGAAAAATAACTTGAGATAATGTGCCCACCTTGGTTCAGTTTATTTTTAAAATTAGAAAACAAATATTAGATCATAGTAACTTATGCTATGCGGAGAATTGTTGGCCCCATACGTGAGGAAGGACAATTCCGGAGACGGTACAACCATGTATGAAATGTTGTATGAAATCTACCTCGAAGCAGATGTTTTAACGAAAATAAAGCTCGGTAGACTTCGGTGGGCTGGGCACCTAGCTCGTATGAGCGAAGAGGACCCTGCTCGAAAAGTCCTTTGCGGTACAATTCATGGTACAAGACAGAAACGCAGACTGCGCTTGCGCTCGAAGAATGGCGTGGACCAGGGCGCCCGAAACCTTGGGGTGCCCAACTGGATGGCGGCGGCAAGCGATCGGGATAGGTGGAAGTGCTTGCAGCAGGAGGCCCGGACCGGATACCGGTTGTTGCGCCGATGATGATGCACGTTCACGACGACTTCATAAAAACAATGGACAATACACGCACATACAGACAGTCAGAAACTAATTACACGCTAAGAAAGATGTTTTGTACCCATGCAAAAATAATTTCAAAAAAAAACTTCACAATAAAAAAACTTAAATTCAAAAATTTCCTAGCTTTTCAAAGTAAAAAAAAAAAAATTTCTCCGATCGAACAATTACTACAAAAACAAAAGCAAAGTCCAAATTGACATCATAAAACTAATTACACACCAGGGTCTTCGATAACAGCAGACAAATGAGATAGCTTCGAAATTCCGAATTTTTGACCTCTTATAGAGTATTTCTTAGACGGTGAACTATCGCTTTTATTGTATACTTTCTGATATTTCGATCCAAATGTTCCCAAAAACGTCCAATGCTTTACATATTGGTTTTATTTTAATTGATTAAGGTTTTCTGGAATTTAGGTAAAATTTTGAGTTAGCTCCGTATATTATGAGGCAACTGTTTGTTTATTAAAAGCGAAGTCAATAAGTAAGTAATTCATTCATTTTATTGTTTTGTTTCATTTGATACAGTGTTCATAATTTTTTTTATGAATATTGCAGCTATAGCATTGCCGTCAGCTCGGTTAGCTAAATAAAGAAATAATGTATTGGTATGATTAATGTTTGAAAAAGAAATTTAATATAAAAAAAAAGTGAAGCATGGCTCAGTTAATTATCCTGTTGGAAAATGAATGACTCTTCTAACCTTAACTTGCTTACTTTTTCCTGCAATGTAGTCTTGGGGATAATAAAACTACCAGTTTGATCCATTTTCCCATCTTTGAACGCTAAATTTGCAGCCTCAGATACTGCCTGTACTCTGCACCCTTACACAACCTCTTCCTTGTTTTACACTGCAGTAAAAGTTCTTAATTGGAACTCTTCATTCACCTTCCATCAGAGTCAACATCTAAAAGACGTTTCTGCGTTTCAAAACAGTTCAAATCATGCAGAATGGTGAACTTTGCACCTAAGTTTTTTCTCTTTTGAATTTGCTTTTCCTTGAGTACAAAGCACTCTGCATGGTGTGTATTTACTTTTATGAATGGCAGTATCTTTTAACTTGTTTTGAAAAATCATTTGAAAGCAAGTTTATTAAAAATTGGCCACTAGCTATGGCTTTTGCCTAGGTTATGACCATAAACATTTAAAAAAGAAGGTCAAGAACACTGAGGGCCAAGTATACTGAAATCACAAAAAAATATTTTTTTTATGAAAATCAAGCTCTATAAAGTTTTTCGATAAAATCCTTTGTTTAATCTGTTAGTTTTTTTATACAATAACGGAAAATAGAGTTTTCTTTGAACATGTGCCCAATCTTAGACTGTTTTTCTAATATTTTTAAAAGATTGGTTATCTGCTTTTTCTTTTACAAATGAAATCTGTGTAAGCGTTAGCTATGTTGAGCAATAAAATCATATTCCATTTCCGTATTTAAGCCTTTTTTCGGTTAATCTATTTCAATGTTATTTTATTTAGCTACTTACAAGTATTTGCCATGATTATGCAGATAATTTCCTAGCTTTAGTTCAATTCCAATAGAGCATGCTAATTCCATTCTAAAATTTCTTTCACATAATTGAATTTTTCTAACACACACTTCACTTGCACGTATCACCAACAAAAAAACTTAACAAATATCCTCCTCTTATGATACACAATCATAAAAAAATCGAATTTCGTCTCCGACCGCCCCCAGGCACAATGGCAAACAGCAGATCTCCCTTTGAGATCCCCGAAAACACCGAAAAGTCCTTAATGTAATCCGCCTCCGTGAAATTTTATGCTAACAACATAAAATCACAAAACTGAATAAGAAATAAAAAGCCCGGGCAACGAACGAAAAAAAAAACTTAAATATCTTTTTAAAACGATATCCACCCGTGTCATCCCGACCAATAACCGTATCCTGTCATAGATACTCCACAGTATCATATAAAATTTCCTTTTCTCATCGAAGCCAAGTACGCGGTACAACAATGTGAGGAAGAGTCTAGAGAGTGGGTGGGTGCCAGTGACTCCCTTCTTTTCTAAGGATTTTGATTCAATTTCAAATCCCCAGGATACGATATGCCTTTTAGACGAGC
The DNA here is from genome assembly GCA_905187475.1 of Syritta pipiens. Lineage (NCBI taxonomy): Eukaryota > Metazoa > Arthropoda > Insecta > Diptera > Syrphidae > Syritta > Syritta pipiens. The sequence continues at coordinate 100,331,744 of LR994571.1, read as the reverse complement.
GACAAGAAAAGAAAAAAGTGAACGAACTCAAAGTATAGAAATGCAAAATGGCCCAAGGATACGTTATTGTTGTTGAAGATTTTGATACGTTATTGGCGCCTTCCTGTTCGCTGAATGAAAGTAATTCTATTTTATGGATACATAGACGATTCGAAACGAGAAAGGATATTTCACAGGATAACTTGTGTTTTTTTTTTTCGTTGTGTGTTGTTATCCACTCTCGGGAATATTATTTGTAATTTATTTTGCGAGAGCCATACGCACTCTAAGAGTGAGTGGGGGAAGGGCAATCTTTTAGCATTCGTCGTTGGATTTTTGAAATAAACATAAAAAAGCGATAGGCGTATCTTGAATGTCCTGGTTTTTAGTTTGCGGCCTTCGGGCAAAGTGGCAGTTTTTTTGGGAAACTTTGACTTCTCCGAAAAGAGTGCTCTTGTCGGAACGATGTCGTTCGATTAGATTCTTGAAGTTTCAGGACTCGAATGTAATGGAAGAGTGAGTGAAGGCGATTGTGCTGAGGAGTTCGAAGTTTGGGGAGGTGTTCTTTGTTTTGTCTGACTTGAAGTATAGAATTTACAAAATTAGTCTGTTGGTCAAAAAAGGTTTTAAGTGGGATGGAATGGGTGCTTAAGATGTCTAGTCAACAGTGTGGCAGACGCATTTAAATAAAAGAAGTTACGAGTATCTCAGTCTCTTTCTCTCTCTTTTTTCAATCAGGTCAATAGAATTTAAAAAAAATTAAAGAATTCCAAATGAGTGGATTTAGCTCTAAATGAAGGTTTTAAATTTGTATAAACTTGTCATATCTTGACACAGGTCACAGGCTTTGGGCGTAACAGTCCGTTGAGAACCAGAGCCTAGATTTTTCACACCTCGCCTGTGTTGTGCCCGTTGGCTTAGATGCTAAGGCACGGTATAAGTTTGACAGAGAACAACACGAAAGCATACTACCACCAAAAATTATTTGAAGACGGTCGTAAAGGAATAACTTTTCATAGAAAGAGCCTGCATCTTGATATTTTCAATACCTCAAAGACTAAAAGCTATGCTAAGCTAATGACAACAATATAAATACAAAGTTTTAAAGATCCACCAATATAATCATTTATTGGGTAAATTAAATAATTACTAAAATTTTTGCGGTTCAAAAAAAGCAATAATTTCTTATTACTTTTTCCGATACAATCAAATTATTAATATTATATTTACCATCTTCAGTCTTTCTTAAGAAGAAAAAGATAAGAAAAAAAAAATAAGTTCGTAGGCGTAAAATAATAAACAGACTATTCCATTTTTAAGGCTAAGAAATCAAATTATAAATATTTTTGCATAGCACTGTAGTTTCATCATTCTCTTCAGAAACTTTTAAAATTAATGTTATTTTCTAGTTTAAATCATAAAATATACGTACAAAGGTCATTTTGCACGATGCAGAGAAAAATATTGAAAGCGCAAAGGAACAAGCCAAACGAATGTGATCGTTATCGTACAGTGATGGACAAAAGTATTCGCAATTTCTGCTCCATTTCAATAGATTTGTACAGATGGATGGAAATTGATCAAAGTTCTTCCCCAATCCTGAAAACTGATTAACAGAAAAATGGTGATAAGTTAAAGTGGTTTAGGTTTAGGTTTGGAAAACACTATTTTCAGCAGGATAATGGCTAGAAACAAACTGCAGACATTGTACACATACATTGCAAACATTAGGTGGTGTAAGAGCCTGTTGAGAGCCAAAGTCTAGCTTTTTCGTACCTCCTCTGTGTTATGTGTGTTATAATTTGTGACACATGTGATATGGGGACCTACTGTTTAATGCCGTTTAGCTAGTAACGCTAGTTAAGTGTTTGGGGATACCACATTGAACAGTATTGGATGCTAAATTGCTTGTTCTTTTTTCGCTTTCCATTTAGTTCGTAGTAATAAAGTGCAACACAAATGACTTTATTACATTTTTACTTAGAACAAACATGTAGGGTAGAGCGGGGCTAGTAAAAAAAACTTTATGACACGACAATTGTTGTTAAAGTGATTGTTTTGAATTATAAGGTTCCGAATTAAGTCAAACCATCGTTGCCTTCGCTTGCCCTTCTATCCAACTTAGGTTGTCAAATATCTCCCTTCCGCCTTTTTGTCTTTTGAATTTTCCGGCTATGTACAAAGCGCTACAGAGCCCGTATATAGCAATACTATACATCATTTGAAAGGTCTTGATATAACCTACAAAACGACGCTATGCATAATTAGTTTGGATATTGCGTTCAACAGTTATAGACGTGTAAACACGGAGTTCACCAACGCCGAAATTCGCGCTATTTTAAGGTTTTCCTTCGTTAAAGGCAAATCCGCTAGAGAAACGTTCCGTGAGATTAACGATGTTTTGGGGGATGGTACTCTATCACTTCGAACCGCGGAGGAATGGTTTCGACGACTCAGAGCCGGTGAAAACGACACCATGGATAAGCCAGCCGGCGGAAGACCTGTGACGACGAATACCGATCGAATCATGGAAAACATCGAGTTAGACCGGCATGTGGCATCTCGTGACATCGCCCAGGAGATGGGAGTTAGTCACCTAACCAGAAGGCTGGATATAAAACAAAGCTTGATGTTTGGGTGCCGCATGATTTGACGCAAAAAAACCTTCTGGACCGAATCAACGCCTGAAACGGAGCGAACTCGACCCATTTTTGAAGCGGATGGTGACTGGCGACGAAAAATGGATCACATACGACAATATCAAGCGAAAACGGTTGTGGTCGAAGGCCGGTGAATCGTCCCAAACAGTGGCCAAGCCGGGATTGACGGCCAGGAAGGTTTTGCTGTGTGTTTGGTGGGATCGGAAGGGAATCATCCACTATGAGCTGCTCCCATATGGCCAGACGCTTAATTCTACCATCTACTGCGAACAACTGGACCGCTTGAAGCAGGCGATCGACCAGAAGCGTCCAGAATTGGCCAACAGAAAGGGTGTAGGACATGGCCAGACAACACACTTCGTTGATGACTCGTCAGAAGCTACGGGAGCTCGGATGGGAGGTTTTATCGCATCCACCATATAGCCCGGACATAGCGCCAAGTGATTACCACCTGTTCCTGTCCATGGCGTACGCCCTTGGCGGTGTGAAGTTGAACTCAAAAGAGACTTGTGAAAATTGGCTGTCCGAGTTCTTCGCAAATGAGGAGCGGGGTATTATGAAGTTGTCGTCTAGATAGAAACAGATTATCGAACAAAATGGCGCATATTTGAAGTAAATCCGATCACTGTAACACTTTTTATGAAGCATTGAATGAAGAGCAAAAAAGCGGAAGGGAGATATTTGACAACCTTATATTTAGTTGAGAATATAAGTTTTTCGCTGAACTAGAATATTTGTCTTGAAAAGTCAGTTTTGAATACTGGCAGAGACAGGTTTATACAAACCTTTCTTTGATACAAAAGCTAAAATTCCCTAGGAAAGTACTTGACCATAAAAACACTTTGCTGTATTATGTGAACCACCGTTTTTTTTTATTCTTCAATAATTGTTTTTCAGTTCTTTTCTAGCGATTCCCCATCGTACTTCCAGCCACAAATGTGGTTTTTCACTTCGCAGCAAAAAAAGCAAAAAAAAAAACAGAGAAAACGAAGGTAAAATCAGTCAACCCCAAGATAATCACAGTGAGCATTTTCAAAGACAGATGTCCAGTTTGGTCAATCGAATAAATTATACAACTGTAGAGTGTCCTTTTTTTTCTAAAAATAAAAAAAAAAGGGAATGGTGGAAAAAAATTAAATTCCATTTTTTATTTGAAAAAAGGTGAATCGAACTGCTAGAGGAGCAGATTTTTTTCTCACTTCAGACAGGTTGGTCTCCCATTCTATCGGCCGATGTCCTGTCGATATCGGAAGCACCTATAACGGTCCACAGTCACGTTCTTAGGGAACGTTATACGGGATGGGAGAGTATCAAAAGAAAAATTTCCACCGACGGAAAGAGGAACCAAACAGAAAAATACAAAAAACGGAGAAAATCTTTCTTTTTTTTTATCGATTTCTGGTCAACGGAATGGAGGGTGATATTTTTTCTCTGTCGCTGTTCTAACCGACTGGACATTTTAGCATTTTTGTTGTTGTCTTTCGAATGGATGTGTGTGTTTGGGTAGGGTCCACCACTTTTGCTTCGACGATGGTCAATATTTCTTCGTGTCATCGTCTACTTCTTGTGGGGAGGCAGGACATAGAGTAGCAAAAGAAAAAGAGGAGGATGGAATGGAAAAAAGGAAATAAAAATAACAGCAGCTAACCACCCATACGCGAAAAATCTCTCTCGGCGGAGAGTTATTTTTCGCTATCCGATGCAAGCGGGATGTAATCCTCTGTCTGGAGGGAGAGATAGTCAGAAGTAAATGGATGAAGTGGACTATTTTTATGTCCAATGTCCTGGCTGGGGATTCGGTAGAAAAAAAGAAGATGCTGTTTTGTTGCAGTGGACAGGAGCCTTTCATTGTTAGGAAAGGAGTTGCCATTTGGTAGGGAATGCAAAAAAGGAAGAAAGTGTTCTTAAAGGCGTAGAAAGAAGGCTGCATCTGAACTTAAAACTTTTTAAGGTTGAGGTAGAAACAAACACGATTGAGCTGTATTATTTTGTACGCAACATTGAGTATCCAGTAATCGCATTAAGCTGCTTAAGGCTGATAACACGATTTTTCGTCAAAAGACGCATTTTGCTATGCAGGACTCACCTTAGAAGTAAGTTTTCAATATTTGTGTCACACGTTCTTCAAGCGTGACTGACTTTCTTTCAAGTTTTCCAGCGTGAAACAGCAGTCAAATTGCCTCTGATTTAAAAAGAACCACTAGATGGCCCACGCTGTACTACTTGAGCTGAGCTTAAAACTTTTTAAGGTTAAGGAAGAAATAAACACGGTTGAACTGTATTATTTTGTACGCAAAATTTGATATCTAACAATCGCATTAAGCTGCTGAAGGCTGATAACACGATTTCTTTTCAATAAGCGCACTTTGCTACACACCACTCACTCTAGAAGTAAGTTTTTAATATTTGTCAGCATTCTTCAAGCGTGACTGACCTTCTGTCAAGTTTACGAGCGTGAAATAGCAGTCAAATTGCCTCTGACTTAAAAAAAAACCACTAGATGGCCCACGCTGTACAATTTTATTAAGGCTGCATCTGAGCTCAAAACTTTTTGAGGTTGAGGAAGAAACAAACACGATTGAGCCGTAATATTTTGTGCCCACAATTTGATATCTAACAATCGCATTAAGCTGCTGAAGGCTGATAACACGATTTTTCTTTCAAAAAACGCACTTTGCTACACACCACTAACTCTAGAAGTAAGTTTTCAATATTTGTGTCACACGTTCTTCAAGCGTGACTGACTTTCTTTCAAGTTTTCCAACGGGAAACAGCAGTCAAATAACCTCTGATTTAAAAAGATACCACTAGATGGCCCATGCTTTACAATTTTGTTGAATATTGCAGGATTCCTAAAAGAAGGTATTTAAAACTCTAGAATTTCAGCCTTTTTTTTTTGGAGACGGTGCTGTTATTTTCTTACTTCATCATAATCTGTCGTTTAAATCAATTAACATTTTTTTTTAAGACAACAGTCATAGCTCGGGTGACAGAAAAACTAGCTCTATATCTGGAAAAAAACTTAGTCAAAGTTCTTATTTGTCACAAAATAATACAGGTCTTAAAAATAAATCTAACACTTCAATCAAGAAGAAACCCAAAGGCTAACAAATGAAAATTGATACACACACAAACCTGATATGGCAACGCTCACTTTGGATTCTCAAAATTCCATCAAAACGCTCTCTGTCCTCTTCGCATATGAAAGCAAGACTGTAGCCAACCACATTGCAGTAAGTTATGACGAAAACTTCCGAAAACAAAAGCCACGACAACAAGTTCCATTAATTTACCCGACCAAACCCGACAAAAAGTTATTTTCCCAAAAAAAAAATTCATTTCACTCTCTCTCTCTCTTTTGTTGCGAAAGTATTATTCCATAATATTTCACGAATTTAATTTGATTGCATCCACCCAAGGATAACCAATTCGATGAAAAATGACACAAAGGATTCCACCCACCCAATCAATTTCCAAAAAAAAAAAAAAAAAAGTCTAATAAATCGATGTACCCTCTTCTCACAGCAAAAAAAAAGAGCACCGAAAAACTTTTATGAGAATTCCAAAAAAAAAAAAAAATTATAGTCTTCAAATACACGTCCATATGTATTTTATAACGTAACGCATAATCAGGACAATGGTCACCCCCGGAGGCGCATAAAACACAACGGAAAAGGACTCGTCCTTCGTACTCGGACTCCTTCAAAAGCTATATGTGGCTTTCATTTAAAATGTGAAAAAAAGCGAAAAAAAAGAAAACGAAAAACATAAATAAAAAAAAGGGTGACCATTCGATTAAATCCTTTACTCTGCAAAAGGACACGCCAGTCCAAAAGGGCGGGCTTGGGGGGACCAACGAAGGCACACTACCCATGGGGATGAAAAATTGCAGGAAATTTATAACTGTCAAAGGTGGGCAAAACGGATGAAGAAGGACCGAAGCTAACACAGTAACAGAAGCACAGAGCCCGAAAAAAAAAAAAAAAAACAGGAGATATAAATTTTTCAACATTCGAGAGAATGGGCAGCCCTGACGGGGGGTGGCTTCATGTTTTTCTCATCGTCGTCGTCTCTTTTTTTTTTTTTTTTGTTGTTATTCCCAGCTCCCTGCTCCCGGAGCTTTCAATTTTCTCGTTCCCGTTTGACATTTTATTAATATCGAGAATACGTTGGTCGAGCTGTGTACTGCTTTTATGGTTGTGTCCTGGTTTTTTTTTCTTTCCTCCGCTGTTGTGTTGCCTTTCTCATATTCTCTCTTGAATTACATCCGGATACAGTTTATTTTCGACCCACCCCATGGTGTATCCTTATATAAATGCATACCTAAGCACCAAACCACGATAAGAGGAAAGAAAAATATACAATAAAGGAAATGAGAGAAAAAAAAAAGAGAAAAATAACAGAAAAACGACAACGAAAACGAAATCCTTATTAATCCTTGGCGGAGAGGTGGAAGTGGAGGTGGAGGTGAAATGGACATAACGAAATATTATTGGTCGATAGCCACCACGTTCGCGTGCAGTTCACCTTCTTCTTATTCTTCTCCTCGCCTTCGGATGAGAGATGTTTCTGTTTCTGTGACGGGGTGCTTCTCCCCTGTCGTTGTCATCGTCGTCCTGGTCGTGGTGGTGGTGGCTATCATTGCGCAATATCCTTGAAAATATTTTATATGAGAATTTTTATTATATTTGTGTTTGTTTTCTGTTCCGTATCGGTGGATATATTGTGTGTGCGCGCCTTGCGTCGATGTTGCTCATAAGAAGTCGGCAGCAGAGCAACCACCCTCCTGTGTGTGATGTCTCTCTCTCGTGTGTGTTGCGGGGGTGGTGGTTGGTGGAAATATGATGTCATACTTTTATTAGTTTACGTCCTTTTTGCGCTTGCGAAGCCACAACGCATGCTTGTGTATGAGTCATTGTCATAAGAGGGCGACCTGTTTTGTTGTATGTACTCGTGTTATGTTTCCGTTTCCTTTTGACTGGCTACTCTCGATGAGAAAAAGGACATCTCTCCGTGTTTGGTTTAATTTTAGAGACAGGGGACAAGACAATGGTTATTGTTATTGTTATCGGGTGAAATTAAAGTGTGCCGAAGAGGGTCGGTTTTCGGTTTTTGGGGTGGTTGCTGGTTGTGATGGTGGTGGGTGGTTTGGGTGGGGAGTTATGCTTTATGGATTATGAAATTTTTTTTTGCTTTCATAACTTTATTGGGCGTGGTTTTCAGTTTTTCCGGTTGGGTTCTGCGCGGGTGATGTAATGTTTTTATAAGAAATTTTTCAAAATGGTGGAAGTCTCTGTGGCGAGAAGTATTTCCAGTGAGATGGGTATGGAAATGTTTCTCTGTTTTAAAATGGAGATAAATTATATTACATTATAGTCGAAGACGTTTAATGCTTTGGTCAGCTCTTAGATTTATATTTTTTAGCTACGTTTTAATTAATAAATAAATAATATACATTACACAATATAAATATGCGTCGATCGATTTGCGCTTAAACTGATTTCGTCGGCCTGCTGAAGTCCTTTGGGCGTCTGCATTGCATGCGATCGAGTAGCTTCTGTCCGTTCAAAACATGGATTGAACCAGTAGTGTAACAATCGTGTATGTGATGAAGTGCTTGTCATACCTCCCGGCGGTGGCCCCTGGGAACTCCGTGTGCAAACCCTTATGCACGTAGGCTAAAATTAAAAGCGCGAACCCGAGCACATCAACAATTTTAGAGAAGTGTAGCTACAGTCAAAATCGGATGTAACGACCTTCAAGGGACTGATGAATTTGGTCGTTACTAGCGATAAGTCACTCTAAACGCTATCAAGATATGTATTTGTAAAAAAAAATGTATGTAATGGGTTTTCCAATAAGGACTTGACAATTTTTTTTTAAATAAAACTCGAACCATTTGAGATGTTGCAAGAAACTTTACTATCGGCTTGAAGTACAATGAAAACATTTATGAATGGAACTCGACTTCTTTCATATGGCCACCGCCGGAACACATTTTGGCTGAAACGGCAGCTATTTCACGTTCAATGTTGGGTCTAAGCTCTTCCAACGTCGTCAGCTTGTTGGCATAAACTAATAACTTAACGTCTTGTTCCGCAGGCGGCGGTCAATTGAATATTCCAAAATGTGTTCCGCAGGCGGCGGGACGATTTCCAGGATCCTGTACTTTATTGACACAAATTAATATCAGGTAAAAGTAAAAAGAACTATTCACTTCAAATAAAAAATACTTCTCCCGAACGCATGTAAATTAAAATTTCGAAGCATGAAACGATTGATATTCGTAGCACTCGCCGCACTCTAGGCGAATTCATTAATAGGCGGCATTGCCAGGCTCCGTAACACGTCTAGCTTCAAAGAAAATAGTCTAGAGGCGCTGAATCCTACGAACGAGGCGCGCAATCGAGTGGCCCATCATCAAACTTACTCTCCCATAAATTGATTGTAACGTGTGCTGTGCTTGTGGCACCATCCTGTTGAATCAACATGTCGTCCAAGTCCATATCTTCCAATTCGGACCAAAAATAATCGGTAATTATGGCGCGATAGCGCTGGCCATTCACAGTAATGTGACGATCGTTATCGTATCGACGAAATATGGCCTAATAACGTCGCTGGCATTCAAACCACACCAAACAGTTATTTTTTGTGGATGAAGTGGTGATTAATGAAGCACATGTGGATTTTCACCCGATAAATAACGCATATTTTCCTTATTGGCGAAGTCATTAGCCAAAGACGAGCTTCGTCACTTAAGATTATTTTGCGATGAAATTGATCATCTTGGTGCATCTTTTCCAGAGCCCAATCGGAGAAGGTAGAGTAGTAGCAGTAGTTGCTAAGACCCGACCTCACAATAGATGCCAAGATGGTGTCTATAGTGAAGCAATGAGTTCTCTTGAGGCTAGTAATAAATTCTGTAAATTTCAAATGGTCCATCGGCTTCAATTCTTGAGTCAGCTTAAACTTGTAAGCCAAGATCCTTACGCAAAATACGCCATAATGTGGTCTGATCGATGCCTAATTCTTGAGAACGTCGTAGAATTCACTGAATTGGATTGTTTTGCTATTGACGGCTGAACGGCAGCGATATTTTCGACACTTCGACCAACCCGTTGTCTCACTGACACAGCAACATCACATAACGAATAAGGAGACTTAAATTCTTGCGCTAAACTTCTTATTGCCTGTCTATTAGAGCGAGAATTACGACCGAAAATTGGTGTTAACGCTGCGTTAACTTGCTGCGGTTATCAACTCCGACTTTCGGTAGAAAATGTTTATAATTTGCAGACGTTGCTCGTTCGTATATTTTACTATGATGAAAATGTTTAGTTTATTGAATAAATTGACAATAACAGGTCCATGATAAGTGAAAGTATGCATCCATAAATTAAACTAAAAAGTTCTCAAGTCCCTATTGGAAAACCCTTTATTTCTGAACTAATTGTTTTGACCCTTCATGCTTTTGTAGAAATATGACTGGGGAAAATTAAAAATGATTTTTTCAACAGGCAAAGAAACCTGCAGTTCGAGTTTCAATAGGAAGCTTACTGGTTTTGGTTTTTATCGCTTCGTTTTATCGGTATCTTTACTAGGAAGCTTCCTATTATGTCTTATTTTCTTTGACCTAAGAATAAAAAATACATATTATACAAATTTTTATGTCTAACAAGGCCGAAAAATATTCATATTCATTCAACATTTTGTATTTTTAAACCCCCTTTCCAGTTTAGACACAATTTGTATCTCGTTCCACACTCACCCACATCTCCCCCATGAACAACTTGACTAAAAAGCCACCCTTTGCATCAAATGAAACCCCATTTTACATTCCTGACATTTCTTCCAATAAATTTTAACTGCGCAGCAATCATAAAAACACGTCTTTAGTCCGTTCCGACTGTCCATCAAATCCAAAAAAAGAAAAAGAACGTACACATTTTTGTGAACTTTCTTTTTATTTTCATCATTTTTAATTTACCAAAAAATTGGCCCAATTAAAGTCCAACATGGCACGTATGCCTATCCAAATTGAAAGGACCCACCGACACACGCACACAAAAACTTCTCCCCGAAAAAAAAAACACACAAAAACTTCCTCCACGTTAACATAACTTCCAAAGGAGTTAAAATGTTTTACGGTTGAGGAGAGAGTAAGCTCTGGCGATTCAAGTGGCCCACACACAACGCCGCCACAGACAGGACATTTGCATGAATGGAATAACACCGTCATATGAAAATTACAATGAGCAGATGTAAACAGTGTTACCAATTTGATGGGTTTCGAATGATTTTATTCTCTAATTGGACACTTACGTGTGAGATGTTCACATGAGTCGCGTGGGAAATAAATTTAATGAGCATATCAAAATTGGTTTAATGATTTGAAGATAGAAGTGATTTAAGGGTTGGGTAGAGTAAAAATAGGGCATGGAAACCAGTTTTTAGTAATGCATAGATGTAAGAAGTTTCGTAAAAAAAGTCTTAGTAAGGTTTATTTTGGTGCACGTCTTGCCAGAGACATTTGAGTTGAATGTGGATTTTTGTTATTTTTTTTTTTTCGTAATTGAAAGTGAAGCCTTTCGGTACTTGCAACGTTAGTTTATTAACGATCAATTTTCGCCAAAGAAAAAAAAAGTTTTAGTTAGGTTTTTTTTTCTATTTTAGTTAGATATGAAATAACCAAAAGGTTATATTTTATAACAACAATTATATATTTTATAACAAATTTTATAACAAAAAAAAAAAAAATCACATAACTCGTGAGGTTTGATATGTTTGGGTCCACTGATCTGCCCATTGCTGCTTCTTGGTTTATATGGTGTCTCAGATTTGTGAAATTAGTTTTTGCATACTTGGAAAATATATCCTCTACAGTACATAGAGTAAGATTGTGATGCAAGTTCGAGTTCATGGAGGTGTGATGATGATTCAAAAATAAAGTCTTACGACTTTATTTTTGAATCTTTGGATCATGTCAATATTTGTTTGAGAAGTAAATCACATACGGGATTTAAATTGGTTTCAATATTTGTTTATTATGAATTATTATTTATAAGCCATTTAAGTTTTCTTAATTTTATGATTAGCTTTTTCTTTTTCTTCTGTAAACATTCCTTCCATCTTAGCTTGACATCTAAATTAATTTCAAGATACTTAGTTTTAGTGGGGCAATAGCCCAATTTATTGGCTTAAGACAAGCAGGGATTAGATTATGGATCTTGTACATCTGAAATAAATATTGGTATATGATTAATTCGTTTATTGGTAAAATCAATATGCACAGATTTTAAACTGTTTAGGTTGTTTCGATTCACTTTGGTCCAGTTGAGAACTTCATTTAAAAAAGGTTTAAGAAATTTTTCATTAGGTTTCGCATCGTTCTCAATACTTTCAATTTTTGTAATTTAGTTGTATCACCAATAAACTCAGCTATTGTGCAACTTGAACGTGTTGGTAAGTCACTAGAAAATAGATGAGTTCTAGGCACCTCGACATTGATTTCTTTTATTTAAGAAAAAGGATTATCTTGATTAAGTTAAAAATATCGGCTTAGAAGGTACAATTTAAGTACAGTCCTTTGAAAAGGGTAATTTTAGTTTTTTAAAAATACCTTCTTGACAAACTTTATCATGGTTTTGATAAATTCAAAATACATCTGAACATTTAATTTTTTTTTTTTTTTTTTTTTTTTTTTTTTTTTATTATTTATTTCTTTATTTCAAGACAAAAAGATATACATCACTTATTTTTTAGATACAAATATAAAAGAAAGAATTCATTTGTCTAAGAAATAGTTTTGTACAATCTGTTACCAAAGTGGCAAGTGGCGAATGTACATTAAAAATTTGCAGATATAGCTTTATGACAAATTACATAGTTGATGGGGAAGTAAATATATAATAAATAAATGTAGGAATAGAGTAGAATAATAATAAAACAAAGTTAAACAGTTGGAAGCAAGAGTAAATCAATTTTTTCTTCAAGCCTTTTTCTAATACGTCGGTAATTCAATGTACCTACTTAGTGATACAACGTCTATAAATTGATGTGTAGGAATCATAAATTTACTGGTTATTAAAGAGCTTAACCTCTTCGGTAAACTCTTTTCCAGAGAGATACGTTTGTAGGGCAATGGTTCGTGAGGATCATTTCTTGTTTTAGTGATCATAATAACTTCCACTAATTCCTTATGACAGGGAACATAATTAAAGTTAAAACAGGAGCTTATTAAAATTGACAATTTAAGTAAAGCTTTTAAAGGTAGCTTCTGTAAGACTTCGGTAAATATTGAATCGTATAAATGTGATTTTTCCGATTCAGATAATTTTCAAATGTTATTAATTTTTTTATATGTAATAAAAGAAGTCGATAGCATAAAATGGACAGAAAAAAAACTAGAAAACCATAACAAAACTAAATTATGTCGATTATTGCAGCTCATTTTTTAAGTAAGTTATAGAATATAAGTCGTAGAATGCAAGAAATTCCAATGTAAATTTATAACAAAAGTTGCCCTTAAGAAATTTAATTTGACACTCACGGAACTATGCATTTAAAACAAACAAAACTTAAATGAAACGAAACAATGTTAAACGAAACACTATGATACAATGTAGAAATGTATAAAAGGATGAACTGAAATAAAAGGATCCCTCTTTTGTCGTTCGTAAAAAATTATTTATTTTATTGTGAATTTTGCAGCCTGATTTAAGCCTTCTAAATTGCTATTAACTCATTTACAGTCTCATTGTCAGTCATTTTAGTAGACACCTTTGAAGTAAATTGTACTTCAAAAAGGGAAACACGCAATTTCAATCAAAATTAAATATGAGATCTAATAGATCCATGAAAATGTTATATTCTTTTAAAGCTGGACAAACAAGCTCTATTGACAGTAACATTTAGTTGTACAAGTCATTGATTTATTTAATTATTAAGTTTTTATATACGAATATGGCAAAGCTGAATAAAAGTTGTTAGTTAAGTTTCTGCATTTTTTTAAATGAGTTATTCGAGAATATTTATGTTCACTATTCCAAATTTGGCTGCCGTGGCCTGATCGGTTGGTGCGTCGGACTGTTAAGCGAGAGTAGCCTGGTTTGAATCCAGCCCGGGGAAATAACACCACAAACAATTTTCAAAGTCCCACCTCTAGCAAATGACTAACAATCCTGCTGGAGTACGTTTGTCATGGAAAGCTTTCGCAGTTCACGCAATTTGAAGCCCACATTAAATAGTAGGTCCCTTCTACATTTAATGATCCTGCCCAGCTTCGAATCCAACCCAGAGAAACATGAAACAAGTTTCTTAAGACTGACAACCCTACAGGAGTTTGGTAAAAGTTTTCAGAAATCGTGGCTTAAAATCCCCTCACAAATACTAAATTTAAAAAAAAAGACGTAGAAAACTGTAACTGCATGAAGTTTCTTCTGAACCATTTACTGGCTGTTAAGTCCAATTGTAAGCTACAGTTTTGCTTGAGCTCGTTAAATAGAAAAGTTTTCTCACAAAGCAATTCCCTAAATACAAAGTGGCAACACTCCCTCAGTAGTCCGAAAAATTCGAATTCGCCATCAAGGAGAGAAGTAAAATGTTGCCCTTCTCGGCACGCAGTCCTCCAGAAAAAAGTACAATTCACAAAAACATTTATTCATAGCAGCCTTCTTAAAAAAAAATAAAAGAAAACACAAGCCAACAAAAGCAAAAAGAATCGACTATCCTTCGCAGTCGCCACATTTGAATGTAGTCAGCAATAAAGGGAAATTGTAGAAAAAGCCAACGGCCCCAACATATAAGGACATAAATTAAATCCTACTTCGCATTATTATCCAATTAATGAAATTTATGCATTGCACAACTGAGTGCGTACATACGAAGGGATTTCATTTTGGGGTTATCCTTTTTCACGTGCCGTGGGTGGAATGAAAGTCCACCTTCATAATGATATTAGATTCTTTTTTCTTGCACACACGAGAAGGTCTTCCAACGAATCTGCACAAGGCCAACGATAAAAATACCGAACAATGCCAATATAAGGATGTAGTTTGGATGCTTAATTTGTATTGGTAATTAATAGAATTTGCGTATTGAATTTGTAATTAGCTTCTCCCTGACTAGAAATTTCTTTTTTTTTTCCGCCATTCTTTTCAAAGATAATGGGAATAGAAAGACAAACCAAGGGATGGAATAAAGATGCAAAAAAAAAAGGGCAAACGGACCTTGATTAATCCGAGATTCGTAGGAAATTTAGTCTTAATCCTTGTCGTGAAGCAAGAGCAAGCTAAATTTGTGCATCCTTATACAAACTTAACAAGAAAAATATGCAAATTCTTCTTCTTTATTTTTCTTTCCATAAGGATAAGAGAATTTTTTTTTGTTCTGTTTCTATGTAAATGTTACAACGCCATCTTTCCCAGGAGGAGGAGGAGAAAGAAGGAGAGATGGAGAGTAAAATGATATCCCTGTAGGACATTATTTTTAGATACTAATCCAGATCACCTTTTCTTCTCTTTTTTTTTTGCCTTTTTTTTTTGGGGAAAGCTAGGACACATCCCATTCCTTTGGCTTCATAGATTGTGACATTTTTATTTGAATTTTTTTTTCTGCTCTGCTTTTTTTTTTCTTTTGGTAGATTAATATAAAAAGGAAAAAACAGAAAATTGGGAGGGAGGAAAAACGAAACGATTAAAAATTCACCCTTTGGAAAAATAAACGAGATAATTACAAAAAATAAGGCAGTGAGAAATAAAAGGGCCAAAAGGACTGAAAAAAAAATGTGGGTTGGGAGAGATGGAGATTCTATGGAAATAGTATTTCGAGAATTCGAGGAAAAAAAGTTAAACCAAGTTATTTAGAAAGAAAAATTCTCGGGAAAATGTTGTTTTGGAGATGTTTACTAAGTTTTAGGCGGCGTTTTGTAGAATGAATCGTTAGAGAGCTTCGGGGTTAGTGTTCTTTTTCGTAAACGTGCTTTGGAAGTTCATTCTTAGGAACTGACTTTTAAAGAACCATAAAACGTCGATTTATTGAGTCAACAAACGTTTTTTGAACAAGGATTAGGAGTGGGATCATCGAATTGAACGTTTTCGAACAAAAACTTCCTCATTTTTTAACAAATAGGGGTCTTGACACTTCATCGGCAAATAAATTACCCGAAAATTATAGAAAATTAACCATAAACTTAGTATTAAATAGAAAGAGAATAAATTAATAACAGAAAAAGTTTAAATTTCAGTGAATAACATCGTGGTTTGTGTCGTAAAATCTCTTCCTCATCATCATTGGTGGCGTAACAGCCCACGAAGGGCAAGAGCCTAGCTTTTCGCGCCTCCACTGTGTTGTGCGCGTTATAATTTTGACACATGTGGCGGGGACCTACAGTTTAACTTATTAGTACATAATACAATTATAGCAATAATAGGACAATGCACTAGTTTTCGGCAGGGACCTACAGTTTATTGCCGGGTCCGAATGGCGAATTGCGAAAGCTTTAGTGACAGAAGTACTCCAGGAGGATTGTTAGTCGTTTGCTGGAGGTGGGGCCGTGAAAAATGTTTGAGAAATGAGAAAAATGTTGCCTTTTCCCCGAGCTGTATTCGAACCCAGGTACTCTCGCTTAACAGTCCGACGCACGAGCTGACTAAGTCACGGCGTCCACGTCCGTAAAATATCATACATTGACGATTTAAGTTGATATTTGCAGAGAACTGCAAGACATTCCGTCTCGAAGATTAAAAGTGAACAAGAAACCCCTTGATAAGCTAAGATCTTTAAATCTCCAAGTCTACACGACGTTTAAAAATTATTCCGGAACTAGTTTTTGCTATTTTCTGAGGTTTATCTTTTGTTTTAGAATTTTTTTCAAAGAATTCCACATTGGCAGATCACTGAAGTCAATTTGTAGATCAAAACCAAAAATATCATGATCAAAAAGCTTGAATAAAATAAATTTAAAAAGGCTTTCCTACTAAAAAAATTAATAAATCTACTCTAAATAAATGAAAACGACAGAAAACATGAAGAAGAAACAATAAAAGTAACAAGTAAAAGTAAAATTAAAAAGTAAAAACTTGCCCTACTATCGGGGCAAATTGGACCGGTGGCTTAAAAGTGGGGAAAATGAGCTCCATAAAGGACAAAAAGGCTGAATTTATAATGAACAATTTTATCCGAAACTCAACAAGTAAAAAGGCATTAAGTTCTTTGAGCACATCTTGTGAGATCAATTTCGACACTTTCAGAGAATGATTCAATACATTACTCATTTGAAAACGCATTCACCCTTATTCCGATAGTCGTTCAACGCCAATAAAAAAACGCAGTGTGAATTTTGTAGTACGTAAGACGTTCAACGCCAAATAAACGACAATATGTCGATTCTCTCTTGTGGTACGTGTTCATATATTTTGTTTTTATATTCCGTTAGTCGTTTTTATATTAAAAACGTCCGTCAAAACGCCAAAATTTTTCGTCGAGAAAAGTGTTCACGACAAAGAAAAATGTAAGATTTTATAGTTAGATTAGGTTGTCAAATATCTCCCTTCCGCCTTTTTGTCTTTTGAATTTTCCGGCTATGTACAAAGCGCTACAGAGCTCGTATCCAAACTAATCATGCATAGCATCGTTTTGTAGGTTATGTCAAGACCTTTCAAATGATGTATTACCAGATACGAGCTCTGTAGCGCTTTGTAAATAGCCGGAAAATTCAAAAGACAAAAAGGCGGAAGGGAGATATTTGACAACCTAATATTTTATTTTCAACAATTTCATATTAGGCTTAGGGTAAAAATAACAACCCAAAACCAAATGCTGCGGCTGATCGAGCTCTTGGAGGAGAATAACCACCTCCTGAAAAAAATTTTAAAGGAGGATTTGATAAGAAGTTTGGATGGGAGGAAGTAGGTAGCAGCTAGTTTTGAAACAACAAGTTATAAAATATTTAAAAGCTTCTTTATCAAGACGAAAGAACATTTTAAATATTTTTAAGAAAATCATTGTTAGAACTATTTCAATTAAACATAAAACATTCTTTGTGTCAGGCGAATCAAAACGACTCGTTTTATATCGAATCCATCTCCTTTGAAGAATCAAATCTTTTTTTGTCTTTCATGTTCTTCGTCGTCACTGCTGCTCCACAAAAAATAACTTGCTACACTATTCATTTTTCAAAATTTTCTAAACAAATATATTCAAATTTCAAACAATTTGATGTCAAATGTTAGCTCTTTTGGTGGATCGTATTGTGGAATGTAAGAGCGAGAAATACGCCGACGTTTGAGTTACGGAATATCAATAAAAAAAGCGACACGACACTAAGGCGACAGTCGGCGTTCACGAAAAAACGACTCTCGGAAATAAGGGTGACTATCAACTACAGACAACCTAATATAGACACCCAACTGTACAGCGGCTATTTCTCCTCGTCCATCGATGAATTTGACAGTAATTCACGAATGTAGCTGAAATACAGGAAGCATTTTGACAGTAATTTAGGAAGCACCGAACACTTGCTCATCATTTTCACGCACATTTGTTTGATTTGTTTTTCAAAGCTCCCACACGTATTCACAGATGCAAAATGTTATAAAAAACGCTGTCAAATAAAATCAAGGGGCAAGAGAAGTAGAAGTTGGGTATCTGTATTGGCTAATTTGTGCTATCAACCCCAGTTTGCTAGGATATAGATTGAAATTCATTGGGAACAGCTGAAACAACTAAAAATTTAAGTTATTCTTTTCATTTTATGCAGAGGGACAAGTTGGTCAACCTGGCCCAACTTACCCCACATCTAGTTTGATGGAAATGTTGTGTCACAATTGAAAAAAAAAATACTCAAAACAGTTAAATTTTTTAAAGGGAATATTAAAACATAATAGCGTGCCGCATAAAAAACACCTGCTTAATGTAAAACGTTGCCACTAAAATAATGAATAATGTAAACTTTGTTTTTGCTTTTTCACTTCAAAAACGAAAAATTCGCGCAGTTCCTTATCTGGTGATATAATGCAATTGAAATCGATCCTACATAGCTTGGTTAGTGTGTCCTTTTCATTCCTATCTGATCTTGTTCGTGTAATCCTTGCTGTTCTTGAAAAATTCGTGTGGCTGAACATGACGCGTGGTCCAACTAGCCCCGCTCTTCCCTACTTGTATTTCTTTGGTCTTCAGTTTTTGTAAGAAAAGGTTTATGACCATCCGCTAGCCTGCCTTTGGTAAACTTACTTTTTGACTCTTTTTTTCTATATTTTGCTCCAAAAGAGTCCATTTTTGAGTGTCTTTTAAATAAATTGAACCAAACCATAAAATCTATAAAATAACTGAGCAAAGTCGTTCATGAATTGACAGTTGTTTCCACAGTTCTATTTGACTCACTGTAACTTTTGACAGTAGCAGCCATATTGGTTCTCACTTCTGCTTTCATAAGCAGATCATTGAAAATCCAATGAGCTGCATTAAAATGAGTTCAATTAAAATTATCTCGAGATTGGGAACAAGGAGATTTAAAAACTGAGCGTCAGAACTGTAAAACTGAATTATTCATGCATTTCTTCGGAACTGATGGCTTCCTTAAAGTGGTTAAAAAAGCAAATTCTGTAAGACTAACTGCGCAGGGTGTATTCAGTGTTCAATTTGATTGGATTTCGATATTTTCTCTGAACATCAATGACATCAATCAATTGATTTACGACTCGGCATCCCCCACAACCGAACGTGAATTATGTCAACGAATAAAAATACTTCTCTCATATAATCGAAAATAAAAAAGACAATTTAACTACAAAATTAGTTCAGCTTTCACAACTTCGTGGGGTGTCGACGCATTAAATAAGCCAATTTCAATAAATGCCCCCACGACAACCCTCCGACACAAAAGTCCCTTACGATACGAAAAAGAAAATATTTAGTGATTTGTATTCAAAAAGGACATTCCAATTGTTCTACACGTACATACACAAAACAATTGTACCCATTTTTATTTCATTTTCAAATTAAATTACATCAGGGGTTGTTTTCTTTGATTTTCATCCCCGCAACGAAAAGACGAACAGAAAAAAAAAAAAAAACAAAAAAGAAAATTATGTGTGTAAATAAATAAAACCCTGTCTGACCGTTTAATCAGAAATTAAATTCCCATTATCCTATCAAACTACCACAAAGGACCTCCGTCCGACCGACCGACCACCACCTCTAGGTTGAAATTAAACACGAGGTGCTCAAAATTGGTAACATCCTACACACAGACACTCACACACGCACGCATGGGTAGGCACATCTACAACAAAAGATTTTCTCGAATGTAGCAAAATTTATTGCACACAATGAAGGAGCCCAAAAATATTCCAAAAAGGCTGTTTCACTTGGCTCACAAAGGGCGATGAGGGCGAGAGACAACCCACCCACACTCACTGGTGTGCTTGTTGTCTTTTGGTAGACAATCCTCCCCCTCCCCATCGACGAGTTTGAATATATGAAATCATTCGATGGACTATCGACGAAAATTTGCTGGCTCTGCGTATCGTCCTGACGAGCAGATTTCATTCTCATTTCTCGTTATCCTTGCATGCACGCATTGGAAATATCAGAGGCATCCCTTCCATACGTGCGGCGTCACATCAGTAAAAACAAAAGCAAAAGGGGTAGGTAACGTAGTGGGCGAGGAGTGACCGGCCATGTGCGTCTACAAGTGTTCCATCCAACAACTCCGCCGTCGCACACGGGGTGGGTACTCTAAAAAGTAATATTTATGAGCTTCATGGGGATGTCCAGGACAGGCCGGACCAACGCACACACAGAAAAAAGCTCGCCACCCCCTGAGAGTGGACATTAGAAAACGATTGCGAGCGATTTGAAATAAATACACACACGACGGGCAACCCCTAAGCCCGAGTCGGGGGATGGAGTGATGGAATATGAGTGTTTGTGTTTCATTTCCATCCGATGGGGGGACGTTCAAGTGGGAGCTTGTGGTGAAGCTGAATGGAATATTTTGATGGCAATATACAGACATGGTAGGATTATCATTATTATTGGTATCCTAGCAACGCTCCATCTCTGGTGAGTGAGAGAAAAACCCAGCTCCAGAGGGAGACAGAACACACAATTCGTCGCCATCGCCATCGCCATCGTCGTCGTTGTCGTTGTCTCTCATGGGGTGTCCTTTTTTTTTTTGGGTGGCAGTGTGTGGCAACGAATGTGTTATTGTTATTGGCATAAATGCTGTGCACGCAGAATACCGAATTCATCTAACGGATCTTCCTTTTCGGGGTGTCCTTTCTGGACTGGGGGGGGCAGCCCTTTTTGTGATGGGAGCCAGGACAACTCGAGTGTAGTCGTATGACATGCTGTGGACTGGTGATGTTTTCAAGGAGCTGAGACGGGGAGGAGAGTACGTGTGTGTATATGACAAAAATATTAATACCCGAAATGAAATTCGGTCTTTGTCTATGTTATTTGAACGTTTTTGGGAGCGGGGGTGGTTGTAGAGTCAACTGGACGCCATTATCGTTAGGAAAGTGGATGCCATTTTATTTTCTGACAGAGTGGAGTTTTTTTTTGTTTGTTCTGCCATATGACTGGAATAAAAAACAGTTAAACTGAACGAATGTGTTCGTTTGGTAACTTTTTGTTGAATTTTGTAAGAGGAATAACCTCAATTACTCAGAGGTTGATTAAAGACAAATATTATGCCATGAAAAGAAGATATAAACATTCATTTGTCTAGAGACGAAAGTGAACAAGTAAAGCATCATTTTCGGAATGATACTTTAAAGGACTGTCAATCATAAAGCTCTGATTTCTATTCAGCTTGATGTTTAGCTTCTTCGGTAAGCAAAATTCGTTTAGTAAAATTGGCAATAACGCCTTAGCAATCGAAAATAATGTGGACAGGATGTTTTTTACTTAGAAGTATGGAACTTTGAAATGGAATAACACAAAGATGACTTCTTTAAATTAACATGAAAGTTACTTTATTCGAAAGTTAATCTTCTGGCATTAAAATCTAAATACGATTTTTTGCATATGACCATGGCTGGCTCGGGCGTATGCAGTCTAAATTGGAGTTTAAATTTTCGATGAATTTTTTCAATATTTGTGGCTGTATATTGGCAATAGCGCAGCGAATGTTGCTCTCCAAGTGGTCAATCGTATCGGGGTTATCGATACTAATCTAGCGACTTCACATGTCCCCACAGAAAATAGTCAAGTGGCGTTGAAACGCACGATTTTGGAGGCCAATTCATGGGTCCGTAACGTGAAACTATGCGGTTACTAAACTTTTTCGTCGATAAATCTATTGTGGTACTAGCTATGTGACATGTTGCGATTTCTTGTTGAAATCACAGCTCCTGCATATCATGGTTGTTCAATTGATGAACGAAAATGTCAGTAATCATTGGTCCATAGCGATTACCATTGACTGTAGTATTCTGGCCAGCATCGTTTTTAAAAAAGAACGGACCAACTATTACACCAACCCTTAAAGCACAACAAGTAGTAAGTTTTTGTATTGTAGAAATGAGAAAAAAAAATGGTCTAACCATAAACATTTTAGCCCGTAAAGTGGCTTCAATTGAAATATTGTACTTGTCAAGTGAAAATCAAGAAAATTAAGAACTCTGTGCTTCTATGGCATTTTTTAACTTTTCTTCAAATGTACCATTTATATTAGGTTGTCAAATATCTCCCTTCCGCCTTTTTGTCTTTTGAATTTTCTGGCTATGTACAAAGCGCTACAGAGCTCGTATCTGGCAATACATCATTTGAAAGGTCTTGACATAACCTACAAAACGACGCTATGCATGATTAGTTTGGATATGAGCTCTGTAGCGCTTTGTACATAGCCGGAAAATTCAAAAGACAAAAAGGCGGAAGGGAAATATTTGACAACCTTACATTAAAGATGGAAATCATAGTAGATCATGATCACCTTTGCTTTTTAGTTTTTCTTGTCGCAATAAGTAGTTTTCGTAGTGCTTTTAAGGTGGAGTTTAATATCATATTGATAAATTAGTATTCAACACATATATTATGTTAATAATCTGTTAATTATTTGCACAAAGTATCTTTTTATTACTGAGTAATATTTCTGTATATTCCAACATAGACTTTACTTAGTGGTTTTTAATAAATCTACATGTGTACAAATTGGGTTCGATAAAACAAATATTTTAGCGTTTAACTTGAAAACGCATTTTTATAATTAGCGCCTCCAAATTATCTAATAATCAACCATTTTTCCACATTTTGAAGCATTAAAACAGTTTTGGCCGCCTTTGTTCAGAAACGGAACCACTGTATAACCATTTACCCATTAAATTCCACTCTCCCTGCTGCACTAAATTTTGCTTAAATTGTGCGGTTGCTCAAACAAATTCATTGATAGTGCTAAGTGCTCAGACAATTGCTTTTATATTGAAAGAGTACGTAGTTTTAAGTATTTGGGTGTAATATTGGACCACAAGCTTAATTGGTATGACCACACTTCTTATTTAAGAGATTATTTCATTACAGTTGTCAGGCAAATGTACCACCTTAGCCTGTATTGTGGCATATCGGTTCTTGTTCTGGTTTATAATGCTTTGTTTTGTTCCAAACTTCAATATGGTCTCTCGTGTTGGGGTGGTATACATTTTGCTAGAGTTCAGCCATTACTTATTAAACAAAAACATGCTATTCGTCTCGCTTGCAAAGTTGGCCGCCGTACTTCTTAGAATTCTTCCATTAAGGCACCTTTACTTTTACAAGGTTCTTAAAATCTTTTTTAATAGATCGGGAAATGTTGCTGCTAGATTGCATGGCAGCCACTATCTTCGTGTGAACAACTTAAATTTCGTTACGGTACCCATTGTCAATAAAGTACTTTTTTCCAAATTTTTCACGGTGACTTCTTGTCGGATTTTTAACAAGCTTCCGTATGGACTTAGATGCGAGCAAGACAAATCAATCTTTTTAAAAATGTCAAACTTTGGCTATTTTCTTTTAGCTTTAATCAAATTGAAAATATCATCAGCCCTATCTTGTAATTTTCTTTTAATATCCTTAATATATTAGCTATTGCCCTGCTTTCTCACTTTTTTAATTGAATTTTATATATAACTACTATTACTCTTTAACTCTTTCCCATCAACACTTTTCTTCTGAATATCATCAAGTAGTGGTACTTTCGCCACTTGTCCTCCTGACAGCAGTTTGTACCTAACTATTTCATGTAAATATATTTTCTAGAACTCTATACCTTAAAATGTTTGTATATTCCAATATTTTTATGAAATAAAGATTATTATTAATCTATTCTATAAATATTATAAAACAAAGTCTAAAAAAATGTTTGGGGAGTCTAATCTCAGGAAGTACTGAACGGATTTCCAAGCGGTTTTCACCAGTAGTATTGTTGAGTATCTATTATGGGTATGGACTATATTTTATAGATATTTTGGCACAACAAGTTAACGGTATATTGAAATATGTAAACAAAGTCAAGAACTGGCAAGCTTCTAAGGCGGGCGCTGTCTAAACAGTTAAAGATACGAAAAAATAATGTACTGGGGAATTGATCGTCTCAAAAAGTTCTAAAAAAAAGTCAGCGATGGCATATGTCTATCTTATAAGGTAGACTCACAATTACCATTTTTATGGCTCTGTAAAAATTCGAAAAGATAATCCGCCCTGTAATCTCCACACCGCTTTGTCAAAAAATCTGAAAAAATCACAAAAAATCGGCTTCCATGAATACATTAAAAAAAAACTAATTTCAGCATTCTAGCCCCAATACTTTTGGAGCTTTTGGCCAAAAACGATGAAACATGAACATGCGAATTTCGAAAATCTAAAAACGTAGTTTTTTAGATCTCGGTGCAAGCACTAAGAAATAATAGCTATAAAAATATCGATTAGTTGGTGAAGTCCGAGAAATCGCTGATTAAAATATTTTTTTAATCTATAAAATTCTGGCTGAAATCGATGCGAGTCTCAGTGGTGTTTTCTATGTTCATTTCAACCCCTATTTGCTAAACTCAAATTTGCACACAGCTGGCATGACGACGATCGCGCGGAAACGGTGTTGTACGGATAATGGCATATGAAATGTGAAAAATGGATATATGCATATATGTATGTGTATAGGTTTACATAAATGTACACATCAGAAATACAGGCAGCGATAAAAGAACGTGGTATTTTTTGTTGGAATATGATAACCAATGGGAAAATAACATATCTGATGCGTGTTCTGTTCTACAGGAAAATAACAAGGACACTTATTTACTTTGATAATTTCGTTGTGTAAAATTACTGAACTTTTCTTGCCGTGGCAAAATTACCGCAAAATTTGATTGAAGATATGTTGTACCGCAGACAACAACAACTGTCATCCGATTATGGGAACATTGATCAAAGTACATACAATCGAATCATTCTAAGTCGAATTTTCACGGGTTAGAGGCAGTTATGAAAATTCAAGTTAGAGGGTTTCATATTTCTTTTTTTTTGTGTTGAAAATCCTTTATTTTGGACTGTAATATTTACAATTGGAATTATACTGACAGACGTCTTTATGCATCTCTTCTAAAGTAAACTTCCAATACACACGCTAAATGAAGCAAGAATGCATCTCAGATACGAGTACATATCCGTTTTTAGATTAAAAGCCAATTATTTGTGTGTGCGCGATGCGACTAGAGATGGCTCTAGACAACGATAATGCTCGCTCGCGATGTTCGCGTGGAGGGCCATGTTCGGAAGCAAATTCTCATTTTTGCTGTGAACTTCGTCTGCTCTCTCTTTTTTGCATAGGTAAACAACAATAAGGGCAACCACTTGCGCTTTTTCTCCGACGTGTGTGTACGAAATGAATGTTCGCGAAATGTCTAGGACCCCAATGGGAGAGTCAGATAATGCGAGTGTGCGTACTTGCTACAAGTTGCAAGGGGAATTTTTTTTTTGTCTGTTTTTCAGCCAAAGAAATAAAACTCGACTTAGAGGTATTGAAAGTAGACTAAGGCTGGAAAGAATGTATTCGGGTAAGAAGGATTTTCGAGTTAGAGGGATTTTCGGCTTAGAGGAATTCGATTGTATGTTCTGTGGAATTTTATTTCAAGTAGTTTCATATGACATCAAACCATGCAGAATATATGCGAGAAAAAAAACTATGATCATTACTGACTTACTGAAGAATGATTTAATTATGTTATTAGTATACAATAACAAGGGGAATATTTTCTTTTTGAATGCTACTGGAGGAAGCGGGAAGACTGCTTTTGCTGTGGCATCGTCTGGAATTGAACCCACACTTTTAGATGGCGCAGGAACTAACTCTGCTAACTCTGCTTTTAAACTTCCATTAAAATTTTGTAGTGCCGATGTTTCAAGTGCTTGCAATGTTTCCAAGTAGAGTAATACTGGTAACATGACGATGGACTAAAGCAAAGTCTATGCTTCACTGAAAGCAAAGTCTATGCTTATTTAACTGACCGCGCTTTAGATGTAGAAGAAGCGGTGCATTACCCCAAATTATTTCTAAATTCAATAACACTTTCTGGTATTCCATTGCTGGAATACTAAAAAACTTTAGATATAGTGCTGCCTGCGCGAAGCCAGGACGGGTTGCTAGTATTATTATAATTTTAGGAAAAAATAATTTCTCTGAATAGCAATTTTCTGCACCTTCAGCAGAATAAATCTTTTTTGTGTGGGTCTTGTCCTGCTTCTAAAAATACAAATTTTACGTAAAAAAAGACAGCAATGAACCTTAAAAAGTAACACACAAATCATTGAAGACAAATCGTATAAAAATTGTTAACAGGGTATTTGTAAATACTCTGCGTTGCACATTTTTTCTATTTGCTTATCATTTTCCATTCAAAGTAACGCTGCCACAACTTCTTACTTTCGTCAATGCCAAATGGATCGTGTGGCAAATTTGTCGGTATGGAAAATGTTTCTATTATTTCATCAAACTTAATTTTTCGTTCATCGTATTTAACTATCGGAATCAGCAGATTTATTTGGCTCATCGAATGCTTTCAAATACTTATGGTGAGGCAGCTATTAGTGAAAGAACGTGCTGAGAGTGGTTTCAACGCTACAAGAACGGTGATTTTGACGTCGAAGACCGGCATGGCGGTGGAAGAGAGAAAGTTTTCGACGATGCAGAATTGGAGGCATTACTTGATCAAGACTCGTGTCAAACGCAATCAAATCAAAAGAATCAAACGAACGAACGAAACGAATCATAAATGTATAACCAGTTTATTACAATAAATTGGAAAAAAACTCAAAGTCCGGAAAAAAACAACGGAAGCAAAGTTGTGCACCTAACAGCTTTCGATAACCACTCTTTCTTAAAATCAACCAATTTCTTTCCATCCCATGACACAAAAATGAATCATGACAACTTGTAAATTCAATTAAACAATCCATCATAAAGCCATCAACCACGCCCTTAGCCACTTGCCACCAGATTCACTCAATTTTCCAATTTGTCAAAAATTAAATTCAAAACAGATGTGTTGCCTCGCAGTCTCCCGCCGCCCCACACACAGCTTAGTGAAATTAACCCACACTTTCCGGCATCAAAGTGACAACACGAATCATATGTCATCGTTATTAACACCGATATGAGTTCACTTTTCCATCACAATAAATCCATATGGCTAATGCGTAAATTCACTTAAAATCCACCCCAAATACGCTCAGCCCTTCCGCTGGCAAAGTCAACCTGTTCCCAACCAGTGGACAGAATTTTGAAATTTTATTCAAAATTGAAAAATGACTCGTCGGTCGTCGACTGTGCCACCCCTCGGAAAAAAAAAGAGGCATTTTCCGCGGCAAAATTAAATCAACACACAACACACCGCCACCCCTTCGTGACATTGACAATAAAAATTCTTAACTATGATTTCGCATACCACAATGGATGGGTTGACGTTATTTTCCAAATGGAAATTATTCAATTTTAAAATGTTTCCCCTGCGTGGCGTGAAATGCAACCCTTGAGTTTAAAACAATTCCCAAATGACTTCCTTCCCGATGGTTGGGTTATTATTTTATTAAAATGACGACATCAAATTGAATTTTCATATTGTGCGAGAAGGGGAGGAAAAATAAAATCCACCCTCTGGTTGTTTTTACAGACCGATGTGTGTGTGAAAATCCTTTCTCTGTGTCACTTAAAAAGTGATTCATGTCAGTCAGTGTGTAAACCGAAATCGTCAAAGAATATTCTTCTTCCAAACATCCTTTTGCATATTTCATATCTGCAGAGGGGTGGGTTTTCGTTTCACCCCCGGTGCTGGCAGGTTGAGAGAGTCTCGTGTTGGCGTAGAGTTTTATTCACACTTGAGCAGTGAAATTCATAAGGGATAAGTGTGTGCCGCTTTTATGAATTAACATGCGTAGCGTATTATTGACGGTGGACCGAGACCGAGGCCAGGACTGGGACTAGGACCGGAGCGGGCATGTGTTTGGTGCCGCAGGGGTGACGAACATAAACAAGTGGCATCTGTCAAATGAACTAAGTGTGAAATTATCCTTTACAAGTTATTATATTGTTCGGAATATTTACAG
Source organism: Syritta pipiens (assembly GCA_905187475.1). Taxonomy (NCBI): domain Eukaryota; kingdom Metazoa; phylum Arthropoda; class Insecta; order Diptera; family Syrphidae; genus Syritta; species Syritta pipiens. The sequence goes on along the minus strand of LR994571.1, from coordinate 100,303,533 downwards.
ATTCCTTTTTTTCTTGTTTTTGCTTTGTGATGGGGGATGAAATTCGCTCGTGTTGGTTAAGTGGTGAGTGTAAGGTCCTGCTGGGCTTGTGGAAGATGGTGGGTGGATTACAGAGTTGAGGGAGACTTAGAGACTTTGTCGTCGTCGGTGGGATGAATGGGATGTTTTTATCGATTTGGGAGGGTGGAAAATATGCGTGGAAGGTTAATTCATTTCACCTAAGGTAATAAATGATTATGTCTTCTAAGGAATTCCAAATTGATGGATTTGCGCATTTGGCGGATTTTCGAAAAAGGGTGGAATCTCTAAAAAAAAAAAAACATTTTTGGAAAGAGGTTTCTTATATTTTGGTACATTCTAGCAAAAAAACTTGGCATTGTTGAACGCCAATTGAACTTTTGCTATTCTGTTTTGTCTATATGACTTAGAACCCTTTGGGCGGAAAAAAACGACACCACTCTGAAGTAATGCGAAAGCGGTCGGAGAGTGGATGGTGTCAAGGAGAAGAGGTCAAGATGTGGTTTTAGTGGGTGAAAATCTCACACTACTTGGAACAGAACGGGCCTGTTCCAACTGCTTATTAGGTTTCCACATCGTCCTCAAGGCAAAAAAGAAGAAAAATATGACTTAGAATAATATGAAAAAAAAAGTTGCAAGTTTTTATTAAATGTAACAGCCTTTTTTCGAAAGATTACTCGAAACTTCAGTGATTTCTTTCTGCGTTCATTTCATGGTGGTTTTTCATGCAAACACTCCCGTCCACCAGCTGCTCTTTAGCAACCACCACTCAAAGCATTTGTCCATCACTCTTAACCCCATTACGTGTTTTGTACAAGATTCCGATTGCACTCTCGAAACTATGGCGATACAAGGCTACGTATTTCATAAAATATTTTTACACATTTTTCGCAAAAAGGCGAAATTACGTGCGATCACATACTCTGCATGATCGATGCGTGTATCGCAACAATCAGCATCCCGCCTCAACCCCGGACCGGACAGACGACGCGGAGTGGCGTTGCACACGCACATAGAGTGCGTTCGAATTTATGGAAAAGCCCGGCATTTTTATGATGCACCGTAAGCGCGAGGAGATCTCGCTCTGTGGCCGTGCCTCTATATGGAGCACGGTCGCAGAAATATTGTTACGTAAAACAGCAATTGTGAATAACTCTTGGGATGATGTGATGTAGTGCAAGCGGAGATTTATGTGCGACGCATTTATAATTGATTTTTATGTAATTAAAGTGCGTTTGTGCGAATCATAATTGTTATGGCACAGATATTGGCCTTATTCAGTATGAACGTGTAGATGTGGACAATCAGGTTAAAAGAAACTTCAGTTGAGTCTCTCTGCCCACACACCGACCGCCGGAAGTCAGGATTATGAATTAAACGTCAACGAGTTGAAGCCCACATGTTAACAAACGTTTTGTCATGTAAATCGTCTGTCGCTCGTTATTGTAAAGCCTCGGCTCAGATGCATAACTCACCTCCTCATCTGCGACAGAGCGTGAATAACAGTTGCAAACACAAAAAAAAAAAAAAACAAATAATAAATCGAAAATCATTATTTTATTGCACCTCGTCGCATGCAGCAGTGCGCTCACCCGTCCGTCGGACCGCTTATAAAAGCGTTTATGCTTCGCTAACGCTATCGACGTGGGATGGGTGCAAAAAATGAACAAAAAACTAAGTCCGGGCTTCGGAGGAGACTGAGACCGATCGGGGAGAGCGTGTAGGTGCGGTCGACGAATTAAGTGATTCAATGACTGCTTCTGACACGATTAACAAGGTGAAATTTATCTATTACAGCGTTTTGATTTGTGTAGTCGCTTAAAAGGAGGAAGGCATTTATTTTTTTTTCGATTTTGGAAGAGAGGGAGGTCTTAGGTGTGTATGAGTATGTCGGAAGTCACATTGTCTTTGGAATTGATGTGGATCAATACTTTGCACCTTTTCCTGTTGAAACTAGAGTTACGCGACACTGAATATTAGTTTTTTTTATCGGCCTTGACTTGAAATCAGAAAATTAATAGTTCTTTGACCACGAAGAATCACCGCATAAGACATTTTTTAAAGGTTTTAAAAGAGAAAAAAAGAAAGTTTGAACATTGAGATCTTTCTGTGAATATCAGGCAGAAGCAAAAATAGCATGTTATTTTGTCTTCTTGATCGCGTTTTCCACTAACGGGGTCGCAGATAATAAACATTTAAACAGTTAAAAAATCTTTAAATTTAATTTTATTTTTTCTGGGACAAGATTTAACTTCTTTGCGGTTACATTTAGACAGATAATCTTCGAACCAGAAATGCCAAATCAAAGTTAACATTATAAAGGGTGATTTTTTAAAAGCTATAGGAAAGTTTTTAATAAAAACACATAAAATTCAGAAAAATGCATGAAATCTTTATTTGAATCGATAGTACGGTCCATATAATTTAATGTTTGAAGATTATTTCATGCAAATGTTGACCTTGACTGCGCCTCAAATGCATCCATCCATCAGCTTAGTCCAATTTTGGCATACTCTTTCCAACATTTCGGCCGGTATCTCACGAATAAATGCTTCAATGTTGTCTTCTAATGCGTCAATTGAAGCGGACTTGTCTGTATAGACATGAGCTTTAACATAGCCCCACAAAAAATAGTCTAAAGGCGTTAAATCGCACGATCTAGGTGGCCAATTGACCGGTCCCGAACGTGAAATAAAATGTTCACCGAACTCGCCTCTTAATAAGTCTATTGTTGCGCGTGCTGTGTGGCATGTGGCATGTGGCACCGTCTCGTTGAAACCACATGTCATGCAAGTCAAAAAAAAGTTGGATATCATCTCACGGTAGCGCTCATCATTCACAGTTACGTTACGATTCGCATCATCTTTGAAGAAGTACGGTCCAATGATGCCACCAGCCCATAAACCGCACCAAACTGTGACTTTTTCTGGATGCATTGGTAGCTCTTGCAATGCTTCTGGCTGATATTCACTCCAAAATCGACAATTCTGCTTATTTACGTACCCATTGAGCCAAAAATGAGCTTCGTCGCTGAACACTTTCTTAACTTTCTGAACTTTCTTAACAGAGCACGCATTTTGATAATAAAATTCAATAATTTGTTCGTTTGTAAGACGATTCATGGTTAAATTATTGACCAAACTGAAGATGTTTGACAGTGAAACAAAAGACGAAACGTGCGTCAGCTGTTTAAACCAGTATTGCCAAAAAGATAATAGCTAAAAAATCACCCTTTATTTGTGGAACGTAAAATCAAGAGTCTATTCTGCCAAAATAAATAAAACAGGTGCATTGGAAGCTGACACTATTTATGTTCTTGCGAGGTACGTTCACCAATGGAAAGAGGTCAATAGCTTTATCTTTTGGGTGACTTTTAGCGATGGTTGAAGCAAGAAGTTTTATTTAATGTAAAACGAAGAATTATAGCAAAATGTATTCTCGTTACTGAACTGATGTGTTCATCAAATTTCGCCTTTTCTCTAAAATCAAAGCAAAAATTGACTTGTCATAACAGATTTATGCAATGAGCTTGAAATTTTAAACTCGTGTGCTAAAAAACACAAATGTGTTGTGATACTGAAAGGAAAATAACGAAATCCAAATAAATTAAGTTCTATGCAGAATCGAGAACGAACCATTTTACCTGCCTTTTTGCGCAAAATACCTGTCTGTCACCGACCGGTGTAGAGTCTCCTCTAAATAAGTAGCCAACTCGTTCCCCTATGAAAAGCAAAGGAAATAAAAACAAAATTGAACCCCCACTGTTTTCACTTCCGTGCTCACTTAACACCCAGCAGGACACTCCTCCCAGACAGTCCACACAATGGCCTAATGATTGATACCAATCGTAACACCGGTGCCAGATTGAATTTCCCCCCAAAAACTGTGCTGATCGTTAAACCGCACGACGACCACTGAACTCCGCTCGTGAAACTTTCTAATTATCAATGAAAGCCCAAGGGCCAATTTGAAAAACAAAGTAGTTCTCTAACAACTTTTTGCTACCAGATCCGAGACCCAAACTCGTTTCTTCGATTTAAATGTGCTCAACGGTATCCCGAGCTCGTCCCGTGATGAAAGATCTCCCAAAATTAAATATTCCTCGCGACACCATAACCGACCACAGCCAAACATGATCTATTAAACTATTCGGACCAAGTGGTCAACCTTTTCAGCCACTCCGTCATCCGCCGTGGTCGTGGTCGTTACGCGATTTACGACAGCCACCACCAACAAAAACAAAAGCGGCAACGATATATAATTCATAATAAAAATATCAACCGCCACACGAAAAATACGAGTATATTTAATTTCAATATTTTCGTTTGAACGGGAACGAAATCGCTGGCTAATGAATATTTATGAACGTGCGAGCGGTTAATATTTTTAATGAGCCTTTGGTATGTCGTGTGTTTGTTCGGATTCAGATACAGAGCAGAGCGCCAGTGGCCGATGACAGATACGGATACAGAGATACACGGCGACATATGCGACATGTCGTGAGTTTCCTGGAATTTGGCAACCGTACCGTACCTGATAGAGGCTTCAGGTGGAACCGTCGTAGATAATAATTTTATCGTTTTCACGGGAAAAGTGTGTCTGCCTCCAAATTATGGGACCTAGATGATTTAATGCACTCCACGAGTGCATTCGAAAGTGTAACCGCAATGGTATTTTTTATTTCTGTTTCTGTTTATGAGAGTATCTCTGAAACCATTTTTGAATTGATAATGCTCAGGGGTGGGGAGGCAAGCTGCTTTAAAACTCATAATGGTTATGTCGATCGTGTCGTGAGACGTTTATGGTCGGTGGTATGTTTTTATTTCGTTGCAGCTAAATGCAAGCGATTTAGATTCTGGACCAAGTCCGAATGGAATTGGACTTGGAACGTGCCACCCGATGCCGCCGCTGTGGTCACCATCGCCATAAACATGGAGCGAACGAGTTTGTTATGATTACGTCGGTTGGCGGTTACAAATATGAAATGATTTCGCTTGTGGCTTAGATTTTTATTTTTATGGTAGTGTGGTTTGAAGGGAGGTTCTTCTGAAAGGACGGTTTTAGGCTTAAATTCCGATGCAAGGAAATTTTTTATAAGAATTCTGGCTGGATATCAAAAAAGGACTTACTCGTAGTGAAACTTGACTCTGAGATTGTCTTTCGTGCTCATAAATATCTTCACTACATGGATGTTATAGACTTAGATGGATGTACTTTTTTTTGTAGGTGGACCTCAGAAGTTATTTTCTATCACAGCCAATGTGCTGAAGATTCAATAGTTATTCTATTCTTTGTGTGTTAAAATACTAAGCTAAGAGCACGACAGAAGTGCAACCTTTTTTTTTGCAGTATTTGAGCTGAGCTGAAAAAAGTGAAGCCTAAGTGAGTTTCAATCCCTATTCTCTGTAATTAAAGTGCTGTTTTGTTAAATTGGTCACCATTATCACAACCTTTCTTCCCCCACAAGGAATATCCACGTTAAGTCAGGACCAAATTGACATTGTCTCGTTTTCTTACGTCATAGAAGCTGAAATGACTAAAATAAAAATGCAATTTGTTAGTCTTGTTTATTTACAATGTAATTCCACTTAGGTTTTTAGTAGAAAAAACAAGACAAACAAAATAAAGTGTAGAAACAAGAAAAAAAAAAGATTACGAAGTAAAAAACGTATACGACCTTTTTGAAAAATTGGTCAACAATTTGGCTTTTTCATAATTTAATATCCTCTTCGGGGTATAACGTTTATATAATCATTTTGGTTTAGACTTTGCTAATGTCGTGGTGCACTTCGGATCAATATTTGCCCATTCCTCCTATAAAGCCATTTTTAATTGAATTTTGTTGCTGAAACTAAGTCTTCTTCGTCAAATTGGTCTCCAAATTTGGCCTTTCATCAGTAAATATTACATTCAATCAGAACTGTTGAGGCTTTAGTGTATGATCTTGCGAAACTTAATCTTTGCTGTCTACTTTTCTTTGGGACACTCTGAAGAACAACAAGCAGTGATGAAAACCGCTGTATTACCTACATCAATGCTTGTTGAGGGCAAATACCTTTCTTGTTATAATATAGTTTTCTTTCTTAGTGTACTATTACCAAGTAGACTTTACATCCGCATTATAAAGGGTGATTTTTTATCTTTTTGGCAACACTGGTTCAAACAGCTGACGCACGTTTCGTGTTTTGTTTCACTGTCGAACATCTTCAGTTTGGTCTATAATTTAACCATGAATCGTCTTACAAACGAACAACGCTTGCAAATTATTGAATTTTATTATCAAAATGCGAGCTCTGTTAAGAGAGTTCAGAAAGTTATGAAAGTGTTCAGCGACGAAGCTCATTTTTGGCTCACTGGGTACGTAAATAAGCAGAATTGTCGATTTTGGAGTGAATATCAGCCAGAAGCATTGCAAGAGCTACCAATGCATCCAGAAAAAGTCACAGTTTGGTGCGGTTTATGGGCTGGTGGCATCATTGGACCGTACTTCTTCAAAGATGATACGAATCGTAACGTAACTGTGAATGGTGAGCGCTACCGTGAGATGAAATCCAACTTTTTTTTTGCCCAAAATGCAAGAGCTTCAAAAAGACGGTGCCACACGCAACAATGGTCTTATTGAGAGGCGAGGTCGGTGAACATTTTATTTCAGGTTCGGGACCGGTCAATTGGCCGCCTAGATCGTGCGATTTAACGCCTTTAGACTATTTTTTATGGGGCTATGTTAAAGCTCATGTCTATACAGACAAGACCGCTTCAATTGACGCATTGGAAGACAACATTGAAGCATTTATTCGTGAGATACCGGCCGAAATGTTGGAAAAAGTATGCCAAAATTGGACATTGGCGGATGGACCATTTGAGGCGCAGTCAAGGTCAACATTTGCATGAAATAATCTTCAAACATTAAATTATATGGACCGTACTATTGATTCAAATAAAGATTTCATGCATTTTTCTCAATTTTATGTGTTTTTTTTTTAAAACTTTCCTATAGCTTTTAAAAAATCACATAGCCGGAAAATTCAAAAGACAAAAAGGCGGAAGGGAGATATTTGACAACCTAATATTTACAACTCATCCGTAGTTTGCACTTTTCACCAATCCTGTCACGCCGATCTCACTGACAAGTAAAGCCAATTAAAAGAAAAACTCAGCATCATCTCAGATTCCACGTAAAACCATCGCATGCGCACATACTGAAACCGAAGACCTTAATTATTTCAAATCATAACCATATTCAAAAATGTCCTACTTCTCAGTGTCCACCATAAGCGTGCGTGATATGTCACCGGTGACTAGAAACAGGTTGACAAGTCAGCTCCATTCGCTCAAATGACTTATTACCCGAACGAACGACACGGACGAAGGCATCTCTCACATCCATCACGGAGCCACGCACATTCATCATAAACGCACGCACGGCATCCCACCGATGATATTGATCTGAATTTTATTGATCGCCAATTCGGATCGAGCAGATACTTTGGCATTCGATAACTAGCTCGACTTCGGAACCGCTCACTGTGTCAGCCACCATTCACGGAATATATGGCAGCAACAAATAAAAATGTTGATTGCATAAAAATTTGTTTATTATTATGGAAATTTAACATGAATACCTGTTGCCCGTCATCGTGCATGATTTATACAGGTGTGCTGCACCGCACTCGGTTGAGTCGATTCGTTCCCTATTTGGTGTCGTCACCGTGTAGAATATGGATTTATGGCGTAGAGCGTGAGCAACACTTAATAAGCGCTGGGAATTACTCGTCCAAACAAAATTCAATACGATATAATTAATTAATGACGATTTTAGTACTATTAGCGTGCTAATTTGGGTTCGGGTCGGGCATAATCGGTTCACCGATGCACAAATGGAAATTGGAGAAGGTTGGTTGGACGGTGTGTCGGACTATATGGAATGCGGCTTGCACGGCGACGTTCGGCGGAATGCTCATAATGCTTGGGTACAAAATTTTATTTAAATGTCAGTGGGGAATCTAGTTATGGCGCTAGTTGATCGCCATGAGAACACCAGACGTACTTTTTGGGGTGTGGACTGGTCTTTTGTCCTTTTAATGACTCGGAGAGTTGAGGAATTCTTTTTTGAAGTGCTGTTTTTTTGGGTAAAGAATTTTATTTTTGCTGGTGCTGGCCACCAAGTTAGGGAGGACTCTGGGTAAAGCGGAATATTTTTGTCGTATCGGGGTGAGATCTGGAAGCATTGATTGTGAACGAGGCACTAATTGGATTTGTAAGTGAATAGTTGAGATTTTTCTTTTGTTTTCGCGGTTCGAGATTTATGATAGATCTTAACTGAAAAGCGTTTCGATAGAACATTCTCTGAATTTGGACAATACGCGAAATGTTATCACAAGGATCAGTTACAGCTACAAATTTATTGCCTTAAACGAGCACAAATATTTGTGAAATTAAAAAATCCATGATTGAATTAGTTGACATTGAGCATTGAGTTTACATTGAACATTGAGTTAATCGATTTTACAATGTTTCAAAGTACAAGACAACTTTTTTTTCAAATTTCTTGGATTATTGTTGCAAAGAAAAGAAACTAAGAGTACTTTGAAAGCATTTTTTTAAATTATTGCTTTAATTGTGCCAACATATTTGTGAACTTAAAAAATCCACACATGAAACATTGAAAAAAAAAAATTACCGAGCTTTGATTTGGCATTGAGCTTACATTAAGCATTGAATTGAGTGATTTTACAATGTTTCGAAGTCCAAGACAAACTTTTTGCCATATTTTTTGTGTTATTGATGCAAAGAAAAAAACTGAAGGTACTTTAAAAGCATTTTTTTGAATGTTACCTAAATTGTGCCAAAATATTTGTGAACTTAAAAAATTCACGTATGTAGCCGACGCATTGAAACAAAATTATCGAGCATTGAGCTTACAATGAGCATTGAGTTGATTGATTTTACAATCTTTCGAAGTCAAGGACAACTTTTTTTTAAATTTTTTTGATTGATGCAAAGCGTTAAAGGCATTTTTAACGCATTTCTGTAAATTTTTGCTAGAAGTGCAAAAATTCTTATAAACATAAAAAACTCATGAGTGTTACAGACAAATTGAAAAAAACTACCGAGCATTGAGTTGCCCTTCAACATTGAGTTGACAGTGAGCTTTTAGTTGACATTGAGCATTGAGTTTGCATTGAGCATTGAGTTGATTGATTCTACTATGTTTCGAAAATGTGATGCCTGGATATGCAAAAATTTTTATGAACTTAAAAAATCCATGAATGTAACAGACATTAAAATGATATCGAACATTGAGTTGGCTTTAAGCATTGAGTTGACATTGAGCATTTGAGTTGGCATTGGGCATTGATTTGATCGATTTGACATTGTTTCGAAGTCCAAGACAACTTTTTCGTCAATTTTTTTGATTATTGATGCGAAGAAAAAAACTAAAATTACTTTAAAAGCATTTTTCGTAGCGAGAAGTCTCATGTCCATCAAACTCCAGCAAGTTCCTTTGTGTCACACATTTCTCATGGACACGCAAAAATTTCCTTTCATTTTCCTTACATTATTTTCCATTTTTTATGGCCTGCCTGCAGAATCAATCATTCATCGCATACACGTGTCGTCCATCATCAATTCCCCAGGATCCCACAATTGACCCTCTGAATGTTTCATCAACTCAATTCGAAATTGAATTTTTTTCTTCTCTTCACTGCTGTCGAAGAAAACCATAACCCTTTTTATTCGTTTCGACTTTCTTTCTTTTCACTTCCTCAGTGCCACGCATCAAAATCGTCCTGTGGCTTCGTGTCACCGCTTACACACACACACACACAAAGACGCAACCCACGCACGCCTGCCTTCTCAGCCGCCCGTCTTAATAAATATCTTATAAGGCCAATTGACAGCCCATAAATACTAACACAGCCGCAGAGGGGTATATACTAACTCGACTAACCGACGTCGTCATATCGGTTTTCCTCCATCCCCGTCCACCCCTCGGATCCAATCCTGTCACGGGACTAAAAAATAACTTAAAAAAAAAAATAAAAAAAAAACATCCCGAATCCACTTGCCTATCGATCAATCACAAGCATGGAGACCACGACCACGAAGCACGACCACCCTACACCTTCTCGTTATGAATCTCTGTTTCCTTTTCAATTCCATCTTCGTCGTCGTCCTCTGCGTATACCGTCACATCCAGCGACGGAAGGAAAATGTGGAAAATTTAGAAATAAAATCCTGAGTCGGGTAGTGACACGAAATTCTCAAGGATATTCATTTCCACAATCGGAACCACACATTTTGTTTTCTCTTTTTTTTTGTTTTCAGTTTTTTAGATATTTTGACACAATACCGTAATATATTCATCCCTGGGGATGCACTCGAGACTTTCTTGTCGTCATAGTTTCAGACTTTCGGAGGAGTGTAACGCTTCCTCGGGAATATCCTTTATCCCGTGGTGGCTCTTCTATTTTCTCCTCTCTGGATTAGTCTAATGTAGTGCCACTTAGCGCTGTGATTTGACACGACGGTGACGTTGACGGAGGAGGACGACGATGATTCTCCCTCCCTCTTAAATCGCAAATCTGAAGTATTGGCACCCCTCACGGGCTGTCACATTATCATCGTGATGAACTACTAGAATCCTTAAGGACATGCATATGTCTGCTTCGCAACGCAACGTTCGTCGTATGAGTGATGTCGTGGACTACGCTCGTTTCTCGTCTCCTTACATTTGAATGATTTTTGCCCTAAAAAAATGAAAAGGACACTTTTTTTTTGCGATTTGGTTTTTTTTTTTTTTTTTGCTATTTCGAAATAGATTGATGGCGCTGAGTGAGTTTTTGTGTTGTGCCACGTCCACGTATGTCACACATGTCGATTATGATTGAAGGGATGTGTTCCATTCACCGATGGCTTCCATTAACACACACCTCTGGCGTTGATGTTCTAATGTTGTTATTTATGAATTGTTTATGGCTTGCAAAATGTGTGTACATTCAATAATTACCACTCGCTGATTTTTTGCTGTTGATATGCAAATCAATGCAAACACCGGATACCGGTGGAGTGGATACATTTGTGTTCGAGTTACGTGAACGTTGCGTCACCTGGCGCTGAGTTGCATGTTTTTTCTGTTTTTTTTGCGGAAAGATTTATGACGAAGTGATGTCAACGACGCAAAATATTGTTTACGTAAATGTTTAGCATTGTGTGCTAGTATTTAAAATTACCACTAGGCTAGCGGATAAGAGGAAACACGGGTATAAAAAACCCGTTGAAAGGGTTTGCGTTTGTTGCAATTTACCAAAAAATTATATCATTTATGACTGGGAAAATTGAGTATGGTCAGATGAGGCCCACTTAAATCGCATAGGTTCCTCGGGAAATAAGCCTGGCCAAATCTTAAGGAGGATTCAATCAAGCGATGATTAAAAAAATAGGTTATGTTTACATGTAGGTGGTACAGTCATAATATGGGCATATATCTTTTGAAATGGGAGTTTATTCCAAAGTATAGGGATGAGTGTTAGTACAACCCTTTTGGCGAATATTGAATGAAGACGTCATTTTGTAATTAAAGGACTTTTTGGGCTTTATTTTTGAATGGTAATTTTGACAAAGTGGGCGCCGTTGGCTTGATCGGTGAGTGCGTCCGACTGTTGAGCGAGAGTACCCGGGTTCAAATCCAGCTCGGGAAAAAAAACACCACAAACATTTTTTCACGGCCCCACCTCCATCGAACGACTGACAATCCTCCTGGAGTACTTATGTCATAAAAAGCCGTTCGGAACCAGCATCAAACAGTAGGTCCCCTTCACATGGGTCACAAATTTTAACACGCACAACACAGTGGAGGCGCGAGAAAGCTAGGCTCTGGATCTCAACGGGTTGTTACGCCACCCAATGTATGTAATGGCCCGAACATACATACTGCGGACAGTTTTTAAGACAAGGCGATCAATATTTCCGATTTATTATATTAGTCTACGGATTTTGAAACCTTTTTAAACATGTTTGGGGAACGCTTGAAAGCAGGATTAGATCTTTGGATGATTCTAGTAGATCAATGGGGGAAATATTAGATAAGGTGAAGACTGAGTTGCAAAAAAAAAGTACTGCTCACAAAACTCATAGAACTCATCGGATGCCACTTTTCACAATTTCCTTCTATATTTTTTACTTGATTATTCAATTTATATGCTTTTAATTTTGATGATGATTTTTATTGTCAGAAACAAAACCTAACCGAAAATGTATAATATATAAGGTTGTCAAATATCTCCCTTCCGCCTTTTTGTCTTTTCAATTTTCCGGCTATGTACAAAGCGCTACAGAGCTCGTATCTGGCAATACCATTTAAATGGCCTTGACATCATCATCATCATCATCATCATCTTCTTAGCCCGCATGTTCCACTAAAGGGGTTGCGGGGGCAGTGCACGCAAAAGAGAACTCCAGGCATCCCGATCCTCCGCCGCCGACTCTAACTCCTCGGCGGGTATGCCCAAGCGTAACCAGGCGAGCTTTTGGACTTGATCCAACCATCTCATCCTGGGTCTACCGAGCGGTCGCCTACCTGGCGGAGTCGCATTCAAGGCACGCCTCGGAGGTCGTACTGCAGGGGACATTCGTGCCACGTGGCCATACCATCGAAGTATGGATCTTTCCGTTCGGAAAAGAAGCTGCTCAACGTTTAGCTCTCCCCTCACCCTATCTCGGCGAGTAACTCCTACAACAGCACGCAGAAATCTCATCTCGGCAACTTGTATTCGCGATCTTATTCTTTCGGTCATTACCCAAATCTCATGACCATAGGTGAGAGTTGGAACAAATACCGAATTGAACACCGATAACTTGGCTTTCACCCCAAGCTCGGCCTTCCTGATGACAGACCTTCCAAGCTGTTTCAAAATTGACCCAGCTTGGCCAATCCTACAGGAAAGCTCAGTATTGCTCCTCCCATCACTCGTGAAAAAGACCCCGAGATACTTAAACTTCTCCACCTGTTTCAATGGAACTCCGCTGACCTGCAGAGTGCATTGCACAGGCGTTCTAGAAATGACCATCACCTCGGATTAGTCCACGTTAACCTTCATCCCAGCATCAGTACAGACGGCCACAAACCTATCTAGCGCACGTTGGAGTTTCGTCTGTGAGGATGTGAGGATAACTAAGTCATCTGCAAAAAGCAGGTGACTTACCCTCAGCTCCCCCAGTGTCAAACATTCTTCACCACGGCTGCGTTGTAACATCCAGTCCATGTATATAATGAAAAGGAGAGGTGACAAGACGCACCCTTGGTGAAGTCCAACGCCCACAGTAAAAGGTGTTGATTTACTGCCGTTAATCCGAACACAGCTGCTACAGTTTGTGTATAGGGACTGAATGGCTCTCAACAGAGACCCATTAATCCCATACTCCTGCAGAACACTCCAGAGTTTTCCTCGAGGAACTCGGTCATACGCCTTTTCCAGGTCAACAAAGCAACTGTAGACCGGTTTGGCATATTCCCACGCCTTCTCGAGTACCATTCTTAGAGTGAAAAGCTAGTCGGTAGTACTTCTGCCGGGTCGAAAGCCGCACTGTTCGTCCCCCAACCTGGATTCGACCATAGCTCTAGAACGCGCCTCCAACACCTTCGCATAGACTTTACCGGGGAGACTTAAGAGAGATATGCCCCTATAGACCGGCATGCGGCATCTCGTGACATCGCCCAGGAGATGGGAGCTAGTCGCCAAACCACGCAAAGTACGCAACTAGAAAGTAATGGACAATAATTGTCTGCCGCATTAGAGTCTTTTCAGAAACCTGGAAACCTTTCAAAATCCAATAATCAAACACCTTGATCCAAGCCGATTGTGAGACATTCACTTAACACCCTCCACCTAGCTTATTAAGTTGTTGCCCCTCCCTTCCATATTTGTCATGTGATTCCATTCTTGGTAACTTTTCCTTGAAACGCCTGCACCCCACCACCACCACCACCACCATCATCAGTAGCACCAATTCCCAAATGGCCCACGTTCACTGAGCCTCATAAAGAAATCACACAAATCCACTAATTGCATTGTGACAATGTCACCCTACAACAGACCCCCACAACGAACGTTGCACTTGCCTTACATGCAACAAAAGTCCTACTTCCAACACAATGCTTTCAAAAATCATTAAAAATAATAAATGAAGCCATTACGGCAAATTTATCGACCGACAGATTGGCAATGCGTCGCTCTTGTCTGCTGAGCACACACAACACACAAAACGCACCACACGCACTACTCGTTGGTTTTTCTTTTTCACCGGTCCGTATCCGTATGACATCTGGGCCCCAAGTGTATTTTCTGTCTTGCGACAATCTCAGGCAATCACAACCATCCCAAGCATCATAATGCATCATAAGACAATGGCACAAGACAATGGCCCAGGAATCTCGGCACACTCGCATCTCGTCACAGACTCTCATCTCAACGCGTCTGGTCTAACATTAGACGCAAGATGAGTTTTTTTTTGTTTTCTTTTTTGGCGCCAATTAGCACAGACACGTCTGTCATTTGCATTCGCTCTAGCACAAGTCCCAGCTCTCAGCTCGTGCACCCTCCCAGCGCACCCCAATCGAATTCACATCGATCATAAAAATATTTACGATCGAGGCTAATTAATAAATTACTCGTTAGATTCAGATAAATCACGTAAAATCGCACAATAAAACCGCCACGGCTGCGGGTTCGCATGAAAATATTGCGGCGTGGTGCGGCGCACTGCCAGTTATGATCGACGAAATCTGATGAATGCCACAAAGCCGCTGACGGTGCCAGTGCTGGTGCTGGTGCCGGTGCCTGATGCCAGGGTCCGGGATGATGATTGAGCCGGTCGGACTCCACGGTGCTCGCATATGGGTTCGGGGGAGCAGCGAGCGTTCAGTCGGAATGATTTCTTTCGATATTTACGATGATCGTAAAGAGGACAACTGCTTTTCATTCTCTGCGCCATATTTGGCCGATTACAATATATATATATTGTGGGGATTGCGCCGCTTTACCGCTCCGCCGCGCCGGGGCTGATTGATTTACATCGAATCGGTGAGTTTATAATGATGAAATGAAAAATTAATATCGATAGGTGAACGGTGCCCGTACCCGTGCCCGCGAGCCGGTGACTCGCGGCCAGCAGCACACAAGGTTTATCGTAGCATCTCTGTCGCTGAGTCTGTTTATGGCGGACATTGGCAGCGCGCACACATGGAGTGCGATTTATGGCACCTTGCATTGGGAGTCGTAGATCAAAAATAATCTGTCGGCGTCCGCGTCGGTGAATTCCTGCAGCCGCTTGTTGGCGATGACCTTGATAGTGTGATGTATTGACGCTTTCCTGAATGTGGAAAAGTCATGGTGCTTGTTATGAGCGAGCGGGCTTGCCATATGTGTTGCGGGCGAAAGTGAGTGCGGTAGCGATGACGTGATTGAGAGCCGTCGGATGGTTTTTAATTAGCATTGCAACACAGCGCCGTTAGTCAATTACAAGTTCCACAAATCATCGTTGGTGTTCCCCCCTCGAGGTACGTTCCCAAAAAAAACAAAAACTCACAGAAAATTCAGCAACCCCCCGCGGGCGCGTTGAACAAACGACTTACAACACAACTTAGCGGCCAAATGAAAGCTAATGAAATACAAGAAGTGGCGGTTGCCTTCTGGGGGATGTCTTGACTGACATCCATAATTCATCCGCCGGAAGGGGATGGTGAACATTGAAAAATATCCTCTCGCATATCGTCTGGCAACTTTCTAGTTTGAACTTTTCCACCACCATCCACACTGAGGGTGGCTTCCTTCCAGCTGCCGGCACGTTATGATAATGATAATAACGATGATCAAGTAGAACAGCGGTGCTGAGCGTTGTTTTTGACAGTGGAGGGGAGAATCCATCCACCCAATTGATATTCGCTGGGAAGTTGATAAATTGGGGTCGAATCATCGTTGCTGGGGTGGGAAGTGGGTGGTGGAGTCGATGCTTTGCTAATCATTATTCCAAAATTATTTACTTCTTTTTTGGTTCGACAGAGAGATTTTGTGTTTCTTTTTTTTGTTTTATGGAAGCACAGAAAAAAACAGTGGAATTCTTTTAGAAATAATGGCAGAGGGGAGCGTAAGCTCATAAATTAATGACACGTGAATTAGACCAGCGTGTAGGTAGGGGCCGTTGTTGGGAAATGGCAGTAAATTAAATTATGCCGATCGATTGCGCTCGATTTGTAATGCAAATCGAATTAATTAAGCAGTTTTTAATGTAGAATGATGGAGGCTAGGCGGGCGGATGAATGCTTGGATGATGGGGGAGGCGAGCTGGGGTGATGGAGAACTTGAAAGACTTTGGAATTCTGTTCGATGAAAGTCAGGGTTCTAAATTTTTGTAAGCAACTATTTTACTTGATGTCAGTTTTTGAAGTTAAACTTATTTACGCTCTTTGGGGGTAAACTGAATTATATGAGATGAGAGCGTTCCAAAAAATGTGATGCTGCTTTCTCTCTCATGTGAACTTCATTGTTTCTTCAAAAGATTGACAAATGCTATACACTCCTTAAAGCGAAATTATTCGCCAGATTGTCTGCGAAATAAAGACTGACAAAGTTGCCTCAAAATTATTTCTGCCACACTTCACAATTAGAAGAACTTAAATCAATTTCGTTGGTGTTTTCCTAATGGGTGCAGCCTGGTTGAAGACTTCTCAGCTTTTTGTCTTTAATTGAGTGATTTTTTGAAGTAAAACTTCTTTACGCGCGTTCGGGGTAAACTGATTTATATGACACGAGAGCGTTACGAAAAGCGTGATGGTGCTCTCTCTCTACCTCTCATGTGATTCACAGCAGTTGCGGGACACGTGTGCGTAATCGCCAAAGGGTTCAGTAGATCGATCCCGATTTTCTTCCAATTTATGGAAACATCGGCCTGCTATGTGCCGCGGCTGCTTTCTGAACTGAAGTCAAACTCATTGCACCCAAGAAAAAATTAGTTAGAGTTTTAGTGTAGGACTTAAGAAATTTATATTCCAAATTTCATCGAAATCGGTTCAGCCGCTCAAGAGTTAGAAAAAATCCCATGGGTTTTCAAATCGGCTCTATTAATGTTTGGAATTTGCAAATTTGGAACGGTCCGATGACCGATCTGGTTGAAATTTAGAAGGTAAACTCCTTTTCTTGCAAACATGGGTTACATTGGCTACATTTGTATTTGACGCATTGACTTTGACTACAGCTAAAGAAGTTTTACTTCAGTTGTCTGCTCTAAAGCACTCTTTTTTCTTTAACCGGTTTTCATTTTCACTAGTTCTCTTTCACTCTTCTTTCCTCAAGAGATCTTATTCAATTATTATTTGGCAAAGTACTTGAGTGAGCAGCATGTAATGAAGCAAAGTTCGAAAGTATTTTAGCTACTTAAGGACATTCAATCATAAGACAATGCAATTTGATTCGTAATTAGTGAAAAAAGAACAAACAAAAGTGACTAATATGAATGTTTTTTTTTATGTTTGTGGGCAAGTTTTAAAAAAAAAACATTTAAAAACAGTGAACTCTTGATAATTCAAACCTGAATAAATCAAAAATCTCAGTAAACAGAATCATTCTCACAATCTCCTGAAAAAATATCTGCAAATTGAAGAAAACCCATGCAATTGGGCCCCCTTGAAAGAAGCATTAAACCTTTCTTATTCGAAAATTATGTTTTTTTTACCTCTATAATTTGAAGTCAAATTTATTTATTTTTCTTCGCCAATACTTGAAATGTGTAGATGAGTATAGTGACAAAAAGATTTTTTCCCTGAAACCTTCTTAATTCGAAAACCTCTGTAAATCGAAGATTCTTCCTGGTCCATGAAATTCGAATTCGAAAATCCACGCCGTTTCAAATTTCAGATTAGAAGCGAATTAAAATTTTCTAGACCTTTACTAAAGTGATAATTCTAGTCATTGGCAACAGTTTTATTTGCAGAATATTCCCGAAAACGTAGAGATAGAGAATTCACCTTTGGACAGTGTTCGAAAAGTCCTTCATCACGAACAAATTCATTAAGACCACCAGCAGACCTTGTAAGTTTTCGATAATTTAGAAAGGACTTTCAAAAAATATATTAAAGCTCAATTCCCAAAGAGACTGAACGACCTCCAACCTCCTCACTCCTTTTTGTGGTGAAAATAAAAACACAACAACTCACAAACAATGATTAAAAGAGAAGAAAAGAACGCAGAGAGAGAGAGAAAAAAAAGAACCAAATTAGATAAAATAAAAAGCAATTTATTCTTTTGAATTTATTGCAAAATTAATTAAAAGTTTTTCTTTTGATTTCCTCCCAAAGCACATTCATTCCCGACACGGTATCCTCACCTTACCTCAGACTGCTTCACTTTTATTTTTTTATTTTTTTATTCCCACTTCTTTTTCCTGAGTCCTCGAAATTATTTCTAGCGATTTTTCTCTCGTTCTTTTTTTTCGGATGAAAAAGCGAAAAAAAAAAATACAAAACTCACCTATGCAGGATTCTTTTTTTCTGTGTTCACCTCTCATGTGCGATGGAACTAAACTCAAAGGTGTGTGCAGGACAATAAAAACAAAGAAGGAACGAAAAAAAATAAAGGATGAACATTTATAACGGTGGGGTAGTCGGAGCATATCCTGCGATTACCATGCACACAGATGAAGGACCTTTTTTTTTTGTGCTGAGCACTCTGGACGACTGAGAATGTGAGTCAGAGTCGAGGGGGGAGAGTGAAAAAAAGGCTTAAATGCGGAAACCACAACCTATGAAGCGATTAAATGGTTTTGAAGTACCCTCACGCCTCCACCTCACCCAACTCAACCAGAAAGGACATCAATCTTCGTATGCATTTCGACTCAAAATCTCTACAAAGTCACGAAATTTTTCTTCTTCCTCTCCTCACTCCCACGCCATCTTGAAGTCGTACATAATCCTCTAAGAAGGAAGCAACAGTCATTATCTTCTATTTCCTTCGATTCCTTAAGCGAAGCGTTCTCCCACCGCCTCACCTGGCCGGCGTGTCACACCGCACACTCGATCTGGAGCTGGATCTGGACGACAGACGCCGGGACACCGGGACAACGGGACAACAGGACAACCGATGTAATGTGCAATTGAAATACATTAAATAGTCGCCAACCACCATCGTCGACGTGGTCGTAGTCTTAGGCAGACACCAGGAGAGAGCACCGTTCTTAAATCCCCGTGTGCGAGGACGAGGATAGAAGGCGAGAGCAGAAAAAAAAAAAAAAAAATAAGAAACACAATAACAACGTGGAGCTTATGCGAAACGGCGCAAAATAATTAATCTCCGTAAGCCGTCCTCGTAATTAATTTACGTTTATTGCGCCCCTAAATCATCGTGGTGGGGTGGGTGGTTATCATTTGATTAAGTGCAACTCATTATTTATAACGTTTCGTTTTCTTTTCGTTTCGTATCGCTGTTTCGTTGTTTTTCTGCTTTGTTTTTTTTTTCCTTTCGCCTCCCCCCAAGCTTCTCCACTGAGCTGGGTGTTCGATGATATCGCTCGACCCACCCCACACCTTCTCTGGACATCCCCGGAGAATTCCTTTTCTTGTTCTTCTTTGCTTTATTCGAGTACATATTGTTTTGCATTTTTGTTGATTTCTTTTTTTTGTTTTTTTTTTTTGTTTTTTGCTCGCCTTTCCTTCCGCTTTCTGTTGCGTGGAATTCTGGTACTGTTCCGACACATTGTTGCAAGTAAATTAGATTTCAGGCACGGAATTGATATCGGAGACGACATATTATTTTTGGGGGGATGAAGATAAGCCTCCGTGTCCTTCTTAGTGGGTTCGAGGACGGTCGGTGAGTGTCAAAAGAGGAAAAGAGAGAAAAAATGATTAAAGGTGTTGTGGAGGATTAATTAAGTAACGATGGAAGATTTATTAAATTGCGCTGTGAGTGTTATTGGAATCGTTTACTTTTGGCCAATGCGTCGATGCTTCTAGTTTTCTAAGAATCACGTCTACCAATAGAATCATAGTTTCATTAGAGCTGACTAGTTTTATTTAGCAATTTTTTTAGGAACCAAATTTTAAGGACAGCGTTGAAGTTTTTTTTCTAATGAAAGCTTCATACGTTGGCATGAATCTGAAGGGTTCTTCTTCAATAGCTTCTAAATCAATTGAGCAACTTGAGGATTAAACAAGTTGTAGCAACTTACCATGGCAATTTGGCATCATTGAGTTATTAACAGATTTGACAGTTGCTGTCGAAACAACATGGTTGCCATAACCTGTCACTATGATTTTTCTGTTCAAAATACATCCATGTACGCTCGTAAATCGTTTGCGCGGTTTCTGTTTGCACGAAACATTTCATTCCCCTAACGCCCACGCAAAGCGAGGGATCGGCAAATGAATCAGTGATACCAAACAACGATTTTAGAATTATTTTTTTATAATTTGCGCATGCTGAGGAGTTTGAGTTCAAGATACAGCACGGGCCTAGAAATCTAAGAAGAGATGAAGAGTAGGTACCGGTGCACATTGGTGCTAAATGTCTTTTCGAAATGTCAAAAATTAGTGTCATTCATTCAACATTGCTTTCTTTACTCCAAAATGCCACAGTCTTTCAAATTTTACGTCAAACTGGCCAACAGATGGAGAACTAACACGAATGAATTATTGAAAAAGGTAAAAAAAATGTTACTATACTAGTTTATTGATGCAATTTGTCCATATTTCTTTGAGTTAAAGAAAAAATAAATCGAAAAATTCTGTATAAAGCTTTTAGCACATACAGTTGCGGTCAAAATAATAGCAATGCTGCTTTCTGAAGGATACCTTCTTGCAACTTGAGTAATGTCATGCTAATGATTGCAATGACGCAATGCTACCAAGTTGTGCAGCCACAAATTTTGTTTTTTATCTCTTTTTTAGGTGGGTCTCTTCTCTATCTATCTCATTTTTCGATTGTATATAATATTTTCGGGAAAAAAGTGCTTTAATTTAAGATCTTTTAATCGAAATTAGCTTCTATTTTTATATTTTCCTTAATCTCCATATAAAGGGTGATTTTTTAGCTATTATCTTTTTGGCAACACTGGTTTAAACAGCTGACGCACGTTTCGTGTTTTGTTTCACTGTCAAACATCTTCAGTTTGGTCTATAATTTAACCATGAATCGTCTTACAAACGAACAACGCTTGCAAATTATTGAATTTTATTATCAAAATGCGTGCTCTGTTAAGAAAGTTCAGAAAGTTAAGAAAGTGTTCAGCGACGAAGCTCATTTTTGGCTCAATGGGTACATAAATAAGCAGAATTGTCGATTTTGGAGTGAATATCAGCCAGAAGCATTGCAAGAGCTACCAATGCATCCAGAAAAAGTCACGGGCTGGTGGCATCATTGGACCGTACTTCTTCAATCGATGCGAATCGTAACGTAACTGTGAATGGTGAGCGCTACCGTGAGATGATATCCAACTTTTTTTGCCCAAAATGCAAGAGCTTGACTTGCATGACATGTGGTTTCAACAAGACGGTGCCACATGCCACATGCCACACATCACGTGCAACAATGGACTTATTGAGAGGCGAGTTCGGTGAACATTTTATTTCACGTTCGGGACCGGTCAATTGGCCGCCTAGATCATGCGATTTAACGCCTTTAGACTATTTTTTGTGGGGCTATGTTAAAGCTCATGTCAATACAGACAAGCCCGCTTCAATTGACGCATTGGAAGACAACATTGAAGCATTTATTCGTGAGATACCGGCCGAAATGTTGGAAAGAGTATGCCAAAATTGGACTAAGCGGATGGACCATTTGAGGCGCAGTCAAGGTCAACATTTGCATGAAATAATCTTCAAACATTAAATTATATGGACCGTACTATCGATTCAAATAAAGATTTCATGCATTTTTCTGAATTTTATGTGTTTTTTTTTTCAAACTTTCCTATCGCTTTCAAGAAATCACCCTTTAACAGCTGCTTCTTCCCTCTTATTTTTGACGGAAACCGTTTGTGGAATGCCTCTCTTGGTTGCTATTTTTCTCCATCAGCTCGACCAACCGTTTCATTTGGTTGTTAATTGTTTCTTTAACCCTTAGAAAAAAAATTAAACCAAATATATCAATTAATCTAACAAAACTCACATTTATTTATTGGCGTTAATAATTTTCTGAACCCCAAAAATAGGGGTTTAAGTAAGCGTTTTGCCACACTAAAACGCCGACCAGAATACCGACAGAATCACGTTCCACAAACACGAAACTTCATTTTTTAGAAAACGACTGGCGCAGTCTGCTAGAATTCTGTTTTCGCAAAAGACAAGGCGTTGAACGCCGTTCATAATTAGGGTGATTATATAGAAAAAAGTATTCTATTATTTTTTATGAAATTGAAGATTTTATTTTGTAGTCATCATCATCATCTTCTTGACCATTAACGAGGTCGCGGGTGGTTTTATTTAGTATATGTAGAATAATCCGATGTAAGTCAAATATGTGCCATTTTGTTCGATACAAAAGCAATTTTTTGCGGAAGTCTTGTAAAGTTTTTTGCCACTGTCACATTTTTTTGACGATCTTTTTTGATATGAATTCTTCATTCGTCGTTTATTTTCATAATTTTTTCTCATACTTGCCGGCAGCAACACAATTTCCATGATGACTGTTACCCACTGAATTTGAACGCCTCTCTTCGCCAACACTCTCCCATCATAAGACGTGATCAGTGCAATCAAATCAATCCAGTGGTCCATAAACCGCCACCCGACCAGGTCAACACCAGTCCCCAGACACAAAAACAGGTTTAACTTTATTAAGCTTCAAGGTAATACACGAAACCGAAGAAAAAAAAGGAGTGCTTCATTTCACATCTCCGCACAGTGGGGTCCATTAACATCCATCGGAACTCATTAATCTAACCGCCCCTAAGGGCTGCGGCTTTCTCTTGTAAACAACTAACTTCTTCTTATTCCCATCCCCCTCTGCGTGCCCCGCCAAGTGTCTGTGTGCGTAATGAATGTTAATCCCCGGCATCGCACGGTATTAATCCTTTTCGCCCAATCAACAAAAATGAAAATAATTCAATTTGCCGGAGAGAGTTTTCTTCCAACTGCCGTCGGATGAGAAAACGCCTTTCGGCATTTAGCAAACTTTATCTTAATTCTTCTGCAGCAATCGATTGGAAAAGTTGCTCCCTTTCCCTTTTTCCGTGATGATGCCGTCTCAAAGACGGAAAAACCTCTCATAGACCGCTTCAAAGAAAATTCCATCCTCTTGCGTTTCTAAACTTTTTCCGAGAACTTTTTCACCAAAGACGCAGCTCCAATATT
This sequence comes from Syritta pipiens, assembly GCA_905187475.1. Classification (NCBI taxonomy): domain Eukaryota; kingdom Metazoa; phylum Arthropoda; class Insecta; order Diptera; family Syrphidae; genus Syritta; species Syritta pipiens. The sequence goes on along the minus strand of LR994571.1, from coordinate 100,280,177 downwards.
TCCTAACAAGGGTAGGTGATAAACTGGGGGATGGGGCCAACACCACCCGAGACAACTCTGTGCCAAGTCAATATCGGGGGCGAAAAAGATTTTCCAATTATAAATCAATTTTCGATTAAAATTACTTTGCCTTCATCAGCGGGGTGGTGCTGGTGGCGTTTGCGGTTTGTGCGCATTCGGCATTGTCTCGGTGCGGAGGTTCTCGCGGCGCGAAAGTGTCGCATTGCGCGGAGTAGCGCGGCGCGGTGCCCTATCATCGCCAGCCTGGAAATCATACACAAAGCTTCGCCTCCAGAAGAAGAATGCGGCCACCACCAGCCACCCGCCGCCCTCTGAGTTTTTCCTCGCCGCAAAGGAAAAAGTTAAATTGTGCGGTAAAAGTGTTGGGGCGTCTTAAGAAATTAGTTTTCAAAGAAACTGCAGAAAACAGGGTGTGGCAAAAGAGTTTGTGGCAACACCAGGGTTGGGGGTAGGACAAAGTCGTCTCTTCTTTCATTTGAAACCGCGTTCTCAGGCTGGCCGATCTGGCCGGTTTGATTAAGCGGACCTCTAAACACGTTGATATTAAAAATCAATTAACTTCGCTGCGACATCGTGGCCCGGGACAGGACAGGTAGTGTGTCGTAAAAGCCACAACAGAACAGAAACATCAACATCAACCAGTGGGAGTCCGGCCGGCGTTGAGTTGAGCGATGGGAAATCAATGATCCCTGCGCCGCGGCCGTCTCCTGGGTCCATAAAACTCTGTTTATAATTTAATATTGCGCGCCTGATACACCGACGAGGCCCGGGAAAGTTATAAAACCGTGATGGTGAGATGACTCCGAGATGCATTCACAACCGACGACGGACGGACGGACGGATGAGGCTCGAGTGCAAGGCGATAGGGGCAAAGGCAAATGTTTCACGTTTTAATTAATAATTAAAGATACGGAGATCATGGCACAGCAATGGGAATTAAGATGGATGGGTGTAGTACTGTGACCGGATGGAATGTGCTGATGTGATGTGTATCTTTTGTGTTAATGGTTGGAACAAAAAATTAATCAGATGGGGTTCATGGCTAAATTTTATGACGTCTTCGTCTTCGGCAGTGGTGGTGGTGGTTGGGTGAGATTTTGCTGGTGGTTTTGTCGTTTGGAAGCGCAACGGAATTGGCTTTAGAGCTGATTTTCATTCGGCTAAGGGATCGGGTAGCTAATTAGGAAAAAACAAAAACGAGCTACTCAAGTGGATAATTAATGAGACAGGTGTTGTGCTACTGCCGAACGATGGTAAGTTTTCGGTTAAGTGGGATTCCAGGGCCAGTGATGAGGGACAAAAAGGAAAATCCTTCGAAACTGCAATGTTTATAATCCGTAAAAAATTGAGATTGATAGCCGGATCTTGTTTCATTGATCGTGTCGATACTTGGACTCTACGGTGAGACTCTCTCAAACGATGGCTTTTTGGAAGGGTTGTTGTCTGTTTGAAATGATTTTCTGTTAAGCAGAGAATTCGAAATGGAAATAAAACAGAAATGCCACTCTTTAGAAGCACCAAACTATGTGAGTGTGGATCTTAGGTGGGCTAAGAACATACGTAGCCGCAAAATCAGTGTATACTGAGCGCAATTAAATAGACAAGAAGGGCGATCTTATATAAATGTGTTGTCTTTAAGAGAAAAAGACTAAAAAAAAAGCCACGTGAGATTCAAGTTCTCTCTCAGGATCCGAAATCTTGTTGTCGTCTTCTTGCAATAAGCAACTGAATCAACGTAGCTCAAAAGAAAATAGTCTAGAGGCGTTCAGTCGCACGAACGAGGCGGCCAATCAACTGGCCTATTTCTTGAGATAACACGCTCATCAAACTTGCTCTTCAATAAATCGATTGTAACGTGTGTGTGTGGCTTGTGGCACGATCCTGTTTAGACCACATGTCGTCTAAGCTCAAAATCGTCCAAAACAATCGGTAATCATCTCGCGGTAACCGTGGCCATTCACAGAAGCGTACCGATTGTTATCGTCGACGAAAAAATAGGGCCCAACAACGCCGCCGGCATTCAAACCGCACCTAAAAATTTTTTTTTTGTGAATGAAATGGTAATTCATGAAGCTCATATGGATTTCCATTCGACCATTCCACCAATGTAATGTATTTTGCTTACGAACCCATTGAGCCGAAAATGAGCTTCGTCACTGAAGATGATTTTGCGATGAAATTCGTCATCCTGGCGCATCTTCTACAAAGCCCAATTTTGAAAACGTACGTCACTTCAAATGACCCACTAGCTTCAATTCCAACAGCTGGCAAACAACCGGGCCAATTGGAGAGGCATGTTGGTTGAGACCCAGGTCCACCCCGGACTGTAGCGCCACCTAAGTAAGTAGATAAGCTTCAATTCCTAAGCCAGCTTGATTTTGTATGGGTGTAGGCCAAGATCCTTAAGTAAAACACGGCCTGAGCGATGCCCAATTCTTGAGAACGCCATGGAATTGACTAATTGGGCCTGAACGGCAGAGATATTTCTAACACTTCGACCAAGCCTGATAGAATAACATTGCACAACGAAAATGTAGACTCAAATTTTTGCACTAAACTTGTTATTGGCTAAGACTAAGGCGAAAACTGAAAATCGGAGTTAATTGTCTTAAAGTTGCGGTCACAGACTCCGAATTTCGATTAAAAGTTTTTATAATTTGCTCGACATTGCTCGTTCCTGTACTTTACCACGATGAAAATGTTGAATTTACAGAATAAAATGACAATGACAGTTCGATGAATAGTCAAAAGGTGCGTTCACAAATTAAATTCAAAGTTGTCAAGTTTCTATTGGAAAACCTTTACTTTACCAGTTTTGAAAGCGAGAAACTTTTGCTCTGATCTTTTCATTTAAGTTAAATTATTTATAAGCAAAGTTTCTCAAAAATTCTCATGCAAACTCAAATCTTTTACGAAAAGAGTAGAAAATAAATTTGGCATATATTTTTTTTTTCAAAATTAGAGTGCTGAATTGCTTTTCTTGCAGTCGCAGTTTATATCAATTCTGAAGCGAAAACTAGGAACCGATTGGCTTTTGGTCTTCTAGTTTTAGGCAAAATTGAAAATTACAATTTTTGTTTTATTGCAGAAAGCATATTATTCATCTGCAGCCAAAAAAGAACACCTTTAATTGAAATTATTTTTTTTTGAAAGCTAGCTAAAAAAATTTAGAAATTATGAGCAAGAAAATAAAACAAAAGGCCTTCGGCTAATTAATTGAGATTTAAAATACCGAAATTAGACCGAACTTCGTTTAGACGCACTCCCTTGTAAAAGCCTTAACTCTCAGTCTCTGGGTAACACAAGGGGTCCACAAGGACCTAAGTGAGGCGGAACTTATACATTCTGCCAGCCCATCAACCTAACCTAACCTAACTCTCAGTCTCTGAGCCGCACGATTTGCATTCCAAAGTCATTCCAACATCAGCCTGAAAATAGCACGACGAAAAAAAGTCCCACAGGCCAAATGAAGATCTTCAATCCCATCCCCGTTTGTCCACAACCAGATTTAGTGACATTTTCTCATGCTATACGACTGTTTTAAAGTGCCACTCAAAAAGCAGTTTATAGCGTTTATTCACAGCCACACTAAAAGAAACTTCCCTCCAAAAGATCTCCTCCTAACAAGCCACAAAGATAAATCTCACCATTTCCACAGAGAGAGAGGGAGAGAACCATCTGCAAATAAATAAATTAAATAACCATTCGAAACCTGTAACGTGAAGTAGATAATCAAAAGTCCGAGTCCGGATTTAATTCCGCACAATCTTAATTGGCTGCTAATCAAGTTGTTAAAGCCGACACACACATACACATCACCCCTTTGGCCCGAATGGCAGCCTTAACAATCACTTAGCCTGTCCACAACTATCTGCATCCTTCCGTCTCTATATCCACGCCACCACTCATAAATTCGCTTATGAATGTCTCAACTGTGCCCCGGGGTCGAAACGGTGAAGATAATAATCCCATAAAAGCGTGACTCTCCAGATCCTTTCTGTGTGCTCTGCGCACCTCGCCATCAGGATACAGACAATTTCCTCGTGCAATTACAGTCGTAAGGAGCCGTTTGATTGTCGTTTGCATATGATTTCCCTCCAACCAACCGAATGGCCACCAATTATAGTCCGGCCAGTGTCCGTCGTCGTCGTCACTCATAAAAAATGAATTTTTTCGTAATTATTTTCATCGTTTTCGTAATAAAAAATAATTTTTATTGTTTTTTATTGAGCATACGAGGGGGCAATTATAATTGCCACAGTGGCGGTTCGGCGGGATCCAGCGCTGGTGTGGTTTTTGTGGAATAGCGGTGATGTGTGGTTTTGGGGGCCGGGGTAATAGGTATGCGCTTTGCTAATGGCGTTTCTTTGAGTGAATTTAATGAGTTCACGTTTTGGGGTTTTTTTTTTTGTTTTTCTTTCGGCCAAGTGTTGGTATAAAATTTCTCCGTTTTTATTTGAAGTTGGCGTTAATGGAATTTCCATTACTACTGTACTCGAGGGGTTTTGGGTGGGCTTCAAGGCTTCAAGGAGAATATGTTTTTATTCGCAGGAACGTGTGGGTAAGGAGGTGCTGGAATTTGGGTTAAAACGAACTACTTTATGTTAAAAGGTTGCCTCGAGAGTCAAGTTTTGACTTAGAATGGGCACACAACTTGGTTTCGTTTTGTACACTTTTGACTTCTGGCTTTTTTCTATTTCTTTGGAGTCCTAGACCTCCCTTGACCTTGTTGTAGGAAGATCCTCGCTCTACTCGACATAGGAATTGGTGTTCCTGATTTCTATTTCCTTTTCACTTGATTGCCACACAAGGTCAAATGAATCAGGGTTAGCCTTCAAGTCGCCAAGTGGCAGTTTCTCAACGACATATCGAACGACAGACTTCAAAGGTAACCTCAGTGCTAAAAATTCACTAAACCTTGAAGTCTTCGTAGGTAAACAGACAAGTTTTGCTGATTTCTGAGTCAAACTACTTCTCTCACCCCCAAAAGAAACGAATTTGACTGTATGGGAGACAAACAATATCCCAGACGACGGCAGTCAAGAAAAAAAATCTCAAACGAAAACAAACCCATCGATTTCCGTCGGCGTCGCCGCAACTTCCCGACCGACACCGGAGGGATTTCAAAAACCTTGTGCTCATTTCGCTGTCAATTTCATATCGAACCACACACACAAACACTCGCCAAGTCACCGCGAAAGTAAACAATCGCACATTTCCCTTGTGCTTCAAGTTTTTGTCTCCTGTCAACCGGAAGAAGAAGGATATGTTAGAATAACACGGTTTTCATTTTATAAAAAAAACCGCCCCCTTAACGCTGCATCAAAGGATGACGAATGTGTAGAAGAACTATCTTCTCCTCTCCTGTAATCCGTCATACATATGTACCACGCCTTCGTAAAGTTTATTTTGTCAATCACTCGCGGAGTCCTCATCCCCCGAATTCGAGAGTGCAACCCTTTAACTCCGGTGTGAGTCAGAGCACTATCATCCGTCCCATACAGTAAATTAATCAATTTAATCAGTTTAATGCGAAAAAAACGTTGAATGGCATAAAAAATATGTTCGAAGCCGAAACATTTCATTTCATTTGGCAAAGCTGAGTGGAACTGGAACGAGTTAAGGATGGACCCGCATATGCCCGAGCATATTTCTCTTCTTTTTTTTTTTTGTTGTTGATATAAAATTATTCAGAGACTGCAGACAAAGTAAGTGAATTACTTTTTTTTTTTTCTGTTGTGTTGTTGTTGTTGTCTGTCCCATATCTGGGGATGTGAGGATGTGTGCGATTAATAAAATAAAATTGACTGAGAGAGAAAGAGGGAGAGATGGCGGATGCTGCAGATCTGAACAACCCTTTACCATGAAGGTTTTTTTTTGGAGTGAGGTGGGATGAGGGTTGGTTGATTGATTTTATCTGATTTGAGTTGATTTACAAAGTTGAATCATTAAAAAACAAATAAAACATGTTGAATCAGCTGTAATAAGCGAATGGGTGGAGTGAGTGTGAAGAGGATTGTCGTTTGCATAAAAATGTCCGGCGAAAGTGGATTATTGAGCGAAAATATTTCCTTTTTTTGGCTTTGGGTGCGGAGGTTTATGACACGTATGAGGTGGTTGATTGAAAAAGTAAAGCTTGAACTGACTTAGGTACCATCCTTGTAGAGTCCATTCATAGAACGAAAAACATAAGTCGATGATGATCTTTTTTACTGGAAAAGCTGCTGAATTTAAGGATGATTTAGTAGAGACTCAAACTATCCACAAAATTCAATCTTGCCAATTTTGATTACATTTGGTATAAAAATGCAATTTTTTGACAACAGCTGATCTAATTTTTAGTTACGGTCTAAAATAGGCGGCGATTTCGGAAAGCACCGTCTCGTATTTTATGCTCTCGTTTAAAAAAGAGCAAGGAAATAACTAATATATAAATAAAAATAAATATTTGGCGTAACAGCCCATACAGGGCCTGAGCCTAGCTTGTTTTCGCCTCCACTATGTTGTGCGCGATATATTTCGACACATGTGAAGGGGACCTACTGTTTAATGCCGGTTCCGAACGGCGAATTGCGAAATAACTACTGCTTTTGTAATATTTTGTATTTTAAATGTACGAGGTCTGTTCAAAAAATAATGTGAATTTTCGTTTTTCTCAAAAAATATTTATTTATTCATGAATTTCTATTTTGTCTCCCTCAAAGTAGTCTCCCTCAGATACACTTGACCCAGCGTTTTTTCCAATCCTCGAAGCAGTTCTGATATGCACTTTTTGGTATGCCTTTGAGCTCTCTCAGCGATTCGGTTTGTATCTCCTCAATTGTCGCAAAACGCCATACTTTCATGAGTCTCTCTAATCTTGGGAACAGGAAAAAGTCACACTGGCCAAATCTGGGGAATACGGTTTTGTTTTTGGCCAAAAAATTAGGAACAAGAAACAGTTTTTTTGGTCAAAATTCAGCAATTTTGGAACAAACTTCGCTGCCACATGCTTCATGCCCAAAATTTTCAAAAAAATTTCATGGCATGAGCCAACCGATATGTCGACATCTTCAGCAACTTCTCTAACAGTGATTCCACGATTCTCAATCACAAGTATCTTCACTTTCTTAACATTTTCATCGGTTGTTTATCGGTTGAAGATGTGAATTACGACGGTCGCCCTGGACGCCACAGCACGCCCAGGATGCGCATCGTCATTCACATCTTCTCGACCTTCTTTGAAAAGCTTGTCCCACTTGTAAACATTTTTTTGGGTACACTCACCGTATGCCACAGTCAACATTTCAAGTGTTTCTTTAGCACTTAATTCCATTTTTCACACAAAGTTGAATGCAAATTCTTTGATCCATTTTTTTCTACAGCAGGAAATCGCTGAACACGCAAAACAGGTCTAACTTTTATGCCTCTCAGAAACAAAATAAATATGCTAAATAGCTGAAACTGTAAACATATGTTCGAGACGAGTGTATCAATTTAACAAAATAAAGACAAAGAAAACAATAAAAAATCAATAATCTAATGTACGCAGATTATTTATTATTTTTTTTTTTCATATAACACTTTATAATTATAAACGTCTATAGGGCCACATGCAGTCGTTGAAAAAGACGGACTACTTTCTGGTGGTGTCTGATTGTGCTGCTGTGAACGTCCCCAAATCGCCATTTATGAGTCTTTTTCTATACCAATCGATTTTATTTCGCATCAGTCTTCTTTTGGATAGATTGGGGTCCAAGAAAAATCACTCATATTTAATATTTTTTATGGAATAGCAATCGTCTAAGCATTGAAGCCATGATACCATCAGATCTCAGGGCGAAATTCACGTTGCGTGCTTATAAATAAGTCCACATTTTGACAATTTTTTTTTATAATTTTGGCACATTTGAGTGTAAAATAATGTATTTCAATAATACAGAAAAATTCGAAAATGGATACATACCCGACAGTCGAAAACCGAATGGTTTTATGTCTTTTTAAAAGTGCCAACCACATCCTTATACACAAAGGCATTTGCCTCGCACTAATAGTAATTTTCAACTTTCTTTAAAACGTGGTTGTCCCGTTTTAGTTTTCTTTAAGACTAGAAGATATAAAATCGCCGACTATGTATCAATTTTTTCACTGTACTGCATATAAGGTTGTCAAATATCTCCCTTCCGCCTTTTTGTCTTTTGAATTTTCCGGCTATGTACAAAGCGCTACAAAGCTCGTATCTATCTCGTTTCGTATCTGGCAATACTATACATAATTTGAAAGGTCTTGATATAACCTATAAACGACGCTATGCATGATTAGTTTGCATATTGCGTTCAACAGTTATAGACGTTTAAACATGGAGTTCACTAACGCCGAAATTTGCGCTATTTTAAAGTTTTCCTTCGTTAAAGGCAAATCCTTTAGAGAAACGTTCCGTTAGATTAATGGTGTTTTGGGGGATGGTACTCTATCACTTCGAACCGCGGAGGAATAGTATCGACTTCGATTCAGAGCCGGTGAAAACGACACCATGGAGGCCGACACCAGCCGGCGGAAGACCTGTGACGACGAATACCGATCGAATGATGGAAAACATCGAGTTAGACCGGCATGTGGCATCTCGTGACATCGCCCAGGAGATGGGAGTTAGTCACCAAACCATTTAAAACATCTGCAGAAGGCTGGATACAAAAAAAGCTTGATGTTTGGATGCCGCATGATTTGACGCAAAAAAAACCTTCTGGACCGAATCAACGCCTGCGATATGCTGCTGAAATGGAACGAACTCGACCCATTCTTGAAGCGGATGGTGTCTGGCGACGAAAAATGGATCACATCCGACAATATCAAGCGAAAACGGTCGTTGTCGAAGGCCGGTGAATCGTCCCAAACAGTGGCCAAGCCCGGCCAAGTGGCGGCCAGTAAGGTTTTGCTGTGTGTTTGGTGGGATTGGAAGGGAATCATCCACTATGAGCTGCTCCCATATGGCCAGACGCTCAATTCTACCATCTACTGCGAACAACTGGACCGCTTGAAGCAGGCGATCGACCAGAAGCGTCCAGAATTGGCCAACAGGAAGGGTGTAGGACAACGCCAGACAACACACTTCGTTGATGACTCGTCAGAAGCTGCGGGAGCTCGGATGGGAGGTTTTATCGCATCCACCATATAGCCCGGACATAGCGCCAAGTGATTACTACCTGTTCCTGTCCATGGCGAACGCCCTTGGTGGTGTGAAGTTGAACTCAAAAGAGGCTTGTGAAAAGTGGCTGTCCGAGTTCTTCGCAAATAAGGAGGGGGGCTTCTACGAAGGGGGTATTATGAAATTGCCGTCTAGATGGAAGCAGATTATCGAACAAAACGGCGCATATTTGAACTAAATCCGATCACTGTAACACTTTTTATGAAGCATTGAATGAAGAGCAAAAAAGCGGACAACCTTATATCTGTAAGCACGATAGTAAGAAGCTGCCATTTTTTTTTAAAATATGATAATGTTGGCTCTAAGAAGTACTGAGAAAAACCAAAAAACGAAAACGGTTTCATCAAGGTTTTTATGTTTAAGTGCTCATCTCAATTTTGAGTTAAGTCGGCATAAGCTTATCAGTCTTATTACCACTGAAATATCTTGATAAATAGATGCCAGTTAACTTTGATAGCTGCTGGGAGTTAGAAAAACTTTCGTTGCTACTTGTTAAGCCTTTACGAAAAGTCTGAAAATGCCATTGTGACAGCGAAGTTTTCAATTCTGAGTAGGGCTTGCTAACACCAAGTGGCCAAGTTATGACTTTTACTGCACTTACTTACGAGATGTGCTGCATTTACTCAAAATTTCGTCACCCTGAGACAAATCAATCGTCTAAGCGAATATTCTTCATCTTAAGCCGCTCCTTAGTTATTATCCACTTATCAACTCTTTTCAAAATACCTCCACCAACAGCCGCCTCTGCTCAGCGGCTTTATTAAAACTCCACTTAGCATCGCCGAAATACCAGACCATTTAGTTCCCCTTAAGTATCTGCCACCAGGAATCTCAAACGGTCAAGCATTGCGAAAAAAAAGGACCTGCACCCAAAGCAAAAACCGTCGCCATCAGGACCACATAGCATACGCTGACAGTCTTCCTAGCTCCCGAGCCATTCCTCTTCCTCTCGCCCACAGGCCCAAAGGCATTTTGACGAATTTATTATGGAGATGAATGGCGCCCACCAAATGCGACTGAGACTCCATCAAAAATGATCCCCGAACCGAATCCGCTCTGGCATTTCAATGGCAGTTCCGTGTCCACGTTGATTGATAATAAGTTATGCCGGTTTTTGTCGTGCTCCCATCATCATCACAATTTAATATGATGGCCCCCTTGGATGAGCTTGGACGTCTCTCCTCTCGGCTCACTTGCAAGGAAACAAAAAAAAAAAAGACAACCTTTTTGGGGAATTCTCGAAATTCCATACGGCTCCATCCCGGTCACATGGTCCCGTCTCATTCAGAATCCCTGCCATTCCGGTGATATTAGCCGAAATTTTAATTACCAAACGAACACGATTAACTAGAAAAGCGCTGCGCCCTCCTGTGCTGTCCAGAGTCCTGCGAAGTCCACGTCATTGTTGTCCAGGAAGGCGGTTGACATTTTTGCCTGCCTCAGCATGATGGCGACGTCATCATCATCATCGTCGACGTTCTGGCATTCACGACGTTGGGGGGAAGCAAAAACAAAAAAAAAACATGAGCGCGAGTTAATTGATTGATTTATTTCTGAGAAGATACTTTTTGTGGAGCAATATTTTTGTCCAAAAAAGGGGGACGCCAGGCTGCGACGTCCGACGAACTGGAAAGGATTTCAGTCGCATAATTTCTCGTATTAGAATTGGCCACGGGAATATATTTCGATTCTTGGTGGTCAGATTGGCATGAGGTGGAAGCCCGGTGGGTTTTGGGGAAATACTTGTGGTTATGATTTTATGATATTTTGGGAGGCTTTTGACAGACAGGCGTCAGTCAGGTGGACGGGTAATGGAGAAGATGGAAAAAAAATGCTAGCGCCACGACAAATTGTGCAGCAGAGGTATGCCGAATGATTTAAGCGGCGGAATACGATGTGGGGGGAATTTAGTTTGTGGACGAACACGTGGTTTTTATTTGCGAGAAGGGCGATCATGGTAGTTAACTAATCTAATCTCAATTGAAGCCGTATTTTCAATTTTTCATTTAAGTTATTTGTTCTATTTTAAGCAAATTCGGACACCTGTACCGATTTCCAACCTTTGTATTTTGCTATAGGCTCTGAGAGAGACAGCTGAAAGTCAAAAGCTCGTGTGTTTTGGACAAATTATGTACTTCGAACAGGCCGAAGGCCTTTGTTGCTCTGGCTACATTTTTTCTAGCTATCAATTTTTATATTTTCAGCTAGTTTCAAATAAATAAATAAATAAACATTGTGAGCTTGCCACGGAACCTTTTACAAACTGAAAAATCACATTATTTTCTACAAAAATGTATGCTTATTAACTGTTTTGAAGTAAATCTTAAGTGTTTGACAAATGTTTGACATTTGTAGTTTAATTGAAGATTTCGAGCGCAACATCTTTTCACTTAAAGTGAAACTCAGACACACTTAACATGTTGAGGGAGAACAAGAGTTTTTGTTTTCCTGTTATAGCTGGTTGAAATAAGATAGAAATTGTAAGTATTCACACATCACAAGATAAAACTATGTCTAAAACTATGTCTAAGCTTAGGGGGAAAATGCAAAAGCCGTTGGCAGGGACTCCAAGCCTGCTGGCATGTCTGCCGATGGTGCAGTGTCCCGTAATGACACCTTTAATGACTGTAGCTGTTTTAAAGAGAAGCAAAATTGTGAAAAATAATCGAATTTCGCCCTGTGATGTGCTGTGGTTAATATCAGACATTGAAAACACAAGAAAAGTATAGGGTTTTCCATTAAGAGGTGTTATTTTGAATATACCGCTTTTTCGATAGATCTTACTTTTGAGGCAGTAATTTTTGACATTTAACAAGTAGAAATTACGCCATTAACAAAAATGGAACCATACACGCTTCAATAACACACTGAAATCATTTAAATTCATTATAAACATGGGGAAAACTTCGCAGAGACGGTTCGTAAAACTAAGACATTTGTGGGTCATCGACCGCAATACAGAAATTGGTGGGAAATTTTGAACTGTTCGACAAGTCAGTGATGTGAATAATAAAACCCATGCACGTCGCTCAAGAAGCGCAGAACAACTGAGAATATTGCTGCTGTAGCCCAAAGTGTTAAAGAATACCCAGATTTGTCCATTCCTCGTCGTTCTTTGGCATTCCACAAGCGTCATTATACCGTATTTTGCATAAAGACTTGGTTCTTAAGGCTTATAAAGTTCAATTAACACAAGAACTCAAGCCGGTCGATTATCAACAACGACATGTCCTTGCTGATTGGGTCTTTGAAATCCATGAAAATGATTCGAAATTTCATCGAAAAATCATCTTGAGTGATGAGGCCCATTTCCACCTCGGTGGCTACGTCAATAAGCAAAATTGTCGCATCTGGGGCTCGGAAAAGCCAAGATTTATTGTTGAAAAGCCTCTCCATCCCCAACGTATGACTGCTTGGTGCGGTTTATGGTCTGGCGGGGTCATTGGACCTTACTTTTTCAAAAATGAGGTTGGAGCAACAGTTACGGCGAATGGATTGCGCTATCGAGAGATGATTGAAGATTTTTTATACCCGGAATCAGATGGTATTGATCTGGACAACGTTTGCTTTCAACAAGACTGCGCTACGTGCCACACAAGCTACGAATGGGAAAAGTTTCCCCACCGTGTTATCTCTCGAAGGGATGATCACAATTGGCCACCGAGATCATGTGATTTAACACCTTGCGACTTCTTCCTTTCGGGCTACGTGAAAGAAAGGGTCTAGACCGACAGACTATCGTCGATTCCGGACCTTAAAGATGGTATTCGTGAAGCTATTGAGAGCATACAGCAACCACCTTGCGATTTGGTAATGAAAAATTTCATGAAAAGGATACGGTCCTGTAAGTGTAACCGAGGCGGCCATGAGACTGATACTGTTTTTTATTATTAATGGCATACCTTCCTCTTTACACTGAAATTAACATCCGATCATTTATCTCAAAAAATGGCATTTTTCTTTGAATATCAAAATAACACCTCTTATTAGAAAGCCCTGTGTTTGCAGCTGTCAAAGATACGAATGACATCTAGTTGTTCAAATATTCAGCCATTTCAACAGCCTGCTTAAATAAATAAAAAAATTGTTGAAAATTGAAATGTGCTATGTGCGTTAACATTAGATGTCCATCAATATTGTTATCATTATCTTTAAATCTCTCTCTCATCTCTAACCTTTGTTTCATAAGCTGTCAAACTGGAATTCCTTAAGTACTCTAATAAAGAAGTCACTCTTGTTGTAACTCCCACTATATTCAAGTCGTTTCTCTTGGCTCTTTTTTTCACTGAAAGTTTCATACAATTAATCTGCGTAACAGCCTATACAGGGCCAGAGCATAGCATTGCGCTTACAGAAGTCACTAAAAAATGTTATGGAAATTTCGGCTCATGTAAAACATGAATTATGCCATGGGGTCGATTGGCTTCATACGATGCCAGCCAATAATGAGACAAGATTTTTTCAGAGACAGATTTTTGTTTGTCTCTTTCTCGAAACTCTTAAAAGTTATACAAAAAAGGCTGTTTGGAAGCTTATACAATTAACTTACTTAAAAAACAAAAAAATAATAGAAATTCATCAACATAAAAACCGAAAAGTAGTTCAAAACTCAACAAAAGTTTATGTTTCAGATTTTTGCTTGTCCCATTATCAGTTTTTGCTACTGAGTGGCCAAGTTGAAGATCAAGTTCACATTTCTATTTAAGATAACGTGATATAGGCTCGATGATTTAAATAAGTCTGCTCTAGATTGCATTGAAACGGTTTTTAACTTTTTTTTTAAAAACCTAAAATATCTTAGACCCAAATAACGCTAATTCCGAATGTCGTTCAAACGAAAAAAAAAAGAAAAGATGTCCACCCAACCCAATCACAAATATCTTCTCAAATTACAGGACATCGAAATTGTAGTCCTCCTCAATTGAACCGCAAATGATTCACTGGCGCTCATGGAAAATAACTTTCCACTTTCTGACTTCTTCACGTACCAAGAAAAAAAAGTCAAAAAGGTTAACGAACCGAACGCAATCGTCCCTTTTCTTTCCTTTTTTCCTCAAGACTCGAGGCTCGAGATCGAAGAAAATATCCTCAACATCCAAGGGTGCGTGCAAAAATCAAATATTTATTCATTCCTCTGTCAAGAAAAAATAAAACGAAGATTCTCAAAAAAACCACCAAGTCCCAACCACTGTTGTGGTTTCCCTTCAACGCACCAACAACCAACACCCAAAAATACGAAAAAAAAAAAAATCAAATTTCCGTTTAATTAAGTGCGTCCACTACCGCAGCAGGATACCAAGTCTATGGCACTCCCCAAGTAAATACCCGGGGATGAGTTTACGTTTCAAGTAAATTAAGCGAAATCAAGTGTCCTTACGCAATTACCGAACGGGAATTGTTGGAAAATTCATTCATTCGTTTTTTTTTTTTGCTTTTTTTATTTCATAAAAGTATTCAAGGACATGTAACCACTCGAGGTATGGACGGACGAGCGAGTGCACTTATTTCGCAGGCGGGTGTTCTGCTGGCGGCGGCGGCGCGGTCTACCAACTCGTGTGTGTATTTTTGAGTACCAAAACTCTCGAAAATGAAATCGGTTTGAATTTATTTTATTTACAAAAAAAAAAAATTCGCACGCACACACGCTGTTTTCACGCCATGTCGAAGCGCGGTGGGACATTGCCAGGAGTGGAGGCTGAAGTGCGATATTCAATGGAAGTGATGTGGTCGCCAAGAAGGAAGGAGGTAATAATGCGTAAGGGCCTCTTGAGTGGATTGTGTGCGTTCGTCGAGTGGTACAGGGATGGGGCGGTGCAATTGACGAAACTTCAATTAGTGTGCGAAATTCGTGTGAGCAACTGTGGATGAGTATTCAAATGTCCGGTTTGATTAGGAGAGAAGGAACAATGACAAGTTCAGGAATTACATTACAAAAAATATTCAAAATTTAGTTGGACCACGTTGCAGTGGCTAGGATAACTTTAATTTGAAGCATTCACTGCGTTCGCTCAAAATCGAGCTCTCTAGAATGTAAGACTTGTGTTAAACGCAATCGGATACGAAAAACGAAATTTTTTTGAAAATTTGAGACAAAAAAAAATCATAAAAGAAAATTAGGTCGGTATACGATTTTAGGCAAAAAAAAATGGAGAAATTGATTTGCAACGCTCACAACTTACGGCAATAGTAATCACACCTCTTCTCTGGCTTATAGTGTCAAATAAGGTACTCCTAGAATTAGATAGGAAAACGATTAAAGTGGTTGCGTATGTGACCATACCACCAGTGGTATCACTGGTGTCGGGCAAGTTTCTCATCGTGATCAGGAAGATCATGAAGTTTGCTTTGAAGAAGGTTAATATCTGGCCTTCAAGCAGGGGCCTACGCAAGATGGAAATGATGTAGTTTACCAGGAAATACAAAATACCCACTTTTAATCTCCCATCCTAAACGTACACAGCCATGGTTCATCCTATCCTTACTAAGCATCAGTTGTTTGGTGACCTGCCCTTAAGAAATAATATAACATTGAAAGGCTCAACAAGATGCAAAGAATGGGAATGTCAAGGTACAACAGGCGTGTTAAGGATAATCCATTCAAACGCTCTGACGGTCATGCTCCATCTGCTACCTACTGACCTTTACATTCAAAGTACAGCGAAGCATAGTGCGATCAGATTGTGAGAGCTTCGCACCTGGGCAGCGAGACTTTTTGGCAACAGTTGCATCCTAGATTCGATACCTAGAAAGCTCATAGGGCTTCGAACAGACTACATTCCACTTTAAATAGACTTTTCGAAAAATGCTGAAGTACTCTTACCTACTAGAGCAGACTGGGATAGCAAACATATAGGCCTCATCCCGGATATGAGTATACAGTGAGTGTACAAAGACAGAATGTGGAGTGGGCGCTGGAATTTACCCACTTTCTGACTTTCAAATCACGCCAGCATTTTCCAAGCGAAAATCCTTGCCATTAAGCAGCCAATACACGATACAATTCGGTTGTAAACTGAGTTGATAGTTGGCCACACGCTACATCAATTGAATTGAAATACTGCTTTCACTGTCAAAAATTTTATTATTATTTTTTTTTTTTGAAAATATTAGGTTGTCAAATATCTCCCTTCCGCCTTTTTGTCTTTTGAATTTTCCGGCTATGTACAAAGCGCTACGAGCTCGTATCCAAACTAATCATGCATAGCGTCGTTTTGTAGGTTATGTCAAGACCTTTCAAATGCTGTATTGCCAGATACGAGCAATACATCATTCCGGCTTTGTACATAGCCGGAAAATTAAAAAGACAAAAAGGCGGAAGGGAGATATTTGACAACCTAATAAATTTTTAAGAATAATTTTTCACTTTAACTCCGAATAAAAAAAAAAAACACAACCAACTCGTTTGCAAAAGATTTCACAATGAATATCTACAGCAATTTCTTAAATTCGACAGCTTGTCCATGAACTTGCCCACAGAAAAGTTAAAAGGCTTGCCAGTGAACTTCGAAAAATCAAAATCTTTTGATTTTCCATCAACCAACTCGCAAACTGTCAAATCGATCAATTGAGAAAGCCACACACGGGTTGACGATTGAATTGAATCGTATATGGGCTGCTTTGGAGAGGCGTGTCGTCTACTTAAACCTTATCCTAATGCAACGCCATTGCCAAAAACAGCATTGCAAAGAAGGCCTCAAACTCAACCCCACAGCCTCAAATTAGTCCAGGTACGCCGAGCTTGCCGATGTCAACGAAAAGTTCAAGGTTATCATAGTATGTCCTAGAACCCAGGACATACTTTCAATCAAGGACAATTACGCGTCAACTTTGGAGGTACACATTACACTTGGGCTAGTAAAAGCACGCACTATATATCAGGTTACCAACTTTGCAATAGGAGGACTACTACTAACAACCCTCTAATTATAACTCGCACAGATATTGCTAAAAGAATAGCGATTATTACCTGAAACCTATCAAGCGCTGAATAGGAGCAGAGGAAGTGCGTCAATGATTCAGCTTCAGCTGACCAACTTTAGCAGTGTGCATGATACCATGAAGCTAGTCTCGAGATTCCTCATAACCCACTCTGCTAAAGTTGTAATTGCTCAGCTGAAGCTGAATCATTGACGCACTTCCTTTACTCCCATTCAGCGCTTGATAGGGCACCACAACGGAGAGATTCAAGAAAAGTGAGCCCTATCCTTCAGAAAGCAGCACCGCTTTTATTTCAACCGCAACTACATTTCAAACTTCTCAACATCAACATTGTGTAGCTTGCTGCTTTCACTGAAATGAATTAAATTACTTGAAAGAAATAGAAATTGATGTCATTTTTACTTTGAAATCAGACCGGGGAACTCTTACGAAAAAACGTTATTGTTCAAATTTTCTCATTCTTGGCTACCAATTTATCTATTCGTACTTGTAAAATGTCATAAGTTAGAGTGAAATTCAAATCATCGTGAATGAATTTCTTGAATTTCTAAAAAGAAACTTGTAATTTGGCCACTCTGCGTACATTCTACAACCCTTCAAACATAAACTGTGAAAAATTATGGGGGTGTTCAGTTTTTTTCCGATGTGATTACGAAGATTAATTATTGACTAATGACAATGCTTTCTTTATTATAGAATAATAAACCAAAAGTTGTCCTCGAACGATTAGGAGTATGAAACAAAATTGAAGACACTCAACAGTCCAAGTGCGAACGCTGTCACCTCTTTCCACTTCAAATAATTTGGAAACAATTAAAAACTAACGACATCAAGACCACTTACTATCCCATTACCACGTTAATCTACACCATTTCATCGAGAATTTATTGCTCGCCCTGCCTAAATACCCCCAAATTTAAAGGAAAAACATCACTCTCCATCCACGATCGTTGCGTAATTAAGGGATCGTCCTCACCCGTCCTCAGCTATTTTTGAAAAGAGTGAAAGCATTTCCACGAAAATGTGTTAAATCTCCACCGGACTAACATCCCCCGCCCTCCATCTCTATTTTGGTTTATCACCACCCGTTTATTGAATTCCATTAGTAGAGAAATACATTTTCACCCTTTCATCGGATCAGCGACCAACCAACCAACCAACCAACCGATCAACCGAAGATCAGTGATCATCATAAAACAATTTTATTTTATTATCGAAATATTTTGAATGGATCGAACATTAACCGCTCCGACCAATAACCACTTTTGGTCATAAACAGAATTCACAGGGCCACACGATCAGAGCGAACGCGAGCGAGGATCGCTTCATGCACGCACCCAATTTGGCCCCGCACTGCGGCCGCCACCGTCCAGCCGTTGGTTGGCTTGGTTAATCTTTACGACTTCATTGGAAAACCACAACGATCGGAGATTTATTAGAAATGAAATTCAATATTTCCATGCGATCCAGCGTGCGATCGCTCTATGATCGTGGCAGTTCATCCAGAACGAGGATGACGATGGAGATGATGATCGTCGAGTCGCTGTCGGACGCATCGCGCAGGTGGACGGACATGGCGATGACTTAAAATGTCATCGTGTGCATTGTGTCGCGATCCAGTATTTTATAGGTCGTATCTACGTGTTTAATTTGGACGCGCTCGTCGTCGGCTTCGGGATGTGGGATTTGTGCTACCAGTTGATGTGGTGATGTGTTTTCTTTGTGTTCGGCTGTAAAATGCAATTCTCGGGAAAACTCGTTTTTGTTTTTTGGTCTGAATGCGTCTGAGCGTGTGCTTTGCTTTTCTAGCTCCGCGCGTATTTGTTTTGGGGTCTTTGTGAAAATACGCAAATGAAAATTCGTTTCCTTTGATTGGATCGCATGCATCGCTGGGAGACGAGCAAACGTTGTGTGCAGTCGTCTCTCGGCTCTGATGTACGAGTATCTAAACCGAATGATAGTGGTGCATCGTTGATTTTATGATTACAATGGGTCAGCAAATTGGTAGCAGCGATACATTATGGCCGATGGGTGTGCGGGTGGGTGGTGGGTGTTTCCACTGACGATTTATTGATACGTGGGGCTGGTGGGTGTTTATGTGTGTACGTCGGGTTCAAAGTGCATTCGCTAACAATTATGTATGACTTTGTAAATTGGCACTGAGTGGTCCATTGTTGGTTCAAGTGCAGGGAGACACGCAAAACATTTTTTTTTAATTTTGAACTTTTGACACAGTTTATGGGAAAATGGAGCAATTAAAGTTCTTGGTTTTACCCTCATTTATTTTTTAAACAAAATAAAAAGAACATGTTTTTGCAACTAGTCATCCCTTTGGCCTCGTAGGTATATTCGTAAAAGATCTTGAAATGAATAAAATGAATAAATGAAAAATAAAAAAGCGAATTGTCTAAGATATAAATAGATGTTTAAGGTAAAATAATATTCTTGACGATGAGATTGACGTTGATGCCATTGTCCCCATTGGGAACGGGTTATTTTTATAAAGGGTGATTTTTTAAAAGCTATAGGAAACCTTTTTTAAAAAAAAAAACACATAAAATTCAGAAAAATGCATGAAATCTTTATTTGAATCGATAGTACGGTCCATATAATTTAATGTTTGAAGATTATTTCATGCAAATGTTGACCTTGACTGCGCCTCAAATGCATCCATCCATCAGCTTAGTCCAATTTTGGCATACTCTTTCCAACATTTCGGCCGGTATCTCACGAATAAATGCTTCAATGTTGTCTTCCAATGCGTCAATTGAAGCGGGCTTGTCTGTATAGACATGAGCTTTAACATAGCCCCACAAAAAATAGTCTAAAGGCGTAAAATCGCACGATCTAGGCGGCCAATTGACCGAACGTCAAATAAAATGTTCACCGAAATCGCCTCTCAATAAGTCCATTGTTGCGCGTGCTGTGTGGCATGTGGCACCGTCTTGTTGAAGCTCTTGCATTTTGGGCAAAAGAAAGTTGGATATCATCTCACGGTAGCGCTCACCATTCACAGTTACGTTACGATTCGCATCATCTTTGAAGAAGTACGGTCCAATGATGCCACCAGCCCATAAACCGCACCAAACTGTGACTTTTTCTGGATGCATTGGTAGCTCTTGTAATGCTTCTGGCTGATATTCACTCCAAAATCGACAATTCTGCTTATTTACATACCCACTGAGCCAAAAATGAGCTTCGTCGCTGAACACTTTCTCAACTTTCTGAACTTTCTTAACAGAGCAAATTATTTGCAAGCGTTGTTCGTTTGTAAGACGATTCATGGTTAAATTATTGACCAAACAGAAGATGTTTGACAGTGAAACAAAACACGAAACGTGCGTCAGCTGTTTAAACCAGTGTTGCCAAAAAGATAATAGCTAAAAAATCACCCTTTACATGCACTTTTTTGTTATGCTGTCTAAAGACGTCTGACGTACACGTCCAATGGCAAATTGGAAATGAAAAGTGTTGTGTAGTTCTTGTCAATATGTCGAAATTTATTATGAACAAAGGATATTCCCTGACAGCACTAGTTATTTGTTTTTATTTAAAAGAAATTTTTGTTAAATCATGCTGATAACTTGTAAAACTTTTAGTGAACACCACAAAACGTGTGTGAATGTGTTTCTAGTGTTTGAAAATTAATGACTTCGATGTTGCAGAAAATAAGCGTGGTAAACCACAAAAAAAATACAAAGACTTGGATGTAGTCTATTATAAGCTCGTAAAACCAGGGCAAATAGTTGATAACCAATTCGATCCTTGAAAAAATGCCACCATATTAAAAAAGACTATACAGGCATTATGACAATGTTCCACTGCATACGGAACACATGATTGCAAACTCGTTGAAATCACTCAACAAATTTATCAAAGTTTTGTCTTGGCTCCACTTGTTTAAATGAATGCTTCATACACTTCCTTTCGTTCGCATGAAAATAACGTCAGAGTCAAATGAAATTATAGACCCATATTTCGAAGATTCAAAAATTCAGAAAATACTTTCTGGGGCATGAATTCGATAGAACTCTTTCTAGTTTAGAAAAGGTTCATTTATTCTCCAACAATGGCAAAAAGAACTATCACAATAGACCTAATTAGAAAATATTAACAGAAAGTTTAAAAGGAATACTTAATTTTTCTAGACTTAAAAAAACAGAATGTACACTTTAATAAAATAATAAGAAATTAAAAATTTAAAATTATCACTAAGCTTGTTATATTTTTGTGTTTAAAATAACTTTTTTAGTTAAGCTTACAGCAAAAGTAGTCTACGAACGGCTACTTTTTTGGACACGTAGTCAAATAAATGATCATCTACTCTAGACAGGTTGTAATCTGATTGATAATTTGTTGGAATATTCTAATAGACAGGTCTGCAAATGGAAGGTTACAAGAAAGTCGTCGTTGTCGTTTATTTTAGTGAAGGAAAAGTATACAATTCTTGTTAGGTTGACTAAAAAGTTTGTAGAATCAATGCAAGGTTATTTTAAATACAAAAAAGAAAACAGTGGAATAGTTTTGAGTTTTTGGTTTCGTTTTAAAGGAATAACGAAAAAAAAATTTAATTTTGACGTAATTTTGACTATATTTCTGTTAAAGTTTCGTTGTTGAATCTATTGTTATAATTCCTAATTCCCTACGACCAGGTTTAGGAGAGTAAAAAAGTCCTTGCAAACCCGAAAAGAGTTCTAAAACTGAAGAACTAGAACTCATTTTATAAAACTCTTAGTGTTCAAAATATGAGTGTACACATTATTTTGATTTTGATTGTAGCTCGTATTCGAAGCAAAATAGAGAGATCTTTGATGACGTATTTTTCACAATAAGACCGAAAAGGAAGGAAAAAAAAGTAGATAGTTATTGTTTGAATAAGGCAATTTTTATCATTTCTCTGAATGATTGATACTTCTTTAGGCAAAGCATCAAAGCATCATTAGGGTTTCGTTTGAAAGTAAAAGCCAAACCATTATAGAAGCATTTTGTTATCCGACTGTCATTTGCGACAAAACTGCAATAACTGTTGCGAAAAAGCGACTTAAAATCAGAAAAAAAATTTAAAAAGCCTTAAGGTAATCTTTCATTCAAAATTATTTGAACCACTTTGGCGTTGGCAGTTTTCGAGCTCTTGGCCAAGAAAAGGTAAAACGAAAACTTGCGAATTATTAAAATCTCTCTCACACAGCTCTTTAGATCTTCGGTTTAGATTTTGGGTTTTCTTTTCGAAATTCATTATTAGTGGCGTAACAGCCCACGAAGGGCAAGAGCCTGGTTTATCGCGCCTCTGTGTAGTGCGCGTTATAATTTGACACATGTGAAGGGGACCAATATTTTTATTTGGTTTATTGCCGCTTCCGAACGGCGAATTGCGAAAGCTTTCCACGACAGAAGTACTCCAGGAGGGTTGTCAGTCAATAAAATGCATATCTTAAAAGTATGCTTAAAAAGGCATTCTTAAGGCCAAGTTTAAGAAAAATTCTTCATAAGAAAAGGCTACAACATTTACATACAAACATACATACATATATTGAGTGGCGTAACAGCACGTTGTGGGCCATATCCTAGTTTTTTTTTTTTGCAGGCCTCTGAAAATTGTTTTGTGCTGTTTTTTCCCCGAGCTGTATTCGAACCCGGGTACTCTCGCTTAACAGTCCGACGCACTAACGATTAAGCCACGGCGTGTTTCGGATCTAAGACGAACTAAAATAAGTTTTCTCCTGAAACTATTCCTTATTCTAAGGCTTGTTTCGCGCATAGCTAAACTTATTAGGAATAAATAAGGGACGATTAGAAATAAAATTTTAAATATCATATTCGATCTATTTTAACCCTTAAATGAAATGGACGATATGATTTTTATATAATTTTTCCTTATTTAAGGTACATTGAGATCCAGACTTATAGCTGAAGAAAATGTTTGATTTAAAGTCCAATAAAGCGACTACCATCTGCACTTGAGTGTAAGTTAAACTTGACAGATTTTAATTTATGTTTAAGTTACACAAAATAAATGTGAAACTGTGAAAATTAAGTCTTTTTCATTATCTCTGCACTGATTAAGGAATTAAACAGCTCCAAAAGTCTCCTCTCGGGCTTAATCTCTTTTAGAAACATCATTCAAAGCCTTTGGCATCACTGAACCGCATTGCCAGTTGTTAAGATTCTAGAAAGTACATTTTTTCACCACTCTCAAAGTTCATTTCTCCTGCATTTATTAATTGCAAGTTCCAATTACAGTTTGCAACTTCCAGAGTCTTTCCCAGCAGCATGCCTCAACAGAAAGTCCATTGCCTGTGCCACTGCACCACCCTGTTCAATTCCAATCAACAATTCCAACTGCCAACTACACTATCTATCTGGACTTATGTCAGAAATGCCAATATTCGATTATGTTTACCGGCTTAACCCTCCGAAAAACGCCCTCCGAGTCCTGCCCTCCTGTCGCCCATCCACCGTTGTATAGCTGTGATGTGCATATATCCTTCCACCTCCTCACTGTTGTTTTACCGCCTGTGCCTGCATCAAAACTGCCTTTATAACCTCCATCTTTATCATGACTGGGACCATATCCGAGCTACCGATCCGTACGCAAATTTTCCATTCGCAATAATCCCCAAATGTTCATTGCGTGTTTGTGTCGCTCTGTTCACTCGGTGTGCTCGATGCTCAGGACTCAGGACTCGTTGCTCGTTGCTCTGTTGGAGTGGTGGTGGTGGTGGTAGTACCTCTCTGTGAATGATGTATCTCATCCTTGTGCTAAATGCAATCATACCGTTACAAGTTATGCTGCACTAATTTTGTGCTCTCCTCGGAGTGTGGAGCGGGTATGTGTGCTCACTCACACACAGGACTGCTGCTGCTGCTGCTGATTGAAAACATAAAGCGGGGTTAAACAAAGGAGGGGGAGGGGGAGTCCATGTAGAATTCTAAATTTTGATTGCATGCTCATCACACACACAATGCGAGAGCGTAAATTAGGATTTCAAATGACATTTCGAATATTTACGGCATCCTGAGTGCAGTTAGATTGCAAAATGGCAAAACGGTATAATGCCACTGTTGGGGGACGGATAGGGGATGTAAATGAATTAAGCTTCCTCTGTACCGAGTTTACCGGCTGCTCGGGCTAGAACTGAGGCTGGGGGGAACGTCCAAACCCCAAAAACTGCATTGATTTTGGCCTTTGGATAGATTTTGTTGAACATTCTGCGTTGCGTTTGTGGATTAGATGTGTGTGATTGTTGAGTGTTCTCTCTTTTTTTATTTTGTTTGTGTGTGGGAGCTGGATGCACTAAGGAGGCTTTAATAATTCAAAAGTGTTTTAGATGGTTTTGTTTCAAAATCAAATTGGATATTTACATATTTATTGAGGGCTCTCTATGGCATGTTCGTTATCAAAGCGAAATGTTTAGATAGATAAACAGGTTTTAATATTTCATTACAAGCATACGAGAGATGCTGATGTTACCCGATGGATGGACATTGAGTGATGAGGTGAGCTGGTTGTGTCGGATTGAATGATATCTGCGATG
Source organism: Syritta pipiens (assembly GCA_905187475.1). Classification (NCBI taxonomy): domain Eukaryota; kingdom Metazoa; phylum Arthropoda; class Insecta; order Diptera; family Syrphidae; genus Syritta; species Syritta pipiens. Next base: position 100,255,499 of record LR994571.1, on the reverse strand, counting down.
CATGACACTGGAATTTGAGTGTAGTCGATGTGTGTAAGTTGGATGGACAGTTTCAGTTTTATGGATGTGGGAAAATGATTTACAGGGAAAACAATCACTTGACTTTGAACACATGCTTGAGCTTGTGAGCAGAGGTTTGTGAGAATATGAGACGAGTGGATCACTGAGTCTTTTATATTTCTTAGTCTAAGTATTGTTCGTTAGATGATGAGATGTCAAACCTTTCTGACATTCGACAAAAAAGTGCTTATTTGTAAGACAATGCGAAAAATATGCGTACCGATTACATACACTTTGAAACTTCTCATTTTCACTCTTAAATACAATTTAAAGAAACACGAAAAATACACTTAAACGTATTTTAAAAAAAGTCTATTTCAAATTATAAAGTCAAAAAAAAAAAACAAAACAGAACAAAGTTCATTCGTAAACATTAAAGGGTATAAATACTGGCTTAACACATTTTACTCAAAATAATAAGCTTATATAATTCAATTTTATTTCTTTTATATTCCCTAAATAATTACTTTGAGTTGATTTCTTTTGAACTGAAGTTCTGCTGAGATCTGAGAATATTTTTCTGGAATTATGTTTCTAAAATCGGCTTGGAGACTTAAATTTTTTTTCCAATTCTTCTACAGTGCTCCACTAAAGTTTGCGTACGATAGAGAATTCTGGCGAGAAAGGGCGTTTATTCCCAAACCATATGACACAATTTGTTTTGGAAGGTATATTTAAAAAGAGCAAAGTACAAAGCTTCAGAATTTACCAAAATTAATCGAATACTTTTATCCACTCAACATATAAAAAAAAAACAACAATCAATCCACAAAAGTTTGCGTACGGTGAGTAAATTTTCACAATAAAGACCATTTAACTAATTGTAACTAATCAAGGGTGAAAGTACATACATTGTCTTTGTATAGCCGTTGTTAGCAAGTGACAAAATATAGAAAAGTCCCCAAATATGGTAACAAAAAACCATAAATATGGAAAAATGGAGTACAGGTTACTAATGGTTCCTAATTTGTAGTAGAAAGGACGACTGTCCTACTAGAAAGGTACTTAAACACATTTTAGAGCAGCTGGAATTTAAAAATGTCAACTCTACGTTGTTGCCTTGCTGAGAATATCAAAAATGTAATGCAATCAACACGACTACTAAAATTTGTTTATCGGATCTTTTCAATTGTCTGTAATTATTTGAAGGTACGTGAAATTGCTCATATTTTGATGAATCATCACTTAATATTAGTTCTTTCAGGTTTAGTGCTTTCTACGACGATCCAGTCTCTAACTTCTTGTATTGAAATTTTGTGTATGCACACAGAAAAAAAAAAAGTGTTAGCACAGATGTTATTATCGAAAAACAAGTGCCACCAGTATTAAAACTAATAAACTATGTAGCTTAACATGAATTAATTAATTAAATAAATAAATAAATTTATATTTCTTCTCCTTGCCGAAAAAGGTTGCATTGATATTTTTTAATGAAATGCGAAATTTCATTTTTCTTTTTCTCAGGAAGATCTTAGAAAAATCGAAAACAGAATAATTGACGCTTTAAGACTAACGACATTTATTTTTTTAATTTTTGTGAATCGCATCTGTGCCAATACGTTTTCCCATAAGTTTAGAACTTCTAGTAGTTAATTTATTTCTTGAAACTGTCTTTTAAGTTCAAGTTTCAGGCAGTGTCCTCCTCCATTGGATACGGAACTTGATCTTGACACAACCTGATTTAGTGGGAGATATCTCCTGTAAATATTTGAAGTAAAACTTCTTTACCCGCGTTGGGGTTAAACTGATTTATATGAGACGAGAGCGTTACGGAAAGTGTGGTACTCTAATTGAACACATGTGCGCAAACGCCAAAGGGTTCAGTAGATCGGTCCGATTTCCTTGAAATTTATGGAAGCGTCGGCCTGCTATGTGCCGCGATTGCTTTCTGACCTGAAGTCAAACTCATTGCATACAAGAACAAATTAGTTAACGTTTTAGTGTAGGACATAAGAAATTTATATTCCAAATTTCATTGAAATCGGTTCCGGCGTTCAAGAGTTAGAAAAAATCCTATGGGTTCTCAAATCGGCTCTATTAGTGTTTGGAATTTGCAAATTTAGAACGGCTTGACCGATCTGGTTGAAGTTTGGAAGGTCAACTCCTTTTCATACAAACATGGCTTTAAGCTACATTTCCATTCAATGCATTGAGTTTGCCTACAGCTAAAGAAGATTTACTTCAGTTGTGTGGCCTAAGCACACTCTTTTTTTTTCATAAAGACAGTTTGACTAATAACACTGAAGTACAAATAAAAGTATTCCTTCCGGTGAAACAATTCCAGGCGAAAATTAATCCATGAAGAAAAGACAGCCCTAATAATACCGCATTATATGTGGATATTACAAAGTAAATTTAAATCTTGAAATTCCAACTATTGGATAATCCTAAGTACCATAGGGACTTGGTTCTCGGTTTGTATGATCTTTTGTTTAAATGAAAGACAGACATCTAATAACGTAAATACAACTTCTCCGACAATCCAAACTAAAAAAAAAAGGCTTATTATGATTTAAGTCTATGAGCCGTATCTTCTTTATTGAGTTTTTATTTAAATTTGTTTTAATCCGTTTGATTTTTAGTTTTAAAGTGAGCGAGCGCAATTAATAATTTTTATGAACACAGAAAAACACATTTTATTCAGTACTTTAAAGTTGTTTTTTTTTTTTTTGTATAAAAAAGGTAATAAGAGAATATTTTTTGAGGCAGAATTAAAAGAAGATCTGCAAATTATATTATGAATTTAATATAAGCGCATGTTGCGCTTACTATTTTTGTATAAACACTAGGGTATTTTTATTAGTTCCTTAAATTGTAAAACAGGACTATAGTATAATTTTGAAACTAATAAAGCAGCCTTCTCATTTTTGAACATTTATTTTAAGTTTTTTGTACATAATTTTCTTTAGATCTTTCTTTTTTTTTGATTGCTGTGCATAACGAAAATCTTTGACATTTCGGTACGTAAAGACGGCAAACTTTGTAAAACAAAAAAACTAAGTTTTTTATTCTGTAATAGAGAGTGTAACTTCAGGAAATATTGAAAATTTAAATTTTGAATACTTTTTCCAATTAAAAAACACTCGGTTACTTCTTACCCATACATATATGATCCGTTCAGTGCACAGTGGTATTAATTTTTATTATTTAGGAAAGTAATTGTAAATATAAAAAAAGTTATGACTACACCAAGTGATTTAGTACTTAAATTTAAGATTTTTCAAAAAGTGGAGTTAATTTATTTACGCACTTAGTGGCTTATATCAAAAGCTTACATTTTTAAAAACAAAAAAAGCAAAAGGAAGACACATTGGTGAAAGAACAAACTTTTTTCGCAGTAAGTTTATGAATGGGCATGTCAGGGGGCGTTTGTTCTAATGATTTCTTAGTAAATTTTCTAGCACATCTAAAATTTTGATTACAATTGGATGAGTAGTTTAGAAGTTATTGAATTTTGACGATCTATCCATATAACCTAAATCTCTGTACGGAGCGATTAACCAAACGCATTTCAAAACAGCTTCAACTAAGTTTTTTTCTTGCCTTCAACACCTGCTGCTCTCTTGATTGTTGCGATTTCTTAAATTGCAATTAGTTAGCTATTTTATTGGTTTGTACTAAACTTAAATTCATCATTAAATTTTTATCTGTGCCTTCGTTTTGTTTTCAAAATTAAAATTTCAATGTTTAAAGGCGATTCATCCTAAAATTTTGAGCTCGTTTGACGGCTGAAGCTGGACCATGCTCAGTTAAACTATAATTATGCTTTATAAGACACTTACAAATTTATAGCAACTAAAAGTAATAATAGGATGAGCAAACATTTTAAACGTATTGCTGCAGATATAAACCAAAAAAAAAATAATTTAAAAGTCACCAAAGGTTTATGTTCGAAATGTATGGTTTCGTCTCATCCAATTGACTAGATTTTTTAGAAAAAAAAAAGATTTTATCCATACAAATAAAACTCGACTTGAGTTTTAGAACACAATTTATCTTGCAATGTTCAGTTTCGGCAATTGAACTAGTTTAAGTATTTTTTCCAACTTGGGCAGTCGTCAGTGTTCGAATTGGCAAGAAGAACTTCTGTAAAAAAAAGGTTTTTCAGAGCTCGACCGACTTCTGTAAAATCTTTCCCAGAGCTCCGCCGACTTCTGTTGATTTTTCCTCAGAGCTCCGCCGACTTCTGTTGATTTTTTCCCAGAACTCGCCGGCTTACTTTTCCTCAGAGCTGGAGGAGATCTGTTAAACTTTTCCCAGAGCTCCACCGACTTCTGTTGACTCTTTTCTAGAGCTCCACCGACTTCTGTTGACTCTTTCTGAAAACTCGTCTTTCCCAGAGCTCGAGGGAGATCTGTTAAATTTTTTCTAGAGCTCGACCGACCTCTGTTTACTTTTCCTCAGAGCTCGTCTTTCCCAGAGCTCGAGGGAGATCTGTTAAACTTTTCCCAGAGCTCCACCGACTTCTGTAAAATTTTTCCAAGAGCTCGACCGACGTCTGTTGATTTTTTCTGAGAGCTCATCGCTCCCAGAGCTCGACCGACTTTTGTTAAATTTTTCCCAAAGCTCCACCGACTTCTTTTCTAGAGCTCCACCGACTTCTGTTGACTCTTTCTGAAAACTCGTCTTTCCCAGAGCTCCACCGACTTCTGTAAAATTTTTCAATGCCTTTGTTAAAAAAAAATTTGTTTCAGAAGCTTAGGTTGAAGAGTCTACAGTTTTTGGAAGAGTTTGCTGCTCAGCTCCTTTTGGAAGAAGTTGTACATCTGCAGCATGATTACTTAAAAAAAATTAGAATGCTTTGAATGAACATTGAACGCCTTCTCCCGACTCTTGTCTTCCATCAACATATTCTTACAAAAAAATCAGAGCTCCGCACTTTTCATAAAAACGAACTTCATTAACCCAGCCACGTGTTTCCTCCACCACGCAACTGCACCTTCCTTTGCATAACCCTTTAATGAGCTCATGAATTTGGGAATGTACAAAAATACCACTCCAACCCGAATTCACACGAAATCGCTACAACGTGCTAAAATATGCACCCCGCTCGGAACTGAACTACTAAACTCTCAGCCAGGCCAACGAAATAAAAGAAAAACTATTCAAAAAGAAAATTCCATTTTTATTGATGTTTGTTTAAGCAATTGTGGCACTAAAACGTCCATCCAGTAATTTGTTACATATACCACCTTCGGCCACAAAAAAAAAAAAGTTTCTCCTTTCACGTCCGATTGCAATAAAAATAAAATTCTGATTATTATCCTCGCAGCCATAAAAATAAAATCCCATAAACCGGCATATTTTTTTTTTCTAAAATCAGCCATAAACTCCGCACAAAGCCATGAGCAATGGCTAAAGCAAACAAATCAACCCTCAGACTCTCCTACCTGTTTTTAGAGGTGTAACTCCTTTCGCACTAATTGCTGCGTAAGTGAGTGTCCAGGTACAACAGCCAGGACACGACCACAATAAGGACTTGGAGAGGATCTTAAGAATTCACAGCGGTGAGTGAGTGAAGGATTTTGCGAAAAACAGCGATTTGTTTGCAAATCTTTGACGAGCAAAGGTGAGGAGTGAGTGAAAGGATCACAGGTAGCTGAGAGAAAAATCCGATTGTCTCAGATCCTTTTGTCGGGATCGACTTACAGAGTTATGGATGAATAGAATGACAAATGAATCGAAGGATTGTTCGGTTTCAGGGGCGAAGACAATGGGCAGGACAATTAAGTCAAATATTTTGCGAACTAATTAAGTGGACGATCGTCCGGTCGAAGATTTGTGAGGTCCTCGTCGGGATTTTCGAGCATGTGTCCAGTCCTTTTTGATAAATGGTTTCGGGTGAAGAATGGGAGAGGCATATTTGATGTCAATATGCAGATTTAGAGCTATTACCCTTTTGTCCCACAGCACGGTGTCGGTGTGTCCTTTTTCGACGTTCTTGGTATTCGACAAAAAGGAAAGAAAAATTTTCGACATGCATGAGCCGAGTGAATGGAGTGCAACATGCAAATATTTACTAAGATAATTTATCAAAATCTTTTCGAAGGTCAAGCGATCTCCCGCTGAGTGGAAAGAGTTGGACTTGAACAAGGGTTGTTTTCTAAATTGACTCCTTGGGAGTTGTTTAGACCTTGGGACTTGTGAAATTGTTGGACTTCGCACATCAATTAATTTACAACGACGCTATTCACATGTTGGCTGCACGAATCTTTGGAAATTTTAACGTCATCCTTGAAAAAGTCGTTAAATTTGAATATTGCAGTGAAATGAATTTCCAAGTATCGAAGTGTCGGGCGAGTTGAAAGTTCCGGATGTGATGACCTTACTTTTTCGATCAGTTAAATATTTGAAAACAAAGTACAGACCAGCAGAGGCACATGTTCATTATGAGCTCGTCCATCATGATCACTGAAATTTCTAATAGCAACAAACGAAAGGAGAGTGTCTTTTACGATCTAAAAAGAACAAACTAGAAACCTGGAATTCCTTCGAGTATTTCTTCAGCTTTTCAAAATTTATTTTTCAACACATTTAAGTGTCCATGTCCTTATCAGATTTAAGAAAACCCTACCGGAAGGATCAAACTCGTACGTCAAAGCAATTCTTTACCAATTTTCGACAAACGGAGTCATGTTCACAATTAAAATTCAAAGCAAATTACAAAACCAAACCTCAATATTTTCTCCATTTTTCAGGTACCCGACGTCAAGGACACATGCCATTGGCAGTAATTTCAAAATTTTACTGCAGGAACCGATAACGGCTCGAGTGACCAAGCAGCACCTTTCGTCTTGTCCATAATCCGCCATCCCAATTTGTCTTCCTGTTTGCATTTCGCTTTTCCAAAAAAAAAACTCTATCCACGATCACTACACGTAAACCGACTCAGGCGCCAGACGCGTATATGCGTGGAATGTCAGTGCGCACCTTGCACAATCAATCGACAAAATCTACAAGTAGGACAAAAAATTATAACAAAAACTAAACGATAAGACAGACTGCAAAAACACGAAAAAAAAAATTCTAAGATCCTTTTTCCTTTTCCCATCTCAGTGCAAAGTTCTCAAACTCTTCATTCATCGATACTCGACTCTCGATAGTCGACAATTTATTATTAAATTATTGCCGACACATAAATAAAATTTTATCAAGACAATGGCGCCTGTGTTGATGTCCAAGTCGTCGCAGAAGAAAAAAATGTCATGTCCTTTATTTGGACACTTGTAGGTACCCAATACATGAGGCAAATTAAAAATTACGCAAAGTGCTTGGAGGACAGGTATTTTTGTTTTGTTTTTCAACTTCAAACTCAGATTTTTGAGGGTTGTCTTTACCTTCTTGGCGCCGCTTAAATTCATTGATGACGATGATCCTTTCGATTAAAAAGGATATTTTGTAACGTTCAACCGTGCGTGTTTAATTATTGTTGCAAGTGTGTGGCGTAGGAGACGAAAAAAATTCACTAGGCACGTAAGGATTGCCGGCAAGAGGACATAATGGTAATGAATTTATTGCCACGGATCTAGTTTCTGACAGTTTTCAAATTGACTTTTTGTCACGTACATGGGATCAGTAGCAGGATTTTGTATGATCAGATTTGAAGGTGGAATTCTTGCAGCTTGCATGATCAGGTGAAGATCAGCGTATGATTCAATAATCGACCCGAGTCGTTCGCTTTCTTGAAAAAAATCCGAGACAGTCTCTAGATATCTTTTCTCTAAGGATTTTTCTTAATTTTTTTTTGCTAGAATCACTATCACTAACTATCTTACACTAACTAACATTGAATACGTCGTCTTTTTAAAAATGCACTCGAAATGTTTGTACAGCAATAGGGTTTGTTTTTGATTAAATAAATATGTCAACTATTCAATTTAATTTTTAAATAAACATTCAATCAGTTATAAATACTTTTGCTAAATCGATCTGTGAACTGCCATTATGCTTTATAATTTATCTGGCTTAGCTATTTTCTTTGGGGATATAAAAATGGAAGTCTTGAAATCAGTCCGGTTAGCAGCGGGGTCTGAAAGCATAAAAGAATGGCATAGAAAATCTCGAGGATAAGGTGATTTAGGGAAAGCTAACGCACGAGCTCCATTCCGATTTAAAAAACTGAGTGAAGCGCGCGTTGACATTCTTTTTCGTAAAGTCGATAAAACGCGTACCAACGCCTGTCAAAGTCCGACCGACAGAACGCGCCGTTGTGATTTGGGCTTAAATATCATGTTTGTCTCAAGCAATAGCCGGCTAAGTCGACTTAAGGTAAAATTGATTTTATTTTGGTTGTAACATCATAGAATTTGAAATGACTGAATTATTTTATACAAACTACAAAAAAAAAAACAAACGAGTGTTTATTTAATACAATTTCTGCTTCATCCGGATATTCACATGAGTTTGCAGAAAGATCGTAGGCCTCAAACTTTCTTTTTGAAAAACATGAAAAAATGATTTAGGCAATGACAACAGATTTTTGGTTCTTATCAGATGAAGAAAATGTCAATATTGTCGATTATAAATTTTTTACTGACACAGATAACGAAGCAAAACTGTTGTTTTTAGGACTCTTGTATTGTGTTGCTCCTAAAATGGATTCTATTAATGTATGTTTTGCTTGATTTTTGATTCTGCTACCTTGAGGAGCCCGTGTTCTGAAATAGAGCGACATTCATGTAAGCACTAGGCATTGAATTCTAAGATCTTTTTCTTCGTTATGCAGTCATAGTTAAAGGAAAGTGTACACCCATTCCTGTTTTTTTTAAACATTCTAGGTCTTAAAAATTGGGTTCTCGTCCTCTGATTTTGGAATTTTTCCTCTTTTGAAAAGGTTAATCATTTTTAAAGATTTAAGAGGACTAACGCTATGATATTCACAAACTCTTTTAAACTCAGAAAGTTAGTAAAGTGTTCAAAAACTCTTTTAAACACGGAAAGTTAGTACAGTAAGCTCTCGATAATTTGAACGTCTACAGTCTTAAATAAAAGCATTCTCACAGCTCCCTGAAAAAATCTCTGTAAATCGAAGAAAACGTATGCAATTTGGTCTCCTCTTTTATTCGAATCTATTTTTGTGCAAAAACAACATGGAAACTTCTACAATTCCAAAATGATGACTTGTTTAACTCTATAATCCAAAGTCAAGTGATCATCGAAAGTGATCAATCTATTTTTGAAACCTCCGTAATCCGAAAACCTCTGTAATTTAAAAATTTTGGCTTGTCCCATGAAATTCGAATTAACTAGAATTTATTGTAGTTGATTTTTTGGTTTTGTACACATTTTTTGATTGTAGAAAAATTAATTCATTAGTGGCGTAACAGCCCACAAGGGCCTGAGCCTAACCTTTTGCGTCGCCACTGCGCATTATAATTTTGACACATGTGGAGGGGACCTACAGTTTATTGCCGGTTCCGAACGGAGAGTTGCGAAAGCTTTCCGTGACAGGAGTACTCAAGGAGGATTGTCAGTCGTTCGTTGGAGGTGGGGCCGTGAAAAATGTTTGTGGTGTTTTTTTGCGAGTTGGATTTGAACCCGGGTACTCTTGTTTAGCAGTCCAACGCACTAACCGACTTAGCGAAAATCCCACGAAAAATTAAGTAACTTTGTTTATCTCTTTGCTTCAGTGGCTTACCTATTATGTGCCCCACCCTACAATAACTGACAACAAAGACAATAACTCCTGAATGAATAAAGCTATCAAAGAAGTAAAAACTTGGACAGATCTATTGAGTTTTGAAACTAAAATCAAAAGCAATTCTTATTTACTCAAATAATCGCATTTCCGCACTCAAATTTCGTTTGTAAAAAAAAAAAAAATACACACATCTGTCAAACGCCCGAGCGAGTAGAAAGTAGACCCAGTCGGTGGGGCTTACGATATTACGATCTGCTATGTTGCAACGCCCGACCGCGCTGTTTCAATTTGTAAAATGCTTTTACGTGTATTCTACTTCAAATGTCAAACGCGACCGAACGCGATTTGGGCTATATTCATCGGAAGAAAAGGTTGTTTTGTTTTCTTCAAATTTTGATCGGTTAGAGGAGCGATTAAAAATCGAAAAATTTGTCTTTACTGTTTAGATTTTTTGAAGTTGCTTTAAGAGACTCTCATAATTGCTGTTTAAGTACCTTTCTTGTGAACAATAGTAGAACCCAGTGCAAGAAATGTCCACATATTCATCGCTTTCACAAAAGAATTAGTTATTGGAGTGATTGCATTTTTAAAAATCTGAATCAAACTTTGAGAGATCGAGGCGAAGTGTGTACTTAATCCTTTCATCATCATTAATTGTGGCGAATTGTGAAAGCTTTCCGTAACAGAAGTACTACAGGAGGATTGTCAGTCGATCGCTGGAGGTAGGGCCGTGAAAATTGTTTGTGGTGTTTTTTCCCCGAGCTGTATTCGAACCCAAATACTCTCGCTTAACAATCCGACGCACTAACCGACTAAGCCATGGTGCCCACTTAATCCTTTCATGCCCAGTATTATTCGTGAAAAACATGACTTTCATCATTCGACAACTGAAAAAGATTGGTGCAATTGCAATTAAAGTGCCTAAGAACCTAATTTGAGTTCATTTATTTGTGCACGTTGTCACGTGCACGCCTAGTGTTGAACACCCGGTTAAACACGTCTATGGGCCTTTTAGACGTTCCTTAGTGTAATAAAAACATATATATTTTACTTCGTTTTTGAAGTAAAAAAAATACTTTTCCTTCGGCTGAAAAGGGTTATAAACTATTTTCGAATCAAATTCGACTAAAACCATAAAAAAAACTAAGGTTTCTGCAACTGACTTTTTTCCAGGCGCTACACTCTCGTAATTTTTTTCTTTTTCTCGACAAAATAATTTGATGCTTCTAAATCACACAGCACCGTGTTCTAATTTCTATTCATCTTTTACAGCTAATAACAGTTTCACCACCAGTTACTCTCTACACTGATTGCATGTCCCATGAACATGTATCTCATGCAACCAAAGGTCATCGGCAAATAATCACCACCAGATAAACTATAATTTTCCGTCCAAAAATGCATCCATCCGCATGCTGAACCTCAATAAAACGTTTTAAATAAATAAACCGGCAGCGGCAACCATACCTTCCAACAAAGAGCCAACAACTCCACGCCGAACATTTGAAAATATTAAAATTCATCAAACACCCGAGGATGGTTGTAAAAAATCATAAAAATCCCATCACCAAAAAAAAAAAAGGAAAGAGATTTTATGTTTGTATAAGTTTTTTGTTGTTGTTGTTGGTTGTATCCCAGATTTAATTGCCGCCGATGTGCGTGCCAACAAATACCAAGTTGTGCACAGGATTGTAATTAAACCCTTTTCCCTCTTGATTTTCAGCGAAAATAGACAACAGGACTCGAGTTTTGTGTGATGCAGAGAGAAAGGTCTCAGGGAAAATATTAAAAGCAAATAAATTATAAATCTTCACACACACAAAAATGGAGGACGTAGGACCTTTGAAGAAGAAGCGCTTTTAATTTACTTTTTGTTTATCCTCAAAACGGAACACTCGGCCATAAAACGTCATGCCACAGCAACGGCAACAGCTCAAAGGTGCCACAATTGGAATACGAAAACCGACTGGAAACCGAGACTATAATATCAATAAATTGTTATGCGTCCTGTGCACATCCTTTTTCATCGTCGGCGGCAGTGTTGGCGTTGGCGGTGCAAGTTGTAGGCGACTTTGTTTAAATGGATGCAGTTCTTTTCCGAGGGTCTGTCGGCGGCAATTAAGAGTGAGATCGTGCACAAGTGCATGAAATTTTAATTTATTTTTTGTTTTTTTGGGGGTTGTGTTTTGGGAAATGAGACGAATGTGCTCTTTCGTTGCACGTAAGTGTATCCGGTGGTGGGTGATGGATGTGTGTGGTGGTTAAGAAGGATTTTCTGTTGAAGTTTCAGCTTTTTGTTTGTGTTTTAGTGGGACATTGAGGGCAGTGAGAAACGAAATGTGGAGTAAAACATTACGAATGTGCTTCAATTTGTCTCGGTGACTGAGTTGGAGATAAAGAAGGGCAGTAGAGCACTGGAACATTAAATGTGTAACAGATATGACCAAAATAATTGTCGATAATGCAGAGGATCTCAATTCAAAGTACTTTTACTAAAATTTAGACGAGATAAAGACTGTTAGATGTATGTAGACTGATATTCAATTTATCGGAAAGATAAAGCTAAGTAGAAGAAGAAGCTAGAGGTATCGGAAGGGCAAAGCCAAGTGGTAGAAACAGAGTTGTTGAAGGGCTTGAGGATCATCATCATCATAATTTCACTACCGGGGTCGCGGGGACTTGAAAATATTAGTTGTTTTTTTTTAAATCCAAATCTTTTCTTCCTCTACAGACGTATTCTCATTATGAGAATGACTGTCTAATGAAAAACCAGTAAATTTTATTGCCAAGAGCAAATAAAATGTATGAAATGCTCAGAGATAATCGGAGTGCTGTTGATTTCAAGGCAACAATTCTATTTAAGAAAAAAAGAGTGTGCTTTAGATCACACTGAACCACTGACCAACTGAAGTAAAACTTCTTTAGCTGTAATCAAACTCAATGCATCGAATAGAAATGTATGTTAACGCCATGTTTGCAAGAAAGGGATTTTACCCTCTAAACTTCAACCAGATCGGTCAAGCCGTTCTAAATTTGCAAATTCCAAACATTAATAGAGCCGATTTGAAAACCCCTAGGATTTTTTCTCCAAGCCTTGAACGCCGGAACCGATTTCGATGAAATTTGGAATGTAAATTTCTTATGTCCTACACTAAAACGTTAACTAATCAGTTTTTGGGTGCAATGAGTTTGACTTCAACTGAGAAAGTAATCGCCGCACGTAGCAGGCCGATGTTTCCATAAATTCCCAGGAATTTTGCGATTGCAGGCCGGGGTTTCCATAAATGTCAAGGAAATCGTACCGATCTACTGAACCCTTTGGCGATTGCACACACGTGTTCAACCATATTATCTCCCGCGACTGCAACGCAAAGTTATTTCAACCTCTTTCTGCTCTACAAAACAAAACATACAGAATACGATCGCCGAATAAGTTTACATGAGAGGGAGAAGAAAGCACCATCACACTTTTCGTAACGCTCGTCACATATAAATCGAAGCGCCTTAACAAGTCTTACTTCAAAAATACTGCAATTGCAGTCAAAAAGCGACGCTGCGAGAGTCTCTCAAGCAACTCAACATTTTTTTTTTTATGGAATTCAAATCGATTGCCCACCTTTTCACGGTTTATTAACAAAATCATGCAGCAGAGTGAGCTGTCATCAAATTTACATAACAAAACTCCAGCATCCCAACTCACAACTGACCAAAAGTATCCCATCTCCAGACCATTGAACAATTCCTCCCCGGATGTCTTACAACATCCCACCAGCCTCCCACCCCACGACTCAATAAATCAAAATCTTCATCAAAATATGGAAATCTCTTCTGCCACAAGAGAAATCCCAAAGCAGAACTATCACACACACTCCCACCCCAAACTCAGTCTATTTGCCGAACAGCTTTTCTGCTATTGCGCCACCCATTAACTACGCATTAATTCACGCAATCAATGCAACGACGACGCCCGCCCCATCCCTAAGGGGCTTGAGCAATCTCTCAATCAACTAATATTTACATTAAGCAAGCAATGTGACAAATAAAAACATAACGCCTTCCGGCACGTGACCTCGTCTGCATTGTGAATCGTATCCTTCTCTTCCTTTTTCTTTTTGCATTTTATTAATAACCATCATCTAGGATAATCATCCACTGAAGCGTGAGGGACAAAATTATTTCAACCCCTCACAAGACAGCCCTGTTAACACATTGTCAGCGAGTGAGTCCTGTGTGTGTCGTCACAGTGGCAGTTGTCTGCCACTGTTGCGGCTTACAATGCAACAGGATCAACCCCCCGAATTATGAAATTTTATTTTTTTTTTCCATAAATTCCCCTTGTGCTCAGCCAGTAGCGATGACAAGAAGTCAGAATAGCGCCTTCGTTGTGGCGTGACACGATACGGGGTCCTTGTGCGTGCGAGTCGATGGAGGAATATGTGCCACGTGTCGCTATTTAGGACCCATTACTCGGCGACATGGCTTTGTTCCTGTTAAACTAGGGGATGAGGGGAGATTTTATGATCCTGGTTATGATTTTTGTGTGTTATGACCATCTGACGAAATGTTTATACGTCATATCCTGTGTGAGATGGAAATGATGAGATGAAACTGTATCCGGAGGAGAATTGTTCATCGTTCGTTGTTCCATCAGCTGGACGGATGATGGATCCAGATTTTTGTTGGTTGGTTTATGGGACCCATTGGATTCAAAGAATTTGGTTTTATGTGTTTATTTTGTTCGCGTTTTGAAGGTCGAAGAGAAAGAAGGGAGAGATGTGAGTTCGAGGTGGATGGAATGGTTTCAGAGCTGGATCTCAGAGGAGGCTGTCGGTAAGGAGGTTCGTAGTAAGTTCGTTTTCGACGTTCGCAGGATCTATTAAATAACTCGCGTAATAAAGTGGCAGAGTTCCTATGAAAATTATGTAAAACACATATGTAAATCAAATTAATGAGAGAAAAAATATCTTCACAAAAACTCACTTAACAGAAAAACAAAGGCCTGTTCAGTAAACTCGTTTCGATGTTAAAATAGGAAAAAATAATCAGTGTGTAAGGTATGAACACAATTTTAATGTTATTTGAAAGGGCCGTATATGCCATTTTTTATAATATTCAAAGTTTGTATGACGTTAAGCACTTTCCACGATTTTTCGATGGTCTGATTTTTGGTGAGTCTGCCGCTAGGATCCTACTGCTTCTCTCGCGTCTTGTTTTTTTTACGACGATTAAGCATATTCACATGAACATTAGCCTGAGAATACCTTTTGTTACTTAAAATGATTTTTTAGCCAAAAGTTAAGTAGTCTTTTAAACGCATCTGCCCTAAAATTGGTGAAAGTTTTGCAACAACGAATACACATCTCATGGTAGGTTGTCAAATATCTCCCTTCCGCCTTTTTGTCTTTGGCATTTTCCGGCTATGTACAAAGCGCTACAGAGCCCGTATCTAGCAATACTATACATCATTTGAAAGGTCTTGACATAACCTACAAAACGCTATGCATGATTAGTTTGGATATTGCGTTCAACAGTTATAGACGTGTAAACATGGAGTTCACTAACGCCGAAATTTGCGCTATTTTAAAATTTTCCTTCGTTAAAGGCAAATCCGCTAGAGAATTGTTTTGGGGGATGGTAATCTATCACTTCGAACCGCGGAGGAATGGTTTCGACGATTCAGAGCCGGTGAAAACGACACCATGGTTAAGCCAGCCGGCGGAAGACCTGTGACAACGAATACCGATCGAATCATGGAAAACATCGAGTTAGACCGGCATGTGGCATCTCGTGACATCGCCCAGGAGATGGGAGTTAGTCACCAAGCCATTTTAAACCATCTGCAGAAGGCTGGATACAAAAAAAAGCTTGATGTTTGGGTGCCGCATCAACGCCTGCGATATGCTGCTGAAACGGAACGAACTCGACCCATTTTTGAACCGGATGGTGACTGGCGACGAAAAATGGATCACATACGACAATATCAAGCGAAAACGGTCGTGGTCGAAGGCGGTGAATCGTCAGAAACAGTGGCCAAGCCGGGATTGATGGCCAGGAAGGTTTCGGTGTGTGTTTGGTGTAATTGGAAGGAAATCATCCACTATGAGCTGCTCCCATATGGCCAGACGCTTAATTCTACCATCTACAATCGAACAACTGGACCGCTTGAAGCAGGCGATCGACCAGAAGCGTCCAGAATTGGCCAACAGGAAGGGTGTAGGACAAGGCCAGACAACACACTTCGTTGATGACTCGTCAGAAGCTACGGGAGCTCGGGTGGGAGGTTTTATCGCATCCACCATATAGCCCGGACATAGCGCCAAGTGATTACCACCTGTTCCTGTCCATGGCGAACGCCCTTGGTGGTGTGAAGTTGAACTCAAAAGAGGCTTGTGAAAAGTCGCTGTCCGAGTTCTTCGCAAATAAGGAGGGGGGTATTATGAAGTTGCCGTCTAGATAGAAACAGATTATCTAACAAAACGGCGAATATTTGAACTAAATCCAATCACTGTAACACTTTTTATGAATCATTGAATGAAGAGCAAAAAAGCGGAAGGGAGATATTCGACAACCTAATATTTGCACATTTGCCATAATCGCATAACTTTTCATAGTAATTTCGCATCAGTCACAAATTAATAAAAAAGAGATTTGACAGATGTTACTTAAGAAACATGGCCGCTACCAGCTGTCAACATCGATCTATTTCGTTCCAAAAACCTTTTATACGCAAAACGTCAATAGCGATTAGTGGTAGCTGTTTAGGCTATGCTGATCGAGGTTCAGGCTATGCTGATCGAGGTTTAGCTTATGCTAATCGAAGTCTAAGGCCGGGTGCACAAGCTTTTTTTTGACGCAGCATCGCGGCTTGAGTGGTTACAATGCTTACAACCCCATTGAGCGTCATCGCTCGTTTGAGTGCACCAGTCTGTCTGTTGATTTGCGAGTATCGAATGACGCTTAAGTGGTCCCACCGCAACAAAAAATCGCTTGTGTTGTCTGCTTAGTCTGCCCTAGACTGCAGCATTATCAAAAGTAGAAGAAGACGAATTTAGGCGATGCTAGGACACATAAGTTCTATTTTTCTTTGATTTGAAGAACGAGAGAGATTTTCCTATCGAATTTGTTTTGTGGTAGGTCCAGATCCAGTTGAAAAGGGCACTAAACACGTCTTACGGAGGTGTTTTCATTTTGTTGTGTTCTAAATGAAATATTTCTATGTAAAAATCTATAAATTAAAATAAAACGAAGCTTCAATAACAAAGAAAAACCATCACTCAATTCAGTTCGAATCTTTCGACTCGATGTACCAACCTAAAATAGACAACCTACCGCAACCACGAAAGTCTCTCAAACCACGCATAAATCATTCAAAGATGCCGGCCTAAAATACACTTAATAACACGAAAGAGCCGAATTCCAAACGCATTTAGGAACCAATTAACTCTGGCGGTCGAACCAAAAATCCCCCTTCGATCCACAAAGGTGCTGACAAATAGCGCATCTTGCACGGCACGCGTGTCGCATTATTACCACGGAATATTTTTCTCAATTTGTGTAAACAGAAAATATAATAACTGTCGAGATTTTCTGTTCCAAAAATAATTCGATCATAACCCAAAAATCCATCAGCCACCCGAGAGAGTGACATCCTGCAGTGGGTGTTTAAAAATAGGATCCACCCGCGCTGGGGTTTTTGAAAATCTTCTCATTCTTGACCTTGTTGACTGAAGTTCAATTGAGGGAACGCCGACGAGTCGGATTCCATAAATTTCCCCCATGACAGAAGCATCCTGGGGTGGATGAATCGAAGGTGATACGATCACAGGTTTCTGGAGGGAGGATGTTTCAATCTGTGATTAGTGGAAGTCATGTGGATGTGCCGCTGGAGGGAGCGGAGAGCAATTAGTTGCGTACACGTGTTGGGCTATTAATAATAATTAAAGGCAAGTCAGAGTCCTTAAAGCGAATCAACTCCCTGGCAGCTTTAAAAAGTAGGAAAAAACAAAATTAATAAAATTCAATCATTTCCTTTCGGGAGGAATCATGCGAAAGCACAGAGAAAATTACCCACCCCCATACACTTCCTCCAGTCATAACCTTAATTCAATTACTTGTGTATAAGTACATGGGCATATCCCACGCGTACGTATCGACAGCACAAGCGAGCGAGCGAGCGACGCCGATGGCGCCATTCGCCGCACCATCGCGCTTAATAGAAAAAAACATGGCACCCATTATGGCTTTTCATATCCTGCGAATTTACATTTAATTCACTCATCTCATGTGCTCTGTGCTCCGTGCTTCGTGCTCCCTGTCCCGCGCTCCGGCTTGGGTCTGAAGAGCCGGGAGACCTCTCTCCCCCCCATAACGTATCCCCTTAGTGGATGGATGACATTGACAAGGATGCGTGTTTGAGGAGTCTCATGATGACGATAATGACGCCGATGGGGGATGAGTTTTTTTTTTTTTTGGCAGGAGGATGGGGGATGAATAAACAACGCGCCATATTAAGCATGATAAATTTACGTTATGGGTTTTTTTTGAGTTTCGAGTTTTTTTTTCCTTTCTGCAGTTTGAATTCCTTTTTTTTTTTTAAAGAGGGTGTCGTTTTCTCCCCTTCGGGATACTTACAATCCCCGCTTGTGTGTACACAACGGTACACCAGCACTTCCGTTCGTCAGAGGGATGGATGAGCATGTGTGTGGTGGGGAAACATTTATTTTTTTTGAAGATTTTGTTACAAATATTTTTTGGAATGGAAAACAACAACAACGGAGAGGAAAAGTAAAATTGAAAAAAATGAGAAAACAAAATATGTGAATTTATTCCACCCTTGGGGAGTTGGGTTTTCTTTTTTTTTTTTTCAAACGCGTTTTTGACATTTCACGTAAGGAGTTCAATTTGTTTTCGGTTTTGATTTTCTAATTTATTCAACTGTTTTTCGGAGGACACTTTATGGCTGTCATATGAATGCTAATGGGAGAGAAGGAATTTCGCAAAAGTTGGTAGACGATCGAAGGAGCTTGAGATGGAGGACTATGAAAGAGATCAGCTCGTGTAGTTTTTTTTAAAAGCGTAACTCTCAATCACGGCTTCAGAAATAGGTTGAGGGTAAATTATTGCTTCGCCAATTGCTTGAAAAAAATATTTCAGTTAAATGCTTGATTTGGTGGGCGAAAAGAGAGTTCACGCTGTTATTAAAACTCTTAAGCAAAATCAACTTTTTCCGTGCTATAGAAAAATTAAATTAAATAAAAAAAAAAAAATAGTCGGCGTAACAGCCACAGGGCCAGAGCCCAGCTTCTTCGCGCCTCCACTGTGTTGTGCACGATATACTTTGACACATGTGGAGGGAACCTACTGTTTAATGCCGGTTCCGAATGGCGAATTGCGAAAGCTTTCCATGACAGAAAGAAAAAAATTAATTCTTTTGAGGGAAAAAAATATCGTTCGAATTTTAGGTAAAATTATTATTACTTTTCATTAAAATGGGAACTCTTTTAATATAATAAAAATGTTAAAATAGTTTCCACTTTTTAATTCGAACTAGACAAACTAAGTCTGTGAGCACATTGGATTGTAGCGGCAAATACAAAAAAACTTATAAGATTTAGCACTTATTTTTATTTACAGAATCGAATAACATTTCTTAAATTCATAAATTCACATGCGGAGAAAAAAATCGGCTTAAAGCAACTCAGTCTAGCGCAAGAAAAGATTCTCTACACATATTGGTATGCAAGTATGGTAACGAAACCCTAAAGCAAATTTTACTCAGAATCTAACTCTAGTAATAACTAAAAAAAATTCATAAATAATGAGTTTGCTAATATTTCTGACGAATCCAAGAATGCTTATAAATTGCCTCTGAGAACACTTTCAGCTACTCACAAAAGGAGGTAAAGACCTTCAGGTTTTCTTCGTATTAAGCTTTACCATTTGCATAAGGCTTTCTAGGGCCTACTAATTTTATTGTATTATTGTGAGAGTTAGTGTTGTGTAGAATTATGCAACCAACCATGTATAGCTATACATTTCCAATCACTTTCTATTCAACGATTTTTTTAATTCAAAGAAAAAATTTACTCGAAATAAGTATTAAAATAGAAAAACGTCAATTTTAAATCAATTACAATAGTCAGTCAGTACAAAACTTGAACAGCCTTCGTTCAGCCACTTTTTGACCGTTTTCGGTATGTTTCCTCATGCTTCTCTGAAATTATGTTGTACTAAAAATGGTCCAAAATATCTTCAATTTTAATAAGAAGTTATAATAACTTTCTAGAAGAGCACGTTTTTAATGGATTTAAAAATCGGTTCAAACAGCTTCATTATCATTGGTGCAGTAACAGACCGCGGAGGGCCAGAGCCTATCTTTTCTCGCCTCCACTGTGTTGTTGCGGGTTATAATTTGACACATATGAAGGGGACCCACAGTTTTTTACCGGTTCCGAACAGGAGAGACAGGAGAATTCCAGAAGGATTTTAGTCGTGAGTCCGTGAAAATTGTTTGTGGTGTTTTTTCCCCAAGCTGAATTCGATCTCGGGTACTCTCGCTTAACAGAGGTTTCACTTGTATGAAGCGTATGGAAAAAAATTTGTAAAATGAGAACCCGCGATAGGATTTTGATGAAATTCGGAACATACATACTGCTGCGAGTTCTTTCAAAACACATATATGTAGCTCAAGTATTTACGGATTAATCACAGGTTGAATAATCTAAAAACAGTAGCTTCTTGGTTTTGATATAGAAAACGTGTGTTTTATCATTGTCTATGAAACTTCTTTAAGTCTTAGGAGTTTACTTGAACACAAACCAAAAAAAAAATTAAATCCTCCTTTACCTCAGAAGTCGGCCAGGCAAGTATTCACTAGTCGGCCCCTGTTTTTACATCCAGAAAACGAACAGCAATTTATTTAATATAAAATATCGACGGCCGACCAGTCTCCTAAAGCCGAATCGTCAGTAGTTGGCTAGGATGGCCGACCTCAGAAGAATTATTGAAAAAATCTCTTCTTACCACGGCCTCCCTAGTTTTTACTCAAAATATTTTTTTTTTAGTTTTTGTTCAATGTTCAGTAAAAAGAATCTATTAATAAAACAAATACAATATAACGCACCTACCGACATTATTTCACTGATTTTAAAACTTTTTTTTTACACCAAAAACTAGACATTTCACTTTCGATGATAACTTGAATCAAAGTGGCAATTTTAACTAACAAACTAGAAACTGTTTTCCAGCAATCTTTTACTCGCAAATAGGAAAATCATGATCGTTTATAGAAAAACAATTTTTATGTATATACAGTACGACCTCAATAAAAGCAACTAATAGAAATTTGGGCAGTTGCTTTTATTGAGTGTGTTGCAATAAGCGAGTCAACAAATTGTAGGCCAAATATAAGACAAAAACACCTGACAATAGTAAACAAAAAAACATGTATAAACTCTAGTAAATAAAACAAAACTGGTAATTTAATTCGAATGTGTTAAAATTAAAAAAAAAAATGATTTCTAAAAAATTGAGAAATTTTTAATTGCGTCTTTTTGGACGCAAAGTTGCTCTTATCGAGTCATATTTTTTTGAAGAGTTGCAATAACTTAGTCAACAATGGTAAGATGTTGCACTTATCGAGGGTTGCTTTTATTGAGGTTGTACTGTATTACAAACGGATTAACGCATCGTTTAGTGACGTGGCGGTCGACTACTGGAGGTGGCCGACCGCACAAACCATTACCCTAGTGTGTGAGTTTGGTACGGAATATGAAAAAGCTGCAAATATATTTTGAAATGTAGTTATATGTACTTTAAAATAAATATAACTTTTTTTCTGTATTCTCCATATGTCCAAAGATATTTAGTGCCAAAAACGCTTAAAGAAATGCATATTTGTCCATGTATTTTAAAATCTTAACTTTGAGCTAACGGTACAGTCGAACGGAGCATCCAAATTCCACAAAAATCATATCAGATTTCCAAAAAAAAAAAAAAAACAAACATTTTTCTGATTTTTTCAAATCAGTTTACTAACTACTCAAAAAAAAAATTAAACAATGAAAATCCCAGAATCCGAGAATGCCTTGTTTTTTTAGTTCACATTATCGACGGACTGTTTTTATCAAACTTTTCAATAACTTCAGGGATCCCTAAATTATTTTTAGTTATTATTTTAGCACATTTAAATTCAGTGCTCGAAAATAAAGAATTAAGTGAGAGGAAACTTAATAAACTTACTGGCTTATGCCGAAACTCAAATTAGAACTGTGCTATTCAGCTAGTATGAAGTATCCGAAAATAGAAATGATTAAAAAAAAAAAATGAAACAGTACCAGGACGTTTTTCAAAAGAAAAAAATGTATCCCTGTATGTTTTTTCTCTGAACAATCGCAATGTACACTTAAATTATAAAATTTGCGGCAAGCGTGTGCACAGATAAACATATCTTTACAGTCAAGCTCATGGCAAGATGAAAAGTTTTTGCAAAATAAAAAGGTCAGTAAAAAAGCAAAGCCGAGTTTACAGTCAGAATGAAATAAGTAGTACGTTTCGAGATTTTTTCAGTGGTTCTTTAATTTTGCTTAACAAAAACCCGAAAACCTTCTAAACAATGTTGCCTTACTTTATTTAATTATTGATGCTTATTCTGAGATTCGTTTTCGTTCGAAAGTGAATCGAATTCGAACGATTTGTATTCTGAGATTCGAACGATTCAAAAGTTCACCTTAACAACCGAAAATTCATTTTCAAAGCGTATTCTAGCATTCGAATGATTCGAATGAAATGTCATTTTCCTTTCGTTCGTTATTTTCCTATCGTTTACATTCGCAAAACATGTAAGTTCAGATATTTTTGTTACAATTTTAAATTTTATGAATTATATGTTAGTTTTATTAATGTATGTAGGTCGCAATCTAATTGGACCAACCAGGAGCAAAAAGAATTGCTGATATGACTAATGGAGGAAAATCCCGAGATAGCTAAAGGATTTTCAACTAACGGAATTGATACCGATGCATCCATTATCCTTCTTTTGCAAACCTCCCCGTCTTGACTGTTTAAAAATAACACAACTGCCATATCTTATATTCGTTGCTCTTTTTGATTTTTTTTTTAATTCCGAATGTCAATAGATTTGAAAAATTTGCCTTCAAACAGTCAACTTCATAAAATTAAATTCATTGAAATTCATCCGACAATGAATACTATTCGTTCGAATCTCAGAATACGGAAAATTCATTCGAAGGAATAGATATATCGAATAGAATAAACGAATCGTTTGAATCTCAGAATAAGCGTGATTATAAGCTAAATTAAAATAAATAGGGCTAGTTGATACCAAAGGGGTTGAGTAATAAAAAGAAACTTGGTTGAAGATGCTGATGTTCTCTGCAAACATTTAAATCGGCAACACCAGCTTACTCACTTAATTTAGCCTGTCTCGTTATTCTAATCCAATAACCTGTCGTACTTCTAAAAGAAAAACAGAAAATTTGCGTCTTCAGTCTAAAAAACGAAGCAACATGTTGATATGACGCTCTGACCAGCTACCCTTAGCAGGAACTCATTTCAACGTTCCCAGACTGAACCAAAATCGATTTGGTCGCAGATTTCTAAAAGGACATTAGGAGTGGATTATATTGAGAAATTCAAGTGCAGTCCACAGTTGGCTTATTGAAGCAAAGAAAAGCTCTCCAACTTCTCATTTCTGCTGCATCACACATGCACGATGAATATTTAAAGAAAACCTCCTCCAAGACCACAAAAAAAAAAATCAATCAGACCTCATCACAACACTTCAACAGCCAACTTAAGCCACACAAGGCGCCCCAAAAACTGAAAGCAATTATCCACTCCTTCCTATCATCACACTTGATAACAATCATTCTAACCTTTATCTCAACAAACAGAAACCAAAAGAAGAAAAATTCGTTTTTCCACCTCAGCCACCTGAGCCACCTGAGGCACCCTTCAGTGCTCCAAAAGTGTGTCCTCCTCATCCAAGGAGCCTCCGCTCTCCACTCGGCCACTCTCTCGTCTTAGTGTAACTTCGACAACCGTCATCATCGTCCTTTTTTTTTCTCTTCAAACGTTACATACATTTTTTTTTTCTCGCTTTTGAATTTTCCTTCCTCGCCACCTGAGTTTTCTTATTTCTCATTTATCAAAAAAAAAGGAGAGAAAAACAAAAATTGTATATACTCGCCTCGAATGAGGGAAAAAATGAGATAAATAAAAATTTATGACCACGCCCAGGAATAAAAATTCACCTTTCGCTCCGCAATACAACAGCAAAATATTTTTCTTTCTTCCACCCGCTGCCGAACCACCCCCACTCCCATAAAAAGGATATTCTTCTACACATAATGCGCGCTGGTATGGCACAAAAAACGACCCACACTTCGGTGCCGAGGAAACTTTCCTTCCTCGCTAAGGGTGTTTTCTCTCCCACCACCCACCCGTACACACACTCGCTACCACTGAGGCTGCCACAGCCACAATACAATGCGTTCCGTTTCTTATTTACCCGCCAACGTCGCCGTGTGTGCGAGAGAGCAACACAAAGACCTGAGAGCAGGAGGAAAAAAAAATACGCCAACTACGAAAATTATTAATACAACAATCGAGCACCACCCCCACCCCCAAAAGGGGGAGAGAATTTTCATAATCTCATTGCAAGAAAACGTAATAACTGCAAAGCAAAAATCCGACAGAGAAAGAGCACCCAGGTCGCGCCTCTCTCGCCGGCACAAGTGCAAGAGGGATAAGAAAAGATTTTTCTTTTCTCGCCCAGGAGAGAAAAAAAAAAGAAACTGTACAACTGAACAACAACAACGGGAATTGCACTGCACCAAGAGCTCTCCAGCGAGAGAGTGAGAGGAGAGCAACTTTTGCACCCCATAAGCTCCAGCAGGAAAAAAACAGGACGAGGACGAGGACGAGTGGAGAAGAAAAAAAAAGAGCTCCCCACAGTTGTGAAGAAGAAGGTGAAGTCGTCGGGTGGGAGGGATGAAGAGCCGTCGCCGAGGAGAACCCTCTGTTGCATGGGTGAGTGACTGAGCGAGTGTGTGCGAGAGCGTGGTTATTATATCGCTCCGCCTAACCTTGTCATAACCTTATAAAAATTCATCTTTTCATATTATCTGTTATGACCAGGGTGAGAGAGAAACGGCGCTATACAGGGTCCCTCTGCGAGAGCAGGAGCGATGTCTTGTGTGTGTGTGGTGAATTTGACTTGCGCACTCGAGCTGAGACAACCTGAGACTGAGTTGAGTGGAAGTTGGAGGAACAAAACGAGAGCGCACTCTTGTGAGGCATTCGAATATTCGAAGATGGCAGAGAGAAGGAGAAGAAAAAAACTAAATGGCTGCAAAGACTGAGTGAGTTTGTTTAGTGTGCTGGCTGAGGTCTGTTGGTTGGTTTAAGGTGGAGGTTGTGTCTGAGGATGGTTGCAATTGTTTTTTTTTTCCTTCGTCCTTGAGTTGAGGGGCTATAATATTAAAATTGATGAAAATTTTATTTGTTTTTTTTTACGAGAGATGCAAGTGAGTGGTGGAAGAGTGGGATGAGTGTTGCGGAGAGGGAATGGGTGCGGGGCAGTTCCGACGGCATTTTGATCTGATCGTGATTTCCTCTTGGAAAATGGATTCTAGATCGGCGTGACGAATAATTTTACTACATTCGATAATTTACAGAACATTTTCGTGGCTTAAAAGACAGAAAACTTTGGTTGCCACTCGAAAATCGGTAAAAAATCTATGGCCAATTGTTTGCTTATAAGAAAGTTTTTTCTTAAGTTCATTCTGGTCCATTTAATTCTGCATCAGGCGCCACCTAGTACAAAAAGAATATTCAACAATTTACTGCGTTCGTAACGAAGAGAAAAAAATATTTTTTCTACGGCTATGAAAGATTTAAATGGGGAAAGATTTCAGACCAAATTTATAGCAAGTAATAGATCAACGTTCAATTTCTACTTTGCGTTTAATTCCAGTTCAATTTGAAAGAAAAGTATGGAACTGCAATTTGCTGCTAAAAGGTTGTTAAAGGTTGTTTATGGAAAACATCCTTAACTAAAAGGACTTGCCCGCAATAGTTCTCAACAACGAGACATGATCTTCAAAGTTCCACTCAAATGATAATCGTTTTTCGTTTTCGATTTCTTAAAATTTTGATGAAATAAAAAAAGGCGAGGTCTGCTGCACAAGTAATGAATAATCACGATTTTGTAGAAGGATCATTATCATCATCATCAGTGGCGTAACAGCCCATGAAGAGCCAGAGCCTAGCTTTTCGCTTTTTGTAGAAGGATATTAAAATAAAAATGAAAAAAATTTGACCAGACAAATGTTTCGGGGGGAAGTGGCTTTTCGGAAAATAATCTCGTACTATTTTGTGTGCTGTTAGCTACAGCTAGCCAAAATTTTCCTTCTTCTTAATAGAGTGCCAAAAAAAGTACTGTTCTGACAAAAAAGAAGTACAAATATTCCTCAACGTCAACGGACAAAATTGCAGGTCTATATGCTCGGAGAATCAAAAACAGCGGTCGCATTGATCGTAGACAGTTTACGAAAGTAATCGGGTGTAAAAGTTGTGGACGCCGTGGCTTAGTCGTTAGTGCGTCGGACTGTTAAGCGAGAGTACCCGGGTTCGAATGCAGCTCGGGGAAAAAACACCACAAACAACAATACTCCTGGAGGACTGACAATCCTCCCGGAGTACTTCTGTCATGGAAAGCTTTCGCAACTCGCCGTTCGGACCCGGCAATAAACTGTAGGTCCCTTTCACATGTGTCAAAATTATAACGCGCTCAACACAGCGAAAAAAAGCTAGGCTCAGGACCTTCGTGGGCTGTTACGCTACTAATGATGAAAACTTTGGGGCGTTTTTCTAAAAAATGGGTGGAGTGTAGCGATCTCTTACTTCGGGTAACTAATATTCTATAGGAGAGCTATCACTATACCAAATTTCATCAAAATCGGTGACCCCAAGGACGTGCCTTGTGCGAAATGCAATGAATTGATAGTTTTTCGTATTTGATTTTAATTTAAATTTTAAACTTAAAATATTTTTATTTATTTATTAACAGGTAATTGAAATTACAAACCAAAATGTAGAGCCATGGCTGACATTACCTTCATCTCAGACTTAAAATAAATAATAACAAAAATAAACAAATTAAATGTAAATTTAAAAATGTTAAAAAGAACGTTTGATATTGAATCTGTGGCCACAAGGAATAACCGCCTAAGCCATTTTGTTCACACTTTTAAAAAACAAGTTTGAAGCTTAAGGTCTATCTAGAAACTCACGTAAAAATCAGGAAAGAACAAAAATTGTATCGATCAAACGTTCGTTTAATAAATAATTTATTTTAGAAAAACTGTACAGTTATTTTAAATTCTATAATATTTACTTGGAAACGCACACGCGCTAACTCGCCAAGCGCCCTTACAGTCAGATCCGTCCAGCGATCTTAACTCTCAACGACGCTTTTCCTGTCCTGAGTAAGAGGGATTTTCTTACTGTTTAACGGATGGGCTACATCGGATAACAATAATGTAATAAGCGAAACAGCCTCAATTTTGTTTTAACTCGACCTAAGCGGCTATTCCTTATGGTCACTGAAATATTTATTTAATAAAAACTGGAGGTTAAAACAAATAAAAATCATTCGTGTTGAAAGAGAAAATACTGATTTTAAAATACATTCGAAGCCCTCTAAGTCGAATATCTTTCTAACTCTAATTTGTTTGCCATATTTTGGAATTCCCGTCAATTTTCCATACAAAACACATCCTCTAAGTCGAACCTCTAAATCGAGAAGCCCTCTAACTCGAATACATTTTTTCGACTCTTGGTCTATTTCCAATCCCTCTAACTCGAATTTTTTGAAACATCCCCCTAACTCGAACTAATTTTGATATCCCGTGAAAATTCGGCTTAGAGGGCTTCGACTGTAATTCTAGTTGAACTAAAATTACATCACTGCTTTTGAGTGACACCAAAAATACTCTAAGACCTTGAAACCAATGCTCCGAGTTTGATAAAATTCTTAAGTTACTTCAGAACAGGACAATATTATAAGTGCTCCTATATTATAAGCGGTCCTATACAATCGACTCTCGAAAATTTGAAACTCAAAGGAGGAGAGAAAAATTTCAAATTACCATGTGTTCAAAATGAGGGCTTAAAAAGCCAAGGTTAAAGAAAAAAAAATATGAACAAGAGTGTGATCAACGTTCGTGTTTATTTTATTATTTAAATCACTTGTGCAATTATTCACCCATGATTATTGCGTACAACACAGTGGAGGCGCGAAGAAGCTAGGCTCTGGCCCTGGCCGACTATTATATTTTTATTGTCGAATAGATTTAGATTTCCAACGATTAAACGGCATGCCAGGTTTGAACTGAAAACTATAAACCTATGGAATGTTTTTCGATAGATCAGAGAAAGATTTCAATTAATTGAGAGGTTCAATTGAACGAGTGTTGAGATTCGTCTGTGGGCTCAGTCGTTCAATTTCATATAAAGTTTTGTACAAGTAAGACTTACAGTTTTACATAGGCAACGACTGATACTTATTAAAATTACAATAACTCAGTATGAGTAAAGAAGTCATAAATACATTTTTAAAAGAAAGAAAGAAAGAAAAAAAAAAATATTTAATGGACGTTGCTTGCTGTCTGTCTCAGAAAACAAAAACACAACTTGAACCTTTTTGATTGTGCAAATATTTCTGCTGTGAACAAAATTTGCATTGAATACGCAAAAATGTGTTTATAGACCTCAAACAAACTTCCTACTTCCTTCAAAAGAATTATAAAATGATTGACATTGATAACAGATATTCTACTCTCGTCTCCTCAGCATGCTTTACTTTTTTTTTGTTTGGTCTCAAATTTTTGTTTGCCCACTCAGCTAATTTGTCATCTCATAAAAAAACAAGATATCAAATAAATTAAGTATTGTTTTTATACGGTTGTTATAAAAAAGAAAAAAAAACAAGCAAAACTAAATTCTCAAACTCGAGAATAAAAAAAAGCAAATACCTTTTTTCTTACGTCAATAAGTTTACTTACCCAAAATTACCTTCGAATTTATTTTGATGAATATTAATGACAAATGCAATAAAAAAGAATATTGTTCTTGTTTACTAGTCGAAATCAAAAATTAAAGTCTGAAAGGAGAACATTGTCTCCTTCCGTCTTTTTATTGTTTAGTAAGACCAGTTCAGTGTTTCTTGGCCTTGGGAACATTATTAGTGATGAATAATAAAATTGTTGCTCATAAAGATTTATTTCTTAAAGTGAAATAGTTAAACATTTTTTCATTATCGTTTTCTTTTTTTTTTCTCGTTTGGGTTGATCTACAAGAGTTGGTTTGGGGGGAGAGACTGCGAAATCGAATGGCGTGATTGGGAAAGTTATATACGTGCAAGGTGCAATCATCAACACCATTTTCTATGGACGCATGTTCCACATTCCACTGACGGGTTGGATACAACTTGTGATAATTTAAAATGTGCAATAGGCTGAGCTTATGCTCGGTTTTATTGACCTATTATTAAAAAAATTCGAGATCTGTAAACAAAAACGACTAAAAATTATACGGACTGAGATACACACAGCCCTCTAAGTCGAATTTTCACGGGATATCAAAATTAGTTCGAGTTAGAGTGATTTTTCGACTTAAAGGGCGTTCGACGTAAGGGATTTCGCCAAAATATGGCGAAAAAGTTCGAGTTAGAGGGCTTTTCGACTTAGAGGGCGTTCGACTTAGAGGGTTTCGACTGTATTTTTTTTATTTTTTTGTTTTTAAAGTAAGAAACTTCAGCAAAATGCTTAAGACTCGTTTGGAACGCCCGAAATTAAAGAAGTATATCACTTCTTCAGACTACAGACTGTTACTTTTCTTCTTTTAAGTTAAAATGCAATGATCCTAGGAAAGAATCAAATAAAGATCTAAATAAAGCCTTTAATTTTAAAAGAGAGTAAAGAGCTAAGGAAATTTGACTGAAAAATGAGTTCTGTGAGTCCCTATATATTTTTTAAACTTTCATTAAAGTCAACATGCAATAAGAGATCAATGCAAACATATTCTCTTCGTCAGAAGAATTTTTTTCATCTGTCTGCGACTTTTTCCTCCTTTTTATTGAAAGATAATCCTCACTAAGGACACTCAATTTGTAGTTAAAAGTCAGAGGAAACGAGTTGGTTCATATTTTTCTTGCAGATTTCACCACAATAAATGGAAATTTATTTATTTTCTAAATTCTAGATAGGTAGTCCACTTCATTAAAATAAAAATAAAACTTTCGTTCACGTAGTTACAGAGAGAAGAAACATTGGATATGTCCTGACAGCTTTGATTTTTAAATCTAGTTGACTGTAACTTGATGCAATTCGCAAGCCTACACAAGATTGATAATACGATTCACTCTGTATTTTATGTAAACGAAGTCGCTAGATCATTGATCGCTCTCATCGATCAGCTTAGACCGAAATTCTCCAAAAAAAAATCCGATTTCTCATTCTCCTAGAAGTCATGTTGACACTTTAAAATTGCTACGAATTGCCTTCTCTATAAGAATCTTCATTGTGAGTACTTTAAAGACCTCCCTCACTCTCAATATAAGCAAGACGACACTGCTCTTGCCCACCAATCCACTTTCCCACCCGAAATTAGACAATAAAAACTCTTAACATCCTCCTCCACAAAAAAAAAGGAGTCCAAGTTCACGTCAAATTTCTTAATTGCACTCAAAAGGATAACGCACTTTCAATCCCCACATGACAGCCAATAAAGTACGATAAACTCACCACCCATTGCATTTTCTCACCCCGCGGCCATATTTCGAAAAAAAAAAACCGTTCTCTTACTTCGAACACCCGTCAGTATAAGAGTTTCGAAATTCACCTCACTCTCTTTCAAACACAAATCCTCAGCCGACCAACCAATCCAATCGTAAGATAGAAAAGGAAGCAGCTAATTTCGAAACGAGTTCTGCTCTCGAAAAACGAGAAGACAAGAGAAGAAGGCGAACAGAGAGAAAAAAAGTAAAAAAGAATAAGTTTTTTTGTGAATGGCTCTGTACACGGGAGAGGAAGGTGAAAAAAAGGAAACAACAACAAAAGCCGCACAGAACACACGGGCCACTTGGAGAGGAAATAAAGAAATAACAGAGTTATGATGAAAATCATGGATGGGTTTTTTGTTTCATCTTTATGTTGTGTGGAGGTGTATGTGTGTGTGAGGTGGTGGTGGTAGCGCGGTTAATATGCATATGACAGGTTCTCTATCTCTTTCTTGATTCCGGTTGGTTTTTTTTTTATTCGCTGCTCGTTTTGAGTGTGTGCATGAGAATTATGAATTTCATTTGTTTTTTGGTTGGCAAAAAGAAAGTGGTGGGGATAAATATGGGTTTGACTTTTCTTTTCGCCTTCTTTTTCTTCGTGTGGTTAATATTCCCGTCGGATCGTGGTGGGTTGGTTATAACGGACCGTGGGTGTTAGGTGATCTGTCATAAATGTCAAAGTGACAAGATGAATATTTTTTTTGACGTAAGGGATGTCATATCATAACTTGAAATATTTTCTTAGCAGAAAAAAAAAAGATGATAAAAAACCACTTACTCCCCTTCTCACTCACTCACAGCCGCTTACAACCTCATCACCAGTTGGTCTTCGTTGGTTCGCCGCTCGCTCATAATTCCCACCGAAGAGTGCAACAGAGAAAGAAGGCAAAACAGAAGAGGAGGCAACATACCAAAACACCCATTGACCGAGAGAGAGCGAGTGAGCAAGGGAGAGCGAAAAAGTTGTGAATAGGAAAAGAAATACAATCGTACAAAGAACGAAAGAGCACAGCGGTTGAGGGAAAAAAAAAAAACAACAACGTGGAAAAAAAGAAACGAAAATTGAGTGATTTTTCCTGTCGTCGTACTGTTGTTGTGTCAGTGCTATTTTGACGCGCGTTCCGAACATATCCATATCACGGAGAGTGCCGCGTCCGCTCACATCGCAATCGCAATCGAATAATATTCGTAAGAAAAAAAAAAGTTTTCATCAAGCCAAGATTTTTCGTTTCGTGTTCTTTTGCCTTTTGTTGATGTCGGTTTATCTAGAGATACAATATTTCTCATTTTTCCTTTGAATACATATTTTTCGTTCGTTTTTCGCTCTGTTCTGTTTCTAATATGATTTGACTGGTCGGTCAGCTGGAGAGACCGTAACGTGGCCGTATATCCTAATAACTCAAACGACACGACACGACACACATATACACTACACACGTCAGTAAGAGAGCACAGTGGAGCCAAAGCCGAAGTCGGAGCAGGAGCAGGAGGGAGGCACAGACTGTGTATATGCCTATGTAATGCACATGTACATACATATGAGTATCTAGATACATGTTTCAATTATTATGACGATGATGATGCTGATGAGCACCTAGAGTTATTATTCGTTTATTCGAAAATAATGATGACAGTTGATGACGGCAACGTGTAGTGTAAACACATACTCGATACGAAGAAAAAAAAAATTGTTCGTTCTTTTTTTTTTTTTTAAACAACAAATCGTGTTCAAGATAGATAAACTAAATGCAATCCGTCGTGTGTTCTAACAAAAAAGGATATTTTTCAAAGAAAGTTTTCAACAACAGCTGAATATGAAGTGTTTTTAAATAAAAAAAGAAATTTAAAAAAGAAGTTTTCTTTTTTTTTCCAAATACAGTGCCAGTAGTAATGGAACGTGAATTAAATTTTCCAAAATCAAGATGATACTTCGAATGCATTGAACGGGGGACGAACGCAAAACACGCAAAACGTGACACAAGTGCGATTCTTTAATTTCTTCGGCATCTGGTTTCGTCCGCGGCTTAAGTTTCTTTGTAAATTGTAAATTTTTTATTTTGCTTTTTTTTTTTAAATGAAAAATAATTTCATATCTCTACTGGGTGAAATGCGAAGTGATTTCAAAGATAATACAGATACTATCAATAAAATGATACAATTCGGAACTGTTAAATATGGAATTGTTAAACAACTTAAGGATCGAACGAGATCTGAAAGAGGTGAGTTTGAAATAGAATTTAACCAAAACCTCTTTTGTGAAGAAGTTTTTGTGAATAAAATAATGGCAACAAAATTTCATGGTAAATTATGTGTTTTTTGATGGCACTGGTGCAAGTAATGTGACAGTTAAAAAAACAGCTAGGCTCTGGTACTCAACGGGCTGTAATGTCACCCGATTATTATTATTAAAACGAAAGATGTATTCAAATTTCTTCTACTCCAAATAAGTGATTGGTGTTAATCTTAAAAAAACATTCTAACTTGTATGTATTCCGATCTTCAATTGTTATGAATGTGACAGCTTGGTTTTAGAAAAAGTTAAAGACGTCTTTTGTCGCACTTGACAGTGTTAGATTTCAGTCAACTAAACAGTGAAGACTTAGTTCTAAAATCGTGAGTTACAGATCAATCAAATTGCTTAAAAATTTAAGCAACAAGGGGTAGGTCAAGAAGTTGATCCTGTCACTCTGTTTTATGTCAAACTAAACTGTCAACTTAGTTCATTTCGAATGTACTACGTGTTTTAAAGGCACTCTTCAATTGTTTCCACTTTAAGTTTCAAGAAGTGGAAGGACAATTTGAGTCGCTTTAAATAGATTAAATTTTTCATTGTTGAAATATTAGGTACAGCCAGATACGAGCTCTGTAGCGCTTTGTACATAGCCGGAAAATTCAAAAGACAAAAAAGGAAGGGAGATATTTGACAACCTAATATTAAAAAAATAATAATAAGCATTACATGAGCCACTCAGTGCACATTGATTGATAAACACCACTTTTGAAAAATCTTAGATTTAAGTGTCTAAGCTCTTGGCATAGTCATTACTTTCTATATTTGCAATAGCTTACCTGAATGATAAATACTATTAAAGGACAACTATTTGAATAAAACGTAATGTGGTTCAAAGGAGAATGTGAACAATTTCATCGTTTTTTTCAATTTTTTATGGAGTTAATCGATGTGTGCTCTGAACAGCTCACATAACATTTAAATGCGAAAAGGTTGTTTCATAAAATTCTTGTTGATTCTTTTTCCATTCCAAGTTTACACTGAATTATTTGGCGGTGTATTACATTACATCTATCAAACTCGTTGGCCATATTCAATTTAATTTTGAGAGAACTGCGTGTGATGGTGTTTTCAAAAAATACTTTAGGAGAATGTTAAGCATTAAGCATTTTAAACAGCGAACAAGGTTGGGATGTTCTATATGCATACACAGTAGTTGCACTTCGAAATAGAAAATGAAGGAGATTTTTACCATTCGTGTATTATTTTAATTTAATTGTTAATCTTTAAATAAAATCAAGATAATAGCAAGATAAAAATGAAGATATAATTGTTAACCTGGTGGACGGTATGAGGCCAAACCATATAGGCGTAATTATCTATTGATATTGATAAGAGTTTATTTATTTACTTAAAACTAGCTGAAAATTTAAAATTTGAAAAATTGAAATAGAAAAATGTAGCCATAGCAACAAAGGCTTTCGGCTAATTTGATAAGAGTTATTTGGAAAAAATGTCATTTACAACTAACTAACTAACTATTCATTCAATTGTGGGAATGCAAGAACTGGTTGTCACAGAATTATGATGCTGAAATGTTTGCTTTTCTTTCTTCACAAACTTAGAACTCGAAATTAACTCTATACTGCGCGACTTTTTTTTTTTAAATATTTTCTTATATAATTTATGCTTGCAAATAGCAGAATATTAACCCTCATCCGGATCTTATTTGCACACACGAATAAGTTCTTGTAGTATAAATTTTACACTGTCAAACAGTTCAGGGATTTTTTTTGCAGGGATGACCAGAGCCATATTGCTGTGAATTGGGCATTATATTTTAGTAAAATATACACGATTTTTCCATTGAGCCAAAATTTCTAAAGTTAGAAATAGTGTAAAATTTACACTAACACCGGATGAAGGTTAATAAGAAAAAAACATTAGTTTACATAAAATTGGCATGATTATTTCCTTCAAAATATATAAAGCAGATCATCAACAAAGCTCAACTGAGTAAAATTATGATCCATAGTTTATGAAAGAAGTTAGAATTGAGTTGTATCAGATCTCATACACTGCGCAGTGTAGGGTTAAGCAAGCCGAAAATCCTTACAACTTGTGCTCCCAAATACAGTACAACCTCAATAAAAGCAACCCTCGATACATGCAACTCCTCGATAAAAGCAACGCCTTAAATCTTACCATTGTTGACTCAGTTATTGCAACTCCTCAAAAAAATATGACTCGACAAAAGCAACTTTGCGTCCAAAAAGACACAATTAAAAATTTCTCAATTTTTTAGAAATAATTAATTTTTTTTCTTAGTTTAAACACATCCGAATTAAATTACCAGTTTTGGTTTATTTACCAGAGTTTATTACATGTTTTTTTTTTTTTACTATTCTGACGTGCTTTTGTCTTAAATTTGGCCTACAATTTGTTGACTCGCTTATTGCAACAAACTCAATAAAAGCAACTGCCCAAATTTCTATTAGTTGCTTTTATTGAGGTCGTACTGTACTAATAATATAGAAGATGAATGTATTACATACCATTGTTACCGGATAATCGCATCCATCAGAGCGAGCCGCAGCCAACTTCAGTCGTTCAGACTGAAGCCGGTCACTTCAGACAGTCACCTTCTGCAGATCGTCTTTTTCTTACACAAAATTCGCCTGTCTCTAGACCGTCGTGGCCACTTTAAAAATAAAACTTATAATTATTGTTATATATATATTCTATAATATTGTAATTGAAGTCATTCTTTTATAATTCTAGAGTCCTTTTTGTCTGTAATTGGACTCGGGTTTCTCTAGACCCTCCATCGTGTACAAAATATTATTAAAGTTATGTAAATTTAAGTGAAAACAATTGCATTTTAATTTCTGAATCTGAGTCATTCGACAAAGCAAATAAATTTTAAATCACATAACAGTTGCGGATTTATGGTTCACAAATGAGCCCTGTTTATTGTCAAGTCTAACTATATTACTAAGTTTATTGTTCATTACACTTTTGTTGGGTTTTTTTCTCTTTTTTTTTGAGCCATCACTGCCAAATGTTGCTTTTACATCACTGAACATATTTGGTGGTTACGGTGTGCGGCTATTAGCCAATCTCCAGTTGCCTATAATGTTTATGTTCATGTCCCACAAAAGTTATGATGTAAACCTTAAGGTACAACAAGCAGCTTAACATGTTTGCTTGGCATATTTCTTGGATTTAATAATTAGTTGTCATTCATGTATATTTATTTAAGTAATCTGCAACAAAAATTTACTACAATACAATCTAAATTATTTAAATTGAACACTTCAGGCTAAGAAGACATTTTTGAGTAGTTTTTTAGTTGCAAAGAAAAAAAGAAAACAGAATCACAAGATGAATTGAAGCTTTTGTCGTTCAAAAACTTGGATTTTTATGCAAAAAATTGACTGAACATTTGTTCCCAAGAATGTTAAACTTGACAAGAATTTAAATACAATCGACTTCCTGTAAGTCGAACTCTCTTTAAAATAAATAAATAGTCGGCGTAGCAGCCCATACAGGGCCAGAGCCTAGCTTCTTCGCGCCTCCACTGTGTTGTGCGTGATATATTTTGACATATGGGGAGGTGCCCTACTGTTTAATGCCGATTCCGAATGGCGAATTGCGAAAGCCTTTCGTGACAGAAGTACTCCGGGAGGATTGACAGTCGTTCGCTGGAGGTGGGGCCGTGAAAAATGTTTGTGGTGTTATTTCCCCGAGCCCGATTCGAACCCAGGTACTCTCGCTTAACAGTCCTCCCTTGATGTCCCTTGAAAATTCGACTTAGAGGGATTCGACTGTATTTAAAAATTTACAAAACTTTCCAAGAATTTTAAAATTAACAAAACTTCTTGAATGTGTTTCGAGCGTTTCGTTCCAAACTAACTCAAAACATATTAACATATTATGTTATCATCTGGCAATATCTGGCAATACATCATTTGAAAGGTCTCGGCATAACCTACAAAACGACGCTATGCATGATTAGTTTGGATACGAGCTCTGTAGCGCTTTGTACATAGCCGGAAAATTCAAAAGACAAAAAGGCGGAAGGGAGATATTTGACAACCTAATACAAAACATAACGAAACCATTAAAGAATCACTTCAGTGTCCGTCCGTCTGTCTATCGACTTGAATTTTTTTAAAGCATAAAATTTATTATATAATTTAATATTCTGTGACTACCAAAGTGGGTTTCCTTTTTTATTGATTCGTTCTAAAGAAATAACGAAACCCTCATAGAATCACTTCGGTGTCCGTCTGTCTTTCTGTCTGTTGCCTTTAAATATTTGCTAATAACTCCTGAATCGTCTGTAGTTATTTCGTCTTACAAATCATTTGCTCTAATTCTTCTTTTCAAAAAAGAAGACAGTCAGAGCGACAGACATCGAAGTGATTCTTTAAGTGTTTCGTTATTCCTTTGAAAGGAAAACCTACAAAAACTAAGCCGATTACCTTTAAGCAAAGAAAATCGTATTACAAAAGAACAATTTCAAAATTATACTCGTTATCCTTCCAAATTTCCATTCAGAATTTTCATTTTTCCGTCGGTAATGTGCCTATGAAAACATTCATTCAAATCGTCAGCAGTTTCTTGACCTAGTCTCGATCGATGTGCAGAAACACTTACATTTGGTTTATTGTCTAGTAGGTGGTTGCAAAAGACCGGCAAATTAGACCTATTTTAGGGGTACATTAGATCTTCAATGGTTCAGTGCAAGTGGCTCAGTGGCGCTACCCATTTCATCAATAAACTCATTTGCATAATTTAAGTTTCGAGCCGAAAGCCTGCAAGGGCTCGGTTTTCCTAATATTGTTAGTATATAAGTTTTTTTTAGGGTTTCGTTCCAAAGGAATAATGAAACCCTTATAGAATCACTTCAGTGTCCGTCTGTCTGTCTTCTTTTACATATTTCATTATATATATATCGAACTTATAACTCAGCAGTCGATGTATTTTATCTTGTGAAAAAGTTTTGCTGTATTTATAAAAAAATTTACTTTTTTGTCAGAAATTTAGACTCAGCGATGGAGGAAGGAGTTGTAAAATAAAATTGGTTTTTCGTTTTGTTTTCCAGTCTAAAGTTACTGTTTTCTTTTTTTTGACTGGACTGAAAAAATATACTAATAAGCTATAATGATATTAATTCAAGGTTAACTTTTGAGCACATTTTTATCTACTATTTGCCATAACATATGACAGTTTTGAAGAGAACATCTTGACCTACATTTTGGGGAATAAATGAACGACATCGGTATCATCAGCGCCCAATTTCTGTTTCTAGCTCTCCTAGTAATCCTTCCGTTCATCATAATAAAGGGGTATCGTTCTATGTATCCTTGCAAAAAAGTCCAATTTTGACTGCTTCAAAAGGAAAAATATACTGTAGAATTCCTCTAAGTCGAATTTTCAAGGGGCATCAAAATTAGTTCGAGTTATAGGGAGTTCGATTTAGAGGATGGTTTTATGTATGGAAGATTGGGAAGGGGAATGCCAGAATATGGCGAAAAAATTCACCTTATCTCTCTATTTTTCTGCCAGAATATGACGAGAAAAATAGAGGGAAATTCGACTTAGAAGGAGTTCGACTTAGAGGGAGGCGACTGTATTAATAATTGGGCGGCGTTGTGGCCCGTTAAGGGCCTGAGCCTTACTTCTTCGACAAAAACTAGACTATAAAACGAAAGGCGTATTCAAATTGCGTCTGTCGGAGGTGGTGGAAGAAAAAAAGAAAGACAACTCAGAGATCAGTCTAGATTTGTTTATTTAACAAGTACTGGATGATTGTACAAAGATTAGGTGTTATTTATATTCATTATTATATATTATATTATATTATTCAATTTGTTAGAGAACGTATAACAACATAATAACATAGCATTCGTTTTAATTAACTCTTAAAGCATTTTTTTTTAATATTTCATTCATTTAAAATTTATTAAATTGTAAGTGAATTACAGATTTATTGCAATACTAGTATTGGCTGCCAGGGCCTTTAACTTTTGTTTTTTTTTTCGAAAATAGCCCACTCTCTATACACAGTAACTCCTTAATGTCAATCAATTAAAAATCATTTCAACATTCCCACCTTCGATTGCCACCAAAAACTCTAGACATCAATCATCAGGATTTTTAATCTCCTCTCAAAACTCGCAATCTCCTCTCAAAACTCGCCATCTCCTAGCCTTAATTTTTATTAGACACCACCGGTTTTCCCCTAACAAGCTAAACACAATTTTTATTTCCTCTTATCCATTTCTAACCACCTTCTTCTGATTCCATCAATTTCTTTTTTTTTTTTTCTCTTCTCGCCAAACTCGCATTCTAAATTCGCCATGGCAATTATTATTTTTTTTTTTTCCAATTAATACGAAAACCATCTAACACCCTGATAATAGAGAATTTTTGAAAGAAAGTAGCTAATTATTATAACACTTTCGTCACACATTGCAACTGGTCATAATTGAATTTTCCAATTTTAAGTATGTTTCGTTTTTTTGTTTCTTTTGCCATCCATCACACAACTTGGTTCTGGCCATGAGGGGAACTTTGTAACTACTTGGTTGCAGTACTCAACACAAATTATGAGTGTTTATAATCGTGTTTCTACTAGCCACAAGCTCTATTCGGATAGTTTTAGCTTTAGGTTCAAATGGATTTAAAAATAAAATTTTCTTTTTGACTGCAGGTGTTATTTCTGTGTTGGAATTTCCTTACGGGAGGAAAAAAATAACCGTGCCTGTGGTTAATTTGCTAACAAACTTTTACTAATAAACTTAGAAACATTACAAATATGCAGAGAAGCTGAATTCGATTAATTGATTTAGTGACGAGTTAATGTTTGAGGAAATTTTCTTTTTTTTTTGTTTTACTTGGAGGTGTTTAGTTATAGCTGGAGGGAAGTTTTTACTTTCGGAAAGTTTTTTTTCATTAGAATTCTTTTGTTTAGAACTAGGTTAACGTGTTGAATGATTGTGGAGAGTAGGTTGCTACTTAGGACCTTTAAAGTCTTATGTTAAAGTATGTCGTCGATTATAATTATGTTTATTATTCTGAAGTGGCAACACGGTGTTTTTAAACAGTTCGTTTCAAACCTAAACCGGAGATACGACTGCAGTTTCAGTCGCTAAGCCGGAGGTACGACTGAAACTTTGTTTGTCCAATTGATTTGTCAATTTCTTGTTGGTCAAATGCAACCAAAGTCGTTTTGTAAGGGTTTCGTTATTCCTTTGGAACGAAGCCTAGGAAAACGCACTTTTGAACTGCACAGCAATCATTTCGGAAAGAAGTTTTCAACATTTCCCAACGTTGTTCGAGTGTAAAGCGACTCATTTCGTTCCGCGAAGGTACGACTTTCTGACTTTCTGTGAAGAGTTCGAGCTGAATACAGTTGTCAGGGTCCAAAAACCGTGTTTTAAAATGAAACCACTAGATAACCTTTAACAACTCTTTAATAACCCTTCAAATTTGATGGAATCTCAGAACAGTTTACAAGAACTTACTTACAACGCGCCGGGTACAGCTGCAGCGTTTTGTTTCACTCGAAGTTTGTGAACATTTTCACATGAATCAACCTCGAGCACGTGTTAACTCGTCTAGTGTCGTTTTATTGTGCGATTCAACTTCTGCATTTGGCTACAGAATTTGCACTTGTTTTCGTCCCTAATTATTTAAGACAGTCCCAAAATTCACACCGCTTTCGACAAGGTTCTTAATGAAGACATGAATGTTTAACACGAAGTAACATGCTTTTTCTTTTGACTGCCCGCATTTTGAATGGCTCCGACATGTCTACGAAGTGACAGTTTTGTGAGATTGGAATTTACGTGTTGTTGCTCTGTTTACGATCCACGTCATCCAGTGACACTGAAAATGAAACAGACAGCTGCTCTAATAGATAGAAAGAATAGAAAAGGTTAAAACAATTCTCCGGAAACACTTTAAACCCGTCGGTATTTCGTAAAAGCTATTCAAACTCCCATCAAGATACCGCCAAAGTTCATTCAAAAGTTGAAGCCCTAAAAATCCATTTTATCAAATCCCTTCCATCTCCTTAATCACATCGTTTAGTCAACAGCCCTTGAGCGTTGCCAATTAAGCGTATTTGGTAGCTCTTTTTCTCGAAAAAAAAAATTCTTACCGACTCCTGATAAAAATCCCTTCCATTCCGATTAATCGGTTAATTAAAATTTACCAAAAAAAAAGAAGAAGAAAAATGCATGTCTACAAAGGAAATCATAATAATAAGGCACCGCCATAAAAGAAAAAAAAAACACCATCTTCTTTCCAACCAAAGATATGACCGGTAACTCCGGTGGCTTAATTAGTATCGAGATGCGGTCACTTTGTTATCAAGTCTTCACCATCTTTCTTCCCGGTGTATCTTCTCCATCTTTTCAGAGGGACAAAAAAAAAAGATTATTAATAATTAATATTCCATTTTATATATTTTTTTTGAATTCCCAATGAGGCGTGAGGCTCCACGGACCTAGCATCGAAAATTAATGTCCATTCAGAATGCTTTCATAGTGATAAACCGAAGAGGTCGAGATGGACGGGAGGGACAAAGAACCTGAAAGGGAATCATCACACGAATCACAAACCGAGCCGAGCCGAGTTCGGAGTATCTCTGACAGAAAAGTTCAAAATACAAATTTTTCACTTTTGCATCTGTGTGTGGGAACGACACGACGAGGTACACCCGTACCTACATAATTATGAATAAATTAATCGGAACTATCTAAGAGAGAGAGAGGTCGGGTCTGTGGTGTTGAAAAATGCCCCGGGATATTGATTTTTTTTTTTTTTTTCCCGTAGATATTTATATTCGAACGGTCGACAGACGCACTCTAGTCTTGGCACTTAGGCGGAGCGCAGACCGAACCAACCGACCCAAAGTCGAACACCAATGACGCTGATCACGTTGATGTTGTTGATGATGATGATGACAGTAGCAAAGATGAGATACATTCGACGTTGGAGGCAATTTACATTTAAATGAATCGATAAATAATTTTTGTTTGTTTCTGGTTTTTTTTTTTGATTTTGTGTGTGGGGTGGGGCGACATTTTTGAATTTTTGATAAGTCTGTTTTTTTTTTTGGATGAACGAGAGAAATGGATGTTCGGGGTCTACTGTGTCGTGGTTGAACAGTTTTATTGGTGGAACTTCCAGTTTTTTTTTTTTTTTCTTGAAATGAAAATGTATGTTCAGTCATTAAGGGTCACTTAAGTGATAGGCAAATGCGTGCAGATGGGAGACTGATGAGGGGTTAAAATGGCTTTGAATACATTCGGTTTTTGGATGTTATTTGTTAAAAATTCATAAATTAATCATTTGTGAAACATTGAAAAGATTTTTTTTTCCGACTAGAGTGAGTAATAAAAATGAAGGAAAAAAGGTTTTTTTTTTGGAAAATATGTTGGACAAGTGGAAACTTGAATTTGATTAACTGACGACACGATCGGGTTGAGGCGGTTTTCTTTTTGAATGAGGACTGGAAGAAGTTTTCTTTTTTGGGTGGAGTTTTAAAGGAGGGATTGGTTCGTTGGTGCCAGATGGTGACCAATCAATGGTGGGATGGATCTCATATACAAAAGTGATCAAAGGTGAAGAATAGGCATACTAAAATTAGGGAAAAATTATTAATGTACAACCTTGGCCTTGGGAAGTTGTAGCTGGGCGTTAGAAACCCAAGAAAAGGACGAATAACGTGGTCTACTGCTATCCAGATCTTGTGGGCGCCGTGGCTTAGTCGTTAGTGCGTCGGACTGCTAAGCGAGAGTACTTGGGTTCGAATACAGCTCGGGGAAAAAACATCAAAAAACAATTTTCACGGCCCCACCTCCAGCGAACGACTGACAACCCTCCTGGAGTACTTCTGGCACGGAAAACTTTGGCAATTCGTCGTTCGGAACCGGCATTAGACAGTAGATCCTCATCACATGTGTGAAACTGTAACGCACAACACAGTGGAGGCGTGCAAAAAAAAACTAGGATATGGCCCACAACGTGCTGTTACGCCACGCTGTATGTTTGTATGTAAATGTTGTAGCCTTTTCTTATGAAGAATTTTTCTTAAACTTGGCCTTAAGAATGCCTTTTTAAGCATACTTTTAAGATATGCATTTTATTGACTGACAATCCTTCTGATGTACTTCTGTCACTGAAAACTTTGGCAATTCGCCGTTCGGAGCCGGCAATAAACTGTAGGTCCCTTCACATGTGTCAAATTATATCGCGCACAGCATAGTGAAGGCGCGAAAAGCTAGGCTCTGGCCCTAAGAAGCTCTTACGCCGTCCAATGGGATCTTATTTGTCCACAGTGTTTGCGTCTCGACCAAAATTTCAAAAAGAATTTAAAATTGAGTTTCATCAAGAAGTTGAGCATATTAGAGTGGTGGATCAATCGAACCATGTTCTAAAGCTTTGTTAACTACGACTAAAGTCTTCACGAATATTCAAAAATATTGAGTTATCGATCAGGCGGAATGCAATTTCGCAAAAACAGGATTTGTAAATGTGGCGCTTAACGAGCTGCTCAATGAGACGCCCAACGAAATGCTCAATTTTGCGAGGGGACCCAGGCCAAACCGAAGAAGGCAACGTGGAATGTGGCACCCAACGAGGTTTTTAACGTTGTACTCAAAAAGATTATTCAAAAGTTGAACCTCTCAAAGTCCCTTTTATCATATCCTTTCCATCTCCTTAATCACATCGTTTAGTCAAAGGTCCTTGAGCGTTGACCATGCAGAGCAAATAAAAAAAATATGTAAATGCGACAGACAGACAGATAGACGGATACCGAAGTGATTCTATAAGGGTTTCGTTATTCCTTTGGAACGAAACCCTTAAGAATAAGACGTGGTTTCAAGTGCGGTCTCACGAGAAAAGGCGTTCTTCGAGCTTTTCGTCGCTTGTATTTTTGATTACTACTGACACCACGATGTCGACAAAGTCTCTCTGAGTTACAATTAAATGTCGAAAACCCGAAAAATAGCCCAATTCAACAAAAAAAAAAAAAAAAACAAAAAAAAACCTCTTTAAATCCCCAAAAAGTTGTTACCAACCACCTCACTCAACCCCCATGACCTCTCCATAAATATTCTCCTTTCCTACACACACTTCTCCCTAAATTTCCCAACTTAGTCTACTCAGAATATAAAAAAAAAACTTAAATATGATAAATATTC
Source organism: Syritta pipiens (assembly GCA_905187475.1). NCBI lineage: Eukaryota > Metazoa > Arthropoda > Insecta > Diptera > Syrphidae > Syritta > Syritta pipiens. The sequence continues at coordinate 100,211,481 of LR994571.1, read as the reverse complement.
AGGAAATTTTTCTTAATATATTCCTCACTCATATGCAAATTCTTCGAACAACTACTTATATCCGTACTCCTAAGTACATTGCATGGATTTTTAATTTCATGGGCAATCCGCGCACACACTGTCCAGAAAAACAAAGAAACAGAACACAAAAATTCATTATCACGAATAAAAAACAACACGTCGTCGACGGACGAACGGCGGCGTGGTTCACCGCGTTGTACAAAAAAACAAGAAGTAACGCATGAATATGAAAATACGGTTTCCTTTTTGTATTATAACACAAAACAAATATTTTATTTATTATTTCGCTTAATGTACAATCACAAATGAAAAACGAAAAGAACGAATTAAAAGTAGAGAAAAAAAGAAAAATTCGAATTGCAAATATCGTACGATACCCGGAGAAGTGGCAATGTCACCCTTTTTATTATCCATTCTTTTTTTTTGTTATTGTGCTTTTTAGATATACTCTAGTCTATTACACATATTGTAGGTTAAATTATTCCAATGTTGACCTCAGATTGTGTGTTATGAGAGAATGTGTTGGCGCAGCGCGAAATATGTTGTAATTCTGTGCCTTAGGCTTCCTCCTGATTCGGCTCTAAATACACGATATACAATTTGTAATCCATTTACAAGCCATTAATTCAAATTTTATGCATTTTTTTTTTCTTTCTCTTTTTTTTCGGTCTGTTTTGTACACGCTTGATGTGTCTGTTCTCATACTCGGACAGATATAAATCGTATTTTATTTAGAATTTCCATAATTCACATGAGATACACAATTAATTTTAACTCCCAACAGATCGGCCTACCTATGAAAAAGCACAAAAAAACATTCACGAGCCTTCCAAGTCTATGTGAATTGATTTCCGTATCTGTGTGTCGGTTGGATGGATGATATTTTTTATGTTGTTTATGAAGAAAACACATAAAAAACTGTTTTTTTTTTCGCCGGTGAAAATGTGTGAATTATGAAATGAATTATTATTTGGATCATGGAGAGATTTGTTTCTTCTTGTTCTTTCCTTCGATTGATTGAATATGAAGTTCAGGTTGAGGCGTTTGTTTTTAATTGGACTGGAAATGATTAATACTTGTGTTTCGGGAACTGTTTAGAGTTCTGAGGTGTGAATCATTAAGAAATTATGTCGATAAATCAATGTGCAGATGGTAGTCTGAAATAAATACGTCAACATCGAGGGTTTTTGGCCAATAAATTGCGATGTATTGGAGATTCTTATAAAGTGGAGAACACTTTTACTTCTATTCAATTCAATTCTCTTCCTATTCATTAAATTTTTTGTTTACTTTTTTTTGTGTGGGCTTTGTTTGTCAGAAGCTAAGAAAAACAATGCCACATCTGCAAATCGACGTCGGTAAGGTTGTGTCATTCATTACTAGACCGTTTCCTGGCAGAATTGCGAAGTTCTAAATTTGTAAGGAGTGATCTGCAGACAGAAATAAAGTCGAAACCGGTTAGAAAAACATCGTTTACAACGACTTATCATTATTGCAATAAAAATAATGTTCTAACAGAGTCAACAGAGTAACTTTTTACTATCGGTTTTTGCGACTTTCGGCTATAGGGTCAATAACAAATGGTCCTGTCAACGTTTTGACTGCAGCTAAATTTTGGTTCCGCTTTAAGTCTTGATACCTATTTTGTATTCGCTACAAAAAGTCCCCTTTTTACAAACTTGCAATGCAATGCAACTTAATGGAAATGCTAACCTGATTTCTTTGATGGCAAAGAAAGTCATGTCCAACTGACTGCCATTCACCTTTAAAAAAACTAGCCCAAGTACAGGGCTTTCCAATAAGAGGTGTTATTTTGATATCCAAAGAAAAATGCGATTTTTTGAGATAAATGATCGGATGTTTATTTCAATATAAAGGGGAAGATATGCCGTTAGTAATGGAAAACAATATCACTCAAATAGCCATATGATTTTCAGGAAATTTTCCATCAACAAATCGCAAAGTGGCTGCTGTATGCCCTCAATAGCTTCATGAATTCTGTCCTTGAGGTCTTGAATCGACGCTGGGTTGTTGGGGTAGACCTTATCTTTCACGTAGCCCTAAAGAAAGAAGTCGCAAGACGTTAAATCGCAAGATCTCGGTAGCCAATTGTGATTACCCCTTCGATAACACAGTCCAGAAACTTTTCCCGAAAAGATCGATAGTTTCGTTGCTTGTGTGGCACGTAGCGCCGTTGTTGAAAGTAAACGTTGTCCAGATCAATACCATCCAATTTCGGCTATAAAAAATCATTAATAACCTCTCGATAACGTAACGTAATCCATTCACCGTAAATGTAGCTTCAGATTCATTTTCGAAAAAGTAAGGTCCAATGACACCGCCGGACCATAAACCGCACCGAACAGAACACGTTGAGGATGGAGAAGCTTTTCAACAATAAATCGTGGGTTTTCCAGGCCCCGACAATTGCGACAATTGCCCAGATGCGACAATTTTGCTTATTGAAGTAGCCACCGAGGTGGAAATGGGCCTCATCAGTCAAGACGATTTTTCGATGAAATTCCGGAGCTCGAATCTTTTTCAAACAGCTCTTTAAAATTAAATTCAAATAAATCATTTTCCCCTTCATCACATCATTCCCCAAGAACTTTGCCTTTCCTGCCATTTAAGACCACCCATAAAACAATTATCGCAAGTTTAAGAAAGTGGTTGAAATTCCCAATGAAAGGAAGAAATTTAATGAAGTGTAAAACCATAAAATTATTACTGCAATCAAATGAGGACAAAGTCAGAAAGACTCTCTTTCTCTAAATCGTAAGATTTATGACAACCAGACAGATTTTGTTTTGTTTTTAATTTCATAAATGATTCTTAATTGACTCAAAATGATTATTTAATATGTCACAGATGAAATATGATTACTTCCATCACCACTTCTACTCCTAATCCCTAAAAGAATAATAAAGACATTTGCAAAAGCATCAAACCACATTCAAATTCACGATGCGTGTCATTTAATGAGCTTCTAAAAATATGAGCAATTAGTGCAGAGTGTACACATTTAGTTCAAGTCTTTTTTTTTGTTTCTACAAGACTTGTCCTAAAAATACAACTTGCCCTTGGCTGTTCCAATAAACGAGTCAGTCAAAGTAATGATTCGCCATGACAGCATTGTCTGGCGGGAAAGTGAGGTTATCGTACTCTGCTTTTTGAATTACTCTGAGGTCTTTGTGTTAATGATAGACCTTTGACTAGTGTTTTGAACTCTATTGGTAATCCAAAAAAAAAAGAATGAATACCCACGCAAAGTGTCTGTGAGTTTAACTGTGGGAGAACTTTTTTTTTTTTTCATCATCTTTAGGTGGGCGATTAGAGTGCGGAGTCTTCGAATCCGATGAAGGATTCGTTGCGTGTGGAATTTCTTATGAAACCGCATTTTTTTTAAATTACCCGTGCTTTCTTGTTGGTCTATGTGAATGGTAATCAAGACAGAAAAATGTTTGTTTTTTATTTTCATTTATCAAATCTCAAATAAGAAAACCAGAGCAAGGCTTTCAGCTGCTAGATGACCTAAAAGCATACTGAATTTTATCGTAACCTCAGGTTATTGCGTGAGCTCTAGGTGAAGAAAAACACAATAGGCCCATCAATGGGTCCATCCGCAGTGATTTTGGGGCAACTTTTTTCCACCCTCCCTCCACCCTAAATTCTAACCCTTTTCAGCTGTCTTATGTCCTATGATCTTTAGGATTCAAAAAAAAACATGCTGAGGTGAATTTTTGAAGTCAAAATAAATGTTTTCTTCGTTCGTTAGTTATTTCCATTTCAAAAATTGCTGAGAATACAAACTTCTTTAAAGTACAAGATTTCTTTCAAAATATTTTGAGTTCAAATTTTTATGAACAGCCACAATCATCATCAACACAGTTCACAATGGGCTCTTGTACAAGTCTTACGTGTGAAACTCTACTTCACTCTTTTAAATTTAAAAAAAAAAAAAGAAAAACACGTAAATTGTATTTGAGAAAACCCAGCAACAAAATTTATTAAAATAAATCAAAATTTATCGTTATTACAATGAGCTCTTGTACAATTTCTGTGAAATTCACATGTAGAACACACATTTTGAATATAGTGAATTCAAAATTATACATTTTCAGAAAAAATACGTGAATTGTTATTGAAAAAAAGATAAATAAGGTTCATAAAAAACAAATTTGTCAAAATTAAAACCTCTTCAAGATTTAAAAATTTCTTTCAAACGATTTTGATCTCAAATTTTCATTGCCAGTCAAAATGGCAGTTTACAAAGTGCTCTTGTACAATTTCTACATACAAAATCCTGCTTTTCTACATAAAAAATGGACGTAAAACACGTTTGTGAGTTTCTAAAAGAGACGTGTTTCTTCAATATATTCTCAGAAATAAATAAGGTCCATCAACTTCCGAGTCCACGAGGTCTGATCGTGATTAAATGCATTTAATTTAAGTGTACCTTTCCCAAATCCTTCTTTAGCTCATATCATTGCACACCAGTCGAAATAAATCTCTGTCTGAAAATAAATAAACCGTCTCTGAAATAGAAAGACAGACAACGTCTAAGCCCAGACTAAATTTATTCACAATAACTTGTGTAAAACAATTCCTGATTCACTTCAACCCAGTCAAAGGTGATAGATCCGAAGCTATCAATTGCAACATTTCCCCCTCTGCATGTGTTGGAATGCCAACACCACTTGAAATTTATAGAAAATTTATGAATTCATAAATCTCATCCCAATTAAAACAAACCATTTTGATTTCTCTCTAATTTGTATACAAGCAGCAAATCTCTGTTCCGAAAGAAATAAAAAAAAGAACAAGCCTGCGGAAATTGTTTAATCTATCTACAGCGATAAATGCCTTTATATTTAGTTGTTTCATTTCATTTATTATTAATGCAGAACACTTTAGAGAAATCGTCTCTGCGGTTCCTAAATCAACTTTAATGATACTGCTGTCTATAGGCCTCTGCGGGCTCTTCTCCCCACCATCTGTGTGTGCGTGTATCTACGCGCCATTGTGCATCCGTCGCATGCTGTCGTCGATGTCAAATGAGCGATGGATATACGGAAAAGCAGGCAACCTCACCTCATAAAAATTGATTAACCAAACGACAAGCGCACACTCTTAAGATACCATTTTTTTTTTTTGGTTTGTTTTTAAGAAAAAAAAAACGAACAACTCTGGGGCTGTCATCGAGTTTTTTTGTCGTCTTCTTCCAAAAGATACATCGTATTCTCATCTTTCTGTGTGGGTGCATATTAAATCGCCAGGAATTCGTTTCTTTCTTATATGCGATATATTTATATTTTTTATATGCAGATACACGCTATATTTCTTCTCTCATCCACGAAACGAATGAATATAAGAAAGATTAAATGGCAATTCGATGAATTGTACGTTTTGTCCGTCAAGTTGGACGCCCGCATCTTTATTTTGTTGTGCTCTTAGGTGATTTACATTTGTCAGCCGAAGGAGTCTGGGGACATTTGTTAGTCAGTATTTTGCACTGACCTCGTTGCTTAACGCTGTGTGGATGAAAGTGGCTGAGGGATTAGTACTTTCATCGAAGATATAAAAGAAATGCGCTTGCCCGGGGATTACATGTCAAAATTTACCGGCAATTTTCGTCATTTTGTGGGGGCAGTAGACTGTTGATGACGTGCAGACGTATAATTTGTCGTTAACACATAAATAACAATATTTACCAGTCTGAGATGCCGACTGCATTCATGCTGCAACGAAAAAAAAAAGCAACTGGCAAGCCACTCGGACGCCGGAGATGCCAACAGTTGGTTGCCAATGCATTGAAACTTGTTTGCAATGTGTTGACAGATAATTGATATTAAAATTTATCTAATTGATGTGGATAGATGAGGAAGATAACTTAAAGTTTCCACCGGGAGTCGATGGAGAAAACATGTAACAACGTTTCTTTGAGACGAGTTGCCAAATGGTTTTCCATGGCAATCTTTTATTTATTTCTCAAGTGACTTTTTACCAACTACCCACTTAGTAAAAGGTTTTCTTGAATTTTAAGTAAGACAACACCCTTCTTCCAAAGAAATTTTAAACTTAACGACTTTTTCTCACGAAAATCAACTGATTCGATAGTTTTTTTATCATAATTCCGCCGCCCAATTTTGTCCAAGACACGAAGAGATATCTCCATTCAATAATTAAATTTTATGTGACAATAAAAACAACTTCAACCACTTTATTAAAAACAAAAAAATCTTTTTGTCTTAACCCGCCTACGGACAAAAGTCTGTGGTCTATCCCCGAGAAGTTCGGACATAAAAAATTCCAATTAGTTGGGCAAAAATTCATGGATTCACTCAAAATGCCATTCACCAATTGTAGACTTCATCAAAATTCGCTTCTTATCAATGATTTTGATCAAACAAAAAATTTTTTTGTTTTATTAAAAATTCAATTTCCAAAAATGGAACAATAAAAAAAAAAAGAAGACAAGACAAGACAAAATCATCACACGAGTAACTTGAAACCAAAAGTCATGAAAAATTATTATTATTAGTTTGTTATCGTTTGAGTTGCACGTGTATGTGTTTTTTTTTTGGGTGAGGCTACAGTAAAATATTATTAATAAATCTTTTGTTGATTTATTTTCAATAGCACTTAGGGATTTTCTCTTTTGTCTGATGTTGCTCTGTTTTTTTTTTTGTGAAGTTTGTACAAAGGCAGACACAAATTTTTGTTTTAAGGTTAATAATTTAAATATTTAATTTATTTTTATGAATATCATTCAAAAGATAATAAAACAACACGCTAATGTATTTTGAAAATAAAAAATTCGTATAATAATCATAAAATAATCGACAAAAACACAAATTTAATACCAAACTTTAAGCAAATAAACGAAAAAATTTAATGACGGATCCCAACAGCTTTCGATCGATTACGAAAATCGAAAAAAGAAAAGGCCAGATGTAGAACGTCACACACAGACGAGTTTTTTTTTTTTTTCGATTTTCAAATAAATAATATTTAACAATGATAAAAGATAATAAAAATTAACAAATTTGCTGTTTGTTTTTTTTTTTCGGTATTCGTTTGGATTCGAATCGATTCAATGGGGGAATGTGTAGAGAAGCAAAACAAGATTGAAATGATTTTTATGATCTTTTGATGATCAGAAGAAGAAGAATATTCCGCAGACAGAAATAGAAGTTTGAATTTTGAGTTTTGAGATAAGCGAAATAAAGGAATAAAGTTATAATGAATTCAATTGATTTATATTAACACTTTTTAATGCGCATAATGAAGATTAATCTGCTTGGTATTTCTGCTTCCCTGAGTTAATTGAATTTTTATCACTCTGGTATTGGTGGAGGAAAAGGGGGCGAAATTAGATTGTAAAAAAATAAAAAATTCAAATGTCGATGACGATGACGAGTAGCGGGTTTTGCTTTTGTGAGAGGCCGATCAGAGTGGGATTTTAAGCCGAGATCTGATTTTTGTTGACCTTTTTAGGGTTTCGTTCTAAAGGAACAACGAAACCCTTATAGAATCACTTCGATGTCCGTCTGCCTGTATGTTTGTCGGCTTTACATATTTTAATTTAAGATCGAGATTCCATGCTTTTTCTGCATGATCATTTAGGACCTTCATCATCATTAGTGGCGTAACAGCCCGCGAAGGGCAAGAGCCTAGTTTTTCGCGCCTCCACTATGTTGTGCGCGTTATAATTTCGACACATGTGAAGGATCGTGATGGTCTGAAGATATGAATTTGGCCAGCCTCTTCAGTTTGAACAAAACTGTGTTCAGCCAGGAAAGTCCATGAAAGGTGTCTAAACAGCGCCAAAAAATTAAAGCTACAAAATTTGAAGAAGATTCAAAAATTTAATTCAATTTGATCGGTTTTATGAAGTGCTTAGATAGCACTGCTTAAAAAAAAAAAATAATACGTCTACCAAGTCTAGAGAAGCTTCAAATATTTCCAAGAAGAGTCTAAACGCTGTAAAATTGCTTGAAAACCAAAAAAGTTGTTTCCACTAAAGCAAAAAATCAGTGAAGATCAGTTCATACAGTTGTTATAAATGGTTTTTCATTAGGTGCTTCTTACCTTTATGTATACAAAAATCTCTACTATAACCGTACAGCAATGGTACCGAGAAAATGTTCGGGTTACTAGAGATGTTCGTCTATAAGAAGTGTCCGTAAGAAACGAATTCACTTTAAATGAAACAAAGTGCCATTCGATAAACAACCATTTTGATAAAAAAATTTCATTATTTGCAGGTGTTGTTGGGTGGACCAAATACAAGTTTTTTGTTAAAAATTCAATAAATAAACAAAATCAATTTCTTTCCATATATTATGGCTTTATTAGTAAGAGTAAATATTCTCATCAAGTACGGAGCACAACGTCGCCCAAGTCGTTGCCTCAGCTGGTTTCGCAGTGTGCTACTGCGTACCTCCAATTTTCCAAGAACTTTCTGATGGTTTCGGGCTGTTCCTTGCATGATATTGACTTTAAATGCTTAAACCATTTCAGGATTGTTAGCATAACATCGATCCTTCACGGTTGCCTACAAAAAAGTCTAAAGGGGTCAAGCCGCATCTCCGAGGTGGGCAATTGGCATCCCCAGGCTGGTATCACTATTTCTGTTCAAAAAACGCACTGTTTAGACTACGAAGACTGATTTTAGGAAAAAAGTTTTCAAAATTTTCCGATGCTGTTCAAGCTTAAACCGACTCATTTCGTTCAGCGAAGGTATCAGACTGATTTTCTGTCAAGATTTCGAGCGAGAAATATCTGTCAGTGTAAAAATTTCTTTTTTTTGATATCCCAAATTAGGTTGTCAAATATCCCAACGCCTTTTTTTCTTTTGAATTTTCCCGGCTATGTACAAAGCGCTACAGAGCTCGTATCTGGCAATGCTATACATCATTTCAAAGGTCTTGACATAACCTAAAAATCGACGCTATGCATTATTAGTTTGGATATTGCGTCCAACAGTTATAGACGTGTAAACATGGAGGTCACTAACGCCAAAATTCGCGTTATTTTAAAGTTTTCCTTCGTTAAAGGCAAATCCTTTAGAGAAACGTTCCGTTAGATTAATGGTGTTTTGGGGGATGGTACTCTATCACTTCGAACCGCGGAGGAATGGTTTTGATGATTCAGAGCCGGTGAAAACGACACCATGGATAAGCCAGGTGGAAGACCTGTGACGACGAATACCGATCGAATCATGGAAAACATCGAGTTAGACCGGCATGTGGCATCTCGTGACATCGCCCAGGAGATGGGAGTAAGTCACCAAACCATTTTAAACCATCTGCAGAAGGCTGGATACAAAAAAAAGCTTGATGTTTGGGTGCCGCATGATTTGACGCATAAAAACCTTCTGGACCGAATCAACGCCTGCGATATGCTGCTGAAATGGAACGAACTCGACCCATTTTTGAAGCGGATGGTGACTGGCGACGAAAATATCAAGCGAAAACGGTCGTGGTCGAAGGCCGGTGAATCGTCCCAAACAGTGGCCAAGCCCGGATTGGCGGCCAGGAAGGTTTTGCTGTGTGTTTGGTGGGATTGGAAGGGAATCATCCACTATGAGCTGCTCCCATATGGCCAGACGCTTAATTCTACCATCTACTGCGAACAACTGGACCGCTTGAAGCAGGCGATCAACCAGAAGCGTCCAGAATTGGCCAACAGAAAGGGTGTAGGACAACGCCAGGCCATACACTTCGTTGATGACCCGTCAGAAGCTACGGGAGCTCGGGTGGGATGTTTTATCGCATCCACCATATAGCTCGGACATAGCGCCAAGTAATTACCATCTGTTCCTGTCCATGGCGAATGCCCTTGGTGGTGTGAAGTTGAACTCAAAAGAGGCTTGTGAAAAGTGGCTGTCCGAGTTCTTCGCAAATAAGGAGGGCGGCTTCTACGAGGGGGGTATTATGAAGTTGCCGTCTAGGTAGAAACAGATTAACGAACAAAACGGCGCATATTTGAACTAAATCCGATCACTGTAACACTTTTTATGATCCATTAAATGAAGAGCAAAAAAGCGGAAGGGAGATATTTGACAACCTGGTCTTTTTTTAAAAATGCAGCTTTAGATTCCTGCGAGAATTAAGAATTAAAAAATCTATGCTCAAATTTCTCATTAGTTCTTTAAGTTGGATATGAACTAGTGAACTATGAACTAGTGGCATGGATTTACTGAAAAGATAAACCTTTCACTTTTTTGTTGTAAAGCTTCGTATCAAATTCTTAAACGTTTTCTTTTGATTGAATAAAATCGTTCTTGACTTTTCTGACAGACGACTACATTTCTACTTTAAAACCGAACATATTGAGCTTTCAATCTCACGTGAAAGGTACAACACTCCCTCGACAGTTTACAATCTCATGTGTCATCAGTTGTGCATTTATTAATGTGTTCAACATCTCAACCAACACTTGTTTCAAGTTGCATTGATTGATAAACTTATCTGAGAATCGTGTGGGAGTTGAATAAAACTTTGACTCATCTCATCAGCTTGTGCTCAAAATGACAATTTTTCTTCTTCTTTTATTAAATTTTTTTTCTCTGATTAGCTTGCATAACAAAATGCCAAGCGTGAAAAATTCAACACCCTAACGCCTTTACTTATCTCAAAATCTAACAGAGATCAAAATCATTTGAAGGGTGTTAGAATCCGAGTAATTTGCTTTCAGTTAAATATCACACACACACACTTAGACAGACAACCTCCCCCCATTTAAAGGCGTGGTAACATTTTCATCCACAAATAAACAAAAAGAAAAAAATCCCTGATTAAGACATCTCACAAAAAATACAAGACACACAGACACGAAAAAAAATGCATATGCATTATGTATTGTTCCACAATTGGATTGCAGATAGATAGATGTATCTTAGAAGAGAAATAAACGCATGGTTTATTGTTGTGCATTTTTCATTAAAAAGTTCTTTTTCTTCTCTCGTGTGTTTTATTCCCCCCAGGGGAAAGGGGAAAGAAAACAAACCTACAGGCAGATACACGCGAGTGTTGAGAGTAAATTGCACATTGCTGTTGAAATCCGAACCAAGCAACTGCAACAGAAACAGCAACAAGCAGCAATAATAGATTTTAATGGTGCGATCAAAATTTTTAATGAACTTCCATTTTTTTTTTCGTCTTTTCGTTGTATTTTTGCGCGCTGCGTTTTATTGATCCCCCCCTCTTCTCCTGTCTTATGTGTGTGTGCATCTTCACACATGTGAATTGTGTGTGTGTGGACATGTTTCCGATCTACTGACCAAGAAATAGTAATAGATACAGTTTTTTGCCCCAACAGATACACACGGCAACAGGTACTCCGGTCGGCTCTATCACCGGCAGCGACGGCAGAATCAGCCAGCGTGCACAACTCATAAAGATGAGATTATTTGTTGTTGTTGTCGATGAGAAGAGGGGCGTCTGATGAAAGCGGGGTGTGTGTGTGTGTGTGGTTCGAGGAAAACACGTGCCATCATGTCCCATTGTTGTTTAGGAATGGGTGAGCAGTAGCAGCAGAGAAAAAAAAAAGTGATCTTCACCTAAAGAAGGTTATAAGTGATCTTGTTGTGAGCTTCTTTTTTATGCGCCTCGTCTGTGGAACGCCAGGAATGTCTGGGAATTGATTTTCTGCCATTTCGAGATGAAATATTCACCACGGGGTTGTTTTTTTTGCACGATCAGTGGCCCCAGATCGTTCATTTTTTCAGAATTAGCATTAAATCGAATGAATTCTGTGCGTTAATCGGTTGCTGAGTTATGTTGAACGCCCTACAGCCTACATCTCACTCATAAAATGATCGTTTACCCTTTTTTTGAAAAATATCTCATCTTGAACTACTTTTTCTCTTCATTTCAGATGTAGCCAGTGATCAAGAGGAGATTGGCTCATGCTCCCCGATTGTCGATTGCAAGTCGAACAGTCCGGGAATTCAAATGCAATCGCAACACTCACCGTCAGGTGACGCTGAGGAGACGACAGACGCAACGATATCGGCGGGAGCTGGCGTTGCCTTCAATGTAGCCGATACAAGAACCATTTTAGATAATCACCATCACATGCATCATCACCTGAATCACTTTAGTCACTTAAGCAATCATAGTCTTAACAATTTGGAGGATCACAATCACAACAACAACAACAATAGCAGCAGTAGCCTGATGTCGCCGCTAGATGGGGACGAGGTTGCCCTGCCGCACCAGCAGCTGGAGGCGATGGGCGGCCTGAAGGGCGAGCAACACACATATCTGCAGGAGATCGAGAGGATAAACAGCAAATTGCCGTCGCCGACGCCGCCGGATCTGGAGATCAACAATCAGCCGCTGGACCGTCGGTCGCCGGCGGTTGGCGGGGAAACGCTGGAGGAGCAGCGACGGAACTCGCAGGAGACTTATGACCGGGAGCCGGTGGACGAGGAGCGAGACTCGGAGCGAATGGCTTCGTACGACGGCGAGCAGGAGGCGGTCCCGACGGTGGAGGACGAGCGGAAGAACGACGAAGACTGCGCCGAGGAGGAGAACCGACCCGTCTCATCACCACCGGCGGGAAGTCCACCGCTGCAGATGCCGCAGTTTCCCGCGCCCGGTCCGGTCACACTGGAGGCGATCCAGAACATGCAGATCGCGATCGCGCAGTTCGCCGCGAAGACGATCGCGAATGGGTCGACAGGCGCGGACAACGAGGCGGCCATGAAGCAGTTGGCGTTCCTGCAGCAGACGCTGTTCAACCTCCAGCAGCAGCAGCTGTTCCAGATCCAGCTGATCCAGCAGCTGCAGTCGCAGCTGGCCATGAACCAGGGGAAGAGCGAGAACGACTGCGACGAGGAGAACGAGGAGCTGGACCAGGACCGCGAGCGGCAAGAGGATCAGCAGCGAGAGGAGCGAGAGCAGGAGGAGCGCGAGCAGGAGGAGCGCGAGCAGGAAGAGCTCGAGATGAAGCGTGAGAGACTAGAGGACGAGACGCGGTGCCAGGACGAGGAGATGCACGTGTCCAACCACAGCGAGTCGAACAACAACGACTCGCTGAAGCGCAAGCGGGAGGAGTACGAGGAGTTCAGCCGGAACTCGTCGCTCCAGATGCTGGCGAGCATGAAGCAGGACGAGAACATGCCCCTCCCCTTCGGCTCGGACCTGGCGTCGAGCATAATCACGAACCACGACGATCCGCCGTCGCTGGACGAGCCGAACTCGCTGGAGATGCTGCAGCGCAGGGCGCAGGAGGTCCTGGACTCTGCCTCGCAGGGCATCCTGGCCAACAACCTGGCCGACGAATTCGCCTTCGGCAAGGACGGAAAGACGGCGGACGGGAAGAGCCGGAACGAGCCGTTCTTCAAGCACCGCTGCCGGTACTGCGGCAAGGTGTTCGGCTCGGACTCCGCCCTGCAGATCCACATCCGTTCGCACACCGGCGAGCGGCCGTTCAAGTGCAATGTTTGCGGCAGCCGCTTCACCACAAAGGGCAACCTCAAGGTGCACTTCCAGCGGCACGCCCACAAGTTCCCGCATATTCCCATGAACGCGACACCCATTCCAGAGCACCTCGACAAGTTCCACCCGCCGCTGCTGGAGCAGATGTCGCCGGACAGTTCGCCCACCCACCAGCCGCAGATGCCGCAGCAGATGCCACCGGTTTCATTGCCCCTGCCGTTCCCGACAAACGCGGGCTTCCCCGGGCTGCCCGGCCTCTACCGCCCCCCACTCGATATCCTCAAGTCGCTCGGCCCGTACCCGAACCCGTTCTTCCCCGCGCTGCCGCACTTGCCGCCGGCCATGGCGGCGGCCCTCAAGCGCGACCAGGACATGCCGACCGACCTGCGCAAGCCGTCGGCCCCGAGTTCGCCCGAGCGGGCGAAGGACCCCGAGCCGATCGAGGAAGTGAACCCCCGGAGCGTGACGCCGCCCAGCGAGGAGCCGTTGAGCCTGAAGATCAAGCAGGAGACGGTGCAGGAGGAGAACGATCTCTCGCGGGAAAGTACCCGCATGACGCCACCACCCCCCGCCCAACGTGAGCCCTCGCCACCACCAATCCCACAGCCAGCGATCCAACCGCCCCCATCAATCTCCGTGCGCCCACTGGCGCCACCCACTCCACCGACGCCCACGAAGTCTGCCCTGCCGCCGGTCATCCAGCCGCAGCAGCCGGCGATACACCCGCAGCCCTCGCCGGGCTCGATGCCGCCGCAGAACGTGGAGCTACTACCCACGCCCGGACAGCTACCGCCGTCATTCCACCGCGACGACTTCTTCGCCGACCGGTTTCCGCTGAACTTCACCAAAACCTCGCCGGACCGCCGCTCGCCGATCCGCAGCCCCGCGAGCATTCCGCGATCGCCGTTCTTCGGAGCCGCGATAAAGCACGAGATGGCGCTGCTGCCGCGGCCCCACAGCAACGACAACTCGTGGGAGAACTTCATCGAGGTGTCCAACACCTCGGAGACCCTCAAGCTGAAGGAGATGATGAAGAACAAGAAGCTCACGGACCCCAACCAGTGCGTGGTCTGCGACCGCGTGCTCTCCTGCAAGAGCGCCCTGCAGATGCACTACCGCACGCACACGGGCGAGCGGCCCTTCAAGTGCCGCATCTGCGGCCGGGCGTTCACCACGAAGGGCAACCTCAAGACCCACATGGCTGTGCACAAGATCCGCCCACCGATGCGAAACTTCCACCAGTGCCCGGTGTGCCACAAGAAGTACTCGAACGCGCTGGTGCTGCAGCAGCACATCCGCCTGCACACCGGCGAGCCCACCGACCTCACGCCCGAGCAGATCCAGGCCGCCGAGATCCGCGACCCGCCGCCCTCGATGATGCCGGGCGCCTTCCTCAACCCGTTCGCGTTCCACTTCGGCGCGATGGGGCCCGGTGGGCCGCACAACGGCGCCATGGGCTCCGAGTCCTCCCAGGGCGACATGGACGACAACATGGACTGCAGCGACGACTTCGACGACGACGTCTCGTCCGAGCACATGTCCTCGAACCACGACGACTCTGTGGACCGGCCCAAGTCCGGCGACGACATGAAGGGGATGCTCTTCGAGCAGAAGCTGAAGATCGAGGCCAGCGCCAGCTCCGGACCCACGAGTCCCGTCGAGAGCACGCCCGTCCCCAAGCCGCCACAGTCGCCCGGCGACAACTCGGTGCAGCAGGGCGCCCTGGACCTGACGCCCCGATCTCAGCTCAGCCAGCAGCAGTCAGCCCCGCCCTCAAAGATACCCACGCCGCCAACGCCACCGCAGCCCAGCTCTCACCCACACCCCCAGCTGGCGCAGCACCCGCCGCAGCAGCACAGCCCCGTGGCTCCGGCCCACCCCAACATGTTCCTCCACCACCAGCAGCACCTCCAGCAGCAGCTCCACCACCACCACCAGCAGCAGCAGCACCAGCAGCACCTCCACCAGCAGCGGCAGCAAGAGGCCCAGCAGCAGGCGGCGCAGCAGCACCCACACCCGCACCACCAGCTCCAGCCGCCGCCACCGCCGCAGCCGAATCCCACGCTCGTCGCCGCCCGTCCGCCCTTCGGCATGTTCCCCAACATCCCGCTCTTCCCGCCGGCAACCACACAGAACATGTGCACCGCCATGAACACCATCGCCCAGTCGGTGATGCCGGCGGCGCCCTTCAATCCACTAGCACTCTCGGGTGAGTTGTGAGTTTCCAAATTTTTTTTCCAAAAAACAAAAACAAAACGACTGCATAAAAAATAAATAAAAACAAAATTTTGAAAATTGAAAATTGAAAATCGAAAATTCGAAAGAGAAATGGTTAACTGTTTATTTATTTTTGTGTGACGCAACGCCGCAGCGCGATGACATTTTGATTTTTAATTTTTCTTCTTTTGTTCTTTTTGGTTTCCCATATTCGCAGGCGTCAGAGGGAGCACAACTTGCGGTATCTGCTTCAAAACATTCCCATGCCATTCGGCTTTAGAAATCCACTATAGGAGTCATACCAAAGAGCGGCCATTCAAGTGCTCGATTTGTGATCGGGGATTTACGACAAAGGTGAGTTGAGTTTTTGGGGGTTGCAAATGGTTTATAAATCTTTGAGATAGATTAAGAAGAGCTTTAAGCTCAACTTGTATTTTTTTTAAAACAGAAGCCATGCATATGTAGTCAAAAGCTCTTCGGAAGTCTAAAATGCATTCAAAATTATGAGTTTGGAATCATTTTTGAGAGTAAAAGAGAGCTTTTAAGACTTGAGCAGCATCATGAAGTCAAGTGAGCTTTTAAGCTTGGGGTCGATAACAGGTTTAAGAAAAAATTTTCTGATTTAGTGATCTAATGAAATTTCAAACATTTTTGAAAGTAGATTAAATCTTTTAAAACTTGTTCTCAAAAAAAGCTCTTGAACAGAAGTGTAAAACAAAATTTACTGATCCCATGAGCAACAATTCGCAGATGGGTTCAAAATAAAGAACTTAAAAAATATTTGAAAATAGGCAGAATTTTCTAAGACTTTCCCCAAAAAGCATCAATCGAAGAACAAGTGAGCTTTTAGGTTTGCGATTGATAAACAGGTTTAAGAGAAAATTGACTAATCTAGTAGACAGCAACTCGCACGAAATAAAGAATTTGAACCATTTTTTGAAAGTAGAGAGAATCTTTTAAGACTTGTAGCCATAACCAGCTGCTTAAAGTCAAGTAAGCCCTTAGGTTTTGAGTTAATACAGTGGCTCAGAATAAAATTCACTGATCTACTGACCACAACTCGTACATGAGTCCAAAAAAAAATGAGTTTTCAAAATTTTTAAAAAATAGATTGAATCTTTTAAAATTTGTCGCCAAGAGCGGGAACCTGAAGTCAAGTGAGCTTTGAAGCTTTTCAGTCATACAGTAGCTCAAAAAAAAAAATTTATGGAGTCCTTGAGCAACAATTATTGGATGAGTTCAACATAATGAATTTGATTTTTTTTTTTTAAACAGAAACAAGTTTTTAATACTTGTGGGCAAAAATTGTAGCTTAAAGTCAAGTGGGCTTTCACGGTTTGGATTAATAAAGTGTCTAAGGATTAAATTGACTTATCTAGTGAACAAAAATTCGTAGATGAGTTCAAAATAATGATTTTGAACCATTTTTGAAAGTGAGTAGAGTCCTTTAAGGGATGCAGCTAAAAGAAGCAGCTTAAAGTTAAGTAAGCTTTAAAGCTTTGGGTTGGTACAGAAGCCTAAAGCAATATTTACTGAACTTTTCACCAACAATTTGTAAATTGCTTCAAAATAATGACTTAAAAAAGAAATTAAATTAGAGGGGAGCTTTTAATATTTGTTGGCAAATACGAGCTTAAAGCTTAGTAACTTGAACTTGACTTTGGCACAACTCGATACAAAATTTATTGACGTCTTAGGCAATAACTCCTGAATGGGTTTAAAAAATTAACTTTAAACATTTTTGAAAGCAGAAATTAGCTTTTAACTCTTATCGCCAAAAATGGCAGCTTAAAGTTAACTGAGCTTATAAACTTTAGGTTGATACAGTAGCTCAAAATAAAATTGACTGATTTGGTGAACAACAATTCGTAGATGAGTTTAAAATTATCACTTTAAGACCGTTTTGAAAGTAGAGAGAATCTTGTAAGACGTGACCAAAAACCGAAGCTTAAAGCCACAATCGTTTAGACATGTTGCTAATAGCAGGAACTTGAAGTTAAGTAATCTTATAAGCTAGTAGGGTCCATACAGTTTCTCAAAACATTTTTAATGACTGATTTTTTGCAGTT
The DNA here is from genome assembly GCA_905187475.1 of Syritta pipiens. Lineage (NCBI taxonomy): Eukaryota > Metazoa > Arthropoda > Insecta > Diptera > Syrphidae > Syritta > Syritta pipiens. The sequence goes on along the minus strand of LR994571.1, from coordinate 100,193,723 downwards.
CCACTTAGCTAATGATGTGTAAACAAGTGTTACCACGTCTCGGTTTTATTTTAAACAAAATTCAAGTCAGTTAGGTAGATGAAGTGTTTATTTTTTTTAGCCCGACTAAAATGTTCTTTCTATTTTCTTTTCCTTTCAGGGTAATCTTAAACAACACATGTTAACGCATAAAATTCGGGATATGGAACAGGAGACATTCAGAAACAGAGCTGTCAAGTATGTAAGTTGTATTCTCTGTTTGGGTTTTTGTTTTTCTTTCATTCTAACACTTTTTTTCGTTTTGGTATTCTCAAATCTTTCTATAATTTCATTATTATTTCAAACCTCTGTAACAAATGCATTTCCATGTGACTGCCAATCGTATATCTAATCGTTGCTTGACTTTCAGTAATCAGTCCTTTAATAAAATTAAATAATCTCAAATTACAACAATTTCAAAGTCACGCTTTTTGTAATCTGATCTATCTCACAAATTGTGGCCAAAAATCACGATATTTCGGAACACCAGCATTAAATGCTGTCAATTAAAATTAATCAAGCAACTTGTTGCTTCTGTACGAATGTACGTGGCTCGCATAGAAATGACCCATCAACACAATCTTAGTTAAATCTTGCTGTGAATACGTGTTTTATCGAACGTGATTAGGCATGTGTTTTTTCGGGCATTTTTTTTTTTGCATTTTAATAGCATCTATCTGTCGCTTGAGTAGTCTAAGTTTCCATCAAAAATGATCAACATTACTCATCATGGAATTTTTTTTTGATTCTTTCAATTACAGATGAGTGGCTGGAAGGAGGAATACGAGTAAATTGAAAAGTCTAGAAAAGAACGCGTCGCTCGTTGTCACCACGCAATGATCTCATAAATCCCCCACGGGCAGCAGGTAAAATATAGAAAAAAAATTGCTGGAAAATCTCTCCCATTAGAAAAAACAAGAAAATAAATATTCCATCTCCAAGAATCTATTGGATATGTCCCAAGAAAAACAATCGTTTCAAAACTGAAAAAAAAAAGAAATAATTTCTCAAAAAGTACACAAATGTAGATTCAACAAGAAACAACTCGTTATTACTGGTTTCACAAAAAAAGAAAACAAATACAATCCAAAATAAAAACTAAGCAAAGTGTAATAATAAAATTCTTCTTTGTCATTTCTCATTTTTTCAAAAAACAAAAAAACGATCATTATTTGTTCTTGATAATCCTGTTTATGAGTGAATTACTTGATGTTTGCTGCTTCACGGCATGAAAATTGCTTCAAAACAAATAGAAAAGAAAAGAAAAGAAACAGACAAAAACAAAACTATTAAAATGAAACGTATCCAAAGATGCATGCAATGTGTGATTAACAAAAACAAAAAAAAAAAAAAAAAAACTTTTAAAACGCCAGACAAGAGACTGATTTCGTTTCATTTAACATTAAAAGAACAAAAACAACTACAAAATCATACAAAGTAAACAGAAACAAAAAAAAAAAAAAAGATGAAACAAATTCTTTTGCCGTAAGAAAAGAAATCAAAATTCAAATTCAACATAATTATTCATCACCATCGCCGTCGACGTTGTTTGAAGTGAAAAATTAAAGAAAATTAGTGTATATCGAAATAAGTGCAATAAAAACAAATATTTATAAAATAATTTCTCATTTTTTCTCGGCGAAGGTATTTAAAAGAAAAAAAAGAAAAGAATTGTGTAAAAATGTAAATGTCAAAAAAGCTATTCTTGACTATCTCTCTCTCTCTCTCTTAAAATATATTCATGTATTCATCATCTCTATACTTATATATTGCTTTTGTATATAAAAAAAAGAATTCTTTCTGTCGATGTAATATATATATATATAAAACAATAATCACAACACAAAAGAAAAGAAAAACCCCATTAACACGAATGAAACGAGAGATAAAACTAAAGCTTGAATAAAATGCGAAACAATTTAATTATAAACAAATTTTGTGATACTATCCATTATACATATTATAAATGTTAAAAAAAAAAAAGTATATAGATATATTGTATGTAAAAAGAAATCAAATTAATTTATTTATCATATTGCAGCAGTTTTTATTGAAAAAAAGAAAATAGAAAACCCTTTTTTTTCAATACTTCGGTATAGTAAAATAAAAAAAACAATTGCACGGTGTACTAAAACATAAAACAATTCATAAATTTTTAAGTTAAAGTTTTAAGGAAAAAATAAGTAAATATCAATTATATGTAAACGTTTTTATAAATAGTTAAAGAAAAGAAAAAGAAAAAACACTTAAGAAAAACAGAAAAAAAAATATTTTGTGATGTTCATTTCTTTTTTTTTTTTTTAAATTTTATTTCTTTCCTTAGTTTTTTGTCTATCAAGTTGTAAATATTTATGATTTATTTATACATTAGATTTCAATTAGTGTTTAATTATGTTTTAATTGATCATCAAATAGATGGATGCAAATATGATATATGTAATAAAAAAAAAAAAAAAATATTTGTCAGGAAAAGTGAAAAAAAAAAATGAATAAATGAATAAGATGGAGGAAAATTTAAGGAGAAGCTAGTAATAGTGAGTAATATAGTAATATACAATTTTAAAACAAAACCAACATTTAAAAAACAAAAACAATGTAATAAATTATTACAAACCAAAAAATATAAAAGAAACAAAACAATTAAATGGAATTGAAAAAAAATTAATGGTTGTTTGACTATTTTTGCTTTCAGGAAGAATATTTTTTTTTCTTAATTCGAACTTTTGTAGGGAGTTGAAATCGTCGGGATGGAAGCTGCATTCGGAGAAGACGTGTAAGTACTCATCATGCGGATTTTTGGAGGCTGAGTTTTTGTTTTTTACCAATTTTTTGGTTTAATTAAAAAAATCAATATACAGCGTGTATTGTAAGTGTACGAGAGTGTAAGTAAGTATCGCGCCCTTACCGCCAAATGATCGTAATCGACAAATAGAAATCTCACAGGAAAAGCTTTTTTTTTGTTTTTAAATTATTTTATTTTATAAAAGCAAATTGTAAATTAATTTACACTACCCCAATAAAAGACAATGCCAGGGAACTAAGCCCATATGTTTTTTGTTTTTTGTTTGAGCTAAAAAAGTGTAAATGTCACTTACGATAAATTTTATTTTCTCTCTTATTTTTGACTGAAATGCTTTATTTAAAAACCAATGATGCAGAAAGACGCACAATCAAATAAACTATCGAACTGCATAATTAATTCGTTTTTTTAAGCTGTCGCTAACGATAATTTGCTGGATTCGTCGCGATATGGTGAAAGTTCTTTTTTAAAAATAAAATACACCAGCAAGAGCTGCAGTGGACATCGGTGCATCAACTTAAAGGTCTTAATTCACACTTAGGTCTTAAGTCTTAGCTCTTAGTGATTGTCGGGATTAAACGTAGGCTCACGCACGCCATTGGTCGGTTAATTGTGCTGTCGTGTGACAGAAGTGTTTCTGGATTGCTTTCAATACTCGGACTCGCTGCCTAAATTTTCCTGCAATAAAGGGTGAAAGTTTAAAAAAAAAAAAACACATAAAATTGAGAAAAATGCATGAAATCTTTATTTGAATCGATAGTACGGTCCATATAATTTAATGTTTGAAGATTATTTCATGCAAATGTTGACCTTGACTGCACCTCACCACTTAGTCCAATTTTGGCATACTCTTTCCAACATTTCGGCCGGTATCTCACGAATAAATGCTTCAATGTTGTCTTCCAATGCGTCAATTGAAGCGGGCTTGTCTGTATAGACATGAGCTCCACAAAAATAGTCTAAAGGCGTTAAATCGCACGATCTAGGCGGCCAATTGACCGGTCCCGAACGTGAAATAAAATGTTCACCGAACTCGCCTCTCAATAAGTCCATTGTTGCGCGTGCTGTGTGGCATGTGGCATGTGGCACCGTCTTGTTGAAACCACATGTCATGCAAGTCAAGCTCTTGCATTTTGGGCAAAAAAAAATTGGATATCGTCTCACGGTAGCGCTCACCATTCACAGTTACGTTACGATTCTCATCATCTTTGAAGAAGTACGGTCCAATGATGCCACCAGCCCATAAACCGCACCAAACTGTGACTTTTTCTGGATGCATTGGTAGCTCTTGCAATGCTTCTGGCTGATATTCACTTCAAAATCGACAATTCTGCTTATTTACGTACCCATTGAGCCAAAAATAAGCTTCGTCGCTGAACACTTTCTTAACTTTCTGAACTTTCTTAACAGAGCACGCATTTTGATAATTAAATTCAATAATTTGCAAGCGTTGTTCGTTTGTAAGACGATTCATGGTTAAATTATAGACCAAACTGAAGACAGTGAAACAAAATACGAAACGTGCGTCAGCTGTTTAAACCAGTGTTGCCAAAAAGAAAATAGCTAAAAAATCACCCTTTAGTATTAACTCTAAAACTGCATTTGAATTTTTTATGTAACTTGTTAGAGTTCCAAGAAACTAGGCATATCTTCCGAATTTTTGTTTGATCCATTATTACTTTGATAATTTACCGATAATTGGGTAATAATTGTGTAATGTATAATAGTGTATTGTGTATATATAAAATTGTAGCAATAATTTTCAAAAATTGGATATTTGTTTTCCACTTCAAAATCTGAGTGGTAGTAAAGTAAATATTTTTCTTTGAAGTCAACTTTTTTCGCATTTTATTTGTACTTATTTGGAATTCACAAAAACTTCTTCTTTCCATCATGGACTTGAAGTGCATATCTTAAAAGTATGTTTAAGTAGGCATTTTCAAGGCCAAGTTTAGGAAAAATTCTTCATAGGAAAATGGCTACAATATTTACATACATTTAGTGGCGTTGTAGTTGGCCGTTGTGGGCCAAATTTTAGTTTTTGTTTGCGTGCTTCCCACTGTGTTGTGCGTTACAATTTCACACATGTGATGGGGATTTACTGTCTAATGCTGGTTTCGAACGACGAATTGCGAAAGTTTTTCATAACCGAAGTACTCCAGGAGGATTGTCAGTCGTTCGCTTGAGATGGGCGGTGAAAAATGTTTGTGGTGTTATTTTTCCAGGCTGGATTCGAATCCGGGTACTCCCACTTAACAGTCCGTCGCACTAACCGACTAATCCCCGGCGTCCGCAGGCTCCAACACTTGCCTCATCAAAATTCATCTGTCATACAAGACAAGCGCCCTAAAAACTAAATTCCTTTCCAGCTTTTCAGCGACACTCATCGCAGGAATTCTGAAAAATTGTCATTCCTCTTCCAAGACACACGTTCCCTCTTCCCGAGCGGAAACAATTAGCCAGATATGAGATGCATTTGTTCTCAGAAATGTCACCGTTTAAGGATAACCGGTGGCGGTAACCGTCACTTCCCATTCGGGGGTGACAAATTATAATTTTTTTTTCCTTCAACTAAAGGGGTTTGTTTTCCGCTTTTGCATTTTTCCAGAAGCGATTTGACAAAAATATGCCCTTTCATCGCGTCCACCAAAGACGAGGGTGCCACTGTTGGTTTTTTCTTTTTTTTCTTCTCTTGTATTCGTCACGGCTGTTATGACGGGTAGCTGACAGAAGGCACTACACACACGTGACTGAATCGAAGGGGGAACAATTCCATCCGTATGCACTTTGTATCATCGTCTCTGATGACATGTTATATGTCATACAATATTTCATGTTCTCTGTGTAATTTTTTTTTCGTCCTTGCCGCTTCTTTTCAATTGGAAATGAATTGGGTTGTTTAGGGAATGGTTAAAAAGTTAACACGGTGTCCTTCTTCGTTACCCCGTGTCATCCCTTAAATTGAATAATTTTACATTCGATAAAAAAAAAGAAATGGTTTGTGTGTGTTTATGTGCATTTAAGAATGTTAATTGTGTGCATAGCGATGACATAAGGACGAGGGTAATTTGTGAGGAGGAATGGAGATGAGTTTTTGATTTGTCATCGAATCAGGATGTGTTTGGTATGTTTGGTTTGCATACATTTTTTGATGTGTGTTAGCACGATCAGCGGGAGAGAAAATTCGGGTTTGTGATACACGCATGTGTTGGAGGGTTATGGGTAGACGGAGGCGAATTTGAGATGAAGAAAGAATGGTGCTATGGGAGAAGTGTCCAATTAATAACAACAAAAAATTGCTAGACATTTCTAACCGATTGGATCGTTTTTCAGTTGCTTCGGAGATCGCGTTCGGCAGTCCGACAAAAAAATTTGAAATTCTATAGACGTTTTGTGCATTGATCCTTAAGAAGGAAAGTCCACTTTAATGTATTTTCTATAAATTTATAAGCGGGTGTGCTGTGTAAACAATGGAAACATTTATGAACTCGACTTCGTTCATATGGCCACCGAGGGCACGTTTGCAGTGGTCATTTTGTTGGACCAAATGTTCGATGATTCGGCCACACATTTTTGCCTAAATGGCCGCTCATTCGCGTTCAATGTTGGCTTTGAGCTCTTCCAACGTCGACAGCTTGTTGGCATAAACCAATGACTTAACGTAGTCTCAAAGTAAATAGTTTGGAGGCGGTAAGTCACACGAACAAGGAGGCCAATCGACTGGCCTATTTCTTGAGATAACACGCTCATCAAACTTATTCTCGAATAAATCGATTGTAACGTGTGCTGTGTGGCTTGTGGCACCATCCTGTTGAAACTACATGTCGCCCAAATCCATATCTTCCAATTCGGGCAAAAAATAATAGGTAATCATGGTGCGATAAAGCTGGTCATTCACAGTAATGTGACGATCGTTTCCGTCGACGAAAAAATATGGCCCTATAACGCTGCCGGCATGCAAACCGCACCAAACAGTTTTTTTTTGTTGATGAAGTGATGATTCATAAGGCACATATGGATTTTAACCCGAACAATAACCCATATTTAGCTTATTGACGAACCCATTGAGCTAAAAATAAGCTTCGTCACTGAAGATGATTTTGCGATGAAATTCATCATCTTGGCACATCTTCTACAGAGCCCAATCGGAGAACGCAAGTTGATTCAAATGGTCCATCGGCTTCAATTCTTAAGTCAGCTTGATCTTGTTTGGGTGTAAACGAAAATCTTATGTAATAACGTGGTGTGAGCGATGCCGAATTCTTGAGAACTCCGTGGAATTGACTAATTTGGATTGTTTGCTATGGACGCCTGAACGGCGGCGATATTTTCGACATTTGGACCAAGCCGCTGTCTCAGTGACACGGCAACATCACACAACGAATATGTAGACCCAAATTTTTGTACAAAACTTGTTACTGTCTGTCTACTAGGGCGAGAATTACGACTAAAAATTGGAGTTAATGTCCTCAAGTATGCGATCACCGACTCCGAATTTCGGTAGAAGATTTTTATAATTTGCAGACGTTGCTCGATTGTGTACTTTATCACGATGAAAATGTTGAGTCTATTGAATAAATTGACAATGACCGTTCGATGATTAGTGAAAGGGTGCATTCACAAATTAAATTTAAAATTGGAAAAACATTTACAATTTTAATCCAAAATTTCCTTAATTTACTAAAAACAACTAAACATTTTACAGATTTCTACTTTTCTTCGTAGCCAGCTTCTTCTTAAAAAACAACAGAAGACAAAAAAATCTAATCAGAAAGTTAGAGGGTTGTCTCGATGATCGTCTCGATGATCGTCCCGATGATCGTCTCGATGATCGTCCCGATGATCGTCCCGATGATCGTCCCGATGATCGTCCCGATGATCGTACCGATGATCGTCCCGATGATCGTCCCGATGATCGTCCCGATGATCGTCCATATGATCGTCCCGATGATCGTCTCGATGATCGTCCCGATGATCGTTCAGATGATCGTCCCTATGATCGTCCTGTTTTACGTCGATTTCCATGCAGTCTATGTTATAGCGCCGTCGGTTTTTGTCCGTTTCATCATCATTAGTGGCGTAACAGCCCACGAAGGGCCAAAGCCTAGCTTTTCGCGCCTCCACTGTGTTGTGCGCGTTATAATTTTGACACATGTGAAGGGGACCAACATTTTCATTTGGTTTATTGCCGCTTCCGCACGGCGAATTGCGAAAGCTTTCCGTGACAGAAGTACTTCAGGAGGATTGTTAGTCGTTCGCTGGAGGTGGGGCCGTGAAAAATGTTTGTGATGTTTTTTCCCCGAGCTGTATTCGAACCCAGGTACTCTCGCTTAACAGTCCGACGCACTAACGATTAAGCCACGGCGCCCACAATCCATTTATCAATCTTTAAAGTATGTTCTAAATTTCAACAGAAAAAGAATTTATTGTGGTTAAAGAGATGAATTTAAAGACTACAAGTACTCTACTCTACTCTTTCTGCAAGTAGGCGTTGAATGACCATTGGCTCACTACCTTGGAAATTATTTTTAAACACAACCGGAAAACGTCGCTTTCGACCTTAATGCTCCAACTTGCCTCAAACTTAAAGAGAGCCAAACAGCTGGGTAAAAAACAATATTTGATTATTAATTTCAAACTGTCACCTATTTTTCCAATCTCAATGTAAATGTCCCAAACGTGTTTTCAGATCAACAACGAGCTTCTTCAAACCCACTTCGCCTTCACTGAATAAATCATACCACGAATGTAGTTTTCGTTAAAAAAACATTCAACACCCATGATGGCCACATACCAAAGTATCAATCATCCGAAAAATTTGAATAAAATAAAATCAAAGAAAATAAATAATCCACAACAAAATGAGAAATCAATTAAAAGTTAGTCTTCGATTTCTTGGCCAGTTTAGGTGCTGCCTGCGTTTAGCTTATCGCTTCCTAATTTATCTCTGAATCTATCAAATAAATTTGAATACTAATTTTCGACACAATTATTGTCACAATGTCGAAATTCTGTGGCTAGGTAATTTATGAAGCTTTGCCAATAACGAGGTTGCCGATGAGAGATGAAATTCATCAGACCAAAGACATTTGCAGAAATTAGAGTAAATTATTCGGAGAATAAATCAAAAGATACACACGCAGATTCGCTTTGAAGATCACTGAACTGGTAAATCTGTGTTTTAAAATCTCAACTTTACAATCAATTTTCCATAATTTTTCGCAATCTGAATTCCGGACCGCTAGCACCTTGTAATAAATCGCAAAACACACCTAAACATGGAAGGATTTTTGCATAATTTCTCCATTAATCCTTGTGCACACGCTATGCATGCAGAAAAGGAGCTGTGTACAACGTCCTGCAATCGTCCTGGCTGTTGTGCACTGACGCGGACATTACAGAGTCATGCAATGGAACATGTGGTAATCTCAACTCATCCCTTACACCCATTATCAAGGATATTTACTGAATTTCTTTTTCTTTTTTTTTTGATGTCTGCATGGGGTGGCATTACTGTTGCCATTTAAAGGATAATAATCTTTCCTTTTTTTTTGTGTAAATAAACGTTAATGTCTTTAAGGCGGTCTTCTCCAACTGCAGCAGGATCAGGGAAGCTAATTTTTACCGAAATCTTTTAGACAATGCAAGTAGTCCTTGTTCACGACTCGCTTTTATTTGAACAAGGTTATTGCGTTGGTATTAACGTGAATTATGACGACACGCGTCCGAAGGCGTCTTCTTATTGTTCGTGGATCTCGTGCTGGTTGGCGGGATTAGGACAGAGACGGTCTTTCAGGGTGGACAGATTGCTATCGTGTTCGATGACACGTGCCTGCATCCGTGTTGCATTAAATTAGCCGCACAATTGACACTATCAAAATATTTTGACAAAACGGCTGTGATTGGGATTCAGGATATCATAAGCTCTGATAAATTGAGGGCAGACGAAGTCCATTCCGAGAAGATGGAAGACAGACATGTCCTTTGTAATCCGATCGATTCGAAATGATTACTTTACCCCAAATCAGTTTTAAGTTTTAATGAAAGTGCTTGTGAGGAACTAAAGGAGTGGTGCACCTAATCGACTTCAACGATGCCAATATAATCAAATAATTCGCAGCTCTCTCCTCCATTGCCATTTAACGATTCGCCGGCTACAACTAAAAGCACACACACTCACGATTTGATTACACAATTCAATCTCAAATGACACTAGACGACTTTGCACACATGAGTAGTAAATGTTGTCGCCCATAAACGGCCCAACAACACACGAAAGAAAAAGTTATAAAAAAAAAAAAACACGGATATTTCAACAAAAAAAAAAACAACATTTTGTTAGGTTGTAGCAATAAAACAACAAAAAAAACAAAAAAGACAAGAAACTAAATCCAATTCATTTGAAATCTGTATTCGAAGGAAAGAAAACCAATCAAAAAATCGAATCGCATGTCTGAGGCAATTTCACTAGCTGAGATGCAATAATTCGCCAATTATCATCCGTTCACCACCCACAAACCACCACCACCACCCAAAAGGGGGTAACCCCACCGTCACCCCAACGTTTATAGCTCCCCGTAAAAAAAAAAAAAAAAACAAAAAACACAACTGCTGCACCTGGAGAGCGATAGTTGATACGAAATTGACGTGTGATCGTGCACACGTACGAGAGAGTGCGCCAAGAGTGCAAATAATCGAAGGCGGACATTAAACATCCGCTAAAAATGGTTAAAAGAACTACACAGCTCACATATCGCGCATACATTATCGAACAGGTGTTTCTCTGAGTGTGTGTGTGTTTTTTTTTTTTTTTTTTAGCCGCATGTCAATTCAAGCGTTGCAGAGGAGGACCGGCTGGGTTGGTGCTCGAGTACAACTCGTCGGGATGTGATTATTAGAGTGAGTCGTTTTGTGGTCGTGGTCTAATTGCCATGACCATACCGCACGCAAATTGTCCTTTTAAATTTTTTTTAAAAAACAAAAAAATACTGAAATTCCAATTTTGGTTGAGAGAAGTGTTGTTGTTGAGTTACCGTGATGAAAATAGAGCCGTATCAATGGTAATGGCTATAGCTCTTGAACTTAATACGTAAATCGATTCAACCATCGTTTTGTTAATTACGGTATAAAGTTTTAGTGAAGCAACAACCCCATTTATTGGCTTAAGACAAGCGGAAAGGAAACTTAACCTAACTTAAAAATTAGAAAAGAAATACGAAAAGACGTATTGACTAAAATAAATTTGAAAAAAAGTCGAAGGATTTCTGTTACAATGTTTTACGATTCTTTGAAATGGCCCTTAAGCCCTCATTCCTTTCTTAACCCAACCTCGTTCTATATTCAATATATTGGGTGTTCGAATATGTTCGAAAACTAATTCTTGGTAAATGACTCTGAATAGTAATAATAGCAATTACAACTGACAATACTTAAGTTTAATTTTGTTAAATTTTTAAAATTGCAATTTTCCGTGAAAAAGTTTTGAAAGTTTAAAGGTAACAAGAGCACGACCTCCGGATCACCGATTTGATGAAATTTGGCACACTGATAGCTCGCTTTTAGGGTATTAATTTTTGAAAGTGAGAGACCACAAGAAGAAAAGAAAAAAAAAAATCAAAATAAAACCATAAAATTTCGAAAAGGCAATAGCCTAGTGGGTGTGCTGATTGCTTTGTACACGAGAGTGTAAGCCAAAATTCGGTACATTATCGTCATATTTTGCTTTTCTGTTACAGAAAAGGTTAGAAAGCGTCGCAGGAGTTACATCATGTAAAGATGCCTTCCATGTGCACCCACAATAAACGACGCCATGGAACAATACCTGCGATTCGCAACATTCACTTGGCTTGGCTTGGGTAGTGGATAGCTTCCCTAAGGTAAAGGTAAGTTAGTTCGTAAGTGGCTTTCAAAGAGCAAACATCAAACAAATAAAAAAAAGAAAAACTATAAAAGTAATCACAGTCTTTTATTTTAAAAATATAAAGTCAAAAGGAAAATTAAAAAAGCAGAAATCTAACTCAGGCTACTCAAAAAAATTGTGAAGTTAACGGAAACGAACCTGTAAATAGAAAAAACAGTAGCGAAGTGCTTTACTCATTTTCGATATGATAATTTTGATGGTAAAGTTGCACCTCACTCTAGACGAAAAATCACTGAAGAAGTCGATGAAATTATAGAAAATATTGAGCAAGACTGCTGCATAAACAGCGTGGACGTTGTAAGGGAACTAGGCACTTATCACTAGATAGTTGTTAACAATTGGAAAGAAAAAAAGAAGGTCGATGTTTGAAATCCACATGAATTAGCAAAAGTGCAAAATTAATTGGGATTCATAGCTAAAACGGAATAAAATCGTGTCCTTTCTGAAGCGACTAATTATGGGCGATGGCTCATGTACAATAATAGTAAAAAAGATAAGAAAAAGACCATAAATGCAGAAGGGTGAGGCTTCGTTAACGGCGGAAAGGATACATTTTTCATAATGAGCTTCTATAACCTGGTCATGCGATTCCTTTTGTCAACAATCAAATAAAACGTCAAAAATTTATCAGTACAAAAGGTGTTGCGTTCCATCATGACAATGCTAGACTCGGCAGAGACTATGAGAGCTCGCTTAGTAAGTTTTGATGCAACCGACTTACAGTGAACCAATGGGAAAAATATGATACCCATGATAGTCAGGTTCAATTTGCGAAAAAAAAACGAAATAAATTGCAGTCTACAACTTAAGCTGATTTTGGCACTGTACATTTCTTTGTTCTACCCTTTCTCTTCTGCACAGGAAAACAGTTTAAGATCAAATCGGTAACATTTTATTCTCTCAACGTTCGCAACACTTTTATACATATTCTGTCAAATTTTGACGGATATCGTATGATTAGTTTTTGTTTGACGTCTATACAAATAAGTTGAAAAATTTTCGTGTGGCGATTTTTATAATGGATAAAAATTTAGAACAACGTGAGTGCATCAAATTTTGTTTTGCAAATGGATTTAAGTGTTCCGAAACGTTGAAAATGTTAGAAAAGGCCTTTGGTGAATCGTGTCTAGGAAAAACACAGGTATATGAGTGGTATAAACGGTTCAAAGGTGGTCGTACAAGCTTGGATCATGATGAGATCCCTGGCCGCCCAACAACATCTGTTACTGAAGAAAACATTGAATCGGCGAAGCAAATCGTGTTGCAAAATAGTTCTGCACCGATAAGAGAGATTGCTGTGTTGTTGGGCATCTCTTATGGATCAACCGAACACATTTTAACTGATGTTTTGGGTTTAAAACGCGTCGCTGTTTGGCTGGTGCCAAAAAACCTGAATTTCATTCAAAACAGCGTCGTTGTGTCTCAGTTTTTGGCCAAAAACTCAACCAATATCATCAACCAAGCACCGTACTCTCCAGATATGGCCGCGTGTGACTTTTTCCTCTTCCCCAGACTCAAATTGCCATTGCGGGGAACGCGTTTTCAGACCATAGAGGCCATAAAAGAGAATTCGCTGCGTGAACTAAAGGCCATACCTTCGGCGGCCTATAAAACTTGTATGGAAAATTGGATCAAGCGTTGGCATGCATGTATTGCCGCAGGAGGAGAATACTTTGAAGGTGATAATAAAGAAAATTATTAAAAATTGAAATTTTGCGTTTTTTAATAAAATTCCGGTTCTTTTTTGATCGTAAGGTATACTTCAATTGCAAAAGGCCAAATAAAAATGGGACAATAACTTTTAACTCTACCAAATCAAATAAAAAACCAATCCATAATTTTTTTGTAAATTAATTTAATTTTTATATTGGGGTTATTCCATGACAAATCGTTCAGCCTATATACCTAGGGAGCTCTGAAAAACCACTCTTCGAATTGGCTCAAAATTGGTGGAGGTACTTATTGATGGTCCAAGTAATGGGGCAAAAAATGTTTGCTCAACTCGATATAGTTTGCGAGTAACGAAGGTTCAAAAGTTGGTAAAAAGTTAAAATTCAAAAAGTCCCTGCCTCGCAAACGGGGCGAGGTAGATCCCCCTCCCATAGAAAAAAAAATTCTAGCTTTCGACCCCTCTACAAAAGCCCATCATAAGTTTTTAACGCCAAAGTTATCGTACTGTTTCCGACAATTTTTTTTATATGAAAACGTGTATCAAAATATTTCGATTTTCTTTAAAAAATATTTTTTGGTCGAACCCATCGAGATCCCAACTTGAAATTTGGAGTGAAGATGGGTGAAATATTTGTGTCCAACATATAATATAAAATATGTAAAGGCGACAGACAGACAGACAGACGGACACCGGACGGAAGTTTCGATATTCCTTTGGAACGAAACCCTAAAAATTAGAAAAATTAAAATACCATTTTCTGAGATATTCAAGGATACGTGTCAAAAAGGACATTTTGAACTATCCTTCGTCTTTGCAAGGAAAAATTGTGTAGGTTACTTAAAAGTTCAAGTTTTTTCTGAGTTCAGTAAGACATAATTTACAAAATTCTGGTAAGTAGAACCAAAGTTATGGTTTTTTGAAATTTAAAAGAAATCTTGAATTTTGACATTTTACCAATTTTTGAACCTTTGTTATTCGTAAACTATATCGAGTTGAGAAATTTTTTTTTGTCCCATTACTTGAACTACATCAATAAGTAACTCCACCAATTTTGAGCCAAATCAGAGGGCGGTCGTTCAGAACGGTGAGCGATTCTGCGTGGAATGACCCATTGACTAACATTGTTTTTTTCAATGATCCGACCAAATTTTATTTTCAGACGCTCTAAAACCTTTTGACGCTCTTTAAGAACAACAATTTTAGATTTTATTGGGAAAATCTTATTCGTTTTTTCGATTCTCGTTATTATATAGCCCGAAAATGTTCGATAATATTGAATGGTAGTTTTTGAGGAAGATTTGGTAATACATTTTGTGCATTCCAGATTAACCAGTCCTTCGTTATTTTGGCTGTTTGTCTCATGTCATTATCGTGCTCCAGTGTTACAAATGTTAGTAACCCAACTTTTTCTCTTTTAAAGTCATTGTATTGGTTCAAAATATTTTTTTACAAATCACTTTCTCTTATTTATTGCCATACAATTTTGAAGATCTGCACTCCAGCGTGAAAAAAATATTTTGAACTTAAAGAGGAAAAGAAATCTTCATCATTATCATCGGCACAACAACCGGTGTCTGATCCAGGCCTCTTGCAGCAAGCACTTCCATCTATCCCGATCGCTTGCCTCTAGGCTTCGGGCGTCTTGATATATGCCATCCTTCCAGCGTAAGCGCGGTCTGCGTCGCTGTCATGTACCACGAATTGTATCGCAAAGGACTTTACGAGCAGGGTCCTCTTCGCTCATACGAGTTAGGTGCCGAGCCCACCGGAGTCTACCGAGCTTTATTTTCGTTATTACAACTGCTTCGAGGTAGATTTCATACAATTCATGGTTGTACCGTCTCCGGAATTGTCCTTCCTCACGTATGGGGCCAACAAAAGAAAGCTTGGGGACCGTTTAGCATTTAACACACAATAAATCTTCTGTTAACCGAATAACAGTTTCATATCCCATTGCCGTTGCATAAATTTACGTTTGTCTTACAAACACAGAAAATGTTTACTTTATACCAAATTTTCGGTTTTGCTATGCTGCATTCATTTTACGAGCACTATTTTTCTTTTTTCTACTTTTTATGATGTCACGACAAATTCCTAACATTTTCTAATCTTTTTGCGAATTTTAAACGCTTGCATTCTATGACAGATCAAGTCAAATTAGTGGGAACATACAACTCATAAAACTGTCAATTATGAGGTGAGGTATAAAAAAAAAAAAAATTGCAATTATTTTTGTCATCTATGGCTGGAATGTGCATGTCTTATGGCATTTTTTTTTATTACAATCTATTCTTAAGATTATGTCTTACAGCATAAGATTTATTTAAAAAAATAATTGTTCATAAACGCAGCTTGCATTGGACTAAGACCGCATTCCATCATGCATAGAGATTGGTGGAGTTGTTTGCCTCAGATATTTTCTTTCGCTATCATGAGACGGAACATACATTGTAAGGAACTGGAATTGGATCAGTTTTTGACGTCGATTGTGTAAAATTAGCTAAAGCCACAACGAAATGGCGTCCTTAGCTGTCATGGGTGTTTGCTAGATGCTTTCAATTGATGGAATTGGTTGAGACTCTTTTCACACGATACTTTAAGTGCGGTCTTTAACTGCCTCATCTGCTTTGGGAAGCAAACTCAAAGATTCTCGGAGCCAGAATCAGAGAATCGGACACTTTTTGCTTAAACATTTAAACCGATTGATGTGTGCTTTACAAACGTACTGTATAGATCGCGAGTGAATCTCAATGTTTGACCTCTGATAAAGGAACTAAATACGAACATGTAACTTAAAATTAAATAGAAAAATTAGCTGCAATCAGAGAATTACAAAAATTGTAGGTTTGTTGCGATGAAGACTTCACGGCTAAATTGTTTTATGGCTTAGCCAAAAGATTGACAAGTGTTATACACTCCTTAACCCATTAGAGGCCACTGTACTCAAATGAGTACACCCATATATTTAAGTGTAAATTATAAATCTAATGTGAGTTACCTTTGTTTTTTACTTCGTTATAACACAATTGAAATAACATTTTGAAATTTTGGTACACTTAGGCCAAAGCTTAAGAAAAAAAAAATGGGTTAAAGCGAAACCATTCGCCAAATTGACTGCAAAATGAAGACTTACAAAGTCGTCATTTGCCTTAAAATTATTTTTGCCGCACTTCACAATTGGAAGAACTTAAATCAATTTCGCTGGTGTTTTCCCAATGCTTGCAGCCTAGGTGAAGACTTCTCAGCTTTTTGTTTTTGTTTCCCTTTTTTTCTATTTATGAGTGAGTCAAGTGCAAAATTTCTTTTCTAGGCAGATCAAAACCGATGTGAGTCGCTAGAGCAACAGCTCCAATAGTTTAGGTTTTGTTAGGATTTTCACAGCCAGAAGGATATTTTCTATCGTAACACCACATTTTCTTTAATCGAACTAATCGATGAAATTCGAACAAACAATTCTCCAAGCGATTGACAAAAAAATTCACAGTCTCCGTGTCTTTCTAGCCAACTGCAGCCTTCTACATTTTTGCAAGAACTCTGTCTTCATTAAGGAAATGTCCCGTGGATCCCCAACCAATTCCCATGAATGAAAAAGTCCCAATTTAGCCACGAAATAGGCATTTCCAACTAAAACATCATCCACTTATCTCAACCAGAAATCTCTTCCAACGTCCCAGATTCCACAAAAACAAAAAAAAGAAGAGGAGAAATGAAGAAAAAAAAAAATTATGAAAAATCAAAAAACATAAAACCCATCACAGTCACATTCACACATGGCCAATGGCACCCCCCATCGATTCAATCGGTCGATTAAAATCAATATCAGTTTCGTGGAGTAGATGAAAACGCCAACCGGACCATTGGTTCGGTGAAAGATACAGCTACCGAAGAGATGCGAGAGATGCGAGCGCACAGGTGAGGCCTCCGGAGAAGAAGACGCGTTCGCTTGCGCGCTATTGTTCGTTCGTTTTTTTTTTTTTTTTTTTGTACGATTTTCGTGCTTGGCTACCGCCTTACGATCTTATTACACGGCGGTGCCATGCTGTTCCGCTGCCGCCGATGATGATGCCCCGGTGGACGAACCTCGAGGAAGATATGACATCATGTCATCATGGAATTTGATTTACGACTTATTCGATCTTAATTTATATGAGAGAGATCGCCAGCTGATGATATCAAGGTGGATACTGGGAATATCTATGAAATGTTTTATTTGGTTTTGATTTGTGTTTTACGACTAGAAACACTATACTCAGTCGTTGGAGTTGGAGTTGGAGTTCCCTGAAAAGGTTTTACGACCCTTTAGAATCCTTTAACGAGAAACGCGAACACGAAGACTGAACTGGACGTTTAATAATTGGCTCAGCGGCTGATAATTCGAAAAAAAAAAAAGAAACCACCCACTGTGACATTTAGAATTGCTGCGTCATGCTCGCATCCATCCATCCCGACCACGGGCACTGAATAATTGCTGAGAAACGGTTCCAGCAAATCACCGCGGAGTACGAGTGAACAAGTAATTTTCAAAAATCGCTTCACCATCGAATTAGTCCGTTTCATCCGCAAGAAGTTGTCTGCTGTCCATACCATCACTCTGGCACACACACACAGATACTCGAAGCGCGGAAAAAGAATAGAGATTTAGACAACAAATCGGGGGAGTTAGCTTGTCCTCGTGTGCAACAGAGAGAGAGAGAGAGAGCAGACCCCAGCCGAGAACATCGTTCACGTTTGCGGAGATAATTGCTAGAATATGCACGGGCTGATGGGGAGTGATTACCCACCCAGCGCCGTCCCTCTGTCCCTGGAAAGCAATTTAATGATGGCTCCCCCGAAAGGATCTCCGATAATTCCGCATCATGGCAAATCAGCAAATCCCACAACACATCGCAAGCGGTAGAAGCGCAATTGAAGCATATTCACCGCCATTCGGTATGTAACGTCATCAGCATCTCTTCCTCGCTCTCTCCGGTTCCATTCAACTATCCATCTTCATTCGCAGCCCGTTCGTTCATCCAGGCGCACATCCATCTGTGTTGCTGTTTCTGTTGCCGCCTGCAAAACCAATTGGTTATACAGATACAGATACAGAGGTAGAGCTCCATCGGGAGAGATATACTCCCGATGTCCTCACAGCGACGACGTCGCGAGAATATTCGGCTGCGCGGCAAAGTAACAGCGGAAAAAATAGAATCGCGATTCGCGCGGAGGATAATTTCGCGGAGGTGATATGGTGATGTGCAACTTTGACGGATGGTCAGACAGGTTCTGATTGACTGACTTTCGGAATTGTTTGTTGTTGATATGAGATGGAAAATTAACTAGAATGCTTCGGCACGGCACGGCACGGAGGAACGTCTGTATGTGTGTGTACGTAGTGCTTGTGCAAGCAAAATGGATTGGACAACAACCACGGATGCGGACGTGAATGCGAACTCGAACGCGAACGTGAAAGCGACGAGAGACCGTTTCTTCTTCGCGGCAGAATGATTTGCCGGAACTATACTAGAAATTATGTAGCTTCAGGTGAAGTGACTGGACAATGGGCCATTAGAATGGTTGCCACAACGAACCGATTGGTCGTTTGGTTGGTGCATGGGCTTTGCATATCGCAATCTGTATGCCACCGCATGATGGACATATTTATAATCGGGGAAAAAAGACCGAGACTGAGACTGAGAGAGCTGGATTTTGTCCATTTACTGAAATGTGGGGTTGAGTTAGGGGCGAGAAAAGAATTCGATTTGGACCGCTACCAGACCGCGATGCAATGAAGTTGTGGGTTGCAAATGCAGTTCAACTAATTTGGTGGTATGCGGCATTGTGTCTTTGAATTTTTACACACATGTGAGATCTAAAAAGTGAGTGAGTAACCTTTGCGGGTGGGATTTTTTGAGCACATTTTTGGTCTAGTGGGATTTCGGACTTGATGGTAAGAAATTTTTGGGACAGCCGGCAGTCAAAACCTTTTTGACACCTCTTTGTCAAATATTTGAACCCTACACAGCTTTTTTTAGTAAAAAAATATTTTTTTGTATAATTTATGGCTGCAGAATAATAATAATGAAAAAAACATTAGTCTTCTTCTTAAAAATACAATTAAAATGTCCAACCAACTGACAAAGAAGACAACATTTGGTCTTAGGAAAAAATTTTTGGAGAAACGAGAAACGATTTGCAGCAAGTAATTCCTCTTTTTGTCAGGATATTTTTCACCCACTGTAAGAAGTACAGCCGAAGTCCTCTAAGTCGAATTTTCACGGGATCTCAAAATTAGTTCGAGTTAGAGGGCTTTTTCGAAAAAAGTTAGAGGGATTAATATTTTTTTTGTTTAAAAGCCTTTATTTTATCCAAAAGAGTACATGTAAGGAAAAAACACAGAAAACTACTTAAAAAAAAACTTTTAATTTTGGATTGAGTCTTTAAAATTGGATAATGAAGCCTTTTAAAAAAGGATTCTATTTTAAAAAGGCAGTGTTGGGCCTCATCCGGACTCTCAATGCATTCACTAAATGAAACTTGAAAACATCTCAGATAACAAACTGATTTTATATTAAGAGCAAATTATTTGAGGCCAACCAACAAAACCAGCGCAGTTATTTATACAGAGCCGCATGGTCGTGTGCAAAAATAACCTATAGCTCATTTGTGGTTGTGTAGACGACGATTATGTGGCCCTAGACGACAATTGTGTTCGCCCAACTTGATTGTGCTAGAAAGGTATTTTCCATCGTAAGACTTTATTTTCTTTTATCGAACTAATCGATGAAATTAAAAAAAAAAAATAAAAATCTCCAAGCGATTGACAAAAAATCACAGACTCGGTGTCTTTCTAGCCAGCTGAGAACCGTTGGCGAATAGTTTCGATTTTCTCATGTTCTTTGGGTTCGATGTTTCCCGTGTAAGTCGCCATGCAAATCCTCATTCTTGCTGTGAACATTCTCTTTCTTTCTTGCATAGGTAATTAATAATAAGGGCAAGCACATGCGCTTTTTTCTCCGACGTGTTTGCACTAAAAAATCAACATGAAAGGAAAGATGTTCGTCGTCCAGTGCCAAATTGAAAGAGAGTCAGAGCATGCAATACAAGTTGCGTACTTGATACAAGTTGCGAGATGAAATGTTTTGTTTATTTTTTTGCGAAAAAAGAAAAATTCGGCTTAGAGGAATTGAAAATAGACGAAGAGTCGAAAAAATGTATTCGAGTTAGAGGGCTTTTCGACTTAGAGGGCGCTCGACTTAGATTGGATTTTGTATGGAAAATTGAAGGGAATGCTAGAAGGTGATGAAAAAATTCGAGTTAGAGGGATTTTCGACTTAGACGACGTTCGGTTTAGAGGGCTTCGACTGTACCGCAAAATTATAAAATTAACTGTACAACTTTGCTTCCGCCGTTTTTTCCAAAATTCGAGGCTTTGTCAAATATCTGAATTCCGCCTTTTTGTCGGGTAAACAACGAGCTCTGTAGCACTTTGTACATAGCCGGAAAATTCAAAAGACAAAAAGGCGGAAGGGAGATATTTGACAACCTAATACTTCGTTTTGCGCTTGATTCGATTGCGTTTGACACGAGTCTTGATCAAGTAATGCCTCCAATTCTGCATCTTCGAAAACCGTCTCTCTTCCACTGCCATGAGAGTCTTCGACGTCAAAATCACTGTTTTTGAAACTCTGAAACCACTCTTGGCACGTTCTTTCACCAGCAGCGGCCTCACTATAGGTATTTGAGAGCATTCGATGAGCCTCAGTCACGGATTTCTTTATTTCAAAGCAGAAAATTAAAACCTCCCGCAAACGACGAGAATTTGGCACATAAGTTTTAGTTTTAGTGGGGCTACAGCCCCATTTATTCGCTTAAGCAAGCCAAAAACTTAATCTAACTTGTAATCTAACAACTAACAGTAAGCTGACATGTTTAAAAAGGAATAACTTTATGATGCAGACACAAATCGACTAATATTTCGATGGCGCTGTGTTTACAAATACCTAAGCTTATTTTATGACATCAACGACCTATTTATTTATTTCGACTACCACTTATCGCTACAGCCATCTATTGCAAAGCGACGGAAACAAAGTTGTACACCTAACAGATTAAAGAAAAACAAAAACTGACCGTCAACAGCAAACAGTTGTCGCTGACATAAATAAAATAAACTTTATTTTCTATTACAAAATATATAATTTTCCTCTCAAATGTTGCACATTTTCCTATCTTGCGATTCCATCCTCCCCTTAAAATTCCATCACAATCATGAGCATTAATAAATAACCTCTTCCTTTCCTCATGGCACTCCCTAAAAGTAACTTCTCCAACAACCAAGACACGGTTGCATTCTAATGGATACTCTATATCTTCACATCGATATGCAATCGAAAACATATAATATCATAGAACTTTCCCGTAAAAACTTTACTTGCAATAGAATGGAGGTGGTGGTGGGATTTTTCAACTACATCTACATAGTCAGTGAAATATCCTTTACAGGGGGGATATAACCCTTCAGGTTTCTCTACCTTCACATCTCTCTTTCTCTCACGTCTATCCTCCCATTCCAGCAGCGTGAAAGGCAGCCATAAATTCATGTTGAAGATCTGTGATTTATATGCAGGAGCAAAGTTTTATTTCAAGCTTTAATTTATGGAATTTTAGTTTTGCACCTCGACTGGAAATATATCAAAATGTATGTAGGCTGGATTTTATCTATGCCTGTGTATGAAGTTCGCTAGTTCGTTTTTGGACGACGCGAAAATTTGTTTCAAATCCGAGGGTTTTTAAATCGATTTGAAGGTGGGTAAGGAGCACAAATGAGCCAATACAGATACCCAACTTCTTCTTCTATTGCCCCTTGATTTTATTTGACAGCGTTTTTTATAACATTTTGTGTCTGTGAATACGTGCGAGAGCTTTGAAAAACAAATTAAACAAATGTGCGTACAAATTATGAGCTAGTGTTTGATGATTCTTGAATTACTGCCAAAATGTTTCCTGTATTTCAGTTACATTCGTGAATTACTGTAGAATTCATCGATAAATAGAAAAAACAAAATAATCTGCGTAGCAGCCCATACGGGGCCAGAGCAAAGCTTGTTTGCACGTCCACTGTGTTGTACGCGATATATTTTGACACAAGTGGAGGGGACTTATTGTTTAAGTCCGAACTGCAAATTGCGAAAGTTTTCCATGAGAAAGGTTACTCCAGTCAGTCTGTCGCTGGAGGTGTATGTATGTATTGAGCGGCATAACAGCCCGTTGAGAGCCAGAGCCCAGCTTTTTCGCTGTAGGTGGGGCCGTAAAAAATGTTTGTGGTGTTCTTTCCCCGGGCTGGATTCGAACCCAGGTACTCTCGCTTAACAGTCCGCCCCACTAAATTCAAATTCATCGATAGGCGAGAGGAAATAGCAGCTGCCCAGATGGCTTTCTATATTGGGTTGTCTCTGGCCCTTTGTGGGCTGTTACTAATAATGATGATGAAACAATCCTTGCTTTATGGTTCTCTCGAGAAGGATGTTAAGCTGAGAAAATTGTTCCTTATTTTGCTATTTTCATTTTTTTTCACATAAACGTTTTTTTATAGTTCAAATGAGAACGAACTTAATGAAGTGGAAGGTTCGGAAATTGCAGCCAGCATAAGGTTGTCAAATATCTCTCTTCCGCCTTTTTGTCTTTTAAATTTTCCGGCTATGTACAAATCGCTACAGAGCTCGTATCTGGAAGTACTATACATCATTTCAAAGGTCTTGATATAACCTACAAAACGCTATGCATGATTAGTTTGGATATTGCGTCCAAGAGTTATAGACGGGTAAACATGGAGGTCACTAACGCCGAAATTCGCGTTATTTTAAAGTTTTCCTTCGTTAAAGGCAAATCCGCTAGAGAAACGTTCCGTGAGATTAATGGAGTTTTGGGGGATGGTACTCTATCACTTCGAACCGCGGAGGAATGGTTTCGACGATTCAGAGCCGGTGAAAACGACACCATGGATAAGCCCAGCCGGCGGAAGACCTGTGACGACGAATACCGATCGAGTTAGACCGGCATGTGGCATCTCGTGACATCGCCCAGGAGATGGGAGTTAGTCACCAAATCATTTTAGACCATCTGCAGAAGGCTGGATTCCAAAAAAATCTTGATGTTTGGGTGCCGCATGATTTGACGCAAAAAAACCTTCTGGACCGAATCAACGCCTGCGAAACGAAACGAACTCGACCCATTTTTGAAGCGGATGGTGACTGGCGACGAAAAATGGATCACATACGACAATATCAAGTCGAAGGCCGGTGAATCGTCCCAAACAGTGGCCAAGCCGGGATTGACGGCCAGGAAGGTTTTGCTGTGTGTTTGGTGGGATTGGAAGGGAATCATCCACTATGAGCTGCTCCCATATGGCCAGACGCTTAATTCTACCATCTACTGCGAACAACTGGACCGCTTGAAGCAGGCGATCGACCAGAAGCGTTCAGAATTGGCCAACAGGAAGGGTGTAGGACAAGGCCAGACAACACACTTCGTTGATGACTCGTCAGAAGCTACGGGAGCTCGGGTGGGAGGTTTTATCGCATCCACCGTATAGCCCGGACATAGCGCCAAGTGATTACCATCTGTTCCTGTCCATGGCGAACGCCCTTGGTGGTGTGAAGTTGAACTCGAAAGTGGCTGTCCGAGTTCTTCGCAAATAAGGAGAGTGGCTTCTACGAGGGGGGATATTATGAATTGAATGATTGCCGTCTAGATGGAAACAGATTATCGAACAATACGGCGCATATTTGAACTAAATCCGATCACTGTAACACTTTTTATGAAGTATTGAATGAAGAGCAAAAAAGCGGAAGGGAGATATTTGACAACGTTATAATTTCTTTGTAATTCTCCTAGATTTTAAAAATTCGTTCTGAAGCCATGATTTTCATGCATAAACCTTTCTTCTGCTCGTAAGTTTCATTATAGACTGGGTGCGTCCAAAAATGCAACTAAGCAGCAGTTCTGCAAAGGAATCGGGAATGAAATGCTTTGCTAGGCTGCTTTTATGGACTCAACACTGACTATAAATTGTTTTTCTACACAGAAAAGAAGTAGAAAACTATTAAATTTCCAAATTTCTGAGGAATAAACAAAATTAAATGCATAAAAAGTTTTGCCAGATCGAAACTGAGACTCCTTTCCACCGAATAAATTCAGCAGAAGCTGATTGGGTCAGTAGAGGGACACTTTCCAAACTCATGTTCTGCTTTCTCGTTATCTTTCTGCTTTCTTGTATATTTTTTTTTATTCAAAACCACTACTTAACACGTTCCACCACCCACTCACGTTCGCCAATCACTTAAACAGCAATGAAGATCACTTCCAAAAAAATCAATCGACTCTCCGCACGGCTTTATGAGCAATTTTGCATTTTAATTCACATCTTCCTCGTCGTGTCAATTACTTTTGCAATCAATATGCAAGAAAAAAAAAAAATAAATTGGCACAATAAAATTGCAGTTGAATTCAAGAGTCCAAACCACATCATATGCATGTCGACACAAGACGAAGACGTGTACCATAACTCCATCACAAGTCCGTCAAATATTTAACACCATTCCGATCCGGCTGACCATCAGATTCGTATTTCGAATGCCTGCAATCGTGTGCGCAATGTTTTACTTTCTCATTACGAGCCGCAGTGCAGGAAGACGATACTTTCGAGAGAGAGGGATACACTCCACAGTATCTGGCATTAAAATTATAACGTCTCGTGTTGGAGTTGAGTTTTTATTTTAACTGTGGCAGGCCAAAATCGTGATTTTCATAAAATTTATTTTTATGGCATAAAGTGGGCTATTGACGACACTCGCTGTGCGCGCAACAATTCCGCAACGACAAAAACAGATACGAGTACTTAAAATCGCTAGTGATTTCGCATCGTTAATACGCGCCAACACCGTGAGATACAGACACACAAATATACGGACGGCTGGCCTCCCGGATTGGCTGAGATTTTTACCTAAAAAGCATAAAAATGCTGAACGATTACGTTATTTGTTGCCGAGCACGAAGCCGAACTGTTTTGTCTGCTTTTTTCGGTGATTTATGGTGTTTTCCAGTTTTCAATCCGATGAACCGCGTCAGTCTTCGGTGCGGTTATCCGCTAGAAGAAGGGGTGGCGGGTTTAGTTCTGTGATTTGTTTAATTCATTGTCTGTCAGAATTCGGAGAGGTGCTGCCTCACCCCCTGGTCGGGAGACTTGCTTAGAGAGCAAGCACCTGGCCATTAGCACGTGTGTACCGAAGACCTGAAAACCAGGTTATCCGACTTGAGGTTATTACTTGTTGGTTAATTGTTGTACGAAGCGCTAAAACCATCCATTACTCATGTGATACGCATCTAGTTACACGTCAGATTTAGGGCGGCACAAGTGGACCCTTTTATGAGGACTTAAATGGCCCCGTGCTTTGCCTGCAATACCGTTAAAAATCACAGACTGACCAGTGTTTTCGAAAAAAAAAAAACCAAATTGTGTGGATTTTTTTGTTTTGTTTTTAATTATTTTCATTACGCATCTATTTGGGGCCGTAAATCTTGTGGCACGGTGTCGACGGTAGGACGGTCGAACGGTGGACGGGCATTCCAGACAAAAACACAAAATTCTGTGTGCGGCGGCGACGACGTCGGTATAATTAACCCTTTGGAAACGCGAGTTTAATGAGTGAGTTAAAAGTTTAATTAGAAATTAATTCAAATGCAAGTGTGTTGTTGTTCTGAAATGAGTGCTTGAGAGTTTTTTTTTTTTTCTCGTTTCTCGGAAAACAAATCGTTCGTTGTTTATTGTTGCGTTTATTGATTTCTTGCTTTTGATTTTTTTGTGTTGGTTGCGTGCAACCAATCAAAGAAGTGCGCTTGATGCAATGGGGTTTGGTTTTTTTGAGATTTATTCGAGCGATTCGAGGGGTGGAAACGGAGGTGGTTTTTCTGTTCTTTAAAAATAGCTTATGTATGTTAATTGGAAAATATGTTGTGGTTATATGGGTTTTTGATTTATTTTTCTGATTTTCAAACAAGCTTTTAAGTTGCGAAATCGACTTGATTTCTCGGAAGTGGGTTGTGTAAAACTAGTGCAAAGGGCTTTATAAGATTTGATTGGTTGAATGAAATATTTGCAGGCAGTTAATTTTCGGACCTCGTTCTAAAGGAAAAAAACGAGACGTATGGTGTCTGTCTACTTTTATTTTCTAAGAAAATTTTGGATTTTACTATCTTTTTGTAAATTTACTATTTTACTGTCTTTTTGTTAATAAAAACCCTCCCTTTTAACCGATTTGAATAATTTTAAAGTTATTTTTTGACAAAAAAAAAAAAAAATAGGATATTAGGTGTACAACTTTGCTTCCGCCGTTTTTTTTCCGAAAATTGAGGCGTTTAATAAACGCTTGTTGCGTCACTGCGGATGATTCTGTCAATTCTTGTTGCGTTTGACCCGAGTCTTAATCAAGTAATCCCTCCAATTCTGCATCTTCGAAAACCTTCTCTCTTCCACCGTCCTGCCGGTCTACGACGTTAAAATCATGGCTCCTGGCTAGTAGGTCCTCTCTTTCGTTTCCAATGTGACCACTATGCCCGGATATCCAAATGAGATAGACCCTGTTTGTTGGTGCAGTAGTTGGAGGCAGTTGTATACTAGCTCTGAAGTGACTTCGTAGCTTTTTAGGGCCAGAAGAACAGCTTTGCCGTCAGATAGAATGTAAATGGTTTTGCTGGTTTCCTATTTAGATTTTCTCTGCGGCAGAGTTCGATTGCGAAGACTTCTGCTTGAAATACGGAGTTCAGTATGTCAATGCTGTGATGGATATGGGTATTGGCTCCGAATACTTCAGTCCCAACGCCCTCGTTTGTTTTGGAATACAGAATCGAACCCAGAAGTATACGTTTCCAAGAAAATTGATTTAGGTTCAATATTTCTTGTGCAGACTGATAATTTTAATCACGATTCAGCGAGGGCTTAAGAAATGTATGATCTCGAAAAGGCTTCTTTTAAATCGACAAAAAAATCGAATAGCTGGGTGTTTTTGTTTGCTAGAAGTGAGAGTAGACGCCGCAGCTTAGTCGTTAGTGCGTCGGACTGTTAAGCGAGAGTACCCGGGTTCGAATCCAGCCCGGGGAAATAACACCACAAACATTTTTCAAGGCCCCATCTCCACCGAACGACTGACAATCCTCCTGGAGTACTTCTGTCATGAAAAGCTTTCGCAATTCGCCGTTCGGAACTGGCAATAAACCGTAGGCCCCCTCCACTTGTGTCAAAATAATAACAACTCAGTGGAATGGCGAAGAAGAGCGAAAAAGCTAGGTGCGAAAAACTAGGCGCAAAGAAGGTAGGCGCGAAGAAGCTAGGCGCGAAGTATGGGCTGTTACGCCGACTTTTTATTTTAATTTTTTAAGTGCAAAAATGCATTTTTTTTTGTTTGATAATTTTCATCAAAAACTTTGAAATTCATTAGACAATCATTCGCAGAGTTTAGTCACAGAGAAGGACTGCTTAGCCCGATTTGCGCTATAATTTTTTTTTTTGGCATGGCTCCTTTTTAGGGCTTCCAAAGGAATAACGAAACCCTTATTTTATTTTAACGCGTTGAGTGGAAGACATATGACATTACTCTACGTACGCCCACAATGACGCGATTCGGGTTAATCTACTTGGAATAGAAAAACAATCGAAACTTTAAGTCCATGTCGACAAACTTTAAGGCAGCTGCATAGAATTCACAAACACCCAAAAAAAAAAATTCATTATTCCTTCACCGCATTCCAATGACACCGATGATCCCTTTTAACTGTGCATCTGACGCCATCTCATAAATTGAGTGCAGCCAGCGGGGCATCATCTGCCTGACGGCACTGTGGGTGCCCTCAATAAATCGCATATAATTCCTCAAAAATTGCATCGCCCTCCAGCACATCCACCGAGACAAACCAAAAATCCATATACGAGTATGAATCCATTTCGCATCATTTCATTTCCTTGATTGCAATCGCTTTTTCACATGAAGTTCCTGTCAAAAGTTGCTGAATGGATTTTTGCCAATTTCTCTGAGCAGCTTCCTGCTCCTTTTTTTTTCTGTTTGGGTGTGTGTGTGTCTTTTTCACAAAGGACTCGCCAGTTATGACTATGTGCGGCCGAATCAGTTCGCCATTCAGCCTCGGGGAATGAATTAAAAATGACAAAAAATGTGGGGCTCTTTTTGAATGGGTTCCGACGGTTGTTTTCTCGTTTTTGTTGTGACAGGCTGGCCCCCGCCTCGCGTCAAATGAGAATCCTCTGTGTGCTGTGGAACTTAAAACGATTCGACGATTTATGGCCACGGACATGGATGTCAACAGAAACAAAAACACAAACGAAGTCGCAGTCGCAGTCGGAGGCGAACGAAAAAAAAAAAAAAGTGTCACTGTTGCAATTTTAATAAAATGTCACAATTTACTCGCAAACGATTTCGGTTACGCGATTCTTTATGCTTGATATACGCGTGACATTATCGCCCGCGGGATGAAAATTGAATCATTACCCCGAGGAGCGCGGTTTTCCACTTGCGCACGGCTGCCTCAAGCCGCCGATAAGAGGCCCTACCGTGTCGCGTTGCGTTTTGCGGCAATAACTCGCAGGCGAACTTCTTTAATTCAATTTAAAGCAGAACTCTGGCAGCCTTAAATCAACGACCAGAGAGCCGAGCGGTGGTAAAAGGATCGCGAAGTGCACTTCGATTCCAATAACTTATTGATAAGCAAATAACACACAGATTCGCTTTCGGTCTCTTTTTTTTTTCGCCACCCCACCCGCAGCCGCCGCCGCCGTCGATCGTGTTTGTCGTCATCCTTTGTGGGCCGGTCCTCAACACACGGTCCAACAAGCCCGCCTAAATGGGATGCAAAAATTTACGACCTCGATGAAGGATATGAAATCGCTTCCTTGTATTTAACACGTTGACCTTTGCGGCGAGCCCGAGAGAGATCGACGCGAGAGAAAGGTGCACAGGAAGACCGCCGCACCGCCGGACCATGCGCGCCGATTATGTGTCCACCGCACGCACACTAATGTGAGCTTGAAATATGTCTTCGAGGTCGGTCGCAGCGGAGAGATGTTCATTTGCTAATTTGCCAGATCTACTTTTTGCGTTGGCATGGTAGCAGGGCAGTCGGTTTTATCAGCTGCAAGCCCCCCGAGAAGTTAGCTCTCTAAGACATGTGCGGCGTTCGATGGGGAGTGGAAGCGGCGACGGAAAGTGCCAATCTGTTTGGTCAGTGGTTTATGAGGCCATTATGGGGGTTTACATGGGAGCGGGATGCATGCGTAAATACTTCTACTTCGACTTTGGTGTGTGGAAGTGGTTGGGGAAATGTTTTAATTGCACTTGTGGTTCGAGTTTTTTTTTTCGGGGGCTTGCTTGATCTTGTTTGGTGTTGTAGGCAGAAATTGCGATCGTAAAAAGTGTTGAAAGTAAAAATTGGGAAGTTGTGCCTAATGAAATTTAAGGGAGTGGAGGCGTGCATGATCTTCTAAGCACTTCTAGTGATCGTTGGTTGCAAGTAATTGTAACATCATTATTTTTCTAGATAAAAAAAGTCTCTTTTCTGTGTCTTATATGCAAGAATTTAAAAAAAAATGGATGTAAGCCGTGGAGAAATTGTGGAATCAGAAGTGTACATTCAGTTTTCTATAGTCCTCATCCACTAGCCTCAATATCAAATTGATGTGTCGGAAACTATCGAAAACCTTGATGCAAAAAAGAGTAACCAGATAGCAACGAAAGCTTTCTATTAATAATATTTCAGCTGTAGAAAATTTTATTTGTCAAAAGATTAAATTTAACATGTGGGTTTGCCATTTTAACAATTGTTGTTACGTTTGAAAATTAAAATCGAAACCACGAAGTGAGCCGCACACCCTCTCATTCAAGCATGCAGCCGACTGATAGTAATGATAATTTTTAATTTTCTCACAAACTAGAAGACAAAACAATTCGGTTTTTTGTACTCGATTCAGACCTCCGTTTTAAAATTTTGCAAAAAAATTGTCTGAAGTTTTTTTTCCATATTTATTCATCAAAATTTTGAGTTTGCATACGAATTTCGCAGAAACTGTGGACATGAAAAATTTAACTTAAAAGTAGAATTAAAGAACAAGCTTCTGGCTTTCAAAATTAGTATAGTACTTCATTGTAGGTATTGCCATTGGTTTTTAATAAATTTTTCGTTTCGTCGCGTTTTTAAAAAAAATTCTACGTGCAGGTTGATTTGCTTCTGCAATGACTTAATTTTTAAATTTATGAAAATCATTTTAATAAATTTTTTTAATTCTGACATTACAAAAATGATGCCTACTTTTCACATATTTTTGTGATCACATTAAACAATATGAATTGTATTTGATAGTCAATGTCATTGACATATACTACTTTATTGTAAGTGTTGCTCTTATTTTTTGAATAACTTCTTTTTTCATGTAAATTGATTTTTCTTAAATTGTCTCTACCTACTAAGCTTGTCAAACTCATGAAGGCAGCTTTAAAGTCCTAGATCAAGGAAGGGGCTACAATAGATCTTTTAAGTCGCAGTTAAAGTGGCTTGGGTGCCACTCCCCATTTCATCATAATTGTAATCATACCTCCTAAACGGAGCGAGACAGACGCCTTCTCTTCCAGAAAAGGCTGTTTTTGACCCCTCTACAAAAGCCCAACATTTTTTGACGCCAATGTTATCGTACTCTCCCCGCCTTAAGCCTTGAACTAAACTCTAAATTCATAAAATCTTCAACAGCCTATACCGGATTTGTACTAAATTTTGTCTAGCACCTCAAACTGAAGGCAAATTATGACTCTTTGAGCCGAGAACTTTCTTTTGAAAACACTTTCCTTTCTTTTGAAAACACTTATTTTTTTAAATTTTATTTCTTTGGAAATATTTGGCAGAATTTGGGACACCAAAAATGTTCTTTCATTAAAATTTCAAGGGCAAGCTTTCAAAATGTGGCCAAATTTTGTACTTTCAGCAATTATTTCCTTTCTTGTAATATAAGCCGCCTCTTTATTCGCCTTTCTGGACCTAAATTTTATTTCGTATACTAATTAATTTAATCTTTTGTTCGATCAAAGTTGGCAGCACTCGCCATAAAAGGATGTCAGAGGCTTGGCATCAACTTCACTCTTTCAACACAATGAGTCATTTTTAAATTTAAATAATTTTTTGCCTCTCACACGGTTATAAATCTTTCAAAACAATAGCCGACAACGATTTTCCGTATATCTCGAAGGTGACCATAAATCTCACCTCACAAAGTTGGTCCAAATCGGACCCCACACCGCACACGTAAACGTCTCTCACAATAGGCTCCAACAAGTCATAATTCATGAAAAACCTCACAGTCAGTCTCCATCTAAGTTGTGGGTGCACCGCCAGTCCTCGTCGTCATTGTCCCCGCAATCCCACCACACTGTTGAGATATATGAGAAAATGCTAGGCCTCCACATTCGGGCTCCTTCCTACACCCCACACGGTTCCTTTTTGGCGCACAGAGACAAACATCTATGAGCCTGTGCATCGGATCCGTAGATACATAATTAATTACAGCGTTTTAATTTCTGTAATTAGTCACGA
Source organism: Syritta pipiens (assembly GCA_905187475.1). NCBI lineage: Eukaryota > Metazoa > Arthropoda > Insecta > Diptera > Syrphidae > Syritta > Syritta pipiens. The sequence goes on along the minus strand of LR994571.1, from coordinate 100,161,692 downwards.
TTTTGCATTTTGCTCACTACACCGCACTAGCACTTCGGTGTGTTGTTGTTGGCGGCGACGCGACGTTTCTTGCTCGACATCTATTTGATCCAATGTGCAACTGGATGTGTCCTGGGGGCCAGCCGTAGACCAGCGCAGTCTCTTAAGGCGCAAGCAAACTAACAGTGGGAGTTGCCACTGTCTCAGAGACAGAGGGGGTGGGTTTGGGGTTTGTCGTATGTAAATTGAAAAAGGCGCTTAAATTCTGTGCTCTGGAGTGCTCTGCTCCGCCTCCGCTCAGGTTCGAGTGTCAAAGAGCCAAGATTCGTAAATGCAATTATTTTATGCATAACAACGAGATTCTGGTCAGCGCCAGAAGTGGTAGTCTTTCTTTCTCTTTTCGAGGATTTCTAGGATCTGTTTGTGCTTGTGTGTGTGTGTGTCTAATTCATATGTTCCAAAAAGTCAGTGGAAGGCCATGGAAGGTGATGGCAAAAGCTGTTTTGGGAAATGTTGCTGTTCTATTGGAGGCAACTGAGATTGGCATCGGAGAGCGGATGGGACGGGGAGGGCACTGAATGCACTGCACTGAATTATATGTTAAAATCACTCATTAACAAGAAATTTGTATCTATGCAAATTGGAGGAGGGATACTGTCGACGTGAGGACTTGCTTGCCACTTATCTGGAAGTATATTAACACTAATTAGCGGTGGCGGTGACCTCGGGGGTTCATAACAAAAGAGATTGCTCAACAAGTTCGTGTTCAATTCTGGCGTTAAATGTCGTCTGGCACTGAATGTCCAAAGGGCAAGAAGTAGAGTGGATAGAAGAGCTGCTGTCACTAAGAAAATTTAGTTTAGTTCTTAAAATTGTCGGAGAGACGAGAAAGCGAGTATTTCTTTCATGAATTTTAGTCATGACATCTGTTTGGCATTTGAAACCTTTTGCTGGATTCAGCAACCTTTTATTAAAGGCCACACTAACAATAAGACATTTATATAATCTGAAAATTTGCAACTTTGCAAAATAACTGTTATCTAAACAAATAATGAGCTATCAGTGTTTCAAGTTTAGTCCTTACAATAAAAACTCATAGTATTTGAAGATTCAACAAAACCATCACAATTTTTCGCATCACTCACATTAATAAGTTGTGATCACATCACAACCAAAAATACATTGCTTTCTTAAACTTTTGTTTGAACGACCTGGGGCGGAATTGTCTATGCTGATAGTTGACTGTCACACTTTTGATGATCAACATTGACAATTGACATATGGACTGCTACTCTAATGTCACTTTCATACATTGTCTGCTCGGGCTTTGGTTCTAACGTCTAATGCGGCAAGTCAATAAAACGGCGAATTTGAGAAACTCACATAGACTGACTGAGAGATTTTCACGCATAGAAAATGTCGCCATTTATAAAAAAAAAAAAACGGTCAAGTGTGAGTTTCACCCGCCGAGGGTTTCGTTCGCAAACAGATTAGTAGCTTAGACTTAATATAAGTCTAAGAAATTAACAAACTAAAATAGTCACATCAAATTAAATTCAATTTACTGTTCATTCACTAAAATTCTTTCATTTCGAACGAAACTGAACAAAAGAAAATTCTTTCCCATTTGCTGATCGCGCCAGCCGTGTGAAAATGTCTTTGGTGCATTTAGGGGATGAAATGCCGCAAGCGACACTGAGACTGCCGTCAGTTCATCGTTTTTTGCGATAACTGATTGGATTTAAATCGTTAATATCTCGCAAAATTTTATGAAAATAATTTTTTTTACATAATATTTTATTGTTCTTTCACTGAGATCTACAAAATGGCGTTTTCGGATCTTCAAAATTCGAATGTTGTTGTTTTTCGGTTTTTGGCCAATATCTCGAAAACTATTAAAGCCAGTGTGCTCAATTTTAACACAAAGATTACATCAAGATCTACATTCTAGATTTTTTTCAGATTTTTAGACCAACGGGTGTGGAAAAGCGAGGGGAGGGGGGACGCCTTTTTTTCGACTTTGAAGCTTAATATCTCGAAAACTTAACTTCCAAATAAAAAGTTCAAAATGAAAACTTTATTTCATTTTACAAGACCTATCCGATGGTACCTCACTTAATATATTCTCGTAATTTTTTTTTCAAAAAAAGTTAGTAATTAATTTATTTTAGTACAAATAAAAAATCACACACGATTTTCGGATAATTTTGGGCTATTGCGATGAGTTGCCCCATAACTCCAATTTTTTTTCAGATTTTTGGTCAAATATTTTAGAAAATAAGGTGGGGGACACGGTACACAAGTCAGTTTCTGGCAGTTTGTTGGCTAATAACTTCTTACCAATAAGAGTAAGGCGATTACCATAGCACAATTTTTTTATCTAATTATCATTTTCTTTCCAACGATACCCATATCAAGGAACTAGGAAAAGAAATTTGTTTTTTAAATTTAGTATTGGTACTTAGTTTTTTGCTAATATTATATTTTCTTAAAACTTTTTACCTGAACTTTTTTTGGGCAAGTGAAATACATCTTCTGGCGAAGTTTTATTTCTTAACTCTTCGTGGTTTGCTAATTACCAAGATTACAGCCTAAGGACAGACAGACAGACATTTTTATAATCAGAACACCGCCCCCTTTCCAATGAGACCCATATCGACCGTCAAAGTTCATAAAAGTTTTTTTGGGCGTTAGTATTAGTACTAACGTTTTCTTTAATCTACGACTAATTCCAAAAAGGGTGCATGATTTGTTTTTGTGTCACCTCGATACATCTTCAGTCCAAATTTCATCCCTTAACTACAAAGGACTTATAAGTTATAGTCAAATATGTAAAAGGCGACAGACAGACAGACAGATACCGAAGTGATTCCATAAGGGTTTCGTTATTCCTTTGGAACGAAACCCTAAAAATGAAGTTTAAGCCAATTTTTTTTTCAAAATTTTGAAAGGTAGTGGTAAATTGACTTTTTTTGGTCGATTCGTATTTTGATTCTGAATCGAATACAAAAACCAAATGACATGTGCACGCATGCATATCAAATACATGAAGTAATACTGATTTCGGTTATCTGGTTATCATTTTTTAGCGCCGAAGTTATCGTCCTCGTGCCTTTAACGCATATTTTGTACTTAATCTATTAGGAGTACAACTTGAAAGACGCGTATTTTTTTTGTTAAAAAACACCATTTATTTGAATATGGAAACAAAACTTGTGTAAATTGACTTGTGTATACTTTGACAGATGGAATTAACTAGATTTTTCGACGCTCTTTAACATACAATAGCTGTCACTGTCAAAAAAATAGCGCTTGTGAATATATATGAAGTTAGAAAGAATGCGCGTCTTTCACGTTGTACACCTAATACTACTTTCTGTAGTAATTTGTAAGCAAGCGAAAATTTTTTAACTTATTTCAAGTCTTAGGACACGTTCTTTAACTAGTATTAACTTGGAAACACACATTAGCGAATTCCCCAAGCGCCCTTCCAGTCAGATCCGTCCAGGGATCTTAACTCTCTACGACTGACTCACTTGACGAGCTGCATGATGCAGCCCGCTTTCCCTGTCCTGTGTAAGAGGGATTTTCTTACTGTTTAACGGATGGACTGCATCGGGTAACACTAATTTAAGCTTTTCTATGAGATTTTATATTTTTTGAATGAATTTTTCAGCGACCCCATTAGTGGAATGCGCCGTCAAGAAGATGATGATAACGATGACTGATGATGATGATGATGACAAAATTTTCCTCGAATCGATCAATCTGCTGAATTTTAAAGACACTCCTTCCTCTACCTTTGTCAACCTTCCAATCAATTTTCAAATTCCATAAATCCACGCAACATAAAATCCACCCCATCGATATTTCAAGATGCAACTTCAAGTATAAATCACTTCCGAGTAATCCTCTCACATGTCGCCTTCTAAAAATAAAAATCCACCAGTCCTCCCTGCCTCTTTTCTATCTTCACTGTCTGTCTGTCTATAAAAATCCACAAAATTTCACTCCAATTACACCGCACCATGTTTACACATATGTCGAATCTCATATTTGTCATCGAATCCTTTTGCAGAGCTCTGCTGCTGTTAATACAACCCCTGCACAAGTGTTCTTCTCATCTCTCCCTCTGTCAGACAGAAAAAAGGAACTTTGAGTAACGAAACGCGACAGAGACACCAGCGCTAAGAATCCTTCTTGCCGTAGCCCCTTCCATTCAATTCAATTAATTTCAGCACAAAAAAAACGAAGTCCTCTCCTGCAGAAGGATACACATCCATATATGACAGGCATTCTATAATTTCCTTTATCTGTCCCTCTTCAATTGAACGGCACAGTCAGGCGGTGAACCCCTGCGCTTTATAAATACCAAAGAGTACCTCATGTGTCCTGCCATCCAGAGCATCCCCGCGGAAGGACTATTTATTTATTATCTTGTCACTTTGTCGAGTCGCTGTGATTTCCCGGTCGTCCTCCTCTCAATTTTTCACAATTTAATTTTTGTCAAGGATATTTTTTACACCAGTCCTGTCAACAAGTCCTTCATAGAAGAGTGTAGAGAGGATTTGTTTTTTTTTTTTGTTCTCCTTCTTGTTAATATTTGACCAGATGCGATTGTTCACGACCACGAAATATCCTGCGGCGCATATGATTCTATGTGGGGTGGATGAATTTTATGGATTCGCTTAATTATTTATGACCCAGTGGCAAAAAGGATATCTGTCATAGAGCTCGTTTAGCTTGCACTGCAGCTCAACTTGTGGTACACCTTTAACACACAGGAGCAATCATTGGACCGCCGGGGAAGACCACTTAATGAGCACCGTCTCAATTAGGACGAGCCAGAGAAAATGCGCCTAATAGCCATTAAGGAAATTGGGTTATACGAGTATGCTGGTTAATAGAGGATTCCAATAGTCCCTTCCCACCGACGCGTTGGTCGGCCGAAGAAATTTAATGAAGGATTCGTTTTGCTCCTACACTCCGCAAGGAGTACATTAATTATCCGCAAACAAAGGACGAAGAAAGATGAAGGGAGTCATATGTGGCGTTAAGCCGGGTGTGGGTGGAATTGTGGGCGAATTCTTTTTTTTCTTCGTCCGTTCGGCGTTTTGAATAATCGCCCTTCTTATGGGCAAAAATATTGGCCGAACGAATGAGGTCGGCAATAACCGATTGCGAGAAGGGAATTGCCAGTTAATTACTCTCATATGGATTTGGGTCATTAGTCATAAGTGTGGTGGGAGATGGGGGTCAGAGATGAGATGAAGTTTTTCAAGAGGGCGAATGTCTTTTGGGCGATTTTTGAATAATAGTTTAGCTTCTTAGTCAGAAAAGGAGGTTATGTCTTTTGCTACGACGATTCATATCGAATTGGTGTTAGCTCCAAGTGGGGGAAGCTCTTAAGGCCCTCTCTATGTACACCGGCATCTCCCCTCGATCTCTCCTTCGGTACCTTTGGCCCCTGCTGTGTTTTAACGGTACACTTTAAGGAACACTTAAAGGTAGCCCATCAATAAAAATGGAACGATGCACGCTTCAACAACGCACTGAAATTATTAAAATTCACATGGCGAAAATTTGGCAGAGACGGTTCGTAAGACTAAAAACATTTTTTGGTCGTCGTGAAGCACCTTGTCGGGCCGCAATACAGAAATTGATAGGAATTTTTGAGTTGTTGGAACAAGTTAGGGATATGAAGAATAAGACCCGTGCACGTCACTCAAGAACAAACAAGGAGCTACCTTTCATATCTCGTCAGCTTTGGAGGTACACGTTCCACTAGGACTAGTCAAGGCACTCACTTCTTGGGAAAGGCTTACCTCAGATGATCTCAGTTGACCAACTGCGCAGTGGCTAGGGATACTTGGCCAGAGTACAACTTATCACGAACCAACGACCTTCTTAATAGGACTCGCACAGACATTGCTAAAATTAAAGCGATTAGTACGGATCATTGGCCGATAGGGGATCATGCAGCCAGACTAGGAATCCCTTATAGCACACACTGCCGTAGTTGCAATAACAAGGCAGAACCAGAATCTCTGGCACACTTTCTCTGCTTCTGCCCGGCGCTTGCCAGAGCAAGGTTACGGACTCTAGGCAAACCCTTCCCTGAATCTCTCGGCGAGATATCCCGGATGAATATTAGGATTTCGTTCCAAAGAAATAACGAAACCCTATTAGAATCAATTCGGTGTACTGTCTGTTTGTTGAAGATTTGATTTCAATCCTCAATGTCGCACGAGGGTTCTAAATCGTAATTTATATTCAATTTTTATGAGCTGTGGTTACAAAATGGCACTACAAATGGCTAATTGGGCTCTCCTACAACCACCACCTCACACACACACATACACACACTCAAGAACAACTGAGAATATTGCTGCTGTAGCCCAAAGTGTTGAAGAAAACCCAGGTTTGTTCATTTCTCGTCGTGTCTTTCGAATTTGGCATTCCGCAAACGTCATTACACCGTATTTTGTATGAAGACTTGGTTCCTAAGGCTTATAAAGCTCAGTTAACACAAGAACTCAAGCCGGTCAATCATCAACAACGACGTGTCCTTGCTGATTGGGTCCTTGAAATCCATGAAAATGATTCGAAATTTCATCGAAAAATCATCTTGATTGATGAGGCCCATTTCCACCTCGGTGGCTACGTCAATAAGCAAAATTGTCGCATCTGGGGCTCGGAAAAGCCAATATTTATTGTTGAAAAGCCTCTCCATCCCCAACGTATAACTGCTTGGTGCGGTTTATGGTCCGGCGGTGTCATTGGACCTTACTTTTTCAAAAATGAGGCTGGAGCAACAATAGCGCAATCCCTTTACCGTAAGATTGCGCTATTGAGAGATGATTGAAGATTTTTTATGGACGGAATTGGATGGTATTGATTTGGACGTTTACTTTCTACAAGACGGCCCTACATGTCACACAAGCAACGAAACCTTCGATCTTTTACGGAAAAGTTTTCGGACCGTGTTATCTCTCGGTGATATCTCGTGACCACCGAGATCTTGTGATTTAACACCTTGCGGCTTCTTCTTTTGCGGCTACGTGAAAGATAATGTCCACGCCAACAGCTCAGCTTGGCGTAAGGTCTTGAATCGGTGAATCGGTCAGCTCTTGAATCGACAAGACCCCACAGATGGAATTCGTGAAGCTATTGAGGGCAGCAGACACTTTGCGATTTGGTGATGGATACGGTTCTGTAAGCATAGCCGAAGCAGCCATTTGACAAATATTGTTTTTCATTATTAATGGCATGCCTTTCTCTTAAAATTAAAATAAACATCTGATCATTTATCTCAAAAAATTACATTTTTCTTTGAATATCAAAATAACACCTCTTATTGGAAGGCCCTGTAGAGTTTTAGTGGGACTACAGCCCCATTTATTCGCTTAAATAAGCAAAAAAAAAAGACTTAATCTAACTTATAACCTAACAGAAAAGCTTAACTTAACTTAAACATTAGAGGCAAAGCAGAGTAGTTTGAGCGATTGGGATTGGGTTGGCGAAGGAGACGAGAGAGAGTAGCGGGAGTGAGGCTAAGGTCAAAGGCAACCACACTATTACATCTTCGAAGCATACGCGTAATGGGAGTTCATTTGAGCCGTAAGAAGTGTGGTGGGAGGGGAGGTAAAAAGGACGAGGGGTGCGAGTGCTAACACGTGGGTTAGTGTTTAAATGAATGGACATTAGGATGTTGTGGCAGTCAGTGAAGCCTTTTAGCAGACGCAGAATAAAAAGAAAGTCGGCGGAAAATTTGCGAGATTCGAGTGAGGTTAGGTTGCGGAGATTAAGCCGGCCTTCATAGAGAGGAAGTATTAGGGGGTTATGCCAGCGTAGACCATGAAGGGCAAAACGTAGAAAACGACGTTGAATACTCTCGATCCTAGCAATATGAGTACTTCGGTGGAGACACCAGACTTGAGAGGCATACTCCAGAATAGGGCGGACGAAGGACAACTTCTTTTTGTAGGCAATCGTTAAGTAGTTTCGAATTGAAGGTTGATTTACTCATTCTAAAAGTTTTTCAATAACATTCAGCAATCCAATGTTTCAGGAATAGCTCTGTAAGTAAGTGTTCGATAGAAAGTCATTTCGGAATGTTGTTGTTGTCGAACGTTTGTAGACTACAAATTTTAACCAGGATGTGGTCAAATATATAAACGGACTCCAAGAATTACGATCGTAAAGTGAACATGGTTGGGAAAAAGATCGATCACTCTTTGAAAATATTTTTTTTTTTTGTAAAAAAGGGAAATAATGGAATTGATGGAAATGATGAAACTATCAAATTTATTCAAGAAATGTAAGCTTCGTTTTAAGGAATGAGCAATTCAAAGGAGGTAGGCGCGTTGGTTTAATAGTTAGTGCGTCGGACTGTTAAGCGAGAGTACCCGGGTTCGAATCCGGCTCGGAGAAAAAACACCACAAACAATTTTCACGGCCCCACCTCCAGCGAACGGCTGACAATCCTCCTCCCCCTTCTGTCACGGAAAGCTTTCGCAATTCGCCGTTCGGAACCGGCAATAAACTGTAGGTCCCCTCCACATGTGTCAAAAAAATATCGCGCACAACACAATGGAGGCGCGAAAAACTAGGCTCTAGGCCCTGTATGGGCTGTTACGCCGACTATTAATTTTCTTAAAAACTAGTTTAGTCGGCGTGCCTTAGTTTCTTCTTAAGACGTCTCTTAGTAAGAGAAAAATATTCCGCCCCTATACTTTGTTTTTGTTGCAGAGTAAAAAAGTATTTTCCTTAGTGTTGGATTGAGGTGTGGTCTTGAAAGGGTTTAAGATGAATTATCTGCTCAGATTACGAAACAGAGAAGAGATTTAGCACGATTTGTAAAACGCTTCCATGTAAATTATGAAATTTGTTGTCCTAAGCAACGAAAATGTTTTCTATAATCCAAAGGACGAAAAATGCTTAGACCATTTCCTGAAAGTAAAGAATTTCCCGGCCAAAATGACACACTCCAATCATTTCCAATTCACATCGTCCATCCCGAAGCCATTCACGTAAACAACTCTCCCCCGCACCTGCGCCCTAAATAAATCTCTGAGAAAGTCGCTTATAATTCGCACAAAAACAAAAAAAAAAAATTGCTATCCACTTCCAGAGCAATAGCACAGAGCAAATTCGCATCGCTAATCACCTGAATTATTCATAACCGAGAGTTTGGGTGCCCTCAAACCGAAATCCGCTCCCGAAATCTACATGCAACCTCATGCTCATCATCATACAGGAAATACCAGCCGTAATCAGATCGTGTATGCAAAAAAAAAATCAAAAATCAAAAAAAAAAAAAACAGATCCAGTCATAATTCAAAAACAAAAGCACGCTCATTGTTCACTGCGCATTCAAATGATCGCGAGTTATGATCGGCTGCTACCGCTACCGCGCGCATGTAGCTTCTGCAACTTCATGCCGCATGCAAAGAGGCTATAAATACCACCAATCCCTCGATTATTAGGTCGCCCTGTCAAAAATAACATGGTTTATTTGACGTCCGAACCGATGGATTGCTTGTACACCGGGCCCATGCAAAAAGATCGATAATGTATCTAAGAAATTATGATCGGCCTGTACGTGCCCACAGCGGAAAAGGGGTGGCCCATTCAATCGGTTGTTTATTGAACCACATTTGCGTCATATTTTGTTACAATTCAAATTATTGGCTTCGCTTGGATCTAAGAGAGAGATTCGAGCTGAATTACGATGACACACGGGAGGAAATTGAACAAAAGACGAGGTTGGAAAAAAAAAAAAAAAAACTGGTGCACCTGACCGCACCCATTTTGTGACGGTGACGGCGGAGACTGACAGAGGGGGGACTTCGCAGGCAGTGGATTTGCATAAAATAAGCGGAATTATTAGTAATTCATGCGAATTTGTGATTGCGATGCGCAACATGTGTGATGATAGATAGACGCAGATACGACGAACGACTCCGGGTGGCCGTTGTCTACGCGGCCCTCGAGCTCTCTCTATTAAGTCAGCACATACGTGTAATCTCTCCCATTTACGAGTCGTATTCGGATCGTAGTCGATAATTAACACCGCATAGTGTCTGCATACTTATTAGGTGTTCGTGGTGGTGGTCAGATACGAATTCATTCGATGACAGCGGATTTATGCATATTATTTAGGTTTTTGTTTTATCGTGACAGACAGCGGCAGTGTCGGTGACGATGGTGGTGGCATCCTGGATGGAATCCCGTAAAGTGCATGCAGACAGACGATGGCTAACGACTCGGTCTGTGACTGCGACAATGGCCATGAGTGTCGTATCTAAGCGCTTTTGTTATCGTCGAGTGTAATCTGGAAATTTCGCACAAAATGAATTCAGAAATCCGTCATAAATTGCACTAAGAGGTGTCGCGAGGTGGGAATCAATATGGTGGATGCGACATGAAGTAGCTCAAGTGCAGTCTAGTTCGGATTGGGCACTTTTTTAGAAGCACATATCGATTTACGAGGACTTGGCAATTCAAAAAGAGGTCTTCTGGATCAACTGAAGCGTGATATAACTTTTTTTCTTTTAAAAAAGTTTGAGCTTCTTTAGCAGCGACGTCTAGGTTGTTGGCTTGCTGAGTTTACAGGTTTTTTGGTGGAAGTGAATCCTGGTAAAAAAAAAAATCGGTTAAAAAGCTTAAAACGATTCAGGGTGGTTGCAGGAAGGCTTTATGAAATATTTGAAAAACTGATTTTTAAACAAAAAAAAAAATTTCCTGTTCACGATCTGATTGTGATGTCGATACTGAAATCCAAAACAGATCTGCAATAGTCCAGTTCTTGATCCAAATCTAAAATTTTTAAAATATATTTTAGGCGCTTACGAAAATTATTTTCTGCTCTTAAAACCGTTTCGGTTTGGATCGTGTGCGGAGTTATCGACTTTCGATACTTAGGTTAGGTTCGGTTAGAGAGGCTGGCTGGGGCGACAAAGGCCAAACCACACTTCGATACTTAAAGTCCGAAATCTTTAGTTGGTTTTTCTACATCCCGCAAGACTTTCCAAAGGTTTATTGTACAAAAATTTGTTTGAAATTTGAGATGACTTTCCTACCGATAAGGTACCAGTTAAGTGGCATATTTTGAACACATTTTATACACATTTTGGGTACTTTTTTGATAAATTTCGTATAAGTTTCGGAGTCATTTTGGGCACATGATGGATACATTTTGGTTACGCTTTTGAAACATTTTGACAGCATGTGAACACATTTTCGATACAGTTTTGGACACATTTTGGACATTTTTTGATCACATTTTTGGACGCTTTTCAACACACTTTGGTCACAGTTTGAACACATTTTGAACATATTTTAGACATAGTTTTAGCATATTTTTGGACACAATTTGAACACATTTTGGACGCATTTTCGGTTCATTTTACTACATTTTAGACATATTTGGTACATAGTTTGGACACGTTTAGGCAACGTTTTGGACACATTTTGGATACCCTTTTGAATCATATTGACCGCATTTGGACACATTTTCGAAACAATTTGGACACATTTTCTACATTTTTTGATCACATTTTGGACATTTTTTGAACACATTTTGAACAGTTTTTTTTACACATTTTCCACACATTTTTCACACAATTTCGATACACTTTGAACGTACAAAATGCACAATTTGAACACATTTTCGACGCATTTTCGATAAATTTTACGACATTTTAGACACATTTTGTACATATTTTGGACACATTTTAGCAATGTTTTTTGGACACATTTTTAACAGATTTTGAACACATTTTGAACTTAATTTAGACACATTTTGGCAATATTTTGGACACATTTTAAAAACATTTTGGATACATTTAAACACATTTTGAACAAATTTCGAACAAAATTTGGACATATTTTGGACACATATTTTATACAGTTTAAACACATTTTAGACGGATTTTGGGCAGATTTGGAAACATTTTGGATACGTTTTGGACACAATTCTGACTCGGGTTGCTATACGTGGGGATAACCCATTTCCCCTCATGTAGGTGATTAACTGTAAGAAGAATTAAAAAACAAATTAAAAATGTATACAAAAACCGAACCTGTAAGGCTTAAAATGTTATTCAGCCAAAGGATGTTTTATTTTCAACCTTGTCGAAGGATGTTTATTTTCAACGATTTCGAAGAACCTTGTCAGCAATTGAATTTCAATGCAGCACCTTTTCACTTAATCCACTTTCTTCCCACTGCACAATTTATCATTCCGCCCCATCGTTCCTGCTACTGCTGCCCTCGCTCACTCAAGGATATTCATAAATAAACCCTCGCACAACAAATGGTTACCGTGCAGACGAGATTGTAACGCAAGATGTCTCGAATCTATTCATGCATGCAATTTTGATTACCTCTGGTCATCGAACATGAAAAAAGAACGTGCTTTATTCCCCGGCACACACTCCCACAATTCTTCCACCCACCTCAACCGCCCGTTTTGGCCATAATCAAAACGAACTGCCAAAACCATTATCATAAAAGAAAATCGTAGTCTCACCACCACCAGCGCGTGGTTTATGAATTCAACCGCGGAGAATAAAGGAAAAGTCCTTTCCATCCACATTTTATTAGTTTCTAGGATTTTTTGTTTTTATGCAACCATAACACTTGCCGTCTCGTCTCATCGGTGTGTGATATTTTTACGACTATATTTCCATTTTACTCGACCTACAACTTGATGAGATCTCACCCAAGAGATATGCGGAATATTGCTTCTGTTTCACGAGCACACACACCATCACCATGTAAGGATGGGATGGATGCCCAACAAAAAGGACAAAACATTTATTTTGAAAGTATGAAAATTGTTATGTACACTTCGTGACACGAAGAGTGTGCCGAGATGAGATTCACAGCAGCAGATAGACGAGCAACCAATTTCTGCAGTGACAGCGTAAAAAGTTATGAGATTGCATTTCCCAAATAGAAGGACGAGGATAGAAATCTCTGAAAGTCATTTAATGTTATTTTGGGTTTTTTTTTTTATAAAACATCCATCCACGGCAAGAAGATACAAAACATTGACATTGAAACTACGAGGCGAGAAATGAAACAGTAACATCTCTGTGTGGCTGGCAGAGGTGGTGTGTTGCTACTCTATGATTAATGATATCTAACACGCATATTAGAGAGACATAGAAACCCCACCGCCGGCCTTATCCAAGTCCGTCCCTACCCAGAGCCAGCACCTATCCATAAAAGACAAATTACTTCTTCGGGTGCAAAGAGAGGTCGTTCGGTTGGACGGTTGTTGTTGTGGCAGTAGCACTGCCATTGGCAGTGGCGGTGACGGTGGCGGTGGCGGTGGTGCCTTCTGGTTTTGTGTATGGGACCGGCGGCGGCGGCCGGCGTTGGATAGATCGAATTCGTGGTCTAACTTTGTAGCGAATTCCAAATGAAGTCATCTCGGTGTTCTTTCTGTTTGTCAATTTATCATTCACGTACATGCAAGGGACAAATGGTAAAATATTACATTAACCTGAAGACGGAGGGAGGTGGACAAGACGTGCTTGGGAAATGGAACAAATCGTGAGATGAAGAATGGGAATGTAGTTCGGGAGCGGGACTTCAAAGAGGTGCATTCTGTGCTGTGTAGCTACCTAACGCAGAATATTCGCAGACACGGGCATGAACTTCTGTTTCTTAGGTGTAACGCCTTTTTTTTTGTTTCTTCCAAGAATATTCGCATTCTAAAACTGGCCCTCAAAGGCATCGAAGAATAGAATTACTGCCATTGCAGCTAAAATTGATTTTGGTCTTTTGAATTTGGGCACTGCGAGGTATATATTTTTGCGAGACGAGAATATAACTCTGATATAAAGAGAATGATGGAAGAAGCTTTAGAATTAAGCAAAGCTGCAACCAATTACTAACCAACTGGCCAAGCCTGGACCTAATCAGGTCCAAAATAAGTAGCGAAGCAAAAGTAACAGGAACTGACTTCGAAGACAACCTATCTAGGAGCATTTCCTAGATAGAACATGGTGACAGGCATGGTATGGTATGGGGCCGCATGGCTTACAAAGGATTTGGTAGCCTGGCTTTCATAGACGACATTTTGAAGGGTTTTGAGGTTCTTGATATTTTGCGCTATAATTTGACCCAAAACGCCATCAATTTGGAAATGCAGATACCGTTTTCTTCGAACAGTACAAAGGGGGGTCTTAAAAGTGGGGAAACAGCGCAAGGCTATTGTATATTGTCCGCCAACAACTTTAGATGTCTCCCTGATTAGAAGACGTAAATCTTATAAAAAAAATCGTGCATTACTTTAGACTGCGAAGACTGCAAGAGGTTGGCTCACAACTACTTGCTGAAGCCATAACGGCAGCAAACTCCAGATGGAGTAATCTTCATTCCTGTCATATTTCTAGGCTAGTGTGGCCTAAACTGGATAGGGGTAGGACAGAACAGCTGCTCTCGGTAAGCAGGGCTAGCATAGGAAAACCAGTAGGCGTTCTAACTGGCCACTGACTCTTTGGTAATCACGCCAAAAGAATGGGCGTCCCCTCTAATGATTTCTGCAGAAGCTGCAGGGATGAGGAGGAAGAGGAGACAACAATACATCTTCTAGGAACATGCCCAGCACTCGCACGCACTAGGAAACGTACTCTAGGTGCAAACTTCTTTAAGGATCTAAGCGAACTCGCTAACTTGGATGTAAGGCGCATCAACGGTTCCAATTGGGTATAGCCCAAGGGATATCAGACTACTAACTTTGCGCGTCAAACAAAATGACATGCCTGCTAATCTTTTTGGTTTGGTATATTTGCAGGAACTCTTTAGGCAGCGAGTCCGAGCATTGGAAACAATCCGGAGGCGTGACAACACAATGGGCCAACAAATGGCCTACGTGAGCCTGCGTTTTAGCGAAGGCAGTCACTAATCCTAAGACCTAAGACCTTAGACTGCGAAGTAAGGGAAAGGAGATTTTAAACCAAAACCGATAAAATCATTGTATGTTTGGTGACGCGAAAAAGCTAGGCTCTGGCTCTCAACGGGCTGTTACGCCGCCCAATACATGTTTGGTGGAAGGGCTTCAGATAGGTCCTGCATTTTTTCGCAAGAGATTACAAATCATTATCGAAGCAAATATACTGCACACAAAACATCATATATGTATTTGAAACTTATTTATTTCTATCATATTTCACTCACAACATAAAGTCTGCAAATACTGACGTCAGTTTTGTGTTTTTCCTGAACAACTGGAGTAATTCTTAACCAATTTTAGCCCTACTCCTGCGCGACTTTTTTTTTGTTTATAAAAAAATATTTTCTTTTATAATTTATAGCTGCAAATACCAGAAGAATAATAAAAAAAACATTAGTCTACGCGAATTGGCATGATTATTCATTTCAAAATATATTAAGCAGATCTTCTACAAAGCTTAACCGAGGAAAATTGTGATCCATAGTTTATGAAAGAAATAAAAATTGAGTTGTATCAGATCTGTTATACTGCACAGTGCTTTTTTGTCTTCTAAAAAAGGTTTTTTCCACTTTTTTTTCCATATACAGTATGGCGAATCGGTAGAAGTGTTGGAATTTTCGTATGCATCGTTGGTCGGAAGAATACAGAACTTTGTGATTGGTCGTTTGACTATTCCATTCGCAGTTTTCAATGTTACGACGTGTATCAGTTTGTCTTTTCTTGGGTGTATGTTGACTATTCGGGCCAAATTCCACTTGCCGGGCGGTACGTTGTCATCTTTGATTAAGACCAGATCATCGAGACGCGGTTGCTTTTCAGTCTGTGACCATTTTGGACGTTGTTGTAATCTTGTGAGACACTCCGAACGCCTCAATTAAAGCAACCCTCGATACGTGCAACTCCTCGATAAAAGCAACGCCTTAAGTCTTACCATTGTGGACTAAGTTATTGCAACTCATCAAAAAAAATATGACTCGATAAAAGCAATTTTGCGTCCAAAAAGAGACAGTTAAAAATTTCTCAATTTTTTAGAAATAATTATTTTTTTTTTTTAATTTTAACACATCCGAATCAAAATACCAGTTTTGGTTTATTTACCAGAGCTTACACATGTTGTTGTTTTTTACTATTTTGAGGTGTTTTTGTCTTATATTTGGCCTACAATTTGTTGACTCGCTTATTGCAACACACTCAATAAAAAAAACTGCCCAAATTCTATTAAAATTTCTATTATTTGCTTTTATTGAGGTCGTACTGTATAACATTTCATACAAACATTTTCGATAAAAGAGAAATCCTCAAAAAACTGGGTGTGCAAATACTTCTTTGACTGACTGTAGTTCCAGCACTAGTCCTGTTTTATGTTATTTTCGTGATTTTCTTAGATGCCGATTATACAATTTTTTTTTTTTTTGGTTTTTAAGTTTTGCAAAGTTTTCATTAGAAATAGGTCTGAACAAGATATGCATCTTACGCGTGCCTCTTCTTTAGATCTTTTTGCTAACTCATTTCTGATTTTCATTTGCCCATCTGACAACCTATTTGAAGTTCAGAAATTTTACTGCGGTCTACGTACTGCTCGGAGTACACCTAGTGAAACTGATTCAAAGGTTATTTTGTGTTGCAGAACAGACCACCTCCATAGTTTTGCTTGGTTTACGATTTTTATAATTATTGGCATGTCCTAAGAGCTTTTGCTGGGCGCCCTGGCTTAATGGTTAGTGCGTCGGAATGTTGAGCGAGAGTATCTGGGTTCGAATCGGGCTCGGGGAAATAACACCACAAAAATTTTTCAGGGCCCCACCTCTAGCGAACAACTGACAATCCTCCTGGAGTACTTCTGTCATGGAAAGCTTCCGCAATTCGCCGTTCGGAATCGGCATCAAACAGTAGGTCCCCTCCACATGTCAAAGTATATCGCGCACAATACAGTGGAGGAGCGAAGAAGCTAGGCTCTGGCGCTGTATGGCCTGTTACGCCGCATATTTATTTATTTTAAGAGCTCTAGTAGAACTCTAGTTTGCTAAATTCATGGCTGATTGAAATCAGAAAAATCTACGATTCCGTTGTTAAAAGTTTTGGTAGAATTTTTCAAGCATTAATGAGATTAAAATCCACCTTTCCAATAAGATAAAGTTGCAGCTCATTTGTTGTGGGCTAGTGGTAAGTGGTTTTAGGCGAAAAAATTCAACTCTCTGCACGCTCATCGCTCGGAAACATGTAGATAAATCTATTTCGTAATTTGTATTCTGGTTGTTGCATCGGTGAGGGTTAAGGAAATGGACCTTAATATCAGCTAGAGGTTCAAAAGAAGTTCAAGTTGGATTTTTGAACTTATGAACTACTCTGAAGGGTGGACTCATTATTTATCTATAGTTTTATATCATTTGTTGTTCAGGAGTTTCCTCTGTCTTCACCTTAGTTTGACTGCCTTTGACTGCCTTTTCGCGTCACAAATTAAATTTTTAGTCGAACTAATTAAAAATATATTCATTTGCCTTAGTCAGCTCTGTTCTTCGGTTAAATAAGTCACAAGGCTATATTCAATAAGTTGTTAAACATAAAAAAAAATTGTCTGGGATGATTTAAAGAAAAATAAGTTTCCTTTTGAATTGAATTGAATTTCACTGCGTGTGTAACAATAAATGAGTTCGGAAAATGTTTGCAGTGCAAGCTCTTTTCAAAAAATCTGAATTTTGGGGTTAGCTACATAGTGGACTTGATACTAACTAAACTAACTACAGTGAAACCGATGTCCGTGACCACTCTTATAAAATGCCTGCCTAAAGAAGCTGGGCGAGTTTTACCTTCACCAAGAAAACCCCTTACAAATGTTCGACAAAACACCTTTATATGTTATCCACGTGCACCCGCCTTTCTTGGAGCTTGATCACAAATTTGTAAGTTTTTTGTCATCTCTCATAGAAAATAATCCGTGAAAGTTGAAGAAAAACCACAAAGAGAATACATTTCACATTTTTTTTTGTTTTTTAGTACAAAAGTTGAAAAGTTGGGCACATGCCGAAAAATTTTGCAACTTATCAAGGTTTCACTGTACTACAAAAAACAAACTACTTAAATTTGCTTGAACTTCAATGTAAACTTTGCTTGTGACACCGACTGTTAGAATTTTCAATATAATAACTGAACTGAAAATTAATTGATGACGGAAGCAAAATTGTGTGGAAGGCATTATTCCCACTTTCAGGAAAACAAGATAGAGATAAGATAAAGAGGATGAACACAAAAGCTCACATCATGCTTCCTCAATCCACAAATATACGATTTTGCATCAGAAACTGCGTCCAAGTTTTCCTCTCAGACGAACAGTCCCAATAGTCCGTGCCATACACATGTTTCCATCTCCTCACACCTGAGCATAGTTTTTCCCCCCGCACTCGTTCACTTCCTCATACGCACCTGTCATCGAGCACATCATAACGAGCAGCAATTACTTTGTCTATTTTCGTGTTTTAATAACTTCATCTTCACGCCTTCCCTACACTCACGCATACATATTAATCCGTCTTATTGTTCAAATACCTGCTTTACGATGGAACGAAGGAAATTATTAAAAAAGAAAAAATTATTGTTTATAAACACCGAATCTGGAGTTTGTTATACGCGTGAACTTTGTTCTGCCGTGTATCGTTTTGAACATTACCCAAAACCCATCGTCTTTCTATCAACATCGGATACATCTGAGATACGTGCAGAAAGATGATGTAAACACTCCTCTTCATCGCAACGCCATTCCATGGGATTAGTATCTTTCTTTCTTTTATTTTTTTATGCTTCACGTTTCCTTCGTTTCGGTTCTAAAGACCACTTGAAGACGTTGCTTTTCTTTGTAGGCCGATGAATGGAAGGTGCCTAAGTAGAGCTGCTGTTGTGTCTACAAATCTTTTTTCAGTAAATTTTGATTTGTTTACAAACGGGAGCTCCGCTCCATCCACTCCCGTGCATATCCATAAGATATAAAATATGATTGTGTTGATTTATGATTAGTAAACCGATTCTGTGTTGAAACAACTTCATAACAGCCTCCGATCATCGGACGAGGAAAGACCAAAAAGGCGTGAAAGGAGCACCCATCCGAGAGTGGAGCGCCAAGAGCGAGCACAAGATGGAGCGATTCGTTGATGGATGAAATTGGCACCTGGTTATCTTAACGGGGTAACGAAGCGTTTGAGTAGGGTGTCTGATATCGAAGAAGTGTTGTAATTGAGATTGCCGCGGGAGTTTATGTTCGGCGGCGGTTTTTCACTGCGGATGTGTGTCGGTGCATGGAATGTAGTGCAACTGGTTGTAAATAGATATAATTGCTTAAATAATTGGGATGTATCTGGGAGCTGCCGAGCGAGAGAGTAGTTAACGGTGAGTTGAGTTAGTCATAATTTAATGTGGATTAATTGAATGTTTGAGGTGTGCCTGCGGCTGATCGACCAGATGATCTCGTTTTGGAATTAAAACTTGGCTTGATGTGGAAAAACATTAAATCTCACTTTGCAGAGGAGGTGATTGATGTCTTAGACTATCAGCTTAAACCTGTCATTTTCTATCTTTTTAACTCGAAAAATTGTTGCTTGCTTCGATTTATTTTATTGAATAAAGTTACCTTGCTAATCACTTTTTTTGGAAATCATATAGGCTCTTACCGAAATTATAAGTAATAAAGGATTTTTCATTAGGGCCTTGACAACTTTTGAATTTAATTTGTGAACGCATCATTTCACTTATCGTGGAACTATCATTGTCAATTTGTTCAGTAAACTCAAAATTTTGATTATGGTGAATTACACAATCGAGCGACGTCTGAAAATTATAAAAAATTTCTACCGAAATTCGGAGTCGGTGACCTCAACTTTAAGAGCGTTAACTCCAAATTTCGGTCGTAAATCTCGCTTTAGAAAACAGGCAATAATAAGTTTAGTGCAAAAATTTGAATCTACATATTCGTTGTGTGATGTTGCCGTGTTAGTGAGACTGTGTCGGAAATATCGCTGCCGTTCAGGCGTTCGAGGCAAACGAACCAAATCAGTCAATTTCACGGCGTTCTCAAGAATTGGGCATCGCTCAGACCATATTATGGCGTATTTTGCGTAAGGGTCTAGGGTTACAAGTTCAGACTGACTCATGAATTGAAGCCGATGGACGACGCGCGACGCACGTTCTCCGATTGGGCTCTGGAGAAGCTGCGCCAAGATGATGAATTTCATGGCAGAACCATCTTCAGTGGCGAAGCTCATTTTTGGCTCGTCAATAAGGTTTGTCGATAAGCGAAATATGCGTTAAGGCTCGGGTGAAAATATACATGTGCTTCATGAATCACCACTTCATCCACAAAAAATAACTGTTTAGTGTGGTTTGCATGCGGGCGGCGTTATTGGGCCATATTTTAGGGGCCCTAACATTGAATAAAAAAAAAAAAAATGAAAAATTTTCTTCAACGATAGCGATCGTCTCGTTTCCGTGAATGGCCAGCGTTATTGCGTCATGATTACCGATTATTTTTGGTCCGAATCGGAAGATATGGACTTGGACGACATGTGGTTTCAACAGGATGCTGCCACAGTCCACACAGCACACGTTACAATCGATTTATTGAAGAGCAAGTTGTATAAGCGTGTTATCTCAAAAAATGAGCCAGTTCATTGGACCCCTTGTTCGTGCGACTTAACGCCTTTAGACTATTTGCTTTGGGGCTATGTTAAGTCATCGGTTTATGCTAACAAGCCGACGATGTTGAAAACGCTTAGAGTCAACACTGAATGCCGGAATGTATGGCCGAGTCATCAAAAATTGGGGAATCGGCCGCTACAAACGTGCCCTCGTTGGCCATATGAACGAAGTCGAGTTTCATTCATAAATGCTTTTATTGCACTTCAAGTAGATTATAAAGTTTTTAAGAAATCTCAAATGACTTTGCGATTTATTCCAAAAATAGTTGTCAAGTCTTTATTGGAAAGCTTTTTAGTATCTTAACTAAATTATAAAAGGCGCAACTATCTCTCACTACTCTCGCCACCAATAGGAACTTCGTAACTTTGACAGTTGATAGCTGCTTCATTTGTCAAATTGGCTACCATTTACGCAGTCGGTTTTTAGAAATCACCATGAATGGACATAGTGTTCAAAAATACGGGGAAAAAATTAAACTGTTTTCTCGAAATTGGTGTTCCGTTTCAACAACAATCAGTTTATACAAGAACACGGCCGTAAGTGGCGAACTTTTGAGCCTGTACCCGCACAAAATTTAAGTGGTGTAAAAGCTGGAAGTAAACGACTATCGATAATGACAGCGGCCCTTAAAGCCAACATAACACTTGGCACTCGTCAAATTTACGCCAATTTATAACTCAGAGTCATGGAAAATTGGACATTTCGAATGCACGCCAGGCAGAGAAGTCGCAACGGACCTTCAAATGATCTTATTATATTCTTTACATAATGGCAACGACAGATCTTTCAAACAAACAAAAAATGTTGATGATGTCTCATTGTCATTTGTTTTATTTGAGTTTGAAATTGAAAGCGCTTAATGAAAAACTCATTAAATTTTTACGACAACTACAGTCGATAAAATGGTATTTGCACACCCAGTTTGTACAGTATGGTCATCAAATTACTTAGCCCTAAAATTGTTTCTCTATTTCGTAAAGCAAAACTTTGACTAAGCCCAGTTCAGAGCCCTGAGAATTGTTTAAAAAAGGGCCAAATCAATGAGGTTTTCACCCCAAACTAAAGTTCCTGCAGCACTATTGAGGACAAATTATGACATCATGTGAATCGCCTTCTTAATTTAAGCATTAAAAACAATCATCATAAAATATTCTAAAACAAGCATCATGAAATATGAGCCGATAAATTTCTCCACACAAAGGCCAGCCATTTAACTCATTTGTCCCTTAGCCAGGATTTCCTCGTTACCCACCGATTCCCAAATGGAAAATGTTTAATAATAGAACATTTTTTCCTCTAAATCACCGTGAAATTTGTAATACGTCTAAGTGTGCAATATCCTTTCGAAATTACAAAATTATAAATCCTATTTGCATACATTTGTTCCGCCTTTCCTCCTCAGACATCCGTGTGTGTTGTTAAAAATGCACACGCAGCAAAAAAGGATAGAAGAAAAAAAGGATACTCGTACATAGATTTGCAGGATATGGCAAACCCACAGCGATTCGACAAATGATGATGATGATGTAATTCTCTTCGCGTGACCAATTAATTTGATTGTGAAATGGAATTAAAATCCAATACAAAGTACACAACGTCGCAAGGGATAATAAAAGGATGCGACAAGGAAATTCGAGAGAGTGACTGGAAAATTGTTGGGGTGAAATTGGTTTGGTGTGTGTCGTCGCAGAGTTATTCGTCATGTGTTGGCGCAGCGAATCCTTATTCAAATTTAAAATTCTTTGTCGCACTCACAAAAAAAAGGGGTTGATTGTGAATTCAAATTGTGAGAGTTAAATGATTTGAAAAATTACCCTACCAACAATGTAGGGCTTTGAATTATTAAATAGGACCCTCTCAAGGACATCGCTGTGCTTTCTTCGTCTCTGTCGCTGCGTCGGTTTCATGCAGTTGGTTAGTTTTGTCCACGACGGCATAAAGAGCTCCTTCTAAGGAGTTCAGCGAAATTTTCTTTTTCGATAATTACATCCGCATTTCAGAGCCGGAGAAGTCCTTGTGAAAATTTTAACTGGTTCGTTGCGGTTTTCCTCTCTATTTTCGACTTTTCCACACCCATCCAGAGGGGCGGGCGAAGGAAGGAGAACAAAGAAATGAAAACTTTTCGTTCCGTTGACTGGTTGGGCTCTTTGGATGGCTGTGTGCTAAGAAAACCTGAACCAACTTCAAAAACTATCAACTGAACAGAATACTATCCTAATTAATCCTTTTGCTTCGGGTGTAAAAGCAAAGTCAGGTCGTTGTGGAAGAGATGAAGAGAGAGAGAGTGAGAGAGTGAGATAGTAGGAACTGAATGAAGAAGCCATGGCAATCACCGGTGCTTCTCAACGAATCCTTGACTAGAACTTATTTAGTTTTCATATAATAGGCATTCATTTTGTGTGTTGGATGGAGTTTTCCAATTAAACTTTATCCTTTTCCTTTTAATTTACCGGTTACATGCTTTGTCGCCTTTATGGTTTGGGTGAATAGATGAGCACGGGATAGTTCATTGTACAACCGAATTGAGGGAAACAACTAGAAAAACAAAAAAAAAAGTTCAGTGCGAGAAAAAAAATGAAATGAAATGAATCAGGATCCATGATTTTTAGAGAAACTTTTGAGTGGAGGAATTTATGTGGGCGTGGTTCGTTCTGAAATCATTCCGGTTACATTTTATTTTTACTCTATTACACATTGCTGAATTATTTGGTTCTAGAACGAGGTCTGAAGGAGTGTGAAGGAGTTATTAATTTAAATTTGACTAGGTTCGAGACCAAAAGCAAGAAATTTGGATTTTTTTTTGTGAGTTCGAGGGAGACTTTGTATCAGTGAGTTCTAAATTTGTCTTTCACAAAAGATAACTAATAGAATAAATTCATTCCTTTTGTTCAGATGTGCACAGGTAGGGCCAACTGGAAGTTTCTTTAAAAAAAATGCAGTAGAATAAAGAAATTTAATTTTTTGCTCTCCGTTATGGCTTTATTTCTTAGAGCAAACGTTGTCGTTTTGAATTATAACGTCGTTCAATTGGTTGCCTCGGCTGGTTTCGCAGAAGCGCATTCTTTCATTCCATTTTTCCAAGACCTTGTTGATGGTTTTGGACTGTAACTCACGGATTTCTTAATGGATATTGGCCTTAAATGCCTAAATCGTTTCCGGATTGTAATCATAACACGAGTCCTTCATGGTTTTCCACAAAAAAAAAAGGTGAAAAGGGTCAAATCTTAGCTCCAAGGTGGCCAATTGATAACGCCAAGACAGCGATTAGCAAGATTGCTTTTCATAAAACTGTTTGGGCTGAACAGCACTCATTTTGAAAATAAGTTTTTAATATTTCCCCGCGGTGGTCAAGTGCTAAGCGACTGATTTTGTTCCGCGGAGGTATTATACTGATTTGCTGTTAAGTTTTTGGACGGGAAACAGCTGTCAGTGTCAGAATTATCCATGATTTAAAAAAAAAGAAACCACTAGATGGCCAACCATTAAGTTAATAACACATTGAAGGAGGGGTCACCGGTGACCGGCACTAAGCGTGTTCGTAAATGGCGTGGCTTCAATGTCTTAAACTAACTTGTCCAAGTTGAAAAGAGCAGCTGCGATAGCAGATTTATGATATATCGGGACCCTTAATCAACCGGACAGCTGCAGGATTATTCTCGCCTAATTCTTTCAAAATGTTCAGAATTTTGATGTCAGAAAAAAAAAATTTAGTTTCCGTTTTAAAAAAAAATCAAAAATTTGTCTAAATGGAAAAAAGGTAAAATAAAAATATCTGAAACTATGAAAATTTATAATTAAATCAGAAAGGAGAATTAAAAACGAAGTAAAAAAAAATACAAAATTTAACAACCGTCTGCTGTATAAACGTCATCTACGTGAAGGGACTTAGTGACGACTTCTGAAAACTTGGTCAAGCTTAGAGCAACGAAGGATAAAATGTCTTGAAAAAACTTGTTATTTTATTTATTTATTTAACTTGTTATTTTATTTAAATTTAAAAAAAATTTTAATTTTATGTGCAAAACCATTCTGAGCATCAAATTGAAAGCATTCAATGCAATTTGACTTCAAATAACTTAAATTCTTTACTCTTTTGGCGTTATTACGACCGTCCAGTAATATTATTTAACATTTTTTGCCTAGCTACTCCTATTTCTTGTTGACAATAAAAAAAATGTGAGTGAAGCCATTATCAACATTTTGAAGCTTCTCCATCGATCCTGGGACTTGAAACCCATTCAAACCCTTTCAACAAGAACTATTCCCAACACCTCTCGTTGACACGATCACAGCAAAACGTAGATCGTCGATCTTTTATAGATATCCCATAATTTCTTGGCTACACTCCCGCACTTCAATCGTTCCACTTAACCACTTGCCTAATCCTCGAGTGCTGTAATCCTCCAGCCCCAACAGATTGCGTTAATCCACACCGCGATTCCTTTTGTTTCCACGAAACCTCACAACATTCACCACCTATAAAGACCAAGCACCAAACCAATTGAAGAATTCAATAGTGCGCGGCGCCTC
The DNA here is from genome assembly GCA_905187475.1 of Syritta pipiens. NCBI lineage: Eukaryota > Metazoa > Arthropoda > Insecta > Diptera > Syrphidae > Syritta > Syritta pipiens. Next base: position 100,136,530 of record LR994571.1, on the reverse strand, counting down.
GCCCGCTTAACAGCCCAAAGTCGAGCTTCTTCCTTCCTCTCCCATAGAATCACACGTCCACACCAGCACACACAGCCCTGTTCCTTTCTGAAGCTGCAAGTCCTACGATTCTCTCTGTGTGTGTAATAATTTTAATTCCTTCTGTCGATGTCCAATGTTGTGTTGTCACGATATCAAAGCATTTTAATTGGCCGATTTATAGATTTAATTACGTATTCATGCGAAACATCGAAACCGTGATTCGTAAAAATACACATTTTTTCCCTACTCGTCTCGTCTCGTCTTCAGTTGAGGTTGAGGTTGAGGCAGAGAAGCTGAGGCTGAGGAATCGACCGCGGCGCGATGGCTCGGCAACATCGTTTTCGGGGATTCGCGCGGGGCGAACGACGCGATGATGTTTTCGAAATGGGATGAGACCAAGGGAGCATAGTGTGGCCTGGTGTGGTACTGGTACTGAGAATCATCATCATCATCATCATCGTCGTCGTTGCCGTCGACGTTGTCGTCGTCGTCGTTGTCGTTGTCGTCATCATCATCATCATCGCCACCAGCATCAACATCATCGGCAATCATGATTCTTCATCGGCTGGCTAGTCTCTGTTGCTGTTCTCTCTGCTCTCCCCTTCTTCATCTTTGTCTTCGTCTATTTTTGAAGTGTGCTTCTTTGTTTGGATTTTTTTATTTGTGGTGATTTTTATCAAGGACTCTCTTTCTCTCTTCGGTCTGCAAGGACAGGACACAATAACAGGAAAAAATGTCCATCCATTAAGGACTAAGCACCCTCAAATATTTCCCTCGTCTGTGTCCAGGACACCAGAATGGTGGTCCGGCTCGTTCCACATCCATAAATCATCGTAATAGAATTTTATGATCCTCGCACTCACATGGAAAGTAATGGATTTTTATAGCGCATATGTTTCGAAGGAGTGGACCTGGTCGTTGGGTCCTTTTTGCTTCTAATGTCCGATGTCCGATGTCCGATGTCGATGTCTGCCTCCCCAAAAACCAAAAAAAAAAAAAAAAACTCCATAAGTCATCTGCACTGGTTCGGACTACTTCGTGGTGGATTTGATTCCTTTTGCGCGTTTTGATAAAGTTCCAAAGTTATTCGCTTGCGTTGGGGAATTGGGCGCAGTGAAGCCGAATGAAAGGACGGTTATTGCCTCGGTATTAGGGCTTGTATCTGATGCGACCCATCAGTTATTATCGATAACAAATGACCGAATTATTAGAAATTAATAATGGATTCAATAGTGAAATTTATGGTTATGACTTTTCTGGAAGGGAGTGGTTGGAGTAACATGAGGTTGAACACGAAAGTGGGGCAAATTTAAGGGAAGGTCGTCGTTGGTGGATGGAGGCTTAAGGAGAGGTTTTAGTAGCGTAGTTGTTGCTTTTTCTCGAAAAAAGGAGTATAAGGAGCTGGTCAAAATGTAAAAAAAAAAATTTTATTAGTAGTACAACTTTGCTTCCATCATTTTTTTTTTCCGAAATTCGAGGCTTTGTTGTAATAAACTGGTTATATATAAGGTTGCCAAATATCTCCCTTCCGCTTTTTTGCTCTTCATTTAATGCCTCATAAAAAGTGTTACAGTGATCGGATTTAGTTCAAATATGCGCCGTTTTGTTCGATAATCTGTTTCCATCTAGACGGCAACTTCATAATACCCCCCTCGTAGAAGCCCCCCTCCTTATTTGCGAAGAACTCGGACAGCGACTTTTCACAAGCCTCTTTTGAGTTCAACTTCACACCACCAAGGGCGTTCGCCATGGACAGGAACAGGTGGTAATCACTTGGCGCTATGTCCGGGCTATATGGTGGATGCGATAAAACCTCTCATCCGAGCTCCCGTAGCTTCTGACGAGTCATCAACGAAGTGTGTTGTCTGGCCTTGTCCTACACCCTTCCTGTTGGCCAATTCTGAACGCTTCTGGTCGATCGCCTGCTTCAAGCGGTCCAGTTGTTCGCAGTAGATGGTAGAATTAAGCGTCTGGCCATATGGGAGCAGCTCATAGTGGATGATTTACTTCCAATCCCACCAAACACACAGCAAAACCTTCCTGGCCGTCAGTCCCGGCTTGGCCACTGTTTGGGACGATTCACCGGCCTTCGACCGCGACCTTTTTCGCTTGATATTGTCGTATGTGATCCATTTTTCGTCGCCAGTCACCATCCGCTTCAAAAATGGGTCGAGTTCGTTCCGTTTCAGCAGCATATCGCAGGCGTTGATTCGGTCCAGAAGGTTTTTTTTGCGTCAAATCATGCGGCACCCAAACATCAAGCTTTTTTTGGAATCCAGCCTTCTGCAGATGGTTTAAAATGGTTTGGTGACTAGCTCCCATCTCCTGGGCGATGTCACGAGATGCCACATGCCGGTCTAACTCGATCGGTATTCGTCGTCACAGGTCTTCCGCCGGCTGGCTAATCCATGGTGTCGTTTTCACCGGCTCTGAATCGTCGAAACCATTCCTCCGCGGTTCGAAGTGATAGAGTACCATCCCCCAAAACAACATTAATCTCACGGAACGTTTCTCTAGCGGATTTGCCTTTAACGAAGGAAAACTTTAAAATAGCACGAATTTCGGCGTTAGTCAACTCCATGTTTACACGTCTATAACTGTTGAACGCAATATCCAAACTAGTCATGCATAGCGTCGTTTTTTTAGGTTATGTCAAGACCTTTCGAATGATGTATAGTATTGCCAGTATTCTATTTCTAAATATGAAATTGCCTTAAAAGAATAAACATTTTCCTTGACTTTTCACCCGATTTTTATTTATTTATTTATTCAACACGTTGAATGCCACGAGGGTCACGGGTGACCGGCAATAAGTGTGATCGTAAATGGTGTGGCATTCAATGTGTTAAAAGTTATTAAATTGTAAGTGAATTACAAATTTTATGCAATACTAATATTGCATAAAATTTGTCATTGCCAAGGCCTTCAATTACCTGGTTTTTGAAACATTTTTACTCGAAAATAATGTCAATCATTCTTCTCGCTATTCATTCTAATTGTTTTTGTATTCGTGGACTAATTTCTTACTCCTTGACAAAATTTTCGATCTTACCGTTTGTTTTTCAAAGGCTTAAAGAATAATTTCTTAATAAGGCACGAACAAGAGAACATACGACAATCAAGACTTCTTTAATCCCAAGCACGTACAATTCAATTGGTTTCCAATAAAAGAGCTTATTGCACAAAATAGCCTGAGAAAATAAGCACCTTCTCATCACCCTCAGCACCAACTTGAAACATCTCAAAAACATTAAAATAGAATTCCCGACATACCCCACATGTATCCCGCAACAATTATAAAATGATGACAATGCGCGGTGTATAAAACATAACCACGTCACGAAAGCGTTAAATCCCCAAGACCCAAAGACAGAATCCAAAAGAAAACTCCAAAATCCAATGAAAACAAAACAGAAGACAGAAGAAGAGAGATCAGAGAGAAAAAAAAAAAAAAAACTGCAACACCTGAGCAACTGCAAAACTCAGAAACGGAGATGTATCCTTTAGAAAAATTTTCCCAAACACACAACATATTGCCCCATTCCAATTGACGACATCGGCGACGACAGGGAAACAACAACGATGACTACGTACAACCGAACTTAAACCGAACAACAACAACGCGACGACGACACTATGGCGGCAGAATTTCAAAATTAACTCGAAGAACACGGGAGTGTGACAAGGCTCCGGCAAATGGAGCTGCAGATCAATTGAATTCCTTGCTTCCCATTTCGCTTGTACGGGATGGATCTCTCTTGCTCAGCTCAGTTTCAGTATTTAGTGCAAGGATCCACTTTTTTTTTGTGTCTTTGCTTGTATGGTTGTTTTTTTGAGATTCTGACGGGGGGAGGAAGCTTCTACTAAATGAATGGGAGTTCCATGACACACACTCACACCAGCAAAACCAAATTCGATCGTGGGAGTTACAGGAACCAAATTGCAAGAGATATCTTATTAAAAACTGCGGACGTGGACGTGGACGTGGACGTGGACGTGGACGTGGACGTGGACGTAACCTACCGCCACCGTCGACGTTGGCTGCTCTCTGATTCCAGTCTGGCAGAAAACCAACCAACTAAAAAAAAGAAGGAATAGTGAGTTAGTATCTCCATCGATTTGTCCACAGTGGCGGATGAGAATCGACTTCGAGGTACGCCCATGTTGGCCGGGCCTTGTGGTTGATATAGCTCTTGGATGGAATTAATTTTTCAATATGTTTCCCGTATGAGTATTTAGCCAATTTAATGTTTTCTTTCTCTCTCTCTTCTCCAAAATCGTATCTGCTTGTGGAGTTTGGGAATGGAGTGGAAAAGACCAGCGTCATGATCTGCTTGGGAAGATCTAGAGCGAGAAGGATCAACAGGCATGCAAAAAAAATGTTCAGGGCAAACAAAATTTAAAATTTATTTTGTGATCGTTGATAAAATTATTTTTATTTTTGTTTTGTTTTTGAAAGAATGGCGGGACGTTGTTATTTTTTTAACGTGGTAATTGTACCGTGCGAGTCCCACGAAAATGTCTGATCATGGTGGATTCAATTTGATCAGTTGACTTGGGGGAATTTTTGAAATTAAACAGACAATTTTTCAGAAAAAGAAATCCATTCGATTACTAGAGTTTTTCCCAATAAGGACCAAGACTTCTATGAGAGAGGCGTTATGAAGCTACCTTTAAAATGGCAACAAATTATAGAACAAAACGGTGCATATTTGACCCCAATTGGACAATCCGAAATATGTTAAATAAAGTCTTGAAGTTCAAAAATAATGGATTTCTTTTACCCCAACCTAATATTTCTTAAGCTGAAAAACGGAGGTTCACTCACTTAACTAAGACACGGTAGACAATCGCTTCTGAAAAATAATGGTGGACCACGTTAACCATCTAGGCCATATTTGTCGCACTTACCGTAGATTTTCCGAGCCGAGATAGACGAAGTCCTTGCTGTCTATTGCTACGCTCGCTCCAAGACGTCGGTTCAAGACGTCGGTTTTATGCGTTCTTTTGTGATGACAGCGAGTACTCAGTTTTGCCCTCGTTTACCGCCAGACCCATTTTAGCTGCTTTCATGTCAATACCAGTAAATGCCTCATGGTGGTTGGCTGTTTTCGGCCAATCACGTCAATATCATCTGCATATGCCAGCAATTGAATTGGACTTCTGAAAGATCGTGCCTCTAGTTTGGTCTGCGGGTTGCGTACGATCTTTTCCGAAAGGAAGTTATAGAAGTTGCATGATTAGGGGTCGGTCTGTTTGTTACCGAGCTTGATGGAGAAGCAAAAACTCTCTATCGTCATGCTCCACAATCTGAGGACTTTGGCAGGGATGTCAAAACATGACGCTGTATAGCTCGTCTCCATGCACTTCGTAGTACGTGATTTTGAAATCGACGAACAGGAAGGAGATGAGTGTCAATCTGCATTTCTTGAGCCTTTTCCAGGATTTGCTGCTTGCTTGGCCCAAAGCCACACTACACTTGGCGAAATTTAATTAAGGACAATCAATTAAAAGTTGGTGTTATTTGCCTTAAAACCACTCATGACACATAAACTGCAGCATTATCTTAATCAGACCTGTTAAATCTAAGTACAAGTACAAGTACCATTCCCCGTACTTTCATTTTTATAAGTACACAAGTACAAATCCTTGGTTCTTATAATATTAAAGAAAGGCCTAACGATTTTAATTTAGAATTTGTATATTAGAGTTTTTGATTTAGAATAAACAGATTAAAGGGGAATACCAAAAAAAAAAATCACTAATGCCTCTATTCGTTTGGTTTCTATGGAAGTAGGTGCTCCACAAATTCAAAGGCTTCGTAAAAATATTTTATCTTGTCACGATTTGATTATCCTCCATATCCCTCGACTAATCTTCTGACTTCTCAGAAAACCATGAAATCAGACCACTTTGTGAGCCTAAGAAGTCGATCTTTTAATCGAAACGACTCACGGCATACATGAACCTAATTACCTCTCCCTAATTTGCCTGACTCTAAAATTCATCTCCCTAAGTACTTAACATCCATCAAGTGCCAACGAGTTTTATGACATAACTAATTCATTTCGATTTAATGACAGAATGATAAACCGCTTCCACACAAAATTCCATGACTCACTGGCCGGACCTTTAGGAGACACGATTCCAATAAAATTGTTTTTCATTTTTTTTTTTTTGTTTTTCTCCTTCAAATTCGACGACAAATGGCGCAGCGTGTTGCTGCTGCACATACATCGACTCTCTCGATCGATAAGAACTCAATAATAAATAATTATTTCCGTCATAGATCCTTGGAGATCCTGCAAAGGAAAACTCCAGTCCCTTTGTGCCTATTAAATGAGATGCGAATGGAAAATCCTTGGAAAACCTATAAATTGTTTTAGAAAAAAAAAACGTTGTCACCACCAAGAGCTCCGGGGAATGATGGTGGTCACTCGTTTAGTGTGATGATGCTTGATTGGTGTTGGAATGCCTTATTCTTACCTGAGTTATAACTATTTTGGGGTCTCGAAGTCTTATCAGTAACCACAGTTGGTGAAATAATTTATTTCAAACAACCACACAAACGTGAAGACAGTTCCATTCGTGTATGACCTTATGGCAGTGTTTATGTTTGTTTTTTAAAATTTTTTACTTACGAAAAAGGATGTCTTAAGATTTTATTGCTTTTTGATAAAGTAAATTTGTGTATTGTTTTTTTTTTTTTGGTGTCTTTAAAAATATTTTTACGACATTTTAAGGTACCCGAGTGTTTGAACTTGATTGACTGGCTGACATCAGTTCGTTTCGTTTTTTTTTGGGGGGGGAGACTATAAAAGAGTCATTTAAGGTGAAATTTATTTTCAGCGCCTTTTTGGAAACTATTTTGTATTGAAGATGAACTGATGCGTTTTAGGCAAATGTATGAAAATTTGTATTTCTAAGAAAGTTGTGCTATTTATGTGGCCTGTTTTTAATTGACATTTGGTGATTACTACGCATTCATTGTTGTAGCTCAATGACAGGTCACAGTGGTGATTTGTAATAAGTTCCAAGCGATTTACAACATTTTTAGCAGCGGTCAGTATTAGATGTTCAATACTTTTTGGACAAATCCGGTCTGGGACAGTTAAAGGAAGCTCCAGATGTACTTGGATACGTCGTCTAACAACACAGCTGGCCTACGAACTCAAATGACTTGGCAAACATAAACCAAAAAATAGTCACAGCGAGTCTTTCCGAGACAAATTTCTTTCTTTCCTTCTGAGTGTACAATTCTGTCCTAACATTGACCGTAAAATAATTTGCATGCGTACTATTTTGAGGCAAGGAGAATACACATCGAAAAAAAAATAATGAGTTCCCTTGTAGACTAGATAACTTATTGAACTGTTTGGCAAAAAGCTTTCCAAAGATTTTCAAACTATTTTCCGAGCACAAAATACAAAACTAAGTACAGTCGAAATCCTCTAAGTCGAATTTTCACGGGATCTCAAAATTAGTTCTAGTTAGAGGGATTTTTCGAAAATTTCGAGTAAGAGGAATTAAAAATAGACCAAGAGTCGAAAAATCTATTCGAGTTAGAGGGATTTTTCGACTTGGAGGATGGATTTTGTATGGAAAATTGAAGGAAATGCCAAAATATGACAAAAAAATTCGAGTTAGAGGGATTTTTCGATTTAGAGGGCGTTCGACTTAGAGGATGGATTTTGTATGGAAAATTGAAGGAAATGCCGAAATATGGCGGAAAAATTCGAGTCGGATTTTCGATTTAGAGGGTCTCGACTGTACGTCTTTTTTTCTTTCTATAAATTTAATAATCATCTCCATCGTCATTTGAAAACAGAAAAAAAAAACCTTCAATCGAATTCAATCCGAACTGCAACAATTACCCTGTCCATACTCTGAAATGCACAAAAGGTTTCACACTCGACTGGAGACCAACCCACGACGAAATTGTCCGAAAACCCTTCCCCTTCCACCCCCACTCCCAGTAACCGATTGAAAAATAAAATATTTCCCTTTTGTCCCATAGCCCCCCCCCCGAAAAACCCACCCACCCACATTGCATTAAATTAATTATTTTCTATCGTTTCCATTTCCGTTTTGCCAGAGCAGCACAATCAATCGGTAGTAGCCGCTTGAATTTATTTTTGAAAAAAAAAAACTTTTATTTGTCGTTGTTGTCTTTTATTTTGAAAAACTTGTGTATTTATTACCCCGAACCGTGTGGCCGTATAACCTACTAGCAAATTATTCATCGGCATTATCATCGCAGTCATCTGGAGCTAGGAACAATTGTGTTTACTGCCTCTGCCTGTTACCACAACCAACAGTGCGACTCTCGCTTAGTGAGTCGGATAATTTTTGTGATATCTCTCTGATATAATAATAAACAGGCCATTGATTGGGGGCTTGGAGTGGCCTTTTGGTTGACTGAACGCGGCGAATTGCATCGGTTTTTGGGGACGAGAGTGACACACCGAGTCGAATTGATCGGTGAACGAGCACTTGTTGATTTGTTTTCTGTACGAGTGGGAACTGCGGCACTTGTTCAGCGTCGATTAGGCACGTCTGTCGAACGTCGGAGAGGAGAGGCATCCGAAAAATAGAAGAGATATGGAAAATTTTTTATTGAAAAAATTTGATTCGACGAGCATCGACGATTTCATGGTCAACTGAGGCAGGAAATGATTTTTTTTTTATTTCGATGTGACCTGTGATTTTTTTGTGTGATTTTTGTTGACTTTATTTATTGGAACTTAAATTTTTTTTTTGCAGATTTAATATATAGGAATAAAGTTTAGGAGGTGTTAGACGTCCTCAATAACCACAACGAACTTCTTCGAGGCTACTACAATTTTCACAAAACGTGATTTAAGCAATGTTTGAACTTGCAAGACAGAGTTGCCAGCCTTCTTCTTGTCTTTTTTAGTTTATTGTTTTTGAGAAGTCCTTAAAACTATTCGAGCAAACAATATAATCTGAAATTAAAAGAGGAGAAAAAAACAATAGTTAAAAAATCTTCCGTCAGAAGTGGGGCAACATTCCTAAAACCTGGCTTAAAATTAAATTCTGAAGTTGGCTCTTATTTTAAACTTTTAATGACTTTATTTCAAGAATAAACTACTTTTCGTTTTTTTTTTCTTTATTGTCCACTGTCGTGGCAAAAAAAAAACGAAACAAACTTGCCGGAAATACTTCCGACATTTCTATTTCCAACCTTTTCCTTATTCTGACGGCGCCACCTGGGTTGGCGCCGCTGCATCTTAGAAGCTTCTTTTCACATTACGAACTCCAAATTTTTTTCTATTCTAAATTGTATAAAGAACTAGAAATGAAATGTAAAAAAAACTAAACTACATTACATTACATTAAATATTCCGCACTTATTTTAACAAAGAAATTACGTATTTTTTTTGTTTTGATAGGCAAGTCTAAAAGCCTCCCAGCTGGTGCAAGATATACATAGCAAAATAATTATTTTAGCAGTAGAGTAGTGAAGCTCAGCTATGTGTTATTTAGTTTGGTTTTGTATCATAAAATACTTCTTTTGTTATTTTTCTGTGGTCAAAGACAGAAAATATATTCAAAAATCGTTTTCAGAGTATATTTAAGGTTTTAGTTGTGTTATTCGTGAGATGGCGTTTGGTTTCAAGCACAGACGACCCAATATAGACACCCATCTGGCCAGCTGCTATTTCTCCTCGCCCATCTATAAATTTGACAGTAATTCACGTATGTAGCTGAAATACAGGAAGCATTTTGACAGTAATTCAGGAATCATCAAACATTAGCTCATCATTTTTACGCACATTTGTTTGATTTGTGGTTGAAAGCTCTCACACGTATTCGCAGCAACAAAATGTTATAAAAAAAAAACTGTCAAATAAAATCTAGGGGCAAGAGAGAAGAAGTTGGATATCTGTATTGGCCCATTTGTGGTTTCAAATCTCTTTTTATTGGGTGATTTATCTTGTTTCAGGATATGTAAAAATGTCTGTCTTGCCGCAATTTGCGTCTCTATTGTAGGAGGAGGCATTTTTTTTTATGGAAGGAGGCTTATTATCTTATGCAGGATTTTCGTAAAATTGCTGTTTTATATGAATCAAATTTTCAATGACTTGCTCATATTAAAATGCAAGACTGCATATAATCAAGGAAAGTTGAGCCGAACCATATCCCGAACAAGATGAAATTTCTGTGAAGGTAAATGGCACTGTTCAAAAATATAAGATACTAGCAACCCGTCCTGGCTTCGCGCAGGCAGCACTATATATCTAAAGTTTTTTAGTATTCCAGTAATGGAATACCAGAAAGTGAATTTAGAAATAATTTGGGGTAATGCACCGCTTCTTCTACATCTAAAGCGCGGTCAACTAAATAATAGACTTTTGATGATGAATCACATTTGGCAAGAATTGAATCAATAACTTAATTGACTTGCTTATTTGTCTGTCACAAAATATCCCTTCCCTTAAACCAAATGAATTAGTAGATAAGTTTGCAATATCCGAATATACCTTCTCAATCATTTCTCAAATATTCGGCAACAAAACAAAAGATATTTCTGAAATTTACCTTCCAATTTCTTACTTCAAATTTTTCTGGTCTTATTTGAAGCATATTATTGGAAAGTGATGTGTTGTCTCTTCCGTATGCGATTTTTTATGTGCAGCCATAAGTATGACTTTTTCAGTGAAGCATAGACTTTGCTTTAGTGCATCTTGTTAGACGTTTTGTGGAGCATTGAAGCCTCGTCCTAAATTATTGAACTACAATCCCCCGTCAATTTACCAGTATTACTCTACTTGGAGAAATTGCAAGCACTTGAAACATCGGCACTACAAAATTTTAATGGAAGTTTAAAAGTAGAGTTAACAGTTCCTCCGCTATCTAAAAGCGTGGGTTCAATTCCAGACGATCGCACAGCAGAAGCAGTCTTCCCGCTGCCTCCAGTAGCATTCAAAAAGAAAATATTCCCCTTGTTATTGTAGACTAATAACATAATTAAATCATAAACGATTTTTCCCCCTTTTCAGAAGACACTCGTTTTGAATCACTTCCATAAATCAGTAATGATCATAGTTTTTTCTCGCATGTATTCTCCATGGTTTAATGTTATGTGGCTACTTGAAATACAATTCCACAGAACATACAGTCGAATTTCTCTAAGTCGAAAATCCCTCTTACCCGAATACATTCTTTCCAGCCTTAGTCTACTTTCAAAACCTCTAAGTCGAGTTTTATTTCTTTGGCTAAAAAACAGACAAAAAAAAATGTCCCCTCGCAACTTGTAGCAAGTACGTACACTCGCATTATCTGACTCTCCCACTGGGGTCCTAGACGATAAACACATTTCGAGAACATCGGACAAAAAGCGCAAGTGGTTGCCCTTATTGTTGTTTACCTATGTTTAGCAAAACAGTGGTGTGTTGTGCAGTTATAAATTTGTCTACAGATATAGTTTCCAGGGTTCCACAGATTTCCAAAGCCAAATGGAAAACAACGCCAATAAGTCGAATAACGATTTTATTTTCTAAAATATTTAAATATTTCTCCTTAAATTTACTGACATCTATAAAACTGTCCTACTGCTAAAACGTTTATTTATCTTAACCTATGTTTTGTGACACATATGTAGATGACGATATCTCAGCGTTGTTCTCTGTTTCATTTATTGTGGTTATTATATTAGGTTGTCAAATATCTCCCTTCCGCCTTTTTGTCTTTTGAATTTTCCGGCTATGTACAAAGCGCTACAGAGCTCGTATCCAAACTAATCATGCATAGCGTCGTTTTGTAGGTTATGTCAAGACCTTTCAAAGATATTTAAAAAAAAAAGGAATTAAACTTGATAGTTACCAAACAGACAATAAATATGTACCTGTTGAAAAGTGAAGTCGATTCTTCAAAATACAGAAAATTGTGATCGATAAAAATGCTCAAAATACAGAGTATGGACAATTTATTTCTACAGTTTGTGTACTAATTTATCCATTACGAGCTTAAAGCGAAAGAAAAAGATGTTAGTACAGCTTGGATCTTGAAAATTGAAGCTTCTTATCACATTTTTTGACGTCTAAAAAAGTGCAACTGAGATGATAGTAGGACGGAAGTAAAAAGACGTCAAATTAACTTATATTAGGAAATAAAGCTTCGTTGTTAAGTCGTTGCAACGTTTCAGGCGTCTCAAAATGACGGGGAAATATTTCGAGAGACTTGGAAATAGATATTTTTAATGTTTTTAGAAGATTTTCTAATGAGGTTTATCATTAACAAACTTCTCAGCTGTTTGCATTATCCTCTTATTGACGAAACAAAACCAAACAGAATTATTTGACATTTTTAAAATCGCTTAAGCTGGTAAAATTGAAGACGAAAAAAACAATAATAAGGTCATGACATCATTTCATTTCATTTATTCATTCATTATATAAACAAAAATACTAAAAGATATGAAATCTTAAAGAAGCATTATGAAATAAGTAAGATAGTTCTCTGCAACGTGGCTGGTAAATTATTCCACAGCCGTATCGCTGAGACTAGGAAGGCCCATCATATCTAGTGGTGACCGACAGTCTTGGTTTGCATTTTGATTAAGACTAAAATTTTATTTCGGGCTAGATTTATTAACAGAAAATAAGTATACCAACCATTTTAAAAGTCTTAGACAAACCTCAAATAATTTAAGCAAATTTAATCTCCTCTGTTTATTGGCCACGTCTCTCATTCGCTGGGAGTGTCCCACCTGAAAATAGTCCCAGTAAAATTCACTTCAACACTTAAATGACCAAATATTCAACAAGCGACATACGACATGATTTCCATCTTCCATCGTGGAGCATTTAACATTCCTCACAGCCAGTGGCCAATAATTATGTAAAATATTTTCTGCATGTGTACAGTGTCATCAGTGACATTTCTCGCAGTTGCGCGGACCGAGATACTTTGCAGAGAAAAAGCCAATCGACGCAGCAGCAGCAGTCTCACCTTTTGTGCAATGATACGGCAAATCCATTTTCGTTCCCACTGCCATTGCCACTGCCTGTGCAACTGCAACTACCGGCTACAGTCCTTGGGAATTCCAGAAAATTACAAAAATCCCAGAAACACTGAAAATAGCAAAGGAGCAGACATTACACTCTCTCGCACAAAAGGGTGAAGCAAAGGCAACCGATCAGATCCTGATCCTGAACAAAACACAGTCTGGCTACTGGTTGCCGCCCCACACTGCCCCCCACAACCCCACACACACACGATCGTCGTCGTTGCAGTCGCTGCTGCGTTCGAACAGAAATTACAAAAATTAGCAAAATTGAGTCTTGTCCGATGGACAGAAAACAAACAGCTCGGACAAACTGAACTATTACAAAACTATCGTCGTGCAACAGGAGTGAAATTCATTTGAACACAAAACGACAAGACAATCGTCGTCGGTGCGGCGGCAACAACGAACACGGCGACGGCGACGGCGACGCCGACGTTCCTGACGACCACGACCACGATGAGGACGATGAAAACGGAGAAGAAAATGTTCATCTCACAAAGTCACCATCGCCACCACCAGCAGCATCAGCACCACCGCCAGCACACCACCGGTAGCATCTCCGTAACTAGCGCATCAATTGCAATTGGAAGTGTTGGTCGCATCTTTATTTCGTCTTTCATCGGGACGGTTGTGTGTTCCCTTTTTGTAGTCCTTTTGGCAATAAACCTTCGTCGCTTCGTCGCTGTAAATGGCTTCCGAGTGATGTGTGTTTTCGGCGGGCACCACTTCCACACGACTCGTCCCGCAGCACAAATATCCGCCTCATCAGCCCAAACCTAGACTCCCCGCGCATACAGTAGCCGGTGTTCGGATAGAGATTCTAGCACTAGTATTCTAGATAGGTGCATGGGGCACCGTCATAGGGGAGTTCTCAAGTCCGGGAATTTGTGTGAAAACAGTTGAAATGAGGCGCTTGCACCCGGTTGCGTTTGTTGCTGTTGATGTTGCTTGTGGTGGTGGCTGGTTGTCGCTCTTTTCTGCTGTGCGCCGACGTCCTGGCAATCGCGCAATTCGTTAAATGGCTTCAAGTACATTTGGTTTTTTGTTTTATTTTTTTTTTTTTGGTTTTCTGCTATTTTAAATGGCGACGAACATGAGCACGAATAATCAGAAGATATTTTTTTTATGTGGTTGTTGTTTTGGTTTTTGTGTTGTGTTGTAGTTTCAGTTCGATTTGGGAGGGCTTGGGGTCGTAAAGGTCTAGGTGGGAATGGTTTTTTACGGAGGGTAGATCATAGATCAAAATGGACATTGCTTTAGTCGAGCCACTGGTGTTTGGACGGTTCTAATTTGAGAGCTATTTCGTAGTGGGGAAGTAATTATGTGGTGGCTGGGATTCTGTCGAAGGCGATCGTTTTAGCAACATCAGTCTTGGTCAGATTCACAGCCGAGTATGTATCCATTTTTGTACGCCACTGTATGTGAGGGGGCCCTACAGTTAATTGCCGGTTCCGAATGGCGAATTGCGAAAGCTTTCCGTGGCAGAAGTATTCCAGGAGGATCGTCAGTCGTTCGCTGGAGGTGGGGCCGTAAAAAAATGTTTGTGGTGTTTTTTTTCCCCGAGCTTGATTTGAACCCGGGTACTCTCGCTTAACAGTCTGATGCACTAACTGACTAAACCCCGAGCTTGATTTGAACCCGGGTACTCTCGCTTAACAGTCTGATGCACTAACTGACTAAACCTAGAAGACGGCTGTAACGTTACCACTTTTTAAAAATTCACTTCGTTACTTATTTAAATGACGAAAATGTCCACACACACGACATGCGATATAATTTCCATCTTGCTTCGTGAAGCATTTATCCGGGAAAATTGAAGGAAATTTACAAAAATTGGTTTCCTTATAAAAAAGGACGAGTAACTTCTAAAATACAACATTCAAGTTTGATTCCCAACTGCAAATCAGAGCCACCTGTTGTTTCCTTCCTAAAATTTCGACTTCTTTCTTTCAACAGAAGTCAACTTCTTCCCTTTTATTTCTTTAGACAAAGAATGCTGTTCGTTTATCGACCTCTGTTTTACGAATATTACGATTTGGATTACAATTATCTCCTTAACTCACCCTGTTTCTTAGGCTAACAATTTTGTTTCTGAGTCTTGTCTCCAACTTCCCCAACAAACCCTTGTAATTCACACTGACATCTACCATAATTGCTACAAAAGTCTAGAATCCACTCCGTGTCCTTTCTTCATCCCCATCCTAGACAATCGTCTCACTTACGCGGATGAAAAAGAAAACTTTTTCCGCCCACGAGTCCCTTTGTTGTCTTTTTTCTAAACCCATTACCCCCACAAAGGTCGACTAAATAATATCTTCATAACAATCACCCGCCGGCGAAGGGTTGAAACAAAAAAAAAAAAAGCCGCCTGGAACAACTTGACTTAAGACCTATAATCATAAGCTGGCATAGAATATCATATTTAAATAATTCCATGGCTATGGCCAAGAGGTTCGCTGAGTATCCCCAAGAAAGGGCGTGCTGAAAGGAGAAAAAAAAGAAAAAAGACGGCACGTGAAAAAGCTCACTTGACGAGTAAAAGCAGATCCAATTACCGAGAAAATTTTTAATTACCCATGTCTCGTTTATTAATAAGAATGGGCGGTGAGACGAACTGAAAATGGAAGAGGATACAGCAAGCAAGTAAAGGTGATGATGGTAATAGGCCTTAGGACAAGTTCTCAATAATCCTCTTAAAGGGGGTTAATTATTGTTGTCGTTGTGTTGCTTAATTATTATTCTTCTTCGTTGAGACGCTCGTCGCATGGCGTGCTGTTTGGTATCATATTTCCAAGTTCACTCTGCACAAGTTCAAATTTTTTTCAAGAGCGACATTGGTGAAGGAGGAAGGAAAGGACGGATGGTTTACTTTATATTTTTTTTTTTTTGAAAATTAGAGAGATGGATTAATTTCTTATTTCAAGCTAAATATTTTTGTACATGCAAACATTGCGCAATCTGCATAAACTTTGAATACCAAATCCAGTTCTTTGATTTAATCTCAAAACTCCTTCTGCCCTGCTATTTCATCTCAAAAGTCTCTCAGTTTTGCAATTTGATTTTAAAACTTGTAGAAAATCTACTCTGCTACAGAAATATTTAGCCAAATTAAGGGCCAGAGCTTAGCGCTTAGCCTAGCGCAAGAGCTAGGCGTTCAGTTCTCGAAAAGAATTCGCATTCAGTTTTTGAAAAGAATTTGTGTATAATTCTTGAAAAGAATTCGCGTTCAGTTCTTGAAAAGAATTCGCGTTCAGTTCTTGAAAAGAATTCGCGTTCAGTTCTTGAAAAGAATTCGCGTTCAGTTCTTGAAAAGAATTCGCATTCAGTTCTTGAAAAGAATTCGCCTTCAGTTCTTGAAAAGAATTCACGTTCAATTCTTGAAAAGAATTGGCGTTCAGTTCTTGAAAAGAATTCGCGTTCAGTTCTTGAAAAGGATTCGCATTCAGTTCTTGAAAACAATTCGCGTTCAGTTCTTGAAAAGGATTCGCATTCAGTTCTTGAAAAGAATTCGCCTTCAGTTCTTGAAAATAATTCGCCTTCAGTTCTTGAAAAGAGTTCGCGTTCAGTTCTTGAAATGAATTCGCGTTCGGTTTTTGAAAAGAATTCGCTTTCAATTCTTGAAAAGAATTCGCATTCAGTTCTTGAAAAGAGTTCGCGTTCAGTTCTTGAAATGAATTCGCGTTCGGTTTTTGAAAAGAATTCGCTTTCAATTCTTGAAAAGAATTCGCATTCAGTTCTTGAAAAGAATTCGCGTTCAGTTTTTAAAAACAATTCGCGTTCAATTCTTGAAAAGAATTCGCGTCGAGTTCTTGAAAACAATTCGCGTTAAAGTAATTCAGGAAGCTGTCTGTTGGGTGGTCAGGAAAACGAACATCAAACCAAATGGACGCGGTGAGCGCAATCAAAAGCCGACTCCGCGTTCCACCCGCGGCTTCTTCAACTCAATTTTTTTTTCTATTTTGCATGTGGAATCATTTATTTGAAGACGCAAAACAGGTTTTTTTTCCCTCCTCACAATGGCTTCATTCAAATTAAATTATGCATCAATTATTATTGACAGAACAAGAGCTCATTATTTCAATTCAAAAGGATGACAAAAAAAAAAGGAGAAAATAAGGAAAAACTGTTTTGAAAAAAAAAGCATCCATGTATTTGTGTGTGTATGCATCTCTGTGCTCAGATGCGTGCTCTCGTTCTTAACGAGAAATAAATTGCGTATGCCCAAAGTTGATTGATCAATGGCCATGCTGTTTGCTCGCTGACTGCTTCTTGTCCTTGTCCACCGTGCATCTCGAAGCCGTCATCGACTCATAAGATACAATCGCCATGGAAATTTTCCACATCTCGATTGCATGTTGTTTTAAAGATGTGATTCTACTTCTACCAGAGTCGGGCAATCTAGAAGATGCGGTGGCAGAAGCCAAGTCAATATAATAACTGGAGTATAAGAAGAAAAGAAAAAAGCGGCCGATGGGAAGGAAACCAACGTCCATGACAGTGGGGAGCTTGCGGTGACCAAGTTATAACGATATTGGCATCGTTTAAAGACCTATGACAACTGTTTATGGTAATGCGCGATGGAATTGGACGGTGGCTTCCTTGGAAAGTGGTTAAGTCAGTTTTTTTGATCACCCCCTCTTCGTTGGTTTGGTTGGATGTTGTATTAATTGCTTTATTGGAGTTGAGGTGGCGAGGATTTGTTGGAACTTTTATTATTGGATCTGTAAGCTATTGCAACATCGATCACTTAGATTCTGCCATGGAACGTGCCGGCTTCGCGTTGATCATCCCATCTCTCCACCCAAATTCAAAAACGAATTGACAATGTCTGGAGGTTGGAAAACTTCTTTCAGCCATCGATTGGATATTTCATGAATGACAAACACGCCTTTTAACGTTGCATTTATCCGTCGTTCTAAAATGATGAATTCTTATTGTCTGCCTGCACAAGCCTTTGGCCAACCCAGTTCCGACTGAATGCACCTCCACAAAATTCCATATTCAGCAACCACATTCATGACCCAAAGAGCAGCCAACTCGCATGCCCAAAGCAATATGACTTCCAGCATCGCATAAAATCCATCAATGAACTTCAACGATCACTGCACATGCGAGATTCTCGTTACCACACAATCACCAGAACATTGTAGCATTTTCGATTCAACAATTCATTTATAACTTTTGTTATTCGTAATCAGACATCAAAGTCATCGCCATAAAGTATATCGTCAAGCTGAATCGCAAATGCATGGGATTGTAGCATGAAAAGCCTTCAATCTGCAAAGCTTTGAATTACTGCTACAGGTGCAACTAAAATGTTTCTGCGCATTCTCCTTTTGATTGTTGCACATAAGAAATCAAAGTTTACTATCTTCGATTTTTTTTTTTTTGAGGTGCAGGGTTGAGCGGAGGTGAAAAGCAACGACCCAACCAAGAAAACAAAGTCGAGTTTGTGTAATGGATTGACGCCGTCCATTTGACGTCAAATCAACTGACGTGGTCTGATGTGAGCAATTCCTACAGAGACAGATACTCAACCGCGAATGGGTTCACACTGTGAGTTATTGTTATCGTATTTAGTAGGTGCGGAGATTAATCAGTTCACCGAAAATGGGCAAACAGAGCGTGAGAAGAGAACATTTTTTATTATTTTTTTCATGTCCTTGTCCTTTTGAGGAGAAAAATACTTTTGAAGTTCTGGTATTTAACAATTGATTACAATGGAATCGACGTTTATGATGGAACTTAAAATATTTTTCAGATCTCCAGTGGCTACTCCCAGAAAATGACACCCAGGGGCTCAATTCCGCAAGCGTGAATTTTTCTCCCGTGTACAAATTTTGTAAAACTTGCGCTTACTGTCCGTGTACATCAATCGATTGTGTGTGATTCCGCAAGTTGCTGTACTTTGTACTGAGTGAAGAGTTTTTTTTCAGCAAAGTGTGCTGAATTCAGTTTGATGTTTGAGTTTTCATTTAAATTGAACCACGAGTTTTGGGAGAAATCACTCGCATGATTTTTGCTTGTATTTTATTGAACAATTTATGTATTAAAAGTGGAAATATGCTCTGGAGGAGGAGAGATAAGGAGACTTATTAAACGAATAAATCAGTATTTTAAGACAATTTTATTATTTATTATTTAATAACTTTATTGAGACCCTTTGGTATCTAATAATTTATAAATGCATGGATTGTATGAAGAACTGAATCGTTTTCTGGTTTTTCGAATGAGGGATTGAAAGGATGTTTGTCGTATTTAAAAAAAAAAAAAAATTTCATTAAAAATTAAGATTTCAATTTACTTCTGAATGATTTTGTGGAAAAAGTAAGGTTTAGTGTACACAATTTCAGAAAATTTAAAGAACAAGCTTGATTCATTTTTATCTGATTCTAGTTTATTAACTGACTGACTGATAAAACAAATTAGAAGTGAAAGAAATCGAATAGTTAGAGATTTTTAATTCACTCGTGTCTATACTCGACATTTTACTTGAAATAGTTTTTATAAAGGGTTTTCCAATAGGGACTTGACAACTTTGAATCTAATTTGTGAACAAACCCTTTCACTAATCATTGAACTGTCATTGTCAATTTATTCAGTAAACTCAACAGTTTCATCATGGTAAAGTACACGAACGAGCAACGGCTGCAAATTACAAACATTTTCCACCGAAATTCGGAATCAGTGGCAACAACTTTAAGAGCGTTAACTCTAATTTTCGGTCGTCATTCAGTTCTCGCCCTAGTAGACAGGCAATAACAAGTTTAGTGCAAGAATTTGAGTTTATATATTTGTTGTGTGATGTTGCCGTGTCAGTGAGACAGCGGGTTGGTCGAAGTGTCGGAAATATCGCTGCCGTTCAGGCGTTCGAGGCAAACGATCAAAATCAGTCAATTCCACGACGTTCTTAAGAATTGGGCATCGCTCAGACCACATTGCGGCGTATTTTGCGTAAGGATCTTGGCTTACAATCATACAAGATCAAGCTGACTCAAGAATTGAAGCCGATGGACCATTTGAAGCGACGTACGTTCTCCGATTGGATTGCGATCTAGAAAAGATTTCATCGCAAAAGTAATCATCAGTGACCAAGCTAATTTTTGGCTCAATGGGTTCGTCGATAAGCAAAATATGCGTTATTGGTCGGGTGAAAGTCCACATGTGCTTCATGAATCACCACTTCACCTACAAATAATAACTGTTTGGTGCTGTTTGCATGCCGGCGGCGTTATTGGGCCATATTTTAGGGGCCCTAGTAGTTTAAGAACATTGAATAATAAAAAAAATAAAAATTTTTCGTCGACGATAGCGATCGTCACGTTTCCGTGAATTGCCAGCGTTATCGCGCCATGTTTGCGGATTATTTTTGGCCTGAATTGGAAGATCTGGATTTGGGCGACAAGTGGTTTCAAGAGGATGGTGCCACAAGCTACACAGCACACGCTACAATCGATTTATTGGAGAGTAAGTTTGATGAGCGAGTTATTTCAAGGGGCCAGTCGATAGCCCGCCTCGTTCGATTTAACGCCTCTAGACTATTTTTTTTGGGGCTACGTTAAGTCATTGGTTAACGCCAATAAGACGACGACGTTGGACGAGCTCAGAGCCAACATTGAACGTGAAATTGCGACCGTTTTGGACAGAATGTGTGACCGAGTAATCGAAAATTGGGTCCAACGAATCGACTGCTGCGAACGTTCCCGAGGTGGTCACATGAACGAAGTCGAGTTCCATTCATAAATGTTTTGATTGCGCTTCTCTCTCCGACGTGTTGCACTACGAGAATCAACACGAAATGAATGTTCGCGAAATAAGTTCATGGTCTACAGCCACCCTAAAGAGTCAGAGGATATGAGCGTGCGTGCTTGATACAAGTTTTTGTTTCATTTTTGTACAAAAGAAAAAAAATCGACTTAGAGGTATTGAAAACAGGCGAAGAGTTGAAAAAATGTGTTCGACTTAGAGGGAGTTCGACTTAGAGGGATTTGACCGTACCTCAAATAGTTTGCGTTTTATTTAAAAAAAAAGTCCTTATTGGAAAACCCTTCATTTCCACAGAAAAAAAAACTGCTAGAAGACATATCAGAAACTCTCGTAATCCATTTGAGAAAACAAGGAAAATAAACAACAGCAATTCGTCGACTTATTTCCTTTTTCAAGGATATTTATTTGTAAGAGTTTTTGGAAAAATCCAACAGCTTTTTTTTACAAAAAAATAGCGACAGTCTGTGATTAGTACCAGTACTTGTTTCTTTGTATTTTGATATATTTCGCCACAGACAGCTATCAGCGAGCAGATGGACAAGATTTCATGGCTTGCATATATGAGACATCGGTTCATCGCTGCTTAAATGAGGGCACAGAAATTCTCAATGAAATAACGCATGTAGGCATATCTAAAATTATAATATCGATTACAAAAACAAACTTTTTTTAAACCAGCAAAAAATCTTATTCGCAATCTGAATAAAATCCCATAGATTATCTCTAGGATGTGTCAGTCAACAGGCCTCATGTCAATGTATCTGTCTAAACTAGATCCGCGAATCAATCTAAAAACCGAATGCTCAAAGTTCAGACCTCATCTCGATTGAACAACCGGCCTGATCGAATCGGACAAGCCCGTCCCCATTCACGGAATACCAACGCCGCAATGCTCTCTCCCTTGTGGGATTATGAATATTGCCATTCATTCAAAACGAGCGTCGACTGGAATTTAAAGTGCCCGTTTAAATGATTTATAATTTGTTTAAATAATAAAATTAACATCTGAACTCACTTATTACTTTGGCGTATATTTCATAAATAAACATGTTTATGATCAGTGTATCGTTGATAATTTTTCCGTTGACTGAATTTTAATTTTGTTCGTCGGGAATAGACTTTGGTTTTGTGTGGCGGGGTGTGACCTTGTCATATGTGGCAGCAACTTGAATATGAATTGCGATTTTATGAAGCTGAGTGGTGATGATGCAGGAGAATGGATCATGAATGTGAGTGGATGGAATGACAAATCAGTGGAAAGTTGTGAAGAAAGTTAGATGGAGTCATTGGATACTTTCCCTCGGGTTGTCATCCTGCCAAGTTGTAGACATTCCTGACAGTTTATTGACATTTTAATATTTTTAACCCTTCTCCTTACACATCCTCCCCCACGCACAAGGACATCTCAATCCCGAGTAATTGAACCTCCACTCCTTCATTAATCATCGTCCTATCCATTGTCATTGTTATCATCATCCCATTCGGCCTTTTTGTGAACGAAGAAATCAAAAGGACAATGACTTTGAACGAGAAATCGAAATAATCACCCCTTTAATGTCCGCGCAACCCTCAGGAAGTCACTCCTTTCAGTCTTTCTCTTCTCAAAACTGATTTTTGTTATGATTTTCTTTTTTTTGTGTATAAATGCTGAGCTTCAATTAATGCGTTGCTTTGTTTGGAGCCCTTGCGCGGTAGTCGAACGGAATTATTAAATGGGCTGGAAGTTATTTGACCTTTCGTGTTTGTGTGTGGGAGTGATGTAATAATTCAAATTGAAAGGGGTTGGCATTTGGAAATGATCTCAATTTCAAATGGGAGTTATTGTCCGGGGGAGATTGAGTTGGGTGGAGGAAGTCAAATGTTAATCGGACTGCAAAAAAATAGAAATAAATAATTTGAAGGCAGAATGAAGTGACATCTGCTGTAGATGGGGATTGGCTTAAGAAATAAAAATGTGATGATATGTCGTTCTGACAAATTCTAAAAAGAACGCTGAAAGTTATACTGCTACGTAAGAACGTTTGACTCCGAGTAAGTCTTGATCAAACGTTCTTATGTAGCAGTATAACTTTCAGCGTTCTTTCTAAGAAAATTTAGAATTTATCACCTTCCAGTTCATCGCCCAGAGAAAAATTTGCATCGCTTTCATGTCGAGGCCAATCAATCGAGGTTTTTCTCCAAGTCAAGATAGCATTCCGGAGTTTAAGACAGCCTTAACGTATCTTGATAAGCCACGGAGGCAACGACGACGACGGTTAGAGGGCACATATATTTGAAGTTCTCTAAAAGAAAAAATAAATAATTCCAATTCCATTCCTTCTATTATTTTGATACCTCTTCGATCTCTTCTCAAAAAAAAAGACAAAAATGAAGTTCACTAACCTCTCCCTTCCCCAGCAACCACAACCATCCAACCGTCTCTATGAATTTCACAATCATAACCGATAATAATCAAATTACGTAATTCCCTTACACCAGTCCAATAAACATTTTAATGACACCTACAATCATGTCATCAAAAACAAGCCCTCTTCCATGATTTATGGCACAGCTCAATCATCACCTCAGCCCCCCGGGGCGTTTGTTTTATGGCAAATATGCGTCGAATTCCAAACTAAATCGCAGTCTGCCAAAAACCGTCTGTTCCCACACAAAAGGCATTGCCGTGCTCAGCACGTACTCACGCCTTACAGCAAGGGGATAGCCCTGTCCCAGTCCAAAACACCCTGCGCGTGGGCCCACTCCAGACGATCATATTCATATCATACACCGCTAGTGTACTCATCATTAAAGAACGTGATTAAAATCTAACCATAACTATCGTGCAAGAATCTCTCTACCGCGACAATCGATCGGATCGGATCCGTACGTACCCCAGCTCACACCTCACACCTTTTACGTGGGGATAATCAACAAGAAGAGCTCCACGTGATGGGGGGAACCTGTCAAAAGGGTGCCATAAAGCTATGCGTCGATCGGGACAAGAGGTCTTTCGTGGATGGCTGCTTGTCTGCGGCGATATCCTCGCAGTTGGTTATTGATGAAGATCAATTAAATTAATTACTCGCGTATTAGGGGAGGTGATGAATCAATGCAGCGGTCGGTGTGCCGTTGTCATGAATTTCCAATGAAGTCCCTAAAGGTTACCAAACGTGTCGCCGGTTGTCTTTTCGTTGTGGTGACGTTTGATGGCGGATTGAAATGCGGTTATGATTGGAGGCGCCATTAATGTTTCTGTTTATCAGCAAAAGAAGTTGTTGTCTGCTGCAGGTCTTTTTTTTTATACGTGGTGGCACGAAGGAGGGATAATAAATTTGTCATAAAAGCATTTGTCCGACGCAAATGGTTTTGTTAGTTTGTTGCACCGTTGTTTTGTTGTAAATAAGAGGTGAGGTGGATTGGGGCAGAAAACGAAAGTGAGGAGTGAGAATGGTTAGGGTTAGGAAGGGTCTAACGATGGGGAATCTTAATGAAAACCTAAGAGTGACTGTCTGGATTGCAATGTGAAAGTGCTGTGCTTCCCAGACAGTGCATTTTACAAAAAAGAAATCGAGTCATTAGCCGTTTTAGCGATGTCAATTGGCCACGTCGGAGTTGCGATATAGCCTCTTTAGAGATTGTTTTTTGTTGAGTGACAGAATGCGCTGTGGGCGCTGTTGCCTCAATCGGTTAGTGCGTTGGACGGTTGAGCGAGAGTACACGGGTTCAAATCCAGCTCGGGAAAAAAAAACATCACAAACATTTTTCACGACCCCACTTCCAGCGAACGACTGACAATCCTCCTGGAGTACTTCTATCATGAAAAGCTATCGCAATTCGCCGTTCGGACCCGTCCTTAAACAGTAGGTCCCCTCCACATGTGTAAAAATTATAACACGCAACACAGTGGAGGCGCAAAAAAGTAATGGCAGAATGCGCTACTGCGAGTCGGTAGATGCAGCTGTTTCAACGACCGTATTTTTCAAATGAGAATCATCATCATCGGCGCAACAACTGGGGTCCGCTCCGGGCCTCCTGAAGCAAACACCCTGCAAAGTCCTCTTCGGTCATACGAGGTAGGGGTCCAGTTCACCGGAGTCTACCGAGCTTTATTTTCGTTATGACATTTGCTTCGAGGTAGATTTCGTACAACTCATGGTTGTACCGTCTCCGGAATTGTCCTTGCGGCCAACAATTCCCCGTAAAACATATCTCTTGAACGCGGCTAAGAGGTCAATGTTAGCCCTAAGAGACCACAAACCTCAAAATAGAAGGCCTTGTTGGGCTTAGTCAGTCAAAACGGAATGACATTTCAGAAACTATCCGAGAAGTATGGAATTTCAGTTTCGCGAGCAAGAAATTTTGAAACTTGGAAGGTCTGTCATCAGGAAGACCGAGCTTGAGATGAAGACCAAGTTATCGGTGTTTAATTCGGTATTTGTTCCAACTCTCACCTATGGTCATGAAATTTGGGTAATGACCGAAAGAATAAGATCGCGAATACAAGTTGCCGAGATGAGATTTCTGCGTGCTGTTGTAGGAGTTACTCGCCGAGATAGGGTGAGAAACACGATAGTGGAGAGCTTAATGTTAAGCAGCTTCTTCTTCCATGCATCGATGGTTTCGCCACGTTGCACGAATGTCCCCTGCAGTACGACTACCGAGGCGTGCCTTGTATGCGACTCCGTCGGGTAGGCGACCGTTTGGTAGACCCAGGATGAGATTGTTGGATCAAGTTGCTTATGCTTGGGCATACCCGCCGAGGAGTTAGAATCGGCAGCGGAGGATCGGGTTGCCTGGAGAGGTCTCCAGGTCTCTCTCCTTTTGCCTGCACTGCCCCCGAAACCCCTTTAGTGGAACAAGCGGACAAAGAAGATGATGATGATGGGTAAGAAAGGTCTATCTAATCTTCCAAAAACGAGCATCAGTTGCCAGTCCTACAAGCAGTTGTGTGACGTACCAGAAGATACCAGCAAAGATTTGAAAAAAATCGTTGTCTCCCAGAATTATTAGGTGTACAACTTTGCTTCCGCCGTTTTTTTTTTCCGAAATTCGAGACTTTATTGTACCTAGGCTCTGACTGTTACGCCACCCGATATAATGTAATCTGAATTTCGGAAGTGACATATTTCGCCTGGGCTTGAGTCAAAAAAAGCTATGAGAAAAATCTAGGCTCTCACCCTGAAAAACCTGGAGCGATACTCAATTATTAAAATTATGAATAAAGCATCAAGAACACAGTGGCTGCAAAAATGCTAGGAACAGGCCTGCCCTGAAAAAATTGTAAACAGTAAATCTTTTTGTCTACTGAACATCAACTACACCTAAGCCGTCTACATCCTGGCAGTCTGAGACTTGTTCGCAAAATCAATCTTTGATGGCGTTCAAAACTTCATTCGTTGCCTCACCCGATTTCCATCGTTTTTCTACGCTCTTGGTTCTCCAAATTTCTGATGAAAATAATTTTTTCTCCCCTACGACTGCACTCAAAAACTTCCCAACACCATTCTTCCCATTCCATGACAAGTCGTCCGATGTTATCACACGACGTAAAAGTGATAAAAATCTATTATATCATCATAAAAAGTGAAATGACACCATGAGAGAAAATCTAAAAAACTAAAAGAAGCATAAAAAAGAAATATGAAACACAAAAAGCTTCTTCCATCTCCTATCTGGCATGCCCCATCGCCGTGCCCCATCGCAGTCGCCGTTGCCGTCACGGCCATCATCATGAAAATGGAAGTTACTCCCGGATGACCGCTCATAGATGCTTCGTAATATTAAATATAATGGAAATAGATGGACTTTCCCGGCACACTCGATGTCATCTGGGATGAGAGAGAAAAATAAATAAAATATTTAACTTTATGAATGACCTTCTGGCCTCCTCGTTGCCGTCCCTGGACTAAGTGTGAGTTTACGAGAATTTTTTTTGTTTTGTTTTATATCGTACCTCATTATTTATTATTATCCCTGTCGCAAAGTTACATACACTTTTTTTTTAGTGTTACTGCCTCGAAAGGACAACATGGACAAGTCTGTACAGAGACCCGAGACCGGAATGGCTAAGCGTAAAAAACGGCATGGGGTCTTGATGGTGATGGTAGCAATGGCCACCAAACGGATGGACATGGATCAAATAAACAAAAAAAAAACAAAAGAAATTAATTAATTACCACGAACTTTTGTGATGACTGAATCACTTCTCTGTGTGAGACGATAAAATGACGAGTCGCCGTCATCAGGGGCGCGTTGCTTCTTAGGGGGTCGTCCTTATTGATTCGATGAAATTGCGTTAAACGAAACATTTTTATGTTCCAAAAGTCCCTGTTTTTTTTCGTGCATCATATTATGCCAATTAATTGGCAAAATAATTTTTAATTTGTCATGAAATTATATGTTGACGAAACAAAACATGAATTAAGTCATGTTGACGTTGTCTGCTCTGGTGGACGACCACCAGGTGAGAGTGTTGGCCCCATTGTCCTTTAGCCACAAATTGGAAATAAAACTGAACCCCTGTTGACTTGATAAATATTTTTACTTTATCGTAGGCATAAATCAGAGGAGGGAAAAAGTTGTGTCATAAAAACGTTTTTTGTTTTGGTGTTTGTTCGGAGAAAATCATAAAATTAATTATTGATTTTATCATAACTATTGATTTGGTGAATGTTTAACGAATTCAGGTTTTTTCTCTCTCTCTCTGGGGCGAACCTTGATGAACAGGATGTCTTCTCTTTTTTTTATTGACAGCTTCCGTGGTTGGTGATCGGGGGATCATTTGATTACTTCACGAATTTATGTGCCACTGTATCGATTTCGTGTCACAAACGAGACATTTACATAAATCATCTGTCAGTCCTTCCAAATCGACAGAAATGCTGTAAAAAAAAGAGTTGGAGGTTGCAACACGAATCGTTGCCCTTGTCCACCTTGCCTTAGACACAGTCGCTTGACATAAAACACCTAGCGCATCATAAGTCTTCGCACAGCGTAAAAGAACCATTAAAATAAAAACTACAAAACAACAATAATTCCATTACATTCATTTTCAATTGCACCCAAACAACTTTACCTCCGCGGCGCCATCAGCACTGCGCTTCTGAGCGCAACAACCAAAGTCGTGACTACAGCGCCGATCATAAACACTCGTCCACCAGGAATGTTTATGGATTTTCAAATACAAAAAAAAAGCAAACTTTTTATAGCGGCGCCAATTAAAAACAAATTTCCATCGCACATTACGCATGACTCCAAGAAATGAGCGTGCGTACACCGTTGTCTGTCGTCGTTGTCGTTGTCGTTGTCGTTGTCGTCATATTAGGAACTCATCAAGCCCTCAGCCCACAAGGGTCGATTGAGTGTGTCCCATTAACACTTTACCATTTGTCATGCAGAAAATTCTCGCAGGAATACCAATTAGCGCAGGTCGATCATAAATTTCGTCAGCTCATCGTTTGTCGACGTCCTCGACTTCGTCAGTTGGCATCGTTTCAAGACTCGGGGACTTCTTTTGTGGCCAAATTAATTTGTCCAGCTTAAATAATATTGTAAATCATAACTAGATGACGTTGCTAATGGGATAATAATTAATCTCTGGGGTGCGTGTGTGTTTTCTGGGCCGCAACGTTATTTTTTTTTTTTGAATTATTGAAAAAAACCCGGAGACGTCATTCGGCCGGTGCTGGCGGTATATTAAGAAGCACTTAAGGCGAAAATGGGGGTCTATTAAAATTCCTGCGGTTTCTGGTGTGGAAATATTATTTTTATTTAATGACATATTAATAAAAGAAGACATTTATTATGGCGATTTGAGGGATACTCATTTTAATTTTGAAAGCAGATAGGAAAATGGAAAATATTTGTAAACATCGTCTGATGGATGCGGATGCATGTGTTAGAGAGGAAATTTTTTTTTCTTTGTTTTTCTTGTGACTTCAGGGGTGGAAGAGGTAAGATAATTTTTATTTGGGATACACAACTCATAAAGGCCGGTGATATATGGAGTCGCTAAAGTGTGTCATGGGGTTAGATAGTTATTTTTGAAGCGGTGATGCATGAAGTGGTTCTATTTAAGGGACTCTTGGAGAATCACCTGTTCGGTGGCCGAGGGATGAGCAACCTGTTGTGCGTGGAAGTTTTTATTTTTGAGAATATTTTTTGAATTCTTTATTTGTAACATGTTGCTAAGACAGCTTTGTAATAGGAACAGACATTAAACGATTTTGTGACAGCACCGATATTGCCGTACAATTTTGTTTACAATTCTATCGAAATGAAGTCTTGACGTTACAGCAAAGTCGTCCATTGTGATAGACTTCCGCATTTCTACATTTTTAGTATTCTGTCGACATTTGAGGACCTTAAAATGTGACGACATTTCAAATTAATATTGTAAGTAATGTCTTTAAAATATAATTTACAATGTTGAAGTTAAGAAACTGAATTGCTTAAAGTACAGGGTGGGCTAGATGCAACTTTCTTGTTAAAAATTCAATGAGATGAACAAAATTATTTTTTGTTTCATGTTTTACGGCTTTATTAGTAACTGCAAATATTAATTAAACTTTTATTTATGAAACACAACATCGTTCAAATGCCTGCTTCGCAGTAGTGCAGTCCGTCGCTTCAATTTTTCAAGCGGTGGTTTCGGGCTGTAGGTCATGCATTGCTTGGATGATATTGGCCTTAATTGCTTAAATCACTGGATTGTTGGCACAGAAAATCGGTCCTTCACAGAATGGTCTTATGTCTTCTAGTTAAAAAAAAAACTAGAATGGACCAACAACTTTTTATATGAACCAGTCACACCCTTATGCACAAAGGCACTTGCTTGCAGTAATAGGAACTTAAATTTTCTTCAAAAAAGTGGTTGGTTAATTCTAGTTTGTTTTTTTTTAACTAGAAGACATAAGACCATTCTGTTTTTTGTGTTCGACTCAGAATAAACGTGAGCATTAATGGCAAAGTTCTAATTTAGCACTGCGGCTTACAGTTTTGAAAAAAAAATCTATCTACACTTTTTCTTCCATTAGTTCTTATAAAAATTTTGAGTTTGTATTCAAATTTTTCACAAACAATGGGCATGAATAATCTAACTTTAATGTATAATTAAAGAACATGTTTCCCCCTTTTTAAGTTGGTATAGTACTTTATTGTAGGTGTTGCCATTGCTTTTTAATGAATTTTTTTTCCATATTGTTTTATATCATTTTAAATTGACCCTACCTCCTAAACGGGGTGAGATAGACCTCCCGCCCATAGCAAACAATTTTCGTTTTTGGACGCCCATAGAAAACTATTGTCAATTTTTGGCTCCAAAGTTATCTTACTCTTTCCGCACATCAAAATAGATTTTTTTCGAAACGTGCAAAAATGGATACATTGGAGTCAAGATGAACTTTTGTGAATTTTCACCGTTCTATAGATGCGATCTAAATCATTTGTACCTCATTTCTTTGGTGATGAAGTAAGGAAACAAATAACATAAAAATCATTCAAATCGGTCAAATGGGAGGTTTTTTATTTACAAAAACCCATACGACCGCCGAGTATGTATCCATTTTTGCACTCCACTGTATATTTGAAATGAGCAAAGCACAAAGTTTCAGAATTTACCAAAATTTATTAAATTCTCTTATCCATTCAAAACTTATAACAAAAACAACAACCAATATTGCCAAACTCAATCCACAAAAGTTTGCGTGCTGTTCTAATTAAGGAAGTAAGTAAATACATTGCCTTTGTTTGCCCGTTGTTAGCAAGTGGGGAAATGTAGAAAAGTCCATAAATATGGTAACAAAAAATCATAAATATAGAAAAAACGGAACTTAATTGGCATGAGAGGATAATGGTTACTAATTTGTACTAGGAAGGATGAATGTCCTAGGGGAGATATAAAAACAAACCTCAAAAAGCCAGTCAACAATCCACCTAAAAAAAAGGCCGCTTCAAGTTTGGTGGAAATTGCAAGCAAAAGCAGAAGTGACCAATCATCCAAGCTCGTGCCTGTTAATATGCTCTCATTGATCTAACGAGATCATCGGAAGTTCTAAGCCACGTTAAAAAGCCCAGTTTTCTGCTTCAAAAAGCTGAAGTTTTAAACGTGGATTAGAACTTCTAACGAACCTGAATTCCTGTTTCCTGATCTGCTATTTCACAAGCTTCTGAGATGGTTTGGAATCTTTGAGCTCCTTTGCGCTTCTTTTAAGTCGAACTCTTTAACATGTTTAGACTCTAAATTCTAGTTAGTTTCTAAACACTTCGAGGTAGTTAAGGAGTTCATATACCTCGTAAACTCCACGAATGACATCGTAGTGGAGATCCGTCGTAGAATCACCCTCGCTGCTACTTCGGTTTGTCCAAAAAACTAGGGTCAAAATTCCTGACTCGAAGAACTAAGGTCATGCTCTACAAGATTCTTATCCTGCCAGTCCTACTGTATGGAGCCGAAAGTTGGACGATAAGCAGGACTGCAGAGGTGATACTTGGCTCCTTTGAAAGAAAAATTCTACGGCGGACATTCGATCCAGTTTGCGAGGAAGGCGAATGGAGGAGAAGACATAACCGCGAACTTTATGAGCTGTACAAAGATGTGGATATAGTCCGGAAGACAAAAATCCGTCGACTACAGTGGCTCAGTCACATCGAGCGAATGGACACAAACGCTCCAGCTAAAAGGGTCTTCGAATCCGAACCTCCTGGTTCGAGGAGAAGAAGGAGACCGAACCTCCGGTACAGAGATCAAGTAATCGCGGATGAAAGACAGCTTGGTCTTCCGGACTGGAAGCAGCATGCGCGGGACCGTCAACGTTGGAAGGCGGCCTTGGCTCAGGCATAGACCCTTCAAGGGTTAAATGCCTGTTAAGTAAGTAAGTAAGTTCTAAACCTTCAGCATGTTGAAGCTGCATGCTTTTGAATGCAATTTGCAACCTCTTTTGAACTTTTTCCTATGTCTCGTGAGCTGTTCATCCACAAATAGCAAGAGCTTAGTAACGTTACAGCCTGTTGAGGACCAGGGCCTATTTTCCTGTCATCATCATCATCATTAGTGGCGTAACAGCCCACGAAGGGCAAGAGCCTAGCTTTTCGTGCCTCCACTGTGTTGTGCGCGTTATAATTTGACGCATTTGGAGGGGACCTACAGTTTATTGCCGGTTCCGAACGGCGAATTG
The DNA here is from genome assembly GCA_905187475.1 of Syritta pipiens. NCBI lineage: Eukaryota > Metazoa > Arthropoda > Insecta > Diptera > Syrphidae > Syritta > Syritta pipiens. Next base: position 100,104,553 of record LR994571.1, on the reverse strand, counting down.
CGAAAGCTTTCCGTGACAGAGGTACTCTAGGAGGGTTGTCAGTCGTTCGCTGGAGGTGGGGCCGTGAAAAATGTTTGTGGTGTTATTTCCCCGAGCTGTATTCGAACCCGGGTACTATCGCTTAACAGTCCGACGCACTAACTTAAGCCACGACGCTCACCTAGTTTACTGTCGCCTTTCCATAAACCGGATTTTCGATTTTGCTTAGAATCTCTAGCGTTTTTAGACAAGTCAGGCTTTTGAACATGCTTTGAAACCTCCGACAGACTTTTTCATCAATTTTTGAGGATATTTTCACAGTCCTAGCTTGTGAATGCGGCTTTGAACTTCACAGCTCCTACTGTTCGTCATTTCAGAAGCTTTAGTTAAAGGAACTTAATGTTTCCCATTATTTGTCGTTCCACTAGCTAAGGCTCTAGACATGATGTGGGATCCCCGACTCGTGATACAGAAAATTTGTCAACAGAATGAGCAGCGCCACAACGACTTATGCCACACATCGAAAATTCATTCCTTTTTCAAAATTTCAATTCATTGCATTGGGGTGGCGTAACAGCCCGTTGAAAGCCAGAGCTTAGCTTTTTCGCGCCTCCACTGTGCGTGTTATAATTTGTGAAACATGTGGAGGTGACCTACTGTTTAATGCCTGTTCCGAACGTGAAATCTAAATTCATTCAGCAAAATTTCGATAAATCTGAACAAATTGAAGTCATCGAAGTGTTGACTCCGAGAAACAGAATTTTTTTTGAATGGAAAATTACTCAATAGATGCTAATTCCCAAAATTCCCCATCAACAACACACAAAAAGTCTGCGTTTGAAATTCCCCAACCGACCGGCGCATACCCTAAACCCTTTTTTGGGGCTCACAGCTCACGAATCACGAATCACGGCAACCAAGGACGAGAAGAGAAACTGCCTGCTGCCGTTTTCCCCGTCTCCATCCACACCGCACACGCGCTAACGTACGCGTTCATCTCAACGCGGCTAACTACAACGCGATCATTCGCCAGCGATTAAAATGATTAATGTCCAGTAAATGCTGTTAATTGTCGTCTTTTATATTCCGGCTAACAGTAACACAGTGAAACAGATAACCACATATCATACCTGGAGCGCGTACATGATCTTTTCATTCAATGGAAGCCGAAAATTTACTTTTGTATCCGTGTGTTTGTGTGCGAGAGAAGGAATCATTATGAACCACGGTATCGGAAAGTTTAATCGATTGCCTGAGCCAAAAAGTCGAGTTAAGTTAAGAAACGACGAAACGACGACGCGGAGCAGCGTTAATCGACTTCCAGCATCTATAAAGCGCCATAATAATGTTGATGAGTTGTAAGTATGTGTTAAGATGGCCGATTATGAGCGCTTTGTGAGGTGAAAGGTAATTAGATACTGAGGCCCGGGGCCAAAATTTGCATGGTTGGGGTAGCTGCTGTAGTAGCTGTAGTATGTAATTTTATTGTTATTACAATTCTTCATTAAAAGATTAAACTGTTAAGATAGGTTTTCCCTAATTCCGACAAGATAAGTTCGTCCAGAGACCGAGAGAGAGACAGAGTGAGAGAGAGAGATCTTAACCATTGATTGGAATTAAAGGTTTACGACGTGTTGGATTTGTACGAGAGGGACTAAAAAACGAAAAAAAAAAAAGAAAAACTTCAGTTTTGTAACTGTTTTTGGAGGGGAAATTGCGTGATCGCCGTTTCTCTAGTTCTGTCTTAGAGGTAATTGAAAAATAACCGTCGGGTGTATATCATTAGCTTGGAGTTAGAATTGCACAAGCGAAGGCACACCGATCCACCAGAGGAGACCCCATAGGGCGCTGCATTCGATGCGACCATAAACCCACAGCTTCTTTATATAACTCCCCTCCCATAAAAACACAGAACCACACACAGATGGAGGGAGTTAAAACGCCTAAAAGCCCATAAACGGCCAACATGACGAACTTTAACCGCCGCAGCAGAGCCAGCCAACGACATCAACGAAAAAAAAAAGTGTATTTTTGAAATATTAAAAATTCAGAAGCATTTTAATTCTCCTTCGCTGTCTCGCGGCGCGGCTTGCGTTCGCGTAACTTTGGGCGCGTTGTGCTCGGCGAACATTTTTCTCTCAGAATTGTCCTGTCGCATCGCCGGGTCCGATATTAATTTGGTCGATTTATATATCATTTGGAATTTTTAAATTGGCATCACGGCCCGAAGGAAAGAAAAAAACGGCCCGGCCCGCAAAGGAGTCTCAAAATCGTAGCATATTTGGGCGTAAGTGGGCAGTTATACTCGTAGATGATCCAGTTGACATTTGGGTTTTTTTTGTTTTTTTTGTTTTCTTCACAGTTGCCGTGCCAGCTGCACGAAGGATCCGTCCATCTTTTGGGTTTGTTTTGGGTTTTTGGTTTCGGTTGCAGGACGACACAATATTGAAATTCCAGATATTACTTGATTGGTGTATCTCTTAGCCGCTCTTGATGATGATCCAAATGGAACGGGGCAAAGCTCAGATGATGGTATGCCAGATAAATCAAAGTGTCAACACCTTTTTTTTTCTTGGCCACGGGGGAAGCTGTCAGTTTTTATGGGCTTTGTGATGTTCCATTGTTGTTAGTTGTTGACGTCAGGACGGGAGGGAGGGGAGTGCGATCAATTTCGAGTGAAGTCAAAAGTTCGGGGCTTTGCACTGTCGGCGGAGAATTTGATGGCGATGAGCGTGTTTGCTAAGAACGACTTAAGATTTATTGCGAATCGATGGAGTTATCGTTATTTGTTTGGCTTTTGGTTTGATCGGCGTTTTTTTTGGGAAAAAAATTTGATTACCGATGGGACTTGTGGTGGAAATGTGGAAGGAAGCTGATAAAAAAAATCAGATCGTGTTGCAACACGTAGAGTAGAAGTGGCAGCTTGGGAAAGCTGGCTTGCTTATATAAATCTTGTAATTGATTACAGGAGTTCTATTTGTGAACTGTCCAATAACCGGGATGCGACGGTACTGAGAAATTTGTTTGTTGTAATTAGAGATGGTCGGTAATTCAATTTTAATTTGGATATATTTTAATGCATATTTTCTTGAAACTGTCGTAATAACCCAATATTGTCTATGTCTTAGCTTGATGGATAGTAATGAGGAGTTTCAAAAAGCAAAAGCATTATTGAAGACAACCTGCAATTTCGAAATTTCCATATAAGTTGCGCTGCGACCTGTTCCTGTGACCTACATATTTCCTTTTTTTTTATTGTGAGCTATTGTTTGTTACTTTAAGATTTTGATGGAGCTATGCAATAATAAAAAAATTATTTGTCCTATCAGACTGTCATATTGTAAAATTAGCGTCAAATTGACAAGCTGTTCTATTACATAAGGTTGTCAAATATCTCCCTTCCGCTTTTTTGCTCTTCATTCAATGATTCATAAAAAGTGTTATAGGGATCGGATTTAGTTCAAATATGCGCCGTTTTGTTCGATTATCTGTTTCCATCTAGACGGCAACTTCATAATATCCCCCTCGTAGAAGCCCCTCTCCTTATTTGCGAAGAACTTGGACAGCCACTTTTCACAAGCCTCTTTTGAGTTCAACTTCACACCACCAAGGGCGTTCGCCATGGACAGGAACAGGTGGTAATCACTTGGCGCTATGTCCGGGCTATATGGTGGATGCGATAAAACCTCCCACCCGACCTCCCGTAGCTTCTGACGAGTCATCAACGAAGTGTGTTATCTGGCGTTGTCCTACACCCTTCCTGTTGGCCAATTCTGAACGCTTCTGGTCGATCGCCTGCTTCAAGCGGTCCAGTTGTTCGCAGTAGATGGTAGAATTAAGCGTCTGGCCATATGGGAGCAGCTCATAGTGGATGATTCCCTTCCAATCCCACCAAACACACAGCAAAACCTTCCTGGCCGTCAATCCCGGCTTGGCCACTGTTTGGGACGATTGACCGGCCTTCGACCACGACCGTTTTAGTCGTATGTGATCCATTTTTCGTCGCCAGTCACCATCCGCTTCAAAAATGGGTCGAGTTCGTTCCATTTCAGCAGCATATCGCAGGCGTTGATTCGGTCCAGAAGGTTTTTTTGCGTCAAATCATGAGCCACCCAAACATCAAGCTTTTTTTTGTATCCAGCCTTCTGCAGATGGTTTAAAATGGTTTGGTGACTAACTTCCATCTCCTGGGCGATGTCACGAGATGCCACATGCCGGTCTAACTCGATCGGTATTCGTCGTCACAGGTCTTCCGCCGGCTGGCTTATCCATGGTGTCGTTTTCACCGGCTCTGAATCGTCGAAGCCATTCCTCCGCGGTTCGAAGTGATAGAGTACCATCCCCCAAAACACCATCAATCTCACGGAACGTTTCTCTAGAGGATTTGCCTTTAACGAAGGAAAACGTTAAAATAGCGCTAATTTCGGCGTTAGTGAACTCCATGTTTACACGTCTATAACTGTTGAACGCAATATGCAAACTAATAATGCATAGCGTCGTGTTGTAGGTTATATCAAGACCTTTCAAATTATGTATAGTGTTGCCAGATACGAGCTCAATAGCGCTTTGTACATAGCCGGAAAATTCAAAAGACAAAAAGGCGGAAGGGAGAAATTTGACAACCTAATATGATGGTTAAAGCTCCTTGGATTTCAGAACAAGTAATTTTAATAAAACCAAGGAGCAGCACTAAGTTTTTTTAAACGTAAAATTATGCGCTTTTTTCTGCGATACTTTTTCGGTCAGAATTCGGTATCATTCCTTACTTGCTGTATAAAATGTTTATAAATTCTGAGCAAAATCAATCAATTGATCAGCCCACGCAAGAATTATAAACTAAGAGAATGACCACAACATGGTAAATAATTTTTCTCCATAATCAGAGCCTGAATTCCTTTGTATTTATCACTCATGCTTAGAGCATTGTTGTATGATTCAACCCAAAGTGTTTGTTTGATAGTCACTTGAAAATTTTAGTTAAACATTTGCTATGGTCTCGCCAATATGGCCGCAATTCAGTAAAAAGGTGAGAAATATTTATTTTGGCATCGATGCTTCAGTATGCCGAACGACTATAGTTAGTTGATCGATATGAGATTCGTCGTACGTCGTTAAGACCACGCTCTTATCATCGTATTCATACACAAACCACCAATATGGACATACGATAGACGAACGTTATCCATTAGATTCTGTTCTTAGACTCTTCCTTTGAAAGGCTACGTATGAAAACATTGAAAACAATTTTTTTTCTAAAGGTTCAATTGAAAACGAGGCGATTCTTTCCCGAATGACTCTTGCACAACTTGCAACTTGATACTCTCAAAAAATGCGACTCACAAATGTATGTAAATATGGGAAATACTAATGAACTCTTTGTTCCCATTCGACTCGAACCCCTTTCGCAAACATTGAACTCATATCCGACGTTCGGCCACCATGAGAAAACAAAAACACAAAAAAAAAGCCGAAGAAATGTCTTCTTCAGAGAATTGAATCCAAATTTCCAGACCATTTGCCAGCGATATCGAATAACACTGCGTGCGAAAAATCAATGACCACTTGTAAGGAACCCCATTCTCTCACCAGTCCGATCGATTTCGTCGTATCCATCCGGTTGAACTTGGGTTGTCGTCGTGTCGGCTGTGAAGTCAAGAAGCTCATTTGTGGTGCCTCAACAATTGTGTCACCCCTCCCTTGACTTTTGCACTTGTTGTGTCGGTGGTTTCCCCCACTTCGGGATATGAATTCATAAGTCATCACCCCCCCCTACACACAAAACCAGCCAGAGGGGCTTTGCCATCATGACAAACACTCCAACAATTGAGAACGGATATCAATCAATATTTAAATTGAGTTAACACAAAAGCAGGGAGTGTGATTTGTTGATTATAAGGAAGGACATTGATACCCGTTCATTAAAATCACAGAATACCGGATAAACATACACACAGAGTGAACACTCACCACTTGCACCGAGGAGAGTGGATGGGGACGCACACATCCACAGAGGACATCTCATAATGTGTATGCGAATGAGATATTGGATCACTTTTAATTTATTTGATCGTCCATGTCCTGTAATTGATGCACACTGGACAATTGTTCCTTAAAATGCGTATGACCGGACCGGACCGGACCGGACCGGCCCACATGTAAGTGAGACGACCATCGGGCGGGCATCTCATTTTCGTCGCTTTACCTTTGAGAGTTTAATGAGTTTCCTTTTGTTCCTTGTTTCATGATACTGTTGCACTGTTTTGGGGCCGCACTCGATTTCGATGACAATGATTAACGAGCCAAGTGAGCCTTGGAGGAAGAAGAAGAATATTTAGCAGTGACTTTGTGACGTGGTGAGCTCGATTGCCTGCTGTGAATCCTTACAAATCACGCGGCTCTTAGGAGTTAAGTGGTCCGAAACATGTTCGGTTTGGTATGGGGGTCTTTCAGTAGGGACATCCGGTGGATTGAATTGGAAAGTTTCCTTCGAATGAAATGCGATACTGTGAGACTTTTTCACAATCGTTTACGACTTATTGAGGCGGATTTTCCGCCTGAAAGTGGGACAGTCATTCATATGTGTGTTTTAATTTCCGAAGTGAGCAAATTTTACTTTGATGGAAAGGTTTGCTGAATGGCTGAATGCACGTATTGTTTGAAGAACTGGATCGTTTTCTGGGTTTTCGACTGGGTGGATGAAAGGGTGGGATATTTGTCGCATTTTTTTTTGGTAAAAAAATTTCTTCATTAAAAATTAATATTTCAATTTACTTTTGAATAATTTTGTGGAAAAAGTCAGGTTTAGTGTACACAATTTCAGAAAATTGAAAGAACAAGCTTGACTCATTTTTATCTGCTTCTAGTTTATTGACTGACTGACTGATAAAACAAATTAGAAGAGAAAGAAATCGAATCGTTAGAGATTCATAATTCACTCATGTCTATTCTCGACACTTTACTTGAAATCGTTTTTATAAAAGGTTTTCCAATCGGGGCTTGGAATCTCTACTCTTACCAGGAAATTTAAATTTAATTTGTGAACGCACCCTTTCACTAATCATCGAACTGTCATTGTCAATTTTCTCAGTAGACTCAACAGTTTCATCATGGTAAAGTACACGAACGAGCAACGGCTGCAAATTACAAACATTTTCTACCGAAATTCGGAATCGGTGGCCACAACTTTAAGAGCGTTAACTCCAATTTTCATTCAGTTCTCGCCCTAGTGGATAGGCAATAACAAGTTTAGTGCAAGAATTTGAGTTTACATATTTGTTGTGTGATGTTGCCGTGTCAGTGATACAGCGGCTTGGTGGAAGTGTCGAAAATATCGCTGCCGTTCAGGCGTTCGGGGCAAACGAACCAAATCAGTCAATTCCACGGCGTTCTCAAGAATTGGGCATCGCTCAGACCACATTTTGGCGTATTTTGCGTAAGGATCTTGGTTTACACCCATTTAAGATCAAGCTGACTCAAGAATTGAAGCCGATGGACCATTTGAAGCGACGTAAGCTCTCTACTTGGGCTCTGGAGAAAATGCGCCAAGATGATGAATTTCATCGCAAAATCATCTTCAGTGATGAATCTCATTTTTGACTTAATGGGTTCGTCCCTTAAGCAAAATATGCGTTATTTGTTCGGGTGAAAATCCACATGTGCTTCATGAATCTCCACTTCATCCACAAAAATAACTGTTTTGTGCGGTTTGCATGCTGGCGGCGTTATGGGGCCATATTTTTTCGTTGACGATAACGATCATCACGTTACTTTGAAGGGCCAGCGTTATCGCGCCATGCTTACCGATTATTTTCTTCCCGAATCGGAAGATATGGACTTGGACGACATGTGGTTTCAACAGGATGGTGCCACAAGCCACACAGCACACGCTACAATCGATTTATTGAAGAGTAAGTTTAATGAGTGTGATATCTTAAGAAACTGTCCAGTCGATTGGCCGCCTCGTTCGTGTGATTTAACGCCTCTAGACTATTTTTTTTTGGGGCTACGTAAAGTCGTTGGTTAACGCCAATAAGACGATGACATTGGACGAGCTCGGGCGCCGTGTGTTAATCGTTAGTGCGTCGGACTGGTAAGCGAGAGTACCTGGGTTCGGATACAGCTCGGGGGAAAAAACACCACAAACATTTTTCGACTGACAATCCTCCTTCTGTCAGGGAAAGCTTTCGCAATTCACCGTTCGGAACCGGCATTAGACAGTAGGTCCGCTTGACATGTGCCAAAATTATAAGTGCACAACACAATGGAGGCGCGAAAAGCTAGGCTCTGGCCCTTCGTGAGCTGTTATGCCACTAATGATGATGTTGGACGAGCTCAGAGTCAACATTGAACGCGAAATAGAAAGTATGGCCAAGTCATCGAAAATTGGGTTCAACGAATCGATTGGTGCGAACGTTCCTGAGGTGGCCATATGAACGAAGTCGAGTTCCATTCATAAATGTTTTGATTGCGCTTTTTTCCCCGACGTGTTGCATTACAAGAATCAACACAAAATGAATGTTCGCGAAATGTGCTCATCGTCTAGGGCCACCTTAAAGAGTCAGAGGATACGAGCGTGCGTGCTTGATACAAGTTGCGTGTGGATTTGCTTATTTTTGTGCAAAATAAAAAAACCTTTGACTTAGAGGTATTGAAAACAGACGAAGAGTCGATAAAATGTATTAGAGTTAGAGGGATTTACACCTTAGAGGGACTGTATCTCAAATGATTTGTGTTTTATTTAAAAAAAAATTGTCAAGTTCTTATTGGAAAACCCTTGATTTCCGTGTCTCTGAATGAACTTGCCGTCAAAATCAGCTGAGCATAAAAATAACTTTTAAACAAATGTGCGCATTTTTGAGAAATTTTAAAGAAGCATGTGTGAAAATTAACAGGCGAAGGGTTTTATTTAATTGTTTATTTTTTTATTTGATTAATAATTCATTAATTATTTAATAATTCAATGAATTATTTATTTATTTATTTGAAACGTCTCTTACAGTCTATGAACTCTTAAACCAATTTAAAAAGCTAGAACGATTTCATTGAATATCTTATTGCTTTTTAATTTCCGAGTGGCTGCGTTTAGTATGCACACCCCAAACCAATTGCCCCTTCAATAAAACTTCAATATCCATCTCGTCCTCCAAGTTCCTTGTCTAACCTTCTCGAATTCCTCCACCCACCTTTCCACTAGTAAATCTTTAATGCAATTTCCATGCTAAACCCAGAAAAATCACCAAAAACTACATCCAACAGCAGAAAAACACAACAAAAGGCATGAAAAATATTTTTACGACCGTCTCGGGGATCAACGAAGAGAATCACGTCAATGGAGAAATTATTTCCCAACGAATTATTTTTGATTTAGACAAAATTATTACCTCCTCCACACACAGACACAAAACTAAACCGGGAAAACTGCTGAAATCAGGAAAAAAAAAAGAAGAAAATATTCAACCCACCGGACTCAGTCCTTGACCCTTCTCCCGCCACACAATGCCCCCGGGATCTTGAAATATAGTCATAAAAGTTATTGAACTTTCGCATCCCTTGCACAGGACCCTTGTTCGCCAGTTAAATTATTACCCGATGGAGGATATGAAACAAACGGGAGTATTCCTTGTCCGTTGGCCGTAAAAAAGGAAAAGCTCATCCCGGTGAAGTGGCCAGTTGTTTTTATTACCTTTGCTGATTGGAATATGATACACAGAAGAGGTAATCCGCTCAAAGGTGCCCTAAAACTAAATTCGTCCACGTCCCTGAATTGAATTTCACGGATTAAGATCCATCCACTCCTCCCATCTAATCACACATCGATTCATCATATCTTCAGAAATGCATAACGCCGTCAAGAGCGCGCTCTTCACCTCATTAACTTGACAGAAGCCACAAAGTGTCACAACGCCTTTGACAATTATTACGCCGGGCGCATATGGCGTTGAATTTTGTTCCAGACGCTGCCGCCGACGAAATAATTCATAATCGCGCCCAAGAATGCGTGAGAATACCGCACGCGCTGTGCGTCGTTGTGGCCCGTTGCGGTGTGTCGGCCTGATGCCGGAGACCACCATCGGCGGCACCCCTCCGGAACACTGTGCAGCCATCTGGTGAGGCGGCTCGAGCTGCCTTCTGCCTCAAGTGTTTATAGATGTGATGATTATGACTACGCTAATGACACTCGAGATAGAGAAATCCTAACGCGATGGAGATGGGGATCTTGTGGGGGAGCAGCGGAGATGGGAGCATGCAAAGTGGGTGCATGCGGGCTGATGGGACGCGGTGCTCTGTTGGCAGTGCTTAGCTGCTCCTGGGGCAATTAGAAAGCGATCGGGTTTTTCACTGAACAGCGTCATCTGTGCTCTGTGGATGAGGATGAGGATGATGATTGTTGAAATTGGCACTAAAATTTGCGTGCTGGCGTTATTATCTTTTGAATTGGACTGGAAGTGGGAATGGGAGATTTAAGATAACATTGGGGCTGAAGCTGTTTAATAAATGGGGGCGTTTTCAAGTGACACAAAGTGTTATGTGGATGTGGACGGGGTAGAAGTGTTTTGAGTAAGAAAAGGAATCTAGTTTGGAATCAGAGAAGACGCACGCTTTTTTTTTTTTCAACGATAGTGTTGTTTCCCCTGCAACTTAGATATTTTTGGAAATAGGCCACAAGGAGCGGGAGACGTGCTAAAAATTACAGAAATCATTCTACCAGGGACACCAACCCTGGTAGAATCGAGTTGCTAGATGCACACTTAAAGCAGTGTTTTTCATTTGAAACTATCTCCACGTCCTAGCACAAAACAAAATTCCTTACATAAAAAAGAAGGAGCTGGATCCTGCAGAATGGTTGTTTAATTTCGATATTTGCCTTCGTTCGAAGTCCTTATAGCCTGATGCCAAGCAATTGATTTATTCAGTGGCGAGGCGTCAATATGTTCATTTCGTTCATAAACGCTTAACTTTCGGTCGTCACATATTTCGTCTTTTAAACAAATTTTACTGGTAAATGACCCATGTCTAAAAGAGGTTAAAAGTGGGGTCCTCTTATAAATATTAAGATGTCCAGTTAGGGAACAAATGATTTTAGCTTTGAACTCATAAATCAGTTGGAATTTGTATGAGTGCACGACCTAGATCCGATGAAAAAAAATGGTTCTTTGACAGAAAAGGCTGTAGAATGACTGAATGCGGAACCTCATTATCTTCCAGGTTTTCCTTGCAATGGTTGGTTGATTGAACTGTTTATATTTTTATCGCAGTTTTTTTTTAAAGAATATAATTTATTTAAACTTAACATTTTGTGTTTAAGTTTGGTTGTTTTTTTGAAGCATAGCCATGTTTGATGTACACAACTTTACACATTGAAAAGACAAGCTTAAAAAAACCTGAAAAAGTCTAATCCGTATTATGGTCTTTGTTCATGTTATCACTTTCAGAAAACAAGTACTCCTTCCATCCTTCGTCGATGCCAAATGCGTAATTCTTGGAATCGACTGCCTGTGGATATAAGTTAAGCCTAAATCTGCATAAGGTTTTGCTATCATGTCCACCTTTTCCAATCTACCTTCTGTCAACAATGTTATTAACCAATCTGTATTAAATTTGTGTTGTAAGGACTTCATAGAATTATAAATTATTCCACGCTTTTTTATCGTAGAAGATCTTGATGCACTACTTTTCTGCCTGCTTTGTTTCCCTGCCGAGATCAGACCACATGCACTTGGTAAAAGCATTTTCAACTGCGAAGAAACTATGGAACTAATTCTTTACTTACGTCCCAGAGGTTTCCTTTAGAGTCATCTTGAAAACACAGTTTATTATTAAGATAAGAGAGCTCGCCATCTTGTTTTCAGTGTTTAAATTTTTATTCAAACTGCCACTTGTCCTTTATCATAGGAATGTTTTATGAAGAACACCAATCGGGGCTTAATAAAAATTAATAAGCCCATTACAAAGCAGATTCGCTGCCCTAAGAAAGGCACTACAAAATACTAACGACATTAGATTGCTTAAAACAAAAAAAAGGGTAAGCTGAATTCTCAAAGGGAACTGTTCGTTATAATACTTTTTACCGTGAGTTTTTGCAAGCAGTGTTCTAACTATTTTTTAAATGAACTCTTAAGTCACCGTGTCATAAAATAATAGAAAATAAATCTAAGAATATGTTAATTTCATTGCTGCGTTTCTATAGCTGAATTGTGGTTTTATAGAAAACTTTCCATTTAGTTTTTTTTTTTTTTTTTTTTTTTTTTTTTTTTCAATTTTTCAATTTTATTTATTTCTAACTTCCAAACTTTTTTCAGGAACTTCATTGTTTTTTAAACAGCTCTAAAGCAATTGGCAGCGAGTCCGAGCATTGGAAACAATCCGGAGGCGTGATAACACAATGGGCCAACAAATGGCCTACGTGAGCTTGCGTTTTAGCGCAGGCAGTCAAATACCTAAGACCTAAGACCTAAAGCAACTGCCTGAGCGTTGACTCTCTGGAATTTGAGTGGTTAACATTTTTACTTTTTTTTTGATTAATTTCATCAAGCAACAATCAAACATCAAGTCGTACAATTTTGGAAAACCATTAACCTTTAGTACTCTCGGTAGTAATTTAGGTGCTGCAAAAGTGTTTCTAAATCGAATGATTATTCTGTTCTATAAGGACCTGTTTCGTTAAACTAAAACGAGACGAGAAAAAAACTATTACTAAATCTGGTGAGTACGGTGGCTGAGGCATGATTACGATGTTGTTTTTGGCCAACAAAATACGAACGAGCTACAGTTTTTTTGGTAAAAATTCAGCAATTTTGGAACGAACTTCGCTGTCACGCTGAAAAAATTGCATGGCTTGAGCCAACCGATATACCGACATCTTCGAAAACTTCTTTAACAATGATTCGACGATTCTTCATAACAATTTTCTTCACTTTCTCAACATTTTTATCGGTTGTTGATGTACTGGGGCATCCAGGGCGAACGTCGTCATTCACATCTTCTCGGCCTTCTTTGAAAGGCTTGCACCACTTGTAAACATTTTTTTGACTCAGAGTATACTCAACGTATGCCACTGTCAACATTTCAAGTGTTTTTGAACACTAAATTCCATTTTTCACACAAAATTGAATGCAAATTCGTTGATTCATTTTGATCGCCGAACACGCAAAACACGTCTAACTTTTATGCCTCTCACAAACAAAATAAATATTCTCTTTAGCTGAAACTGTAAACATGTGTTAGAGACGAGTGTACCAACATAACAAAATAATAAAATCGACAATCGAATGTATGTAGCCCGCGAAATTTGAAAATTCACCTTATTTTTTGAACAGAACTCGTATAAGTTGGTGACAACTTTTTCGCCAGAAAAGATTTGCATCCAGCCCTGCGATGAAAGGCTCGTCAAAAAGTAGCTGGTCATGCATTTTTGCTCAAAACAGATTTTTACTAAGTTTTGAAGACGTGTGGAGAGTCTTAGGTCTTAGGTATTAGTGACTGCCTTCGCTGAACGCAGGCTCACATAGGCCATTTGTTGGCCCATTGTGTTGTCACATCTCAGGATTGTTTCCAATGTTCGGACTCGCTGCCTAAAGAGTTCCTGCAAATATACCAAACCAAAAAATATTAGCAGGCATGTCATACTACCTATTTGACGCGCAAAATTAGTAGTCTGATATCCCTTGGGCTATACCCAATTGGATCTGTTGATGAAACCGCTGATGCGGCTTGCATCCAAGTTAGCGAGTTCGCTTAAATCCTTGAAGAAGTATGCACCTAGAGTGCGTTTCCTAGTACGTGAGAGTGCTGGGCATGTTCCCAGAAGATGTAGTGTCGTCTCCTCTTCCTACTCTTCCTCCTCCTCCCTGCAGCTTCTGCAGAAATCATTGGAGGGGACGCATATTCTTTTAGCGTGATTACCAAATAAATGTGGAGAGTACGTTGTGTAAAATCCAATCATACATTTTTATTAAAGAAAACAATTTTCAAACAGTCATCAACAGAAGTTTGCAGCTATCTTTTCTTTCTTTTTTTTTTTTAAATTGCTTTTTCAAATGAACGTGTAACTTTGCACCACTGTACATACACCCATTTCCATAATTAAGTCCATTGCCCGCCCCACACAGCATCCAATTCCATTAAGCCCACTTATACCCCACTCCGCCCAATCGCATGAAAATTTATAATTCCACATCACCTCAGGTATCATGTTTGGGAATCTTTTTCAAGCGAATTCCTCACGTTCCCCCAAAAGCAAACAAAACATTTCCCTAACTCAAAACTTCCCAACATTGCTCAAGCGAAGTGCGGCGGCGGTGTTCAATGAAGAATAACGTGCCAGGATTTCCATTCAACCAAAAAGAATCTCCTTTCTCAGATATCATATCCGCGTGGCAATGGATCCGCATTCATCCGTGCCTAACTCCTGACTCCCACCCCACTCTCCCCCAGGGGAATCGAACGAAGAAAAAGAAAAAAAAAATTAATATTCAACTTGAAGACATTTGAACGACCTTCATAATTTTACACACCATTACGCCGATATTAGTCGGCACTGCCGTTTGGGGCGGATTCAAAGATTCCGGAAGATTCAAGAAGATTGCCCTGCTCACCGGGTTTGGGGGATGAAATTTATACTCCCAACGAGCCAAGGGAGTCGAGTATCTTCTTTTGTGCTGGCTTAATACATAACGCAGATAAGGAATATTGATGGATTCTATTTTGTATCCAGATTGAATTTCAGATTGCGCATCGGGGTGATTGGATGATGGTGTGCTGCCGTTCACCATCAGAGCACCACTCGGCTGTTCTGTGCAAATGATGATGGTGCTTCGGCAACATGCAAATGTATATAAATGTATCTATCGGAGGCATAAATTGCTGAGGAGAGTGGAAACTGGAAATCTCGGTACCGTTTCATAAAGAATAGCGCGGGTCTTTCTCATGTTAACTTTCACATTGTGACGTATTTATGGATATCATGTGCCACAATTTCATTCCAGTGGCATCTGTCTTCGGTGTCATCGCGCCCGAGAGTATGAGGGTGACACACGGGTTAAGGTAACGGCGGAGCGGTAGTGACATCTCGGCTTCTGTCGCTTCCACGATGACAATGATGACGACGCCGAAGATAATGACGAGGAGGACGATGTTGCTGGCGTGGATTTGCATATGGGAAGCACCGACGTCTTGGACGGACGACAACAGAACAGCGGAAAAGACGACGACGACGAGGATGACGATGACGACGACGAGAACGAGGACCCATCAATTGGTGATATAGATTTCAATGAATGAAATGTCGTTGCTGGAGGACGTCACCACGAGGAAGGAGGTCATTTATATGCGAGTGTCAGTGGATGTGTACGAAATTTATATCGACGAGTGGAAATCTATGCATGTGCTTAGACGCCCGGGTGTAATGAATTTATCTTTCCGACCAACGGCAGACGGGAAGTTGGATGCTTGGTGTTTACCCAGAGTTTTCGCTATCAAAAGTGATGAAATAATTGCCTTGAAGAAGGATAATAAACTATTAATTAAAATACTCTGCATAAACTTCAGAAGATGACTCAAAAAAAGAAAATTTGACAAAGAATGGTTCGAAAAAAGAACGAAGTCTTACTCAGTTTCTATAACTAATTTTTTCAATATTTACAACTGCCTTAATCCGATATCAAGTAAATTTTTAGTAAAAACTCATCAGAATATTTGGATAAGCTTCATGATTTGCGACAGTGTCCCATTGTTTGCATCAACTTTTGTACCAAAAACGTGAGACACAAATGAGTTTTTATTTATACGAAACCTTGGAGGATTTTACTTACCCCGAACCAATCTATCCACTCGGTATTGTAGCCTTTTTTGAGTACTTGATGTATTTAAATTACGATACACAGCTTAACATCTCGGAAAAACTTTTTCTAATAGAAATTAAAATATCAAAACGAAATTAAAAAAAATAAAATGGTTTGAAGGGTTTTCTTAATAATTTTTTTTACTGTAACAGCTTTTGTATTGATTCATTTGCGACTGACTGTAGCCACGAGCTGAGCACTTGTCACTGTCACTTTTAGGATATTAGCGACTCAATCAAATTTTAGACTTACCAGACATTTTCAATTAAGCAAAAGCCTGGAATGGATTAGGGCCACATGTTTGAAGCTTCCTAATACTACAGAAGTCAAGTATACAGCAGCTCAAAGAATACATCCAACAAAAATAAATTTGATTTCCATCATTTCTGAAGAAAAAAAAAAAGTTGATTAAGTGTTAATTATAAAAAATGTATTATACAAAATTGTTTATGTAAAAATAGGAGGCTTAAAAATGCGGTTAAGAACATCTTCCAATATATAAACCCTGTACATGCACAGACCATTTCAATTACTGAGATGAAGTTCTCTTATCTATCACTAACTTTACAATTAGTAGGCAATTCAAGAAGCAAAAAAGATTTAATCACTTTTTCATTTTCTTTTTCTACAAAAGTCTTACTGCATCTCATCACCGATTTAATCAAAAACCTACCACAAGTGTTTTATTTTAATTACAACTCTCAGCCACCACCCATGAAACTGAGTTTCATTTAAAACTTTTCTAATTGCAGACCAGTAGCTGTACAGTTCCACTTTGTCCGACAATTACCTTATCTAAACTTTGATTAGCTCAACGGAGATAAGCCAGAATCTAAAGTCCATGCCCCTCAAAAACCACTCCTCCTCGAAGCTCATTAACTTCACTTGCATCGCAGTGCCATCTATCACCGTGAACAGGCAACGGACATGCAGGACATGAGTAGTGTAAATACTACTAACAGAAACAAGCTCACCATCCTAGTTCGAGTTGCAATTTCCATAAAATTTGACGTCGTTCGTTGCGTCTGTTTGCAGCGAACCAAAACACAAACAGCACATTCAGTCAAAGAAATAAATGTCCTTTCGCATAAATCTTTGCGAAATTAAATCTCTCCTCGCAATAAATTCATCAAAAGTCAACAACCACAAAAATAAAATACAAGAAAACGTGCAAAACTAAGCTAAGCCATTGGCGCATGCGCATTCAGGTCTGTGAATGAATCGCCTCCTCTCTCGGAGCAGATCGCGCGTGTGTGGACACAGAGGTGTCAACGAAAAACTTATTATTAAATAAATACTCTCACAAATGCATTTATAATTCGTTTATCGTGCTAAAATCAACTTTATCACCCAATTCACCGTGATTTCGAATTATTATAGCGCACTCTTGCCAGTTGTGCTGTGGTTAGTGGTGTGGTTAGTGGTTCGGTCATGTGGCGTACATATAAATACGGAGGGACACTTTAACGTGTGGAATGGTTACACGCAGGCGCAGGCACGGAATAAGAGGCTTCCACAACCGTTCGCTGGTGGACTGACAGGAGGCAGCAGAGAAATACGAATAACAAAAATTGATATTGAGGACTTGGGCGTAAACGTAAACGCACACGCCATGGCTGAATGAAAAGCGCAGATTTGCTCATGAAAGACAAAAATTGTGTTATGGTTGGCATAGCGAAAAAGGGAAATAAAAATTGTAAGCCTAAACTATGCAGGAGGACTTTGGTGTTGTGTGTTCTGGTAGGTGCTACCCTAGGAATGGTGGGGAAGAATGGA
Organism: Syritta pipiens; assembly: GCA_905187475.1. NCBI lineage: Eukaryota > Metazoa > Arthropoda > Insecta > Diptera > Syrphidae > Syritta > Syritta pipiens. The sequence goes on along the minus strand of LR994571.1, from coordinate 100,086,959 downwards.
GCTGCAAGGATTGTTGGCAAAAAATGGTTATAAGTTTCATTTAATGGAATGAAATTGTGTCTGGCTTTACAAAAAAAAAAAAAAAAAATGGCTGTGTCTGACTGTCCCAAGCATTTTTAGATGGAATTATATACAATCCAATGATCAGCCAAGACAAAATGATGATAAGTTTGGGATGAGTACTGATATAGGGTGCAATATGGACAGTAAGCCTTGTATATTTGTTGATAGCTTTATGAAGCACAAATAATATACAAAAAAAAACCGCTAAGGTTCAAAACAGGTGACAAATTGGTAGAAACAGGCGAAAAATTTAGTCTAATTTAGTTGAACGACTCCTATTACTACGAAACCAACGATGCTAATCGATACTAAACACGACCTGTAATGTTTGAAGTAGGTTGAAAAATTTACAAGATTTTTTGTAAATTGAAATTATTACTTTTTGGAAATAAAAAAGGCGGGTTATAAGTTGGCCGTTCAATTACAGAATAATTTTATTCTCAGCAATATTTTTAGTAAATTAGTACATTGTGAATGTCAGCTAAGGTGCTGAATTCATTTTGCGTCATTGCCATTTTTTCTTTGCTTTGACGAAACATAGGTCATCTGCAACTACTCTCATGTCTCTCTCTCAAAAATAAACTCGAAATAAAACCGAAATCTCGAAATTTAATCCTGATTAAGCATTTTCATGATATTTTATAAAAAAAAAAAAAAAAAAAACAGAACTACTCAATTTAAAACAAGAATGACCAGATTGCAGGTCAAAAGAATAAATCTGAAAAATTTCGGCAGACGATAGTCAAAATCTTGTGAAATTTATGCCAAAACGTTTGAAAGCAGTTGAATAATAAGAACGATCGCCATTAAAATACTTGTAATTAAATAATTTACACAAATCGTGTGCTGTTACAGCAGTCCCTCAATCATTTTAATTACCGATAATGTGACTTTACCTAAAATGCGAATCTCCCTCTTTATAATCTCAATTTCCAAAGAAAACTGGGTGAATGATGTTTTAATGCTGCGTCCAATAACGGAGGACGCTAACCGAGACTCAGTTTAAAGGAGAGTTGAAGGACATTATTGATCTGCTTGAAATTATAGACACAGAGCATAACATGTCAATACAAGAAGTTGGAGAATAATGCTATCGTAGAAGGCATTGATGAGCCTAAACAAATTGAAGTGACTTTGGGGAATGGAAACAGCAAAGTTACTCAAATGTACTCAACATAAAAAACTCGAAAGCTATCCAGTGCAAAAAATGCGCTTCTTGAGTAAGTCGTTCAAAATGAATTAAACGCAGAAACGATTTTCAATAGAAAGACCAAGTCAAGCATTTTGCTAGTCCAAGAAAATAAAATATTTTATCAAAAATTGAGAATATCGTGACGGGATTTAACAAAAATGTATTTTTTTTATTTATAAAATGAATAAAATTAATTTATTTTCGTTGTCCTTTTGCATTCTTAAATGAGCCGCTCAGTGCTCTTGATTATCTTCACTTTTTTGTTTTAATTTTTTTTAGTTTTTATGTTGGGAAATATTAAAAAAATAATAAATAAATAGTCGGCGTAACAGCCCACACAGGGCCAGAGCCGAGCTTTTTCGCGCCTCCACTGTGTTGAATGCGACTCCAACAGGTAGGCGACCGCTCGGTAGACCCAGGATGAGATGGTTGGATCAAGTCCAAAAGCTCGCCTGGTTACGCTTGGGCATACCCGCCGAGGAGTTAGAGTCGGCGACGGAGGATCGGGATGCCTGGAGATCTCTTTTGCGTGCACTGCCCCCGCAACTCCTTTGTGGAACATGCGGGCTAAGAAAATGATGATGAAGAAAAGAAAATGACGACGCTATGCATGATTAATTTGGATATTGCGTTCAACAGTTATAGACGTGTAAACTAACGCCGAAATTCGCGCTATTTTAAAGTTTTCCTTCGCCAAATTCAAATCCTCTAGAGAAACGTGCCGTGAGATTAATGGAGTTTTGGGGGATGGTACTCTATCACTTCGAACCGCGGAGGAATGGTTTCGACGATTCAGAGCCGGTGAAAACGACACCATGGATAAGCCAGCCGGCGGAAGACCTGTGACGACGAATACCGATCGAGTTAGACCGGCATATGGCATCTCGTGACATCGCCCAGGAGATGGGAGTTAGTCACCAAACCATTTTAAACCATCTGCAGAAGGCTGGATACAAAAAAAAGGTTGGTGTTTGGGTGCCGCATCAACGCCTGCGATATGCTGCTGAAACGGAACGAACTCGACCCATTTTTGAAGCGGATGGTGACTGGCGACGAAAAATGGATCACATACGACAATATCAAGCGAAAACGGTCGTGGTCGAAGGCCGGTGAATCGTCCCAAACAGTGGCCAAGCCGGGATTGACGGCCAGGAAGGTTTTGCTGTGTGTTTGGTGGGATTGGAAGGGAATCATCCACTATGAGCTGCTCCCATATGGCCAGACGCTTAATTCTACCATCTACTACGAACAACTGGACCGCTTGAAGCAGGCGATCGACTAGAAGCGTCCAGAATTGGCCAACAGGAAGGGTGTGGGACAACGCCAGACCACACACTTCGTTGATGACTCGTCAGAAGCTACGGCAGCTCGGATGGGAGGTTTTATCGCATCCACCATATAGCCCGGACATAGCGCCAAGTGATTACCACCTGTTCCTGTCCATGAGGAACGCCCTTGGTGGTGTGAAGTTGAACTCAAAAGAGGCTTGTGAAAAGTCGCTGTCCGAGTTCTTCGCAAATAAAGAGAGGGGGGGTATTATGAAGTTGCCGTCTAGATGGAAACAGATTATCGAACAAAACGGCGCATATTTGAACTAAATCCGATCACTGTAACACTTTTTATGAAGCATTGAATGAAGAGCCAAAAAGCGGAAGGGAGATATTTCACAACTATATATTTTTTAAAGGGGAAAGTTTCTGAATTCGAAATCCTTTCACAAATTTTGCAGAAATTTCTTTGTATTCAAAACTGAGTATTGAGTTATCCGATCAGTTTTTGAATCATTGGCTAAACGAGCATTTTGAAGTTGATTTCGCTGTGGCTACACATTTTCTACATCATGCACAGAGCTTTAGACTTGAAATGATCGTCAGAATGCAAATTTCCTTTTGCTAACGATTTAAAATTTATAACCCCTGAAAATTAGCTGTCAATTCGACGATTTCAAGCGATAATCGCAACAGGGGCCATTATTTCGTAAACGTTTTAACGTATGGGATATTGATGTCAATCTTTTTGCTGTTCGCAAAATATTTAAAGATAAAAATCAAATTTTACGTTTTGAAAACGATTCAGTAAGTAGTAAGTTTCAAGAATAGAAATTGAAAACTTGGATTTAAAAAAAAAAATCCTGAACTTCCGTTCATCTCTTACATTTTGCCCTAACACATGTGTCAGCTTCTCTGGGAGTCAATTTGCAATAAAATTCAATAACAATTTTAGTTAAACTGCAATCATCTGACCGGTTCCAAAGTCCCCACACAGCATACCAGAACAAATCACGTCCCCAAATTGCGGCACGCATGCGGACTAGCCGCAGCTTCTCCGCGTCAGACACGTTCAACGCATTTCAATATCATTAACAGACATGCGCAGAGCACTTATCAGCGCAGAGAGGACTGCAAGTGCACACGAGATGCATAAACGCTTATTGCTTATAAATATTTTCGTCGTTCGAGATCGCGCATGACTCTTATCACGCTAGCATCCATTGCCATTATGTAGGAGTGCTCTGCGGTAGCTCCAACAGAAGTTCAGGGCGTCCAGAGGACGCCGCAACATCAAGAAAACAAAAAACCACCCATCTTTTGACCGTGGTCGACCTGAACGGACCCACGACCGCTTCAGCAAGCGGCAGGAAGGAGCCAATGCGAAATTAAAATGGAAATCTCCACCAATAAAGCTGAAGAAGTTATTTCGGCCATTAATCAACAACGCCATCGACTTCCACTGGCCTGTTGTTATGTAGCACAACCATCAGAGGCCATCGTCTCGGCTCGACTCGGCTCTCTCTCGTTCGTCCTGCAAGAGCGCGCTACATCATCAACATCATCTCTCATGAATCTGTTGTGTGTTGTGTCGTTGTCGGTCGACATCAACTTATGATCATCATTATTGTTGGCTGCGCCGCATAACACGGGCCCCACCGGCACCGACACCGGCACCGTCCCCGCCTACCACCACAATAATAAAAATCCCAAACAACCTTTATGTACACATATCCTCGCGGGGAATCGCACAAAACACACAGAGATCTCAGCGAATCACATGGCAGACAATAAAAGCAAAAGTCCGCCAAGTATCGCGCATAAAATCGGCCACAATCGGCGTTTGTATATGTGCGTCCAACGTCCGCCGCCGTCCGCCGGAGATGTGGTCATCCTTTGGGATGCAACCTGGTCTCTCTCTCTCAGATGGCCGACGACGATCGGTCGACGATGAGACGTCGATGGATGGGAGTTGGCCGACCGAGATCGGCTGACTGCAAGCCTTCCAAGCACCCGGCCGGCCCGGCCTATGTAGGATGTTGCGCTAAAGTCAAAAGATATGTTGCTACATTATTACACGGGCTTTGTTTTTATGAAAATGTGCGCACTTCAATGAAAGGTACACGGTACCGAAATGATTTTCGGCTCAGGATCCTTTTTCTGCGTGCGTCTGAGGGATGGAGGAGGTGTGAGTGATATTGGAGAAGGGCTGTGGATGGTATGCGAGACACAGAGAGGGAGGAAGGGGGCTAAATAATAATTCGTTCGCGGTACCAAAGCCATTAGCATGCCGACAATGTCACAACTTAAGTGACATTGACTCTGTAACAAATTCCGATCGTAGATGCGTTCAGATGGATTTAAAGGATCGGGCTTAAGTGGACCATAGGTTGACCTATTAGTGCATTTGTGATTTTAAAAATATCTGATTACGATCAGTGCTTTGGCGGTGAACGCACGGATAAGAGTCGCTAAGACAGGGATCGGGGTTTAATTGATTGTACCGAACCATTGGCTTGAAGCGTCTTAGGACAACAAGCAATTTCAAATGGATTTCTTTCTGAAGAGTCAGAGCTCTTTAAAAGTCCAAAAAATTTGCAGAGAGCATTTACTTAAATTATGATGCCTTTCAAAATATCATTCGTTAAAGTTTTTTACCCAAACTCTAAAAATTGTACAGGCAATTTTGCTAAATTCAGTCGAAAACTGGACCACAAGCGGGGAAAAATGAAAAATGAAAATTCACCACTAAAGGGCTGATTCTTAACGCCGTCGAAGAAAATTCTTCATCGAATTTTCGTTCCTATCTGCCACAAGAAAATAGCGAGCTCTATGAGCTGTAAAAAGCAAAACATTTTAGCTAAGGGAGTCTTAAAGTCCGAGCCTTTATTGGGAGAAGATGGAGATCCAACTTTTAAGTACAAGGTCTGTTCAAAAAATATGGTGAATTTTAATATTTCGCGGGATTCGTACATTCGATTAACAAATTTTCTTATTTTGTTATGTTGGTCGAACATATGTTTACAGTTTCAGCTATAAAGCATATTTATTTTGTTTGTGAGAGGCATAAAAGTTAGACGTGTTTTGCGTGTTCGGCGATTTCCTGCTGTCGAACAAAATGAATCAACGAATTTGCATTCAATTTTGTGTGAAAAATGGAATTTAGTGTTCAAAAACACTTGAAACGTTGACAGTCGCATACGGCGAGTGTACTCTGAGTCAAAAAAAAAAATGATTACAAGTAGGACAAGCTTTTCAACGAAGGTCGAGAAGATATGAATGACGACGCTCACCCTTGAAGCCCCAGCACATCAACAACCGATGAAAATGTTGAGAAAGTGAAGAAAATTGTTATGAAGAATCGTCGAATCACTGTTAGAAAAGTTGCTGAAGATGTCGGCATATCGGTTGGCTCATGCCATGAAATTTTTTCGTAAATTTGGAGCATGAAGTGTGTGACAGCGAAGTTCGTTCCAAAATTGCTGAATTTTTACCAAAAAAATTGTTGCTTATTCGTAATTTTTTGGCCAAAAACAATATCGTAATCATGCCTCAGCCACTGTATTCACCAGATTTGGTAATAGTTTTTTTCTCGTCTCGTTTTAGTTTAACGAATAATCATTCGATTTAGAAACACTTTTGCAGCACCTAAATTACTACCGAGAGTACTAAAGGTTAATCGTTTTCTAAAATTATACGACTGTTGTTTGTTGTTTGATTGTTACTTGATGAAACTAATCAAAAAAAAAAGTAAAAATGTCAACCACTCAAATTACAGAGAGTGAACGCTTAGGCAGTTGCTTTAGGTCTTAGGTCTTAGGTATTTGTGACTGCTTGCGCTAAAACGCAGGCTCACGTAGGCCATTTGTTGGCCCATTGTGTTATCACGCCTCCGGATTGTTTCCAATGCTCGGACTCGCTGCCAATTGCTTTAGAGCTGTTTAAAGAAACAATGAAGTTCCTGAAAAAAGTTTGGAAGTTAGCAATAAATAAAATTGAAAAATTGAAAAAAAAAAAAAAAAACTAAATGGAAAGTTTTCTATAAAACCACAATTCAGCTATAGAACGCAGCATTATACTCAAAGCAATGAAATTAACATATTTTTTGATTTATTTTCTATTATTTTATGATACGGTGACTTAAGAGTTCATTTAAAGAATAGTTAGAACACTGCCTCCAAAAACTCGCGGTAAAAAGTATTATAACGAACAATTCAGCATACCGTTTTTTTTGTTCAAAGCAAAATAATGTCGTTAGTATTTTGTAGTGCCTTTCTTAGGGCAGCGAATCTGCTTTACTTTTGGCTAACTAATTTTTATTTAGCTCCGATTGGTATTCTTTATAAAACATTCCTATGATAAGGGACAAGTGGCAGTTTGAATAAAAAACATGAAACGTGTGGCAGCGAAGTTCGTTCCAAAATTGCTGAATTTTAATCAAAAAGACTGTTGCTTGTTCGTAATTTTTTGGCCAAAATAACACCATAATCATATTCACCAGATTTGGCAGCCTGCGACTTTTTCCTGTTCCCAAGATTGAAGAGACCCATGAAAGGACGGCGTTTTGCGACGATTGAGGAGATACAAACTGAATCACTGAAAGAGCTCAAGGGCATACCAAAATGTGCATATCAGAACTGCTTCGAGGATTGAAAAAAACGCTGGCACAAGTGTCTGAAGGGGACTACGTTGAGGGCAACAAGATAGAAATTGATGATTAAATAAATATTTTTTTGAGAAAAATGAAAATTCACCCTATTTTTTGAACAGGAAAAAAATAAATAAATAGTCGGCGTAACAGCCCATACAGGGCCAGAGCCTAGCTTCTTCACGCCTCCACTGTCCTGTGCGCGATATATTTTGACACATGTGGAGGGGACCTACTGTTTAATGCCGGTTCCGACTGGCAAACTGCGAAAGCTTTCCATGACAGAAGTACTCCAGGAGAATTGTCAGTCGTTCGCTGGAGGTGGAGCCGTGAAAAATGTTTGTAGTGTTACTTCCCCAGGTCGGATTCGAATCTAGAACAGACCTCTTATAAAAACCAAGTTAGCGTGGTCAGTTTGTTATATCAGCTTGGAAAGAGCTTGTCCTGGGCCCTCAAAGTTAGAAAACAACATCAGCTTAGACGCAGAGCCTCCAAGAGGTCTAAATTTGAGAAGTGAGTGAGCATAATTTGTCGTTCAGAGCTTGCTTCATAATTCTGCTGAAGTGGCTATGCCTAATTAATAAGCTGTTTAACTTTTAAATGATCTTGGTAGATCTAAAGTATGAATACAGCCAGACTACCACCAAGTTAGATCTTCGAAACATTTGGCAGTTCTCAAGTGTTGTCTTGGAAAATGTAACTCATTTTTAATATTCGCTAACAAATAAAAGACCGCAGCTCACACTATTTAAAATATTTTTTCAAACTTCTTATTTTGGTGTTCAATATTTTGACAGCATTTCAGACTGTCTTGGATTTTTTTTAGAAGTTTTTTACTCTCCCTAATTCCAATTTGTTTTCTATTTTTGTCTCCCTTAGTTTTTTCCGACTGCCTTTACTTTTATTAGCCACTGTTTCTTACATTTATTAAGCACATTTTGAAAATTTGGTACACTTAGACCAAAGATATACCCATTGTACTGCCAACCACCTTTTGGGCTCGCACAATAAAATGGATGTGGGCAACGAATTTGGTTGGTGGGACGTTACACCGCCGCATTTGTTTAGTATTTTCTTGACGTTTTTTCAGTCTTTCAGTCGGAACCTTTTTTTTTGCCTGCTCAGATTGATCCTGTTTTGATCTGTTTTCAGGCCTTCTTGACCCAGCTCTTGATCTCGTCTTTTTGTGTAGCTTTCAGTTTAAGAAACGGTTTCTTTTTTTCTTTGCCAGTTTCTGAGAGCAACCCGATCATTGGGTAATTTTAGTAAGTTGACTTCTTATTAGACTAAGATCACCCTCCATGCAGTGACCTTCAAATAGAATGGGGCTAAAAATAAGTTTAAGCTAAGCTTCTATGAAGGTCCTTCAAAACTTTTATTCTTCAGAGAAGTTCTTGTTCAGTTTTTCTTAGGAAAGGTTTGAAATTTGTTAATAAGGTAGACCCAACTTTAAAATACACATCATTGATTTCAATTTTATTTAATTCTTTTGCTTTAGATTCCATCTCCCTTTCTTTTTTCCATCTCCCTTTCTTTCAGGCTTTCTTAAAAGCCTTTAAATTGAGTAAGATTTGATCGCAAACACTTTTCACTAAGGCTCCTGCAGTCATTAACCACTGATGACTGCAGTTGTCTGGCTTAGTACGTAGACAGGAGAATAATAACCCGCGAATCGTGCATACTGGCAACACGGGTTGCTAGTAACTTACGAAGCTTACACATCCATTGCCGCAAACCTTAAAAAAAGATTCCAGGCTTAGGCCGAGGAGAGAGTCACAAAAAACCACTTAACAAAGCCTCAAGTTTGAAATCTTTAATCACTTTGACAACAGACCCTATTCCATCTCCTCCAAAACTTACATCTTCCTACAAATATGGCCGTGGCCACCTAAACTGCCCTCAAAACCCACTCCACTGAACCAGTCAACCATTTTTCTCTGCCTCGCGGGATGAATTAGTACTTGCGTGCTCCTCCTTCTCTTGGCCGACTCGCAGTGTATGTGCTATGCACACAGGTTTCCAATCCCAGTCATCATCGTCGTCAAAGATCAAAAAAAGCAAAAATAATAATAATAAGAAAAAAAACACTCTTTGGATCCCCTTTGTGCAACAACCATCAACCAACAACCAACAACATCAGCAGCAACATTTTTGTTTGGGGGGATCTCGCTCTCTCTCATGGATGGAGGAAAACGAGGGTGACCAAAGACCGACTGTGCCTCAAGCCGACTGTGAATGGCAAACAAAGCCGCGATATTCATTATTCAGCTGTCATCTTCGATTCCATGCTTATGAGGATTTATGAGTCAGTCGTGTCGGTTACCTGTTTTCATAATGGCGCCGTCTTTGCTGGTGTATTATTTTGTGTGGGGCTCTTTTTCGCTTTAAAGGTGGAGGATTGGATTGGAATTTCTTATGGATGGTAGATGTGATGCTGCATTGCCATTGGTTCGGGGATTATTTTGAGTGTTTTTTTTTTTTTTCTGGAATTTATTTTGTGTTGAAGGGTGGAGTGAAGACTGGGAGATGGGGGAATTGACGTTTGAATGCAAAGTACTGCTTAAGAACAATCTGTACTCGCACCTTTTGTTTTTTCATAAGACAGCTATGATATTCTTCTGTAATTTTAAATATGTCCCCGGCCCCTTGAAATATAGTCGATAAATAGAATAAATTGAATATTTTCCTTTACTGGTGAACAATTTATAATTTGAAATCCGGGTTTCGAGACTATAATTTGAAGCGGTTTTTTGCGGTGCACAGACCTATTGTTTGTTTACAAAAAGAGTAAATGCGTAAGTTTGCACTTCAAACGTTACCTACTCTCCGCATCTAGGTCTTTCGAACTAAAAAAAGTGATGATTTCTTCTCAGCTTCTAACAATATCGAAAACACTTTGGACAATGATAGACAAAAGTCGCACACCCAAAAAAAATAAATCACGAATTTTGATCAAACGCTTAGTTATTTGTTTTTTATTCTCATTTTCTCTTGGTTTTGAACTCCTGCTATTTCGAGCTCTTGATAATTTGAAATTGAATCTCTAGTCCCTTGAGATTCAACTTATCGAGAATCAAGTGTTTAACCATTATTTTTTTTTTTTGGTTTTGGTTTGGTTTTGCCATCAGCTCTAAACCATCAGTAAACTTGGTTAACTGAAAAAAAATTAACAACAAAAATTATTCATTTATACTCAAACTACTCCGCATAACTGAAATATATGAAATACATGCATGCAATTGAAAGTGACCTATTTATTTTTCCTTTGTTCCTTTTTCTTTATTTTTACATTATCGAAGTTTTGTGATGTTTCGAATTTTTTTTAAATAAATATTTATGAATTAAAAATTATGTTGTTGATTTTTTTGAGTTTTCAAGCTGGATAGGTGGAATAAATAAATGAATTTTTTTCAGTTATCCGAAGTTCGCTTATGAAAAAATGCTGCTTAAGTAACAAAAAAAAAATTGCGGCAAATTGGTGTTTCTGTACATAATTTTAGTTAGAAAATCTACAGACTTCAAATTTTTTTTTCTAAAAATAAAAAACTGAAGGTAATGATTTCAAAGATTATGGAATGTAACAATATAAGAAAATAGCTTGTGGTAAATTTTACAGATTGTAAAAGATTCTCCTTTCCTTGCAACATTTTCTTTTCTAAGACAATACGACAATACAAATGCCCAGTTAAAATTTTATGTAAACGGTCTCTCAGTCATATTCCTACAAGTCTCCTTAAAGATAAATTGTTCTTTAAAAAGCAAGTCTGTTTGGTCTTCGTAAATGTCGTAAATACTTCTTTTTAAAAGTAAAAAATTAAAAATTAGGAAACAATTAGCTTATCAAATTTTATTATTGTTTATATATTGCTGTTAAAATTGTTCGTCTTACTGTACTAATATGACTAAGACTGACTTCCGGAAAAATTTATAAAAACGTGTTAAAATGAACAGACCTGTTTTCTGCACTTGAAGAAAAAAAAAAATCGTTTGCAAGATATAAAAAAACCTTTTAGACAATCAAAAGAATATTCTGAGCTATTTCAATCAAAAAATCAAAAAAAAAACAGTTTATTTTTACGTTGCCTAAATAAATCTTCAAAATTGTCTTCTAAATTTCTTCTAAATTTTAACCTTTAACTACATGGGATAGAAAAGGAAAGGACAGATAGGCATGAAATTAAAGTGAAGGTTTACCACTGGTTTGGAACGTATACAAAATGATGTGTGGCTCACATTTAAGGATTTTTTGAGTATAGGTACTTTAAAAAAAGTCATATTGAATTCGGATTCTATCGGCCTGTTGCCGATACCTCCTCTACCTCTTTAACTAAATCTTTCTCGCCTTCTAAATCTTCTCTCTTAAAACTTTTCAATAAACATTGTTTCAAGGAATTTGTGTGATATTGTTGTTGTGTTTATTTAATTCTTGACTTTCTGACAAACGAAATGCGTCTAAATTACAATGTTAGTTAATTCTGTCTTAGAACATTAAAAATCATTTATTTATTTATAATTTAAAAATTGAGAGCTAGAAAAATGTAGCCAGAGCACCAAAGGATTTCGTCTATAAAAATCATATTTTCATAATTTCAATCCCAAGCCAGGTGAATCTCTCTTCAAATCATTGCTACGATCACTCGCAAGTATTAAACTAACTAAATCGTCCAATACAGCCAACTCCCAGCTTATGCAAATGCCCTCCTCACACAAAAGCTCAAAACTAGTTCGCTTATCGAACAGCGGCCGATCTCGCCCCAATAAAAGACACACAGCTTGCATTTCTTCGATCATTAAATAGATAACTTTATGTTAGCAGTCATCCTGTGGTGCCAGTCATTGCTAAGCCCCCCATCGATCAGACTCATTTGCGAGCGCTCTCCTTTATTTTTTCTTTTTTTATTAAAATATTTTGCTGTGCAGTAGCCAGTTCTTATCCGCACATTGCCATCAATCTAATCAGTCGTTCAGCTGCGTGGCAGCATCAAAATGCCTGACGATATGATTGAAGCCAAAACCGTGGCGTCGCGTCCCGTCTGCCATTGTGTTTGTTGCAACTTAAGCGTCCGCAATAGTTTCCTCCACTCCTCCGTCCATTAATTCAGATAAATGTACTTGATCGAGGAAATAATTTAGAAAAATCCAGTTTGCTTAAAACGAAACAATGACTGTCGTGGTGTGGGGGACTTTTCTAAAAAAGGAAAACTTTTTTTTTTTTCTTTTCCACCTCTCTCGAGCATCTCGGTTGGGGTTTCGTCGTCGTCTTCTTCCGCCTGTTTTTTTCTTTTCTTTTTGCTGCGTGCATAAATATTCACCATTTGCAAATGTATTTCAATTAATGAATATGTATCGGAATAATAGTGACATGGGTCGCCATGGTGGAGTTTTATCGAGTCAATTGTGGAACCGAGAGAAGACGACAATCGAGACGAGAGTTATTCCGTGGGAAATACGATGCAGATGAAAGGAAATGTCAAATTTTTACTTTACAATCGTAAAGTTTGTTTGCCTGGGGCAATCTACAATACGTACGATTGATAAGTTGGAGAGATGAGATTGACATCTTATCCTCGTCGGAGATGTTTATCACGCATGGGGTGGCATGAAGGTGGAGAATTGTGGGAATATATGTTGGTAATTAATTTGGAATGTGACAGGTGTTGTTTCAGTTCTGTTTGTTAACAATTTAATTAGAGCTTTTGTGGTCGATATGGCAACATCCGTCGACCCGACCGAGACACATCGAACGATCAAAAGTGTTGCAAGTTTTGAAGTCGTGAGAACTGTCAGATCGACGAGTGGAATGTACAGTGAAGCAAATGATTAGACGCACCCAAACAAGAAGTTTAATTTATTTTGAATAATAATAATAAGAGAAAAGGAAGGAATTAGAAATAATGAAAACAGAATAATATTTCCTCTGAAATCATTTGTATTGAAATGAACAGATCACGATTTCTTAATTTCGTACATAAGCATTCATATTCAATTAAGCTACAATTCAATTAGGTTCATAATTCAATTACTTTCAAAACTCAATTAAAATTTTATGAAGTATACTTGAAATCTTATAAAATTCACTCAAAAACTTGCAAACTTAATATTTTATTGAAACACAATAAATTGAAAACTAAACTGAAAACTACTTAAATTTTATGATTGTTTTAATTTTTTTGAATAATTTATTTATGTATTGAATTTAACGTCAGAATTGTTTTTAAATTATTTTGTCATTCAAAAACTATTTCAGAGACCATTTTTTGCTAATTTTGTTTCAATGCTAATGCTAATGTAGCATTGTTTAATTAAAACCTTGACTGTTTCGAAATTTACGAGGACTTTTCATAGACGGTTTACGTTTAACTATTTCGCAAACTAATAACTTAATAACTTTATAGCCTTTTAGCTATGTGAAATGAACCTTAATTTTTTCCATCAATTTTCCACCCATCACAGACAACTTTGCACTCCTCAAAGATTGGTCTCAGTCACGCCTCGTAGCTCAAAATCCTTTCCCATAGAACATCATCACTCAGATAGATTCTCGCCAACAAAAAAGAGAAAAAACAGTATCATGTTCAGGTTTTATTTATATCCATAGAACCAGAGCACTGTCCCATGCCCACAAAAGTTCTTGGCCCAAAAATGATGACAACAATTGATACCAATAATGTTGCGCGCGCAAAATTTGCGGTGGCGGCAGCGGCGGGTGCCTGTGGCGGTTGCTGACTTAGCATCCACATGGATTCCCCATTTTTGTCCGCCGCCAAGCTCTGCACTGTCTCGCCCCATGCCTACACAGCCAATATGCCAGCCTCCTCCTACAGTGTGTCTCGCGTTTCGATATCTTCATACACCATTTAGTCGCATTCATTTGTTACCATTAACTCGGCTCGGTTCCTTATCTGTTTAAAAGGATTTCACTTTGTGCTCTCTGTTCCTGTGCACTGTGGCCGCCTTGACTCCGGCGCGCAGCCTCTCCTCCCCTGTTGCCCCTTCCGCCATCACACATTGCATTGTCTTTCACGAGGCTAACAATTGAATCTTTGGCCAAAAGGAAACAGACCTCGTCGCAGAGCTCGTATGGATTGCACATATATGCGCATGGGCAAGCGCACATTATATTCACTTAAATGGAGGATGCACCGTCTCTTTGCATCTCTGTTTCTCGATTTCTCTTCCTCTCTCTCTGTTTCACTTCGTTTTACGGATCCTCGCCTTACGATAGGTTCACAGCGAGCAGGCGGTGTGGCGGTAACGTGCGCCGCTGGAATTAGACACGTTTTGTTCCACAAATGTTCCAGCGATAGGCTTCTGCTGCTGCCAACGCTGCTGAAGCTGCCTTCCGATGCTTCTATGCTTACTATGCTCGGGCCTCATGTACTTATCTATTATATGAGTATGCGCTTGGGAGCCTTTACCTTTCTTTATGGGTTATTTTAATGTCGTTAATGCTCATCGTAATTTTTAGTATGAGTCTGGCACCGGGTTTAACATTCGTTTTGATCTGCATATCTTCATTTTGGAAAAAGTCTTAAGGACCTCGGCTTGTTGGGATGGTTGGATATTTATTTTTAGAAATCCCCAGTGGAAATAATGAGCGTCTTTGGGAGTATTGCATGGTTCAGTGGTTATTGGCAACACGTTTATCAGCCGCATGCAGTTCGAGGTAATGAGAATGAGACTCATGGTAATTTGGGGAGGTTTCTCTTTTGGATTTTTTTTGTAGGAATCGAATTCGGAGGTTGTTTGAGGGAAATGAGAAAATGCTGTATGCAAAAAGCAAAAATTGATTGAAACACTTTCAACTGCAGCCGACTTAGAGGTTTCTTCGAAGCTGATTTATTCACATCTTTCCTGAGAGGCATAATCGGAGGAACAGCATCCCTGGCTAACCAAGTTCTTAGCAAATTAAATGAATTCAGTTTTTGTTCTCCTTTAAGTGGGCTAAGAGTCCCTAAATTCGAAACAACTCCCGCTCACTTTTTCTAGTTTTTACAAAAATGAAAAGCAAATTTTGGTAGTACCCTCACGAATTTCGTCGACACACAACTCTCGAGAAAAAATTAAAACTGCAGAATGTTCTCCATGTACTAAATTTTGACATAAAAAAATATTTGCAATCTCTTTGACATCTGTCAAATCTTTTAATGAATTTGGATGTCGACCGAAAATTTGAATTTTTGGTACTTTCGTGGACAAGAAAGAAATTTGGATGTCAACTGAAAATTGGAATTTTTGGTAATTTCGTGGACAAGAAAGGAATTTGGATGTCAACCGAAAATTAAAATTTTTGGTACTTTTGTAGACAAGAAATAAATTTGGATGTCGACCGAAAATTGGAATTGTTGGTAATTTCGTGGACAAGAAAGGAATTTGGATGTCAATCCAAAATTGGAATTTTTGGTACTTTCGTGGACAAGAAAGGAATTTGGATGTCAACTGAAAATTAGAATTTTTGATATTTTCCTGGACAAGAACTTGGATTTCGACCGAAAATTAGAATTTTTGGTACTTTCGTGGTCAAGAAAGGAATTTGGATGTCAACTGAAAATTAGAATTTTTGATATTTTCGTGGACAAGAACTTGGATTTCGACCGAAAATTCGAATTTTTGGTACTTTCGTCGACAAGAAAGGAATTTGGATGTCAACTGAAAATTAGAATTTTTGGTACTTTCGTGGGCAAGAACTTGGATGTGGACCAAAAATTGGAATTTTTGGTACTTTCGTGGACAAGAACTTGGATTTCGACCGAAAAGAATTTTTGATACTTTCATGGACAAGAACGACCGACGAAAAATTCCTCGTGTAGAAATTGGTGTCGGAAGTTTTGACAAATTTTAGAACCAATGAATAAGCTTAAAATATTGAGAAGAGAAGAGAACTTTCAGATGTTGTACCCTTAAACCTTTTTTCGAGTTATACTTTAAGATTTCACATTTTGTAAGTTGACAAATTTTGTTATTTATGTTGGTGCCGTTAAATAACGCCGAGCGAAATAGGGCAGAATTCCAAATTGCGGCATTATTCCACTTTATGAAAGCAAAATAACGCTGAGTTTTAAAATTCGGCCTTATTTCGCTTGGCGATATTTCACGGCTCGGTTTACGTTTCTCGTTTCGTATTTCTTTTTTTTTTCCATATACGTTTGTTTTGGTTTTAGGTAAATGGGCTTATAGAGGAATTCGCTCTCCCTTAGATCTTTGTGGACCCTTTGTGTTACCCAGATGGGGATTGTGGTGCCTTTCCACAATCCCTCGTGACCTATCCGATTGCGATATGATCCGTCCATCATTTAAGGTACTTGAAATAACTCTTCAATTTTGCTTAAATCTCCTAAAACGTTTATTCAAATAAACGAATTTTGGCTCAATAATCAAAGAAACTTAAGCGGAATGTGGCTTTGGGGGTTTATTCGACCCACTTATTGATTTCCAAAATGAAATTTGTAATTTTTTTTACAGCAAAAAGTACAAGTCATCGACTTTTACTAAGAAATTGTTTTGTTTTGTCACAGCAGTGTGCTATTCTTTTGAATAAAAATAAAATAAAAGCTACATATTCCTTCAAACCATGAAATCCATTTGACTTATCAAGAACGCATTTCGCCGACATCAAAAATCCTTTATAATCCCTCCTCGCCGTTCATGCGCTAACACCACCAATTGCCACGTAAAAAGAAAATCTCCTCTTTCCTTTTTTTAGATTTGTAGCCATATTCCGCCGCAGCATAGAGCCTGCGCTTGCCTCCCATCTCCTTGAATCTACCCTCGTCAGCCGGCACAGATACAGGCACAGGCATACAAATATGATATCCATAAATCTCGCTAATAACCAATCCCCATGTTGGAAATGCAAATTGTTCATGTCATACTGCCAGCGTGCGCAGACCTTTTTCTCTTGGTCGGCCAGACTGGGAGACGGGTGTGGAGGGGGGCTTTTAACATGGACACGCCAGGAGGCCACTCCGGCCAATGCTCACAGTCAACGTCCATAAGACGGTCGTACATTAATGCGCACAGACGAGAACGGGTCCCTCCTAGTCGAGGAGTGGTGCTGGTGGTAGTGGCATCAGGATGCGTCGCGTCACAAATGGCGTCCTATCCGCACCGATTAACTTTTATACGCTCTCATCTTTCACTATTTCCCCATCGTCCATAGGTGGCAACTTTAATTATTCAGGTGAATTGTAATTACAGCGTACACTGCGCACAGAAATTTTTAATCAACGATAAATTCACAATCACCAGTCCCCCACCATCACACGGACACTCACTAAGCTCGACTAAATTTTAAATTCAATATTATTTCATGTGCCGAGAGAGAGAGAGACCCGGGCCAGGTTAGCCTTTTGGCCCGGGTCCGATTGCACGGTTGTCCACGGTGTGTCCACCGCCATCCTGGGTAGAGCTACTGGTGAAAATTTATAAATATTAATACAAGCCGACCACATTAATTTACATAAACGCAGCAATGCTGCATTTTGGGAACCCAATTAAAATAATTATTACGTCTCTAATGATGGCCGGAAAATTTACATTTCTAATGCAAATAGCACTTTGGGTGGTCGGGCCTTTTATAATTTTTTGTTGGTCGTATTTTTGTGGTTAGGTTATTGGTATTTTATTATGGGACCAGTCTGTAAATTCGATGAATGAGATTATTTTATGGCGTTGAGTTATAAAATTCTGCATTTCCGTTTTAAATGTCACCGCTTGGGATGGGTTGAAGTCGGGTGCATGTCACTGGGGTTTATCGTACGGGATTTGACGGATATGTCAAAAGAAATTTTTGGGTTTAAAGTTTAAATTAAGTTTTTAAGAGGGGGAATGTTAATGTGCGGGAAAAACTGAGAATTTTGAGGATGGGGTTATTCTTAGGTCTCAAAAAAAAATAAAAAATAAATAAATGGTTCTCTAAAGAGGTTGTAGACTACGCATTTGTTTCTTTTTTTGTTGCGTCACAAGTTACGTTTGAAATGTCGTAGGAAGGAGGTTTTAATAAATCATAAAGACATTTGATAACAAAAGCTTAGATACCGCACTGCAGAACTAAACTTCCTGCTCTGAAAACAATATACTGACAGGAGTTAACTATCTTGGCTCAATATATTATGTATATGTATGTATTGTGTTGAATGCGATCCCGTCAGGAAGGTGACCGGTTGGACCAGGTCCAAAGAAATTCTGAAACTATCTAGGGTGAACTGTACTCTGTTGGTAGGTGTTTATACGGGTCACTGCTGACTGGGGCATAATGCCATTAAGCTTGGTCTGACCTCAACGGATACCTGCAGAAATCGCGGGGACTCGTCGGCTAGAGAAACACAGGAGCATGTACTATGGACGTATCTAGCACTAGCAAGGACCAGATATAAAATGTTGGGAAGCGATTTTATCACGTCGCTAAACGAAGCAGCAATCCTTAAATTGACTCAAATAGTAAACTTCGCTATTGCATCCAAGACTTTCTGTCTAAATCAGGGGTAACACGATGCTACAAATTCTTTAACTCTGTGGTGGTGATTACACTATGGACCAATTAGTGATCTATATGATCGGAGCTTCGCCGCCACCCCTAATACCAACTAACATTAAGTCCAAAAGCTCGCCTGGTTACGCTACCTAGGCATACCTCCTGATGAGTTAGAGTCCGCGGCGGAGGATCGAGTTGCCTGGAGATCTCTTCTGCGTGCATTGCCCCTGCGACCCAATTAGTGGAACACGTGGTTAAAAAAATGATGATGATGATGAAACTTAAAAATTTTCTAACACAAAAATTATATCCAAAAAAACATAATTCAATAAAAAAATGTTTTTTATTTAAATTTTGTTGACCGAAAAAATAAGAGCGCACCTAAAAGAAGGCGAAAAATGAAGTTTATGTGTGAAAGAGTACCTCAAATACTAATACTTTGTTGAGTAACCTTTGTTTGACCTTTTTTGTGATCCTCGGACCTATCTGCGTCAACCATTAACTGTACAGCCACATGAACCTGGTCAGAAAAGCCAAAATTCAGCGGCTTGAATGGCTGGACCGTGTAGAGCGGATGAATACCAATGCTCCGGCCCGGAGAGTCTTCGAATCTACCACCATGGAGAATCGCGGCAGATGAAGACCATACTTTTGGTGGCGTACCCAAGTGGAAAGGGACCTCAACCAACTTGGTGTGCAAAACTGGAAACAGCTGGCAAACAACCGGGCTAATTGGAGAGGCATGTTGATTGAAGCCCAGACTGTAGCGCCACCTAAGTAGGTAAGTAAGACCTTTCTTCTGAAGACCGACATCACATCGACTTAGCTGGAGGCGATTAGTTTTCTTAAAGTTTCGACGTGTTGAATACCACGGCACTGGCAATTTTGTCAACAGTACCTCCGAATTCAGTAATTCGCCGTTCGGAACCGCAAATAAACTGTAGGTCCATTTCACATGTGTCAAAATTATAACGCGCACAACACAGTGGAGGCGCGAAAAGCTAGGCTCTGGCCCTTCGTGGGCTCTTACGCCACTAATGATGACCTCGGAATTCAAAACTTTCTTGAAAAAAACCCACAAAGATTTGAAGAATCTTCCCAAACATTTTGCAATACGTTTAAAGTCCATTGATTGCAAGGGCCACGGCAAAACCGTGATATTATTTTGGTTGAGCAACCTAGTCAACACCGCGGTAGTTTGTTTAGGGTCGTTAAACTGCTGAAACGTCCAAATGGTTGGCATGTTTCCCTCGGCATAAGGGAGCTTGGGTCTAAAAAGGTCGAGGCATATTTCTTAATTTATACAGTCGACTCCCTCTAAGTCGAATTTCTCTTTAACTCGAATTTTTTCACCATATTTTAGCATTCCCCTTCCCAATTTTAAATACAAAACTCATTTTCTAAGTCTAACTCCGTCTAACTCGAACTAATTCTGATGTCCCGTGAATATTCGACTTAAAGGTATTCGACGATAATTCAATATCGTACAATGAAGATGTTATTTTATAAAAAGGCGAACAGCCGTAGCCGATAATTTCACGTTTATTTTAAAACTGCTGAAGAAGACAATTTTTGAAAAATTTGTTCTTGAGCACAATCATATTTATTGAATAGCAATTCCAAACCTCTACTAATTCCCAAGTGTTCATATCAGTCCTTAGCCCCATCGCAAACGCTCTCTATCCCAAATCTAAAATCCTCTTTTAATTACCGCCAATCTCCAAACCTCTTCACCTCTAATTGCCCCCATTAGTCCTTCCTGAAGATGATTGCTAAAACTCCACACAGAAGCTCTAATTTCCTACTTCACAAAAATCAACAAAATAGCAACCAGCAAACGTACATAAGTTCATCTCCTACCGAAATATACTATACGCCGATATCATCGGACTTGTAGCTGCAAACAGTGAATTTATTCACCGAATGCCTAAGCCTCGTAAATCTACTCGGACGCTTGCAGCAAAAGGAAAAACCCTAAAAACCAGCATCTAAGTCCGGCACACAGAACAAAATAAAATACTACACATACTCAATTCCATTGGGATAACATAAGTTACACTCCCATCAACATTAGGTGAATGCATTAGGATCAGAAAAATCCATCGGAGGTGGAGGAGGCAGGACTCTCCGGGACACTAGAACAATAACACGGCGAGGGCACACTCACACACGAAGCAAACGAAGAAGAATAAGCAAACAGAACAAAAAAAAAAGCCAAATGCGCGCTACTGGTCAGCTATGTCCCTTTTTGGAGGCCGCCACCGCCGCGACCAGTAGATATGCTCCAGCCTTGTTTATGCATAGATATTCCTGTAATATCTAAGTGTCCTCCTTGCAGCAGTGGTAGCAGCTCCATACCAGCAGCACCGGACACACACGGACACAAAAAGCGCGTGTACCATTTCGCAATGTTTATTGCGGCGGTTGTGAAAATTAAGAGGCCATGTCATCTCTGCCGCTGGGAAGAGGAGCGGATCTGAGAGGCCCCAATCCAACATTTGCCAGCGCCAATGCACATACACGCACTGTTTGGCAATTGTACACGTAGATGACGCCCAACCCACTCCCACTGCCAGCCGGCGCGCTGTTTTTATTGTGAACAAGAAGCTACAGTTAAATTTCGTCCTAATCGACGGACATTCGGGGAGGCTCATGGAGAATGGTTTTTGCAAATCCCTCTTTGATCTGCTGGCTAGAAAGTACACGTGTGGATATCGTGACATTCTCTATCTCCCTCGAGGGGGGGCAGGTCGAACACAATAGGGCACGATGTTGCGCCGAAATTGTGGCATACAACAGAACACACACGCACAATGTCTTCTCTGCGAACCGAACACAAGTCCCTCCAGTGTGGTGCTGGTGTGCTTCTAAATTGTAATCGAGGCAAATTTATTTCACACGCCACCAAATCATACAACGGGGATGAATGTGACCGCAGGCTTTTTAAAGAAAGTTGGGGTTTAAAAAAAAAATTGAGTACCTCGAACTGTGGAGGGTTAGAGTGGGGTTTAATTTTTGGATCTGGGGGTTTTAGACTACGGGGCTGGCCAACAAATGCACGATGCGGTGAGTGTTCATCATGAAACTGTCAGAGCAATTTGATTCATGTTGCGACGGCTGTTTAAGAATCGATGTGGGAGGGCACTTAGTCGCAAAAAAGACGGACCCAGTCCATTGGGCTCACTTCTAGTAAGGCTTATGATCAGCTACAAGTTTTTCATAAGTGGCGCGAGTTCTTTCACATCTTCAAATTTTATAAATAAGATTGTTCTAAGTCGTTTAATAGTTTACAACTTTTTTAAAGGCAGATATCACATGAATTTTATTTGGAAAATAATTTGGGAGCTTTTTCACAGCTCCCAAATTATGTATTTTTCTGTATTTTGTTATGTGAAATACCTAAAAGGCTTCATAATATCATTATCAAAATGCAAATTTCCTCTTCTATTTCCGAAATGCGTTGTAAGCGAATCATCTGATCTGTTTTACCATCAAAATGAGATTTCTTAACTCATGGTCGTTTTTTTTCTTGTTCCAATTTATGACTGCGCAGTGTAGCAGATCTGATACAACTCAATTCTTAATGCTTTCATAAACTATGGACCAAAATTTTACTCTGTCAAGCTTTATAGATGATTTGCTTTATTTATTTTGAAGGGAATAATCATGCCAATTTACGTAGACTAATTTTTTTTTTTTAATATTATTCAGGTATTTGCAGCCTTAAATTATACAAAAAAATTATTTTTTAGGTAAAAAAATGTCGCGCAGTGTAGGATTAACACCTTAAATTTATTTTCATTATTTCCAAGCGGTAATAACAAAAAGAAAACGGATAGAATCGTCTCACTCTTATTATCTTGACCACCACTATACCTTATGATCAAAAAAGAACCGAAATTTTCATTTTAAAATTCCCGCGCTTGTCCAATCGGTAAAATTTTATTCTCTCAACGTTCGCAACACTTTTATACATATTCTGTCAAATTTTGACGGATATCGTATGATTAGTTTTTGTTTGACGTCTATACAAATAAGTTGAAAAATTTTCGTGTGGCGATTTTTATAATGGATTAAAATTTAGAACAACGTGCGTGCATCAAATTTTGTGTTGCAAATGGATTTAAGTGTTCCGAAACGTTGAAAATGTTAGAAAAGGCCTTTGGTGAATCGTGTCTAGGAAAAACACAGGCATATGAGTGGTATAAACGGTTCAAAGGTGGTCGTACAAGCTTGGATCATGATGAGATCCCTGGCCGCCCAACAACATCTGTTACTGAAGAAAACATTGAATCGGCGAAGCAAATCGTGTTGCAAAATCGTTCTGCACCGATAAGAGAGATTGCTGTGTTGTTGGGCATCTCTTATGGATCAACCGAACACATTTTAACTGATGTTTTGGGTTTAAAACGCGTCGCTGCTCGGCTGGTGCCAAAAAACCTGAATTTCATTCAAAAACAGCGTCGTTGTGTCTCAGTTTTTGGCCAAAAACTCAACCAATATCATCAACCAAGCACCGTACTCTCCAGATATGGCCCCGTATGACTTTTTCCTCTTCCCCAGACTCAAATTGCCATTGCGGGGAACGCGTTTTCAGACCATAGAGGCCATAAAAGAGAATTCGCTGCGTGAACTAAAGGCCATACCTTCGGCGGCCTATAAAACTTGTATGGAAAATTGGATCAAGCGTTGGCATGCATGTATTGCCGCAGGAGGAGAATACTTTGAAGGTGATAATAAAGAAAATTATTAAAAATTGAAATTTTGCGTTTTTTAATAAAATTCCGGTTCTTTTTTGATCATAAGGTATATCCTTAAAGTAATAAACCTAAACCTTTTGCTTTCTCCTGCATGAAGAAATAGAGGACAATGAAATACACGAGTCATACATCTCTTCCCTAAATCTCAAAAAATAAACTGAAACACAGAAAAATAGATGTTTTGCCAACCAAAACTTAGACGCCGTGAAAATTTAGGCAGCAGGCGTAAAATTTAAGGAGAGTTAAAAATTTTAAAAAGGAAAGAAATCCGAGAACTTCAAAAGTGAGACTTTTTCCGCTTCTCGTCGCAACTTTGGGATATATAACTTTTTCTACAACCAGACAAATTCTAAACTTTTCCAATGATCTAAAAGTTAAAACTTATTTTTCACAAGTTTTTGCGTGAATATTTTGAACGTAAGACTTAACGCGACCCCATTAGTGGAACACGCGATCCAAAAACTCAAGATCCACTCGTCAAGTTAAGCATCTCAAGTTTATACAGCAACCACCAATCGAAGCCTTGTCTGCTCTCGTTTCTTCTGAAGCCTCAGACTCAGTCAAACCAAAACTCATCAATCCTGCCATTCATCAAATTAAAATACTAAAATTGATTGAAAAACGAAAAAAACATTTATCTAGTTAGAAGTAAAATTTATTTTCCAATTAAAATGAGCTTCGAAAGAACGCACTGACTAAATTTGATTACCATATATTGCAAATTGAAACTTAATTAGATACAACTGGCAGAACTCGTTGAGGAAAAATTCACCAGACACCTTGTAATAAACATTTAATTACTACAAACCAAAGTCTTTAAAATACCCCACACGACCACGCCGCCAATCATCTTCAATTAAAGACAGTGCGCCTCCAAATTCATCTGAATAAATCTCCAGCCAGTCAAGCCGGCATGGTCAAGTACCAAATTCTAAGCATCCACAAATTGCATTGCATTAGGATTCCAAAAAGACAACTCCAACGACCTTATACAACTGCGTGCGAGCAGCTGCCGGTATCTGCCATCTTCAATATGTAGCCACCACCTTAGACCAGAGGCCAATGCCAAAAAAAGTATACATCGCAATGGTCGACTGGAGCGGAGGTACTTTGGCTTTTCGGTGTGCCACAGATTGACCGCAAATGAAAAGCCGAACGGAAACCCAAAGTGGGAGCAGCAGCAACGCTCGACGAGCACCGGAGCCACTGTGTAAGGCCAAAGCTTCCTTTATGAATTAAGACATGGGAAAAATTTGTAAGACGCTATCGGCTACCATAATAAACAGTATTCAGCCTCTGCAAATTGACTATAGCTCCCACAGATCGCGAGCTTCTCTTATCCGATGTGTGTGCCCTTGTCCATTGCCAACGGCAGCAGCAGCATGGTCTAGGCACGGCAGCATGCCAACGACGACGTCGCGTCGGCATCCGAAGCCGAAGCCGAGCAGCGTTCAAGTGCGCACACAAACGTGGAATGAAAAATACCAAGTCCACGGGACTCGGCTCTGCTGTATCAGTGTGTATCTATGTAAGTGGAGTGCGCTAGGGATCTATGAAAATGCAAAACGCAGGTGGGTCGCGCCAGCAAGGTCGGGTTCGATTTACATTCACACACAGAGAGAGGGAGAAAACGATGCCGCATGTTTCGACTTGGCTGCCACAGCCGCTGCCAAAGACTTACCAGTCCGCCATGGCCGACGGGCCAGAGGCCTAGCCACCACCACCACCCTAAGGCCACGACGACGATACACAGAGATGAACTTGCCGACAAGACGACAAGAGCGAGGCAGCACACCACCAGAAGAGGCCACTCGATCTTCAAACTCGATTTTTTTAATAGAAGCAAATAGCTCGATAAAACAATTAGCGCAGGAGTCGATGGATGAATCAATAGGAGGAACTTTGCTGTGTCCTGACTTTTTTGATATTCGGCTGGTGGGTGGCATGTGTGTGCCCTCAAAATTCCTGGAACGCTTTTCAATTACCGCGAGTCTAATCGTGTGCGTCACAGGCCACTTAACGCCTTCGTGCAATTACACAAAAGTGTCATAAATCCACGCATGCGGTTCGTTAGATTCGGAAAGAATTAGTTCACAAACTTAGAGGTGCTGGCTTGAAGTGCACGGCCTCGAAAAACGAGAGATATCTGAAGGGTGCCCTTTTTATTTGGCCGTGGTGAAGCGAAACAAATGTGTTATGAGGAGGTAATGACTTGTGGTGTGTCGTGGAAGAGGGTCTGTGGTGGCACATTTCAGAAGGAGAGTGGTGAAGTCAAGTGACGGAGTTGACTACTTCACATTTTGACTAAGATGTGGCTGCCTAACGTATATTTTTTGCACTCTTAGTGACTTGTTCTTGTATGCTGTAAATCTATCGCAGAGCAAAGAGATTCTAACTTATTATGGTAGCATATTTTCAAATAAATAAATAACAAAAATTAATCAATCAACTACACGACAATGTAGCCTCACAGTGGTAGAAAAAGAAAGTCATACATTGAACGCAAGTGAAAAACGATGTTCTAAAGGGTGATTTTTTAGCTATTATCTTTTTGGCAACACTGGTTTAAACAGCTGATGCACGTTTCGTGTTTTGTTTCACTGTCAAACATCTTCAGTTTGGTCTACAATTTAACCATGAATCGTCTTAAAAACGAACAACGCTTGCAAATTATTGAATTTTATTATCAAAATGCGTGCTCTGTTAAGAAAGTTCAGAAAGTTAAGAAAGTGTTCAGCGACGAAGCTCATTTTTGGCTCAATGGGTACGTAAATAAGCAGAACTGTCGATTTTGGAGTGAATATCAGGCAGAAGCATTGCAAGAGCTACCAATGCATCCAGAAAAAGTCACAGTTTGGTGCGGTTCATGGGCTGGTGGCATCATTGGACCGTACTTCTTCAAAGATGATGCGAATCGTAACGTAACTGTGAATGGTGAGCGCTACCGTGAGACGATATCCAATTTTTTTTTTACCCAAATTGCAAGAGCTTGACTTGCATGACATGTGGTTTCAACAAGACGGTGCCACATGCCACATGCCACATGCCACACAGCACGCGCAACAATGGAGTTATTGAAATGCGAGTTCGGTGAACATTTTATTTCACGTTCGGGACCGGTCAATTGGCCGCTTAGATAGTGCGACTTAACGCCTTTAGACTATTTTTTGTGGGGCTATGTTAAAGCTCATGTCTATACAGACAAGCCCGCTTCAATTGACGCATTGGAAGACAACATTGAAGCATTTATTCGTGAGATACCGGCCGAAATGTTGGAAAGAGTATGCCAAAATTGGACTAAGCGGAGGGACCATTTGAGGCGCAGTCAAGGTCAACATTTGCATGAAATAATCTTCAAACATTAAATTATATGTACCGTACTATCGATTCAAATAAAGATTTCATGCATTTTTCTGAATTTTATGTGTTTTTTTTTGAAAAACTTTCCTATAGCTTTTAAAAAATTAACCTTTATTATGCATTACGCGTTATGTCTTCTATTTTACGAGATAAGTTTAGTTTTGAATCCTAACTAAAACACATCAAGTTCTCAAAACAAGTGAACAATGGAAGACTGGTGCAAATCATATTGCTGCTCCAAAAAAGTTAAGCATTATAAAAATTTTCTGATGTCTCAATCAGACAGTTGTAAATATACTTGGGAAAAAAATAAATAAAAGCTGTTAGCTGAAAGCTGTCAAAATAAGTCGAATCAAATAGATCGTACATGTCCTACAATAAGTTTAGGTATTTGCAAACATAACTCCCAACTTTTTGCAAGCAAGCTATGCTCTGGCCCTGTCTGTATAGGCTGCTATGCAGATTATTTATTTACTTATTTGTAAGCATAACGCCATCGAAATATTATATTAGTCGATTTGTGTCTGCATCACAAAGTTATTCTCTATTAAATGTGTCGGCTTACGAGCCAAATTCTCGTCATTTGCAGGAGGTTTTCATTTTCTGCTTTAAAATGAAGAAATTTGCGGCTGAGGCTTATCGAATGCTCTCAACTACCTATGGTAAGGTCGTTATTAGTGAAAGAAATTGCCGAGAGTGGTTCCAACGCTTCAAGAAGGGTGATTTTGACGTTAAAGACCGGCGTGCCGGTGGAAGAGAGAAGGTTTTCGAAGATGTAGAATTGGAGGCATTACTTGATCAACGTGTCAAATACAATGTAATCAAACACAATGGAATCAAACGCAAAACGAATCATAAATGCGTAACCAGTTTATTAGAATAAAGCCTCGAATTCTGCAAAAAAAAAAAAAACTAAAGAAAAGTTGTCCGCCGAATAGATTTTGTCAAAATGAAAACTGTCAATGGAAAGATGTCAAAATGAGTGCAGTCAAATTGAATGCAATCAAGATGATTGCGGTAACTATAAAACTATCAAAATAAAAGCTAATAGAATGAAAGTTGTCAAAATATCAAACTCAATTCGTCCAAAGAAAAGTGTCAAAATGAATGCAGTCAATAAATGCGATCAAAATGAAATTTTACAAAATTAAAGCTTACAAAATTAATCCGTTCATATGCCGTCAGAATGTCCAATTTAATAAGGTCAAGTTGTAGTAATGAAAGCTGGTAAAATTAAAATCTGTCAAAATGAATTCGAACAAATGAGCTGAAAGAGTCATCAGCTGATATCCTACTTACAACGTGATTGTTTTGACTAAAAAAATAAAAATGTGCTACAATGTCTTCCCAAATCGCAGCACCCAACTTCAGCACCAGCAAGTCCCCATTTTGATGAGTTATGAGAAATATTAATGTACCTCGCCGTAATCAAAGGGAACGTGCTCCCTCTTCCGCCTGCTCCACGTCTAACAAAAGTTCTGTCACTCCTTCAGACGACCACGACAACGAAGAGGACGACGTCAACGAAGACGACAACAACGACGGCACAAATTGGCACACTGTCTGAGGAAAATCCACTCCACAGCCATATGACACTTTATGAAAATTATTTATCGTCCAAGTCAAAGCGGTTCCCCGTCAGTCGCGAGCCACAGACCTGCCGCCTCTTAAGGGCTTAGCCAAATTGCATTTCTTGGGAAAATTGCACTCTGTGGAAAATGAGAAAGTGCCATGCCGGGTGATCCTCGTCTGGCTGGGGGTGCGAGACACAAAGATTTTTCCTGATTTTAATTTTAATTCAGCCAGACAAAGATGTCTCGGTCTAGAAATAATAATTTCTTTGGATATGATTTTTTTTTTTCGTTTCTTTCTGCGTTTCGCCTTCTCTTACCCAAGTAGACTGCATCTGTTCGAATTGTTAGCGACAAACAGAGCAGGAGTCGAAGGGAGCTCGAGGCACACACGACAACGATGTGCGGCATTTGGGTGGCACAGATATTTTGTGACAAATTTGTTGAATGCTACGCGATGGTTATGGCGGCTTCATAAATATTTCAAAAAGAATTTATGTTTTGATTTAGAGATTCTGTTAACCACAGCAAGTTTTCCTTTTCAGATCAATTAACAATCACCCAACAGACAGATGTGCGAGCGCCTCTCGAATCGCATTTCAAAAGCACTCTCACGACCCTCGTTTGACGTCTAACATGACAACCCCACTCCGACCACTTTACGATCATGTGTCATCTGGAGAACGAGAAATTTGCGATTTGTTAAAAACGTTCTTGTTTTCTCACTTTTTCGAGTAATTTTCCTCGCACGCTCCGCGAGGTGTGCACGATGATTAGCCCAAGCGAACGAAGTCAGCGACACCAAGACGAGACAACGAACGAACGAACGAACGAACGCCGACATCGGCAATCACGTCGTCGCCGTCGTCCTTTTACCAGGAGGCACAGCCTCATCTATCCCCCGGAAAAGCGTTGCACTTGTGTCACGACATTTTTATACTCCAACAGCCCCAATCTTCCAGCGCTGATCATCATCGTCATCAGCCGGCATCTAGAAGTTAACGTTGCCGTCGACCACGTTGCGCTGCACAGAGACCGCATCCCTCTGCCGTGTGAAGTCGACCGCCGCTCGTGATCCCAAATCACTGATATCCGCGTGTATTTGTGGCCCGAATTGGCAGACCAAGAGATCTAACTAACAATCCCAACTCCGTGCCGCTCGAGCTAGGTGAGCAAAATATTGTTGACTCTTTGTCCATCCCGAGTGTCAAGTCGCCACAACCTTGGTGGTACGCCAAATTGACACTTTGAAGGTTGCTCCTCAGGCCGATGCCGAACCTGGGCGGAGTACCGGCGGTGGTGTGAATGTGAATCGTATTCCCGGCCACTTGGATGTTGTCCAATGAAATAATAAAATAAAATAGCGTTCCGCTCAACTTTTTGCATCTGCATCATCTTTCCTATAAGTTAATTGTCGTCGTCAGGGAGTGACGCGCCCATATTTTATTCCCCAGTACTTGGGGACGACTTTCAATTGCGAACGCGACCGACTGAACGACCGACCGACCGACGTATCGGCCCGGTACGAAATAAATTAAATTCGGGACTTTTATTTATGTGACATGCAGATGACATGTGAAAGTGCTCTTAATGATCAAATTAATACATCGCTTGGACATTCTAAAGAGGCTCATTAATTATTTTGCGAAATAAAATAAAAATCTTTTTTTTATTTTTATTCCTGACAGAATTTTGATTAAGCGACTGTTATTAGACCGGGAATGTGGTGCACTTGTGGTGGCGGAAGTTTTCGTTCTTCTTGCTGGTGTCTGGTGACGGAAAGAGTGCAGTTGACGTATTAATAAATCAAAAAGTGAGCTTTCTTTTGCGTTAATGAACAGAAAAGTCACTGCTTTTGCCAGAAGTGTTGGAATGATAAATAAATGAACTGCATACCGGGGATGCAGATGTATCCGCGCTGCAGTTTCAAGTGAAGCCATGCTTTTAAATTAATTCTATTTTTGAATTTAACTCAATAGTCAAGAGATCGAAATCTACAAAATTTTTGTAATATAGTCTTTTAGAATAGTCTACTTTTATATTTTGTAAAAAGAAGAATACTGCAAACTTCCTTGAAACATTTGAAAAATTAGACGTGGTCCATCTAGTGGTTTCTTTTTAAATCATAGATTATTTTGAGTCTTCGAGTCCAACCCTGATGGACAACGCGGTAGAAGAAGACCTCGTCTCCGGTGGCGTGACCAGTTAGACAAGGACCTAAATCTGCTGGGCGTACGAAACTGGAGGCGACTAGCCCAAGATCGCGCTAGATGGCGAGGCATGTTGGCTGAGGCCCAGGTCCACCTGGGATTGTAGCGCCTGTAAAAGAAGAAAACACTTTGACACTGACAACTGTTTTCCGCTCGAGATCTTGACAGAAAATCAGTATAATACCACCGCAGAACGAAATGCATCGTCTTGCGCTTAATCAACGTTGGGAAATATTGAAAACTTATTTCCAAAGTGAGTTTTTGAAAATAAATTTTGTTATCAGCCGTCTTTGTGATGTCAATCGGAGCTGCGGAGCTTTTGGCTTTTTTTTTGTCGGAAACCGTAAGAGGCAGCCAACACTCCGGAAACCGTATTTAAAAAAAAATAAGTACAAACAACAACAAAACATTCATAATACTTGAATAACAAACATAATCGTCCAATATTAGGTTGTCAAATATCTCCCTTCCGCCTTTTTGTCTTTTGAATTTTCCGACTATGTACAAAGCGCTACAGAGCTCGTATCTGGCAATACATCATTTGAAAGGTCTTGACATAACCTACAAAACGACGCTATGCATGATTAGTTTGGATACGAGCTCTGTAGCGCTTTGTACATAGTCGGAAAATTCAAAAGACAAAAAGGCGGAAGGGAGATATTTGGCAACCAAATATGATAATTTTGAAGTACTTTTAACAGTGGGTGAAAAATATCCTGACAAAAAGAGAAATTACTTTTTAAAAAATTTTTCTCCACGATTTTTTTTCTTAGACAAAATGTTCTCTTTTTTGGTCAGCTCATTTCAATTGTATTTTTAACCCTCTAGTCTTCTCCAAACATACGAGGTCTGTTCAAAAAATAAGATGAATTTTCAAATTTCGCGGGCTACGTACATTCGATTATCGATTCTTTTTCATTTTGTTATGTTGGTACACTTGTCTCGAGTTTCAGCTATATAGCATATATATTTTGTTTGTCAGAGGCATAAAAGTTAGACGTGTTTTGCGTGTTCGGCGATTTCCTGATGTCGAAAAAAATGAATCAAAGAATTTGCATTCAATTTTGTGTGAAAAATGGAATTTAGTGTTCAAAAACACTTGAAACGTTGACAGTCGCATACTCTGAGTGTACTCTGAGTCAAAAAAATGTTTACAAGTGGTACAAGCTTTTCAAGGATGTGAATGACGACGCTCACCCTTGAAGCCCCAGCACTACAACAACCGATGAAAATGTTGAGAAAGTGAACAAAATTGTTATTGAGAATCGTCGAATCACTGTTAGAGAAGTTTTCGAAGATGTCGGCATATCGGTTAGCTCATGCCACGCAATTTTTTCGGAAATTTGGAGCATGAAGCATGTGGCAGCGAAGTTCGTTCTAAAATCGCTGAATTTTTACCAAAAAAACTATTGCTTGATTGTAATTTTTTGGCCAAAAAGAACACCGTAATCATGCCTCAGCCACCGTATTCACCAGATTTGACCCCCTGCGACTTTTTCCTGTTCCCAAGATTGAAGAGACCCATGAAAGGACGACGTTTTGCGACGATTGAGGAGATACAAACCGAATCGCTGAGAGAGCTCAAGGGCATACCAAAAAGTGCATAACAGAACTGCTTCGAGAATTGAAAAAAACGCTGGCACAAGTGTACAGTGGCGTGTAAAAATGGATACATACTCGACGGTTGTATGGTTTTTTTGTAAATGAAAAACTTCCCATTTGACCGATTTGAATGATTTTTGTGTTAGTTGTTTCCTTACTTCTGACTTACTTAGTAGGCATTCAACCCTTGGAAGGTCTGTGCCTGAGCCAAAGCCGCCTTCCAACGTTGACAGTCCCGCGCATGCTGCATACAGTCCGGAAGACCAAGCTGTCTTGCATCCGCGATCACTTGATCTCTGTACCGGAGGTTCGGTTTCTCTTCTCCTCGAACCAGGAGGCTCGGATACGAAGACCCTTTTAGCTGGAGCGTTTGCGGTCGATGTGGCCGAGCCACTGTGGTCGACGGATTTTTGCCTTCCGGACTATATCCACATCTTTGTACAGCTCATAAAGTTCGTGGTCATGTCTTCCTCGCAGATTAAATCGGATCCTTACTTCATCACCAAAAAAAACGAAGTTCAAACGATTTTGATCGCGTCTATAAAACTTTAAAAATGCACAAAAGTTCATCTTGACCCAAATGTATCCATTTTTGCACGTTTAGAAAAATATCTATTTTGATGGCGCCAAAAATTTATAATGGTTTTTCATAGAGCCTCCAAAAACGAGTAATTTTTGCTGTGGACGGGGGGTCTATTTCACCTCGTTTAGGAGGTAAGGGCAATTTAAAATCAAATCAAACAACATGGAAAATAAAATTCATTAAAAATCAATGGCAACACCTACAATAAAGAACTATACCAACTTAGAAAGGCGGAAACTTGTTCTTTAATTATATATTAAAGCTAGATTGTCCATGCCCATAGTTTGTAAAAAATTCGCATACAAACTCAAAATTTCAATAAGCAATAATAGGAAAATGTGTAGATAATTTTTTTTTTTTCAAAACTATAAGTCGGAGGCTAAATTAGGATTTTGCCGTTAATGCTCACGTTCATTCTGAGTCGAACACAAAAAACAGAATGCTCCTATGTCTTCTAGTTCAAAAGAAAAATAGGATGGACCAACAACTTTTTAAATGAGACAGTCACACCCTTATGCACAAAGGTACTTGCTTGCAGTAATAGGAACTTAAATTTTCTTTAAAAAAGTGGTTGGAAAATAAAAATGAAAATTCATCTTATTTTTTGAACAGTCCTCATATCCTAAATAATATTTTAAAATTTATAAACGAACACAAAAATTATGTTATTTTCCCTGCAGTCACTTTTTCTTCGCTGCTGAATCAACCCAATAACTTTCTATGTTTATGAACAAGTCATAGTGTTCGGTCTTGCTTTAGTTCAGTTTGATTTATGTTTTTTGTTAGGCCCTGTGTTTGTCCAACTTTATTTTCACCTTACACAGATCTTATTCTGATGCCTATCAGCACAGTGCCGTCTCTTCAAAGACACTTTACTGGTTTTCAGATGAGTCAAAAATTGTATAACTTTTGTTGCAGCTTACCATAAATAAAAGTCCACTGAAACAAAAAAATCTCCAACTTCGTTTCTTCAAATTCAAACTCAATGAAATTATGTTTATTACTTATTTATTTTATTTCTAACCTTTTATAGTAGAACCTAGATTACATATACAATACAATTAGCATAAATACCGCTACAAACTAATCTGTGATTTATTTTCTGTTTTTCATTTTATTCTTTACAAAAACTTAATGCAATTCAATTTGTTCACTTCCATTAAATGCCAAATGCGTATTGCTAAGACATCCTTCGATATCTGCAGAAAGGATATGTGTTGTGTCATTGTTCGGGGGAGAAAGAAGTACCCGCTGTTCATCCCTTAACGAACTCATCGTGATGAAAGTCCTTTTTCACCGAAATCTGCGGTTGATGGTTGGTTGGACTATCGCGTGGACTTTGTGGGTACTTCTCATTCGGAGGCGATTTATTCAACTGCTGATCCAAGTTTGCTAGTGGTGGGAAGTTGTAGGGGGGTCCTAGGAATGGTGCAAAGCCCATGATGTCGGAGTACTTGTGGGTACTGCCATTTGGGAATGGAGGCGGCGGGAGGCCCGGGAATGATCCTGATGGGAGGTCAACAGGCTGAAAAGAGGAGAAGATTAGCAAAAGACTGTGGGTCCCCGAAAACCTTGGTACCTTTGGTTGAAGACCATTGAAGAACGGCGGTAAGTAGGGGAAGAATATCTCTGGCCGTCGAGCTAAGAGGTCAGGTTCCTGGTGACTGCCCAACGGTGGCATGTTGGGCCTGTGAATGGGGAGTTCTAGCGACATGCGACGACCGCGCCTCGAAGCTGGATTCGTCCACATGTGGGTGCCCATATGAACCTGAAATGATGATGGCGATGAGGCTGTGTTCGGTGTCCAGCCGCTGCAACATACCTTCAGGTTTCCCTTCGTCGTGAAGGCCTTCTGACAGACGTTGCACTGAAACGGCTTGTCCCCGGTATGCGTTCGCATGTGGATCTGCAGCGCAGAGCTCGAGCTGAAGTTCCTCCGACAAACCGTACAGAAGTGCTTGTTGTTCGCAGGCTGTTCTTGGGAGTTCTGCTGGAGTTCCTGCTGCTTCAGCAGGGAATTCGGAGTGAATCGTGTCGTGTCTGAGGACTGCATGTGGGTTTCATTGGGTAGAGAAGAGACTGAGGAGAGAAAATGGGGAGTTCAGAATTTCAGACGTGCCAACGATCGATTAAGTGCCCTTACGAAGTTGCATCTTCATCAGGGAATGTTCAGCATCGCCCCCAATGTTGTTCTCGGAAATCACTGTTGACGATGACTCCCCGGCCCCGGTGGGGGATAAGGGCTTTTGATTATCGCTTGTGTTTAAGTCAGGCTTAAAGATTCTTTGACTCGGCTCTAATTGGGTCTCGTCACTGGAGAAGTTATACGAATTTTGATTGTTACTGGAATCCTCAGAATCTCGACAAAATCTGTGAGCCAGAATGTGATGATGGAATTCCTCCTTAAAAAAGAAAACATGCATGAGATAACCGACAAAACACGCCATAAAATTTCCGAAAAATCAAAATCTTTCAAAAATGTGAATTTTTCAAAAATCCCATCAAATCGCACACC
Organism: Syritta pipiens; assembly: GCA_905187475.1. Classification (NCBI taxonomy): domain Eukaryota; kingdom Metazoa; phylum Arthropoda; class Insecta; order Diptera; family Syrphidae; genus Syritta; species Syritta pipiens. The sequence continues at coordinate 100,051,714 of LR994571.1, read as the reverse complement.
ATCACACTGTCTACACGCGCTGCGGTTTTTGTAATTATTTAAAATTTTCGATTCATTAAAAATTTCTATCGAATATGTCGAGGGGGGAGACTCGACACCCGACTAAAGAGCCAAAATGCCATTATGACAATAGACCGCTCTCCTCTGCGTCTGTTCAGTGGTCTGTTGCCAAAGCAGCGTTGTTCCAACAAGTGCGTACTGTGCGCCGTGCGCCTGCCGGTCCGGCTGGGTGGTGAATTTCACTGCGAGGACATTTAGGCTTAAACAATGCGATACAGATGCACTCTGGCAGTGCATCCCTCCCCTATTTGCTCACCGTACTCCGCGTCGACGGCAGCAGCATGTGTCGTCGGAATGAATTGTGTCTGCAAAAAGGAATTTGGACGATCTCCAAAGAATATACTTTTCGTTGGTTTGAAAATAATGAACATTGTCATTAGTCATAGATACCAGAGATGATGGGATATTTCATATTGTAGACGGCATAAACGATATATCAAAATATTGTGGGGTGCCAAGTGTGGATGTGGATGCCGAGAGACGAGTGGCGCGTCGTTGTTGTTTGGTGGTGCGCTCCCGCAGCCGGCGGCTGTCGGCAGTGAGTGGTGGTATGTGCATCTTGCAGATGAAAAACTTTTATTGTTGTGCGTAAATTATTTTTATGTTACAGATGCAGACAAAGACTGTGCAATGTGGTGGATCTTAATCGAGTTTTAAATGGACAACAATATTGTGGAATTTATTTAATGCGTTTCCTCAGCGTTGACTCTGAAGAATTACGATTTCATAATTGCTCTCTATAGTCTGTTGTTTATTTGTTTCGTAAATATAGAAATAAGAATTTGGTAAACTTTGCCAGGGGAAGTCAAAAACAGGTCATAAGATGTGACGAAAATTTTGGTTGTGCACGGAATTGGACAGATTGTAAAGGGTGATTTTGTACCTATTATATAATTTAACCATGAATCGTCTTACAAACGAACAACGCTTGCAAATTATTGAATTTTATTATTAAAGTGCGTGCTCTATTAAGAAAGTTCAGAAAGTTAAGAAAGTGTTCAGCGACGAAGCTCATTTTTGGCTCAAAGGGTACGTAAATAAGCAGAATTGTCGATTTTGGAGCGAATATCAGCCAGAAGCATAGCAAGAGCTACCAATGCATCCAGAAAAAGTCACAGTTTGGTGCGGTTTATGGGCTGGTGGCATCATTGGACCGTACTTCTTGAAAGATGATGCGAATCGTAACGTAACTGTGAATGGTGAGCGCTACCGTGAGATGATATCCAACTTTTTTTTTGCCCAAAATGCAAGAGCTTGACTTGTATGACATGCGGTTTCAACAAGACGGTGCCACATGCCACATGCCACACAGCAAGCGCAACAATGGACTTATTGAGAGGCGAATTCGGTGAACATTTTATTTCACGTTCGGGACCGGTCAATTGGCGGCCTAGATCGTGCGATTTAACGCCTTTAGACTATTTTTTGTGGGGCTATGTTAAAGCTCATGTCTATACATACAAACCCGCTTCAATTGACGCATTGGAAGACAACATTGAAGCATTCATTCGTGAGATACCGGCCGAAATGTTGGAAAGAGTATGCCAAAATTGGACTAAGCGGATGGACCATTTGAGGCGCAGTCAAGGTCAACATTTGCATGAAATAATCTTCAAACATTACATTATATGGACCGTACTATCGATTCAAATAAAGATTTCATGCATTTTTCTGAATTTTATGTGTTTTTTTTTTTGAAAAACTTTCCTATAGCTTTTAAAAAATCACCCTTTAAAAGTCGATTAGCGCTACTACGAGCATAATCTCTTACAAAGCTGAGCTGTCTGAGCAATATCACACCACCAAACTGTCTGCTTTCTTCACCCAAATAAAGCAATTATGACTTCACAAATCAATCTTCAAAACTTCACCCCAAACAAAGCAACATATTCGCCACTTCCACGCATCTGCACCCAACCGCAGAACAATCTTTACTATGCACATCACCACTCACCATGCGCACAAGACATACCAACGCGAGATTCCTAGACTCCAGTGCCCCCGTGGAATACATTTTTAATTAACGGCCTTACTAATCACGTCCATCAAGGCATACAAGTTACTCAATCAGTGGGGAATTCACAATAATTATTGTTACAATTCCGATAAAGTGGTTGGTTATGATGGCATTACCAGCCACCAAATGGATCCTCTGGCCTCGCATCTCGCACCCAAACAAAGCAAAACATACATCGCCCTCATCCCCCAAATAGGCGCATTGTGTAACCAATTCCAATCCTGTCACATACGCCGTCATGTGATATATTCGAGTTTGTTTTTTTCGTCCGTCCTCCGGCTGCGGCTGTTTTGAGCAGATTCAACTCGACGCATAAAAATAGCGCACTGGAACGCAACTTTAAGTTGTTGCAGTATTGTTGTTGACTCTCGCCTCCCTCCCGGCCAGACTGGAGCAACAACATGAACCGGCTCCTTGTCGGATGTCACTTTCGTCAGAATAATTCTCCGTATGCACCCCAACCGCAGCAAAGACGACCGGCTCTAGGATGTTGTGGTTATTACTCTATCGCGTCAAACGGGGAAGGTACGAGTACTTTGTTTTGTCTCGACCAGTTGGAGTAATTAATAATCTGCTCATAATTTGTTGTACATGGTGCAAAATGGTTCCCTTTATGGCTTGATTGAGACCAGCCGACATTTTTAATTAATACAATAGATACGAATGGATTCTCTTTCAAATAATAAGTCACGAAGGATGGTTGGAAAATTCCGCTGCAGGATTAATTAGACATCTCTAGGGCATTTTCCTGGGACAATTGATTGACATCCTACAAGCGTTTGCTGTCAGATATGTTGTCGGGATTTTTCCAAGGAAATATGAAAAACAAATAAAAAAAAAATAATACTCACTTTTGTGGCACAGCCTTTATCACAGATGGAGCACTTGAAGTTATCCTCTTTGGTATGAGTACGAATGTGAAGATCCAGTTCAGATGGATTAGAAAAGATACGAAAGCATATGTTGCAGATATTTGCTGCACCACGAAGACCAGCTGAAAATAAAAGTTAGACTCGTTAATTTATTGTTTATAGTTGTAGTAGAAACCCTGCCCTTAAATACATAAAAGAGGCTTGAAGTTCGAGTAGAGACGCGTGCTATAGATTACCATCAAGTGGAGCATCACTGAAATTCCACTAGTCTCCGGTTTAATAATTTTGAAGTTGTCAGTTTTTTGTTTTTAGTTTTTTAAACGCAAATAAATTGCATTTTTAAATACTGTTGTCAATAACGATATCGAATACTTTTTAAAAAACAAATAGCATGGAATTTTTTGAAAGAATAAGCTACTGGAAAACTATGCGACATAAGCAGGCTTAAATAAACAGTCTCACAATCTTTACAAGACATTTTAATTTAGTGCCAGTTGTGCCATTTAGTAACGCAATTAAAACAAAAAGAAGTTTGACACCCGACAGACCGGGGTTGATGAAAAGGCGATAAAAAAATTTGGACAAAAAACTGCGTATTTGCAAACCGTAGCCGTAGAAGTCATTAGTCTGTTTTAATAAAAAAACAAATTAAAAATAAAACTACTTTTTCTATTTAATTAAAATGTTCCATAAGTTCTGAGGCGCTGCTCTGACGAAGACTATTTGGGCAGCTATATAGTTCGACGAAAACCGACCATAAAACATGTGTTTTTAGGCATCTAAAGTGCTCTAACCGTGGTCGTCAAAAAAAGTTCTCCACTCTACCATCTGGAAACAACCCTAGCCAAAGTTAACCCATTTATGCCCTTCTTCGTTAAAACTCACGCTTCACAGCTTTATCCACTAAAATGTGTCACAGTTTGGAATTTCCTGTCCAACAATTGAAACGATAAATAATCATCAAAAAAACAAAAACGAAAAAATAATCACGATCCAACAAGAGCCGATTAAAAACAAAAAGAAAAAAAAAACTCATCCCATCCAAAAATACCCAATTTGAACTCGCTAAAAGTTTATATCGCAACGACACATATCACATTCACTTAGATGACATCTGTCAAACCCAACCATCCTGTAATAGATTCCGTCCTCCGACAACGACAACGACAGCAACGCCTTACCATTTCTCCATGAACGAGCACGCTCTTAATGCCGCCGAAGACTTTAAAATTAATGACGAACTCCTTTTGTCTGTCACCTTTGACCCAGAGAGCGTAAAGATTCAAAATTAGCACCAAGCGTATTGCCTCTACAGTCACGCAGATACCATAATTCAATTGGACCACGAACAAAGACCGACAGTACTCTTGGATTCCGATTTCCCAAATTAAATCAAAATCAAGTGTTGGTGCTTCTGTCACGCCGAGTGCGTACGAGGAGTTTTTAATTTCACTTGAATGGAAGGAAATTTATGGCCTACTCTTGTCTATGGGGAAATGTTAAAAAGAAGACGCGTCTTTGGTGGGGAGCCGGATTGGAGACGTAGTGGCGCAGAGGCACTTGGGCAGTCTAGAATTCTTGCAAATATAGATTTATGGAGCTTTGTGGAGTTCTGCATCGTGTTGAAGTGATTGAATTAGCGATAGAATTGAATTGAATTAATCAATGGGTGTTTGGGTTTTTTTTTTAGAAAGTAGTAGAAGATCTTGAACGGGTGAGCGATTTAATAAAACTTGTAGTCAAACACAGCTACAGACACCGCGGAGACCTAGTGGTCTGCTTATTGGTTAACCACAGGTGTGTGAATCGAACTAATCCCGTTTTGAAAACCACCGAAAGCCCCAGCGACAAGGCCTGCTATCGATTGAATCTAATTTTCCTCTCATTTACGTGGCTTTCTACATCCGAAATGTGGACCAAATTTGACAAACTAAAAGTTGCAAGGGCAACAAAAGTCTACGTCGAATGGCGTCATATTAACGATTTTCCAATAAGGACTTGACAACTTTGTTCTTAAATAAAACGCAAACCATTTGAAATATTTCAAAAACGTTACTATCGGCTTAAAGTAGAATCAATATATCTGTAATTGGAACTCGACTTCATTCATATGGCCACCGCGGGCACATCTGCAGCGATCGATTCATTGCATCCGATTTTTGATGACTCGGCCACACATTTCAGCCGAAGCGGTCACTATTTCACGTTCAATGTTAGCTCTGAGCTTTTCTATTGTCGTCTGCTTGTTGGCAAAAACCAATGACTTAACGTAGCCCCCAAAAAAATAGTCTAGAGGCGTTAAATCGCATGAACGAGGCGGCCAATCAACTGGCCCCTTGAGATAACTCGCTCATCAAACTTACTCTCCAATAAATCAATTGTATCGTATGATGTGTAGCTTGTGGCACCATCCTGTTGAAACCACACGTCGTCCAAGTCGATATCTTCCGATTCAGAGCAAAAGTAATCGGTAAACATGGCGCGATAACGCTGGCTATTCACGGTAACCTGACGATCGTTTCCGTCGACGAAAAAATATGGCCCAATAACGCCGCCGGCATGCAAACCGAACCACACAGTTATTTTCTGTGAATGATTTAGTGATTCATGAAGCACATGTGGATTTTCATCCGACCAAAAGCTCATATTTTGCGTATTGACTAATCCATTGAGACAAAAATGAGCTTTGTCACTAAAGATGATTTTGTGATGAAATTCGTCATCTTGGCACATCTTCTACAGAGCCCAATCGGAGAACGTACGTCGCTTCAAATGCTCCATCGGCTTCAATTCATGAGTCAGCTTGATCTTGTTTGGGTGTAAACCAAGATTCTTACACAAAATGTGATTTGAGCGATCTCCAATTCTTGAAAACTCCGTGGAATTGACTGATTTGGATCGTTTGCTACGGACGCCTAAACGGCAACGATATTTTCGACATTTCGACCAACCCGTAGTCTCAGTGACACGGCAACATCACACAACGAATATCTAGACTCAAATTTTTGTACTAAACTTGTTATTGCCTGTCCACTTGGGCGAGAACCGAATGACGACCGAAAATTGGAGTTAACGCTCTTAACTCCGAATTTCGGTAGAAAATTTTTATAATTTGCAGATTCGTTGCTCGTTCGTCTACTCTACGACCATGGAAATGTTTAGTTGGCTGAATAAATGTACAATGGTAAGTTCGATGATTAGTGAAAGGGTGAGTTCACAAATTAAATTCAAAGTTGTCAAGTCCCTATTGGAAAACCCCTTACGAAGGATTTGTGTTCTTAAAAAAATGTTTGTGGTTGAAAGGAACGTTAATTACACTGAAAAATTGAATCTAAAAGGAATTTTTACTTGATCGTCGATTCAACATTCAATACATCAGAAGTGCAGCTTAGTTTTTTTGAGAAAAAATAGTCGGCGTGACAGCCCATACAGGGCCAGAGCATAGCTTCTTCGCACCTTAACTGTGTTGTGCGCGATATACTTTGACACTTGTGGAGGGGACGTGTGTTTAATGCCGATTCCGAACGGCGAATTGCGAAAGCTTTCCATGACAGAAGTACTCCAGAAGGATTGTCAGTCGTTCACTGGAGGAGGGGCCGTGAAAAATATTTGTGGTGTTATTACCCCGAGCCGGATTCGAACCCAGGTACTCTCGCTTAACAGTCCAACGCATTAACGATTAAGCCACGGCGTCCACTCGATCTCGATTTTTCAGCGACTCATTTTTTTACAGGAGAAGTTGTTGCGTGAGCCTTAAGTCTGCCCTTTTTCTTCTTCTTTTTTATCCGGCGCTACAGTTCAGGGTGGACCTAAGCAGTTCTACCCAAGATTGTACGAAAAAGAAACTTAAACCGAAACCTTTATTGTTTGTGCCAAAAAATGTTAGCTCATCAATTTTAATTCTAAGGTAACGAGTTATAATAATAATATTAATAAGAAGAAGAGCCATTTTTTGACAAGAAAAACGTCACCTTTATTTCGAATCTTAGTTCAACGCGCCATTCGGGCTGTAGCGCTCTTTGAAAAATATTTTTAATCAATAATTTGCCTTAAAGAATTGTTAAAAAAAACACAATTGAAAGTGCTGAGTACATTCTTCTGCTTATTTTCCCAATTCAATAAAAAGTTCAAAATTTAAATCTTGCAAAAATATGTTGCAAAATATGTTGGGCAAAAAACTATGAACAAAATTTTAGTAAAAAAAGCAGGAGGTTTGTAACAAGTTTTGCTTAGATCGCATAATTTTACCTAATACTACTCCTAAGGCTAACGGTTTTCGGAAAGCACAGTACTTCATTCCATGTATTCGAGTGAAACACAAAGCCCCTAATTAATTATTTTCGAAAACACAATCTACTGCACATAATTTCGTTTGAAATGCAGAACATCTAATTCCACTTTCGGTGGTTGATTTAAAAACTAAAAGCGGAATGCAGAACATTCAGTTCAGACAATGCAGGTTCTCTCGAAATAATCAAACAAAATTCATAAAATAAGGTTTCCATCTTGGAAAAACTGCATCAAATGGTCACTAGTCCAATCAAAGAAGGAAAACACAACCGCTCTTGTACGTAAGTTTTGGAAAGAGTCAAACAAAACTCCTCTTGAAGTTGCAAAGAGGTTCTCCAAATAAACGTTTCAATGTTTGAGGTATTTTTCGCCTTCATTACTCATGCTTTTTAGCTTAAAGGGCCTAGTACGTAAGTCATGCTGATCTACGTTCAAATGAAACTTACCAATAATTCCTAGCGGTCCGAACGGCAGCAGCGGGAACTTGGGTGAGCTGCGATTGTCTCGAGCCATGAGTAGGAAGTTCGGAACCAAACTGACGCCGGCGTTCTCAGGCGCCCTCTCTCCATCCACACCCTTTGCAGACAGATCCATGGCGCCGTTCTCATCCGAGTTGCTGCCCGCCTCGGACTCCTCTATTCGCTCCTTCTCCTCGCGTCGCTCCTCGCAGTGGTTCGTCTCATTCGGAGACTCCTCCTCACTCGCCATGGTGAAGTCATCAAAGTCGCCCTGTGACGACTCCGACCTCTGCCCGGAGTACTCGGACTGGGAAAAGTCCATGTTGTCCGAGGTGCTTATCGACCTGGTCGAGCTCTGGTCCTCGGTGTTGATCATCTCGTTGGTCTTCGACCGGTCGCCCTCGCCGTCGTCCAGCGTGTGTATCCTGATGTGCTGCTGCAGGATGATGCCGTTCGAGAACTTCTGGTGGCACACGGGGCACTTGAATTGACTGCGCATGGGCGGCTTGATCTTGTGGATGCTCATGTGGGCCTTGAGGTTGCCCTTGGTGGCGAATGCTCGGCCGCAGATGCGGCACCGAAACGGCCGCTCGCCGGTGTGGGTGCGGATGTGCATCTGCAGGGAGCTGCGGCAGGACATCACCTTCTGGCAGAAGATGCACTGGTTCGGGTCTGTGAGCTTGTTCTCGATGTTGTCCACCAGCTGCTGCAGCTTCGACGTCTCCGACGTCTTGTCGATCTCGATGAGGTCCTCCCAGGACTTGTCGATCAGCCGCTCCATCTGCGCGAGCGAGTACTCGGAGGGGACTTGCTCGAGGCTGGTAGCCGAGCCGCGGCTCAGGGACGACCGCCGCGACGTCTTAGACAGGTTCTCCGGGGTGGCGTCGTCCGGCAGCTTCACTGGCGGAGGGTGTGACTCCCGGGGGCTCGCGGCCCGCTTCCGCCGACTGCTGCTGGGCGGAGGGATGGGCGTTTCCTGCAACTTCACCGGCTCCTTCTTTGGTTTCTCTTCCACGGCACGCACACGACTCTCGTCCTCCCCGGCTGCGGGTTTCCTAAGGTCTTGGGCCTCCGTCTGCGGCTGGGGCTGCGCCTTCTTCTCCATCACAGGCGGCGGCTCCTTCTCCCGCGTCGGGGAGGAGCCCATGCGGAACTGAGGCATCTGAACGAACGGCGGAAATGGCAGACGCAGCGGAGGCGGAGGATTTGCGGGCGAGGAGACCGGCGGCACCATGGCGGCGTGGTACGGAGGATACTGCTCCGCGCTCGTTGACGGCGGCATCAGCATGGGCGGGAAGATCTGAGTGTGCCGCTGGTAGTGCACCTTGAGGTTCCCCTTGGTGGTGAACTTGCTGCCGCAGACGTTGCACTGGAAGGGCCTCTCGCCGGTGTGCGAGCGCAGGTGGATCTGCAGGGCCGAGTAGGAGCCGAAGATTTTCCCACAGTACTTGCAGCGGTGCTTGAAGATCTCGCCCCGGCCCTGGCCGTCCTTCTTCGAGTACTCGTACTCGTCGTTCAAGTTGTTCGCATGCACGCTCTGCGAGGCCGAGTCCAGCACCTCCTCGGTTCTCCGCTGCAGCATCTCCAGGCAGTTGGGCTCGTTGGGCGGCGGAGGAGGGTCGTGATTGGTGATAATGCTCGAGGCAAATGATGAACTGATGTCACACAGGTGCGGTTGGAATGCCTTCGTGCACTCCTGCTCCTGCTCCGGCTCGGGCTCCTGCTCCCCGCTCGGCTTCTCTTCCTCTTTGATTTCAGTCTTTTCTTTCTCTGGGATTTGATCAATGCTCTGGCGAGGTATGTTCCCGTCCCCGCCCCCGTCCCCATCTCCATCGTCCCGCTCCTCCTCATCATCATAATCCTCGTCCGTGCGGTGCTTGAGCTGCGACTGCAGGTGCTGTATCAGCTGCATCTGCATAAGCTGCTGGCGCTGCACGTTGAATATCGTCGACTGCACCACCGCCAGATCGCTCACCGCCTCGTCATAGTTCTGCGAGTTGGCTATGGCGGTGGCGGCAAATTGCGCGACAGCCACCTTTGTGTGCTGCAGCGCCTCAAGGGCAACGTGTCCGGTGGCCGGCAGACGTGACATCACCGATAGGTCCAACGCCTCCTCCACGCTGTCCTCCTCGTCATCCTCCTCGTCGCTCTGGCGGGGATCTGGCCCGTCGCCTCCGCTGTTGTTATTCCGATCTGGGTCATCCTTGATGGACGATGGCTCATTGGCGGCCGTGGGGGTGGGGGTGCCTCCACCGCCAGCGCCATTCCCACTCCTAGGACCTCGGTAATTAATTCGGTTGTGAAAAATTGAGCACATCTTGCTGCTGGCTGCACCGGGAGTCTGCAATTGGAAGAGAGAAAAGGGAAATCGGTTATCTTTGGATGCATTTATTCGCGGAATCGGATTAAGTCGCCTTGCCTGCCGAGCCCGCCAAGACCGGAGGCACTGTTATAACTTAAAATACTTTTTGAATATATGAATAGGACATGAATAAATGATCGGTGTTGCATATGATTAGGTTACTAATTTTATTATTTCTCCTCCAGTCCAAAGACTCAAAATCCGCCCCCGCGTTTCATCATCGACCACTTCTGGTTCTGGCCGGACGACGGCCTGGTTACAACAGGGTCGCTGGATTTTCTTCATAACACAACAACAAAAAGGGCTTTGCGTCAACCTGGAGGGGGACTTGTAATTTATTTGTTTGATACCGGCGCGGCAGGATAATTTTATTTTGCAGATAAATAATAGATAGATGATGGATTGAGGCGAGAATAATGAATAAATGTTTTGGATTGAATGCGCAATTATTCAGATATGAGTGGGTGTTTTATGTAGCTAGACGAATGTGATACAATTTTCCTGCTCGATGAAGGGATTGACGACTGACATCTAGTCCAATGGTTGTATAATGCTTTCAGTTAATACAAATCGGAGGAAATTTCGCAATCAAATTGGGATCAGTTCAAAAGGACACAAAAGTTCATATCGAATGGAATTCAACAAATTGGAAGTGGATTGAAAAATGATTTGGTTATGAAGTGGAAGGCAATTTTTATGGTTGTTAACTAAACTCATGGAATGAAGCCATCTGTTCTGCAAAAGAATGAATGCCTCTTGAAACGAATATATATATGCCTCTTCTTTAACGAATTTGTACGACTGGAGAAGATGTGCCAAGATGATGAATTTAATTGCAAAATTCCATCAGTGGTCCATCATCTTCAGTGATGATGGACCACTTCATCCACAAAAAATAACTGTTTGGTGCAGTTTGCTTGCCGGCGGCGTTATTGGGCCATATTTTTTCAACGACGATAACGATCGTTACGTATCTGTGAATGACCAGCGCTATCGCGCCATGATTACCAATTATTTTTGGTCCGAATTAAAAGATATTGACTTGGAGGACACGTGGTTTCAACAGGATGGTGCCACAAGCCACACAGCACACGTTACAATCGATTTATTGAAGAGTTAGTTTGATGAGTCTGTTGTCTCAAGAAATGGGCCAGTCGATTGGCCGCCTCGTTCCTGAGATTTAACACCTCTAGATTATTTTCTTTGGAGCCACGTTAAGTTATTGGTTTATGCCAACAAGACGACGAGGTTAGAGGGGCACCGAGCCAACATTGAACGCGAACACAAGTTTTTAGGGCTAAAAGTCGAATACAATTTGTAGGTGTAGAATTGAGTACATGTGGATTGTTTTTTGTTTTACTCGATTTTCCTTAAATTTCTTAGGTTTTCCGGGTTGTAGCATATCGTTTTTTTCGTCTTTAAACGTAGTTACATACATTGGGTAGCGTAACAGCCCGGTGAGAGCCAGAGCTAGCTTTTTCACGCTTTAAATGTAGTTAAACACAATGGGCCAACAAATGGCCTACGTGAGCCTGTGTTATAGCGCAGGCAGTCACAAATACCTAAAACGTAGTTATAAAGCTCGAAAAAAAATCCGCTTTTTTCTTTGTAGTGTTCATTACACTTAGAAAAACCATGTGCTCATTTTTGCACCTCACAATATGAAATTCCTATTTCGATAATAAATAAAATTGCTATCCAAGACCACTAACCACAAAATTGATACCAAACCACCGTGTAGCGTGCAGGCATCAGCACGAAAGCAATTTTTTTTTTTTCAAAATGGGGTCAAGATGCTTCTGGCAATGCTGACTTTGGCCTACAATTCAGATAGTAATTACATGTTTTTTATTTCTTTTATTTCATTTACTTATATTTATAACCAATCATCATCATTTGTGGCGTAACAACCCGCGGAAAGCCAAAGCCAAAGCCTATCTTTACGCGCCTCCACTGTATTGTGCGAGTTATATTTTCGACACATGTGGAGGGAATATTTTTGTTTTCGCATTATATTTTTGATACATGTGAAGGGGACCTACAGTTTATTGCCGATTCAGAATGACAAATCGCGAAAGAATTGACAGAAGTACTCCAGTAGGATTGTCAGTCGTTTGCTGGAGGTGCGGCCGTGAAAATTGTTTTGTGGTGTCATTTCCGCTGGCTGGATTCGAGCCAGGGTAGTTTCGGTTAATAGTCCGCTTAACAGATTAAGCCACGGCGCCCCACATTTATTACCAGTATCTAACCAAAAAAAAATTACCCTAGTCATATCTTCGAATAAGCATGATACACTCGTTTCATAACTCTAACCCCGGCGAAAAGCGATGGATGAGTGTATCAAAAACTTTGATCATAGGAAATGCATCGATGTGACATCTGCTATGCCACTATAATAGGATTGTGGCTCCTCCATCAAACCAAAAGCATAAGCAAAAAACTCCATTCCAAAATCCACCCTACAAAATTTCGCGTTCCTCAATCAGTGGTCTGCATATAATTACAAACTCACCACCACCCCCACGAAAAACTAACAACCTCATAAACTCATGTTCTTTACAAAAGGGTCTGAGATCATAAATCACCGATCACATCCGATCTACGCGTATCCAACACTCACTCATTAGAAGTGTACCAATAATTTAATATCCACAAATTTCTCTAATCTCTTCCTTCGACGACGAATGAGCTATCAATTCACCCACCCTCCACCCTCCCAAGTGGACCAATGAATTATACATTGTTAATCAATTGATGAAAAATCAAAGCCAACAACCAACAACAACACACGCCCAACAACTTTGAAAATTTATTTATTTACACAAATAAACTACTAACACCGCAATCCAATTGAAATTCAACAGCGCACGGGTCGAAAATTGATCACTCCCCGAAAAAAATATTGAAAAAAACAAAAATAAATAAATTTTTCTTTTTCCTTTCCCCAAACTTCTGCTCATAAACTTACTTTGGTGGTGGTAACAAAGTTACTTAAAAAAAAAAAAAAAAATTACCCCGCGTACGAAAGGATTGCTTTATGAGTATTTTCCCGCCAATTATCTGAATTTATGCATGTAGACGTAGTACGTAGGTACACGTACTCACGTGATGTAGAAGGAAGACTAATTAGCTGCCTTTGAAAATCGACACACGGCAAGTGTGTGCTAAGAAATCGCCGTCACCGCCACCGCCCACCTCCACCGTGCGGAAGGACGGACCATTATCAAAAAGACTCTACTTCTGAAGTACACCCCTGCTGTGTAAGATATTTTTCTTTTCCAATTCGGAATATGGAAAATTGAATTGAGGAGGTGAGTTGGTAGCTTTTGAGAAAGGCCGCTTTTATTTACACACTCACGCGTAAGTTATGGATTTTCGATCTCGGCCGAGTGGATTGAATTCAATTTGATTTGAGATTCTGAATTTGATGGATCAAAAGCCATTTGAATGGCGATGGATGTGGATGGGCGGAGATTTTTTTCCATCAATCAAGAGTGAATCGAGTTTCGATGAAGACCAGATAAAAACCAAAAGCCGGAAGTGTTTGTCGAGCAACTAAACAAATAAATTTCTAGATTTGCTATCAAAAGTGGGTTGTGAGTTTCGTCCTCGTTGTGGTCTTTTTTTCACGAGCAAGAAGATAATAACTTGTCCACTGGGTTGTGGCTTACATTTTTCCACATCGATGCACATTTTTCTTTTTTTTCTCATTTTTGCATTCAGAAACAGAAACAGGAACATTGTGCCGAGCTGCCACTACATTAATGGATCGTGCTGCAACTTATCTTGGCCGCACAACATTAATTAATATGAACATTTTCGGGTCGTTTCGTTATCATACCGATTTGCGTCGCCGTCGTATTTGCGTGCATTATTTTTAGCATTAATTATCCGACAAAAGAAGGTTGCCTTGGAAGGAAGCAGCGAAGATTTGTGTGCTTGTGTATGGGGATGTGGAAGAAAAGGAGACAAGACTGGATAATGTCAAGGATTTATTGCCAAGCGAATGCTTAGCTGCTGTGAGCATAATTTTATTCGAATTTTAAAGAAATATTATGAGGAATCATTGGGTCAGGCTTAAGAGACGATATAAAAAGTGATTAAATAAAATTTAGGCTACAAGACACTTTTTGTGTCGAAAATAGATGTTGGAAAATAAATTTTAAAAAGAATAAAGAATTTGAATGATGGTGTTTGATAAGTGAACGTTTCTCGTCATTAGCTGAAACAATTTTAGACGTAAAATGAGGAAAAAAAGAAAATGTAACGACTAAACAGTTATTTCAACGAAGTAAGAGAGTTTGAAATAAATCAAGTGAACATTAAAATTGTAAATTTACTTCGACGTTTACTACGACGATTGGATATTTCGTTCAACAGTTATAGACGTGTAAACATGGAGTTCACTAACGCGGGAATTCGCGCTATTTTAAAGATTTCCTTCGTCAACTTCAAATCCGCTAGAGAAACGTTCCGTGAGATTAATGGTGTTTTGGGGGATGGTACTCTATCACTTCGAGCCGCGGAGGAATGGATTCGACGATTAAGAGCCGGTGAAAACGACACCATGGATAAGCCAGCCGGCGGAAGACCTGTGACGACGAATACCGATCGAGTTAGACCGGCATGTGGCATCTCGTGACATCGCCCAGGAGATGGGAGTTAGCCACCAAACCATTTTAAACCATCTGCAGAAGGCTGGATACAAAAAAGTGCTTGATATTTTGGGTGCCGCATGATTTGACGCAAAAAAAACCTTCTGGACCGAATCAACGCCTGCGATATGCTGCTGAAACGGAACGAACTCGACCCATTTTTGAAGCGGATGGTGACTAGCGACGAAAAATGGATCACATACGACAACGTCAAGCGAAGACGGTCGTGGTCGAAGGCCGGTGAATCGTCCTAAACAGTGGCGAAGCCGGGATTAACGGCCAGGAAGGTTTTGCTGTGTGTTTGGTGGGATTGGAAGGGAAACATCTACTATGAGCTGCTGCCATATGGCCAGACGCTTAATTCTACCATCTACTGCGAACAACTGGACCGCTTGAAGCAGGCGATCGACCAGAAGCGTCCAGAATTGACCAACAGGAAGGGTGTAGGACAACGCCAGACAACACACTTCGTTCATGACTCGTCAGAAGCTACGGCAGCTCGGATGGGAGGTTTTATCGCATCCACCATATAGCCCGGACATAGCGCCAAGTGATTACCATCTGTTCCTGTCCATGGCGAACGCCCTTGGTGGTGTGAAGTTGAACTCAAAAGAGGCTTGTGAAAAGTCGCTATCCGAGTTCTTCGCAAATAAGGAGTGGGGCTTCTACGAGGGGGGTATTATGAAGTTGCCGTCTAGATGGAAAAAAATTATCAAACAAAACGGCGCATATTTGAACTAAATCCGATCACTGTAACACTTTTTATGAAGCATTGAATGAAGAGCAAAAAGCGGAAGCGAGATATATATATGTAGTTTTTAATATTTTAATTTCGAAATGACAAAAATAGAAATGGCGCAAATCGAATTAAAGGTTCCCCCATACAAACAGAGTCTAAGGAAAATGCACAAGCCTCATAAAGTAGGTTCTGCTGCTCCAATTTTGGACCTTTTTTAAGTTTTGAAAAGGTTTCTTTATTCTCTTAAAGTAGTAAAAAACAAAAGATAATTTTTAACAATAGATCCGAAAGCAAACGTTTGACAGCAAGATAACCAAAATTACTTAATTTTTTTAGCCGAAGGCCTTTGTTGCTCTGGCTATATTTTTCTAGCTGTTAATTTTTTTATTTCTAACTAGCTTTAAAAACAAAACAAAAATTCGTCATTTCTTAGAGTCAAAAGAAATATACTTTCATTAATAACAGACCAAAAATTCGAAACTAGCACTAAGCCTGTTGTCTTTTTTATGTCTAAAAAAACGTTTAAATATCTTAGGGTTGATTCTACTTAATTTTTAGCCAATCCGACAAGAATTTTATGTCATGTATGCACTAAAGGCAAGGTTTATGACATTTTTCTTGTAATCTACTGTTTACCGATCTGCACTTCAAAACATTCGCACGAATTACCAATCAGATTAAAGCCTGGTAACAGTAGAGCATCACTCGTCTGCCTAGATGGCCAAAAAAGCAACAATTCCCCGATTTTTTCTACTATATTCTTCAGATCATCGTCCTACTAGAAGACCCATGCCAGATCTAGTCTCCACTTTGAAAGTTTGATGATGAGCGATGAAAACTGAAATTAACTTGAAGATGCTTCGAAATTACGATAATTTTTAAATGACACAACTTTATACACAACAATAAGAACAACGCAAGTGGTTTGGTATAATCAGCTGTGACTGTATTTGAAACCATTCGTCTCTTCTACAAAAATCGACCTCTTGTGTCAATACTTCATCCTAAAAGCAGAGCAAATTTAAAAAGACCGAATCTTTTATGTAGATTTCCACTTGGCTTTCCTTAATCCATGAGCTCTTTTGTGCAACTTCACCCACACAAATCTTGGTAACTCTATCTCGTCTATTCAATAGTTGATCACCCCAGTGACTTGCCCACAACCAACCACACTAAGCCAAACTGAATCCCCAGCACTCTTTGACAACATAACAAATATCAAAATGTTCGAAAAGTGTCCAAAAACACTCGCGTCACATTAGACTCTCGATCGAGTTCATCAATCTAATTTATCTTTCCCACGCGAGCATACGACGCTTAAATTTATCACACGTCTAATAGAGTTTGTCGCCATAGGTTAACAGGCTTCCAATATACAACAAATAAATTTTCATTTTCACCCGAAAAAAATAAAAAAAAACGAAAAACGAATATCTAGAATCTTTTATTAAGATTTTTCATTAAAATACTTCTCCTAATGATAACGATCTCAGTTTGCTCGTTTAAATAAAAAGTAAAAAGCAATTATCGGCCTAACTTTTAACCTGAAACAATAAATTACCAATTAACTTGGCACTTTTCCTTGACAAAAAAAAAATACACAGATACACACCTATGCAACCCATCTCTGTTTTTTTTTTTTCGAATCTATCTCAACAGGTTTCCATCTACTTAAGTGCGCGCACGTGGGCGAATGAAATATTTAAAACAGCCTCTAAAGGAGGTTTTTCTTCTAGTAGCCTCATCACTTAATGAATCACAGTGTATCCGAATAATTGCATCTGACTCGATATACCTACATTTTAAAATATGAGCATCAACTCGCCTCAATCAGATTCAGAAATTCAAATAACCACTTAATTCGCCCGAAGCAACCTTGAGAATATTTAAACAGCCATTAATTTGTGTTATTAATAAAGACAAACAAAAATATGAAAGGACCAATAAAATATTTCAAAATTAAGACAAAAACAAATAAACGAGGCAACAAAGCGAAAGAAATCAAATAAAATTATTAATAAAAAAAAAAAACAACAAAACGGCCCGTGTGTTGGATATATTCGCCTTCGATAAATCGACTCATTCGATGATTTTTGTTTTTGAATACCATCGTCGTTCTATTGTGTGTTTGTGTCTATAAATAAAAAAAAAAATTTGGTTTCTTTGTTTTAATTTGAGATTTTATCTATGCTTTCATGCTTTCATCTTTTAATATGAATTTATGAAAAAGCAAACAAAAGATAAATAGCATAAGAGGCACACACATGGATTAGGGAATTAAACATCTTCTTTGTTCTGTGATTAAGAAAACGATCATCCAGAAGGAGAAAAAAAAAATATTTAAATATTTTGTAATTTCATAAATTTTAATTTTTATTATGCCATCGAAGAGCCTAAGGAATTTGTTGTTTTTTTTCTTTTTTGCTTCATTGTTTTATAACCTGCGTGTAGAAAGTTTGTTAAGATTTTAATAGGCTGACACGCGGGATATTTTTTATTCAATTTTTGATGGAAAACGTGCGAAAGACTATTCGATCCAAAAGTATAACTTGCATAATAAAAACTGTACAAGCTTAGTTGAAGTGAATTGATAAGTCCATAGAAGGAAGGTGTCCTGAAATTTTAACTCATTGAGAATATTTCACCTAACCTTCAATTGTTTCTCGACTTCAGCGACTGTACTTTGATTTCTACAATTTGCAATTTTATTATTAATCCAGTAGCGTTCCTACTACGTACATGTAGTAGGAAACCTAGCCTAGAGATTCAGGACACTTTGATTTCTTTTATTGCAACGAACCTAGTGATCGATTCAAACATTTTTTTTTACCTGAACTGCTAATTACATACAAAAGCTAGTCCCTTAATAGCAAATCTGTAAGTCTCATATTTTAGAAGATATTTGAGAAAAAAGACTGCTTTTGATTCAAAAAATTAGGTCCGAGGGACGAGTGAAGGTTAAGGGCGACCGACGATCTGTTCCAGTCATCTCAAAAATGGAAGATTTCATTGTAAACTTCGAGTAATACTGAAAGAATAACAACTGGTTACTTCCCAATAGGAGTATTAAGTTGATTAGTTTTGGGTGTTATTTTTGCTGTCCAAATGTTTCACGATTAAAATACAAGTCAATTACTTCAATTTGAAAGAAAAATCCTCAGAAAAGGAAACCAAATCCAATTGTTCGCATGGAAAACCACATTAATTAATAGTAAATCCGATCAAAGACATTTTAAAATTCCATTCATTGTCCTCCACACGCCATCGCAAATTCTTTTAGTGTGTCTTTTAAATTTTTATAGCATTTCGAATTTTGAAAAAAAATATTTTATTACCACTTATCAACATTCCCCAGCGATGACATCGCATTTTATACTTTCAAACACGAATATTACCCGAAACGGGACATTCTCTAAATTTCTAACTGTCTTTCGAACAACTTCGATCTACATTCTTACCCCTAATGTCCGGAAGTAGGTGTGTAAATGGGTTTTTCATTTTGTTTTTTATGACCCGTTCATGGTATTTGCTTTGTCACATTGTGGACTAATATTGGATTCATAAATTTGTTTTATTTTTTTTTTTGTCCAAAATTTACGAATTCAAACTGCGACCGTTTTTTTGATAACAATCAATTGAAATTTTTCGTGATACACCTTTTGCGGCTTCCTTCAAGATATTTGTGTGTGAGGTCACGGAATGGAAAAGAAGACAAATGGCGTAATTCAGGTGCACATGTAGGAGAGGACTTTGCCTTCCTTCTTTTTTTTTTGTTTCGGTTGTCTTTTATATTTTTTGTTGGAGTTCTGATCTGAATTTTGCGTTGAATTTGTGAATTGGCCTCTTTGATGTGGTGACTGTGGCTACTGTTCCGGCGCAATCGCTTGACCTGGTATTAGGTTGTGTATTGATTTTTTTTCCCAATGTGGTTTCAACGATTTTGTGGTTTTATTTATGGTCTACCAGTGAAAGTTGAATTTTGTATATTTGTTACAGACACTGTAGGCAAAAACTGAAATTTTGTATTTTTTTTGAATACTTTTCTTATCGTTTTATGTGATCGAAGGAAAAGTGAAGTCGGGTTGTTCATTAAAGCGTAACTTCCTGTTGGTAATTATTGTTAGTTTAAGTTGTTAAAAGAGTAGGGAAAATTTGAAAATCTGCCAAAATTGGAACGTGTAAATGTCGCTTTTGACAGTTAGGGTGCAATTTAATTTTGTACAGATTTTTTAAGGAACTCATACACCAAATTGTACGAAAAAAGCTGAAACTATTTTTGGAGCAAAGCGATGAATTTAAATGAGATTAGACTTTTCTTTAAATTACAGTCGAATTCCTTTAAGTCGAATTTTCACGGAACATCAATATTAGTTCGAGTTGGACGGAGTTCGACTTAGAGGAAGTCGACCGTATTTTGTTTTTTGCACAAATAATAAATTAGAACTTTAAGGTAGGAATATACGCAGATTGAAAAAAGTTTCTTGCAGTACCTCAACAAATAATGAAACAAATGAAAATCCAAAGCATAAACCTTTGGAGAGTTTTGAATTATTTTTCTGGTTTTTATTAGGTTGTCAAATATCTCCCTTCCGCCTTTTTGTCTTTTGAATTTTCCGGCTATGTACAAAGCGTTACAGAGCTCGTATCTGGCAATACATCATTTGAAAGGTCTTGACATAACTTACAAAACGACGGCTATGCATGATTAGTTTGGATATTGCGTTCAACAGTTATAGACGTGTAAACATGGAGTTCACTAACGCCGAAATTCGCGTTATTTTAAAGTTTTCCTTCGTTAAAGGCAAATCCGCTAGAGAAACGTTCCGTGAGATTGATGGTGTTTTGGGGGATGGTACTCTATCACTTCGAACCGCGGAGGAATGGTTTCGACGATTCAGAGCCGGTGAAAACGACACCATGGATAAGCCAGCCGGCGGAAGACCTGTGACGACGAATACCGATCGAGTTAGACCGGCATGTGGCATCTCGTGACATCGCCCAGGAGATGGGAGTTAGCCACCAAACCATTCTAAGCCATCTGCAGAAGGCTGGATACAAAAAAAAGCTTGTTGTTTGGGTGCCACATGATTTGACGCAAAAAAACCTTCTGGACCGAATCAACGCCTGCGATATGCTGCTGAAACGGAACGAACTCGACCCATTTTTGAAGCGGATGGTGACTGGCGACGAAAAATGGATCACATACGACAATATCAAGCGAAAACGGTCGTGGTCGAAGGCCGGTGAATCGTCCCAAACAGTGGCCAAGCCGGGATTGACGGCCAGGAAGGTTTTGCTGTGTGTTTGGTGGGATTGGAAGGGAATCATCCACTATGAGCTGCTCCCATATGGCCAAACGCTTAATTCTACCATCTACTGCGAACAACTGGACCGCTTGAAGCAGGCGATCGACCAGAAGCGTCCAGAATTGGCCAACAGGAAGAGTGTAGGACAACGCCAGACAACACACTTGGTTGATGACTCGTCAAAAGCTACGGGAGCTCGGATGGAAGGTTTTATCGCATCCACCATATAGCCCGGACATAGCGCCAAGTGATTACCACCTGTTCCTGTCCATGGCGAACGCCCTTGGTGGTGTGAAGTTGAACTCAAAAGAGGCTTGTGAAAAGTGGCTATCCGAGTTCTTCGCAAATAAGGAGGGGGTCTTCTACAAGGGGGGTATTATGAAGTTGCCGTCTAGATGGAAACAGATTATCGAACAAAACGGCGCATATTTGAACGAAATCCGATCACTGTAACACTTTTTATGAAGCATTGAATGAAGAGCAAAAAAGCGGAAGGGAGATATTTGACAACCTTATACTTTAAGGTAAGAATATACGCAGATTGAAAAAAGTTTACTTGCAGTACCTCAACAAATAATGAAACAAGCAAAAATCTAAAGCATAAGCCTTTGTTGAATTTTGAATTATTTTTTTGGATTTTATTTGGATGAGTTTTTAAAATTTTTGTTTTTTAATAAGCTAATAGTACACGCTTTCAAATTGTGCTCTGGAACATAATGCTCCAGATTATTGGCTGTACCATACTTACTTTAAGCTACTGTGTGTACCTTTGCTTTATTGCTTTGCTGCTTTAACAGCAAACTGTTTTCGTCTGCCAGTCATTTTCCACAGCGTATAATGCATACGTCTCATTAGGCTAATATTCAGAATGAGTCATTTTCAAATTGCTAATATCCATCTCTAATAGCACTTCGAGGCAAATTATCTTGTTAGACAAAACTAATTCATTTTATTACTTAAAATTATTACACAGTGATTCAGAGTGTGGACATTAGCTCGGCAAACAAATCAAGGCTCGTATATTTGAGACAAAAACACATCCTAATAATTTGTCAAAAATAATATGTATACTTCCAACTTCATATTGGTAATTCATTTCATTTATTTTGCCACATTTCATTTCATTTCATTTTATTTCATTTCACTTAAGTGTGAGCAATAAGAAAATTTAACAACTATCGATTCCAATTTAAATTATTTCAAATGATTATCTGCTATAAAGTCCAACACCAATCTGAGCAGCCCTAATTCGAATCACCTTCGAACGTGTGCAACAAGAGTTTCTTTCAGCAATCTATACTGTGAGCAGCAAGCCTTCAATCAAATACTCACTGAACCATGAGTCTTGTCAGTTTTACAGACAGTTCAGGGCCTGCCGTGTGCAATCATCGATTTCACTTCGGTCAGTTAGGGACATAAAGTATCTAGCTTTGCAAATCCATAAACCATAAACCACTCACTTAAACGATCGTCATCGTCAAGTGAAACTCCACTCATATTTACTCAGTTTTCTTGATGACTTGTATGTCATTAAAATAAAATAAAAGAAAAGAAAAAAAAAACAACCCTCGATAGGTCAAGATCTCGAGATTGCAAAAAAAAAAAAATTATGAGTAGGTGTCATGTGAATTGGGCCAATCTGAAAAACTTCACAAAACACAAAAAACCTTGCTGGTCATCACAGCAAATTAAACGGCTGCACAAATGCGGAGACACTAAGTTGTATTAAAATGTTCCGTCGTTGTAATAAATTGCTGTGCAAAAAAAGTCTGAATGAACAATGGCGACTCCATGTTCTGTTTTCCTTCTGATTTTGGATTAAAGTCCATTATTTATGCCACGTCGTCTGATGATTTTAATTGCTTTATATACTCGTATTCGTATTCGTTTTCGTATGTGTATGAGGACAGAGCAGTTGCGTTCCTTTTGGATGAAAATTTATGCTAATCTTTCATAAAAATTTTGTTCTCCCAGAAGCATAGGAGCTTGAGCTCCTTTAGTCGTCGTGTTCGTGAGTTAAACAGAACGCTCGTAAATTTAATGGTCAAGAATTAAAAATGTTAAAATTCCGGTGGGAAAAAATCAGGTGATTTTTATTTCTTTGTACAGATTGGGAGGTAAGTGGAGTAATCGTTGGCACAAGTGGATAAAATGGGGTTTTAGTTTTGGTTTTTTTTTTTATTGGTAAAGGAGGTTCTAATCAGAGTGGAATAAAGTGGATTGTACATTGCTCCCTTTAAGTGGAATTTTCAAGAATATTTTCAGGTTCTTCAGTAAGACCAAATGGACGGATCGGGCCACAAATGGATAGGACCTGAAAGTTGGGACCGAAATCATCCCTACTGGGCAACACAACGGGTCCACAAGGACCGAAGTGAGGCAGGATGAAATACCGCCTTCCCACTAACCTAAACTAATCTAAGTGGAATTTTCACGGGATATCAAAATCAGTTCGAGTTAGAAGATGGCTTTAGTATGGAAAATTGGAAAGGGGAATGTCAAAATATGGCGACAAAATTCGAGTTAGAGAGCGTTCAACCAAATATTATAAATTTATTTATTTACTTATTCCATTTGAACTGCAAAATTTGACAATCATACATTTGACTGTTAGAAACAAGGAGAGACACATTTGACTGTGGCTCTTATGACGTTTATTATGGTTGTACACAATTTTAACATAGCAAAAATATTTTGTGGCATATCCTTTTTTTGGTTTTGGGAAGAACAATGTATGAAATGTAAAGGTAAAATTTGTAAAGGTTTAAACACCCAATTTTTCTAGCTCTCTAGTGATTTGACAGGTAAAGACCAGATCTGAAGTGAACTGGTTTATCATTTTTTTCTTTCCATTAAAAAAAACATGAATGAAAAGCGCACAGAACATAGAAATGAAGGCATTTTTTGTTTAATTTTTGGTGAAACATGAAAAATATTCTGAAAAAAAAAGTCTGTAGAGTAAATCGTGTTGTGGATGCGGGTAACGTGGAATAGTGCCTTATTTTCTAGACAGTCTGCTCTCATATTTTTTTCAGAATGTAACAGCTTTGCTATCAAAATTGACTGAAATCCTATATTAATTTGCACCTTATAATTTATTTGATTTGAAATCATGTAATTTATTTGCTTTTTGGATACATATTTTAGCCGTTCAGTGCACAGACTGATTAACACCACTTTTTGAAAAATTCTAAATTTAAGTGGCAAAGTAGGGTAAAGCGGGGCTAGTTGGGCCATGCAAATTTCTTAAGAACTGCAAGTACTACACGAACAAGATCAGAGAGGAATGAAAGGACACAGAGCCATTGTATCACGAATTTTTAATTTTTGAGATGAAAAAGTAAAATAAAAATGTTCACTATTATTCATTCTAGTGGCGAAAAGGTGGACATTTTACAAAAATTTTAGATTTAAGTGAGAGATTTAAGATTTAAGTGGAAGCCTAGCGCGGGACTTGTTTGGCCACAAGTACAACACGGACAAGATCAGGAAAAAATGAAAAGACACAGTAACCAACCTGTGCAAAATCAGTTACAGTTGCATTGTATCACTCGAATTTTTCGTTTTTGAGATGAAAAAGTAAAAGAAAAAAATGTCATTATGATTTTAATTCTAGTGGCGAAAAGGTGGAAATTTTACATAAAGGTGCAGTTTTTTATGAGTCACGATATTATATTTTAGCATTCCATTCAAACAATTTTGCTTATTTGAGTATTTTTTTAATTATGACGCTAAAAGTTCATCAAACTAGATGTGGAATAAGTTGGGTCCGGTCGATCAACTTGCACCCCTGATTAACCTGCTAAGAATACCTTATGTTCTAAGTAGGTTCGGCTATTTCTAATGGACTTCAATATATTTTCCAATTCACTGGGGCTAAATTTGTCTAATGTGCATGAAAGCATTCGCTAAGAGTGGCGAAATTGGGCTCGAAAGAAGTGCTCACTTGAACTTGAATCGATTTTGATTTGTATTAACTGCAATAGCGACTATTTTTAACTCGTTTTGTTTGAATAAAATGTTCTATTATAAATTCATCCTTTTAGTCCTTTATGGAGCTTATTTTTCACTTTTAAGCCTTCGGCCAACCTGCTCCGCTAGTGGGGCAAGACACTTGGACTTGTGGCATTTGAGACAATATTACTCTTCAGCGATTACATATTTTCAATTTTTTAGAATTGCATTTAGAACCCAGATATTCATTCTTTCGATTGATCCTAGCCTCATAGTTGTATTATGATTAGATTGGGATTTGTGAGACTTCAAGTGAAAAGTGGCCCAATTAGACCCGCCGTACCCTACTTCGTATAATCATAATTTTTTATGTTTACGATAGTTTTTCTGAATAATAAGGATAAGGACCACTAAACGATAACTACAGTCGAATCCCTCTAAGTCGAATTTCCCTCTAACTTAAATTTTTACGCCACATTTTGGCATTCACCTTCACAGTTTTCCATACAAAATACATTTTCTAAGTTGAACTTCCTCTAACTCGAACTAATTTTGATGTCCCGTAAAAATTCGACTTAAAAGGATTCGACTGTATTTGAATAAAACGTATTGTAAATTACTTCACCGCTTATGTGTGCTCTGAACGGCTCATTTAAAAATGGATTAATTAATTTAAGCCTCAATTTATGAGTTTCGAAGTTCCTGTCTTCTTTTCTTTCTTTGTTTCTTCTTTATTTTTTGGTTTACTATACGTTAAAATTTCAGTTGTTGTTTCAATTCAATAATACAATTGGGTTTTATTTTTTTCAAGCGTAAGCCTTAAGGCTGAAAGGCTCCGCTATGGGGACATTAAAAGTGAAAGGCCCTAATACGGGGACCTGAAAAGAATTCTGTTTTCATTTCATTTATTGCAGTAGGTAGGTCGTAGTTTTTTTTTTTTTTAAATGGCAACTTAGTACATCCCTGGTTTCTTGATCATACACAGACAAGAAATATTTACCGTAATATAACGGTTTAAGACGTTAATATTGTTTAATTCTCAGAGCACATCTGTCGCCATGATATTCAGTTCACCTAAGTTTCCATCGTCTTATGGGCGAGTAATACAAAAAAATCTCTCGGCCCGTAAAGGTTAAGCCATTCTTAAGCCTCTTTTTTGGGGCTTCAACAAAATCCTCTAAAAAATGTTCAAAAGCTACAAGGACCTCTTAGTCCAAGTACTAAGAAGTCCTTGTAGCTTTTTGGACCTTTTTTGAGACATTTTTTACTTTTAGTAAAACTGAATATGGGTGATATTAAAGTGACAAATGAAGAAGGTTCCTTACTGGTATAAAAAGCCTTATAAAATCCAATTAGTCTTGCATTGTACTCAAACATGTGTTCAATGTGATTCCCTACCGTTCAATCTATCTTGAAAGTCTTCAATTCATGCAAATAATTCGCCTCCAAGTTTTTTAAAAATTCAAAAGCATTACTTCACCACCTAATGATCAAGTCAAAAAAAAATAAAATTAACTTAATTCAAACTCCCACATCAAGAATGAGGCCAAAATAGCATTACACAGCTCATTTCTCAATGACGATTGTAATGACGAATTAAATAACTCCCATTCCATCTCTGGTCCATCGAGTTATGCCAAGAGAGACGTTATGTATGTCTTCGATGAATTAAATTGATTCCTTTAATTTAACTCGTCTCACAAATGATCAATAATAGACCACGCCAGACTATAGATCCCACTCACTGAATATATTTACATCCAATTTGGTTTTCAATTTCGACCGTCTTCGGATGTTTATTTTTGGCCCCCTTAACTGAGCTGTGTACTTTTTGGCGCCATGTTTAAATTAATCCCTCTCGTTGTTCCTGAAACACGTATGATTTGCTGTTTTGTTACATCAGAATTATGTGTGTTTGCTGTGACAGAAACCGCAGCCTTATTTAGCAAAGACTGACAAACAAACCAGTGGTCAGGTGTGACAAAGTATCTACTTAGAGAGGCGTATAACAACATGTGATTAGGATTTATTAATTTCCACCGTCTCGAGGTAATTTATTGTTACTTTTTAAATTGGTATTGTGTAGCGTCAGCAGACATGTGTTAAACGGGAATGATACATTCACATAAATTTAAATATTTTCGGAGGTGAATTTTAGTCAAAAACCGTGGGAATAAGACGCTTTAGCCTTTTTGCAAAGTTGTTTTGTGTGATTGGGTTTTTGGTGTGAGATGAAAAATGTAAGGCAACTTGAACTGAATCCTTTGTTAAGTCAACTCCGAAACGAGGACAAGTTTTTACATTTTCGAACAACAACAATCGATAATTATTAAAATGTCGTCAGCAGAAAATCTTGTTTGAAGTTATGAGCAAAAAATTTCACTGCTCAGTGTTTTCATTAAAAAGTAATAACTTCGCGGGAATTTTTATTAACCATTTGACCATGGAAACCATTCATTCAAAAGCAATCAATTTTAATACTCAAAACGATAATGACATGTGACGGTATGTCGACCCACATTTTTTTCGTAGTCAAATTGAATT
Organism: Syritta pipiens; assembly: GCA_905187475.1. NCBI lineage: Eukaryota > Metazoa > Arthropoda > Insecta > Diptera > Syrphidae > Syritta > Syritta pipiens. Next base: position 100,024,457 of record LR994571.1, on the reverse strand, counting down.
TGCCACGCGACATGTTACGACTTAACTCCACCTGTTGGAATAAAGAGAAGTAAAATTACGAAAGCCACCACCTCAGGGAGGTGTTCTTCAATTCACACTCTCCCCTTCTCTTGAAAAAAAAAAAAAAAACTCCTTCCAACACGCAGCCAATATGTCTGCATCCTCGACACCCTCGAGTATAATTTTAGCAATAATTGTCTCAAACCATTTCGTCTCAAATAACCCCAAAAACAGACTTCCTCTCCCCACACCACCGTCACACAACTGACAAGTGACGTTTCTCATTTTGATGCACTGTCATGTTTGACATTTCTCAGTCAAAAAATTATCTTTCTCTTCCTCTCGTAAGTACAATTACGATGACAGGTGTCATTTTGGAAACATAAGAATTGAGTTCTGAAAGCATGTGCCAAACACATAATTCGAGATGTGATTATTTGGACGTCTCACAACGGGACGGGCCTTCTTTTTGGGCTACACGGGAAGCCCAAAGCAGCTCTCTCGTGCTGTATTCTCCAAAAATTATAAATAAAATTCACAAAAATAAAACTATCTTTAGACAGTCGTGTGTGCACGACTCAAAAGTTCTCAATTTAGACACAAATTAGTATCGTTTAGTTCAAAGTTTTGTGTTCTTCATCATTTAATTGTTATTTTTATAATGCGTTTGGTTATTTGCGTTTGGCCCTTAACTAAAAGTCTATCGAATCACTACTAGATGCCATACATATGTATGTTGTCAGCAACACTTAAGTGTGTTTTAAAATATGTACGAAATGTCACGGGGAAGTATTTTTAGATGAACGTGTCGGTGATGTGCTTTGGAATGGAATTCTATTATCGATTAGATTCGCTTGATCTGTAATCATTAGTGGAATGAAATCAGCTGCGAGTTATGAGAGCGATGTGGAATCGATTAGAAAAGGAACTTCTGCAGACATGAAATGATTATCGATTTTTTGGGAAAGTAATACTAATTGCTTTTTCAATTTCTTTGTTGTTGATAAGCTAATTTTTTTCTGCATTTTATATACATAAGCAGGGTACCAAATTTCTATTTTGTAAAATGTGCAATTATCCTTGAAAATGTGTATTTGTTAGTTGTTATTTAGTAAAGTTAAGTTGATACTAAATGCAAGGTTTGTGTTTTCTGCAATGGTTTTTCTACCACAAAAGATTTTTGTTTTTTTTTTTGCTATCTATACAAAAATTGTGTACCACGTTTGTTATGTTTTTTTGTATTTTACACAATTGTTTTTCTACTACAAATATTTTATGGTTGTTATGTTGTGTATTATGTTTTCTATAAATGTTTATCTTTACCACAAATATTGTATGCACCTTTCACCTTCATTCACAACCTCATTTTATTGTGACAGTCCATCATCATTAGTTAAAGTACTTCTAATGTCTTTTATTATTATGAACATATTTTGACATTCAGTGGCATTTCTCTGCGATAATAATAATAAAGCAATTAGTCTGGCGGTTATTTAGACCCAAGTCTAAAACAGGTGCCAGTTTTTATTACAAGTGGTGAACGATACCTTCAGTACTGTTGCTTTGCGGCGTTGAATAAACACGTTAAGGCTGCAAAGCGATCAAGGAATTCTAAAAGTTGAAGGAAAATTAGCAATCCATTTCCAAGGGTATTGGTGAGAAACTTTAGTTGATAGAAATTATCAAATACAAGAAAAATCAAATACAATCACAAAGAACAGAGAAATTTAATCCTTATTGTGCCAGCGTGACCCTGAAGTCACAACCAAAAGAATTTCAAAATAAAGTCCTCTATGTAATCAAATCTTTTCATAAAAAGAAAAACAGGCAATGCCAAAAAAACAATTATAGCACAATTTGGTTTAATTATGGTGTTTTTGAATAAAAGAGCGGTCCTTGTTCGATACAATTTTGCGACTTTTATAAATACAACACAAACTCGATTTACGTTACTAACATTATTATTATTATAATGTGTTAACTTCAAATCATAATATTTATATAGAAAATTAAAGAGCACAAGTTGCGAGACCTTCGGCTCAACGTTATTCATAGAAATTGACGCAGCTACAACCAAGGTTGTTGCACTTACTTAAACATAATTTTGTAAACAAAAAATTAGGATTGAAATGGCGGTTTCTGTAGAGTTAACGACAATGTTTAAAAAAAAAAACATTATTGATACCAAAATAAATCGTTTTTGTTGAACACGTTTATGTTTCATTATTCTCAATTTCTGTCGGATCCTCACAATTTTCAGAGGACTCAACGATTTTATGAGGCCAACTGATTTCTTTTTTTTTTTTTGAAATGCTAATGATGATTTCAATAAGCGGTTTGGAAACAGAGCTCCTCACGATATTTGTTGATAGTGTAAATAATGGTAGCTCGCCCTCATTTCAATTTCTTTTAGTTGAGAACATGAAAAAAAAAAAATTAATAAACTCAAGAACTTGCACTAATCGAGGTAACACTTTAAGAAAGTTGCACTTATAGAGCCAGGCTGTGCTACGATTTAAGTGCTGGAAAATCCAGGAGTTGCTCGAATAGAGGATTGCGCTAGCCGAGTGCGAGTCTTAGCAAAAGCTTTTGGGTAAAGGAATTTAAAAAAATGCTGGCCTTCTTAGAGTATATTCCAAGAATATAACAAATTTCTAATAAAGGAAAAAAAAAAAACGTTTAAAATAACCATTTGAGATTTTTTTTTTTTCGAAATTTACTTGGTGTTATTGCACAATTTACAATTTATGGTACAGAGATATGATGGTGATGATGATGATGAAATATAAATAAATTATAAAAACAATGAAAGAGATTAAGCTCTACCTACTGGGGTTTTCAGCTAAAGATATGATCTTATAATTGATTTTTCTACTGAATTATTTTATATTTCTTTGGCAATAAGACCGAGCAGCTTATGTCGACGTAGCTTATGTTCTCTGTTTTTCAATGGATATTCATTGGCATTTTGAAATCCACATTTCAGTCTTTGAAAAGATATCATAAAATTCTTAAATTCGTTTGTTTAAGCGGTTATACAAATCGATATGGTAAAAATACATTTTTCTCGAAATCATTTTTTTCGACATAAGCTACTCTGTCTTATTGCCACAGATTTGTACTTGAAACTTTACAGTCTACAACAATAGCAGTTGAACTTTTTTTTTGAGTGAAATTTCAATGAAAATTTCAGAGGCCGAATGAAAACTGCACGTTAAAGAAGACGAAGTAATTTTTATTTTCTTAAGTGATCTAGATCCAAGATACAAAGCCATCTAAGTCGAATTTTCACAAGATCTCAAAATTAGTTCGAGTTAGAGGGCTTTTTCGAAAAATTTGAGTTAGAGGGATTCATATTTTCTTTTGTTTAAAAGCCTTTATTTTATTCAAAAGAGTATACATGTAAGGAAAAAACAGGAAATTACTTAAAAAAGCTTGTAATTTTGAATTGTGTCTTCAAAATTGGAGAATGAACCCTTTTAAAAAAGAGCTCTATTTTAAAAAGGCAGGCAACCCGACTTAGAGGATGAATTTTGTATGGAAAATTGAAGGGAATGCCAGAATATGGAGAAAAAATTCGACTTAGAGGGCTTCGACTGTATTTCTAAAATTCAAAAATCAAAATTTTTTTATACAATTAATTATTAAACAATTAAGAAAACAATTGGTGATAATCTGTATTTCAAGGAATAATAAAATAAAGTTGAGTATCACGGCTTAAGTAAATTATGGCAAAAAATAGAATCAAAGGGGGACATAAATATAGAAAATAAGAGCTTAGACCGGAGTATTGGAAATAAGGTATTTAAGACTGTGATGATCAAATAAGAAAAGCCTCAGCTTAACACGTTTAAAAAAATAACAAGGTAATAAAATTATCCTTAGAGACTGAGGAAGTTTATTAAATAACCGGTAAGACGAAATCGAAAAAAAATTACGGTATGCAGTGGTACGGAAATAGGGTACTGAAAATACATTTGAAAGATTACAACGACGATTGTAACAGAAAATTAGACAAAAATTTCGATTACCAGACATTGAAAAGAATAACTTTAACACCTTAAAGCAATACAAGTACAGGCAGAATTTTAAGGGTACAAAACAAAGAAAAACTAGGATGTTTATAGGACTTACGACAGTTTAATTTGATTATTGCCGAAAGTCCTGGTAGCTAGAGCAGAACTATCAATATTATAATTTACTCTTGCATTAATACCCTTCAAAAAATAATTTGCTTATTCTGTTTAAAGATTTCAACGAAGCAACATTTCTTTGTTTTCTTTAACTTATTTGTGCTTGTTTGTGCTGTTTTGACAACTTGCTTAAGAAATCTTAATTTTTTAAATTCACGTGATTTTTGTCTAAGTTTGTAAAATAACCTTGTCTAAAACTTGTACTCAATATACTCACTATTTTTAATTATTTTTTCTAAACATGCCATCAAGGACTGGGATGTGTTTTTTGAAGCTACAAGGACAGTTTTCAAAGGAACACAACACTTTTAGTAATGAATTTTTTTCTATGTTAGAAATAAAAATAAATGGAACAAATTTAAATTGATATCTTAGAGTTCTCTCTTTAAACATTTTCTTTTAATGCTTTAATTATTTTGTTGCATAAAACTTACATTTTGCTGTCGCATAGTTTGCAATTAGTGTAGTATAGAGATATGATATTAGGCTGCTGAATAGATTCATTATTTTTGTCTAATAAATGAGTAATCATTTTTTTCATGGCTCTACCCTGTAAAACTTCTTACAACTCCAGTCGATTCCTCTAAGTCGAACTCCTTCTAAGTCGAATTTTCCTGTAACTCGAATTTTTTCTCCATATTTTGGCATTCGCCTTCCCAATTTTCCATACAAAAATCATCCTCTAAGTCGAACTCCCTTTAGTTCGAACTAATTTTAATGTCCCGTGAAAATTCGACTTAGAGGGACTCAACTGTATAAAAACACATTTATTAAAAATCTTGACAACACCTCAGAGCTAATTAAGCAGCAGTTACAGTTGCGGTCAAAATAATAGCAGTGCATAGCAGTAATAGTGTAAGAGAATATGTTTTTCTTGGAGACTTTGGGAATGTTTCTCTACTTTAGAACAATAACTGAAAGGAGTAAGAGATTTTACAATTACTTCCATCATTAGTATGGTATTACTCAAGAAGGTATCCTTCAGAAAGCAGCACTGCACTATTATTTTGACCGCAATGGTATATACTTCGTTTAATTTCACAAAACTAAAATCACCAAAATATTTCAACCTATTTAAAATATCAATTCAGTAGACCACGTCTTCTCCCTTCTATGTTAAAATTAGTCTAGAAATTAATGCTCTCTTGTTTCTAATAAAATCATTGTTACACTCATTCTATATTTGTCTAATATCTACTAACATTTTCACAAAAATATCATTTACACACTGGTTTTTCAAAAAAATTACAAATAACCCTTAACCACCAAATTCTCTAAAAAAAAATTTACGAATATCAAAAATTTCTAAGACAATGAATATTTTCAATTGACAACACAAATTGATACAAACCTTCGTAAAAATCTCAGCTACTATCCATTAAAATTGATTAAGTTGAACTTCTTCGTTCTGCAAAGTTAATCTCACACGAATTGATGAAGAAAACACATGCGAATGTGAAAAGTTCATACGAAATACCGACGGCACTTTGGTGATTTCAAAAAAAATTTCAATTTCAGTTCAACGAAAGTTTGTCATAACACAAAATTCAATCAAAAACATCTTTTTTCATATATCTCTCTTAAAAAAACGAACACAATTTAAGTAACCGAGTAAAAACTAACCGCGAGTATCGAAAAACAAAAAAACATTTCAAATTACAAAGTCAAGTACATCACACATAATGACACTTGGTTGGAGTTTTTTTATGGCTTCACAAAAAATTTGGAAAAAAAAGCTCAAAATTTTTTTTTTTTTGTAACAATTAAATTAACTTTTTTTTTATAAAAGAAATGATAAAAAAAATTACAACAATAAGTCTCATATATTAGCCCGACAATAGAATTTACAATAGAATCTGCATTAGCAACGGACAAGTAGTTAAAAAAGTCACCACCTAGTCATCCTTATTTGGATATAAAAAAATACTAAAATTCCCTCTTTGCGAAAATACCAAAATATCCTGAAACTGCAAAAGATACACTTAACCAGTGATACTAGGAGAGAGAGCGCGCCATAGTCATTGCTTATTGAGTACTTTGGATGGGATTCTATTTGCACCAGACACACGCACACTAGTTCATTTAACAGAGAGAGAGCAACAGCGAGAGCGGACCAAAGATACTATCCAACAATTTCTACCCCCAAATAGATACATTCTATGCGATGTTGTTGTATTCGTTTTGTTATCTTTCTCTTCACTAGTTTTTGTGTGGGGGTTGAAAGTCAGTCAGTGGATAGTTCAACATTTTTTTTGGGTGGGTTACCTTCATGTCTTTTCTCCTTTGAACAACAAAAAAAATTATACACGTGAATAAAAAAAAGAGTCGACGACGAAATTTCTCTCAGATGAAGGTGGCGAACAGGATGAGAACGTCTACTGACAATCTACCACCACCCGGAGCTGGAGCTGGAGCTAGAGCGCATTCGTACTCGAGTCGAGACACTCTTTTTGAGTGACAGTCGAGAATAAAAATTCTAGGTATCTATACATACACCGCCGCCGTATATATCCGAACCGAATAAAATAAACACACGTCGAACACAGTTACACAGCGACCTGATCGGGCAATCAAAGGACGCGCGTTCGCGTTCGTTTCAACGAGGATACACGACGACGACGACACAAACCGACGAGTATTCTCATTCTCTCCCCAACCGTACTTTGTACACAACTAACTTAAACGCGCGCAAGTCTCATGCTCTTCTCGCATAGCTTGCCAAGGATTTTCTTTCGTTTTGTTTCCTCTTTTTTTTTTTCTTTTTTTTTCTTGTCTGCAAGACGACGAAAAAAATGAGACTTCTCAATCCAACCACCTTAGACGTGGGGAATCCAGCGACGAGCAGGAGCTATCAATATGGGGGCGGAATTTTTCATCGAATTCATTTGTTTGGCCACCCGGCCGTAACAGGTAACACTCGGTCGGGTGGCTGACACCCCCCAGATTTTCATTCAATAGATGCAAAAGAAATGCACTCGCAGCATTCGAATAAGCATCTTACCATTTACATATCAATTTGGTTTTGAAATCCGAAAACAAGTTGTCTCTGAGATGAAATTTGTTTTCGAAAATGAAGAGAGCCGTTCGCCACCGAAGAGAGTGTGGTGAGTTCGGGCAGGCAGTATAAGAGTCTTTTTCGAACACGAATTCAGGTGCAGATACTTCTCTCGCTCTGCGAGACACATGGTTCGTTTCTTGTTTGAGTATCTTTTTTTTTTCTCAGTCCCCCACCATTTTTCTGTGAGACTTCCTTGTTTCTTGTTTTTTTGTGTGAGAAGAGAAGAAAAAAGTATCTCAAACACAATCAAAAGTATCTCTCGCCTGTGTGTAAGTCGATCGGCTGTGGCAGTCAGTTTTCATATTCCTGGAAAAATTATGACAAGGTTAGGCGGAGCGAATTTTGTTTGTTTTTTTTTTATTTTCTGTTCACATTTGCTGCTCTCTGTCTCTATCAGTCAACTTATATTGTTCCCGGGTGTACTCTGTTTGTGTGTGCGTGTGTTCTGGTTGTATATACATCAAAAATTAATTCCCCCATCTACTTTCATATTTCATATCATTTTCATTTTCATTTTCATTTTCCATCCCTCATTCGATAAGATTACACCCGAAAGAGTGCGAGTGTAGCGACGGCAAATGAAAAGAAAATATAAAAAAAAAATTTCTACGACGAATTTTGAGTGGCTGTTATGTGTGGGTTCTGGCAAATATAAATGCCGGGGTGGTTTTATTATGTATCTCGGTGTGTATATGAGGAGGGAATTTATGACACACCTTGTGTATCTCAGACTTTTTTTTTTTTTTAATATTCAATGTGGGTGACTTTATGATTTGTGGAGTTTATATTTGGTGGTTATATTTTATGATGCTCGAATGCTCAGTGAAGAGGCGGAGTTTCGGCTACAAAATGAAAGTATTTTTATTGTTTTGATTAATGGAGATTTGATGGTGTACCTGGATTCTTTTTTGGAGATAAGGTTGAAAATATTCAATTTGTTGATTTGTTTTTTTTGTCAATGCCATTTTTCAGAATTTCGATTTTGGGCAATAAAAGTGAAATGTCTGATATAAATGACTGAAGAGGTGTTTTCGAAAAACAATCATGAAATTTAAGATTCTCTTTTTTATAAGAATGATAAATCAAGTTGTTGACAGGAAGACAAAAAAAAAAAGATAACAAATAAAGCTGTTAACAATAAAAAGAAAATAATTTAATAAACCCACGACTTTTACATTTAACCAGAAAACTTGTAGCTAAGCCTATAAAAGGAACTGTCTAAACATCGTTCACAACAGGAATATTTCTATCAAAAAAAAAGCTTTAAAATGAAATGTAATTGTATAATAAAGACTGAAATGTAATTATTTAATAAAGACAACAAGACAATCTTTCATTCGATTCGATTTCGCTTGCGACTTTTACAGAAAACGATTTCTTAAAGAAAGAACATTATTTTGCTTCTCGGAAGTAAAGGCAAACTGTTCCACTGAACCATTCATTTTAACACGAAAGCATATCAAAAGTGAAAGATTCAGTCATTCGATTTAAAGAGACAAACAAAAACCTTTAAGTGTGTACCCTTTTTTTTTACCATTGCTGACTTCTGTTTATTTCCAAAAAATAACAATCTACAGACAATTGGTTAAACAAAAATTCGGTAGTTAAAAGCAATTAAAATTTATTTTCATGACAGCACCTCATTCCATCCTATGAAAAATATTTTTCACTAAAAACTCGAATATTTTGAATGTACTACTGTAATGGGCGTAAGATGCAAAATCCAATTGACCGAAATTTTGTTTAAGCATGAACTTAAGACAAGTTTACTGCAGTTGCACTAATATTTTTTAAGTTGACAGCAGATAAAATTCATGTTGTACTTACATACACAACACATGACATGAAAAGATTACGCAAGTTAAAACTACTGTCTTAGTATTAATACGGACTAAATATTAAACTAGAGTCATTTTAAGTTGTAAAAATCTAAATTAGTTTTTATGCTCCTAATGACATTGTCAATATTTATCACATGTCTACAATTTATTCTTGTGAATAATTCTTTTACTTTATTTTAATGAATGAATGTCCGTCTCAATTATATTATTCAGCTGCTAAACGCATTATTCAAACATTTCTGGTAGAAAAACTTATTTCTTTTCAATCAGGTAAACTTATGCCGTTAAAATAAAAGTAATCTGCTTGTTGTTGACTTCTCTAGTTGTAAAACACTTGAAGAAACGGTGTTATTCTAACTTTGCCTTAAATTTTATACGCATTGATTGACCAAAAAGCTTTTCAAGTGGGTACGTGTTAAAGAATTCAAAATTTATATTTATTTGGTTACAATGGGTTGTATATTACATAGTAAATGCATTTAATTATCTCAGAATAAATACAAAGAGTACTTAAAGCGACATGATTTTTTTTTTGTACTTCGTTCTACTGAAAATCAGATTTGGTTATTTGGAAAAATAATAGAACATGAAAAAGTCTATTGAGGAAACGAAAGAAAACCTCAATATATGAGCAAGCGAGAAAAAAAAATTAAAGAAAAAAACAGAGTACTTACGTATCAAAGACTTATTATAAAATAGATTGTGTCTATTTTTTCTTTTTAATTAATTTCAAACTATAAAGTCCTTCTTTTTGCATTCTGTATAAATATTATTTTTATTATTATTATTATAACATTATTAATCAGTAATAAATTACTTGACTAACCTTAAATTTCGGCACCAGCTATCACGGCTTTGGCCAGTTCTGTATAAATAAATTTAATTTTTAGTAAATTTCTAGTTTAGGTTTAGGTTGTTTCGGCAACAAACCGAGTCAAAAGCTTCTTACACTAAGCTCTCGATAATTCGAAAATCATGGCACTAGGAATCATGGCACTTTGAATTACAGAAGTTTTCGAATTACGGATGTTTTAGAAAAAATAATATTGCGCACTTTCGACACATACGCACTTCAACTAACGGATGTTGAAGAAAAAAAGTAAACTTGACTTCAAATTATAGACGCAAACGAATTATGTTGTTTTGGCACAAAAATAAATTCAAATTAACGAGGGAACCAAATTGCGTAGGTTTTTTTCGATTTACAAAGGCTTTTTCTGCGAACTGAAAATGATTTTATATGCGAAGCTTTTCGGAATATAGACGTACGAATTATCGGGAGTTCACTGTATAATATTTAGTCATACATCGAAATATTGAAAATACTTACGATGGGAATCAATAAAATAAACTAATTTCTTTCTCTATTGATTAGTCTAACTCAGCGCTTACATTTTTAAGGCGATAAATTGAACTTTTATTATTGTTTCGGATATGGACAATGTAGATCCTGTGTCAATGGCAATAGCAATATTGACCGGCATATGACAGGCAGTAGTTGCTTTCAATGATGAAAGCAACAGATTTGATAGTTTACTTTTTCAAATATGGCGAAAGATGAAATTACAAAAGAAAGAAGATAGGTTGAGAGTCTCAAGCATGTCAGAGCTATGGTCGAATTCAATTTCTTCGATACACCGAATTAATATTACCATACGGACAATGCTGTTGTATGCCATGTTTACAGTTCATAAATGAAATTGCCTGCCAATGAGATGCCCGCTATTTTTTGAAATCGCTATCGACACTGCTATTGCCATAGCCTCAAAAAACTGAATCAGACAGATGAAAAAACGTACAATCGTTTTTATTTTTTAAGTCGTGAGCCAAAATAATGAACTAGTTTGTAGAAAGAAAAAAAATCTCTCTAGTCTTTGTAGCTTCACAAATGGAAAAAAAATTGTTACTCTACTTTTTGATCATCTTTATCTGGATATATTTTTTTATACATATTCATTATTTGAATTTACTCAAAAGCTTCGAAATCCATTTGGTATAATATTCAGTTGAAGGTCATGGCAACACTAGAATGTCGATACGATTTACTAAATTCTAAATAAATAAATGAAATTCGTCATTTCTTTGTCAAATTATTTTATTCGTCCTCCATTTCTGAAACAAAAATAGACCTTAAACTTTTCACCAACACTTTTCAGCACCTCAAATCCTTCCATCATAGTTCGCCATATTGCAGAGACATCATACAAAAAAATTCTATTCAAAATGGCATCGCTCATTCGGAACCCTTTAACATATTTCCCACTCAAATTCTATCCAATAATAAATGCATCCACTTCTAATAAAACGATTTTCCATGTTTTCATCATCATCGTCACACACATCTATTGTCCCCGTGATTATCTTCCTTCTCAAATAAAAAAGTCCCTTCCTCCATCACCCAAACAGACTCTCTCGCACACATACAGAATATTTTACTCTATCTGCTTATTAATAATTCAATTCAATCTCCCTCCCAGCGGCACGGTTGATTATCAAGCCGACAGAGAACAAAAAACCAAAAACGAATCCTTCGAAACGAATCCGGTTTTCAACATTTTAATTCATAACACATATGAATGGTTACAGGTAACCGACGTCTGTGTACATAGATGCGAACGATTAAAAGGGGTTGGAAAAATAAAGCCGAAACTCATGTACAAAAATAAAAATAATAATTAGCTGTAGGGAGGATTTATCGTCCTTGCTGTTTTTTTTAATGCGACATTTTCAACAAATCCACAAAATTACTTTCACTCAAATGAGTTTCGATCAAAAAATCATGTCACACAACAAACAGATGTATCTTCAGCTGATCTTTGATCTTCTCAAATTCGCATTTGATGTGCCTCCAATGGAGGATGTGAACGCAAAATTTGTTTGTTTAGGTCCTTTTTTTGTCACAGGCAGGAAGGACTCTGTCTCTCTAATTGCCCGGTGGTGGAAGTTATTATTCCTTAATTTCTTCTGGATTACATGAACTCACTCGTCTGGACATAATTTGCATGCGTGTTGTGAGAAAATTTTCAATTCTGCAAGGACCAAGGACATCTCCGAATCGGCTACTTTAATTCGCTCTTTAAAACACAATGACATTGGGGAAAATCAATAAACCCTGTGTGTCGTTGTCGTGGCGGTACTAACGACGACAGTGGTGTCGATTTTCGCAAAAGTCTGTGACCAAAATTGTTCCGGTTGATCCTTTTTTTTGTTCTTTGTCTAGCAGCAACATATTAAGGCACAAATACAACGGACCATATACTACATAGGCTGACATTGAGTTACAAGAAAATCGATTAAGTTAGAGCACATTTGCAGTGGCAGTGGAGGCGAGTGAGTTCCGGGTATTGTTATTTTCGTTTTTCCTGTCTTCTCTTGGAGGCCATTTTCAATATCCTTACATACGCACGCCACACTGATGACGACGACGACTAGGACGCATCCTTTTAAGTACTCGGCCGGCGCAAGGAACGAATTCAAATGCTTTAAGAGAAGAGACATTTAGTTGTACTACGGCTAATAAAAGGACAATGGATCCACATTCACACACCGACCAGCCAGTGAGGAAAACAAAAACTAAAAAGGACAACAAACAGCACATAGAGAGCGAGAGTTGTTTCTTTTACTTTCGTCCTTTTTGCTGGTTGATTTCATTTGTGTGTGAACCGGGTTTTCTGTTCGCTTTTTTTTTTTGGTCTTTTTGCCGTTTTTTGGGCAATTGTTGCACTTGAAAATCGATAGATGTGATGCTTTTACGGTCGGTCGATGTCTCCACAACTGAACCTCCTCAAAATCGGAATCGGAATTGGGAAGTCGGTGGGTGTATTATGTTAATCAGGTCAATGACATTCGTTGTCGTTGTCGATGTCGTTGTCGTCTCCGGTCGGACTGGAGTTGCGGGTGAAGTAATCATCATCATCATCATCATCATTCGGCCGTCGACTTTTAGTTAAAGATACAGTTTCGTGTTTGGGTGCACATGTACATGGCCTACTGAAAGTGTTTGGATCGACTAAAAAACAGAAGAGCAGCAGATATCAGCAGGTTGATGTTTTGTTCTTTTTTTTTTTTCGTTTCGTTTAAACATTGTTTGCATTTGTAATTAAAGCGGTTTTGGGGGAAGAAGAGTGGCTGTGTTGACTACTAGTTCGATGTTTTTTGTGTGTGTCGCTTTTTTTCGGTGTCATGTCATCGGTTAGGAGGGTTTTTTGGAAGAGAATTTCAAATGAATTCACTTTCTTCCTTCTTCTTTTTTTGTAGATTTTTTTTTGGTTTGATTTGGGAGATGTGGGACATGGTCTGGACATGAGTAGGGCTGATGTGTGTTTCAAGTTCATGGCGAGTGTGTCATTGATTTTCGGTAGGAGAGGATACGAGTGTGATTAAGAGCGTTCCAAGGTGTGGATACAAATGAAAGGGTTGCAATCGATGTTTGAAGAAGTGCCGACGGGATTTTTTTTTTTTTTACATGTCTGCCTATCGATTTTCGCGGTGGTTGGTTTGTTTGCGTAGCAAGAATTAGACTCACGGGAATGTCATACAAAATGGAGACAAAACAAAAACAGTTGTACGTTTGTTTTGAGGAGAAGCTAAAAAAAAACTGAAGATGAATCTAAGTTGATATCCGAATTTTTCAGAGTTTTGCCTTAACAAATCGAAAACTGAGTCTGAAGAAACTTAGCGATAACACAAATAAATGAAAAACTGTGTAATAAAACTTACATACAGTTGCGGAAAAAAGGTTCGAAATATAGTCTATAAATCCACGAACTCTGGTCTGTTCCGTAGGCCTTTATAAAGGGTGATTACTTAAGAGCTATAGGAAAGTTTTAAAAAAAAACACATAAAATTCAGAAAAATGCATGAAATCTTTATTTGAATCGATAGTACGGTCCATATATTGTAATTTAATGTTTGAAGATTATTTCATGCAAATGTTGACCTTGACTGCGCCTCATCATTTAGTCCAATTTCGGCATACTCTTTCCAACATTTCGGCCGGTATCTCACGAATAAATGCTTCAATGTTGTCTTCCAATGCGTCAATTGAAGCGGGCTTGTCTGTATAAACATGAGCTTTAACATAGCCCCACAAAAAATAGTCTAAAGGCGTTAAATCGCAAGATCTAGGTGGCCAATTGACCGGTCCCGAACGTGAAATAAAATGTTCACCGAACTCGCCTCTCAATAAGTCCATTGTTGCGCGTACTGTGTGGCATTTGGCATGTGGCACCGTCTTGTTGAAACCACATGCCATGCAAGTCAAAAAAAAGTTGGATATTATGTCACGGTAGCGCTCACCATTCACAGTTACGTTACGATTCGCATCATCTTTGAAGAAGTACGGTCCAATGATGCCACCAGCCCATGAACCGCACCAAACTGTGACTTTTTCTGGATGCATTGGTAGCTCTTGCAATGCTTCTGGCTGATATTCGCTCCAAAATCGACAATTCTGCTTATTTACGTACCCATTGAGCCAAAAATTAGCTTCGTCGCTGAACACTTTCTTAACTTTCTGAACTTTCTTAACAGAGCACGCATTTTGAGAATAAAATTCAATAATTTGCAAGCATTGTTCGTTCGTAAGACGATTCATGGTTCAATTATAAACCAAACTGAAGATGTTTGACAGTGAAACAAAACACGAAACGTGCGTCAGCTGTTTAAACCAGTGTTGCCAAAAAGATAATAGCTAAAAAATCACCCTTTATAAATATCCTTTTTTATACAAAGAGCCGATAGTCTTGTTGCTTGTGCTTTTTGAGATTTTATTATTAACAATATATTTCAATATGTTGTTAATAAAAAATATATAAATAATAAATAAATAAATAAATAATGAGCTGATATTCTAAAAAATGTACCGCGATCTATTTTGCTTTTATTTTATTTGCACCTGGAAATCAGTTGGTATTCATCGAAAAGGTGATGTCGCATCGGTTCGGCGTCGGCAGGTGATAAACATAGGCGGATGCATTGTTCCAATAATTGAACTTTTCGGTTATATGAACTGGCCCAATTGTTCATATATGTAAGCCAACAATTTGTTCATATACGTGACGCTACCCTGCAATTTGAAACAACAGCGAATATCAGTATTAAAAAAATTGAAATATTAATAAAATAAGAAACATGAAATGTAACCAACCGTAAAAGTAATATTCCATTGGCGTTCATTGAGCTCAATCTAAGGTAAAACCGCATGCCTAGCAAATAAGAAAAAAAAAAATAATTTAAATAAACAAATAATCTGCGTAACAGCCCATAAAAAATGAGAAAATAGCATAATAAATTGGACAGCGAAAATCATAAATTATGCTTCATTTTTACATTTTCTGTGCGCCTCTTAATTTTCCAAATTGTTTCTAAGCTCTATTTCTATGCTACTGAAATAACATACAAGTCGAAATTGTTGCAGAACTTCCGCTGCAATCAAACATCCCCCTACATTGGTTAAAGAACTCAAAATTATGTTTTAAAAATGCGAAAAAAAGCCACGAAGAGCCGAAGATCTTCCCCTTCAAGTTCCCCATTTTCAAGAATTAAAAATCTTACCTAACATTCTTCAACATTCAAAGCCACATCCGTCACACCTCAATTTCTTGTGCCCCACAACCCTTCATTTCATCCATAACATCCCAGCCTGCCTTATAACCGTCGGCACAGAACGAACCTTTAACACGCCAACCTCTAACAACGATTTCCTTTCAACTGAGCTCGTGTTCCCCAAAAAACTCCGCGGGCAACCAACCAACTACAACGAGTTCGATGGTTCAAAAAAATAGAACCTTCGATATCTTTTAACACTCAGCCTTCGAATGCATCAAACAATTTTTCTCGAGGTAGGCAGCTTCGATTTAATTCGAGCTACTGCATCTTGACAGAACAATTAACATTTTATATTCTCTCTCTAAGGTAAAGTTCTTCACTTAATAAGCTGGCATCGTAACTGCATCGGTCCAAGTGCCTCCGAGAAAAATTTCAGTTAGCGGAACACTCAACCATAGCTATTAGCCATGCTTTGAAAATGGCACTAATTGGAATAACCATAAGGTCTGTCAGTTCCTCGAGCTCAAGTGGCTACCGTGCCAATTGTAACTTAATTGGCATTTGGCTAGGTCAATAAAGTTATGGCAGATGACCAAAAGAATCAAAACCTTGAGGCGATGTTTTTGGATGCACAGTCGGCTTAGTCTTCCTTGTCATAGGCATACGCTAATTTATCGCTTGGAAGCAGCCATAAAAAAGTAAACACTGCGAAAGGCGGACAATGCACGCACTCTACCATTCATAATAGCACCCATTGTCATCTGACCCACAAAGGACAAACAATAAAAAAAGAAAAAAAAAGAAATCCTCTTCATTGTGTGTGTGTGTGTTATTGAAATTTAATGCAACCAAAACATTTCCTCTATTATTGACTGTGTCATCTCCCTACAAATAATAACAACGACAAAAAAGAAGGACAACAGAAACCAGGATACCTTCGGGCAACTCTCACCAGTTCCCAATTCCACCCCGACAATTTGTCGCATTGCCCTCAGTGCATCACCAGCAAGACCGACCTCTATGTAAACATATGTCCATTGCAATCATTTGTCGCGCAATTATTTAACATTCTCAAAAAGGAAAGGACCCTCGAAAAAAAAATGAAATTACTCGGATTCTCCTTTGGTTGGTTTGGCACTCGTAGAATCTGTCGATTTGTTGCGAATGCCAAAGTGAAGATATCGCGTTAGCCTGAGGTGCATCTTCTGTGTCGTAAATTCTCCGAAATGGTAACAAATACATAAATAACCCTCATCGGTTGCAGTTCCTTTTTGGTGGATCCCTATCACGCCGCCACACACCACCGGTTTATCCGGCGGCGTTTTTTTCTTTTTTTCGGGGGCCCTCTTTGCAACTCTAATTCACTTTTGAGTTTTATGATTTTTCTGAGTGATGTTTGAGTTATGAATGCGCGAAGGATCTCCGATCGGCTTTTGGTGCGAACTCATTGAACCCTCTTGGCACACACTTCCTTATGGATATTTAATTTTTTTCTTTTTTTCAGATCGGCATTTCGGACTTGGGCTGCGTGTGCGCGAACATTAATGGATCGTTACAAATTAGTCATGATGGCTTTTTAATAATTTGGTTGCGTTTGTATCGATTCGACTTTTTTTTTTTTTGTTTTTTGGGAAGACCTCAAATGAAACGATAAAAGTTGGTAATTTATGATTATTGTCGAAAGAATTGAAACGAAACTGTTTGAGTGTGTGCCGGAAAGCTGCTCGTCATTGTTATCGACGCCGACAGTTGGCTTCGTGGTGGGGGTGCTGACGACCGTGATGATGATGATTGACTTTTGATCGGTACGTTTGTTGCTTGGCAGATGTGCTGCAGTTGGCGAGGCTATGAGAGATAATTGGATTAATTAATACGTTTATGAGATATGAGTTGTGAAACCAAAAAAAAATAGATTCCTTTTTTTTAAATTAGTTCGTTTTTTGGCGTGAAAGACCCCGCAACAAACATTTTTAACTTTCTATTGCACACAACATTTTTCAATGACAAACTTTTTGAACTAAAAATTCTTTACGCGAGTTGAACACGTGTGTCGGCTTGCTATGTGCAGCGGCTGCTTTTTGACTTGAAGTCAAACTCATTGCATCCGAGAACAAATTAGTTAACGTTTTAGTATGGGACACAAGAAATTTGTATTCCAAATTTTATCGAAATCGGTTCAGCCGTTCAAGACGTAGAAAAAATCCTATGGGCTTTCTAATCGGCTTTATAAATGTTTGGAATTTGCAAATTTGGAACGGATTGACCGATCTGGTTGAAATTCGGAGGGTAAACTCCTTATCTTCCAAACATGGCTTCAAGCTTCATTTCTATTCGATGCATTGAGTTCTAGTACAGCTAAAGAAGTCTTACTTCAGTTGCGTGGTCTAAAGCATACTCTTTTTTTTCGTGATGATGATTTCGTATTTCCATAAAAACAAAGCGCTCTTCAGGGTGCTTACTTACTTTTGTGACTGACTGAACAAAAGAAATTGCAGTTTTAATAGACTAAATTTAAGCAAGTTTTTCGGATTCCGAAAATCGATAGATGTGATGTGATAGCGTAATGAAAACTAACTATACAATTCTCTTCTAATATCAGGACCTCCAAAAACCAGCAAAATTTGCAAAAACTGACATCGATCAACGAACTGATTACTGATCAAAATCTTTGATCAGTGTCTTTAAATAAAGAGTCGTCGGACTGCTAAGCGAGAGTACCAAGGTTCGAATCCAGCCCGGGGAAAGAACACCACAAACAATTTTCACGGCCCCACCTCTAGCGAACGACTGATAATCCTCCTGGAGTAACCTCTGTCATGGAAAGCTTTCGCAATTCGCCGTTCGGAACCCGCTTTAAACAGTCGGTCCCCTCAACTTGTGTAAAATTATATCGCGCACAACACAGTGGAGGTGCGAACAACTATGCACTGGCCCTGGATGGGCTGTTACGCAGATGATTTTTACTTAAAATAAAGATCTTTCCGATAGGGACTTGACAACTTTGAATTTAATTTGTGAACGCACCCTTTCACTAATCATCGACCTGTCATTGTTAATTTATTCAGTAAACTTAACATTTTTATCACTTTAAAGCACGCGAACGAGCAACATCTGCAAATTATAACAATTTCTATCGAAATTCGAAGTCGGAGACCGCAACTTTCATTCCATTCTTCGGTCGTAATACTCGCCCTAGTAGACAGCCAATTACGAGTTCAGTGCAAAAATTTAAGTCTACACATTTGTTATGTTATCGTGTCAGTGAGACAACAGGTTGTTCGAAGCTTCAAAAATATCGCTGCCGTTCAGGCGTCCGTAGCAAACGATCCAAATCAGTTAATTCTACGGCGTTCACTATAATTGGGCATCGCTCAGACCACATTATGGCGTATTTTGCGTGAGAATTTTGTCTTCCACCCATACAAGATTAAGCTGACTGAAAAATTGAAGCCGATGGACCATTTGAGAACGTACGTTCTCCGGTTGGGTTGCGGTCTGGAGAATCTGCGGTCTGATTGTACTTCAAGCCGATAATAAAGTTTTCGAAATATCTCAAATGGTTAGCTGTCAAGTCCTTATTGGAAAACCTTTATAACACAAAATATTTCAAAGAGCACATTTTTATGTCAAGACTTCAAAGTAGACGAAAACATAGAAAAAAACTTGTGTCCAAGTCGGAGGACGGCCACAAAATTTAACCCGTCCCATGGTGCAACGTCCAAATTTCCTCCAAAAAGATGTTAATATATCCAAAACTCCAGAGAAAAACAAACAAATCATGAAATTAACGTTCAGTATCTTCACACTAGTAAATTTCGACGTCAGTTAATTCCGAAAATAAGAGCCTTCTACGACCACGAGTGCCCTGCTCACCCGACCACAACCGATCGCATACATATTTTATGCTATTTGTCTTTGTGCCAAATAAAATTTTCACATAAAATTCCGTTTGTAATCTTATATTTTGACAGCTCCACGCTTCGTATATGTTACGAGCACTTTAATTCCTCCTCCAACCCAACAATGGCCAGGAACCTCAAAGAAAAGGTTCATTCGAGTTGATCCCCTTTGCTCACTCACTCTCCCATTGCAGTGTAAGAATTTATTTCAATTTTATGCTAACAAATTAACGCATTAATTTAATGCCATTGTGCCGTGGAAATGAAAAAAAAAAAAAACCACCACCGTGAGTGCGCGCATCCAGAAATTAATTTCGACGGGAATCGTGTGTTTGGCAGTCTTATCGCGCCTAGCTGAGTCTTCACATGCGTGAAGCAGGTGATAACTCGGGGGCGTTAATAAATTACTCATAAATTCACCAAAGTAAAAGCGCGTACACAAAGCGATAGCCCGAAAATGAATAGGGACCACGACTGAGCAATGCTCGCCTCTAGGTGTGCGAGTGTGAGTTGATAACGAATGGGTCTATCTCTGGAAATGTTGCACCAGTGCTTTTGTGATCTTGGTGTGCCTCTGGGGTCTCAGGTGAATACTAATGGTTTGTTTTTGTTTACATCTGCTTAAGGAGTTTCTCGGTTTGGAATTCACTTTGGCGTATTGATTCGAGGGGGAAAAAGATCCTGTAAAATTTTGAAAACATAAAAACCTTAAAATTGGTCGGTTAGTGGATGCGCGTGGTTTTATCATCAATCACTTGCGACCCTCAGATGTGTGGACGAAGTGGAAGCAAAAGAGGTAATAAAAAGAGTACAATGGTGTTAATGTGATGCGACAAGGATGCGGTGAGGGAGGACTTAATCGAGTGAAAGTGGACAATGGTCAATTGTGAGAAGAATATTCAACTGTCACTGTTTTAATTGGGGGAAGTGTGTGATGGAACCCGCATTGCGAACGGCAGATGCGTGTGCTAGAAGAATCGTTCGCTCTGAATTTGAAGGACTTGAGAGATATGGGTACAGAAATGGCGGTCGTTGATGAACTATAGTGGCTCTTAGTCTAAGAAAAGCTTGGTTTGCGCGGGTACTTCGATTTAATTCGGCAACCTTCGTGAATTATAAAATTCGTAGAGGGAATCTAGGCTATAAAATCGTATACAAAAGTGAGCTGCTTGATGTTTTGCATTTTTTTTTCTAAATTTCTTTTTCTTTATGCAACACGAGCAATATGCAGTAGTGACCACTTTTGCTGCGTTTACGGTGAAGCGAATTCGCATCGCGCGAAGCGATGACATTCGTATGGTTTCTAGCATCATTGACTAGCTAAATGTTTTTCAAGCAAATATGCGTCGAATTGTTTTTCCTGATCGATCAGTGTCCCAAAAAACATTTCATCTCAAAAGTTGCTCGGCGCTGTGCGATTAACGTTGCGTCTACGTTGGCTTTTTTTGAGGCAATGGTAATTTCAATGACGATGGCGATTTCGAAACTGACTTTTCATTGTTAGGTAGTTTCCTTTGTGTGCTGCAACATTAACTCAGTGTTTCGAAATACAATTTAATTCGTCTGTAGTTCCAACATGCTTGCAATCTTCCTTCCTTTGTGATTTTATTTTTCGCCACATTTGAAAAGGTTAACTGTCAAATATATTGCTTTCATTGTCCATATGCGGGGCAATGGTTCAAATTATTTGCAATGTTGACGATTAAGTCAAGCTGCCCAAATCCAATGAACAATTGAAAAGACAGATATTTCACTTCATTATCATCATCATTATTAGTGGCGTAACAGCCCGCGAAGGGCCAGAGCCTAGCTTTTCGCGCCCCCACTGTCACTTACCAGTCCATAATTTCTCACCATCCCACCCGTTCACAGCCGCCATAAACATCACTTGACATCTTCACCCAACATACAAATGCGTCTATGTATTTCCACGCCATATCCCACCAGTCATCCCATCATTCGAAGTAAACTAAATTCTGTGGTACTCCAACCAGAAACCACAGCGTAAACATATTTCCGTGCAAATCCACTTCATAAATCCCCACGAAAGCTGTCAACTTACAAAACGGGGTTAGCCCCCGAGAATATAGCCGTAAGCTTGTTATCATAAAACAAGGAAACAATATCATAAAGGAACCATAAACAGGATACAATTTAATAATATTCCCCAAAACACCAACAGTCGGCCCTGCAAGGACACACATTCCTGGGACGTCTCTTCAACCCCAGACACATCCGGCAGCGGTGGCGGTAGCGGTAGCGACGTTTGCAGGCACTTCACCATACGCGTGCAATACGTGATATTTGTGGAAAGTTTGTGTAAAGTTTGCTGCGGTGCGCATAAAGCAAAACAAGGATCGGTTTTCCGGCGTCGGGGAAAATTTCATGTTTATCACGCTCAATGGCCCGAACCCTTGGGGGTTTTCGGGATTTCGAATTACTTGCTGCCGAATATTTCATGCCAAACATATAATATATATCTATCCATTCCCCAACAAAAAGGGTTGGAAGTTTTGACTTTTGCGTGCCAATGCCAATCCACCATCCTCGTCCTTTTTTGTGTGGTGGCAACAATAACGTGCAACAGTGTCGCGCATACTTTCGACACAGGACAAAGTTACAAAGTTAATAAACTTGTCAAAATCTCTCGAGCTTGTATTCGTGGGTAAACACTGCGGATTGTATGATATTTCATTCTACGGTGGGGTGGGAGAAGACGACGGAATGAATATGAACGATTCCAACAATAACCCCCTTTGCATCTTTGAATCCGAGCAGCGTGAGTGGAATTCGGATGAGATTCCTCAAAGTTTCCTGAGTTACGCGGTTCTCTGAAGGGGAATTGATTTGGGAACAGGTATTTTCTGACTGATTCGAGCTAATTTTTTTTTTAGAGCAATGGCTCCCATTCAGCGTCTTTAAAGACTTTGACTTTTCTTCACGAGGACGATTTATTTTAATATATTGAAGCGACAACAATCACGGTACGTTGTTTTGCGTAGAGTACCAGCTCCGAAAACTTTTTGAACCATCTGATGCGTTTCAGCCGCCGTTTTCTTGGAATGAAACAAGAAAATCAATTCAAAATTAAAAAAAATAGAATTATAAGAAAATCAATACTTGCTGCTATACTTGCTGCGATTATTTGGAATAAAAGCAGACATTTTAATACGTCAAAACAGACTCACTTTTGTGTCAAAACAGTTCATTTATCATATGACGCTTATGACGTTTTGTACAGTTGCATAGGATACCTTCTTTAACTTGAGTAATATCGTTCTAATAATTATATTATTGTTCTTAGCAGAAGAACATTCCCAAAATCACCAAGAAAAAATATCCTCTCACACTATTACTGCTGTGCACTGCTTTTATTTTGACCGCAACTGCATATGTCAAAATTCGCCCATCTATTGAGAAACAACGACTGCTTAGTTGCGACATAAAAATTCTGCCAATTGATTGTTCTAAAATATTTCTAAATCCAAAAACCTTTTCTTTCTCATCGACTGCCATTTGAATGGCATTCACTCACCCTCATTCGCACAAATTGCCACAATAATTCATCTCAATCGTTCAGTAATCGTCAAAATCGCTTTGAAAAATCCTTGAAAATTGAAAAAAAATTGGAAAATTCACATTCCCCCTTCGATTTTGGACACGTCCAACTCTTTTCGTTAATCATTCATAAGCCCGCAAACCACTTCTGAGGTTATGGTCAATAAATTCACATTCACCAAAACACTTCGCATGCAAAAAAAAAAAAAAAAGAAAAACCTCTCATTCACTTAACTAAAATCCCATTCATGGTCCTTTCATATTCCTGGCAATGTTCTTCTCCACCCCCGAATCATACACACATCCAATATTATTTTTCTCTTTTTTTTAAATCAAAAATTGATTTTTATATCGATAAGCAGCGCAGTGACTATAAATCCACTCAAGGATAAATATCCCATATTACTCTGCAGATTTTATTTGAAAACGAAACGAGAGAACCAAACTAGATATCCTCCTCCTTCTGTAAACATTAATAAAACATCAGAAAATATCTTTATCCTGGCGAGCAAGCACACATCCAGGACGTGCAGGACAAGGACTCTTATCGTGTGTTGCGCTTGCCGTGAGCAATCGAAGTGTACCACCATCGTCCGTTAGCAGCAAGACATGCCATATGTTTGCCCGAGTATCGTCCTAGAACAAATTTGTGGTCATAAATAAATAAAAAAAAAAAAAAAATGTTGCTGAATTTTTATAGCGATATCATAACAGCATCTCGATAGCACAAATATTCTGTCCGGGCGGCTCAGATAAAATATAAATTCACTTCATCGACATCATCGTCGAGAAGGAGTAGAGAGTAATAAGGATGATGGGTGGGTGTATGTGGTTCATTGAGCATTCTCCGGCAGGATGGGGATTATGCTTCGAAGAAGAAGAAACAGAACAACAGTCCAGACACGTAAACCAACAGCAATTGATAAAACACACACAGCCAAATGCATACAGAGAAAAAAAAAAAAGTTTGCCTAAGGTTCAGGGCGTTCGGACGCCCTCTAGACGACGTCGAAGACGATGATGGTTTTTTGAAGCGTTCCAAAAGTTTTCTGCTGCTCCTTCAACTTCTATGAAGGATAAATAGCTTAAGCATATAGGGATTCAATAAATAATTCGTCGATGGATTTTATTACTTCAGGTAGAGTATTTTGTTGTGTTTATTTGTATCGGAAGGGGAGGTTGGGTGGGCAGTCAGTTTTTATTTCATTCGGAATCGGACGTGATGCAAGTGCTTTATTGCCAATTCACATGACTCACCATTCCACCACCGTGGATAGTGGAGAAATATTTGGAAGAGCGAGATCTTGAAAGTGTTTAACTGAAGAAGAAGCTCGTTCTTTGAATGGTTTCGGCAATTTCGAAATTATAGGAATTTGAATATTTTAAGTGAAAGACCTTTTCCTAAAGCTGGACGATTGTTTTAAGAGAGGTCAGTGAAACGAGCTGTGGAATGTGAATCTGTTGCAAGTGGGCAAAAAAATTGGAAACTTCTTATAAACCTACTGACTGACAAATCAAATCGTTCAAAATTCGCTGTCTGTTCTTTGAATTTATGTCTACACAGCGGCATTCAATTAAAGACAACTTATTTCCTTGAAAATCCAAATATCCAAAACAAAATTTGTTTGATATATGTACAGTGGCGTGCAAAAATGGATACATACTCGGCGGTCGTATGGTTTCTTATAAATAAAAAGCCTTCCATTTGACCGATTTGAATGATTTTTGTGCTATTTGTTTTCTTACTTCACCACCAAAAAAATGAAGTACAAATGATTTTGATCATTGAAAATTCACATAAGTTCATCTTGACCCCAATATATCCATTTTTGCACGTTTAGAAAAATATCTATTTTGATGTGCGGGGAGAGTTAGATAACTTTGCCGCCAAAAATTGATAATGGTTTTTCATAGAGCGTCCAAAAACGAAAAATGTTTGCTATGGGCAGGGGGTCTATCTCACCCCGTTTAAGAGGTAGGGGCAATTTAAAATCTAATCAAACAATATGGAAAAAAAATTCACAACAAAACAAAGGCAACTCCTACAATAAAGTACTATACCAACCTAGAAAGGCGGAAACCTGTTCTTTAATTATACATTAAAGTTAGATTGTTCATACTCATAGTTTGTGAAAAATTCGCATAAAAACTCAAAATTTTAATAAGCAATAAAAGAAAGAAGAAAAATAAGTGTAGACACTTTTTTTCTCAAACCTGTAAGTCGCAGTGCTAAATTAGGACCTGGCCGTTTATGCTCACGTTCATTTTGAGACGAACGCAAAGAACCGGATGGTCTTATGTCTTCTAGTTCAAAAGAAAAGTAGGATGGACCAACAACTTTTTAAATGAGCTACTCACGCCCTTATGAACAAAGTCACTTGCTTGCAGTAATAGTAACTTCAATTTTCTTTAAAAAAGTCGTTTGCTCATTCTAGTAAATTCGAAGTAAAGTGAAAACAGAGGAAATTCCTGTATAACAAATAATGTAAAACTAAAGATTAATAATGAGTCCAAGTTCCAGAGTAGGGTATACGTTCAAAAATTCGACTTGGCATCGAATTAATCACGTTTTTTTGGACTCCGGAATTACTCCATTTCCTTGTAACAGCCTTACGTAGAGCTTCTACCGATAGAAATTTGCGACAGCGAGAATAAAAGTGACAAGAAAAATGTCCTCACATGTTTTCAATCGGGTTTAAGTCAGATGCATATGCTGTCCACTTTAACAGTTGAACTTCTTTCCGTAAAAACCACTCACGATTGGCCTGCGGCAGAAAAACTGCAAAATTTCTTGTTGCAAAATTGGATTAAATCGATCGAGTTTCGCTTTGTGGATAAGCTCCTATGACGTTTTGTATTAGGCCATTAAGAACAAAGGCATAGAAGATTGTGAACTAAGCAGTATTATAACTCAACAAATTTTGTTTCAGATGTCTCAAAGTAAATGAGTTGCCTTTAATTGAATTTCGATGAGTGTATAGGTCAGGAGAAAATTAAATGTATTTCTACGGGAAATTCAAGACTTTCATCAAATTTCATCAAGTTGGTATCCATCGATTTGTTTTATAACTTACTACTCTTTTAACGTCATTTTACAGAAACCTTCACACCTTATGACAAAAAAAAAAAACTGGGACAGTAGTTTTCCTTGCCAGACAGAATGCATCTAAACTTCCCAACCATGCTCCCTGCGTTGTCATGGCGTCTTTCGTCTTTTATTTTTGAACGTTTCTGGTCTATCAGTAGCTTGAAACAAAATTGGAAAACGGTTGTTGGAAAATCGGATCTGGTAAGGATCAAAATTTCATGTTTAGTCATGATAATTTTTTTTTTCAGTTCCACAATAAGCAGATCAAAACCTTAAGTCCTCCTTTGGCCACCGAGCTAAGGGGTCATTTATTTCATAATAACCGATTTTTTTTAGTTTAACCAGCGATTAAAACTAACGACTTTGATTTAAGTGATTATAATAAGATGGGGAAACAAGACACACAATACGTCGAATTAACCAGCTTTATAGAGTTAGAAGTCTCGAAGTTGCATAATTTTGCGTGACTAAAATTTAACTAACTGAAAAGAATCGTATGCTGTGAATTTGGTTGAGGCGGAAATTTGAATGATGCACACTCGATTAAAAATTAATGGATTCAAGCTTTGAAATGAAAAAAAAAATTACATCAAAATTGTACTTTCGAAACCGAAAAATCAATAATCCTGTGTTGCCCCACGCTTTAAACACGACCATTTTCCCTTGAAGTCCTCGTATTTTCTCGTTTTTATTTTGGTCCACCAAGCTTTTTTATATTTTTTCTGTTGGCAACCAAAGATTGTGCTTCTTTTCCTAACCAGTCTTTTGCTCCTGGGCAATGCTCCATGGTATTTTATCGACATTTTTGACGACGAGCGAAATGCATCATCAATATACTCTTCCATAATCGATGAAACTACAATTCTGCATTTATAGCTGTTTTAGTGTCGGGACCATGAATACTAGCCACAATTTCAGCGGCTTTGCTTCCATTGTTGCTTTTATCATGAACACATTCTAAATTGGGTTGATATTTGATTGTATGATTCTCTAGCTCACAACAAGCTAAAAAGCGCAGATAATTATTCGTGTAAATCGTCGTTACCCCAGCAATTCAAAGGTAGAAATTGGATGATAGAAATTTAACAAGATATCGATCACTACAGCCATCTACCGAAAAAAAGTACTGGATTATTTTTTTCCAACTTATACTTTTACCGAATGTAAGAAAAGCATGTATTTTAAAAGGACAGATGGCTCCTATTCTTTCTGATTTGTGATTCTGATTCTAACATCCTCACAAAATTCGGAGTTTTCCCAAATTTTTTACTTTCCACACTGAGGAGAAAACACTGAGAAACTCCACTGTGGAATATTCTTTTTCATGCAGAACAATTGTTGGAAAAATTATTATGCAGAAAAATGTTGGTTTCGAAAATGCAAAAAAAAAAAGCAATTCAAAAAAAACGAAGTAATAACTTATAATGCTTACATTTACCTGAAAGAAAACCTGACAACTTACCTATCCCCATCTCCCATCTCCCATCTAAATACCAAAACAAGTTCATGCCTTCGCCTTAACTCTATCACAAAATTACATCTCTTCTATTTGATATTCCACGAGCATTTGTATCTTCATTTTACTCACTCATCTCTCTCGCCTGACCGTGAAAACAATGTTCTTTGAATTATGTTCATAAATTTCCCTAAAAACTCCATCAATTCGGTGAGAAACTCAACACAACATAAGACATTTTCAAAAAAAAAAGCCAACTCCTACCCAAGTGTGCGGCAAATCTGAAAAAGGCGGCAAACCTCATGACAAGAAGTCAAAAGAAACGGCCAGACGGTCGCAAGATCACGCACCTTATCAAAATGCACGATGAATATGACAAAAAATTAAAATTATTTTAAATTTTATTAAGTGCGTAAGCAATGTGCTCGGTACGGTACCCCAACTCGAAACCGAGAGTACGTTTTCGACTGCTAACGACATTTTGATGGTGTGAACAAACAAATTGCCGCGTTCACATTCACATTCACATTCACCGTCCCTGGATCATACGCGCGACGGATTCGTGAAGTTCGAGGTGATCCGTCTGTGGCAGTGGCATTGATTGGGATTTATGACATTTGCGGAACGCTCTTGTTTCGTGTCGCACACCGAATTAATATTCGAAATGAGAACTTTATTTTTTTTGTTATTATGTGGAGCAGGTTAAGATTCAATGTCACGTTGCATTTTATGACATTTTAATAGTGAGCCCTTTTGCCTGGTTGCACGACAGGGTCTTAGCCGATAGAGTATGCAAGCGATGCAGTCGTGGAAGTGGCCTATTGTTCTATATTGTATATTAAGTTTAGTATTATGGCTCAAAACGGAGATGCATTTTGATTTTGGGTGGCGGTGTTTTCTTGTTTTGTTTTTGGTTTTAATGACGAATGCGTGGGCCTACGTTTTGGACTTTTAATTGGTTTTTGAAGAACTTGGGGGTGTTTACGAATGCGTGGTGTAGGAGTGATAGCAGCAGATGCATTTTTAAGTAGTCGTTGTGGCTACGGATTTTCTCAGAAGGTTTTATGTGGAGCAGTTTTCGACCAGTGGTTGAATAAATTAAAAAACTTTTTTCTTAACAAGGTGGAAGTTTAAAGTTTTAGGCTTGTTGTTGAAGTTCTTGGTCGGAGAACAACAAAAAGTGATGTCAATCCAGCTTAAAATGTTGCCATTTTTTGTGTCATTATATAACCACTTTGTATTTTGTTAAATAAACACTAAAAATAAAACCAAACTAAGTTTTTCTTGTTCTGATCCCCATCCTTCATTTCAAGTTCGACTTCGAAGCTATCTTTTTCAAGTCTCTCCAGTGATCGATCTCAACGATTTAATCCTCCGCTGCTCGATTTTTTTGTTAGGTACTAAAAAAAAAGTATTTTCTTACATAATTTATGGCTGAAAATACTAGAAAAACAATTTAAAAAAAACATTAGTCTATGTGAATTGGCATGGCTATTCCGTTCAAAATATATGAAGCAGGTTATCTACAAAACTTAACAGAGTAAAATTGTGATCCATATTTTAAGAAAGAAGAAAGAATTGAGCTGTATCACATCTTGAAAAATTTACAAGATTTTTTGTAAAATAAAATTACTTTGGAAATAAAAAGCGGGTGTTTAAGTGGCCGTTCATTTACAGAATGTTTAATAGTAGCAATATTTTTAGTAATATCCATATGTCCGCTAAAGTGCGGAGTTTATTTTTTACATTACGGCTTCATTTGCTATTTTTCCTTTACGTTCCGACGAAACACATCTGCTACATCTGGAGGATTTTCGGATTACTACAATTTTCGGTCTAGAAACGACATCTTTACATAAAATTTATGGCGCCAACTAAATTTCAAGTCATATCTAAAAATGTCGAAATCTTGATCTTAAAATGTTCGCTCACATTAGTCTATCAGGTGTGTTTGCTACCGATTCCCGCCTATATTCGAAAGCAATACAATTTCCATCACCCTCCAACGAGCTCAATTAAAGCCTAAATAATGCTATTATCGACATCCCCTCAGAGAAAAAAAGTAGCTTCAAAAAATTAACGACAATTAAATTTATCCAAAAAGGTGGCCATTGTCGACGAGAACACACCACACGCAGGATTATACAAAGGACACGGGACGTGATCCTTTCCACACAATACCAAAATATCCACTGTATCGACATTTTCGATATTATCATTAGCAAAGCATCGCAGACGATGTAAGAAGGATCATTTTCAAAAATCAAGATCATGAAATTTTTGTAGGCTATGTCACGTCTTTTCCTTTTCTTTCTTTCTCCAAATTGATGTAGGTACCTCGCTCTATATTTGTTGACAATTTATTATCCTTGCGCATTAGTGAGTTTCAATGGGAACACCATGTTCATTGTACACGTGAAGAGACCTGGATATTCCTATGCAACAGCATCATCACTCCACTCATTCATACGCAAGGACCAAGAAAATGAAAAAAATAAAATGTTTTCCTTATTCTCAAAGAATCTGGATCTTACAAAAGGACGAAAATTCCCAACTGTCAACCAACTTGATTTTTATCTTTATTCTCTTTCAAGGGATGCCGCGTGTATGCGCTACACTTTGATGAGGTAAAAATATTAAGGATTTATATTATTATTATAATTACATAAAATCTCTCGAGAACAAAAGGACTAAGACTGAAAAAAATTGTCCCCAGATGGAATAGAGTTTTTTTTTTGGAAGTAGGTCTTCTATTAGGCTTCTTATTTTTTTTTTTTCAGAGCGACATGTATCCTGTGACAAAATATTATTTTACAATTCAATTATCCTTTTGTTTGTTGAAAAAAAAGAGAAGAAAAAGAATGAAATCTTATGAAAACGAATAACAACTTGTTCGGGGGGACTTATCCCAAAACATATTTCGATTTATTATTTGGATGGATGGATTTTATTTCATATTGCAAAGGATAGTTTTGGATTTGTTTGTTGGTCTTGTTGACAGTTGGTTTGCGTTTTCAATGTTCCTTTCAATTGTGTACAAGTGATTATGATTTTGCGGTTGACAAATGAAATTCAATACTTCTGGATTTCAGAGAGGGAATTCTGTTTTTTTTGAATCACTGCACTTCCGTTGCTAAGCGCCGGATTTTAAACTGCGCACAGAATTGGCGCTTAAAATATTTAGATTTATAAAAATGGAAATTTTGTAGATCTTAAAAAATCTAGTCGAGTTTTGTTTTTGATTTGTAGGTAGAGTCGGTAAAAAAAGTATTTGCATAACCAATTTTGTTAGGACTTCTCAGTAAAGCGGGCGAAAAACTTGGAAACTTGTCATGAACGTATTGACTGACAAATGATACCGTTGAAAATTCGCTGTCTGTTGCACCATAGTAAAGGGTGATTTTATAGCTATTACCTTTTCGGCAACACTGGTTTAAACAGCTGACGCACGTTTCGTGTTTTGTTTCACTGTCGAACATCTTCAGTTTGGTCTATAATTTAACCATGAATCGTCTAACAAACGAACAACGCTTGCAAATTATTGAATTTTATTATCAAAATGTGTGCTCTGTTAAGAAAGTTCAGAAAGTTAAGAAAGTGTTCAGCGACGAAGCTCATTTTTGGCTCAATGGGTACGTAAATAAGCAGAATTGTCGATTTTGGAGCGAATATCAGGCAGAAGCATTGCAAGAGCTACCAATGCATCCAGAAAAAGTCACAGTTTTGTGCGGCTTATGGGCTGGTGGCATCATTGGACCGTACTTCTTCAAAGATGATGCGAATCGTAACGTAACTGTGAATGGTGAGCGCTACCGTGAGATGATATCCAACTTTTTTTTGCCCAAAATGCAAATGGACTTATTGAGAGGCGAGTTCGGTGAGCATTTTATTTCACGTTCGGGACCGGTCAATTGGCCGCGTAGATCATGCGATTTAACGCCTTTAGACTATTTTTTGTGGGGCTATGTTAAAGCTCATGTCTATACAGACAAGCCCGCTTCAATTGACGCATTGGAAGACAACATTGAAGCATTTATTCGTGAGATACCGGCCGAAATGTTGGAAAGAGTATGCCAAAATTGGACTAAGCGGATGGACAATTTTAGGCGCAGTCAAGGTCAACATTTGCATGAAATAATCTTCAAACATTAAATTATATGGACCGTACTATCGATTCAAATAAAGTTTTCGTTTTTTTTTTGTGAATTTTATGTGTTTTTTTTTTTGAAAAACTTTCCTATAGCTCTTAAAATTTTTGATATTCTGCTCTGATATGAACCGTATTTCAGTGAGGGCGTTCTGCATCGAACGGAATAAATGGTAGTCAGAAGGGGCAAAGTCTGTAAGCAATTCGCTTAAACACTGTTCATAAGTATTTAAATTTTAGGCATTTGATTGACAATAAAATAAAAATGTAGATTATGCGCTCCAAAAAAAGAACATGTCAGCTCGACCTGCTCACCAATTAACCAAAACAAAAGGATGTAAATCACTTACCACCTTCAAAGTTGAACCATCAAAACGACCTCCCTGGAAGAGATAATCAAAAACTAAACAAAACACGATGGTATGCATTTATTTTAAAAACGAATAAAGTCAAACTAATAAAACAAATGGAAAACAAATAAAACAGTACATAATCAATTCAGCGCCCAAGAAAAAACTATGTCCACCTTTATTGACCTTCCCCTATGAAAAAAGCAGCCCAAAAACGAAGACTTTTACTGCTCCTCTTTAAATCAACTCAGATTAGATACCACTACGTTCATCTCAGATTTCCTCAGACCAGAGCGGAAACTGATATTTTATTTAAATTCTTGAAAATTATATAAAAAAAAAACAGACACAAAAAATTATAATCACAATAAAAATTAAGAGAACAGGAAAAAATCAAAAATTCATAGTGCAACCCACACAGACAATATACCCTCCCCTTTAATTTTTATGTGCCACAACGCTAGGGGCATTAAATTAACTAAAAAGACAACAAAGCGACTGACAAAAGCCGCTCCTGTCAATCTATTCCATATTAGATGCAGCTAGAACGTAAATTAATACCCCACATAACGCCCGACCAGTCCTGGGACCCCGTCCAGCGGATATCTATCCCGGCCAACCGACCATTTTCAGTTTGATAGGTAATTTATTCCATGCTCGTTATTCGTCGCATCCCTGATTTTGGGTGGCGATAAGATATATGTGTGTATGGCTTTGGGTTAGGTTGGCTTAGGAGACCTAAGAGACATATCGGCGTCATCTACTGAAGCCGCACTTCACTCAACCCCGCGAATGGGGGAAACACAACTCAGATACTCAAATGATAGGTGACAATTTCGTGCTCTGGTCTTTCTCTCTCTCTCTATTGAAATCGGTGGAGAGGATCAGCAGCAGCAGCAACGGCCACAGTGGTGATCCTTGCGTTAGACGTTAAGTTAATAAAACAACATTGAAACCAAACCACACCGCCGATAAGACGATGAAACGATGCAACGATGAGACGATGAGAACGCGACTAAAGAAGACCAGGGTGTAGTGCAGAGCTTACGGAGAATTTTTAATTAGACTTCAATTAGCCTCGTGACATGTTTCGAACCGAGAACGATCCTGGACGGTGTTTGGGACGTGCCCGGAACGCAATTGATGAGCGGCTAATTAGAGAAAAGTAGGCGAGGTTGAATAAGTTGCTTTTTACCGCTGATAAGTAATCAATTTGTTGGCCGGCTATCGATCGGGGTCATGAAAGCCAGTCCGCACGCTGCCGTGATGACGTGCTTTAAGGGCATTTCCTGGAGGAAATATTTGAAAGCGATTTGTCACCAACACTCGTCCTCGTCGCCGTCGGTTGAAACCCATAAAACACAACGAAAAACTGCAACTGCTCGATAATTTAAGACCCGCTGTCATTCTCATTTATCCTGAACACAATGTCCACCCCCAAATAATACATCACTTATCCCGATCCCAATCAGCATTAAGGAACTCCCTCTGCGTCTGGTTTTTGGCATCCATCGGCAGATGTGTGCGCTTCATAACGGTACATAAATTTTGAAAAATTCTAAATTAGTTTTTCCTTTGTTTCTAAATATAGAGAGAGAGAGAGGAGAGAAAAATTACACCCTCGTTGTTGAATTTTTTTCGAACAACTAGAACGAGAATGAGTAGAACACATCCTTTTGCCATTTTCCAAACGCAAACGAATCAAGATGGCACGTTCCAAAAGTAGACTAAAAAGGATGTGCAGCCTTTTCCATTCACGTGTGGGTTGCGAGGGATACGAGATCTTTCATCACGCTTCATCGGGGCGTACACACACATATCCTGTTCGAGGCACTGCCGGCGAGTGCGGTGTCCATTAAGGGCAATTTAAAATTTTTATGAGAACGAGAATCCCTTTCATTCAATTTTATTTGAAAAGAGACAATAATTGAATTAGGCGCTGGCATTCTTTTGTGGACGCTGAACGCAGTGGCTTCTTCACCACATGTGGTCGAGTGTCAGTTGGTTTTTTTTGGAGGTGGTTTATTGTTGCTCTAAATGTCATTCAATTTCGTTCTTTTTTTCAATGCAATACAATGCTGTTTGTAAGTTCTTTAAGGCATTTTTGAGTTCTAGGTTAGAATTTGTTTGTTCATCATGATGCTGGAAAACATTTTTGAACTGAAAAGAGAAATCTGTTGCATTTGTAGTTCGTTGCAATAAGTTTCTTTACCAATGCTTTCAAAGAAGTGATCTTTTTTCAGCATTTTTAAAAATAGTGTCTTTCTTTCGACATTTTAAAAAAAAAGTGCGTTTTTCTTGCCATTTTTTTTTCCGTAAAGTGTCTTTTTCTTTGTATTTCAAAAAAGGTGTTCAACGGACACAAGTTGTGTCTACTAAAAAAAAATAAAAAATTAGTTCTACGAGCCACAATCATTTATTTTAATCGAGTGCTTTTCTTTGACAACATTTTAAGCTGACTAAGGCATAAAAATAAAAAAAACCGACTCAATATACCCAGACTTTTAGATCAGAGACCTTATCTACATACAAAACATTGCAGCCATTAAAAACCATGGTGCCGATTCACACCCAACCTTAATTAAATTAAATGCTTATTGTCTCTTAATTCTACGCTTCATTTGTATGCAAAATGCATAAATCACGTTGCTTCGCTGAAAATAATCTAATTAAATACAGAAAAACAAAAAAAAAAAAAACGATACACGAGCAAGACAATGACATTTAAAAATCCCCTCCGTTTTAAACTACAAAAGTAAATTCTTCAACGAAACAAAACCTAGAGAAAATTCCACAACATTATTTTAAAATCCATTGTAGTGCAATTATGCAAAATTTAACGCCAACCCACAAATGTGTACACGTAGAACCTAGAGCTCAAAGCTTTCTTCTACGTTCTTTTTTTTTTTTTTTTACCCCCCAACCCCACAGTTGAACGAGTATCTGTAGTATAATCTTCACTATAACGAAACACGCAAATCACCTAGAATGTGTATCTGTTATGCGAAAATAATACCCAAAAAGGATTATCGTCTCTTCGTGGAGAAGCAGAAAGCGTTAAGGATGAGTGGGAATGCATTGTGGTGTACTTAAGCAGAATGCGACGCGTTAGGCGGGTGCATTTTATACACAATATCATTGAGAACCTAATTTCTTTTTGTATTTTTTTTTTTTCCATTTTGCGTTTTGTATATCCAAGTATGGCGTATAAATAGATATCCGCCTTTTTATACAAATGTAGCTCAGGAATAAAGAGTGGCATTACACAGAATTGCAAAACGGAAGCCGCATCAATGTTAAGACCTTTGATATGGAAAATAAAATAAAATAAAATAATACGCAAATGACCTCTTGTCGTCTTCCTTGTATACGCACGACTTTCTTTTATTCATTCAACTATAACTTGATATTATTTCAAAGAGTTAATGTTGTCAAAGTATATGCCTTAGAACAATGAGTGGTGTGTAGTTCAGTGAGCTCACAAAATCAACTTCTAAGTATTTTGAAAGGAGAGCAAATGACAATGCATACTTTTTCTTACGTTACATTTGAAAAAAAGAAGTCAAATTTAAAAGACTACTTTATGAATTTATTATAAGTCTGTGACTGTGGATGATACGCAGATTATTTTTTTTTTTTTTTTTGACTGTGGATGAAACTATGTATCCATTAGCCGGCCTGTAAAAGATTCCCAATCACAGACACTTTGTGTTTTCGAGAATTTATTGACTTGTCCTCCACAACTGAATTCGCTCAATGTTCAAATCATTAGAAAATGGGAGCCACGATTTGTGTTGCAAAATAATTTGTTTTGCTTACGTAGGAAATTAATTTTTAATACTTTTTCATAAACATCAACTCTCTGATGTTAAAATTGTTAGCCTTTTTCTATCAATTTCAAACTGAGCCAAAATGGATATCATCCAAATGGAGAACTTCTTCTTCTTCTTCAGTCCGGGGTGAGCCTGGTCCTCCTTTAGCAACCTCCTGGATCCAGCACGATCCCGTCCCAGCTGATTCCAATGACACACACCGAGCTGGTTCTCTGCCTGTGTACGCCACCTTAGACGCGGGCGTCCTCTGCTGCGTTATCCCATAGGTTCGGAGTCGAAGATTCTTCGGGCCGGAGCTGTACTGTCCATTCGCTCTACATGGCCTAACCACTGTAGGCGTTGGATCCGTAGACGCCTGGCCAGGCGCATGCCGCCGTACAACCTGTATCTGTGATTAAACCTTCTTCTCCAGTAACCATCAATGCAAACAGGACCAAAGGTCGTATGCAGAACTTTTCTCTCAAAAAGGCCAAGGGCTTCTTCATCCGCTTTTAACAAAGTCCATGTCTCCGCGCCATAGAGCAGGACTGGAATGACCAGGGTGTTTATATAAAGCCATCCTGGTTTTTCGAGAGAGGGCTCTATTACTCAATTGTCTCTTGAGTCCAAAGAAACAGCGATTGGCAAGAGTTATTCTGCGTTTGATCTCGGTACTGATGTTATTCGTACTTGTTACCGCGGAGACAAGGTAGACAAAGTCCTTGACCACCTCAAAGTTTTTGCTGCCTATTGTGACGCTCTGTCCGAGTCGTCGATATAGTGCGTCCTTCCGTGAAGACAGCATGTAATTTGTTTTGCCTTCATGCATACAAATTTCATAACACTGACTAAGAAAAGAAGTCAATTTAAATTTAATGAATGAGTTTTGATTTTTTTTAGAGGCTCCACTGCTTTTTTCTTCTAACAGATCTTAACCTTTGGAGCTTGTAGTCTTTTAACAGCTTTGAATTTAATCAAAACAAAACAAAAAGTTGCGTTTGACTTCTAATTTCGTATGCAGAAAAGTTTATGTGCTCAATTTGTGCTGAAGAACAATTTGAAGAGGGCACAATTTTGCCGGTAAACGCAGCAAACATTAATTAATTTTTCATTTACTCATAATTTATAAATTTCTTTGCATAAAATAAAAATCCCGCGATAATGTGAACTAATTAAAACAACGTGTTTTTGGATTTTAAAGGGACTCACATTATTGGAACTTATTTTTAACTTACCAAACTGATTGAAGCATATTTCAAAGCTATTGAAAACATAATCTTTTTGAATCACAGTTTCTATAAATTCTCTTTCTGAAGTGATTTTTTACTTTTTTGGTTTGCTTTTTCCCTTGCTTTATGAAACTGGAAATCGTTTAGGCATCCATTTCATTTTCATCGGCGTATTCAAAAAGCGTTTTGGTACACTGGATCGCTTGTGAGCTTCCTATTTTGGACGTCGCTTTTATTTCCCGAAGGGTCCTCATGATTTCTGAGTTCAATGATGCCTTCTACGATGGTAAACGCAAGATCCCATGTCTCCGACTGTCGGTTTCGTCATCTTGCTTTGAACAGGATTCAAAACGGCTAGATAAACCTTGCTAGATAACTTGGTGTCTTTGATATTTATAATTTCGAGTTTTGTGCATTATCCCTCGTATTTGGATACGTGGAATTCATCATCTCCCCATCTCCGGAAATTCACATTAAAGAAATGACAATGTGAAGCTTTGGCAAATCGCATTTTACATAAATTTACAGTATCGGCAAATCGCAATATCGACGGACTACTGTACTTATAAAAATAACACTATACAACAAAAATTTGTTTATGTTAATTTTTGACCAGTTAAGCACACTTTAAACGTTCAATTGTTTCAACTGTTAGGTTTACAGCAAAGCCATGCCAAAATATGAATGGCAAGCAGAACAAACGTATGTTTTAAAATCGGTGGTACAGTGAGCAACAAAAGTCTTGATAACCTAACATTTTCTGTCTTTAGATAAAGAAATTATTTAACCGTATGGTCACACCAAGAAAAAGGAAAAGAATTTTAAAATAAATTAAATGCCATATGTCCTCCACAAAAACAGATCTGTAGATTAAAAACAAAAACAGAACATGCTAAAAAAAATAATTGTAGCACAATTCGGGTTAAAGGTAAAAACTTTTACCCTTGCAACACAAAATATTTGATTAATTCTTTTTCTGTAAAAATACATTACTCTTCACAATATAAAAATCTAAATACAGTAAACCCTCAAAAATTTGGATTTAATGGAACCAAAGAAAAACCTCAAATTACGAAGGATTTCGAACTAAGCAAAGGACGAATACTTTAGAGGAACTTTTCTTATATTTAAGATCAACTGATACACCCCAATCAAAAACAAAGAAAAACACAGATTAACAAACATTTTACAAATTTTATTACATATTTTTTGAATGGTTAGTGAATTTGAATTTATGCTCGATCTGAAGCAATTTCCAGTCTTGATTGATTTGGGATTTTAGTGTTTAAGATTTTCTTTTCTTCCTTGTTGCCAATCTCGTCCTTATAAATATGAAAAACACATTTTTCGATGTTCAAGTCCATCCTTAAACTCCACCGTCAAAACACCATTAACCAACAAATCGATCCCTTGTTCCAATTGATTTTTTTGAAATTCTTTCAGTGTTACTTTGTTGCAGGCCACACACTTAAACCCCATCAGCCATTTTTATTTTGTTCAATATCACTTCCGCAATTTCAACATCACACGTACCAACGAAATTTAAAACCATGAGTAAAATAAAATTTAAGAAATTAATTAAATTAGCAACTGAAACGAATCGAAGGAACACAGGCAACATTAAATCCCTTCAAATGCGATTTGTTGAAACTGTTTGGGGCTGGACACGAGAACCACACAGACACACACAATCACAAAACATTATGTATATAAAAGTTAAGTTAAAACTTTCTATAATTATACTTCAACTGTATGGCATTAATTATATAGAAAAAAAAAAAGGAAACAGCAATGTATTGAAAAAAAAAAACAAAGCAAGAGAGTCGCATAATAATACAATTTGTAATCCGCGGTGTGTGTACTAACAAGCGTTTCGTGTCTGTGTGTTTGTGTGCGATTTAAGGCACATCGTAAAGTCTTGAAGCCATAGATAAACCCAGTGTGTTTTATTGAAATTCTTGTGTAATTTCATTTCTCTAGTTTGGTATTAAATGACGTCGTTGAATGTGGACTTTGCCTTTGAGATACAATTTTGTTATAATCACAATTCAATGTGGTTGAGACTTCTGCGTGCATAGGGAACATGAGTTGTAACTCTTTTTTATGTTTACGGTGAAACGACATGGTCTGGGAGAGGAACTTAATAATTAACATAGCCACCATTACCTCAAATAAGGTCTGCATGTCTGCTTTGAAAATGTTTTCACACAAAATTGACCAGGGTTTTTATTCGTTAACGTCAATTGGAGTGAGACAAAGTAAGAGCTGAGGAGATGATTTTATCGTGGCTAAAACGCTCTAAAGACTGCGATTTGTTATCGTTTTTTGTTTATTCTCACATGAAACGATTAGATTTGAGGCTCCCAAATGATTTGCGGCTTTTGACTGTGGCTGGTAAAATAATCATATTTTTAAAAACAATATAAACATTTTTCTTAATGTCTGTAGCTTTTTTTAATGTGTAGTTCATTTTAACGTTTGAAGATTTAAATTTTAGCGCTGCTTACGTGTTTTTTTTAACGTTTTTGTTGCACGTTGTTGTTTTATTGCAAAGTGATAGAACAAAAAATGCTCTGTCTTGAAGAAAAATCTGACGAGTTAATGGAAACCTAGGTAAGTTAATCAGAAATCATTTTGAGAAAACAGTTTTTAGCAATGGCAGAAGACTTTAAGGCATCAAGAAGATCATAAGTTAAATTTCAAAACATCGTTTAAAGAATAAAACAGACAGACAGGACACCGAAGTGAGTCTATAAGGGTTTCGTTATTCCTTTGGTAGTCCCTATTGGAAAACTCTTTATTTTAAGACACTTTTTATTTTAAGAGACTGATCGAAGATTTTGATCAGTGATCAGTTCATTGATCGATGTCAGTTTTTGCAAAGTTTGCCTGCCAAGAGGGAACCTTGTCTCCTAGAGGTCTTAATGGCAGAGGAGAATTGTATAGTTAGTTTTCATTACGCATTCCATCACATCTATTGATCTTGGGAATCTGAACTACTTACTTAAATTTAGTCTATTAAAACTGCATTTTCTTTTGTACAGTCAGTCACAAAAGTAAGTAAGCACCTGAAGAGCGCTTTGTTTTTATGGAAATATAAAATCAAAATACCCCTCCCGAAAAAAAGAGTGTGCTTTAGACCACACAACTGAAGTAAGACTTCTTTAGCTGTAGTCGAACTCAATGCATCGAATAGAAATGAAGCTTGAAGCCATATTTGGAAGATAAGGAGTTTACCCTCCGAATTTCAACCAGATCGGTCAATCCATTCCAAATTTGCAAATTCCAAACATTTATAAAGCCGATTAGAAAACCCATAGGATTTTTTCTAACTTCAACGGCTGAACCGATTTCGATTAAATTTGGAATATAAATTTCTTATGTCCAACGCTAAAACGTTAACTGATTTGTTCAATTTGGTTGCAATGAGTTTGACTTCAATTCAGAAAGCAACCGCGGCACATAGCAGGCCGACCTTTCCATAAATTTCAAGGAAATCGGACCGATATACTGAACCCTTTGGCGATTGCGCACACGTGTTCAACTATAGTATTTCCCGCGACTGCTGTGAACTTCAACGTATAAATTTACAGAGAGAGCAAGTACCATCACACTTTTCGTAACGCTTTCATCTCATATAAATCAGTTTACCCCCAGCGCGTGGAAAAGCTTTACTTCAAAAACCTTAAATGCAGTTTTAATTGGAATTTCAATTGCTTTTCAAAGCAAAACAATTAATTCAATCGGACCATAACTTTCTACTTTGATACTAACGTTACCGACACAAATAAACATCCCGCTTTTATGTTACAAAAAAATTGAACGCATCTCTACAAACTGCGTCGCACTTCACAGATTGATGGTGAATATTTCAGTCACACCTTGAATTCCTAAATTATGCAACACGATTCCTTCAAACTATTGCTTATTTTTATTGTTCGGCCATCAACTACATTGCACAACAAACACGAAATAAGAACGTTCTTGCCAAACAGCATCCGACGCGATTATAGCATTCAAAAGTCGCATATTACTGCGGTAAATGTTGCCGTTAGTGATAAAAATAATATTAATTTTCTAAAACAAATGCCAATTGACACAATTTCGACGAATGCCGATCTCGAGCTGTACACCAAAAAATCACGTTAAATTGCTTTATTGAAATTAATTGATTCAGCAAATCGCATTGAGCTAAAATAAAACACGTCAAATAAAAAAGAAAAAAACACTAAAGGGTCATGCTAAATTCTTTCCCATAGATAAAAAAAAAAAACAAATTCAATACACAGGCAAATATCAAAGCAAAAAAATATTTTCAATTCAAAAAAGCCAGTAAAAACAACATTTTACTCGTGTCTAAAATTATCCCTGCAACTCAAAGCACGTCAATCGCGCACTAAGGTGCGTCGAGTCTTCTCACTCAAACTCCCCTCCCCCAGTTGCAACCCTCTCCACATAACATTAACCGACTAGTAGTCACTGATGGCTGACAGTGTATTGACCAGATCTGATCATGTGCCAATTTCATATCGATGCAATTTTCCTTTATGTCCATATCTAATTTTAAATTTTGTCTGAGACAGAATTTTTCAAATGCAAATCTCTGTTCGAGTATCTCGTACACGACGTAATGACTGAATGACTGTTGGGCTTCTGTGCAGAGCGGCGAGTCTATTAACCGTGACGTTTGTCACTCGCACTCGAACGAAGTGACAGATGCATCTCACCCGAAAATGCATCTCATCTCACGAATCGCTAGAGTTTTGTCTGTTGTATTGATTGTTGGAATATCTTGGCTGATGGCCAGGAAATTAGAG
Source organism: Syritta pipiens (assembly GCA_905187475.1). Taxonomy (NCBI): domain Eukaryota; kingdom Metazoa; phylum Arthropoda; class Insecta; order Diptera; family Syrphidae; genus Syritta; species Syritta pipiens. The sequence goes on along the minus strand of LR994571.1, from coordinate 99,982,460 downwards.
AAATAAATTCCCTTTATCGTAAATCACTTATTTATAAATTAAACGTTTTTTTTCTTTTTTTTTGCAGATCAGAATTGTTTTTTCTGTTTGATTGCTTTGGGATTTTATTTGTTTTGCTTGAATCTGTGAATATGTACCTTTAGTAATTTGCTATTTTTACACGATTGGGTGTGGATTCTAGTGCAGAAGATACAATATGCCTAAATAATTTCCTGTACATTCACTCTCTTAATTATGTCTTTGATTGTTTCTTAATCGTTTCGAGGAGATGCATGCTTAAAGGTCACAGACAGACAGACACAGAGAGATTAGTGTGCAAAATGATATCGAATTTATTTTTAAATGAAAAATGTATTATTTTTGTTTTATTATTTTACTTCTGAAATCACTCGTCAGGAGAATGATAAGTGATATTTGAGTCACTTGGACGAAAGTGGATTTGAATTGGGATTTAATGGGAAGTTGAAGTTAGATGAGAGGTAAATTTTGTTTTAGATAATTGAGAAATTTCACAACGCTTGAAATTATTTAGGTGCATTTTTAATAATTGTTTCATAAACATGTCTTCTTTAATTGTTTTTGAATTTTTTTATTTTGTTTAAGGAAATTCGTCAGAAATATTTAAACATAGTCATACTTTTCGCATATATTTTTCTTGTAACATTTTTTAGGATAATGCCAAGCAAATTTATTTTACTTAAAAACCCTATCTTTTTTAAATTAAATTTTAGTTAAAAGAACATAGATATTGAGTTTATTTTTATATTTATCTTATTAAAATAATTGGAAATACTTCAAATAAGTGAAAAGTATTTTAATAACTAAAGATTTTTAAATTACTCAATTTTCATTCGACGAACAAAACAGGGTCTTCATTTTTGGGTTATAAGATGTCTCAGTGTTTTTCTATATTTCTAAGGGACACAATTGGTTTTTCACTTTTTGGTTTTTTTTTCAAAAAGAACTTTGCGGAAAGTTTCTTTCCAAACATTTCGTTAACATTTCCCTTGAGGTGGGGCAGTGAAAAAGGTTTGCAGGGTTTTTTTTTCCCGAGCATGTCTGTTACAAAGAGGAAATACTATTGGCATGAATGTTCCAACAGGACAAGAACCCCAAGCATAAAAGCAAGCTAATCAGAACATGGACTAATGCCAACTAAAACAATAATCCTCATAGAGAATTTGTTCTAGACAATGGACGCAACAAATTGGAACAGCTGTAAAAAACAGTAGAAGATGTATAGAAAGATGAGCTAATGGACATAATGGGCAATCTTTTCAACCCCATGATGAAAATGTGTATGTTGCCTATATTGAAGGCAAAACGGTTTCCAACAAAATATTTTTAGAGAAAATGGGGAGAACAGTTGGTGAAGTTAAAAAAACACTTGTTCTAACTCGTCGTTATCTTTATTTTGGAAGAAGAAAAAAAGTACATCGCGTTTGATATTCATAAAAAACGCTGGACCGAGGATATTTTAGTGCATAGAATCCGCTTCACCAATGTTCGAAACCTACAGGGTGTTTTTAAATGTATTTCTTCTAATTTAAACTAGAATTTATTTTACCGCCTACATGTTGTTAATGTTTCATTCTTATTCTAACATTTTTAGACTCCGTTTTGACTGAAAGGCCTTACACAGCCTTACACACAGTGGCGAGCTAAAAAATAGCAGTGCAGCATCAATTTTTACATTTCTGTATTTAAATAATCTGAAAACTATTTCATCTATTTCTAATCTAGTCTACATTTTATTATAACCAATTAATGAAGATTTTCTGTAGCTTTTCCTTCAAATGTTTCTCAAAGATCAATATTGATATATTTTCCAGAAATTTGTTATGTTATTGTTTTTCAGTAGCAAGGTAGCTCATACCACACCTCTGAAAATTGTGCAAAGTAGTCCTAAGGTAAATGTAACATTTTAGCTAAAATAAAGTAAACTAAACTAAACTTATTATAACCATATCAAGGAGAAAAAATTGTGTGAAAATTATCTTCGTAGATATAACAGCTATTTTTCTAGCGCCATCTTGGTAAACCATGCTCATTTTCTAGACGAGCAAAACAATAGCAGTGGCATTTTTTTTTTTTCGAGATTTGGTTGCATGTGCTTACATTTTTAATTTTTTTGTTATATTTTTATAAATTACGCAATTTTATTTTGTTAAAAAATTCGAAAATTATAATTTTGTTAAAATATTTTATACAAGCTATACAAGCATTTTTGGATGTAGAATAGTGCGGGCAAAACTCTGTAAAGAAAACGATCCATTACTCGAAGCCTTCTCGACGATGGATAAACATTCAAAGGAATATTAAAAATTCTTGATTGATTCTCGAGAATGGTTTCTAATGCCAACAAATATAAGAAAAATCCCTAAAAATCAAGCTCGAAAAAGTGTTTTGTCTTCAAAAATGGTGAAATCCATTGTGAATGCTGATGCTACAGGTACAAAAAGTTAATCAAATTCAGCGATTGTTTGTTTTAAAAGGAAGAAGGATACCTACACAAAACAATTAAAAAGCTTTCAGTTCAAAAAATTACACTGTTAAAAAACAGCACCTCTCCGAAAAAAAATTTAATGAGTAAAGACTCTTAGTGGCCAGCCTATCAACAAAAATAGTGAAATCCCTGTGGATAGGTGAGTGCAAAATTATTTGTTGTATGTTCTGCTATTATTTTGCTCGCACACTTTGAGTTAAAACTATAAATTTTATCTTTTAATTTTTTTCAACATAAATATCTATTTCTTTGGGCTTTTATTTTAAGTTAATGTTGATCTTTGTCCAAAAAGGTTGTCAAATATTTCCCTTCCGCCTTTTTGTCTTTTGAATTTTCCGGCTATATACAAAGCCCTACAGAGCTCATATCTGGCAATACATCATTTGAAAGGTCTTGACATAACCTACAAAACGACGTTATGCATGATTAGTTTTGATACGTGCTCTGTAGCGCTTTGTACATAACCGGACAATTCAAAGGACAAAAAGATGGAAGGGAAATATTTGAAAACCTAATATACATGTTCAACTTTATTAAAAATTTTTTTGAAGATTTTATACTACTACTGCTTTTTTCGCCACTGAATGTTGCGATGATTTTTCAACTTCTTGTGTTTGAAGACTTCTTTTATTTTTGTAGGGAAAGGGAACAGTGTTTTTATATTTATTTTGGGAAGTTAAGTTAGGAAAATGAGGACAAAAATGTCATCTGCGTAACCTTTCTCTGCCATCCGCTACGAGCAAAAATGCCAGTTAGCTCAAGTCATGTGGTTGCATTTTGTCTGATATTGTAGTTCCTTCGGTGTTGCTAGAATCAGTTTTGACGGATTTTTGTTTTTATGAGTTCCAGGATATTTCTTAATTTTTTTTTTCTTGATCGGTCTCACGAAGTTGAGAAAAAGATTCTAACAACCCTGCTGGTGATATTCAAAAAGCTTTAAAAACTCCTCAAAACAAATGAAAAATAATTGCTTACTACTACAGAATTCTGCTATAGAATTCTTTACACTGTTCTTATAACTAAAAATATACTAATTACATATTAGATTTAATACAATTTAAAAAGTACAACGAAAATCAGCTCGGATTAAAGTTGAATTAGAGTTTAATTCATTGACTTTGGATTTTTTTTTGTAACACGATTATATAATGAAAATTTTATGCATGAAAGAAAGGAGTAAAAGTCAAATTCGTTGACTTCAATTAGTTATTTTAAGTCATCATCATCATTTTCTGTGTCCGCATATTCCACTAAAGGGGTTGCGGGGCAGTGCGCGCAGAAGAGATCTCCAGGCAACCCGCTTTTAAGTATGAAACAAAAGGTTAAGTCTAGTGGCTTACGTCGATCTTTCTGTCGTTGGTTCTTGCTTCGTGTTAATCGTTGTACCGCTCTTTATCGGCGAAAAATGGAAACGCGTTCCCCGGTTCCTTTTAGGATTTGTTCGTCTTAATCGTTTTCAGGTTCGACCTCTACAAACATTGATGTATAATTTATGAACTTTGGCTTAAAGTCAAATTTAACTATTTCTTCAAAGACAAAGAAAATATAGATATCTTCTAGCTCGAAAGAAGTTATTCACCTTAATGCCTTAATAAATAACCCAACGCTCATTTGTGCGATTCTAATTCAAGAATTCATTGCTCCGCCCTGCTGAATTCCCTAAAACAGAAAATATCCGCCATTGGGATAGTCGTTTTGCCATTTGCCATTAAATAATTTCTCAACCCCGAATAGAGCCAAATGTATTTCGCACTGCATCCTCCTCCTAAAGAAGGACACACCGAACGATGAAATCGTGACTTTGGATTATTTGCATACAGAATTCGAAAAATCATCGCGAGGAAATCTTCTTCGCCTTCGCCTGTCCTTAAAAATGTATTTGTTGGGTGTTGTGTTTTTCTTTTTTTTTTCTCCTGAACGTCAAGAAGAGAGGGTTCCAAATTATTTACCCATAAGTTCCAAGAGGAGCGTCTTTTTTTTCAGTTCGTTTTTGTTTTTTTTTTTGGGTTTGCTGGTTAATAACATTTTATCCTACGCTTAACATCATCGGATCGCTTGCAACACAATTTCCGTCTCTGTCTCTCTGTTGCTGTTCGCTCCTTGCTGCTTTGTGCAACCTCACTTAGAGTATTTCCTGCGAGTTTTTCTGTGCAAAATTAATTCGATTCGCTGACTAAGCCCGCTTCAGCTAAATGAGTATCTTTCATTCCGCTTACAACATCACCACCAACGGAACTGAGGTTCCTGCCGCGCCAGCCACCAGTCTCCGGCCACTGAGGGAATCAAAGAATCTGGAAAAAGAATTCGAGACTCCTTGTGAAGATGTTTGTTTTGGATTCTGTGTTCAAGTCGCCTTTCCGATGGTGCCGTGCCGTTGTGGGCTGCTGCCGCCGATGCCAATGCTGCCGCCACCGCTGCTAGTGCTGCTGCTGTTGCAGTCGAAGGAGAACATGAAGATAAATGCGGCGCATTGGATCGCGCTGTGTGTCTTCTCTCCCGGTATGGTCCTAAGATGTAATGTAATATATCCGCGATTGGTACATGAGATCAGGAACGAGGCTTGGTGTACGGTTAGGCGACTGTATTGAGACATACTCGTACATAGGGAGGATGTTTTTGTGGGCGCCACATTTAGATGGGAATTTGTTATGTTGTGCGGCAATTGTCCTTTGGTTAGACGTCCCTTTTTCTTTTTTTTTTTTGTAGTTCTTGTTGTTTGTTTTGGGGCTTGAAGGTTGAACGGTGGGCACGATTTAATTGAAGGTGCACGTACTCTCTTCTAGGTGTGTTCTCACCGTGGCGTATGGATTCTGTGAGCGATCGTTTGTGGGGGAGATGCATCGAAGTGAGACATGTATTATACGTTCAAGTGGAGTCTAGAGTTTTTGACGTCAAGTTGCAATCGAAGCACAAATTTTTTACAGATATTTTTTTATCAACTTATGCGTTTTTTTGGAAATTGTTAGAGATCGATCAATTCGACGGTCTTTACTTTTTTCTTTTTTTTCAATTAAGATAAATATCATCTCGACCGTCTATATTTTTTTTCAACATTTTTTTTCAATATTTTATTTGTTTTTTTTTATTAGATTAAACATTTTCCGAAAATTGTTATAGGTGGTCTAAGATCGTCATGATCGTCTGAATTTTTATTTGCATATTTTTTTTGTCACTTTGAACGATTTTTGAAAATCGTTCAGATTAACTCGATCATCTCGATCATCTCAATCATTTCGGTCATCTCGATCTTATTATTCTCTCTCTCTCTCTCGTTTTTATTATTTTTATCAACTTAAAAAAATTTCAAAAATTTTTGGAGATCGCCGAGATTGTGTAGATCGTCTATATTTTTTTTTTTTAATTTTTTTGTTTATTAATTTTAAGGTTTTTCGAAAATTGTTGTGAGCCGTCTAGATCAGCTATATCGTCTATATTTTTTTCATTACTATTTTTATAAATTTAAAAAAAATTTTTGAAGATCGTCTCGATCCCCAGAGACGCACGAATTAGTCCAATTGAATAAAAATTAAATTGTTTTGAGTAGACTGTTTTAGAATGAATTAAATTCACTAATGCAAGCGCCGATGTAAGCACCATTAGCTATTCCAAATTTCATCTAGAGCAAAATCATGCCCCAAGACTCCATTGGCCGACAAAGCCAGCTCAGATCACTCCCACTTTATGACAGCTCATAAAACCCACATAAGCCCTCCTCACGGCAAACCATCAAAATTCCATGGCTTCCCAAGCAGAACCCCAACAACCCGCCATGGTAGCAAGTGAAGCTGTCAATCGAGTTTCACATTCTAATTAATTTTATTGATCGAAACCCAAAACCAAACACAAAACCAAAAAAAAAAAAAAAGTTGCTTTTGAGTCATTTCCACATGTCTCCATTTGCATTCATTTCCTCTTTGAGTTATTGTCAATATTTTCACGTCTTCGTCTTGTTCGTTTTTTTCGCCTCATCGAAAATTTATTTAAGTGTTTATCTAATTTTTGAACATTTTTATTCAGAGAAACTCAACGGATCGACTCGGCTCTTCACACCGAATGAAGTGCTTATTGCCTTCGATATTTGTATTTAATTATTATTCCCCATTATAAAAGCGATTTATATTTATTTATCTGCTGGTGGTCATCGGATAAGTTCAATATTTTAATTTATTGCACTCTCAGTTGAGAATTGTTTGTTGGAGATGTTTTATATTTATTGAATGTCTCCCGCCAATGGACCAGTTTTTTTTTTTTCGCTTTGCATTTTTCAATATTTATCAGTAAGCCGGTTGAATTTTTTTTTCTTTTCTTCCAAATAAAAGTGAAGACAAACAAAAAAAACGTGAAATGACAACTCGTGGGAAACAGAAGAAATGATTCGATTTGGTGTCTGAGCCGAAATATGCTAAGTTGCAGCCGTGAGATATGACCATTTGTAAATTATCGATTAATTATATCAGCAAATTATGTACATGAGTCCATTAGAAGCTGGAGAATTAAAATGAGTGGGATTTGACGAAGCTTAGCAGGAAATTTTCATGTGGTTCGTAAGCAACCACAGAGAAGGAGACATTGCCTTGGTGTATTTAAGCGAAGGCGATTGCAAGTCTTGAATAAATTTTTTAAATAATGTTAATTGACACAGTCAAAACTATTTGAAGAAGATCTCAGTCTTGCTGTTGTATTTGAAAACCAAGATATCGCTCAGTTTCATAGTACCACGTAGGAAACTGTCCTTAAAAATCCAGAAAACTTTTACCATGATTTTCAAAAAATTGATTAAAATTTATTTGTCTTGATTTCCATTGACGTATTGTATTTGCTCGATCCATTAAGTATAGTTGGCTCCATAATCAATGAGCAGCAAATTTCAGTCGATATACCGATCTTCACCAAGATTTCAAAGACGATCTTTACCAAAACTAAGAGACGATCTTCACCAAGATCTTAAAGACGATTTTCATCAACTTCTCAAAGACGATCTTCACCAAGATCTTAAAGACGATCTTTACCAAGATTTCAAAGACGATCTTCACCAAAACTAAGAGACGATCTTTAGGACGATCTTCACCAAGATCTTAAAGACGATCTTTATCAACTTCTCAAAGACGATCTTCATCAACTTCTCAAAGACGATCTTCACCAAAACTAAGAGACGATCATCACCAAGATTTCAAAGACGATCTTTACCAAAACTAAGAGACGATCTTCATCAACTTCTCAAAGACGATCTTCATCAACTTCTCAAAGACGATCTTCACGAAGATCTTAAAGACGATCTTCATCAACTTCTCAAAGACGATCTTCACCAAACTAAGAGACGATCTTCACCAAGATCTTAAGGACGATCTTCACCAAGATCTTTAGGATGATCTTCATCAACTTCTCAAAGACGATCTTCACGAAGATCTTAAAGACGATCTTCATCAACTTCTCAAAGACGATCTTCACCAAGATTTAAAACCGATCTTCACCAAGATCTTCAAGACGATCTTTACCAAAAACTAAGAGACGATCTTCACCAAGACTTAAAGCCGATCTTTACGAAGATGATAACGACGATTTTCACCAAGATCTTAAGGCCGATTTTCAGCAAGATCTTTAAGATCTGTGTTTCTTTGTTGGTCACAATACAGGGCTGTAAATAAATTTAATATTTCTGCGTTTAAACCTCTAAGCTCCTGCCAAAATTCGAGCTAAGAAAAAATACGTGAAGCTTGACTAAAATTAGTGAAATTATTTGTCAGACTTGGTCGAAATAAAGTTCTACTTATACGTTGAAATGAACTTCACTCAGTTACCAGAAAGGGAACGCTTGTAAAACAATTTTATTCAAGTCTCATGTGGCAAATGAAGACTATCCACTTGACAAAAAACCACTTACCAATCTGGTCATACGTTTCCAATCTACTACTCAATTGGAAAAAGAACAGCCTGGTGGTGACCTGTTTTGAGACCTTTCAACAGTCTTCTGTGCATCCCATCAACTCACCATACACCACAACCACGGCAGATCCGTCACACCGATCAGTCCAATTTGCCCTTGGAAACCTTTACTGACCCACATTTAAGTAAGTCAGACTCATTTATCGACGCACAAAGCGTCGTCATCTGTCTTGCAAGTGTTATTTATCATCCTCTGGGAAAATTCCAACACTAGGCGGTCCAACTTCAACTCCAACTCCAACTCAATTCCAAGACGCTGTCCCTCCACTGCCATCTCTCTCTAATTCCCCATTGTTATTGAGAAGCTAATTAAATGTGAACACTTTAAAGTAGATCACAAATCATCATCTGACATTTACAAGTCTGTAACTACATTGCCAGTAACTGCATAAGAAATTTGTTCCGTTCAAATGAGTTGGAAGGAAAATTCAAAAGATCTCATATCCAAACTTTATTGCACATTGTGATTAATGTGCTGCGCAATATGCCTTCAGGAAATAACGTACATGGCACATCGACTTCTTGGGGTCTTTTGCAAATTCTTCAATAATATCCGTGTCACATAATTTCCCTGTGAGCCCAGACAGAGAGAGATCTGCACTCAGCACTGGTGCTTGTGTTGGTTCTGATGCTGGGAGGGAGCTAAAGCTGAGACTGAGGCTGAGGCTGAGGCTGTTAAGGTGATTCGCGCGCGCATTCAAGGTGTTGCCCATGATGGGGCTATTAAATGCATCTCTCCTGCCCCGGGGCAGCAATCAGTTCACTTAAGCAATCCAAGTAGTAATCTTGGCACTTGGCCCTCCATGATGGTGCTTTGGTAAATTTTACGAGTGTCAGAAGTCACGCCTAGTTATGAGTTATCAAATCTTCATCTGGGGGTTTTCTTCTGTGTTCTGGAAGCAAGGAGTCTCTTTTGTTGCTTTCAAATACGAAGCACAGTCCAGGCAGTCGTCGTCGGTTATAGCAAGTCGAATTTGAAAATCAGTTTTCTCGGAATTAATCATCGATTAGTCCGGGCTATCGTGTGGCTTCGTGTACTAAATTGCAGTGCTTTGGATGGACGTTTTTGTTTTTTATGTTGTAAATTTTGCTACTACGACTATGAAAGAGTGATGGTAATTTAATTGCTGATTATGAATGTGAAGGGGAGATGTTTAACAAGATGTTCAGTGCTCTCAATTAGAATGGAGGATGTTTTTTTTTTCTGTTTTTTTTTTTTTGTTAAATTTTCGGTGAATCATTCCCGATGGGGATTCCATCACATTACAAAAACTTCAGCCGAAGGGGATACACGTGCACAAAATAAATTATCGTATTAAATGATTGTTAATTATAGGCATTAATACTCAATGATCGTTAAAAATTTAATCCGTCATGAAAGCGCGCGGCGCTGAGCGCAGAGCAGCGCAGCAATGCTTTTGTTTTTTGCCTCCGGTCCTCTGCAAAAACTCACGTCTCCATCTTTTGCACTATCGCAGCTGTTATAACTCAAATAAAGGCGATAATTTGCATCGTAGCCCAGCCCACTTTGGAAAGAAGCCTTTGCTTCAAGACTGAAGGAAAAAAAAAAAAAAGGAGAAGAAAAGAATTTCGCTCAAGGCGACGTGGACTGTTAGTATTCATTAAACTGTGTGTGCATGGACTCTTTCATCACTGACATTTCTAGTTCTTTTTGGTTTGGGAAATGGCACTTACGCAGGAAATATATTTTACTGAGTGAAATTAATTGGTGGGCACCCTGAGGCTACGTTGGGTGGGATAGCTCGTAGCTGTGTGTCGTTATATTTTTGTAATTTATCGACTTGAGTGCATTTTGCTGGACAGTCGCTTACTTCTCGGCACGTAAATAGATTTTAAAAGTGCTCACATTAAGTTATAGTTCCTGGTCAAGTTATTTAGGCCTCTTGGTTACTTTGCACACGGGAAGAAAAAAGGGGTCGAAAATGTTTGCCAGCTCTAGTGCGTAGAAAGAAATGATGGTAGTTAGAATGAATAACGACTTGAGTGTTGAATATCATTTACAAGATGTTGGAAATCAACCGGCATTTCAATTTCTACTACTACGAATAGGTAGCCTTTTATGAGCGTACATGCAGTCTTGAAGCCTGAGCCAAAAAGATGAAGAAAAATGTCATACCAAAGTTTGAGTAAACTGAGTTTCTAAATTTATTTTCTTAAGGCGAAGAAGTCGTTCTCAAAACAAACAAAAAAATACAAAAGTATTAAATTCTTCTAAAATTGAATCTTACGAAAGTCCTTTTAGTTTTTCTTGACAACATTCTACTCCAACATACTCTGAAATATTTTTATTTCTTTTTTGATAAAGCTTAAGGGCTCTTCTTTTCTTTTGCGAATACCTATCAGTCCATTTAATTTACGAAATCCACTAAATGATTTCAGTGGTCATAAGGAATGACCGCCTAGGTCATTTTTTACACGTTTTTAAAAAAGAAAGCTTAAACCTCAAGATTTTTCTAAAAACTCGTGTAAATATCAGGAAGTAGAATAAATTGTATTGAATAGACATTCACTTATGATCGATTTCACGCTATTAGCTTAAGTAACGATTAGAGTTTAATTTCAGGATCAACAATTGTTCAATTGGTTTTCATAACGCTGGCTTAGAGTTAAGCTCACCGCAAATAATCGTTAAACCTAAGTGTCAATTTTGTTGGTTTAAGTAAAGGATTCATTTTTAAATTAACTATCAAATTATGCGTCGCATTTTTAAGCGCTTCTTTGGGAAGGCTATATAAAGTTTCCTACAACGACAGCAGATTTAAAGAGACATAATACGAGACACATACGAGAAATTTGAACTTAATGAAAAATTCCCTAATCCAATATTGGATAGCTTAATCGCCTCTTTCATTTACATCTTTTAGAGGGTCTAATATTGGTGAGTAAATGTCCTTGCTACTAAATACCATCTACAGTCCATAAATCAATTTAAATGGTTTGTTGCTTAGCCTTTTTTTAAAAGTGGGCGTTTTAGTGGATGTGTCTCTCGCAAATTAAATATACAGTGGCGTGCAAAAATGGATACATACTCGGCGGTCGTATGGTTTTTATTTAAATGACCGATTTGAATGATTTTATTTGTAGGATGGACCAACAACTTTTTAAATGAACCAGTCACATCCTTATGGACAAAGGCATTTGCTTGCAGTAATAGTAACTTCAAGTGCCGTCTTAAAGTTGCTGGTGCTTACAATGAAAAATGATAGTAACTTCAATTTTCTTTAAAAAAGTGTTTCTAGTTTTCTCTTGAACAAGAAGACCTAAGACCATTTGGTTTTTTGTGTTCGCCTCAAAATGAACGTGAGCATTAACGGCAAGCTCCTAATTTAGCACTGCGACTTACAGTTTTGAAAATTTGAGCAAAATCTGTTCGACGGTTTTCAAGAGCGGTTGAGGAGACTAAAAAGTTCAAACCCCTATAACTCCCCCTTGGGTCCTCTGAGCGTTATGGTTCAACGTTAGGATCTGTAGGGGATCTAGCCCTATTGTTAAGCCAAGTTTCAAAAAATTCTACTGCTCAGTTTTTAAAAATCGTTTCGGAAACCTTAAACACATTAAAATTCTCCTTTCTCCCCCTTGGCTTCCGGCCCGGCAAATCGACGACAGACCAAATTTTCACACTAAAGCAAATCCTGGAGAAGACCAGCGAGTTTCAGGTCGATACGCACCAACTTTTTAATGAACTCAAAGCCGCATATGACAGCATTCATCGCAGGTAGTTGTTTAGTGCGATGGCTGAATTCGGGATTCCGGCAAAACTGATCCGGTTGTGTCGAACCACGCTCAACAACACTCGATGCACCGTGCAGTTCGACTCAAGAACCTCCGAGCCCTTTGAAATATGCACCATTTCAGCATGGAGACGCGCTGTCATACGACTTCTTCAATCTCGTGCTGGAGCAAATAGTACGGCGGGCCAACGTCAACACGGAAGGTACTATCTTCCACAAGTCGGTCCAGCTCCTGGGCTACGCAGATGATATTGATAACATCGCTCGTTCCCAGCGGGCCATTGTGGAAACTTTCACCGCGATTGAAGAGCAGGCTAAACGAACTGGTCTGAAGATAAATGAGGAGAAAACCAAATATATGCTGTCGACGAAGAAAGAATCCGTCGCCCACCGCCTAGGCCAAAATGTTACAGTCGACAGCTATAACTTCGAGGTAGTTAAGGAGTTCATATACCTCGGGGCGAACGTAAACTCCACGAATGACTTCGTAGTGGAGATCCGTCGTAGAATCACCCTCGGCAACCGCTGCTACTTCGGTTTGTCCAAACAACTAGGGTCAAAACTCCTGACTCGAAGAACTAAGGTCATGCTCTACAAGACCCTTATCCTGCCAGTCCTACTGTATGGAGCTGAAAGTTGGACGATAAGCAGGACTGCAGAGCTGATACTTGGCTCCTTCGAAAGAAAAATTCTACGGCGGATATTCGGTCCAGTCTGCGAGGAAGGCGAATGGAGGAGAAGACATAACCACGAACTCTATGAGCTGTACAAAGATGTGGATATAGTCCGAAAGGCAAAAATCTCGGCTCGGCCACATCGAGCGCATGGACACAAACGCTCCAGCTAAAAGGGTCTTCGAATCCGAGCCTCCTGGTTCGAGGAGAAGAGTGAGACCGAACATCCGGTACAGAGATCAAGTAATCGCGGATGCAAGACAGCTTGGTCTTCCGGACTGAAAGCAGCATGCGCGGCTTTGGTTCAGGCACAGACCCTCCAAGGGTTAAATGCCTGCTAAGTAAGTAAGAAGTAAGGATACAATTAACACAAAAATCATTCAAATCGGTCAAATAGGAGGTTTTTTATTTAAAAAAAAACATACGACGTATATTACATTTGTATATGCCACTGTGTGGGCGCCGTGGCTTAATCGTTAGTGCGTCGGACTGTTAAGCAAGAGTACCCAGGTTCGAATCCGGCTCGGGGAAATAACACCACAAACATTTTTCACGGCCCCACCTCCAGCGAACGACTGACAACCCTCCTGGAGTACTTCTGTCATGAAAAGCTTTCGCGATTCGCCGTTCGGAACCGGCATTAAACAGTAGGTCCCCTCCACATGTGTCAAAATTATAACGCGCACAACACAGTGGAGGTGCGAAAAAGCTAGGCTCTGGCTCTCAACGGGCTGTTACGCCGCCTATTATTATTTTTATGCCACTGTGTGTCTCAAGAATAACCATACCAGATTTCAAGTTCCTAGCCTTAACGGTTGATTTTACGCCAGGCTTTAGTGTTTCTGCACCAGTGTGCGACTGTAGAAATTCTACACATTGTCGAAGAGTTCGGAAATAAAATCGGTTTTTGAAGGTTTTTAAGCTATTCGTGGGAATGCTCTCTACTTAAACTTGTGGTCACAGATTCATGATCATTCAAAAAAAAATTTGGTAGACACTGTTTTGTTGTTCTCTGACATTATTTAAAATTATTTTGTTTAATGTTCTTGGATCATACCTTAAATACAGAAATTTAAATTAAATTCACTCCATGACACCAATCACCACGAAGCCTCGTTGAAAAAAAAAAAAAAAGAAATATTAATAAAAATTTCATTGTCAGAAGTAACTCAGTATCCTTTGACCGGTAAGTCACTCAATCAGCAGCAGATATAAAATTCCGTCATTACTTAACCAATAATTAAAACGTGTTAATTTGCGTTTTTTTTTTTTGTTTTTCTGATCCTGATGATACAAACCTTCAGTCAAAGCCACTACCAATAAAAAAGCTTAAACAATCCGTAATGAAAATTGTGGTCAACAAATCTATCAGCAGGTATTATTTTTCTACTCCACTACCGGACTGGGAATCAATGAACCTGTCAGCGATTTTTTGTTTTTTTTTTCTGTTGTTTCCCAGCAATTTAATCCTTTTTTATCGCCTGCCTGTGATGTTGTTAATTAATTTGCGTATAATTATAATACACTTTGAATTAAAAAAAAAAAAAAACGAATAAATGTGGAAAAAACAAAAAAAAAATGGTGAAGAGAATTACCACTCTCTCTGGTGTGCAAAACCTCCGCCAATTGACAATTGTTTTGCGGTCTGATGATGCATCAAGGACATCTCATGCGTGCCCTCAATTGGTGTCAAATTTTTTTGTCCCCACCAACGGTGGACACTCACGTGTGTGAAAAACCCTAGAGTTGCAAGGCTTTTATGTATTGCGACATTTTTTTTTTTGCGCCTGCCGTGTTCCACGGTTTACTCGCTGCGTGTTTTGCTAACCGCGGTGTTAATTTTTATTGTTGCAATAAAAACAAAGCTCTACAAACTACTAATAGTATGTTTGATGTTGTTGCAGGTCCTGTCGACTTTTTTTTGTTTTTCCTTTTCTTCCGTGTCCGTGTGCAACATGTGTCCAAAACCGCCCACATGGTCGTTGCAGGATAGCGACCAGCTAAATGCTGGTTAATGCACAATGCACCGGCAGTGCACTGGTGATCCTTCCACTTTTTAGGTGTCCTTTTTGCATTTTTAGTTTCATAGGCAGTTTGCGCTTTTTTTTTGTTGTCAATGTTGTTTTTATTTTAAATGACAAAGTGTTAAAGCAATTAAGTTCCCAGCCGAGCCGAGAGGCTGTGTGTGAGTTTGTGCCCGCTGACGGGAATAGTTAATGGTGACTCCTGTTTTTCACGCGCCTGTTGGGGAGGACTTAGTGACATAGACACTGACTGGGGGCATTTGTCAGTGCAATCAAGCGGTTTTTATCCTCCTCCGAACCGAATTCCCAAACACCGGTTGAATTCGAATTTGCATATCGCTGCCCTGGGTGGCTCACTAATTTAGACAAATCTCATCGCCCGGCAGATGAGACAGACATCTAGACCTCCTACACGGAGCTGACTCAGACGATGTGAACGAGTGTAATTTAACAAATTAAATTGCCAGCATAACAATAATTAGTCGATCAATCCGAAGCCGGAATGGGATCGTGTAGCACACGGGGGTACGAGATTTAAATTGCTAATTTGACAGTAGCAGAAATGATCTGGTCCGATAAGACGCCGCTGTGTTCATTTTTTGGGCGATCTTTATTTTTTGCCGCGAACGAATATTGTCACATCGGAAACAACATTTTGACGGCTAACAGAGGTTTGGTGTTGAAAGTGTTCGCGTCAAATGTTTATTTCTTTCATTAGGTTGGCCTCCTTCGCGGGTCGTTGATTTGTTGAAGTTTGCGTTGAATTTCCTTTTTTTTTCATTGAAAATTTATTCCTCACTTAACAAGGTGTATTTATCGACTGTTGAAGATCTTTATGGGGCTGATATTTATTGTCCACGTTGATGTAAGCCTAATGAATTGTCTAAATGGACGGCTCTGTGGGAGAAGACTTTGTTGTGACATCGTGAACTCGACTTAAATTAGTATAACTAACTTTGAAATGATGGTTAATTTAGAGTTTATTTGAATTTCAAACATTGAGTTTGTTTAAATTTGCAAAATAAGAGTAAGACGTTTTTAGACCTGGCCTGGGGCATAATTCCACAAGCGTGAGTTGCACAAAAAAAATCTGCGCACTCTCATTTTCCTATTCCGATGAGTTTTTTTTGTCAGATGTCGTGTGTATTGTATTGTCGTTAATTTTTGTAAGAAAGATCTTGAATTTTTCCAAAAAAATTTAAATGAAGTTGCTTTGAAATAGGAAATAAGTCGGTAAATTGCTGTGTTCTTATGTGGATTACGAGAGTTTATGATATGCCCTATTATAATTATAAATTCTCTTCCATAAATTGGGAGAGTACGATAACTTTGGCGACAAAAAATGGGATGATGGGATTTTGTAGAGGGGTCAAAAACAAGCATTTTTTACAATGCCTGGGTGCTTTAATGAGTGGGTTCCAAGGGTGTTTTTGAGCGGTTAAATGCCAAAAAAAAAAACTAAACAAAATTTTAATTTTCGATTTTCTCAAAAACTAGAAGCCATAAAGCTATCCGGTTTTTTTTGTGTTTGATTCAGCCTTAAAATTTTGATAATCTTAGCTTCGCCGTTCACTGGTGACCACCATGGCATTCAACGCGTTAAACTAATCAAAGAAGACTTGAAATGAACTAAGAAATGTTCGCTTTCTTACAAATTTAAGTAAAAAATATGCCCTAAGGGCCCAAATACAATAACTTTGGCGACAAAAAATGATAACCAGACGAGATGAAATCATTCGGTTTTTGGTTTTGCTTCAGAATCGAAATAAAAATTGACCACAAAAAGTCAATTTATCACTAATTTTCAAAATTTTGAAAAAAAACAAATTGGTTAATACTTTGTTTTCATTTCTTTTTATCAAAATTTTACGTTTGCAAGCGAGTTTTTGAAAAACTATTAACACAATTAAAAAGATTTAAATTAAGGATTCAAGAACAAGCTTCTGATCCTTAAAACAAGTGTAGTAATTCATTATAAGTGCTGCCGTTGCTTTTAATAATTTTTTTTCATGTTAATCGATTTTTCTAAAATTGCCTTTAGCTCCTGAACGGGACGAGATAGACCCCGCACTTATTCCATAGTAAAAAAAAACATGCTGGTTTTTCACCCCTCTACCGTTGTCATTTTTTTGCGCCAAAGTTTTCGTACTCTTGCCTACAAATTAATAGACACAAATTATTAGACACAAAACAGTTTCGATAAAATTAATTTAATATACTGATTTTTTTGCCTAATTGACTGTTTTTTTGTCAGTACCTTATACAGAGAAAAAAGTTTAACTGTAATTAAAGAGCAAGTTTCTGGCTTTCAACACTTCTATAGTATTTCATTTTATGTATTGCCGTTGTTTTATTTTTTGTAATTTTTTGTTCATATTGATTGATTTTTCTTTAAAATTTCATCTACCTCTAAAAGAGAGATAGACCAACCCCTCATAGCTAAAAATGCTTGTTTTTGACCCCATCATAGTTTTTTGGCGCCAAAGCTATCGTTCTTGTTGCATCGGTTGTCCTCAAAAAATTACTAATACTTATGCGGTTCGCAAAAGTGACGATATTTACTCATTTTTTTCTGGCACGATCAAATTAGGAATGCTTATTGTCTAGTATTTCTTAAGAAGAAAAAGACAAGGAGAAAAATTTAAAAAAATTAAGTTCCTACGCCCAAAATAAGTCAGTTAATTACATTTTTAGGATGAAATAACCAAATTACGAATTCTTTTGCTGGGCACTGTATGTAGAGCTTCTTTTCACTTTTAATACACAAATTGTTCAATAAAACTTCAAACAAAATTCGTACGAGTAATTTCTTCACTCATGGTTCAATTTAAATAAAAACTCAAACGTTAAACTCAATTCAGCGCACTTTGCTGACAAAAAACTATCCACTCAGCAGATTAAATGTCACAGCCTTGCGGTAGATTGGTGTACAGGGGCAGTAAGTGTGAGTTTTAAAAAATGTGTACACAGAATAAAAATTCACGATTGTGCAATTAGATCCCTGCGACTGGTCAGAATTCACATTTAGTCACATTAAGGCAAACAAATTTCAAAAAAAGAGTGCGTTTCTTAGCGAAAAATTTTAAGAAACCAAAGTCTGAGATGATTAGTAGACTGTAGATGATTGTAGATGATTGTAGACTGTAGATTAGAGTCCACAGACAACCCAAAATAGACTCATCTGGGCAGCTGCTATTTCCCCTCTCCCATCGATGAATTTGACAGTAATTCACGAATGTTGCTAAAATACAGGAAGCATTTGGACACTAATTCAAGAATCATCGAACACATTTACGCACTTTTGTTTGATTTGTTGTTCAAAGCTCTCACACTTATTCACAGACACAAAATGTTTTCAAAAACGCTGTCAAATAAAATCTAGGAGCTAGAGCAGAAGAAGTTGGGTGTCTGTATTGGCTCATTTGTGTTAAAGTCCCAACTTCCTCATTTCAGCTACGACTTTTGTCTGTCAGGAATTCCAAAAAAATATGGTAATAAGTTTTGTCCATCACACATCATTTCTTCACCTTTTTCGAGTCTCAAAACATCGAATGTCTGAAGTTTTTTCCTTCTCCGCTCATTAGACATCAAAATATTCGCCACAAGCCCACTAAATTCTTCTTTTTTTTTCTTTTCTTCCCGTCCATAATTTGCATAAAACTCAAATCTACAGTCAAAGTGTCGATAATAATTTTCTTTTATTAATTATTTATTTGAGGTAAGTGCGTCAAACAAGAAAGCCTGATTTTGATATTCTTTTTCTGTTTGCATAAATCCGCAGTAATTTAACAATCTAACGCGATCAATGCCAGATTGAATTTCAGTGTTATCTCGAACCAAGTCATTTCATTGCGATATAAAATAAAGATTTGCCTACAAATTGAATGAATTAACTTTGCACAGCGGTTAACTTGATCGCACAAATGATCAATTTAGACGATTTTTTTTTTTGTTTTTTCTCATTTTTGTGTTCTTTAAACAGACATTTAGTTTAATTTTTATGGATATTTTTGCTCACTGTTTTTATTTTTATTGTAATGTTTCAATTTTAAGGAAATGTCTTGCTTAGTAATCCAAACAAAACCGGCAGTGGGTTTTTTTTTATTCAGCAACAAGATTATTTAGCGTTTTATTATGGTTTCTCATGCTTTATCGACCGACAAGAAAACGCGCAATTCAGAATTTAGAGTGATTTTTTTTTTAATTTTAATTGTTTGTTTTGTTTCAAAATTTACACAATTTATGGTACTGAGATGTGATCCATGAAGGATCGTTCGACAGAATGTTTTTTATCTGTACAAAAAGCAAAAAAAAGTTTAAACAGCCTTGAAGGAAAAACGAAAAAAAGATTCAGAATGATTTTAGCTTGACATCAATCTAAAAAAAAAAACTAAATGGAAGCCAATTACAGGCCTCCTTCCACTTCCAGCGAAAACAATTAACATTGCCACTACTTTAAGTATTTAATTCCATTAATTTTTGAAATACAACCATCACTTCAACTATTCAAATTCATTTATTTTCAAAACACTAGCTCATCCTGTCCGTGGTGAAAACTCAAAAATTTCAAATGAAAGATGATGGTCATTCCTTTCCATTTTGAATAAAATTCAAATTCCTCACAAAAACCCCCCACGCGTTCTTAGCGTTCCGCGTAAAATACCGTGACGCTAAATTGAAATTTCGAAAATTGCCATAATTATCTATACGCGTGCTCTACCGTCACACTTTAAATGGAAAACTTTCCAACTGAGAGTTTGGGAAAGTTTTGAAATTCCTGTTGTGGCAAGAGACCGAGACTAGGGGTGGAAGAAGACTTGCCTTTAACGCCTATCATACCGATGGAATTATTCATGAATCTGTCGCGCATTTTCTTTTTTTCCTCCTCCCGTTTTTTGGGGTGGATGCGATAAAACAATTTCCCGTCAAGGAAGATGCTCTATCGGAGCGTGTGTGTATACGCACGCATATCATTATGCATATGTGGGGGTTTTCAAAATGGATGGTTTAATTGAATCAAATATTTTTTTTTCCAATATGGAGTCTCATGGAAAATTTGCATGAATAATTACACGGGAAGGGGGGGACATTTTCGTACGTGCCGGATGTAACCTAGAATCTCTGGTGGGACCAACAATCAGCCTCAACTCTTGACTTCTCACATCCATGGAGTTACATGACCTTAACATAGATCCACCGATACGTATAATGATGCTAATAAATCTCCAAAGTAGATTAAAACCTTCAAACACTTAAAATACTTCATTACGGATTCATTAACAGAGTTAAAGAAATAATCTTGTTTACGACAATTCCAAAAAAAATTAAATCTACTTTCCTACGACACGTTAATGGCCGACCGCATTCACCGTCCGTGTGATGTGATGTGTGTACCATACACACCACGTCGTCTGTGAAAAAAAAAAAAAAGATTCAAAAAAGCAAATGACATCTATCCGTGTATCTATCTCTCTATTCGCTAACAGCCAAAGCGTGCAGCCTAATTTTTCCTTCATTTTTATCTCAACATAACTTTACAATAGAAATTTATGTACTATCAATCCGTACGGCAAAATCAAAATCGCTAGGACCGCGTTCCGAATACAAATTAAAAAGTACAAGAAACCAAGTTAGAGCTTCCATTCATCAGCAATTCATTGGCTCACTACTCGAGGCCGTAAAAATACGCGAAATAGATAAAGTATCTAATCTGTGTGGACTAAATTAGCCCGAGAGAGTGGTCGACGGTGTGTTGGCGCGTTCGGTGTTCGCATGATGGTTTTCTAAAATGCGCTTATAAGCGCTCTCATAAAACAAACATTAAAGGTTAAATATTTCCGAAATAACGGTGATAACAATAAAATTAGATCATTTTTCTCCTCGTACTCGACTGAGCTCTGTTGTTTTGCGTGATGTTGTTTATAGTGGTGGTGTGGTTCTTGAGAGGTTTTTAACGTTTTGCTTGCATGGAATATCTGATTTCGTTTTTGGGGTTTTTATTGTAATCAAACCGAGTGTGCTGGGGGGGGGAGGGATCAACGTGCCCCTTAGACACGCACGTCGAAACGCATTGTGAATAATGCTGTTTGCTACAGATTGACGATTTGATTCCAGGTTGAGTTTACTGTCCCGCTGCTAATTTTTTTTCTTTGTCTTTCCCCGTTTCTGTTGTTTTCTCCTCTTTTTTTTTTTTCATTCCTGTGATTTAATTTCAATTTTTATTGGTTTTGTTTCGTTTTTTTGGAGTTTAATGAATTCAACTGTGGGCAACTGTGGAAAGCCCATCGTCATTGGCCGCATAAGGGCTCGGTCTATGGGGCAGATGGGAATGTGCTAAGGTCGTGTTCTGATTTACGCACATTATTTCTACGTGATTTGAGTGCGAAGTGAAAAAGCAATTACCCCCCATACACTTATTTACTTGTGTATGAAAGTTCAATGAGTTCCGAGGGAAAAGATTTTTTTTTTTTCTTAACCGAGAAATGGAGATTTTTTTGTTTTAGAACAACTGATTATTTATTTATACATGTAGAGAGCTTTAGCTGCGAGGAAATGTTGTTGCCCTTATTTCTAGGTGCAGGAAAATGAATTTTAATCCGATTACTGGGTTCTTTAGATGAATTTAAAGACTTTTCAATATCAAAGCCTTAGCGACTAGTTCGGTAGATGGGACAACGTTAAGATCTTTTTTATATTCTAGTTTTTTTTAAGTAAAAAACTTCTTTACGCGAGTTTAGTGTAAACTGATTTATATGAGACGAGAGCGTTACGAAAAGTGTGATGGTACTTGCTCTCTCCCTCTCATGTAAACTTATGCGTTGTGGTTCACAGCAGCAGCGGGAGATATTATAGTTGAACACGTGTGAGCAATCGCCAAAGGGTTCAGTAGATCGGTCTGATTTCCTTGAAATTTATGGAAACGTCGGCCTGCTATATGCGGCGGTTGCTTTCTAAGTTGCTCATTGCATCCAAGAACAAATTAGTCAACGTTTTAGCATAGGACATAATAAATTTATATTCCAAATTACATCGAAATCGGTTCAGCCGTTCAAGAATTAGAAAAAATCCTATAGGTTTTCCAATCGGTTTTATTAATATTTGGAATTTGCAAAATTTGGGACGGATTGACCGATCTGGTTGAAATTTGGAAGGTAAACTCCTTATCATCCAAACATGGCTTCAAGCTGCATTTCTATTCGATGTATTGATTTTGATTACAGCTAAAGATGCTTTACTTCAGTTGCGTGGTCTAAACCACACTCTTTTTTTTAAATTATAACTTTGCATAAACTGACATCGATCAATGAGCTGATCACTAATTAAGATCATCGATCAGTGTCTTCAAATAAAGGGTTTTCCAATAGGGACTTGACAATCTTGATTTTGATTTGTGAACGCACCCTTTCACTAATTATCGAACTGTTATTGGGAATATACTCAGTAAACTCAACATTTTCATCGTGGTAAAGTACACAAGCGAGCAACATCTACAAATTATAAAAAATTTCCACCGAAATTCGGTCGGCCAGTGACCGCAACTTTAAGAGCGTTAACCTAAATTTTTGGTCGTAATTCTCGCGCTGGTAGGCAGTCAATAACAAGTTTGTTGTAAACATTTTGGTCTAAATATTCGTTGTGTGATGTTACCGTGTTCTCACTAACAACGGGTTGGTCGAAATGTCGAAAATATCGATGCTTTTCAGGCGTACGATCCGCAACAAATGATCCACATCAATAAATTCCACGGCGTTTTCAAGAATTGGGCATCGCTCAGATCACATTGTGGCGTATTTTGCGTAAGAATCTTGACTTACATCCACACAGGATCAAGCTGACTCGTGAATTGAAGCCGATCTACCATTTGAAGCGACTTGCGTTCTCCGATTGGACTCGGGAAAGATGGGCCAAGATGATGAATTTCATCGTTAAATCATTTTCAGTGACGAAGGCCATTTTTGGCTCTATGGGCTCGTTAATAAGCAAAATACGCATTATAGGTCGGGTGAAAATTCACATGTGCTTTAAGAATCACCACTTCATCCACAAATAATAACTGTTTGGTGCGGTTTGCATGACGGCGGCGTTATTGGGCCATATTTTAGTGGCCCTAGTAGTTTAAGAATATTGAATAATAATAAAAAACATTTTTTTTCTTGAACGATAACGATCATCACGTTACTGTGAATGGCCAGCGTTATCGCATCATAGTTGCCGATTATTTTTCGCCCGCATTGGAAGAACTGGACTTGGACGAAATGTGGATTCAACAGGGTGGTGCCACAAGCACACGTCATAATCGATTTATTCAAGAGTAAGTTTGATGAGCGTGTTATCTCAAGAAATTGGCAGCCTCATTCGTGTGATTTAACACGTCTAGACTATTTTCTTTGGGGCTACGTTAAGTCATTGGCTTATGCCAATAAGCCGACGACGTTAGACGACCTCAGAGCCCCCATTGAACGCGAAAAAGCTGCCGTTTCGAGCGAAATGTGTGGCCGAGTCATCGAAAATTAGGTCCAACGAATCGACTGCTGCAAACGTGACCGCGGTGGTTATATGAACGAAGTCGAGTTCCATTCATAAATGTGTTGATTGCACTCCAAGCCGATAGTAAAGTTTTTGAAATATCTCAAATCGTTTGCCTTTTATTTTTAAAAAAAGTTGCCAAGTCCTTAATGGAAAACCCTTTATTTTCTTTTTAAATTCTTATTTTATTCAAATCTATTTCTTCAAGATATTCTGTCCATCCCTGTTCACTGTTTTAAATATAAAACTAACTAACTTAAACTTATCTTGTTTTCGTTTTCCTTTGTTGGAATATTAAACTCACTCCAAGTCTAAGCCCAGTCGACAATTTAATTTCAAGATTATATTAATCTGTTAAAAAAAGAAGAAAAAAAAAACTTACTTTACGTTTATTTGTCTCACTTTTCACTAAGAAATTGCGAAAACCTCATACCCGAAAAAGTACCTTAGAAACCATTCAGACTTAACCATTTTTGCTCTCAAGATATCCTCCCAAGAAAAACACAAACTGGAAAAATGAACAAAAAAAAGCAAAAAAAAAACAACCTTCACAAATGGCTAGCAAAAGAAGATTTTCGTAATTAAAGCTTAATCAGCTTGAAATAACTTTCTTTATCTCAAAAACAGAAAACAAAGAACAAAGTCAGAAGGATGAGAGTAGTAACATCCTTGGTCAGTCCACACCTTTTTTTTTTGTGAATGTCCTCTTCTCTCTCATCGTTTTTTTTTTGTAATTACTTTAAGCTCTGAATCTTAGAAAAAAAAATCTCATTTCGTTAAGAATCCGATTGTGTTTTGCCTCAAGGATTCGTGAACACTGCAGAGGAACCACAGCAAAAGGACCAAACGGGGAAAAAACCGTCGACGGAAGGAATAGGAGAATTCTTTTGCTTTTCTCTCTACATCTAATCACTTTGGTTTGTATTCTTTTCGACTATTTTTAAGGCGGTTCCCTCTCTCTTCGAATGCTTTAGGTTAATTATGACTTTCCAAAGGTAAAATGGAGAAATAACCAAGAAAAAGGATTTAAAATGGAAAGATAGAAGTTTTCTTTATTCAAAGGAACTTCAAATCACTTTTGGGATTTGGATTTCATTAATCATTTGCTGGAATCCTGAAAAATCCTTATGAATATTAAATCGCTGTCGCACAAAGGTAATTACTTCAAAATATTTCCAAAATACACTCGTCCTTCTGCAAATTTGCAAAAAAAAAAAAACCTCAACACAGGTGCTGTCTGGTCTATTGAATCCTTTCCACAAAGCCGATTTGTAGAGGCAACGAAAAAGGAAATCCTTGCCTTTGTGGAAAACACCAGACGTCTGAAACGAAAAGACAACTGAAATATTATTTACTGCACAAGGCATTCCTGACACGCATCCTTCATGTCATATCCTTTCACAAATTTATGACAAACTCTGGATTATACAAAAGGGTATCACACAGTGTGCTAACTCAAGGACATGTTCTTGGGTGGAAGCAATAAAATTTTGAGAGAATTTTTCAAAAGACATTCACCAGCATGAAATATGAATTTTTAGTTTTTTGGTAACTCTGTGTGGTGAATTGCAGGTAAAGGAAGAAAGGTTAATTGCCCAAAAGTGTCCTTGACTCTAGGTCTGTGAGCAATTGAGGTTGTTCTGCATCAACTTGTCTGGATTCATTGACATCCAAGTTGTTTCTCTATCTCTATCAAAATCTATCAAAACACTCGAAAAAGGGTAAAGCCCTCATCCTCATTCATCAAAGCGATATCAACATTTCATAATACAATTGCCTCATGAAGATTCTCGTTTTTCTCTCCCAATTGTGATTAGATAGTTCACTTAATAGCATCTCAAAATGTTTCTATAATTGCTCATCAAAATGAACAACCATGGATCTTTATGACTCCTTTCCTTTGTTCTTTCTAAGAAGTGAAGAAAAAGAAGTTACAAAACTTTAATTTAAAATTTCTATAGAAATTCTGTAAAAGCAAAACACATTAAGATGAGAAAAGTTGTGGACGAGAGTAAGCTTCTGTGTTTATCTGAAGTGGATTTCTTCTTTTTTAATTATGTTCTGTTCATTATACATACTCACGATAATAATAAATATATATTTTGTCTTTAATTGAAAAAAAAAACCTCCTAAAGGCCATGTATTCCTTTTTTTTGATCAATGTATTTTATTGTAATAAAAATTCAGTAGCGCAGGGTGAAGAACCGTAGATTTGGTTGGGCTTCCATTAATAAAAGATGGATGAACAGTGATAGGGTGAGACGTAAAAAAGTATATCTACTGTGTGCTCTTATTGATAATTGGTTTTTCTAAGAATCGATGGGAATAATTAAGTAGACCTATCTGTTCGATCTTATGGACTTTTGGGTGATGTGAAATTATTTATTGGACAAACAATAGTTGTTTTCTATGAAGACAATGCACTCGGATGGTTTTATAAGCCATAAATGTGGAAGTCGAATGTGGGTGGGGAAAGTGATTTGTGAAGTATGAGTGTTAAACGACGCACGACACGATAATTCAAGGAAATGTGGCTATTTAAGGAAAAAAAAAAAACGTTGAGTCTGTTTTTCTGTCCTATGAATTTTTTTTTTTTCTATAAATATCCCTCAATCAACACAAAAACAAGTGCGTAACTCGTAAGGCTGTAAGTTCTGCAAATTCTTAAATTCTTAAGATTCTACCTCAACATTTTGTTGATTACGAAGAACTTTTTCGCCGTCTTCCCTGCTTCTACTTCTCATTTATTCATTTAAATGCTAAACAAATCTCTTCTTATGACGCATAACTGACCGCATTAATACGTTTATTTGTCCATGTGATTTCCCTTTCCTGCCAGAGATACCCATCTCCCACCAAAACCTCGAAATTTCAAAAATTTCTGATTTATGATCATGTCCAAGTGCTGTCACAAGAACAAAGCGCATCATAAATTCGCATCATGTCCACAAGTGGGTCAAACATTTCTTTCTGTGTCACGCAGAAACGTTTTTCGCGACATCGAACATGACAGCGAACATCAGTAGACGCACTCGTTCAATATTTATGCAAATTTACCAGAATGATACTCCTTTTGATCTTACGCCAGTCTTTGGCAATATTCCATGCACGGTTCCTATCGGAACTTTAATTCAAAAAAAAATTCATAAATTCAGAAAAAAAAAACCCCTTCTTCGTCTTTTCTGATGTCATGAAAGAGGAATGTTAAAAGACACAATTATCAACGGTACAAACGCACAAGTGTCTCCATCTATTGACACGCATGTGAGAAAAAATTCAAAGAATTCTCCGTTCCTGCCTTTGACACTACTACACCCGTTTCAAGGAACACGCCGCAAACATAATGGCGACTTCAACCTCGGTGGATAATAAAAAATAATAATAACAATAAAGATAAACAAAACTTCAATTGTCCATCGCGAAGAATAATGTGTCATCGCGATGGTCACGTCTGTTAACGCACTAGAATGCAGGCATTACGGACTTGCTTGCATACAGAAAAAAAAATACAGAAGTAATAGATACAGATAGAACGCGTGCATGCATGCGAACATGTGCGACATTGTTAGGTGGGTAGATGGTGGCTGACGATACACCGATCAATTGATAACGATTTATTACGTTTTCAAATAACTAATAATTTATTTCTGTGTGAGGTGGCAGTGTGCCGAGAAGAAGGGGAGTTTTGTTTTTGGTAGCAAAAAACATCCTGCACGGTGAGTTAGTATTGTGTTTAACTGTTTAAACAGAATAATGGTGACAACTAGAATTTAGTGGAAAACCCCAGATTCGGGTAAGTGTGGTCTAAAAAATAGGTGCATACTACACTGAACGAAATTTGTCCTTACAACCGAATTTGAAAATGTAAAATAGAAATAAAATATTAGGTTGTCAAATATCTCCCTTCCGCCTTTTTGTCTTTTCAATTTTCCGGCTATGTACAAAGCGCTACAGAGCTCGTATCTGGCAATACTATACATCATTTAAAGGTCTTGACATAACCTACAAAACGACGCTATGCATGATTAGTTTGGATAATGCGTTCAACAGTTATAGACGTATAAACATGGAGTTCACTAAAGCCGAAATTCGCGCTATTTTAAAGTTTTCCTTCGTTAAAGGCAAATCCGCTAGAGATACGTTCCGTGAGATTAATGGTGTTTTGGGGGATGGTACTCTATCACTTCGAACCGCGGAGGAATGGTTTCGACGATTCGGAGCCGGTGAAAATGACACCATGCATAAGCCAGCCGGCGGAAGACCTGTGACGATGAATACCGATCGAATCATGGAAAACATGGAATTAGACCGGCATGTGGCATCTTGTGACATCGCCCAGGAGATGAGAGTTAGTCACCAAACCATTCTAAACCATCTGCAGAAGGCTGGATACAAAAAAAAGCTTGACGTTTGGGTGTCGCATGATTTGACGAAAAAAACTTTCTGACACAACCGCATCAACGCCTGCGATATGCTGCTGAAACGGAACGAACTCGACCCATTTTTGAAGCGGATGGTGACTGGCGACGAAAAATGGATCACATACGACAATATAGTCGAAGGCCGGTGAATCGTCCCAAACAGTGGCCAAGCCGGGATTGACGGCCAGGAAGGTTTTGCTGTGTGTTTGGTGGGATTGGAAGGGAATCATCCACTATGAGCTGATCCCATATGGCCAGACGCTTAATTCTACCATCTACTGCGAACAACTGGACCGCTTGAAGCAGGCGATCGACCAGAAGCGTCCAGAATTGGCCAACAGGAAGGGTGTAGTGTTCCACCAGGACAACGCGAGACAATACACTTCGTTGATGACTCGTCAGAAGCTACGGGAGCTCGGGTGGGAGGTTTTATCGCATCCACCATATAGCCCGGACATAGCGCCAAGTGATTACCACCTGTTCCTGTCCATGGCGAACGCCCTTGGTGGTGTGAAGATGAACTCGAAAGAGGCTTGTGAAAAGTGGCTGTCCGAGTTCTTCGCAAATTAGGAGGGGGGCTTCGACGTGGCGGGATATTATGAAGTTGCCGTCTAGATGGAAGCAGATTATCGAACAAAACGGCGCACATTTGAACTAAATCCGATCACTGTAACACTTTTTATGAAGCATTGAATGAAGAGCAAAAAAACGGAAGGGAGGTATTTCACAACCTTATATAATTTCTTAGTTGTTATTAATAAATTGAAAAATGTTTTGACTTAAGGTACTCGCTCTTATTAGCGAGTTTTAACTGAAAAATCAGTATTTTGCTATAAATGTAATTGTTGTCTGTAATTATTTGACTCCGGGCGAATACCTATTATTTGCTCATTTGTTTCAATATTCTGTTTGATTCTCATCCACTTGATTAGCTTTGAAGCAATATCTGAAATTTCTTCTTTCTTTCAGCAAAAAGACAAGTTTCTTTGACTTCATTTAACCTCGTTTACAAACATTTAATTTACATTCAAGACCTTTAACTTGTGAGCAAGCACTATATTCGGTTCGATACAATTTTCATAGTTTTACGGAAAGAAAGAAAAACCTTTAGGCTTCAAAAATTTCCTAGTTCATGCTGATTTCTGTGGCTTAGAATGATGAATTTAAATGAAGAATTCGTTGACTTTCAGCTACCATCAATCTAAACCAAAAATTTCATTGAGTTTTTTAGCAAATATCGTTGCGATATTTTTTCTCAGTGTATCTCCGAATGCGTGCGCAGCCGGTAATGCGTGCACTCGCCCATAACAATCACGACGCGATCATAAACGGTAATATGAAAATAAAGACACCACTTCTTCATTTCGCATTCAAATTGAGTTCATCGTTTTATTATTTATCGCGAATTTTGTCATCAGTCTGAGACCTCGGCAGTCCTCTGGGCCTCTGGGCTACAACGTCTCCCCCCACTCGTCAGTCGATATCTCTTGCAAGTCGAATATCGGTCACTAGGTTCGCATAGCCGTATTCTTTTTTGCCATTTCCCTTGCATCAATAATCAAGATCGTGTTATGTTTTGCTTTGTTTGAAGAATTACGAACTCCACTCTTAGCACTCATGTTCCGTTTGTCAAGCGACATCGAATTCGGTTGTATTCACAACGAAATTACTAATTAATTCGATCGCGATAGTCACCGTCCACGATCGAAAGGTACGACCGCCGAAGCAAGTTGCATCGCAACAACTACAGCAATAGCAACATGTATCTATGAATTATGGGAGAGTTTTTCTCTCTGTTGGTGTTTTATTTTTTTGCACGTGTATATCTTTGTAAATTTTTGTCAGGTGCAACCGGATAGTGCTGCGGACAGAGACACTGAAAGAATACTGTGAGTGCATAATTACCAATACGGCGGCATACCGTTAGAACCGATGTTAACCCATATTAATTTAAGAATTCTGTTGAATTATTTCACGAGAATTTATAGCATGGTCATTTGCGGTGTCTGCATATCAATTTATATATTTATGTACAACTGCGTTGTAGGTGAGTGAGGTTGGCCATTGGCGGCCGATGGCGGCAGTTGGCGGTTGATTGTGGATCGTGTGGATCGTGCGGATCGATTGCGGTTCCTATTCAGTGGGCAAGGTCATATTGGCTTGTACGCAGTGGACGTGATAATGCGTGGAATTGACAACGTGACGTGACGTTATCCATTGGAGTGGCCTTGTTAAGGTCGTAGCTGGCGGTGGGAATTCTCTTCGAGATTTTATCTATTCCCTTCTAGCTGAAGTGGCACACACATGAATTACCGTTCAAGTGGGAATCATCCGATTAATATGCCACCCTCATTCTCGTTAATCGCCTCAAATAAAAGTATCGAATAACCATTAAAAACGATGTTAGCTCGCTTTTGAAATCCTGCCAATCGCTTAACATCTGCGCGTCATCGTTTAAAATTCCGCTTGACCCCTGTCCACGCATATCGAAACCTCAACCCGGTCGGTCGGTCACACACGCACACACAGTCGGTCGGATCTACACGCAATGTCCTAAAGGACAATCGAAAATAATGTCCTCTTTTGAAAATTGCACACAATAGAGAATTGGAGAATGGAGGAGAATTGTGAACTTAGCAATAAATTCGATGACATTTATTGGATTCCTTTTCATATACGCCCGCCGTGCCAGTGTGGTGTCTCTTTGTTCGTTGGTGCTGACCAGGAAAAAGGACATTCGAGTGGGCATCAACCATTCATACAGTCTCGGTCCCTGTCCCGGTACCGGCCCCTCAAGCCATTCCTCGCATATTGAGTTGTTATAGATTTTACGAGGTCACAAACGAGGTCGGAGGCTACACCTTTTTCTGATCAATAATTTGACAATACAAAGTGCCACAGAATCGAAACAATGCACACACACGCGTTGGTCAGGCGAAAGGGCAACGAGTTCCGCATCATCCGTACTATTGACGACAACCAGCAGCAGCAGTAGAGTTTGGTGTGGTAAAGGGGGTGGTTTTAAGGACACCCTGTTTACGGACGACAAACGGACAGAGTGAAAATAAATTTTCAAATTTGAAATATTACTCCAAGGACATGAAGTCGTCCTTTCTTCCTTCCTTCCTTTATTGTTTTCCAAAAGACCAGTGAGTGTGTGTTTTTGTGTGTGGCAGTTGAAGCGTTTACGGAAATATTTATAGAATTTGATAGAGAGCCTCAATTTTATGAAATCGGATACACTGTGTCAGGGAATTAATGATCCACGAGCAGTGTAGTGGCACAGGCACACAGAAACACAGATGGAAGTGGCGGGCGTCGCACGTGGCAATGTTTGTCTTGCCGCAAAAGGGAAAGACTTCCTAGAGGACACACAGCAACAACGACGACAGGAACGGGCACCAAAAGAATAATAATGCTCATGAATTTGATTGACATTTTGAAATTTTTCATTCGCTATGAAGAAAATATACAACTTAAGATGAATGGAGGGGGCCAACGACAGACCGTGACGGTGGTGGAGTAATTTTGTAGTTTTGCAGAAAGAAGCCATATGGAGGAGCAGATGACGAAAATTGTCTACAAACTAGATACAGGAGGAAGAAGCCTTAGATGTGGTTGTGAAGTGAAATGCATAAAATGAAATTAAAACTACAGAACTAGGAAAAACAAAAGTTGTGTGTTGTTTTAAGCGAATGACAGTTGACATTTCACATTTGACTCCGTTTTGGGGGTGCAATTCAATAATCGACGACAATTCGATGGAGGGGCGAAGAATTGAGAGGTGGCGGATCATGCGACTACAAATGGTGCCAACATTAAAAGTTAAGAATATGCTGAGCTCTTTCAATTGTCTTTTAAAATCAATTTTAAATAATAAAGCTAGTTATTATTTATTTTAAAATATTTTTTAATGAACGCTGCAGCCTAAATGGCAAGTACAGTGGCGTGCAAAAATGGATACATACTCGGCGGTCGTATAGTTTCTTATAAATAGAAAGTCTTCCATTTGACCGATTTGTATGATTTTTGTGTTATTTGTTTCCTTACTTCATCACCAAAAAAATGAAGTACAAACGATTTTGATTGCATCTATAGAACGTTAAAAATTTACAAAAGTTCATCTTGACCCCAATGTATCCATTTTTGCACGTTTAGAAAAATATCTATTTTGATGTGCGGGGAGAGTTAGATAACTTTGGCGCCAAAAATTGATAATGGTTTTTCATAGAGTGTCTAAAAACGAAAAATTTTTGCTATGGGCAGGGGGTCTATCTCACCCCGTTTAAGAGGTAGGGGCAATTTAAAATCTAATCGAACAACATGGAAAAAAAATTCACAACAGAACAAAGGCAACTCCCACCATAAAGTACTATACCAACTTGGAAAGACGGAAACTTGTTCTTTAATTATACACTAAAGTTGAATTGCTCATGTTCATAGTTTGTGAAAAATTCGCATACAAACTTAAAATTTTAATAAGCAAAAATAGAAAAAAAAAGTGCAATTGATTTTTGTTTTAAAACTTTAAGTCGCAGTGCTAAATTAGGACCTGGCCGTTCATTTTGAGTCGAACACAAAAAACAGAATGATCTTATGTCTTCTAGTTCAAAAGAAAACTAGGAGGACGGTAGAGGTAGACGGAACAAAGAGAGCGACGGCGTAACCTCTATTCTATCAATCTTGGCTTCTCACTATATTTCATCCAATTTTTGGAAGAATGTTTGAATTTGAAGCCTACTGGGTATTTGAATTCAGTTCCGGTTACAATACTTACTTTTTTTTTGCCTCAGCCTTACTTACTGAGGCCCAGGTTCATCACGGGCTGTTACGTCGCATAAAAAAGAAAAAAGATTGGTAGCAATAGAGCTTACCCAGCAACTTCTCCTGTAAAAAACTAATCGCCGACGTGAACAACGCGGCATTTGAAAAGTACAAAGCTATTGGTCAATATTGAATGTTAGGGCTAAGATCAGGCAAAGCGAATTTCATTTTAAACCCAAATTCAATGACTTTAACGTTCCTTCAATGTCCGTTCGTTCAACCACGAACAGTCTCTCATGAATAACACACCTTCCCTGATTAACACACCAGAACCTATTTTTATTTAGTGTCTTTTAGGCTGCATTGACACTTTGGCATTCTTTTCTGGCCTGAGTGTAGCTGTGAGCTTCTGTTGTCCCAGCCAGTTGCTCCTTCCTTGTCCTTTTCCTTTCCTGTAAATCCAGAAAAAGTTTAAGATTCTACAAATAAACATTTTGCCAGACTTGCAATGATGCCTTTATTTCCCTCATTCCACTTATTTTCCCAAAACACCCTGTTTCACTAAAACCTAATGAGAATCAATGACACATCTTATCGCAGTTACCCCGAAAGCAATTAAGACTTTTCTGTCACCATCCGATGACAATTAATCATACCCGCCCTGACATAAGTCGTCTGCACTTTCAGAAAAAAAGGTCGTGTGTGTGCATAGCCGGCAAATCCCAAAGCAATATGTCTGACTGCGAATATGTAAATAAATCAAAAAACAATTTCTCATTCACTTCGTCGGTGATTGTGTTTAAAGTCAAACTCAAACTCACCACCGGGACCCGGCGGGACAGTCATTAATTTACCTCGTGCTGTGTTCTCGATCCAAAATCACGGATTTGAGACCGAATCTGAAATGAAAAATGATCCTTACGATTCGCAAAGTAAATAACCCTAATTGAGGTATTTCTTTTAAATGCAGTAGCACTGAATGAAAAGATGTCATCTTCATAAGCGAAACAAAGTGCTCTTTTAGAAAAATTTGAATTCTCACAATATAGAAATCCCCTCAGAATCACATACCAGCAGAACAACAAAACTCATCCATTGTCTTCTCTCAGCCATCACCGTTAAAGTAGAAATTCATGTTAAATTCGTTGCAACATGTTACACCCTGCGACTATTGTGCGCCGGTGGCGATTCAAAAGAGTTCCGCAATTTACCCGCTGAACCTCAACAAAACCATCAGCACCGAGCATTGGACACAAGGAAGTTACAGTCAGGTGGAATTGCGGCCAGCAGATAACCATTTTTCAAATTCAGATTAATTTTGTTTCTAACACCACCAGCGTTTGCTTTTAATTTACTAGTTTGTATTCTAATTTTGAAATTATGTGCGAATGGTTACAACCGCCAGCATCATTTGAATAGCGTTAAGTTGAAGAAGTAATAATTAATGGACAATGTTCAGCGGAGTAGGTTCTATTGTTACGAATTTGTTTTGTGGCTTAAGAACTTTTCTTCGGGCTGGGGAATAAATATTGCTGGTTGAAGAATTGTAGTAATGAGATTTTCCCTTCCTCACATTCTTGACGAGGAATATGCAAAGAGCTGACGCATGAGTGCGAACCGGATAAACTTAAGTGAAAAGTAAAAGAATTGTGGAAAAAAACCTCTTCATATCTGCTCATAAACTCAAACTAAAAAAAAAATACTTCGGAAGCTGTTTACAGTGAAACTCAATGCAGCATGTCTGACTGCGATGATTCAATTAGAAAACAGATTATTGGAACTCTCATTGGTAGTGAGACATACAAAAATGGGATTTGGAAAAATGTTGAACGCGACTAAAATGATAAATATTTCACGAAACACAATAAAAGAGATGTTCTGGGACAAAAAAACAGTCTGAATTTAAGAGAAGAGCTCGGCTCTGGACCTCAACGGACTGCTACGCTGTCACCAAAATAAAATTGCAGCAGGAAAATGTCGAAATTCATTCTGAATAACATTTTTTACATACTCTTAAAAGGCCCATAGGCTTGACACAGTGTTGAACACGGTGTTGCATCTATGAGCCCTATTAGGAAATTTGCAACTTCAATTTTCAACGATGTGAAAATAAGGTGCAGTTGGATTTTTTGCGCAATTTTCAACAATCTAAAAAGAGGCCTACGAAATAAGTTATTCTATCAAAAAACTTAAACGACTCAGCTTTAATCGTTGTTTAGCGAAAAAGGGGCCACTAAAGGGTTTATTCACACCATCGAATTGCACATCTACAACAAGGCAAAATACTGACATCAGCAGCCGTTCTGGACAGAAATGTAAGGACAGAGTCTTGAATATTATTGAAAATATTATCTATCGAAACACCTTTCTTGAGCAGTCTTCAAAGGAGGTCGGCAATTTAACATTATGGGAGACCGTCAAAATGCCATTGAACTCGAATGTTGGAGGCTGTAAGCAGTAAAGGAAAAATTGTTCATTAGCAAAAACCTACATCTGGAAAATAGAAACTAGAATTTTGCTAAAATTTGTAAATTTTGCAACGTTGTCTCAACCAGTTGTCGTGTTTGGTTAAGCAAAATTTACAAATTTACAATAATTTTTTTTTACCAATATTTTTTTGGTTTATTTTTTTTTACTTGGATATACACTTAGTTAAAAAAATCTTTAGCTTTAAAAATATTGTTCCTACTTTTTGCAGTAATAGTACATACAGGTCTCATGACCTTCAGGTAGCAGCTGGCAAACTCGAGGCCTTTTCTTCCATTCACCTTTCTAATCAGTAACATTTTTCTGTGATCCTTTCCATTAAATCCGCCAGATCTTAATACTCTACAAACTGTTTTTAGAAGAACTTATTTGGCGGTGGTATTTGAGATGTCCCCAGTTAATTTTGGAGCGCTTGTCCTAAGGTTGGATGGTCCTAAAACCTCATTTGTTCCGTTTAATTTCTATGAAAACGCAGCTGTATGCTGACTTTTGTGAGATGATTTTTTTCATTTATTTTGCTTCAGTGCCACAGATATGAGCATACAAAAAAAAAGATATATAAGATTTTCTTAAAGTTTATAATATTTAAAACGAAACAATAAATTTACAAGTTTGTGGCAGTGATATAACACTCTGTGCAATTTTTTCGAATTTCAGTCACACAAAATTAAGAATACTTCTATCGGTCACTGTATATGACACGATGAGTCATACAGTGGAAAAAATAAGAGATTTAGGTTGACATCATAAACTTCAAAATTTTGCCTAACGAGTCTTTTTTTTATGTTTAAAAATCTGGTTCACCAAGGTGACTAGTAACGTCAGGAACTTTCGTGTTTGCCAAAAAATGTTGTTTTCAAAAAGTCACTGATTTATCGAGCCGCTATCGTAGCCTCATTTGTGGTAAAAAAAAAACATCTCAACACCTGAGCTGAAAGATGTTTTGATGTCTTTAAAAGATTTGCGAGTCCATTGCAAGCTTTACAAAATTTTAATTTGAGCGCGCCATACGACAAAAAGTTTGTTTTATGAAAGCAATCATATTTTATAAATACCTTAGACTCAATAGCCCTTCTCTTTAAGACGGATGGCTCTAGATGGTTCTGGATTTTCCATGTCTGTATTCATTATTCAAATGCCGCGAAGTGGAAGATGTGCCTAGGCGGGTCAAAAAAGTTACAGCTCATCAAACGTTTGTTTATAAAAAGAAACTAAACAGGCCTAGTTGAAGAGCTAGCTAATAGCTATATAATTTTTTGCACCAAAGCAAGCTTAAAAACTGGTTATATATAAAGTTCTTGCCTCCGGAAAAAATTCTTGGAAACAAAAAAATAGCTAGCACCAAACCAAACACGAATTTAATACGAATAAGTAAAGCATAATGTTGTGAACAATTTTATTTTAATCTTTTACTGTTCTCAAAAGAATGATTTTGTTTTGTATTTGGTACAGCGTTTAATTTGAAAATTGTTGTCGTTTTTTTCTCATCAACCATTTCCTATAAAAGTGTAAGGACTAAAAGTTTTTTTCGACATGAAATTTTGATAAAATGTTCACCTCATTTACTCATTTTTCCCCGACTTTGTAAGGCAGAAAAATTTAACATAAGCCAAGTAACAAACTATTTATTTTATTATTAGTTATTTAATACAATCAATTGTTATTTTTAAAGCCATTTCTTGCTTTTGAATGCATTACCGTAAGCACTTTACTTACCATTTAAAGTTAATAAAAATTACATTAATATGTAAATGTTGTTAGGGCTATTGTTTTGAAGGCAGCTGTATATTTGTAACTGCAGAGACCAGAAAGCACTTCTCATATTTCCAACAACGATATTTAATATTTAGCTATAAAAATGGTATACCACCATTTCTTACAACACCATTCAATTTGAATGGCCGCCTAATTCATCACCATTCCACAAGAACATGGCTCATCCCACAGCCATTACTCATCCCAAAAAAAAAAGCTACAAACTGTAAACAAACAACTCATCTGTCATAACTCACGCCTCTCCACACAACGAAACCGAACCTCTGGTGGTCATAAAAATTCATAACAATTAATTTCAAAAAACCAACACCAGCCATCTATCAAAACCCAAAGTAAAAAGCCATCCCGAGCCACTGCCTCGTATCTTCCTCTTTCATCTTGGCCAGGAACCGCCAACCTCTGCCATTGACACCGGCACCTAGGACCGGCACTCCCTCTCCGTGAAATATGATGTTTAATAAACCCACTCAGAGTGTGGCAGTCAACAGACGATTAATCATCGCATTAACCCCTTCGGAGTGTGTGTTAAACGCTCTCAATTAGTCGAGTGGTGAGGTTGTAAAAATTTTCAAAATATTTTTTGACACCCACACTCTCTGGGGTGCCACATTTGAAACGCCCCATTAGGTGTTGAACGCGCATGAAACTGATGTTCCTCCATGCAGGTACACACACCAGGAGGACCCTTTACCAGGATGACTATGCAAGCAGCAGCAGCATCCCCCAACGATTTGTCATTCAAAAAATTTTGGGATTTTTAACTCATCCAGCGAAAGGGGAGCCACCGCGCCTAAACGCGTTCAGCAGGTGACAAAACAATTTTCCACAACACGCACATAAGTGAGTCGTTCTTTTAAAATTCCACAAAATTAATTGAACAGAACCAGAACCAGAAACGAAGCGATACATCCACGCAGACGAAAAGCCAAGGGATTATGGCAGGTCAATTAATTAACAAATGACGATGGTTTTTTTTTTTTCGAGTTGCCGTGCGCCGCGTCATTGTGGCCATTTATGATTGTGCGTGTGCATCTAATTTTCATAAATTTCCTCAATCGAAGTGAGAGTGGCTTCTCCAGCCTCGACGACGGCATCTTCTTCTATTTCTGTTTCTAGATTAAGACGAATCCAGAGCGGAGGAGATGTATCCATAATGGAAGCAAAGTAAAAATAAACACATTTTCTTTCTCCCCGATTAGGGAACAAACGAAAAATGAAAAGAAAAAAAATATAATTTGATATTTTTCGGTGAAATTTATGAACCGGGGAAGAAGAAAAGCAGCTCTACGAAGATATTCAAGCATTTATTTATTACAGATACAAATATATTTTTGGTGGTCGATGTTGGGAGGGAGAGGGGACTTAAGAAAGCTGTTTATATCATGTGGCTATCTTGCAGGAAATGAAAAGGAAGAGAAATAAATCGTTTTAGATATAATTCCTGTTCTATTACGTTTCCCGATTGACTTAGTGTAAACAGCAAATGACTGAATTAATGTATCTTCTTCAATTTGAAATGTGTAGATATATTTTACTTAATTTTATTGCAGATAATGTGCGGCTCACGAATCGGGGAGATTTAATTTATGTTTGAAGATATAGAATGAATTTATGAAGAAATCATTTCATTTATTCGAGTAAAGCAAATTCAGTCGAATCTATCTAACTCGAATTTTCATGGGACATCAAAATTAGTTCGACGTAGAGGATGGTTTTTGTATGGAAAATTGGGAAAGGAAAGGCGAAACAATTCGAGTTAGAGGGAAATTCGACTTAGAGGTAGTTCGACTTAGAGGGAGCCGACTGTAATCCGTTTTTGTTTGAGATTTGTTTTAGAAATATTCAGCGGATTTTAATAGAACTTTGAGTGAAAAAAATTAGACCTTTAATAATCAAATCTAGGAAATGGGAAAACAAACTTTACCCTACACTGCGCGATATGTTTTTACAAAAAAATATATTTTTTTATATAATTTATGACTGCAAATCATCAACATCATTAGTGGCGTAACCAGAATAATAATTTTAAAAAAAGCCTTAGTCTGTATAAATTGGCATAATTATTCCCTTCAAATTCTATAAAATAGATCATATACAAAGCTTAACAGAGTGAAATTGTGATCTATAGCTTATGAAAGAAGTAAGAATTGAGTTGTATCAGATTTTTTTATATAATTTATGACTGCAAATCATCATCATCATTAGTGGCGTAACCAAAATAACAATTAAACAAAAAAAAAACTCTTAGTCTATATAAATTGGCATGATTATTCCCTTCAAATTCTATAAAGTGGATCATCTACAAAGCTTAACAGAGTGAAATTGTGATCTATAGCTTTTGAAAGAAGTAAGAATTGAGTTGTATCAGATCTGCTACACTGCGCAGTGTAGGGTCAATAATTAATTAATTCATTTCTCTAGAATGTTTCATATTGTAAAAACCTTCAAGCCTAAATAGACATTGTTGCTGCCTTTTTTATTTCAAAAGTCTCCTACAAGAGAATCAACTCTTCAACCGTAGATCTCGCGTTGCACCTTCTCCCAGGCTGCCATAGGCCTGTACTTCAGGTTGCGACCGTCTTGAGCCAAACGACCGTCGTCACGGAGTTCTTCGTAATGCTCACGGTCGTACTTGGTGAGTCCCCGCCTCTTGGAGACGTAGATCTTTTGCATAACATAGTCTTTTTTTGAAAATCATAATTTGTACATATCATTTTTTTTGGAAATCGGTCAGGAACAGTGTGGCCAGTAAGTGGAAAAAAAAATTTACAAGCAATACGATTCCTTACACAAGCTCTCTGCATCAAGCAAATACTAGATCAAGAACCGTTTATAACGGCAATAAGAGTGACGAAACAGGCACTGGAATTCTATAACACCCAAGTGTATCGAAAATATTATGTAGAACCATCCCTGATATGGGGTTTAGACCATGCGTGCATTGCAAACAAGTTGTCACTTATGGTCTTGGAATAAACGCCCTTTTTCGCCAGATTTCTCTATCATACGCAAACTTTTGTGGAGCACTGTATGTAGGCTTTTGTAGCTATCTGTATGCATTTTCCGGCAGACAGCAATGTCAAAGGCATGCTGCAAAAAATAATTAAAATAAAAATCTAATCTATTTTAATCGAATCTACATTTTCTGAAAGTTTTCAGATACGCTGTAGCAAAGCTTTTTCGCAGCTTCATTTGCATAACGTATAAGTCAATGAGCACTCCTTCAAAGGACTTACATTCAGTTTTTACTAAAGAACTGTATTCCAAAAGTTGTTTTCAAAATGTATTGCTAGTTTAACACACATTTCAAATACAACCACATAAAAATTCCAAAAAAAAAACACCTCAAAAGAAATATTAAATGTATATTTTCACAATTTTAATTTATCTCTGTAATTTCACGAAATTCTTATTCGCTACATAAATTATCCAAAATCACCATACATGCACTTACGCCTAAACCGAACGCGTGTCATACCGAATTCCTCAATTCCAAAAAGTATCGCTTAATGTGTTTCGAAAATGGAAAAATTCCAAAATATCTAGTGAAAGTAATTTGATGATATGCAATAAATTTCATAAATACCCTCATTACAGCATCATCTGATGCCAACAGAGACAGACCGATAGGAACCTCCACCACCACCCTAACGTAACAATCTTAGTTAGAAACTTACTCCGAAAATAGCCTTGAAAACCAATTTAAATAGCATCAATGACACAATCGATTGCTGTGGGGTGCACCGAAAAAATTTTTAATGACCATTTAAATTTGGAAAATTTCTCAATGACATCACAAAGAGAATGAGACGCCCTACTCTCGATCTCTAATGTGATGTGTTCATTTCGGAACTCGTGTATGATGGGTCGAGATCGGGGAAAATCGAAACTGTCAAGGGCTAAAAACACTCATAAATAATGTGCGCCGCGGCGGTGTCATGTCAGTGAGTGCCATTTAACACCAGTGAAGTGAATATGATGTATAATTTCCATGTGCACGAGACTGCCACAAGCCTCGGGAATGAGGAGGATCACAGTGTTTAGGATTAATGAAAAAAACCCGAAAAAGGTGGTCTAGATGGGGGAGAGACTAAGTCTCGATATTAATTTTCTGGGTGAATGGAAGTTCAAACGCGATGTTAGGGTCTCGTTTTGACTTGGTGGAGTCAAAGGCTAATGTGAACGGGAGAGGGGTTACACGTACACGTTCAGATGTTTTAAGCACTGACATTTAAGTCCTCTGCCAAAGATTTGCGAAAACGCTTGCTAAGACTATATGAAAAAGCTATGCTATGGCCCTCAACGGACCGTAACGCCATCCAATTATTATTACTGTTCGATTGAGAAGGGGAAGTCTCTAAAGCTTGTCAGAATTTGAGGTGTATTGCTAGAGAAATTAGACAAAAGTCCTACTTTTTTAACACATTTGATTTTATTTTTTCTGGCTTCGGCGTCAGATAATTTAGTGAGAAAACTTTATACAGGCGCGACCCCTTTAATGGAGTACGCGGTCAAGTAGATGCTAATGATGAACTCTATACGGTTCGTGATAACTAAACAGACTACCGTGTCAAAATAGATTGGTTACCATATGTTTCAGCTCGGTTCATGACGTTTGGAATATATCAAAACTGGCCAGGTCTTACTGCTGACGAAATCTAGTAGTAAACAGTGAGAACTTAAAAACTTTTCACTTTGTAGTGTACACATATTTTTGTTTTGCTCTACTGTAGCAGAAATCTCAAGACTTAAAAATGGAAAAATATTAAAAAAGGACCAAAGGAAACTGATGATTTCTTGTCTTCTTTGACTTGTACGGCCTTCATTTGAGTGTCGTTACCGACACAGTATGCCACGTTTTTTAATGCTGTGATTCAATGCAACACTCACTTCAAACTTGTTGACAAGACTTGAAATTCAGAAACCAGGTTTCTAGTCTACAAGAAATATATTTTCCAATCATTAATTGGTTGAAATTTATAGAACGACATTTGTCTAAGTCCCTACAACTAAAAAAACGAATCAGTCCAAAAAAAAAAAAACTGTTTGATCTCTTTACTAAGTGGGTATTCCAATAATTCACGAACAGCTCTAAATCAACAGAAATGCTAAACCACAAGACGCCATAAACCGATTTTTTTTTTCCACGAAAATGTTAACGCTGTATGTGTCAAACAAACAGACAAGATCCATTGCCGTACAGATTTACTATAATTGGCAAAATATTTCAATCCCAAACCGAAAAAAATAATCTGCATAAAGTATTACAAAGAATTACTGCAATCAAATCAAACTGTCTAGGGATATTTATCTAAAGTGTTACATATCGATCGGTTGATTTCTCTGTCCGTCGTTAATTTGTGTGATTACTTTTTTTTTTCTTGTGGTTGTGTTCTCCTTCTTAACGAACATCAGAAAACAGCAAACAGCACTTTTTGCCTGTTTAAGGAACATCAAAAATATGACATCCCATCAGTTTGGTTGTCTCTTTAAGACCGCGGCAGTCGGAGAATATCAAAAGACCACCCAATATGTCGCCAGAGATATTAATGAATTACCTTTTATAGGAGAAGATTGTTTTGAGGACGGAATTAG
The DNA here is from genome assembly GCA_905187475.1 of Syritta pipiens. NCBI lineage: Eukaryota > Metazoa > Arthropoda > Insecta > Diptera > Syrphidae > Syritta > Syritta pipiens. The sequence goes on along the minus strand of LR994571.1, from coordinate 99,939,992 downwards.
TGATTCTTTTCACAAACGAAAATGAAGAAGTTATGATGAATGATCCTGTCAGGTTTTTTGATTGTCAAAATACAACATGGTTTGGATGTTGGCGAAAAAAAAAATCTGGAACTTAATGAATGTCTTAAAAGGACGGCCTTTTTTAAGGTAATGACTAAGAATCTGGTTTGGAATTTTAATTTAGATCATGAGATTGATCGTTAGTGAGGTAGATGTTGCGTAAGTCATAATTGAGTTTTAATGAATATGCGGGAGAAGATGTCCCGGGATTTTGGCGCCTATCAAAAAGTTTTTTTTTTTTATTGGTTTCTTAGAATTGATTGATTCAATCGAAGCAAGCCTTGTGACACATCTTAAATTAAGACGATTTGGTTAAGAATGAGATCGACCATAAAATTTGTTATAATCAACTCGTTTTCTGTTCGTTTGGAAATCAAAATTGAACTAAGTTGGTTCTGGACTCAAGACCTTTAAACTTAAAGACGAATATTTCACAATTGCAATATTTAAAAAAAAATGTTTCTAAAATGCTTCTACTAAATTCACATAGAAGAAATTATACAATATAAATATTTAAAAGTGGCGACACATGGGTCTAGGGTCTTTTATGTATTTTTTTTTTTTACTCATATTTCAACACCAGCATTTCCCTGCTAATTTCAGTTCTGAGTTTTTTTACCTTAATATGGGTTTTAATTGTTTAATTTATTCAAATTTAAATTTAATTTATGATATTAGGCTCTATTCGTTTCTCTTGGAGGAATTTTATAGTCCTGGAAAGCCAATCAGGGAAAATTTTTTTCAAATGTTATTTTTCTTCATAAATGCGCCACATCAGTAAAGGGCCGCAGTACATTTTTTTCATCGTGCGTATGCAGTTTTCGTCTTTTTTTTTTTAATTTCAGTTGTTTTACACTCTACATTTGCGTCTTTTTACAACAATGTTGTACTTATTTCTTTGATAGCAAAACTTGATGGTTGCTTTACACAGTGACTCCAGAAACTATTCGCTAACGATTACAGCCTTACCGGCAAGATTAATTAATAAGCCCGATGAAGAAAATGAAAAAGCCGGTCCCTTTGGGGGAAAGAAAACGAAACCACTCTAAGGTAATGCGAAAACGGTCCCAGAGTGGATGCTGTCAAGGAGAAGAGGTTAAGATGTGGTTTTAGTGGGTGAAAGTCTCACACTACTTGGGCCTGTTCCACCTGCCTATTAGGTTTCTACATCGTCCTCAAGAAAAAAAAAAATAGAGACGGACACATAAGTGAATCTATAAGGGTTTCGTTATTCCTTTGGAACGAAACCCTAAAAACGACCCGTTTGGAGGAAAAAAATGCTCATAAAAAAAATAGAACTGGAAGAATTCTCGTTTTATTCAATATTTAACATTTGATTTGCAGTTTTTTTTTCTATGAACATTTTTCCTTCAAATGGGCCGAATAGTTTGTAGAGTCATTGTTCGTCGTCGTTCGTTCACCTCATTGTTGATCACTCATTTAGTTGGACTGTAAAATAACGCTGGTTTGTAATTTGTGCGAGATTCTCGAGTGGATTGTTTCATTGCTGATGACTCTATTCTAACTTACAAGAACTTTCTTAGGCCAATAACCCAAGCGATGATTAATCTCTTAACGAACAAATAAAAAAAAAACCCTTCCCAGTCAGAAATTCGCCATGAAATCTATTAGGCACCAACTAAGATTCCAACTTTTTTTTATGACCATCCATTTTTAATTACCCACATGTGTGTTGCAAAAAGAAAAGAAAAACTGATATCTATCTTAAACTACAGACGTGAACAACCTTGAGCTCCCCGTCAACGTTATAATTTATCAATCATAATACCTCGCTTAAGGCGACATCATTCACAACACATTCCCCACTCTTATGACAGCCTTGTCAACATCGAGGCATGGCTAAAAATTGTCTTTTCAATTATTTATCGTTTCGTTCACCAATTAATATATTTTTTCCAAAAGAGGAAATCGTTCTCTTTCGGGTCCCGTGAGAATGTTGAACTCCCCAGAGCTTTCGATGACCGTATTAAAAATTCAGAATATCAATAGAGAGACACACCATCGAACTCTGGGTATGCCATAAAACTATGAGTGAACAAATAAAAAAAAATTAATTAAACAAAAAAATAAATGAATTTCAAAATAGTGCAATAAAACAAAAATATTCGATATTTTTCGAGATTTATCTTTGGGAGAGAGACACGCACATGAATGGTATTTCCACAAAGCAATTCGGCGTGTGTGTGTGTGTGTGCTTGACCATAAAATTAAAAGTTGTGTTAATTAATTGAATTAAAATCGGCAAATTGAATTTCGACGTCGAAAGGGTGTTTTCATAAAATTTCGTATATTGAAATATTTTATTGTTTTATTGGTTTATTTTTTGTATTTCTTTTTTTTTTCATTTTGGTTTTTATTTTTTCCTTTTTCACTGTCGATGATTGAGTTGTGGACGGTGCTTGCTGTATCTGTGTGAAGTTGAAACTTTTTTTTTTTTTGTTTTATTTGTATAAGTAATTTAATTATTGGAAATCGACATTTTTGTGAGATTTAATTACATTTTTTTGATGGTGGCTTTATTTTCGCTTCAATGTTGGCTGGCTTTACCAGTCGGACTTTAACGTTTTGAAAACTATTTATTAATTCGGTGGTATTTTAATTTATGCAAAAAGTCTTGTGAGTATGTGAATTCAGGAAAATGCAAGATTAAAATGTTTTTTTTGACTGTCCACCTTCAATCATCTGCTCCTAAACTGAAATAATCCTTCAAAACCAACAAAACTCATGAAGATATTCGTGAGTTTTATCCTCAAAATCAGTTTAGTGTGAATCCTATCCAACCCCTTACAAATCGAATAAGAGCAAATCAAAAAAACAGCTGCTGACCACAAGTCTCAATCAGTAAAATAAACAATCGGACACATAATTCACCGATTGACAATGGACAAATCTTTATTGGATTAAACACATAATGAATGAATGAATGAATGAATGGAATGAGTGACCCCGCTCCTGTCGCAGGGTCCGACACCACCCGCACACACGCGTGCCACAAACCTTCGATCACCTTGAGTATCTAATTCTCACTTTTCCATTGAATTCAGCGTGACGGCCGTTACAAATTGTTGTGGGCGTTAAAAATCCGATTGAATTGGAAAATTAAAAGATTTCCTATTGTGCTCTCCAAGCGGGGGGCGAAGGCGAAGTGTGCCCGTATTCCTGACCGTTGGTCAGATACTTTTTATTGTCCTTCGATTCGGTTCGATGTAGGTAGATGTAGGTAAAAATACAATGTCCACTGGACAAGGGTGTTGACAACCCTTACTGCGTCACTAAGAGTGACACATGGATTTTCATGCGTGCCACACAGACACACAAAAAAAAAAAAAACAATCGAAGCTTGATTAAATGTGTATCTTTGTATCTTTTGGATTTTTAATTAAATTTATTGAAGATACCCACCACCACCACTGCCACCCCCATCTCGCATCGTGGCGAATCGAAAATTCATTCCATGACGTTCGACGCTCGTATCTTCCTTCGCCTTTTTGGTTTGAGCGTAAATTGTTCGGCAGTGTAACACCACCTTTAATATCTCTGGCCGACGCAGTGGGTAATTTGACTTTTATGGTAATTCGGTGCTATAGTTATTTTATTTGATAGCGAGCAGCCGCAATAGAACCCAAAAGTAGGTGGGTACTTTAAGCCATTTTTATGCATTAACAATACCACCGTGCCACCGTGTTGGTGGCATGTTATGACTTCCATTGACCCGACATTATGATTCTGGTCACGTTCGAGCGATATATTTACCTAAGCACTTGAAATTTTACTCAAAATGTAAAAAAAAAAAAAAACGTCGAAAAAAACGAACCAGACGTAGTCGAATGTGTGACGCACCGACAACTGGGCAAATGTATAACCAACGAAAGGCTCTCGAGAAATTTGAAATTACAATTTCGTTGCATAAATAAATTGTGATGGTTTTTTGCTCCATTTTTTTTTTCTGGTGTCTTCACCTTTGTTTTTGAGGAAAAATTAAACTTTTTAAATGGGGTTTTTAATTTAATGATTCTACAAAATTCACATAGAAAAATTATACAATATATTTGAAAGAAGGACGACAGTTTAAAAACTCGTGCTAGGGTCTTTTATGTATTTTTTGTTACTCATATTTCAATGCCAGCATTTCAACGCTAATTTAAGTTGTGAGTTCTTTAATACGAATTCGCATTGAAACTTCTGTTTTAATATAAAGATACAAAAACAGTACATTACCAGCATTTTATATATATAAGTATCCAAAAAATCATCAGTTTCCTTTGGTTCTTTTTGATATTTTTCCATTTTTTATATTTTAAGATTTCTGCTATAGTAGAACAAAACAGACATTATATGTACACTGCAAAGTGAAAAATTTTTAAGTTCTCGCTGTTTGCTAATAGATGGCATAGCAGTAAGAGCTGATCGATTTTGACATATCCAAAACATCATGAACCGAGGTTTTCTAATGAGGACTAGACAATATTTTTAATTAAAACGGAAACCATTTGAAATATTTCAAAAAATTGTATTCTATTCTCGGCTTGAAGTACAATCAAAACATTTATTAATGGAACTTATTTTATATATCAATAATATTATATAAGTAAGAAAAACTGAAAATAAAAATATATATTGCACTTATTGAAATCAAAAGAAAACTATGTGTCGTCATTCTACGACAATTAGAGAATAATTTACAGGCAGTTGCATAGAAATAAAACAACAACATTTTTTAAATTATTAAAAAAAAAACTAATTAGGCGACCTGATATTTTATGAAATAGCTTGTTTTTTTGAAGGCTATCGCTTCTGGCTTTTGTTTTTAAGAAAAGAATGTTTGAAATATTGGAAAATATGGCCATTTCCAAAAGCCTCTTAAAAAAACAAGTTTAACAAAGCTATGTTTTTAAATTATTCTCAGATTTCCGTTGAAACCTGACAGTACTTCTATTTTGTTTTAATTAGTCCGAAAAACAGTGAAACTTCTTTTTGCGGACACCCTTTCTGGTCCCCGGTATGAATAAACCCCCTTTATACCGGACGTGTGATGATGTGATGGTCCCGAGAGTGTCCGCTATAGACAAGTTTCACTGCATATCATTTTCAATTTTTAGTGACCAAGAAGGAGAACGCATTTCTTACTTATTACAAAAAGCCTATCTCTCACCACTTAGCCTAGTAAGCCGGTGACCTCTAACGCCTTAAATGATTAGTAACTTGGCGAGGAACTTTGTTTTCTTTCTTTGTTTTAGATTGGCATTTTTAATTGTCACTTTTGAGCATAGGTTAGGTTAGGTTAAATCTGTGGTGCCGGCCAGTCACCAAACACATGGACCTATAGGCTCACAGTGTGTTACGCCAACTCAAAGTATTTTCAATATTAAAACACCCAGTTACTCCTGGTACAGACAGAAGGACTTACATGCGATAACGTAGCTTAAAATGTTTCTTGCTTTCAGGCTAGCTGCTTCACTGAACGAGTTGAGGATGTGGCTGTCCAACGTCTTGATTTCTAAGTATGCTCTCCATACAACTAACCCAATTGTTCGACGGTTCAGCCGCGAAATGGCTTCTTTACAATGTTGAATTAAAAATGTAAAATCTACGTTTTTCTGATTTTGGAAAACCCATCAAATGAAAAAAAAAAACTTCATTCTTTATTGAATTTAACTTAAGACTCTTATTCGACCTTTCAGCCTCTACGTTGTTGTCCAAAAACCTGAAATAAGAATTAGAAAATCGCTCAAATAGTAAAATTCATCAGAAATTGTTCAAACGCAATCCAAACATGAAAGTCTCCTGATTTAAATGCACTAAAAAAAATTATTTACTTTGCAATGACTCGATCAATAAATATTTTATTGAATCTCAACCCGTAAAGTTATCATTTTAACCACACCACAACACTTACATTCGAAAAAGGAAAAAAAGAACCACAAAACCACAATAAAACAACTGTCATATCGAACAACATGGTCAGAGAAAAACAAATCGACCCAATCGCACCTAAAATGTCGAACCGTTCGTTGTCTCGTATTTTGTTCGACTTACATAGATGTATCCCATAAAAATACCAAAAGAAGCTGTTAAATATTATAAAGGAGGCGATTTAAAATCATTAAAAATACTGAAAGACCGCATTCAAAAGATACACAACGACAAAACAGGGTCGGCCACCAAAAAGCGGATAAACCAGCAAACAGGATGAGACAGACACTTCAACCTTAAAAAAAACCAAAACGAACAAAACTGAAATCAACGAATGAATATTGGCTAAAATGCCAATAATTCATCTGTGATGCCTGCACATGAACGTAGGCTTCAGCAGATATACGGAGAGGCTCCACCGGCAACCGAGCCCCCGGATGCTTTTTTTTTTTTGAGCGAGATCTCTTCTTTGCGGAGATCTTTTTGATTTTTTTCTTTTTTTTTGCTTCTTTTGAATGTCCACTCGCATATTTTTTAAACAGCGACACGATTTTACATTTGCTCTGTGTTTTAGTTCTCGCCAAAGAGTATATCATCTGACAGGATATACCTCGCCAAAAGGAACTTGTTTTGCACACATTCACACACACACCGACGGATTCAAAATTATTAACGAGCCAAGGTGAAAAAATAAAAATGCCTCATTATGAATATTTTTTGTTGAGGTCGTTAATTTTTGATCTTTCAGTTCTTTCTGGTCGTGAGGTAGGATGGGTGTTGGCTTCCTTTGATCCAAACGAGCGACATTTCGGGATAGAGAGAGAGAAAAATAAATTAATCGACACTTGTTTAGTATTTAAATGTGCTCCTTCTTCACCGGCGAACATTATTTGTTAATTTTTTGTGGATTTTTATTTGTTCGTAGCTATTTTTTTGAAAATATCAGCGGTTAGTAGTTTATGGGACAGTTAGGGGCGGTGATAGGATATCTGGCGCGTATAACCAGGAGAAGATGGTTATCGCGATGAGATTTTCTTTACGACTATAATTTCTTTTCATAATTTTTGTTTGTTTTTTCTCGGCCGAGTGGAGGAGATGGAAAATGTTTTTGGAATTTCATTCAGAAGTGGAAGAAACAAGTTTTTTCTCTCTTCGAAAATCTGTTTGTTATTTATGGTTGGGAAAGACGAACTTTGAATGGGTTGTAGTTTTTTGTTTAGCCTTTTATTTTAGATCTTTATCGTAGATACGATGAGTTTCTGTGAATGGGCAGACTCTTGGGCTCTTGTCGAGGTTAGACCTGAGGGAGACTTTTGAATGGGTCGTTTGATGATGCGGTTTTTTTGTAAAACGTGTGGGTATTTTTTTTTTTTTTCAACAAATGTGGTGAATCATATGCATTTGTCGAATCCACTAAGATATATCCGATTTCAGTCATTTAAAGGCAAACAATAACTTCATCGCAAAATTTTGACGCACGCTTTACGTTTTGCAAACTTCAAAGCAAGAGCTTCCGCCGCTAGTTCTTTTAGTAAAGATTCTCTTCTTCTTAATTTCTTTATAGCCCAACAATTTTCGCAACAACTCTGAATCATCATCAACTTCTTGACCGCGTATTCTACTAATGGGGTTGCGGGAGCAATGCACGCGGAAGAGATCTTCAGGCAACCCAATTCTTCGCCACTGACTCTAACTCATCCCGAGGTATGCCCAAGCATAATTCTGGAATTTTTACTGAGTCTGCCGAGTAGTCGCCTTCCTCTTAATCAATGTTCAAAAATCAATAACGCCTGACGAAGAATTAAAGATGACTTTCCCTTGACTTTAAGTTTTATCTTCCAATTAACACAAACACAACCTTCCACTCCCATAATTTCTTTCTTCTGTCTCAAATATGCCAGAGCAATATCCAACTAATAACACATGGAGCACTGAACTCCTTTTAATAGAATTTTGTCCTCATCAATTGCAAATAATTCCCCTGTGAATAGACCTCACAATCACACACGGATTAATAATTCCTTTTTATTTTCCAGATGCAGACAAACACGTTTTGATGTGATGTAACTTAGATGTGATCCGAACAAATCGACATTTGATTGAGTTCACCGAATTTAAGTGATGGTGTTTCCTTGTTTCACCCAAAAAACAAAAAAAAAGTCGAGGGAGTTTCTTTCTGGATGAACTGACCGAACTGTAAGAACTCACCCCTCAATCACATAATCCCTCCCCGGGGAGATAAACATCACTATGAGCTTGGAGCAGAGCTCGTCCAGAGCACAATAAAATCATTTTTAGTTATTAGCTGAAATCATGAAAAAGTTTCTTATTCTCTGATCCTTGATGGCCATTGTTTCATCAACCGACGAGGGGTCATTATCTATCAGTTGCAGGACCTTAATTTCATCAGAGATTAAGTGCAGGACTAAAAGAAGAATTTCGGAACATGAAAATAGGTAATGTTAGTTGTCCATCTCAAAGCAGCACCCGGAGAAGAGAGGAAAAAAGGTGGGGAGCAAATCGACGAATGTAAGTGGCAGGGATAATAAATCTTAATTGGATATCCTGGTGCAGTTTTAAGTGAGTGAAGATATCGATTTCTTTGGTGAAAAAGAAAGCAATCGGACTAGGGCAGTCATTTAAAGGCAGGAATATCGATGGCAAACTTCATTACAAAAATTTGACGCACGCTTTAGAAGGCCATAACAACAATTTTTGCTAATTGGACACCAAAATTTGTAGGGTGGTTTATTTTATTTATTATGTCTGGAAATCGATGCAAAGGAATTTGTAACCAAATTTTGATTGGAAATAAATGTAGTTTTAAAATGTTTTATTGAACAACATGCCTTATATGTTCTTTACACAAATAGTTATAGAAGTTTGCCTAATTTTGATTCGATTAGTTGTTCAGTTCGGATTGGCGTTCAAATTAACCTCCAAAAACATGGTTTGTGTGTTTATTTTATTAAACCCCCATAAAGTTGATAGAGAAACGCGTCTGGCTTAGAAACTTAGAAAACTATCCTCAACGTTTGTCTTTAGGGAGGTTTTGAGGGCAATGACAGTGGGGGAGAGTGAACCAGATTAAAACACAGCTAAAAATTTGTATTTTATTACTGGTTTTTTTTTAAATTAATTTTTTAAACTGGCATTTTCATTTTAAACGTTATTGATTTTCTTTGATCCTCTCAGATGTTTCTCAGATTTACAGGCGACAGGTTCTTTGCGTTATTTTCGTTTTTAGTTGCGTGTAAAATAAGAGTTTTTGTACGTGCATTTGAAACAAAAAAAAAATGTTTAAGAGTAAATACATTTCGAATTAAAACATACACAAGTTTTTGAACCAATATACAAAAATTAAATATTTATACAAAATGAAAAATTGTATGAGTTCGAACAGTGGGGGCAGATTTGAATAAGTGTGTTGGGGCACTTTTGAAGATGTTCAGAACTACAGAATAATCAAATCCGGTGCCTCAATACAACTTATTCTAAAAATGCGACTTTCATTTTTCAAAACACATTTTTTTCTGTCTAATTTATGGCAGAATAGAGTTGGTAGAGAAACGCTTTTGTCGTAATGCGTTTGTAGAAAACTATCCTCTCCATTTTTTTTTTTCTTGAGGAAGGTTTCAAAACGTATGAAGGCAATGGCAGTACTGATTAACGCTAAAACGTCCATACGGTAACTTGGGCCACTCTTTCAGTTTCGAGTTTTCACAAATTTTTGAAAAGCAAACATATTCTAACTCATTTAACTAGTTACATCCAGGCTATTATATCACAAACGTCCCCTTCTACGATAACCTTGTATACAATTTTCATGAAAATGAGAGTTTTAGACAACAGTACTGAGAACCTTAAAAAAAATATGTAGGAAAAAGAATATTAATTTTTTTTTTCATGTAACTATATAGGAGGTCTGTTTAAAAAATAAGGTGAATTTTCAAATTTCAATTATTAATTTTTTTTTGTTATGTTGGTACACTCCTCTCGAACATATGTTTACAGTTTCAGTTATATAGCATATTTATTTTATTTGTTAAAGGAATAAAAGTTAGACTTGTTTTACGTGTTCGGCGATTTCCTGCTGTCGAAAAAAAATGGAACAAAGAATTTGCATTAAATTTTGTGTGAAAAATGGAATTAAGTGCTCAAAAATACTTGAAATATTGACATTGGCATACTCTGTGTGTGTACTCTGAGTCAAAAAAATGTTTACAAGCTTTTCAAAGAAGATCGAGAGTATGTGAATGATGACGCTCGCCCTGGACGCCCCAGCACATCAAGAACCAATGAAAATCTTGAGAAAGCTAAGAAAATTGTTATGGAGAATCTTCTAATCACTATTAGAGAAGTTGCTGAAGATGTCGGCACATAGGTTGCCTCATGCCATGCAATATTTTCGGAAATTTGGGGCATGCAGCTCGTTCCAAAATTGCTGAGTTTTGACCAAAAAAATGCTTGCTTAGTCGTAATTTTTTGGCCAAAAACAACACCGTAATTATGCTTCAGCCACCGTATTCACCAGATTTTGCCCCTTGCGATTTTTTCCTGTTCCCAAGATTGAAGAGACTCATAAAAGGACGGCGTTTTGCGACGATTGAGGAGATACAAACTGAATCGCAGAGAGAGCTCAAGGGCATACCAAAAAGTGCATATCAGAACAGCTTCGAGAATTGGAAAAAACGCTGGCACAAGTGTATTATATCTGAGGGAGACTATGATGGGGACAAAATAGAAATTGATGAAAAAATAAATATTTTTTGAGAAAAATAAAAGTTCACCTTATTTTTTTAACAGACCTCGTACATATGCTCTAAATGTCTTCAAAAGAAGTAATTATTGCTAAGTACTAAAAAAGATACAAATCTTATTGTACGATCCTATCAATTAAATAAAAATGAAATGAAATGAAAAGAATTATATCAACAGCAAAAATTTAATAACAAGAACACCCATTTTTTTTCCTTTTTTAGAGTCAAGTGTACACCTTAATAAAACAACCAAAAACTCAAAACTAGCAGTAGAGCTGTGGCCACTAAGCGAGGAGCAGTTAAGCGATAGGTGTCCATTTACTGATCGTCGTCGCTGAACAATTAATTGTAAAAATGCTATTCTTACAAGTGTTATGATTTGCGAACAACTTGTGGATGAATATAGTTTGTCTACACCCACAACCGACCACCTTAACAATGTTTTAATTGATTACTATCGGCACTGAAAGTTTCAGTATTGATGGCAAACACTCCTAAATTCAGTGCCCATCAAATTATAGTTCCATTATTTCATTTACCAATATTATTTTTTTTTGTTTTTACTGCAAGCTGTGGCCGATGTGGACAAGAAGTTCAACTTCATTCCACTGCTTTTCGTTGTTATTTTTATTTTCATACTCGTAAACCTTTTCTAAACCAAAAAATGTCCACAATCGGACCACCTTAATGAGTCTTTGAATGCTCTTAGCACACTTCTCTGACTGTCAGATTTTCATATTATTTACAATTTATTACAATTTACCACCTTGACTAGCCTAAGAATTACAATGTTAACAATTGATAGGTGCCATCAATAATAAATACACAATCCGCCTAGGCAGATTAGTATTAAGAAACTTTTTCCATTGGTGTCAACTAATCAATGAGACCAACTAGACTGTTTTCAAACTTCACAATAATTATTTCTCTATAAAAAAAAAATAGGACGTCATAAGACATCTTCGCTCAATTCTCAATTCTTTATTTTTTTTTCCCAAACCCAAATAAAAACCACACAAAAACAAAAACCAATCTCAAATATTGATCATCCTACCTTTCCAAGCCACTGACCACAATTTTGACCACCTTCCACTTACCCTCATATATATCACCTTTTGTCACTTCGAGTCAATTTTCGTTTCGGCTGTCTCTTCTCGCACTTCTGTATTCCGTAAGCTGTTGTCTCACAGAGAGGGGTTTTTTGTTTCAAAAAAAAAAAACATGAAAAAGAAAAATTCAAGAAAAGGAACACGTTTTAGTTCTTTTTTTTTTACCCAATGACCGACCGGTCCAGAGGATCGAATTCACTGGCCTGGCCTGAGATAGCCTGGTCCGATCTCGCCTTCAGTTCATAACGAGTATAATTTCAAACATTTCCGAACATTATCATAAATTTTGACTCCCAAATGTTTGTTGATTTTTCAAAAATTTATGTTTCATATAAATGTGTATAATGGGGGTCCCCACCAACAACAAAAATTCAGTGAGAGAACAAAACGAGAAAGAAGAATGAAAATGTTTCGGTTCCTTTTGTGGTTCCTTTACCGTTGATGGGACATTAATAATTTTTAAATTTCAACTGTGGGTCTTGTGTTTGGTTTTTTTTTTATTTCAGAGATTCATTGATCCGGCTGAGGTGTAGATTATTAAAGGTTCACCCCGCTCACACGCCGAAGAAAAGGACAAACCTCAAAACTGAGTGGACATAAAACATTGATAGTAAACAGGTAATCATCATCATATCTTTGTTGGATTGCCTGTGAACCTAAAAAGGTGGGATCTCTGATCTTGAAATCGATTTAGTGGGTTAGTTCATTAATAAAACAAAGAAATTTAACAAAAGGAATAGAAATAAAAAAAGCAAAAGTAAGGCAACATAATAGACACGATGACAGAGTAAATAATTTACGAATCACATTTAAAACGAATGACTCGATGAAACACGAAAAATTATTTTTCTAATTAAGATAGGACGTCTTTTATGCAGCCGTAACTTAGACGTTGTGTTCATTATACACGTTTTTATTGATCTTTTGAACAATCGAGGTGACCGTCCTTACGAAGTGATCTGATTGATGGTGGGTGATTCAGTTTTTCGATCAATGTGAAGCACTCAATTAAATTCGGAGTAAGATCTGCTTAGGCAACTGTTTGAATTTGCTTCCGGGTTTGTAAAATACTTCAAATAAAATTGAAGTAGATCGCAGCCTAACCGCCCAATTATCGTAAGCGAAAAAATGAAACTTTCACAGAAGGGGATTTTTTTTACTTTTTGTCTGAGCTAAAAAAATGAAAATGTCGCTTACGATAAATTTTGTTCTCTCTATTATTTTTAACTGGAATGCGTTATTAAAAAAAACAATGATGCTGAATGACGCACAATCAAATAAATAAAAAGAAAGACGCCCAATCGAATAAACTATCGGACTGCATCATTAACTCATTTTTCCTTAAAATGTCGCCTACGATAATTTAACGTTTGGGGGCGATATGTCAGCTTAACACGTGATAGATCGCCGATTGGGCCACAAACAAATGTTTAAAAAAAAATAAAGACTAATTGAATTTGTTCTTATTTTGTCAAAAATCGTCTTCTTAGTCTCCATTTATGAATTTTGGAGAACAAATTCGAACAGCCTTATATCTAGGTTTCTTACTAATGCAAGTATCTGACCTGAAAACATAATAGAGGGACAAAAAATTGAACCTAAACAATTTAAATAAAGGTCATTGGTCAGAATAGTATTTTTTGTACATTCTGCAAAATGTTTAAAAAATTAAGAGAACAAAAAAAAAACTTTAAGCCAGATTAGTTAAAACATTTTTGACCAAACAGAATCCAAATAAATTCCAATTAAGACCGTCAACAAAGAACCCAGTGGCAACACCTAAATCATTCCCACTACATTTTCGCTTACATTCCACAAGTTTTGTGACATCACTTTCCATGCACATGCAAAATTCAATTCGAGAATTCGAATTCGAATGCCTTTGACCGTCTGAATACCACCGAAGCGCAAATAAAAAAAAAAAAATCGTTTTTCTCCCGGCTGACCATTCCCACGATAGTTAACGTTGCACCATTGCACATTGCCCACTTAAGTTATGTCCTTTTGAATTTTCCGAAAATGATAACCCTCCGGGCATTCTTAAAGATTCCCCAAGTCCCGAATGTGTCGATCCAACTTGTGGCCTCATAATAATTTATCGAAATTCCATTCGACGAATGAAATTATTCAAAGTCCCTCTGACAGTGTCACACATAACAAAACTCGATGGGATAATGGCCAACAAGATGATGACGATAGCCCCATAGTACAACACCCAAAAGCCAACGAGAGGAGCAGGAGAAGAAGGTGCACATAAAGGATAAGCTAAAAGGAGAAGAGGTAGAAAACCTGTATAGAGGCAAACGAAAGGAAAATCTAGCCATAGCATGGTAACGTCAGACTTTGGACCTGCACAGTGCGCGTCGACAGAGCGCGCTCCACAAACGACGCCGCAGTGTCTGGCTCGGAAATATGTGCCAACAATTTCCAATGATGGTGATGGAGACAAAAACCTTCCCTCAACGGAGAGGAGACGAAGAAAGACAGGGACAGGGAGAGAGAGAGAGAACACCTGAGGGATACTGCCATACAATATGTGATCATTATCCAACACACCGAAGGACGGTGGGGTTGTGGATCATTGGTGGACCGACCGAGTGGCTATTTCCCCATTGACCATAAGAACCTCAATCAGAATTATTACGAAGCCAAATGGAGAAAACACACGGTGGACCGGGGAGGGGACTGTCACAAAAACAACTCGAGTTTTATGTCTTGTCATCGGGGATAACTTTCAGTTTTAAGGGTCTTGTCAGTGGACGATGAAAATAAATATAAACCAGTTGAAACGTATTGACAGCTTTGGGTTCGTATAAGAAGTGGTCTAGTTATGATGCTGCAGAAAATAACAAAAAGTAAGGTCACCAAGTTGACGTGGAGAGTCATGATGAATCACTACGAAAACTGCGAAGAATGGCAACTCTGCCTTACTGAACAAGAATTTCTTGCAGCTGATTTCCTTAAATCATGAATTCAGTTGGGAAATACTTGACTTTTGTTACAAACTTCTATGATTTTCTAGTGTCGCAGCTCAAAAAGTCATCTTTGTGAACACTGAAGCAAAATTGTGTTCAGTGGTTCAGTGCAGTGTTGCCAATCACGGTAAATTTTATTAAAGCTTCGGTCAAATTAAGCAAAAAACTAAAAGGTTCCTATTTTATTTTATTTTTTTGAATTTAGATTTATTATACAAAATTTGGTCGTGGGTGCGGTGGCTTGAATGGCTAATGCGTCGGACTGTTAAGCGAGCGTACCTCAAACAATTTTCACAACCCCACCTCCAGCAAATGACTGACAATCCTCCTGGAGTACTTCTGTCATGGAAAGCTTTCACAATTTGTCGTTCGAAACCGGAATTAGACAGTAGGTTTCCTCCTAGCTATGCTCTGGCTTTGTAACACTGTTACGCAGATTGTACTTATTTTTTTAAACGAAATTTGTATGACATTCAGAATTTCAGTACAGACAAAATTGTGTAGAATGCCGAACCTTGGCCACTTCAAGTTGCCCTCCGACATAAAACGCCAAGGAGTTTCCTTAAATCGTTCTACATCTGCCGAAGGCCTGTCAATAAATCTTAAATCCACACTTTGTCTTTCAAGCTTTTTCTTTCCCCAGCTCGACAACACAACAGATCCCCAACTCAAAAGGCATTTAATCAATTTGATTTGTGTTTATATGCACACATTAAAACAAGCATACCATTCAAATGACATTAATTATCAACTTAATGCATTGCACTATCGCAAGTCGTTAATAAGAAATTAATTTGTTGCAAATTCTCATATTGCATGCAATCAGTATTCAAATGAATGCACACATTATGCACCAATGGCCTATCTACATACTATTAGTATGGCATTATGTTTGACTAATGGGAGTGGAATAGTTTAAATGGCATTTCGATGTTGAGTCCTGGACTATAATTCATATTCAATTCATTTGACTAGGCCAATCAGGAATCATTAGTAGTCTTTGTTTTATTGCGAACGACATTTTTTTGTCAATTCTAAAATAGGACACTGTGACAACAAATCCAACCAGCAGCAAGTACGTATCTCCAAGGCTGTAAGAGCCAACGTTCAATTGCGGGTAGGAACCATTTGAATATATCACCGAGGTGTGCGTTGTATCGATTGCTGATAGCGTACGGCATGGGCTTGGTAGGCAGCATGCATTTATGAATTTTTTCTTTTTTTTTGCTCAAATTCATAACTCCACCGTGTTACACTCCTTCAGAGATTCGTTGTCTGTGCAGAATACTTTTTTTTTTTTGCGTCACATGAATAAGGCATCAGTTGTGACCGGTGTTGTGGCAAAATTATGAGCATATGGGTAGATAGGATTGCAATTTTCACATTTGTTCAGTGTTTAAAGCGTCTGTGTGATAAGATCTGCTTAGGCAACTGACATGGACAAGATTTGAATTATTTTTACAGTTTCAATTGGGGCACTTACTTCTTAGTTTTACATGATTAAGGTAAAGTTGTAGGCTTCAGTTAAAATTGAACTAGAGAACATACGAAGGTTTGCAGAAATAAAGCGTTTAGGTAATGAAATTATTTTATTGAACACAGTTCACCAGATTGTGTGTTTTGTAAAAAAAGGCATACTTCAACAGCCAGTTTGCAGTTTGTCCCAACTTGTTGCCAATTCGCTAAAATTACAAAACATTTTCTTAAAGGTCTGTTTCAATAGCAGGAAAAAATCAAGGTTGCACTGGCTAGCTAACAATATCAGTTGAACAATATTCTTAGAAAAAAAAAGTTCTTTTTACTGAGAAAATTAATCTGCTGCATCTGTTCCAAAAGACAGCCTGGGTATAGTTTGGAAACACCCAGCGAAACTCAACACGGTCTAACTTTGAAGCACTCAGCAAAAGGCAACCTACTGTATTTCGGCAAAAAGCAGCACATGTCATAAAAAATCCACCTTCAAATAAAAAAATGGCGTGTGTCAACGTAAAGGTCTTCGACGGACAATATCAGAAGAGGTAAGGCTGATAATGTCTGGCGGCAACATTTTTGTAATCCTGGCAGTCTAATCTTTCATTTGATGCTCCATTCAAGTGGTTATATAAAAAATTCAGATTTCGGAAAAATTGAAGTTTTCAGCAGACCATTACAACCATCGGCTGCGATAAACCGCAGCCGGACTTGCGGATTTGATATAGTCCGTCGAAGACCCTCACATTGACATATGCCATTTTTGGTTATCATTCCACACCCAAAATTTGCTATGGGCTCTTAGACTAAAAGTTTTGCTTAGTTCAATTCATGGTAAGTTTCATTTTGATGGGCCAGACGATTCCAATAGTTATTGACCGAGAGCTTCTTCAGTAAACGAAACTTTGATGAAACGAAATTTGATGATCTGTGCTGCTTTTAGGCATCATTGTACAACTGTACGTTGTTTACTTATTTATTTATTTATTTAGATCGAATTACATAATAAGATAAATTATCTTATAAATTAATGTAAAATAAAAAGCGATAGTTACACTGTTTACTGATTCAACAAAGCTATAAATTTTGAATGAATAAAAATTGAAACAATAAAAAAGAGAATTGTAGGACAATATTCGAGATTTCGGGCCGACTGAAATCAGAAAATTAGTGGTTTTAGGTACATAAGTTCTTCTTTAAGAAGGACTACCACATTCACCGGGCGAGCGATTCGATCAAAGCATGTTGTCCCGTCTTGCGTATAGTGACAAATTTACTTCGATGGAAAGTCTACGGAGAGTCATTTCAAAGATGTCAGGAGTCCAAAAAGATGTTTAAGTTGGAATTCAGTGGAAAAAATCATCTTCAAAATGAAAGGAGGAAAGGAGAACTGGTGGATCTAAATTTCGTTCCACATTGTCCAGAGCTATCTATCCTTCGCAATATAAAGATTCGAGAAGACATACTTCACTTCCTTGCAGTATGCCCAATTTTAAAAGAAGTTAGATTGAGATTTTTCAATTGGCATATCCTCAAGTTGAATGAATTTTTAAATCGAAATAAAAGTCATTATAACTAACTAAGCCGGATCCTCGACCTTAAAACAAGCTCTAGAGGTTGGCCTTATTATTATTTCCTAGTTTTACTCCATTTGTTATACATGAATCTTCCTTTCCTTCCCTTTAATTAAATTTCACTACACAAATTGAGTTTTTTTAGTTTAAATAAATAATCATCATCATCATTAGCAGCGTAACAGCTCACGAAGGGCCAGAGCTTAGCTTTTAGCACCTCCACTGTGTTGTGCGCGTTTTAATTTTGAGGGCCATAAGCATACGCTAAGAAGTCATGCTCTAACTCAAACATACATAGCGTCGTTTTGTAGGTTATGTAAAGACCTTTCAAATGATGTATTGCCAGATACGAGCTCTGTACATAGCCGGGAAATTCAAAAGACAAAAAGGCGGAAGGGAGATATTTGATAACCTAATAGTTTGAAAGCGATTTTGAAATCAGTTTAAAATGTCAAGTTCAGCTAACTCCTAAAGACTCTTGTCAACAATATATTGGACAATGACCAATAATTGTGGCTTATTGATTTACGTACGTAACACTGCGTGTATGCACATGGAGCAGTAGTAGCCTAAGCTTGAGTACGATATCTTACTGCAGTCAGCAGTCCCACCTATTTGCACGTCCACTCCATTACATGGAATCATGTCCGTCACATGGATGAATAAATGTATGAAAATTTTGAGCATAATATCTACTGCCAAACGTTGTCCACATAAAATACAAACATTTATTTATTTATTTTTTTCATTTGACTACCACTGTAACTTTGCATATTTGTCACTGGGTAACGTATTCGAGGAATAAGGAACGGACGATGGGGGCAAAACGTTTTCTAGATCAAAACTATCAGATACATGATTCAAATCAAAAACGAATATTATGTTTCCGCTGGCATAAATCCGCCGGCCGTGTGACGGTCTGATTTGAATAAAATATGAGACCACGAACAGGCGGGCCAGGCTGTGGTCCGATCGATGTTTGGCTTTTTATTATTTTTCTGTAGTTTGAGGGAGCAGTTTTGTGCCGGCACATGTGGTTAGATTGGAATGGTTTTCCCTATGGTGGATAGGGTATGGTTGGAAAATGCTCTTTGATATCGAGGGAAGTTGTGTTTTTTTATCACACTGATTTTGAAGCTAATTAAGGCATGAACTAAAGGGTGATTTTTTAGCTGTTATCTTTTTGGCAACACTGCTTTAAACAGCTGACGCACGTTTCGTGTTTTGTTTCACTGTCAAACATCTTCAGTTTGGTCTATAATTTAACCATGAATCGTCTTACAAACGAACAACGCTTGCAAATTATTGAATTTTATTATCAAAATGCGTGCTCTGTTAAGAAAGTTCAGAAAGTTAAGAACGTGTTCAGCGACGAAGCTCATTTTTGGCTCAATTGGTACGTAAATAAGCAGAATTGTCGATTTTGAAGTGAATATCAGCCAGAAGCATTGCAAGAGCTATCAATGCATCCAGAAAAAGTCACAGTTTGGTGCGGTTCATGGGCTGGTGGCATCATTGGACCGTACTTCTTCAAAGATGATGCGAATCGTAACGTAACTGTGAATGGTGAGCGCAACCGTGAGATGATATCCAACTTTTTTTTGCCCAAAATGCAAGAGCTTGACTTGCATGACATGTGGTTTCAACAAGGCGGTGCCACATGCCACATGCCAAACAGCACGCGCAACAATGGACTTATTGATAGGCGAGTTCGATGAACATTTTATTTCACGTTCGGGATCGGTCAATTGGCCGCCTAGATCGTGCGATTTAACGCCTTTAGACTATTTTTTGTGGGGCTTTTGTTAAAGCTCATGTCTATACAGACAAGCCCGCTTCAATTGACGCATTGGAAGACAACATTGAAGCATTTATTCGGTAGATACCGGCCGAAATGTTGGAAAGAGTATGCCAAAATTGGACTAAGTGATGAGGCGCAGTCAAGGTCAACATTTGCATGAAATAATCTTCAAACATTAAATTATATGGACCGTACTATCGATTCAAATAAAGATTTCATGCATTTTTCTGAATTTTATGTGTTTTTTTTTTTAAAGTTTCCTATAGCGTTTAAAAAATCACCCTTTAATTCACTATTAGATATTAATTTTTAGTATCAACTGTTAGACTAAAATAGGGTAGCTCTCAATTCAAATCTCCCGTGCACATTTGTCCTCATGAGTGTTTTTTTCCAATCACTTTTGTGATTTTTCCTGTCCACGATTCAGTCTCAATGCAGTTCTTTGATTCCCCGTAGCTGACATGATCTGAATTTACACTTTAATTGGTGTACTGTCACAGCAATTAGTTTTTCAATCCCTGCGCTTAGATTGCTTGTCTTTGGCGCCGTTCTAATCTGTTAACAGATCAAAACCAAACCATTTGACCGCACCCCAGAAGCGAACGAACCCTGCAACAAGACCAAACCCTATCTATTGAATTAGTGACCAATTTTTATGGTATTTGCTAACGAATATCATTAATAATCTTATTGTAACACGCGCCAGACTCCATTTGCATGAGAGAGGTATATTCTCTTTTCGTGTTGCTTTTTTTTCCTTTACATTGGTTGGAATCCTTGCGTGGGCTGTTAGCCGTTCCCCATACTTGGCAATCCACACGAATCAAAAACAAAAAAAAAACCTCAACTGGCTGCGAAAAGATGTAAATTTTCTGTTCATGAATTATGACCACTGCACATGTAATACACTCGCAAGAATATCACAGATAGAGGAGACTCTGACTCGGAAAGGAAAACCGGATGGCATGCGTATGCAAATCAACATGTCTGCTCTCTTTGGCCAGGTCCAATTTCCTTAACATGGCATTGATTCATAATCATGGACGCGTTTATATGTTTTTACTTCTTTTTTTTTTCCTTTTTTCTTCCCATTCCGCCATTTATGTTGCATTTTATTCCGATTTTAAGTGAAGAAAAATCTCTGATAGTCACCACAACGATGTGCGACAACAACCTACGCAAAAATAAAAATTTCGTTCACTCGAAGTTATGTTGAATGTTGGTTGTGTTGCGTCTCGTCTTGTTGTTTCTAGCTCACAACGTTGTAAAGGTATCGTATTTCAGTTTTGATGATTACATGACCTAGATGATGGCATAGGACGACGTTCATGTAGGCATGGGAAATTCTTTTCAAAAGTGGTGACAATTTAAAAACTTGTAGTCGACAGTGAGAGATTTTTTTTTGATGCCGCGAAACATGTTCATAACTTTTTTTTTCCTTAAGAAGCAAAATCTTTTTTATTGCTGTCATTCTAAATATGGCTAAATTTACAACCGACAATACGATAGTTATTATCTGTTGAGCACAATAATCCGGCGAAACGAATTCGAATTATAACTATAATGGGCCTTTTTGAGCTGTGGGTCTGGTTTTATGTTCGATTAATTGCAAGTAATATTACGATGCTGTTAAAGTTGTGAAGTGGGCGGATATTTACGAGACTTGAACTGGCTCGTTAAAGTTCTAAAAATCTATTAAATTGCAACTAAACGAAAAAAACAAAAACTAAATGAGTAACTTTGAAGTGTGTGAGCCACTGAAGCGTTTGTAATAAATTAAACCTGTAAACGATCAAGGCACGCTTCCGGGCTTCGTAGAAATATTCCTGCTTATTCATTCTTTGGATAGCTTGGATGATGTGGTCAGATTTTTCTTCGATTTATGGAGTGGAAATAAAGTGCCTCAAAACATCGTCTTTTTTGAATAATTTCTTTAGGTCAATAAAAAATTTTCCCTTTAGTAAAATGTTGCGTTCTTCTTGTTCACTTTTTACGTTTCTGTTTCTTGTGTGGTCTCCGTGCCTTTGTCGGTTAGTACGTCGGACTATTAAGCGGAGAGTACCAGGGTTCGAATCCCGCTCAGGGAAAAAAAAAACACCACAAACATTTTTCACGACCCCACCAGCGAATGACTGACAATCCTCCTGGAGTACTTCTGTCATGGAAACCTTTCGCAATTCGCCGTTTGGAATCGGCATTGAACAGTAGAGGTCCCCTCCACATGTGTCAAAATTATAACGCGCACAACAAAGTGAAGGCGCATTAAAGCTAAGCTCTGGCTCTCGACAGGCTGTTACGCCACCCAATGGAGTGTTTCTCGAACAACTAGAGGAGAATAGGAGGCAACAAAAGTTTTGGACTCTTCTTAACACTTATCCTGTAATCTAAAATACTAACACACGTGGTATAAACGGGCCAATTTTGCCAAACAACTTTTATTTTCAAGACCTGCATTTTTGTCAAGTTGTCTTTGTTTCTTTATGATTTTTGTAGATAAAGTTTAAGCACTTTTATCGAATATTTAGTCGTATTTTAACTAATCGTACTTGGATGTACTTAAAATGATTTGGAGAGGAAAGCATGACCTAAGAGAAAATGTCAACTTATTTCATTGCTTACTGAGTTTTTTCCCTCCTCCTGTCTGAATGTTTTTTCCCAGTTACGCGATGTTTGATGTCACTTCCAAAGAAACTATGTAGGCTGTCGTCGGAGATTCACATTTTTTTGTAAATTCCCTTATCAAAAATTCATCAAAAAATTTGGAAATTCGTTCGTCGGAATTTTACAAAAATTTTGGATTCCTAGAATCGACCGGTGTCTAGCAACTCTTTTTAGAGGAACTTTTTCGTCAAATCGTTGCGTCGACTCCTTATAACAAAATTTGGAATTAATTAAAAGTTTCCTGTGAAATGACTGATTTGGGCAGATGTAGTAACGTTTAAAAGTGATGCTGTTAAACAATTTTGACCCATGTATACAGGATAAGGGTTAAGTTACGAAGATTGTCTGTTGCTTGATAGGATTTTTTTTATCGTAGGTTGATGATAATCTTCAAAAGACACTATGACACACATCTTGATAGAAGTGAGGCCGTGAAAATGTTTTTTTGATGTTTTTCAAGACCGGATTTAAACCCCCGCATCCCCGCAAAAATACGTACTAATCATTACACCAAGGAAGTTACCAGGAAGCTGTTCAATAGCCTTAAAAAAAACACTTGATTCTAAATTCTATAACGCAAGTTTATAGATGTCAAACATTAACATCGCAACTTTAAAGTCGACTTTCAGTTTTGCTTCTATTCATGGCCACTGTGTTACTTGCTGTTAGCCCCAGTGGTGACGTACACGAATGGCACAGCTTAAAAAATTTTGTGATTAAGTACGACATTTTCTAGTCTTAAAGAAAAACTTCAAAAATTGTTTATGTGACAAATTGGCTAAAGTTGATAAAGTTGATTAACCAACAGATAAGTGTAGTTACTCATCTGTTGGTTAAAGTGGTGTGACAGCAGTAAAGTCGACTTTATAACGATTATAACTGGCAAAACTGTAATTTGGGCGATAGAATTCAGTTACAATCGACTACAAGTCACCTTAACTTTGTGCAAACGTACACGATAGGCCATCTAGTGGTTTCTTTTAAAATCATGTATTATTTTGAGACTGACAGCTGTATCTGGCTCGAAATCTTGACAGAAAGAGAGCATCATAATTACGCGGAATAAAAATAAGTCGCTTTACGATTGAACAACTTTATATAATATTGAAAACTTATTTCCAAAGTGAACGCTGTGCTGTAGTTTTTGGAAAAAAAATTTATTATCAACTGTCTTGTCAATGTGTGATTTTGTTTCTAATTGTTTTTTTTTTTTTTTTTCTTTTTTTTTGGAAAACCATGAAGGGCCATGTTATGGCAATAATCCGAAAACGATTCAAGCAATTAAGGCCAATAGCAACCGATCTGTGAGCTGAAGCTTGAATCCTTCAACAAAGTCTTGCTAAAATAGAGTTACAGACTGAGCTACTGCGAAGCCAGCCAAGGCAGCCATTTCACCGACGTAGTTGTTTATTATTAATGGCAATGTTTTCTGTTTCTAATAAAGCTAATAAGCCTGGAAAAAATCTCATTTTGTTCATTTAATTGCATTTTGAAAAAGAAACTTCTACCCTGTATATAAGTCGCTCAGTGCACAGACATATTAGCTGCACTTTTTAAAAAAAAAATTAGGTTTAAATGTCAAAGCACATGGTTTAGTCATAACTTCTTATGTTTATAATGTCTTTCCTTAATAATAAAGATTGCCACCATTAAACGACAACTATTTGAATTAAACGTGTGTTTCTGAGACGAATGTAAATTATTTCATCGCTTTTCTCAAATTTTTATTTTATGGAGTCAAGCGATGTTTGCTCTGAACGTCTCATATAAAGGATATGTTTCGAAGCCACACAAATGGCACTTTACCCACATGCACATCTTAAAAATATCTCATTCGCTGTCGGTAAAGATATAAATTCACCACCAGAAGACATCAATCCAACCTCGAATCGAAATCGACTACGTATTTCCCAACTGCCCACGAATTACTTTACAGATCCAATTTATCAATTCCCGTAGTGTGGCAAGCAATTTATTTTACAAGAAACAACATTACGGCAGCAATTAAATGTGTTTTCATATGAAATCGAAATCGTAATCAAAATCGAAATCTTGCCACTATCCCTCGCTTTAGCCAAAGTCAACAAATATTACTTCGGAAGCCAAGCAGAAATTAAATAGTAATAAATATTTTAAAGATCATGAAAACCCGCTGCTAGAATAACTGCCAAAAAAATTAATTACGCACCAAAAGCATTTGGGATTTTGGTAATCTAACTCTTCCAATGTATATCTATCGTCACCTGTGATCTCAGGTGGTGAGATGTAAGCGCCTACAAAATTATAATTTTAAATTGCTTGTCCCCTGCTGTGGACGTGAATATACACACACCGTCCTATCTCTCTCTCTCTATTGGATGATTGTTTATTTGAAGTTAATCCGATTAAAACCATGGAGCAATAAATGCATTGGCACAATGGAATTATTTGTCCAAAAAAAGAATTATGGGCATCGTTGGCTCGTTAGAAGGCCGCCTAACACCGAGTGAGAGAGAAGGGCATTTAAGTGAATTGAGACAGATGAATAATGGACCCTGCCCACAGGTAAGGCGAATAGAAGTCGAGAGCATGGCCCCCGCTGTGATAATCGCTTGATTAAAGACACCTTAATTGCTTATTAGAATCACGAGAATTTGGGATAAACTACTGCTGTGGTCGCAAATTGAATATCCTCCTTCTTCTGCTCCTGTTTGTTTTCTTAGACTTGGGTGTGTTCGCAAGGTCTACACGATTTAGTGGAAATTTAAATGCGATTGTAAGTGGAACTTTGTCGAAAAAATTATTGGGCTGTTCTATTTAATGTGAAGAAAAATAAAACAGGAAATAGAAACCGACAGAAAATGCTGAGAGTTGAATGAAATGAATTGATAGGTGAGATATTTATACAGAAGCTTGACAAATTAGTAAAAAGACTTCCCAAACTTCCCCACGGGCGATAAAGGGTCTGAAAATATGTTCCCAAAACTGAATCATTTGAAAAACTTAAGTAGCCTCATAATTACAAAAGCCTTCCAATATTTCCTGGGCCAATTAAATTTGAATACGCCACCAGTTTCCTGGTAGAAATCGTCCCTTCTGTTCAGCAACCATTCCATTGTTTTCCCCCAGCTTATTATACGCCAGTAAAATCTCCAGATCAGCCTCAGTTATTCAAATCCAGAATCAAAATCCATAACTCACAACAAAGACACATACTGCACGGAACAGCGCCTCCTTAACAATTCCCATGGCAGGGCGATCCGGCCTCCGATACAAACGTAAAATATGCACCTTCCCAACCGTAAATACCACGATCGCGTCGTTCTGTTTGTGCCGTTTTGGTAGTTGGGAACAATTGTTTATCACAAATCGAACACACAAAACTGAAACATTTTCAAATAAATTCAGCCCACAGGGACCTGAATTTAGGCTCCGGAAAGTCACACTCACGCCCCACCCACCGTTGCCTTCACGACAAGCATGTTGGCTCGTTTGCATCCACCACCACCACCACCACAAGCAGCTTTTGAGCTATGCAATCGCCGGACAAAATCAGTGAAACACAAAAAATAACAATCTTGCTAATTGGATGATTTTAGCATAAACAAATGTATTTTAGGACCATAAAGAATCCCAAACTGAGTCAGACGATGCCCGGGAGAACATCCGCGCAGTAGCACTGTCGCATATAAGGTCGCAGACTAGGAAAAGATGTGTACCCATACACCGGCAGCACACTAGACGGCAGCGGTTGCGGTGGTGGCTGCTTCCCAGTGCCTCCAACAATCCCCCATATCGATAACTTCCAAACATATGGTCAAAAGAGAGAGAGCCGGGGTCTAGAAGAAGGCAAAAAACAAAAAAAAAACCTGCTACAGCATTATCCTTCGGACGGTAATGGTTATATCAGAATCCAAGGTATTGACTCCCTAGCGATTCGGAAGCGTCGGCAGTCGCAGGGTATGCAAATGGCCGCTTACCCGCACCGCTTCGATATGAAATTCATGGTGTATGCAGTGGCCAGACGTTAAAGTTTCGCTTATCCAATTCCTCCATCTTCGTTTTTATCATTTTCTTTAAAACAAAATCAATAAAAACCTTTAAAACAGGAAACAATGATGGTTTTTTCTTGGTTAACTTCTTATGCTGAGGCATTGAAGGGAGGGCGGTTTTCTTTTTTTTTTTTTTTTAACACACCGTCTTATTTATGCGGTCAACGAATGGCTGGAAGATACACATGAGATGTACCTACTCACATTACAATTTGTAACAAGTCAATTAGTACCTCTGCAATGAGTCAGGTTTCAGGTTACCTTCACCACAGTGCTAGATCTTGTATCGTTAAATATTCGAAACTTAATTTGAATTTCCACTTGTTCGGGGAAAGGAAAATGCCATCGAGGTTCGATAATTAACTTTTGGTGTATTGACGTCTTTCGTTCTACTGGTGGATTTGTGGAATGCATCTGTCTTGCAAAGTGGTTCCAAAAATGCCGGAAGAAGGTCGTCATCGTCTTTAGCTAAGCATTAAAAAAGAGCATCTTCGGACAACATTGAATTCCCTAACTTCACTATTGAAAATACAAAGGGCAGTCCATAACACACAATCCAGGCAATTTACTGTCATCTGTGCGGGTAAGTGATGCCAACTAAAAGAGGAAAATTGTTTGACAGTAGACAAGTTAAGGTCAGTGAAAATATTTATGGAAAATTTCACAGTCTATGGGCGACAGTCTTACCATGGAAGTCCTATGTCGTTCAAATTTCTGGTAGACGGCCCTAAGCCAAACCATAGTGACTAAGAACACTTTAATGTTAAAATAAATTCTTTTTTGTGAAATAAATCGTCAAATAAACTAACTAAATTTCAATAAAGAGAAATGCAATTCGGAAGTCTATAATTTCTTGAAATTACAATTCATGAGGCAGCACGTTTGTTGTCCATGCGCTCGATAGTCTATCCAGCCAGGCGGCCACCGATCAGATCAAAGATGGGAAACAATGTCGCCAATCTGTAAGGGAGATGGCGGACGGCTGTAGTCTCACCCTCTGCTGGATCGCTGGGAACGCGGATATTCTAGGCAACGAAAGGGCCGACAAATTAGCTAAAACAGGAGGGGAAATGGTTTTGAACAACAACCAGGAGACACCGTTTCCCTCCATGCAAGAGGTTCATAACTACGTGCAGAAGTCATATCGGCAGCAAACTGCAGATGGAGTAATTTGCATTCCTGCAATGTCTCTAGGCAGAAGTGGTCTCAACTAGATAGGAGTGGTAGAGCAGCTGCTCTCGATAAGCAGAGCTTGCTTTAGCAGACCAGTTGGTGCCCTAACTGATCACTGCCTGTTCGGCAATCACGCCAGGAGAATTAGCACTCCCTTCAATTGATTTCTACAGAATCGCAGTGATGAGGAGAATGAAAAGACGCCACGTCATCTTCTTGAAACATGCCCAGCATTCAGCAGGACTAGGAAACATATTGCTTCGAAGATCTAGGCGACTTGGCTAGAATAGATATAGGATCCTAAGAACGAGAGAGTCGCCATTCAGCAGTCATCGAAAACAAAAACAAAATATATACGCCAGCTATCCATATATTGCTTTTGTTTTTTTTTTTCTTGCATTTTATGTATTTCGTTTTTTAGATTAAACTTATGTAGCTATATATGAAATAACACCCCTACAACGGGTCCAATTTGGCTTAGCCCAATAAGGGAAAAGAGACTACAAATTTTGCTCGTCAAGCAGGTTGTAAAGGGTGATTTTTTAAAAGCTATAGGAAAATTTTTCAAAAAAAAAAAAACACATAAAATTCAGAAAATGCATGAAATCTTCATTTGAATAGATTGTACGGTCCATAAATTTTAATGTTTGAAGATTATTTCATGCAAATGTTGACCTTGACTGCGCCTCAAATGGTCCATCCGCTTAGTCCAATTTTGGCATACTCTTTCCAACATTTCGGCCGGTATCTACCGAATAAATGCTTCAATGTTGTCTTCCAATGCGTCAATTGAAGCGGGCTTGTCTGTATAGACATGAGCTTTAACATAGCCCCACAAAAAATAGTCTAAAGGCGTTAAATCGCACGATCTAGGCGGCCAATTGACCGGTTCCGAACGTGAAATAAAATGTTCACCGAACTCGCCTCTCAATAAGTCCATTGTTGCACGTGATGTGTGGCATGTGGCATGTGGCACCGTCTTGTTGAAACCACACATCATGCAAGTCAAAAAAAAGTTGGATATCATCTCACGGTAGCGCTCACCATTCACAGTTACGTTACGATTCGCATCATCTTTGAAGAAGTACGGTCCAATGATGCCACCAGCCCATAAACCGCACCAAACTGTGACATTTTCTGGATGCATTGGTAGCTCTTGCAATGCTTCTGGCTGATATTCACTCCAAAATCGACAATTCTGCTTATTTACGTACCCATTGAGCCAAAAATGAGCTTCGTCGCTGAACACAATTTTGTTCAGATGAACTTTCTTAACAGAGCACGCATTTTGATAATAAAATTCAATAATTTGCAAGCGTTGTTCGTTTGTAAGACGATTGATGGTTAAATTATAAACCAAACTGAAGATGTTTGACAGTGAAACAAAACACGAAACGTGCGTCAGCTGTTTAAACCAGTGTTGGCAAAATGATAACAGCTAAAAAATCACCCTTTAAAACTAAACTTCAGAAAGAAATAAATTTAACTTTGACAGCAATGATTCACTTAAATGAACTAACGTCATTGTGAACCACCCCTCGTTCGGTTAAAGTAAACATGGCCGCTCCATAAAATGGTGGAGATTTGGCAGTTCACCTTTACCAAATTTTTGTCAGATTTATGTCATTCGTTTTAAAATTAAATCTTAAAGTGGGAACAACCGCTAATTCTGAAATAATTAAAACAAAATTTTCCATAATATCCATGTCATAATTAAAAACAAATATTTTCCAAACCTTTGACGTGTTTGACTTTTAATTAAAATTTATCAACCAACCTGTCTATCTAAAACCTATCTTAACGACTTTTCCCTCTTAGCCACGTTCGCATTATTTAACACCTAAATTTAGGGCATTAACATCTTAACCCCCGAAATAAAAAAAAACTAAATTCCTCATCACAGCAGGTGGCGGTAGTGGTGTGGTGATAAAAATAAAAATAAAAATTACTTCACACCACAAAAAGACCCACGACCAGAGCAAGAGGCGAATGGACTTATCAGCCCAACAAATGATGTTTTATGAAAATTTCGAAAGGCTTCTCTCCTTTCCACTCCTCTGCCAGAAAATACAAAATTACAAAAAAACACTCAACAGAGCGGAACTCAGTTTTTGCTTTGCTAGCGTAATTTATTATTATGCCATTCGCAGTAGATAAGGCCAGAGGCATGTTCTAGATATGACTTTCGAAGAACTTTCCCATACACACAAAACTAGAACTGTGTGTGAGTTACATACGTACACACTGGCAGGCGACTGAGTTTTCTGTGACAAGTCAATTTAAAATGAAGCCTCCCGCCGTGAAGAACCACGCCTTGCACACAATGGACTCGGAGTCGGAGTCGGAGTCGTAGTCGGGCTTATGCAAATCACCTTTCTGCTTCCTCTCTCTGTCTCGTTATGAAGGCATACAAAATGATTATGTGCCCTCTATTCATTATGATTACCATCGTAGTCCAAGTCGCCAGTCGGCCTTACACCACCACCACCAGTCTTTCGGAACGTGGAAAACCAGCCAACCAGGAATCATTTTAAATTCGCCATTTATTCACACACAGAGAGTCCGGTGGCCGGTGTGGAGGTGGGTTTGCTGGACTGGTTGCCTAAAACGAAGAAAAAAAACAAAAACCTAATTTATGAACAGCCGACCGGCCGACCACTGCTGCACCGCCACCGCCCCCCCGTTAAGTTCTGATTAATGATGATTTTATTCGACTGCATTCGTAATGAAACCTGAATTGTACACCCGGGGAAGCAAATCGTAAGCACACTTCGCAGGGGTTGAAAATGTCGTCGGCAGAAGCGAGAAAACGCAAAAGAAGCAAAAGAAGAAAACGCAGCCTCCGGGCACGAGCAAATAAATCACAAAATGTTCCGCCAAACGAATCCAGTAGCATCGCAGGCTCAGCGGGAGATTTCGCTGAATCGCCAACTCCAGACTTGGTGCAGTCAAATGCAGTCAAAGTCCTGTCTTGTGGCCAAGTCGGTGAGAAGCACAAAGAAGAATCGGCGCGGACATCATGCAGGCATCATGTCTGCCGTCATAACCGGGAACCGGCCGCACCGCGGTGTACGAAATTCAAAATTCAATAAATTTTTATCGCAATATCTCGCGACGAGGACATCATAACAGTGCAGTCGCTATCGTCGTCGTCGTTGTCGTTGTTGTCGTCGTTGTCGTCATCAAGGACACATCACGTCACTTTATTACAATAATAATCGCACTGAGGACAAAATAAAACTCAATGGAATCATAAATAATTCGGTCTGTGCGTGGACGGTGAACAGAGGATGCGTGCAGTCGCGCATTACCACATTTGGTGCACCACATAGAGTTCTGGCCGCAAGCCACCTCGGGACATCAAGACCATAATTAGATCGGCGGCTAATGGCGCGACTCGTTGCGAAATAAGATCAACTTTTATTGAAATACAATCATTTTTATATGTGCAACTGAGATCAGATGTGTTATGAGATCGGGAAACATATTTCTTTTTTTTGTAATTCTTTATTAATTAATGAGATTACTTGCTGATGATGAATTTATTGCTGCCGTCAGAATTATGGGATCGGAATTCCAATTGGCAATTGATGGTTAAGTTTCCGATGGACATTCCGGTGGGCAATTGGAAAAATTACGCTGTGTGGTCGTCGGTAAATAGGGGTTCAATTTTTTTTCGTTTTATCTGATGAATGTATGCAATTATGATGAGTATCTGGCGGTGATGGTAGGTGGGCGATATGTGAAGGGAATGCCAATAAGATTGAATGGGATAATGTGAATATAAAATTACTTAACCGGGTGGAAGCCCTTGAAACAGTCGGGAATCGGATAATGAGCTTAATTGGAAATGAGTTGAATCGTTTAAGCAGTGTGTGCAGTGTGTGCAGTGAATGTGAAGGTTGTTAAACTTTCCTCTGGGAAAATTCTCAATAAATTATTTTAATGAAAAAAGAAAAAATACTAGTGCAAATTTATAGACCTCAGACATTAAGGAAGTTAGCATCACACTAGCTAGCGCCACTTTGACCTTAAAGCTGACTTTTGAATTTACTTTGGTTCACTTCCACTACATTACCGGCATTTAGTCTCCTGTCTTCTAGTTTTGAAGAAAACTAGAACGGACCAACAACTTTTTAAAGAGAATTGAACTTGCTATTACTGAAAAGCAAGTGCATAAGAGTGTGATTGGCCAGTTTAAAAAGTGGTTGGCCCGTCCTAGTTTTCTTCAAAACTAGAAGACATGAGATCATTCGGTTTTTTTGTGTTCGGTTGTCAAATATCTCCCTTCCGCCTTTTTGTCTTTTGAATTTTCCGGCTATGTACAAAGCGCTACAGAGCTCGTATCTGGCAATACTATACATCATTTCAAAGGACTTGACATAACCTACAAAACGACGCTATGCATGATTAGTTTGGATATTGCATTCAATAGTTATAGACGTGTAAACATGGAGTTCACTAACGCCGAAATTCGTGCTATTTTAAAGTTTTGCTTCGTTAAAGGCAAATCCGCTAGAGAAACATTCCGTGAGATTAATGGTCTTTTGGGGGATGGTACTCTATCACTTCGAACCGCGGAGGAATGGTTTCGACGATTCAGAGCCGGTGAAAACGACACCATGGATAAGCCAGCCGGCGGAAGACCTGTGACGACGAATACCGATCGAATCATGGAAAACATTGAGTTAGACCGGCATGTGGCATCTCGTGACATCGCTCAGGAGATGGGAGTTAGACACCAAACCATTTTAAAGCATCTGCAGAAGGCTGGATACAAAAAAAAGCTTGATGTTTAGGTGCCGCATGATTTGACGCAAAAAAAAGCCTTCTGGACCGAATCAACGCCTGCGATATGCTGCTGAAACGGAACGAACTCGACCCATTTTTGAAGCGGATGGTGACTGGCGACGAAAAATGGATCACATACGACAATATCAAGCGAAAACGGTCGTGGTCGAAGGCCGGTGCAGGTGAATCGTCCCAAACAGTGGCCAAGCCGGGATTGACGGCCAGGAAGGTTTTGCTGTGTGTTTGGTGGGATTGGAAGGGAATCATCCACTATGAGCTGCTCCCATATGGCCAGACGCTTAATTCTACCATCTACTGCGAACAACTGGACCGCTTGAAGCAGGCGATCGACCAGAAGCGTAGAGAATTGGCCAACAGGAAGGGTGTAGGGCAACGCCAGACAACACACTTCGTTGATGACTCGTCAGAAGCTACGGGAGTTCGGATGGGAGGTTTTATCGCATCCACCATATAGCC
Source organism: Syritta pipiens (assembly GCA_905187475.1). Classification (NCBI taxonomy): domain Eukaryota; kingdom Metazoa; phylum Arthropoda; class Insecta; order Diptera; family Syrphidae; genus Syritta; species Syritta pipiens. The sequence continues at coordinate 99,907,176 of LR994571.1, read as the reverse complement.
CGGACATAGCGCCAAGTGATTACCACCTGTTCCTGTCCATGGCGAACGCCCTTGGTGGTGTGAAGTTGAACTCGAAAGAGGCTTGTGAAAAGTGGCTGTCCGAGTTCTTCGCAAATAAGGAGGTGGGCTTCTACGAGGGGGGTATTATGAAGTTGCCGTCTAGATGGAAACAGATTATCGAACAAAACGGCGCATATTTAAACTAAATCCGATCACTGTAACACTTTTTATGAAGCATTGAATGAAGAGCAAAAAAGCGGAATTTGATAACCATTTTTTTGCATTTTTAAAAAGAAACTTGTATCTCAACTCAGTTACTTCTCTACTTTCAACGCACAGGTCTATGTGATTGGCGATTAGCCGGCACCATATAACCCTACCTTCAACACACAAAACATAAAAGCTTAAATTCATCTTTAAAGCAGAATCATGCTCTTCGGTTGAGAGTTGAGTTCAAACTCATGCGTTTTTTCCCATGAATTTATAAAAAATTTGAGCAAAACATTGAATGCCAAATTAGTTCTAATTCACTTCGCCATTTTGACAAATTTTAATTGATTACAATCATTTCGTGCAACACTTAATATGCGGAAATGTTTCGCTTTTGAAAAACCTGAATTTCTAACAAACCCTGTGAAAGTCTTAGTTCCCACACACGGTCAGTGGGAGTTCCCTGCAGCTCGTTTTAGACTTATTTATTTTCGCCTATCCCGCAATAAATTATAGACAAAGACCGAAAAGAAGTCAACACATTCGGCTAACAGCTTGGCATGCTAATCAATTAAAATCGATAAATTGCATGGGAAGAGATTTTCGGTTTTTTTATGCAAAACTTTTTCGATGCCACAGATATGTTGATTATTCACATCCCCAGAAGACTTGAAACGCAAGCTTAAGAGATTCAATTCATCTAGAATGTAAATTTGTTCTCTTCTCAAGCCTTCCAGATACAAGATAATGGTCATACACATTCAATCGAATTGGATCTTACATCACATGCCGCAGAGCGTAAGCAAAGCAGTGTCCAATGTCCAGTGCCCTAGTTGCATCACATGTGTATGTCCTTCTGATGCTGTCCTGTCCTGTCCTTCCTCACTCTGCCGTGTGCCTTTTTGGAACACAGAATTATTATTATTCCTCCCAAACCCCAAAATCGATATCTTTCCCAGAAATCAGCTCATTAAAACAGATTTGACTCGTCGCGTCGCGTCGTATTGATCGTCACGCATATACTTACGACGATCGAGTCACTTTTCCAAGCCGTGATTTTGCTCTGAGACTTGAAAGCCGAGAGCAAAGAGCCTACCATAAATAAAATCGAATGCAAGGAGTTCACATGATGATCGCGATACATGTACGCGAGGACATTTTGCTGGCCGAACGAACAACCGCGCGTACACAACGACAATGTGTGATGTCAAATTGACAATGTCAAAAATATGGCCAGCTAACACTATCGATGGCATAAGTTATAAATCTCATATCAGATCCAAAAACGGTTGACACGAATATACGAGGCAGGTATTTGTGGCAGGTAAACAAGCTGCCACGGCAGCCGGCAGTCAGGGCATGTGTATCACGCGGTGCGGTGTGCTCTGGTGAGATCTTGCTGGACCACTACTGTTTTCTGTTTTTTGTTTCTCCGGCTGAAGGTGATGATGTTCGTGTGTGCGAATGCCAAAGATACAAAATGCGGAATTGTGCTGTTCCACACCGTCACCGTCCACCGTCACCATCACCGCCACTGTTGCCGGCAATCTGTTTTATGAGAATGGCTTTGGCTTTGAAAATTGTATCCGCGTGAGCGTGCGGTGACTGATCAAAACAAAACGAAAAGTGAAACTGATCAACTTCTTGAGAGGTGAACAATGGGATACCAATTGACAGCCAGGCAATCAATCATAATCACATTGCTCGCATTTAAATTCGCCGCTCTTTGTATGCAGAATTCGCTGACCGCGGAATTCAAAGGAAAATCTTGATTAGAATCTTCTCGCAAAATATTCCAGCGTGAAAATTTCTCACCCATCATAACAGATGTCGCTGTCACAATCCCTTTTCGCTTTCCTCCAACTGCTTGTCCAACTACTCAGCATGTTCCTATAAAATTACTCGCGTAAATAATTCGTGATAGGTGGCCCACATCGCGGGGAGATGCGTAACAAAAAAAGAAAAAAAAAAGACCTCACAGAGGTCCGTGTGTTCGAGGACACAACATCGTGTATTGGTTCCGTCAGATAATTGGGCCATTTATGCCGAAGAAGTCCGCCAATAAGCCGGAGTCGAAGTAATTTTTCACCAATTACTCAGTGTGCAACAGCTTTTGTGTTTCGTTGCCCGCCGGCAATTATTTTGCAACATCTGCAGTCGAATTCACATTCATCCGTTCCAAACTGAATTCAATTGAATTGAATTGAATTGAAGTCTGTGGGGGAGGAGACACAATGCAATCGTCATAAATAATTCATAATCTTTCGCCGAAAAGGTGTTAAGACTTAACAAACCGAAAAACGGACATGCTGCTGGTATTTCTGTACAAATGTTAAACATATGATAAATTATCCCAAAACAGGTGATAATTGTTAGGGGACGAGGATCGGTCTCCTAGTGGAATGCGTGTGATAATCAAGATATCATGTGGGTAAACGGAACGTTTTTTCATGTTTTTTTCGTTTTTTTAACTCGACTTGCCCCCACGGAATGAGGAAGAATTGAATATCCTTTCGGGACTTGGAGGGGTCATAATTAATTTCAACTTCGTTTATACGCGAGCGCAGGACTTTTAATGCGCATTCACATTGTGGCTTCTGGGCTTATGCTCGGGTATAACATACGAATGTGTCATGTTTTCAGTCAACAATGAATTATTTTCCATTTTTAATAAATTGGGCTTGTTCGGGAGGATCCTTTGTGGTTCGGACAGTTGTGTTTTTGAACCTTGGGGAGACATTTTTTGCTGCAGGGCTAAGTGGAATGATAAATTGGTTGAACGTTTAACGCCAGTTTAATGCAATTGATTTATTACCGGGGTGTCAATGTGCAAGCACTTGAGTGAGATGGAATGTGACGGTGTTTAAGACTTCCTGTAAGTCGGCTTTACGAGAGGATTTGCAAGTCAGAAGCCCAATGGTTTTTTCTGTAAACCTTTTCTTTTGATACGGTTTTTTTGTGCTGCGGTTTTTCTGGGGTACAAAGTTTTCTAGGTTTCGTTTATATTTGAAGCTAATTATGAGGCAAATGTCTTAGATTCGTCATCATTATCATCTTCTTGACCGCGTGTTCCACTAACGAGGTCGCGGGAGCGACGCAAAATAAATCCCTAGACAACTCGATCATTCGCCGCCGACTCCAACTCTTCAAGAATGTCCAAACGACACATAAAAAAAATTTATATTTTTCTATTATAAAATTATTATTTTTCTTTTTTAAATTTTTGTGAGCTTTTTTGCTTTCAGCTTTCAAAATTTTGCGATAAATTTACATGTTGCAGGCTTGGACTTCCTTCAGATCCGTACTTTTGCTCGTTAATTGATATAAAATAGTCGTTTCGTCTTTCATCCTGCTTTGGGTTAAAGGAGCTCTTGAAAAGTTTCATAGTTCGTAAGCAAGTCATTATTTTCGCTTCGTGTGTCTTCATTCATTATTCACACTTTGTCACTCGCCATACGTAATTCATCATTCGTCTTCCGTCATTCGTCATTCGTCAATCGCATTCGTCATTCGGCGTTCGTTATTTGTCGATCGTTATTCGTTATTGGATATTCGTCATTCGTTATTTGTCAATCGTTGTTCATTATTGGATATTCGTCATTCGTCATTCGTTAATCGTCATTCGTCATTCGTCATTCGTCATTCGCACTCATCATTCGTTATTTTTCAATCGTTATTCGTTATTGAATATTCGTCATATGTTATGCACCATTCGCCATTCACATTCGTCATTCGTAAATCGTAATTCGTCATTCGCATTCGACGTCCGTCATGTGTCATTCGTCATTCGTTTTTTGTCAATCGTTATTCATTATTGGATTCGTCATGCACCATTCGTCATTCGTCATTTGTCATTCATCATTCATCATTCGTCACTCGTCATTCATCATTTGTCATTCCTCATTAGTTATTCGTAATTCATCGTTCGTCTTCCGTCATTCGTCTTTCGTTTTCGTCATTCGTCGTTCGTCAGTCGCCATTCGTCATTCGCCTTCATCGCTCGTCAATCATCATTCACCAATGGTCATTCATTGATTGTCACTTATCACTCATATTCTAAATTAAACACTTTGCCAAAAGCAACAAGTTAAAGATTGAAGCTTTGAAGGATGGACGTTGTAAGCTTCAAACTTTAAGAGTAGCCCTGATACTTACAGCCTAAGTCAAATACCATCCAAAAAAAAATCAAATTATAAAAAAAATGGCAATGTAGGAGCTTTAGAATGGAAAAGAAAAATTCTAACAAATCGGCATCGGGTAAAACTGAACTCCAAGCCAAAAGTGTTCCCAAATTCATTCCCAAGTAGTCCAAAAACTCGAAATCAGCCGAAAATGTGTATGCTCACTCGAAATCTATAAACAAATGTCAAACATAAGCATTCCCCACCAATTTGTTCAGCCACTGATTCCACTTGGTTACATTTGTGTCCCCACAAAGTCACACCACCATTTCGATTGTCCATCCCATCCAATCGAGACTCAAAAGCACTTCACACCGAAAACCATTTTCATTTAAATTTAGACCCCAAAATGAGTTCCAATTGGAAGATATGAGCTTCTAAATATGCCTCCGGACAAACGCGACTGTCCCTACCTCTCGACCAAGTCAAGCCAAGCATTCAAGTCGCCCAACCGCGAACCACAAGAAACCATGTTAAGTATTTTCGTAAACACGAAAACATCTTGAATATTTCCTTCTCCATTTCGGACAATTCTCCGCGGCTGCCATTCGTCGTCATCTAGCAGTTGGCCGATCCGGTCACACACCGCACCAACAACAATCCAGCCGCTTTGCATTGTTCCGTAAACGTAAACGTAAAGGCATATCTGATGACGATGATCTCAGTGCTGATGCATTAGCGCGGTATCTATCTGTAGGATTGGCGGTATTTTGCGCTTTGGGTTTTAGGGCGATCATCTCAAACGAGCTGAGCCGAAGAATTGTCTTGTTCCCATAATTTAAATGTCAGATCGACCGTATTAAAAATTGTTTCTTGAAGATACAATTTATTTGCCAACCACCAACCAACCGTCTCCAATATGATGACGATGAAGATGATTATAGTCGCTCTCACTTCACTCACATATTTCTTGAAAATTGCTCTCTCACACTGCCTTGGAAATTCTCATGATCGTGATGGAAATTTAAATCTAATTCGACTTGAGCAACAAAACAAAGAAAATCGAAAGAATGGGGCAGTGAAAAATTTAAATAATTTTGGATAATTATCGAGATGAAACAATAACGGACTATTATATTGTTTGCGAACCGGAAACGAAATGTTTGATCGTGGCTGTCATGGCGGTGCAGTTTATGCCGTCACTCAGTCATTCGGACGGATTCAGTCAGTTGGCTGAGAGGTTCGCGAGCTCCGGCTTCAATCCAATGGCTCGTCCTGCGGGTTGTAATTATTTTAAATGCCGAATACCCTCAAATGCCTCTCGAATCGGATCGCGCCTCTTTTCACGTGTGACATGTGTGAGAAACATACACAAAACAATTTTTATTTTTTTGGTTTCTGTTTTGGATTTGTGTGTTTGAGGTTAAAAAGAATTTCGTTAGATAGTAAATTTTAGTTAAACTATTCACATTAAATATTTGAAAATAAATTTACGCCTGTCATTAACAATACTTCAATTTCACAAACCAGCCACCGCAAAGAATCCCCCCTCAGTTATAATCGGCTATTTGTATCGAACATGATTTTAATTAACAATTACGATGAACAGAAAAAAAAAATCAAAAATTCCACAACACTGTACACAGCCAGCAGATAGTCTGTACCGCCAATGCTTTCATTAATAATAATCACAGCAGATGATAATTAAGTGGGTGAGTATGATTTTTTTTTTTTGCATAACAAATAGAGAGAAAAAAAAATACTACACCTCCTCCTCCTTTTGAATAAATAAAGGCCTCATGACCCCCAAAAAATCGATCCCTACAATACTCTAATATTAATACTTTCATTTAAAACAGAAAAAAAGTTTACAATTTTCATCGACGTAACATCGTTTATCATTTAAAAGTGTGCGCATATACAGAATTATGTAAATGCAGTGGCATGTTTAAATATTAAAAATATCATTTTCCACGGGGAGTGTCGGTGTGTAATAAATGTTTGCAATTCGAGAGTAAATGGAAAATAATAAAACATTTTTTTGCAATTAAAATTGGTGGTTGTTGGTTTTGGTGGGCAAAAGCGGATGTTATTGATAAATTGATTGAATTATCAATTTCTTTGGGAGTGAAATAATTGAATGAATGGAGGGGATATAAATTTATATCCGGCATTGCTTTGCATATGGGTGACTCTTTATTTATTCATAAGTTTTTACTTGGCCACTGCAAATCAGTTTTCGAGTTTTAAAACCAACAAAAAATTCGACACATATTGCCATATGGTTGTTAGAGTTGAAATAAAGTTAAACAATATTGAAGAGAACATTGATTAAGGGCACTAGTCATAATAACCGGTAGCAGATATAATATCCTGCTTTTGACTGAATTCGTTCACGATCTTTAAATTTCATCGTAGTATGTTGTTACAAACGGTTCCTTTAAGATTAATGTATTATTAATGTTGTATGTTAATGTTGTATTACTTAAGATTAAGAATCTGTTCGTAGGAAGTTTTCGCAATAAAATGAAACAACAATAATCGTTCGTTTAGTGAGGGCCGCTTTGCAATCGGCTATTGAGGCAATTCTGTCCCAGTGTGCGGCGACTCATTTTATTTCCATTCAAATGTGGTAAATATTCAGGTCGTTGACCTGGCCAGACTATCGAATGCTCATACCGAAAATCGGCGAATTAACTGGAGCCAGAATGTCTCCAATATTCATAATAGTTTTCCATAAAAGTGCTCGTTCAAATTTGCCTACATGTTCGACTTCTACCAAAATTCATATTAGCTTAAGTCTTATGCAGGGCAATCTTTTGAAGAATGCAATAAGATTAACAAAATTAAATGTTTTCAATGGATTATGGCTTTATTTCTAGGAGCAAACATTTACGATGAACAGAAAAAAAAAATCAAAAATTCCACAACACTGTATACAGCCAGCAGATAGTCTACACCGCCATTTACCTCGCCTCGACTGGCTTCGCAGAAGTGCAATCTGTCATTCTCGTTTTACAAGACTTTGTAAAGGGTTTTCCAATAGGGACTTTTCAACTTCAAATTTAATTTGTGAACGCACCCTTTCACTAATCATTAAACTGTCATTGTCAATTTATTCAGTAAACTTAACATTTTCATCGTTGTAGAGTACACGAGCGAGCAACGTCTGCAAATTATAAAAATTTTCTACCGAAATTCGGAGTCGGTGACCGCATTAACTCCAATTTTCGGTCGTAATTCTCGCCCTAGTAGACAGACAATAACAAGTTTAGTGCAAAAATTTGAGTGTACATAATCATTGGGCTATGTTGCCGTGTCAGTGAGACAAGGGGTTGGTCGAAGTGTCGAAAATATCGCTGCTGTTCAGGCGTGCATAGCAAATAATCCAAATCAGTCAATTCCACGGCGTTCTCAAGAATTGGGCATCGCTCAGACCACATTATGGCGTATTTTACGTAAGGATCTTGGTTTACACCCATACAAGATCAAAAAAAAAATACAAGATCAAGCTGACTCAAGAATTTAAGCCGATGGACCATTTGAAGCGACGTACGTTCTCCGATTGGGTTGCAGTCTGGAAAAGATGCGTCAAGATGATGAATTTCATCGCAAAAACATCTTCAGTAACGAAGCTCATTTTTGGCTCAATTGTCTCGTCAATAAGCAAAAAATGCATTATAGGTCGGGTGAAAATCCACATGTGCTTCATAAATCACCACTTCATTCACAAAAAATAACTGTTTGGTGCAGTTTGCGTTATTTGGCCATATTAGTTTTCATCAACGATATCGATCGTCACGTTACTATGAATGACCAGCCTTATCACATCATGATCACCGACTATTTTTGGCCCGACTTGGAAGATATGGTCTTGGACGACATGTGGTTTTAACAGGTTGGTGCCACAAGCCCCACAGCACACGTTACAATCGATTTACTGAACAGTACATTTAATGAGCTCGTTATCTCGATTGGCCACCTCGTTCGTGCGATTTAACGCCTAAAGACTATTTTCTAGGGGCTACGTTTACTCATTGGTTTATTCCAACAAGCCGACAATGTTGAAACAGCTCAGAGCCAACATTGAATGTGAAATAGCGACAGTTTCGGCCGAAATGTGCGGCCAAGTCATCGAAAATTGAGTCCAACGAATCGACCGCTGCAAATGCGCCCGCGTTGACCATATGGACAAAATCGAGTTTTATTCATAAATGTTTTGATTGTACTTCAAGACGATGATAAAGTTTTTGAAATATTTCAATTGGTTAGTGTTTAATTTGAAAAAAAAGTTGTCGAGTCCTTATGGGAAAACCCTTTATATTTTATCTTAAAGCTTATACAGGGCTGTCTTTTGGAAAATGCAATAAAATTAACAAAACAAATTTTTTCGAATGCATTATGAGTTTGCCAGCCAGCCTAGAGTTTATTAGTAAAAGCAAACATTAGGTGCTTTGGGGGCACCGTGGCTTACTCGTTAGTGCGTCGTACTGTTATGCGAGAGTACCTGGGTTCAAATCCGGCTCGGGGAAATAACACCACAAACATTTTTCACGGCCCCACCTCTAGCGAACGACTGACAATCAGTATGCAGTACTTCTGTCACGGAATGCTTTCGCAATTCATCGTTCAGAACCGGCAATAAACTGGAGGTCCCCTTCACATGTGTCAAATTATAACGCGCACAACACAGTGGAGGCGCGAAAAACTAGGCTCTAGCCCTAGCCAAATTCGGTGGCTGCCCCGGCTGGCTTCGCAGTTGTGGAATCGGTCATTCCAATTTTCCAAAACCTTGTTGATACTTACTAAATAATATTGTACTTAAGTGCTTGAATTGGTCGCACAAAAAAACTGAACTGAAAAACTGACAGCTGTCACTGTCAAAATAACCTATGATTTAAGAAGAAACCACTAGATGGTCCACTGTTTAGCTTTTATGGTAACATGAGTTTAAACTTAAAAAAAAAATGTTGGTGAACTGGAATTGGCACACAGGAATTTGAAAAAGAAAATTTGATAAATTTAGATTCTTTTGGTTGGTGCATTATTTCGTAAGACTCTTTCCAACAAAGCAACCATTGCTGCAAAATATCGTGCAACGTTTGGCGCACGTACTTGAAGCACTACTATTAATATTTTACTTACTTAAACTACTATTCTAAAGCATTCTAATCTATCTTAACTTGTATCTCAAGTTGTAAGAAATATGTAAGATGAATTGCAAAAAATAAACTAACTTTGAAAAATAAGACCATCTCGGCTTTGACACATCTCAAACAACAACCTCATATCTTTAAACAACCGGCAATAAACAAATATAAGACAAAGCCTGGTTGACGGCTTTGGTAGTCAATAGTAGTGTTTCATTCAATCTATAATTCATTTACGATTTTATAAATTTTAAATAAACAAATAAATATTAGACACGAAACTTTTAAAACAATGATTGGCTGTTTCTAGTTTTCGCTCATTTTTTTATGCCCACAGCCTAAAGCAAGCTACGACGACAAAATAATACAATTTTTATAGCTTGATTTTATACAGAAAAAAGAAAAACTACAATGAATTGACCCCAAGTAAATTCCCTTGCCAAAATTCCCACCGACCATTTAAATTCCCTACCACCAAACATATCGACGATTCCATTCGACCAACTCTCTCAAGATCAAATTAACAAAAATCCTGCTGCCACTGCATATCTTATCGTATCGATCAAATCAATATTCAGATCAACGTTTACCCAATAAATTTCTATAAAATAATGACTACCTAAGAACTCGGTAGCCCGACTTAAATTGCCCTTAATAAATATACAATGCAAATTGACAGGTACCTCCAACAAAAAACCAGACACAACCACACAGAGTCGTATTCAAATTTTTCTCCTTAAAACAAAAATAAAATAACAAAAAATATAAGGAACTCCCTAATGAGTTTTATTCTCATTCAGTGAAATATTTTTCTTTTCTTTTTCATTCAGTTTTATATTCCTCCCGCTCCTGTGCGTCGTTCCTTCTTTTCCTTTAAGTCTCTCCACAAGTCTTCAATAATAATTTTCTGGAAATTCAAAAATCTGCATGTGCAATCATCGATATACCGTCCGTCGCAAAACGGATATCCAAAAAGGACAACAACGAAAAATTGTCTTCTGGTCGATCTTCTGCGTCGCATGTTGCATGCAGGAGGAGATCAATCGTTGAATTTATCTCTAGAACCATATCGTAAAGCAGGCGACATGCAGATCTGTCAATATATTATTTAGGTTTTTTGGTGATTTAGTTTTGTTGAATTTTATTTAAATTGGATGAAGGTGGATGGAGATGAAGTCAAGAGACACAGAGAACATGCAAAAGAGTTTGGGTCTTTTTTTGTTTGTCCTGCTTGTGCTGGTGGTTTGGGTCGAATGGTTGCTTAACGTCGTGACGATTTTTGTTTTGGATAAAAGGACTAGCAACTGAAGAGGGTGCATATAGAAAAACTTGGCTGCTGATCTTCATTAAAATTTAATTTTTAAATAATAAATAAATGTTTTGAAAGGTGTTAAAGATTGGGTAGAAACTAAGGAAATTTGTTTGCTTGAATCAGGTGTCCTTTCAAAGACTTGGATTGGATGAGACAACAGAAGAAAATAGGAATTAAAAGTCTGAAAGGGTCTCTATATGCAACGAGAATACAAATTTTTTTTTTTTTTTAGCACTTTCTTCACAAACTGTGGGTTTGTCGCAAACAAATTCATCGAAAACAAAACAGAAAGCTAGAAAAATTCTTATTTGACTTCACAGCCCACAACATGGTTGATTTTATTTTCGTTTTAAGATGAAATTTATTAACATACAATTAAAATTTTATTGTTAATGCAGAACATGAGCACAAGTTGCGAGACCTTCGGCTCAAAGACATAATTTAAATCTTGCTCGATATGATTTGTAAGCAATCTGACAGTTCTGATCTGTTTTTGACATCCGTTTTAGAGAATTTTTCCTACTAACTAAAAAACAAAAACTACTAGCTGTAGAAAAACATTTTTTTGAATGAAAAATGTGTAGACTTAAAAACAACGTAAACTCGAACATGTTTCCGTGGTGTAGTGGTTATCACATCCGCCTAACACGCGGAAGGCCCCCGGTTCGATCCCGGGCGGAAACATTATTTTTATTTCTTACAATAATAGAATTGGGCTTTCAGTGTTTGCAACTTTCAGAAAAAATTTTAGTTTCCCCTCTTTGCTTTGGTTTTACTTTTTGTTCATTAAAATAATAGACTTGAGTTTTTTAGCGTATCGGAAACTTGTAGCTTCAAAATCGACAATTCTGTTTATTTACGTACCCATTGAGCCAAAAATGAGCTTCGTCGCTGAACACTTTCTTAACTTTCTGAACTTTCTTAACAGAGCACGCATTTTGATAATAAAATTCAATAATTTGCAAGCGTTGTTCGTTTGTAAGACAATTCATGGTTAAATTATAGACCAAACTGAAGATTTTTGACAGTGAAACAAATCACGAAACGTGCGTCAGCTGTTTAAACCAGTGTTGCCAAAAAGATAATAGCTAAAAAATCACCCTTTAGCAACGAAAGGCTGTATTTCAAAATTGAATTCGACCATTATAGAATCACTCTATTTAAGGAGGTCCTGACGGAACCTCCAAAACGACGTGATGCATTAGTTTGGATATTGCGTTTAATAGTTATAGACGTGTAAACATGGAGTTCACTAAAGCCGAAATTCGCGCTATTTTAACGTTTTCCTTCGTTAAAGGCAAATCCTTTAGAGAAACGTTCCGTGAGATTGGGATGGTACTCTATCACTTAGAACCGCGGAGGAATGATTTCGACGATTCAGAGCCGGTGAAAACGACACCATGGATAAGCCAGCCGGCGGAAGACCTGTGACGACGAATACCGATCGAGTTAGACCGGCATGTGGCATCTCGTGACATCGCTCAGGAGATGGGAGTTAGACACCAAACCATTTTAAACCATCTGCAGAAGGCTGGATACAAAAAAAAGCTTGATGTTTAGGTGCCGCATGATTTGACGCAAAAAAACCTTCTGGACCGAATCAACGCCTGCGATATGCTGCTGAAACGGAACGAACTCGACCCATTTTTGAAGCGGATGGTGACTGGCGACGGAAAATGGATCACATACGACAATATCAAGCGAAGACGGTAGTGGTCGAAGGCCGGTGCAGGTGAATCGTCCCAAACAGTGGCCAAGCCGGGATTGACGGCCAGGAAGGTTTTGCTGTGTGTTTGGTGGGATTGGAAGGGAATCATCCACTAGGGGCTGCTCCCATATGGCCAGACGCTTAATTCTGCCATCTACTGCGAACAACTCGACCGCTTGAAGCAGGCGATCGACCAGAAGCGTCCAGAATTGGCCAACAGGAAGGGTGTAGTGTTCCACCAGGACAACGCGAGACAACACATTTCGTTGATGACTCGTCAGAAGCTACTGGAGCTCGGATGGGAGGTTTTATCGCATCCACCATATAGCCCGGACATAGCGCCAAGTGATTTCCACCTGTTCCTGTCCATGGCGAACGCCCTTTGTGGTGTGAAGTTGAACTCAAAAGAGGCTTATGAAAAGTGGCTGTCCGAGTTCTTCGCTAATAAGGAGGTGGGCTTCTACGAGGGGGGTATTATGAAGTCGCCGTCTAGATGGAAACAGATTATCGAACAAAACGACGCATATTTGAACTAAATCCGATCACTGTAACACTTTTTATGAAGCATTGAATGAAGAGCAAAAAAGCGGAAGGGAGATATTTATATATAGAGTCGTGGCTGCTAGGACCTTCAGCTCGTTAATAGTAAAGTTAAAAGTATTTGAAAAAAGAAAAAGATTTTCCTAAGACTTCAAGTGAATGGTTGTGACTTCAAAAATGCTGCATAGTTCCAAAGACTTGCATTCAATTGACTACAATAAATTGATTGACCCAAAGGATTTGTGCAATCCAGATTTCAAAAGGGAATGGTTTTTTCAATGTTGAAGTCTTGACCCCAGAGTAAAATTGTGAATTAAAAAATCAGACTCCTGAAATCAATTGATTTGTTAAGCCTTTCATGCCCAGTGCTGTTCGTCTACAGCATGAATTTCATCTGCTGAGAACTGAGAAAAATATCGGAACGATTGAAGTAAAAGTGTCTTAAGTTTAATCTAAACCCTGATTTCGGTTCGCTTAATTCTGCATCAGACGTTTCCTAATGAAATAAGTTCGGGATCTTTTATTTCGCATTTAGTGAAATGAAAAAAAGTTTCCTGCGGTTAAAATTGAACGCTGTCATTGTAAAGTTAAAAGATTTAATTCTATTACATTTCTACGAAATATCTTCTTGATCTACTTCAAGAAAAATACATTTGCTCTAAGATCTAATTGCATAATTGCCACATAATTACATTATGGCCATGTGTATTTATTTCTGACATAAAAAAACGACACAAATTTCGAAAAAGGATTGACTCACCAATATGCAAATCCTCACCATCTTGGTTATTTTAATTCACCAAGTTCTCTTCGCTTGCTCCATTTCTCACCCGGTGGTTAGTTGTGGTGGTCTTGGCATCCTTCAACATGCGCAGCACCGCAACGTTAACCACACAGAAACGATGTCGGTGGCAATAAATAAGCGCACTGTCCAAGCAGATAAGATCATTTTCTTCATATTAATAACTAAAAACCAGGATTTTTCAAAATGAAGACCAAACTATCATCGAACCAGAGGAGAAAAAGGCAAACGACATGAGAGGCTATCTCTTCATTGGTTGGCCGCGGCCGTAGCGCCCGTTGAAAGGCAACGAAGTCAATGGTAGAAGCTTGCCGGGAGCCCGGGGCAGCAAAGTGCAACGCAATTGCTTATGGAGAAGACTTTTCTTATCGTTGAACTTCAGCAAATGAATTCCATGATAAGCATGAGAATGGGAGATTGTGAGGAGGAAACTGAACCAAACGACGACTACAGCGACTGGAAGGATTCATTAGTGTCGTGCGATGTAAATATTGCATGCCACCTTGGTGACTATCAGTGGGATGGTTTTCATAGACGGTGGCTTTTTGCACATTTTTGTTTCTCAACAAATGAGTGCTGCAGAAGTGTTGGTTAGGGAGTCTGGTCTCGCGATTTAAGACTTTTTATTACGACATGAATAAATGTTTTTGTACGAAAGACAAGTAAGGTAGACATATCTGCGGTCACAGGAAATAACCGCCTTAGTTCAAGTTTTCAAGTTTAAAAAAAAATAAAGTGTAAACCTTAAGATCTTTTTAATAACTCGTGTGAATAGACGTTTGTTGCTTGTGGTCACAAATATTTCATGCAACATCTAATTTGGTCTTTTGATTCAAGATGGCTTTTTTAATACAACAAAAGCGCTTAAAATATTTTGCAGTTTATTAAAAACTGAGAAAATGCCTTTTTGACAGCATTAGATCGCCCAATAAACTAAATTAAAGGATGCCCTAAAAGAATACTTTGTCATTACTTTGCTATGCATGCACTTTTGCTAAGCTATCAAGAATATAGCGCTGTACTCCTCAAACCAAAACAAATTTTCTAGCAACCAAGAGCCGTCTTTCAAAACCGAATTAGACCATTATGAAATAATTTATTGAAATAAGGTGGTCCTGCGAATTAAGTTCTCTTTTTTATTTTTTCAACAGACGTCTCATGAAGGATTTGATTTGGCTTACTGAAGAGTTAAATTTAGTTAATTTGTTTATTTTGAACTGCTGTTCTTTTGGCAATTTTTTTCTTTTCAAAATTTGGAAGTAGAATCTGCAAGTTTTCGTTTCAATCGTGATCCCTACCTACAGTGCCTTGCAGAGGCACCTAAATATCGAATCTAGAAAAAAATCAGAGCTGTACAAACGTGCGTTTCTTTTCGTATTAACTTTAAACTGAAGATCAATGAGGTTGATATCCACATTCGGTGGACAATTTGATATGGCCTTGTTATATGTATAAGGTATTTCTCTTTAAATTCAATTACATGTCTCGTCTAGAATTTAATTTGATTGACGTAAGCGCGAAAATTGATTTCGAAGAATAAACGAATAATCTGCTTACAGCATTTTATGTTTAAAGTTGCAATACAAAATTGACTGAATTTGCTGGTGAGTTACCTTAAATTATGTATTAGGTGTATAACTTTGCTTCCGCTGTGTTGCAATAGATGGCTGTAGCGGTAAGTGATAGTCAAAATAAATACAGTGGCGTGCAAAAATGGCGGTTGTATAGTTCCTTATAAATAAAAACCCTTCCATTTGACCGATTTGAATGATTTTTGTGTTATTTGTTTCCTTAATTTATCACCAAAAACGAAACGAAGTACAAACGATTTTGGTTGCATATATAGAACGGCGAAAATTCACACAAGTTCACCTTGACCCCAATGTATTCATTTTTGCACGTTTAGAAAAATATCTATTTTGATGTGCGGGGAGAGTTAGATAACTTTGGCGTTTTTCATAGAGCGTCTAAAAACGAGCAATTTTTGCTATGGGCGGGGTGTCTATCTCACCCCGTTTAGGAGGTAGGGACAATTTAAAATCAAATCAAACAATATGGAAAAAAAATTCATTAAAAAGCAATGGCAACACCTACAATAAAGTACTATACCGACTTAGAAAGGCGGAAACTTGTTCTTTAATTATACATTAAACTTGGATTTTTCATGCCCATAGTTTGTGAAAAATTCGCATACAAACTAAAAATTTTAAAAAGCAATAATGGAAAAAAAAAGTGTAGATAATTTTTTTTTTACCTAACTGTAAGTCGCAGAGCTAAATTAGGACCTGGCGGTTAATGCTCACGTTCATTCTGAGTCGAACACAAAAAACAGAATGGTCCTATGTCTTCTAGTTCAAAAGAAAACTAGGATGGACCCAACCACTTAAAAAAAAAAAATTAAAGTTACTATTACGGCAAGCAAGTGCCTTTGTGCATAAGGGTGTGACTGGCTCATTTAAAAAGTTGTTGGTCTATCCTAGTTTTCTTTTGAACTAAAAGGTCAAAGTTTGAACCCTAGCTGTTTGAAAAACCGATTTAGCAGCGGTTGACGAAGGTGATTGTATGACAAATCTTCACTTCACGATGTCATTCGTGGAGTTTACGTACGTCCCGAGGTATACGAATTGCCTAACTACGGCGAAAGAATCCCTTCATCGACAACATATATTCTGTCTTATCCTCATTTATCTTAATTCCTTACAAATTTAATAATTTTTTTCTTAAAATCTGCTTAATTTAGTTATGTCAAGATCTGTTGAAAACATGGACGTTGTCAGTAGTAAGGTTTTGATAACCAAATCTCTGTAATTGTTGTGCAATATTTATTTTAAGATGTAATTTAATAATAATGCGTTACAGCGCAGGCAGTCACATTTACCTAGCCTAACCTAACCTAATTTAATAATAATAATATTTTTTTTTTTTAAAACTGCCCTCCAATCGGCCCTCAGTCTGTGCATCCAACATATCACTCGTCACACCGCCCGCTAACAACAACTTCTAATGTAATTCTCAGCTTCTCAGATTTACTGCCCACATGTAATTTATTAAAAATAAATATAACTCAAAAAAATAAGAAAAGAGAGAAAATTCCGCTCCGCTTTGTGCACGACGAATGCCGCCAACTGAGCCCCACCATCACCGCCCCCCCCTCCGCCCACTCGTTCGCCCGTCGCGCTCAATCTGCGCGCAGCTAAGAGCCAAACAGCACACAGTCCACCGACCAGGATAACACTCCAATTAACACAATGATGAAGAATTATGCTCGCCCGCGGAATTAAAGCAACAGATTCATCTCATTCTTCTTTCAGGATGCCTTCGGCTGTTTTCCTTTTTTTGTTGCTTTTCTTTTTGTTTTTGTTTTTGTTTCAGGCGAACGCGCGCGCGCTCGTACTCACCACCCCTCCCACTTAGATGAACGGCCTAGATCATATTTACATGGCTAAGGATGGCGCTGATCTATCTTGTCCGCAGCGCGGGTCCCTCTGTGCTCCCATATATATATTAGATTTGAGCTGAGCGCAACAGCAGCACGGCGGCAGCGACGGCAGCGGCGGCAGCTAACAGATCGATGACTATTCGGCCGCCAGAGCGCATATAAGGCCACGTACCACATTTGTTGGTGCTATCGCAAAATTCATAAATCAAGTGACTAATTAATGGCAGGTAACTTTTCTAGGTCCATCGGACGTTGTGTGGCAGCGGCAGTGGCGGCGGCGGTGACGTCGACGGTGGTGGCGGTGGCGGTGGCGTTGAACAATTTCTTCATCACCAGCGATGCGATGCAGCAGCACGAGCACCAGCATCAGAGCCAGAGCTCTCTGACAACATTGCCGGCTGTAAGCTGTGGCCAAATGGACATGGAAAATATTTTTTATTGCTCCAAATCTGTTGCGGACGAACGTCGTCGCAACGTCCGCGTCGTCGTCGGAAGACACACGAGGACGGACGCTGGACGAGATATTAACGTGTGGCTTAATGGCCCCGTTGGTGTGTGATCTTATGAATCAACAATCGGACAGTAATTAATTTCTGGAATAGCTGGAGGAGGTTTTACTTGCCCAGATGAAAGGAGGTAGAACTTTTTAAGTTAAAAAATGACACAATGTTTATCCCTCCGGGAATGTGGAAGAAATATTTTCAGTCCACAGGAATTGATTAAGAACCGAATTCAGGAAACTGGAGCGAGGTAGGCCAATGATGGATTCATTCTTCTTTCTGTTTGTTGATTGTGCGGAGAGTGCACGCAACAAAAAAGGAATAGGCATGGAATAGGAATGTTCTTTTTATGTGAAAGTAATGTTCATGGTTGAAGTTATGGGCATAGATTGGATATAATTCTTTCTTGTGAACGATGATTTTATAGAATTTCATGGCATGCAATTTCAGGGAATTCGATTTGAAATAGAAGACAGTTTAAAGGTAGAGGCATCACAGCAAAGATTGACTTTTGGAGCTTAAGCTGGGATGAGACTTAGAGTTGAGTCATACATACATCAAATTATCGCATCTGGGGGCTCGGAAAAACCAAGATTTATTGTTGAAAAGCCTCTCCATCCTCAACGTGTAACTGTTTGGTGAGGTTTATGGCCCGGCGGGGTCGTTGGACCTTACTTTTTCGAAAGTGAGGAGCAATGGTGAATGAGAGATGATTAATGACTTTTATGGCGGTTACTTAAAGCCAGCAGAACCTACTACAGTTTTGCAAGGCTTTTCAAATCCAAGAACCTTACCATGAATTCAAAACTGCTGCTATACAAGACACTTGTATTACCAGTACTCACATATGGATCGGAGACTTGGGTGCTAAGCCAAAGGCACTCTGACCTCTTAGCCGCGTTCGAGAGGAAAGTTTTACAGAGAATTGTTGGCCCCATACGTGAGGAAGGACAATTCCGGAGACGGTACAACCTGAGTTGTATGAAATATACCTCGAAGCAGATGTTATAGCGAAAATAAAGTTTGGTAGACTCCGGTGGGCTGGGCACCTAGCTCGTATGAGCGAAGAGGACCCTGCTCGGAATGTCCTTTACGGTACAATTCATGGTACAACGCTGGAAGGATGGCGTAGACCAGGACGCCCGAAGCCTTGGGGTGCCCAACTGGATGGCGTCGAGTGCTTGCTGCAGGAGGCCCGGACCGGATACCGGTTGTTGCGCCGATGATGATGATGGTCGGAATTTGATGGTATTGATCTGGATAACGTCTACTTTCAACGAAACGGCACCACGTACCAAACAAGCAGCGAAACCATCGATCTTTTACGAGAAAAGTTTCCGGAGCGTGTTGTCTCTCAAAGGTGTGACCACAAGCCACCGAGATCTTGTGATTTAAGACCCTGCAACCATGGGGCTACGTGAAAGATAAGGTCTACCCCAACAGCGCAGAGTCGATTCAAGACCTCAAAGACGGAATTCGTGAAGCTATTGAGGGCATACAGCAACCACCTTGCGATTTGATGATGAAAAATTTCATGAAAAGGATACGGTCCTGTAAGCGTAGCCGAGGCGGCCATGAGACTGATATTGTTTTTTATTATTAATGGCATTCCTTCCTCTTTACATTGAAATAAACATCCGATCATTTATCTCAAAGAATGACATTTTTCTTTGAATATCAAAATAACACGTCTTATTGGAAAACCGTGCATAATGACACACCTCGAAATATTTTGATTTCATTAAAAAATAAATCGATTTGCAGGCAAGTTTGAACAAAAATTGCCCGATGCGAATGTGTTAAGTACGTTATCAAATCTGTGGTCTCAAGCGAAAACCGCCTAAATCGAGATTTAAGGAAATTTGGCGAATATCTATTCAATACAGATTCTTTTAAGTCCTGATTTTTGAGCCAGTTTTTACGCAGCCTCAAACTTTTTTTTAAAAGGCGTGTAAAGACGACTGGAGCAATTATTTCTTGAAATTAGAACATTACCTTGATATGATATTTGTCTAAGCAAACGTCTATAATTTAGCTTTCCCATTTTCACATTTAATATCGATCGATAAACCTCTAAAGCACAGTTCTCATCAAAATAACCTCCCAGGAACATCGTTGAAATGCATTCTGCGTAGCTCTGTCACTTGCACTCGCCTACAAACTCAATTAAGAAATGTTCCCCTAAAAAAAACAGCCAACCTCGTTTTTTCCACCCGCCGTTGTCGAGACCCACCCAAGTAATCATACGCCAGACTCTCGATAACCTGTTGCTGCTTGACTTCCTTCAAAATGTGGGTTGTTTGAGCCACACCATGACAAGCCACCTAGGGCAAAGTAGTCCTTGTCAAAGGTGTTCCACCGAAGTTTCTCTATCATCATCCCTGGCGCGTTGTAAATAAATTTTTAATTTCTTTTTTTCAATTTGCAATTCGGCGGGGGTGAAATAAAGACACTGAACCCTGACAAGTTGAACTACAAAAAAAAAAACACCCCCTAAAAGACACAACCACTTACGGGCGTGTCGCCTGCGGGTGCTCAGGTGTTTTTCTTTGTAAAACCAAATTATAATTTCAAATAAATTTATCAGTTTGTTTGTCGATTAACGTGAGGGTGTCATTGAGTTCACTTAATGCATTTGACAGTCGTTCGAAGGAACAACGCCCCACCACACGCCTGAAGGTGTACAAAGTTCAGACGCCTGCTGAAAGTTTTTTTTTTTTTGGCGAGCATCGCACCCTTCGTGGATTCTCAGTGAATTTTTGTCATCACCTTCCTGGCAAAAAAAAAAATGTTTGCAGCAAGAATCTTTCGGCGGATGCGAGAAATATGCCTCAAAATATGCCTCTTCGAATTCCGATGGCCAGCCTACAGTCAATATCCTGCGCACATCTTCACTCAAATCGCGATCACATAAATAACATCGCCTCGCAAAAATATCATTGCGATCATAAATATTATTCAGCGATATTCTGTTTATCGCACCTTTGCCGTATGGGATCCCAGTCAACGGACACCGTCAATGGCAGTAACAGCGGCAGCGGTAAACGGTTACAAAAAAGCGCGAAACAATAACACTCCGCGCACAATAAAAGAACAAGCAACAGGCAACAGAGACGCTCTGTCTGCGGATGCTGGCAATCTTCTTTTTTTTTCTCGCCATTTCCATCACCTTCTCCAACTTTGCCGCACCTGAATCACACTTCAGTGAAACAAAAGACACTCCGAAGTCACATCGGTGTGCCCTTCAAAAATTTATGAAACACCAGAGGCCGCGTCGCATCGGCCTCTGCCCATAATGAAAAGATGATGATGATCGTCATCAGTGCGTCCGAAAATGGCCAAAACGTCCGCGAGTTAGTAAAAATTCCTATGCAAAGCAAAACCGGCAGCCAGCGAAGGATAATGCGACCAGAGCGTGGAAGGACCAGGACCATTGGGTGCTGGACGGACAGAAAAAAAAAGAAATCAGAAAAATATTGAATAAATGAATAAATTGGAAATTTTTGCTTTTTCTGTTGGCCAAGGTGTAGAAATATGATTGCTACTACGCGGATGCATGAGTCGCCGTGTTGTACACGGGATGGTGTAACAAGCGAACGATAGATCCTATCGCACAGCCAATTGGATATTCATTTATTCGTGGGATTGTTCTCCTTTCGGTGTGTGTGTGTGCTGGGTGTTTATCTAGATTTGACTCCTTGGAGGTGACAGATTTTTGACTTGTGTCTTTTGACTGGCAAGTCATATCGCTTGGCAGATTCGATTGTAATGCAGTTGTGTGGTTGGTTGTGTGGTTGGTACACGAGTTGGTCGGAGATGTTGTATCTGAAGTGGAGTCAAGTTTGCTTACAAAATGGGTTGTGCGACTTAAAAAGGAAACTTGAAGGCTTATCGTATTATCGATTTTGCAATTTACAGGATATTGGTGGCTGTAATGGGTAATATAGTGGGGCAATTTGTTTTCACTTGGCTTTGTGTGTGTGCATCATGGTTTCCGAGACTCATCAAAACACATTTTTGTAGAACAAAAGAGCACCCAATGCTGATTTCAAATTCATGTTTGCTTTGCTCTGTAGGCGGTTTCGTATAAAATGTGCTACTTGCACTAATCATAAATACAGTACAACCTCAATAAAAACAACCCTCGATACGTGCAACTTCTCGATAAAAGCAACGCCTTAAATCTTACCATTGTTGACTCAGTTATTGCAACTCCTCAAAAATATATGACTAGATAAAAGCAACTTTGCGTCCAAAAAGACACAATTAAATTCACAGTTTAATTTCACAGTTTTTTAGAAATAATTAATTTTTTTTTTAATTTAAACACATCCGAATTAAATTACCAGTTTTGGTTTATTTACCAGAGTTTATACATGTTTTTTTTTTTTTACTATTCTTAGGTGTTTTTGTCTCATATTTGGCCTAGAATTTGTTGACTCGCTTATTGCAACACACTCAATAAAAGCAACTGCCCAAATTTCTATTAGTTGCTTTTATTGAGGTCGTACTGTATTTATGAGCTAGTTTATACTGAACACCCTGTGTACATGTTTTAAACAATAAAGTAAATAAGCCGCCGCTAAAGTTTTCGAAGCCTGGTCGGATGATTTTCCCGCTTGCCTAGAATGATTTTTAAGAAAATGTAATAAACGTCACTGATTGTTCAGCTCTGTAGCGCTTTGTACATAGCCAGAAAATTCAAAAAACAAAAAGGCGGAAGGGAGATATTTGACAACCTAATATATAATTGATTTGTGTTACTAGTGCACTCCACTTGTATGCAGATGATGTGCAAATCTTTCTCCCTAGAGCTCCAGGTCTTATTGAAGATTTGTTTTTTAGGATAAATGAAGGCTTGTCCGCCATCAACGTTTGGTCGGCTGATAACAGACTTAGTATTAATCCTTCCAAATCCAAAACAATCATCGTATCCAATGGACCCTGTGAACTAGAGTGCTTACCATCTGTATACTTGTCGGAAACTCGTATTCCATTCGTCAATAAAGTGACTAGCCTTAGTTTTAGGATTGATCCTTTTCTATATTGCTCTGAACAAATCAATTATCTGGTAGGCAGGATCTATGGTTGCCTCCGTAAGCTGTGGATATGTGCTAATTACCTTCCCATTGCCACTAAACTATGACTTGTAAAAACTCTTTTGATACCTACCATAATCTACTTGATTTTGCATCGTGCAGTAAACTACAACTTGCCTTTAATGGCATGATTCGCTTTGTATACAGCTTGCGTAGGTTTAATCATGTTTCTGCCTATCAGAACAATATCCGGGATTGCTCGCTACAACAATACCTCAATGCCAGAATTTGCAATTTTTGAAAAAGATAATATTCTGCAGGTCGCCACATTACCTGTATTCTAAGCTGCAATTTAATCATTCCGCTAGAACATCAAATCTTATTATACCATCATTCAACTACCTTAATTCTACCCGGCTATTTTTTGTCCACGCCATTAGGCTATAGAACTCATTACCAGAGCACATAAAAAGAACATCGAATCAGAACCAATTTCGTAAAATTATTTTTAACCAATTCAAGGAACAGCAATAGAGCTTACTCATAATTTTCTTTTTTTTTTTTTCTCTTTCCATAGTATATTTTCTGTTAATACTTTCATAAAATAATTGAATTGTATAGTTATCTTTTCCATAGAAAGTACACTTAGTACACTTAAAAGACTATGTCTTATTCTGTACATATATAATATTAATAAATTAAACTAAACTAATCAATAAATATGCCTGTTTCACCCGGACAAATGCAAAATTCAATCATTTTTTTCATTTCAAAAAACTGCATGCGATGACCTTAATGTGTCAGACACTTCAAAACATAAATAAAGACTAAGATTCGCTTTGAAACTTAAATAAATTTTCATTAGAGTCGATGAGCAGCTACTTGACTGAATGCAACTTTCAGAGACAAACGAAGCAATCTTCCTCAAAAAACGTAACATTTTTCCATTCAAAACACAACACACTATCCAACACGGCTTCCGAATTGATTATGCAAAACTCAGTAATCCGCAAAAATGATTACCTCAACCAAAAACCCTGTCTCAGAGCCGTCAGCATAAGACGAACAAAAAGAAAAAAAACAGACCTCCTAAAAACTAAAAAAATCTAACCTCCCTATTGTCTGGAAAATAATGGGCATTCCGTTAAAAAAAAAAAAGTGACCTATTCCCTGCTAGCCTAACATCAAAAAATTCCCAATCAGCCCACCGGCATACATAAGCACCTCTCTAAGATTTATTTACGAAGCTTATCCTGTAATTTAAACATAATGCCGCTAACTACTATTAATTAGAATCTCTGCCTTGGGCCTTAAGAGGTCAGTAGAACTAGGTTTTTGCTTTGTACTTTTATTGCCCGCTTGAGGTCTCAAGTCACATCACAGCCCCTCAGTATCGTTGCCTAACAATCGTATATTTTCATTTTCTTATAATGTTTCAATCAAAAAAAAAAATGTTTATACCCAAACCAAATTCCAAAGACAAACGTTTGAGGCGTTCGCCTGTAAAGCTGTTTCTTAAAGTGTTCGTAATTCATTCAAAAAAAAAATCTCTCGTAAAGACAAAGAAGAACGAACTTCATGAAAGCACTAAGAACGTTTAATTCTCGCACAGGTTGCTTTTACTCTCATACATTTTCTCTTACTATTCGTGTGAGGAAACTATCGGATACTTTTTTCGCATGCGACACAAGAAGGCGTGGTTTAATTCACCCAACGAAGCAAGAATTTCCCCTACTTATTCTCTCTTTTCGTATCTTTTCCCTCTTTATCTGATGTTTTGCTGACCATTACAGTTTTACTGAGTCATTTTTACCTTTCGAAGTTATCCGAATCTGACTACGATTTGAGTGGATTTTATGAACTTGAGTGGTTTTTTCATGGGAGCTCATCGGAATTGCTGTCAAATTGAATCGGAATCGTGTGAGTTGTGGTGGTGTTTGAAGATGTTGTTAATAAATTTGAAAGCACTGATTTGTTTAATATTATTAGGTTGTCAAATATTTCCCTTCCGCCTTTTTGTCTTTTGAATATTCCGGCTACGTACAAAGCGCTACAGAGCAGATATTTGACAACCTAATATTTTAGTAAAAAAAAAAATACTGCATCACACTTACTTGGGAAAATATTTGGTATTTGCAATGGCTGTCGTTTATTCCAAGAAAATCATCCCTTCTTTGAAAACAGCTCCACCACCCTCACCATTCACAAAATGAATATTTTCACTTATTTATGCTGGCGGCTACAATAAATTTTCTTTTAGCAACAGCGACGCTCATAAATGAAACAATACCCACACACAGATAAATGTCTACTAATTAAGAAACTAGACGCACAAAATACAATTTTCGAGATGCACATTAATGCGGCGAAACCGAAACCACCCCCACGTCTGTCTGAGTTTTTGAGGGTGGCAAAGAAACAAAACCAAAAAAAAAAGAAAACCTAAGTAGACATCCACAGTAACTGATGTCGGGGACATTATTTATAACTTTTCTGCTGTGTATTTAGGGGTGAATTTTTAATTATCATATCTTGTGTCTTAGTATCTCGCATTTCAAGAGGGGCGAGTAGGATGATAGTCGTCTTGCAATTCCACCCACGAAAATTGCCATTGCGTGTGGTTTATGTATTAACTTGAAGGAAATGGAAGAAAAAAAAATTTAATTTCGTTATTTAAAGGGGTCAAGTGATGTTAAATGAGATCTATTGTTTGATTCAAGGATGCAGAGGACTCGATTTCATCCCTTTCTTGTTGCATTCGTTGGGGGTGTGGCTGTATTTGACAGCAACAACCAATATTCCCAAATACACAGAAGTAATTATAAATGTCCTTTCGTGCTTGGCTAAACATTTTTCTTTTCGAAATTGGATGGAGTAAAAAATATAAGTAGATAGGGTTTTTTTTTACCATTGAATTGGGTACATTAGAAAGGTTTCAATTTTAATCTAGTAAAATAGAACCTACTCTGCTCTGTTATTTTTTACTAAAAAAAACATTTTCTTGTATAATTAATGGCTACAAAAACTAGACAAAAAAAAAGCAATTAGTCTACGTAAATTGGCATGATTCTTCTCTTCAAAATATATGAAGTAGATCATCTACAAAGCAAAATATCGTAAAATTGTGATCCATAGTTTAAGAAAGTAGTTAAAATTGAGTTGTATCTCTGCTGCCTACTTTTTCGATAATTTTAACTTTAATTACTGCAGAACTACCAGAACTAGGATTTTATAGCACATGGTTAAAAAAAAGAAAAACAAAACAAAATGAAAAGTGTGGAACAAGTTGTGGATTATGTTTAGAATGTATTACGAACTAATTTTTTTTTTTTGCAATTTAAATGAGTGTGATATCTTTTGTTAGGCCAAATTGCAAATAATTATTCTATAAATCAATTTAGGTCAGAACTAAAACGAGATTCTGAAATAAATTTAATTGTAATAGAAGAATATCGAGTATACAGTGTGGGACAAGGTATGTCAGTTAAAAAATTCAATAAAATAAACAACATTTTTCTGTTTCTTTCTTTCTTGTTGTACGTCTTTAGTAAGAGCAAACATTCCTATTAATAATGGAATGCAATGTTTTTCAAGTGGCTGCCTAACCAGCTTCTGTCACTCCAATTTTCCAAAACCTTGTTGGTGATTTCGTACTGTAGCTCACAGATTGCATGAATGGTATTATTATTCGAACTCTTTTTAAGTTGCTTGAATTTGAATTAAGTACTTGAATTAAGTGCTTGAACCGTTTTCGTATTGTTGGCATAACCTCGGGCCTACGCGGTTTCCCACAAAAAAACAAAAAAATAGTCCAAAGAAGTCAAATCGCAGCTAAGATGCGGCCAATTGACCTCGCCAGGATGTCTGATAACACGATTCCTTAAAAAAAACGCACTGTTTCGGCTCACTCACTTTGGAAATAAGTTTTTACAATTTCCCAACGTTGTTCAAAGCAATTTATGTCGTTCCGCGAAGGTATGATACTGACTTTCTGTCTTCGAACGGGAAGAAGCTGTTTGTGTCAAAATAAACTATGATTTAAAAAAAAAAAATCTCCCAGACGGCCTACCCTTTAGTTTTACTTTTAATTTATTTATAAATTGTCCATTTATACTCGTAAGCAGTCGTAACTTTTTTTAGCGAATGCTTAAGAATTAATAGACAGTTTGATTTGTAGTTACATATGCGATTAAGAATGCGGCCTATAAAATTGTAATTATAGAAAAAAATAGAAGGTCTTAGGTATTAGTGACTGCCTACGTGAGCCTGCGTATAGCGCAGGCAGTCACTAATACCTAAGACCTTCCATTTGTTGGCCCAGTGTGTTGTCAAACATCCGGATTGTTTCCAATGCTCGGACTCGCTGCCTAAAAAGTTGCCTGCAAATATACCAAACAAAAATATTAGGAAGCATGCTATAAAGGGTGATTTTTTAAAAGCTATAGGAAAGTTTTTCAAAAAAAACACATAAAATTCAGAAAAATGCATAAAATCTTTATTTGAATCGATAGTACGGTCTAAATAATTTAATGTTTGAAGATTATTTCATGCAAATGTTGACCTTGACTGCGCCTCAAATGGTCCATCCGCTTAGTCCAAATTTGACATACTCTTTCCAACATTTCGGCCGGTATCTCACGAATAAATGCTTCAATGTTGTCTTCCAATGCGTCAATTGAAGCGGGCTTCTCTGTATAGACATGAGCTTTAACATAGCCCCACAAAAAAAAAAATAAAAGCGTAAATCGTACGATCTAGGCGGCCAATTGACCGGTTCCGAACGTGAAATAAAATGTTCACCGAACTCGCCTCTCAATAAGTTCATTGTTGCGCGTGCTGTGTGGCATGTGGCACCGTCTTGTTGAAACTATATATCATGCAAGTATTTCCACTTTTTCAATTCCGAAGGACACTACCCGAAATTCAGCTTCAAAGATCGTTACAAGACACTATAGTGTGAACTCGGTTAACGTAACCCTCGATTTTCGCAACACTTGAGTCGTTGCACGTGTGGACTCTTTAAGTGCAACTTTTCAAAAGGGCTACCTCGATTAGTGCAACTTCTTGTGTATTTTATTTGCATGCTCTCCCTTTTAGTGCGTTACTTCAGTCGTTAGTTTACAGCAATTTAGTTTTGTTTCTGTCTAGACGAAATTCTTTGGAAAAATCTTCTGTAGATGGGTTCCACTTTTATTAGTACCTAGACCTACAGGAAATTCGTTCAGAATGGGTGTTGCACGAAATAATACTAAATTATCTATAAAAGAAAAAAGTGTAATTTTATCCGAAGTGAATAAGGTTGTTTGTGTTAAGGTACTTTGTTTTCTTTTAAGGTACTTCCTTTTACTATTAATTCTATTTCTATTCTATTCTGAATATGATTGTCATTATCTCTAAGTAAATAACCCATTTGAACTATGATATTTTATTTAAAATATTATAATCGAACAAGTGCAACAATCTCGGTTATTGCAACCGCCCGAATTCCTCTTAGTTGCGTTAACTCAGTTCGCACTGTAATAATATTTTTGGTATACTATATTCAACACAAAAAGTTAAAGACTGACATTGTAGAAAGTATTACATAATAAAACAAAAATTGGAAGATCACGAAAACAGTCTTAAACCTCAAACAAATCGCACTAAAATGCGCTAAATTCAAACAAAATTATAAAATGAATGTGAACAAAAAAAAAAAAATATATTTCACAACACGTCGAAAAATGTCCACGATGTACGTGAAAACACGCTCTCCACTCGAATCGCAATCGAATATTTTTGCTCATTTTTACTGCCACATTGCACAATTATCACCATGTTTATGCTTCACTATTAATCAACGACCTCATCCGTGTCACCTTTCTCGTTGACTTCTTTACATTTTAAATTTATTTATCTCTTCATCTGCATAAAATAAAATAAGAGCATATATTACACAAGCATTGAGTTGTTGTTTTTTTTTTTTAGTAAAATACTCCACACCACACAGTAAAAAAAAAAAAAAGAATTAAAATTCTGCCCACAAAACAGTGAAATGATTAAATTCCAAAAAAATGGAAAAACTTGAGAGAGTAGATCACCAGGCAGGGCAGTGAGGTAGAAAACCCCATAACTTAACAATTTCAATTCAACACCACTATTTGCACCTTTGTTCCCATGATCTAACAGCAAATATGTGTGCTTGACGGTTTATATGGTCAGAATTTTAAACAAATCGCGCTCTTTTTCATCGTGTATTCAGACCTTATAAATAATTTTGCGTCAGTTAAATAAAACAAAGCAAAAAAAAAAAATGTACAACAAAGTGAAAGGCGATTGCCGCCGCACATCCTTTTCGGTCTCATCTGCATACTAAGGTGATGGCCATTGGTTACTTGTAATTTGTCCAGAAGGCATATTGAAAACGAGGGTAGATTGCAGGACAGGAACTCGACTCTCGGGGGGTGGTGATGCGTAGTGTCAGAGGAAGAGATTACATTGCCTGAATGCAATGACAAAATCAAAATGGGAATTAATCAGAAAAATATCCTTTTGGCAGAGAGGCAGTCAGGCTCTCTGGCTGACTGGCTCACTGGCTGGATGGTTGGCATCAACATGAACCAATACGCACACAGGCACACAGATAGAACGTAATCCTTTCCTTTGGTAAGCTGATGGCTTTTCATATACATATCTGTTAAGGCTTTTGGACGCATTTTGGCGTAAACTCCAACACCGGATCCAATTATCTGCGCTCTTTTGGTGGTAAAAAGAATCCTTTGCAAAAATTAATTGGAAATTTTCATTGCATTCGGATTTTATAAAATAAAAAATAAATCACATTTTCTTCTGAGCTTTAAGAGTGAATTTAAAAATGCACACATGTTGCCAAGGTTGTCAGGGAATTTCACCTTTAAAAGTGAAAATACACAAAATATGAAATTAATTTTCATCAACCACCCACAAACACTTCCTTGGCGTGAAATACACGGTGAAATGTAAAACCACATCCTCGCCTACTTAATTCCGCATGCTCACTGAACCTTAAACTCAATTCAACAGTAATTATCGATTCAACCTAACAAAAGTTAAAAATCAAGATAATGGCTATTGCACTCAAAACAAGCACACACAAACAAAGAGCCCGAAAAGTCAAAACACTGTAAAGCCAACTCAAGTCATGCTGAAAGACCGAAAACCCAAGGCATCTTAGCCACCACCACCCACACACCACAAATACCAGCCAACAATAATAACACCGAACTACTCGAACAATTGTCGGATCAGGATAAGGCAGTGGGGTAAAAATCCTTGAAGCAACTTAAATACCGGAAACAATTAATTCCACTTGAATTAACATATACATCCAGGAGCCAGGACCCAGGAGCCAGGAGGCAATTAAATTTTCTGTCTAAAATTACTTATTACACACGCAAGACATGACTTTCATCGCCTGATCCACCGACAAGTGTGCTTACGAGTGTGTGTGTGTTTTGAGACAGACAGACAAGCCTTCGTCGTCGTGTCCCTTCAAGTGTGGTAACCTAAACCTCAGGCTCTTCAGAATTCCAAAAGAAAATGATTGCAGCATACAACTAGCCCGAACTCCTTTTTCATTATGAAAATTTTGATACTCACTTGAGTGGGAGATGGGGATATCCATCCCTCCCCCTCCCCATTATAACCAAAGTTAATTATTTACCGTCAAGCAAATCAAACTCACCCACCACGAGTAGATCATGTAAACAAGTGACTTCGAGGAAGGCTATCAATGGCCACAACACGAAAGGACATAATCATCGATGGAGTTTTGCATACGAAAACAGGGTGAGATGTCTTCGAAACCCATTTCCAGCGAGCGTGTGGACTCGCCGAGGCAAATTAAGGGCAAAGATTAGAGTACGCGTGCCGACATTTAGGCGTAACAAATTGCCGACGCCAACCTGAAACCTGGGACTGGGCCTGGGTCTGGGCACCGCAGTAATTATCGGCACTGTGCGATATGAAACCGCGCTTCACAAGAATACCCACCACTCGTCGTAGTTACTCAACTAGAACTCTAACCCCCTTTCCGTCCAGGTTTAATTTGAATTTCGAAATAGGTTATGTATGGAGACTGACTGACACACCGAATCCACTCGACTGGAGTAGAACTCCAGTTAATTTTTATAACTTTCATAATTGGTGCTATGGAGAGGTGAGCACGTCCGCTTGAGTTTCGTGCGAATTGGTACCACCACGGAGGAGTTAACTTGGTGAAAAAAAAATTAAAAACAAACTTTCATTGTGTGCTGAGCTCGAGATATTATCCAGGCGATTAACAAGAAACATGAGCTAGTTAGCACGGTTAGGTTTTCACACGTATACAGTGGTGGGCAATGAAATATAGTCATCACTGTTTTCAGTATGGAGTTCTAAGAGAGAAGACGATTGTTTTCTTTTACAATTCGTCATATGTTTTAAACCACATTTAAAACATTGAACTCGAAGTTTTTTTTTCAAATTTTAATCAAAAGGCCATATTTAGTCAGTCAGTCAAACATCATCAACAGTCAGAGTCAAAAGAAAGTGTAGGCCCATGCTTCGAATATTCAAAGACTCTTAAAATAGGTTTTGGTGCGTCAATTTCGCGTCAAAAGAGTTCTGAAAAAAAAGAATTAAAAAAATACATCGAACAACAAAAATTTTACAGAGAGGTAACCAAAATTACTTTATATTTTTGAAGTCAAAAAAAGTGTACACCTTAATAACAGCACTTGAAACTCAATACTAGCCTTGGACCTGTTTTTTTTTTTGTCTTCAATAGCTTTAAAAAGTCTTAGTGTTGGTTCTACTAACTTTTTAATTCAATTCGACAATTATTTTATGCCATTGATCCACTAAAATCGATGTCAACGATATTTTCCTTGTAATCGAACGTTTACGAACCTGCCTATCAACACATTTCCATAAATTAGCAATCAGATTAGAGCCTGGTAGAGTAGATGATCATTCATCTGCCTAACTGTCGAAAAAAGCAACCATTGGATCTATTTTCTATGGTTATAGATATTTCTTTTTTTTTTTTAATTTTAGAGAATAAATAAACTTTTTTCGAAACTAAAAGAGTTCCAAAAACCGGGAATTACGAATTACGAGTTGATTGTTTGAAGTTTCTTTTGACTTTGACTGTATAAACAAATGGGCATGAAAAGAAAAGTCATAGTTGTCTGTTATATCGCGCCCTAACCGCGTAATTTTCGTAAGCGACATTCTAAGAAAAAATGAGTTCATGATGCAGTTCGAAAGTTTATTCGATTGCGCGTCTTTCTGCGTCATTGTTTTTTTTTTTTAACAAAGCATCCTAGATATAAATTACAAAGGAGACAAAATTTATTGTGAGCGACATTCACATTTTTTTTTAGTTCGGACAAAAAAGCAAAAAGTCGCTCCTCTGAAATTTGCATTTGGCGGCGATTGGAACGCGATATTCTTTTTCAGTTGACTATAAAAGCAAATGTTGCCATCCAAAAAAAATTAAAGTCAGCTTCAACGTTGTCACTTCACTCTAACTTTTAAACCTCGAAATGTCACTTTTATGTTTAGCGTCGAATATAACTCATTTGTGGGCGCCGTGGCTTAATCGTTAGTGCGTCGGACTGTTAAGCGAGAGTACCCGGGTTCGAATACAGCTCGGGGAAAAAACACCACAAGAAATTTTCACGGCTCTACCTCCGGCGAAGGACTGACAATCCTCCTGCATTTAACCTCTGTCACGGAAAGCTTTCGCAACTCGCCGTTCGCAACCGGCAATAAACTGTAGGTCCCATTCACAAGTGTCAAATTCTAAAGCGCACAATACGGTGGAAGTGTGAAAAGCTAGGCCTTGGCCATTCGTCTAGAAAAAACAAAAAAAAAATAAAATAATCGGCGTAACAGCCCATACAGGGCCAGAGCATAGCTTTTTCGCGCCTCCACTGTGTTGTGCGCGATTTATTTTTACACATGTGGAGGGGACCTACTGGAAGCTTTCCATGACAGAATTCCAGGAGGATTGTCACTCGTTCGCTGGAGGTTGGGCCGTGAAAAATGTTTGTGGTGTTTTTTTTTTCCCCGAGCTGTATTCGAACCCGGGTACTCTCGCTTAACAGTCCGACGCACTAACGATTAAGCCACGGCGCCCACAAATGAGTTATAATCGCCACTAATAATGATGATGATAACTCATTTGTCATCTATCCAAATAACATTAAATTGGTTGGAATTGAAAATTTTTGAAGTTTCATACGCTTTCTTAAAATCTACAAAATATCACATTCATTTAGAAACATTTTCGATTTTAAATGCAACAACCTCCGATGACATGCTTGGCAAGGAGATGGAAAAAATTACAAAGAAACTAGTGTGAGCCTATTTTATTGTCCATTACTGTTCACGGCTTTACTAAACTAAAAAAAAAGCTCAATGGCTCAGTTGTACAGGGAATATTCGCTATGGGGCAAAATCTATTGGGAAAGAAAAAAGATTTGTATGTCCTTACAAAGTTAGTCCTTACTACAAAAAAACAGGGTGGGCCAAATTCAGTTTCTTTTTAAAAAAGCACTAAGATGAAAAATTTTTTTTTTCCACGTATCATTTTATCAGTAAGAGCAAACATTCCCATAAATTATGGAACACAAAGTCGTTCAAGTGGCTGGCTCTGCAATAGAGCATTCTGTCACTCTACCTTTCCAAGAGCTTGTTCATCGTTTCGGGCATTTTGAAAATAAGTTTTCAATATTTCAATATTTCCCAACTTTAACTAACAAACACAGCTGTCAGTGTCGAGATAACATATCGCGTCCGAAGGTTCTCCTGTAAAATATTCAGTTCATCGTTTACAATTATCGTACGACAATAATTGTTCAATTAAAATCAATAAAGGAAATAGCGAATCCAATATACACACAGTGCCCCGCAAAAGTATTCGTAATTTGATTATTTCATCTTAAAAATGTAATTAACTGACTAATTTTGAGCGTAGGAACTTAATTTTTTGTTTGTTTTTTTCCTTGTCTTTTTCTTCTTAAAAAATATTAAAGACAATAATACTTCCTCATTTGATTGTGACAGAAAAAAATAATGAGTAGATATCGACACTACACACTTTTGCGAATCGCAAAAGTATTCGTAATTTTTTAAGGCCAATCGATACAACAAGTACGATAGCTTTGGTGCCAAAAAACTATGATCGGCTTTTTTAGAGGGGTCAAAAACATGATGGGTTGGCCTATCCCGTCTCGTTTACGAGGTAGGGGCAATTTTAAAGAAAAATCAATCAACATGAACAAAAAATTATAAATAAAACCAACGGCAATACATACAATGAAGTAGTATAGCAGTTTTGAAAGACAGACGAATACTTTTGCGGGGCACTGAACGACACAATTTCATCATCGTCATTACTGGCGTAACAGCCCATGAAGGGCCAGAGCTTAGCTTTCCGCGCCTCCACTGTGTTGTGGGCCACAACAATATTTTAAGTGAAATCGGATGTGCAGATGCTAAAAAGTTCATTTTGCTTTTGACTTTTAATAATTTTGTGGGCAAATTCTGTTAGGTTAAGGCGTTATTATAAAAAAAAAAAGTCTTATCCATGTTTGAAAAATCTAAAATTTGATTTAAGTACTCCGAATAATAATTTTCCCACCATCACCTGTGAAGCGAGGTAAAGATATAAGAACTAAAACTTCTCTTATTATTGTTTCTAGTATTATGATATACAAAATGCACATTGACGTACCTACAGCTTTGTTTAATCCTAAGCTCCCAAACTTAAAAAAACAAATCCACAATTCGCAAAATCGTTGTACAAAACAATCGTTTCTTTGCTACAACAGATAAAGTAACCCGCCACCCTTTCTTTCCTGAACACTTTTTCAACCGTAAAAATGTAATTGCAACATTCGTTGCCGGTAGCACAACATTAAATCCATCTCCCGAACACGGTTTACATTTTTACAAAATTGAAAACAAACATAAGAGATGAAGAATGTTTTGATAAAGTGATAACTGGTATTTTCACTCACATTACTACCACCATGTCACGACGTATAAAATCAACGAAACATCCCTTTGCTCTTTACAACAACATATGTCTGTTCCCAGATTAATAAGCTTGACAATAGAAATTATGCGACATGCATCCTGATTTTTACGTATCGCATTCCACCCCACCGTAATGGTGACGATTTCGCACTCCTTTCGTTTTGATCATTATCCTCGTACCATCGTTTGGTAATTATTGATATATCATGTGGAAAATTCTCATCCCTAAAATTAGATGACAGAAGAGGAAACATTAAATGTCACTGTGACATTTGAGAAAAGTGTGGAATTTACGCCGTGCACTTTGACTGGTGTTAGGTGTCTGAATAGGTGTGTCAAGTGGGGGAGGGCTTTGAATGTCCTCGAGATGATTCACATTCTACACGGGAAATTGTTTGTCATTGTCGGGTTAACAATTCGGCCATATTTGTTTCTTTTTATGATTCAACTGGAGAAACGACTGCCTGCAGAAAGCTGCTGTGTTCGATATGACTTCTTTCTTTTTTAAATAATAATATTTGGCTGCGTTACAGCCTGTGCCATCGATTCATTATTTTATTTAGGGAATGAGAAAGGGTCCCATCTCACGTACGTACAATAAAAAAATAAAAGTTCTCTACCGACTTTTAAAAACAAGAAATTGTAAAAAGAAGATTAAATACAAAAAATTGCCTCATACGTATCATACAATGAAGCAATATGAACGCCCTGTCGAGTCCTTTATTTATTTTATTTTTATTTTTGTTTTTCTTTTTTTCATTTTTTTTTTTTTACTGGCATATTTGTTGCCATCGAATTCTTTCTCGTTTTCATCCAGCACATCCTGTGTAACAATCAAATTGATCGACATGTCGTCAATCAGGCGATTGATTAAATTTTTATTATTTTTCACTCAAAGGGCAGTACACAAGCACACAGTTACAGATGGAATTCACCAAAAAGGACTAAAAATTTGATTGGTTTTTAATTAACGGAAAATTCGAATGAAATTTGTAAATGTAGAACGATGTAAATTTTATTTTTATTTCGTTTTCTTTTTTTTTTTGTATTTTTTTGAGAAGCAGAGATTTAATTAAAATTCGATTTTTTTCTTTTGTCTTTTTTTTTTTAATACTTGGCATGTGATGTATGTTTAAGGAAAATTTAAAATAATATCGATTCAACTGCAAACAAATTTATTCATTGAGCTTTGATCAGTGCTTGACACAGATTCTTAATTTTTCTTTATTTTATTCAATCACTGGAAGTTAATGTTTCCTTTTGTATTTTGTAGAAGTTGCTGAATGATGTGAGAAATACTAGGGAATACTTTTAACTTCTAAAATTCGACAGAATGTAAAGGACACACATACATTTTAGTTAGAACTTTTAACAGAGTCTAAGGTGATGGCTAGTCAATTCTTTCCTAACAAAAAAACTAACAAATTGCACAGGTCAACCACCTTAAGAAACCTTTATGACAAATATTTTGACGAAAAAGGAAAACAATTAAGAGGTCTTATTAAGATTTCAAAAAAAGACTAATACCCGTGATACAAGGAACCACTTCAATAACAAAACCCTTTCCTTGAAAATTTTGAAAATTCGGTACACTTAGGTCAAAGCTAGGTACTGACAAAACCCTTTTAATAGCAGTAAATTATTTTCAGCTGAGATTTACCAGCGAAATTCTATGCACCCAATGATCCCTGCTTAGTAAAAATTCGATTGAAAATACGCTTATAAGCAGCACAGTTTTAGTCCCATGTGCATGGCTATAATCGGGGGAGTACTGAGACCATCAAAAGACATAATTAGTTTTAAAAGAACGTATTTGTATATCACTAGATCAACTTCGTAGGTGTATGAGGAGTAGGTATTCCTTATTGTATATCCCTTTTTTATATCAAATTATCAATCATTGAACGTTGCCAACAATAGTCTAAATTGCAAAAAGCAAGTGTCACTTATAACTTGACCCCAACTTGTAATTCCAACGTTGAAGCCAGGAAACAAGCAGCCTAGCCAACTGGCAATGGCATCTCGACTCGAAATAATTACCTCCTTTTGAATGATTAATTTTCGCAAAAAGCAACCCTCGTCTTTTCGATACAACAGCAGAGTTCTTGCAAAAATGTTTTGTAAATTCTTTTTTTTATTTTTTTGCTCAATCTTCTCCCTTACAGATGAATTTTCATTTAAAACCTACCCCCTCATCTCATGTTCTTGTACGCGATGAGATTTTAAATGGCCAACAATAAAGTGAATCTATGATGATGATTTTCCGCTGTTGTTGAACACTTTGTTTGGAATCCCTTGCTGGGTGAATTCTGGGGGACGGTTTAGATAAATTCCATCGCGAATTTCCAATTGCCTTTTGCCAATTGTTTACATGGAGTATTGTTTTTGGAGAGAGGGAAAAAAAAGAAAAGAAAATATTGAACCCGTCTAACAACGATTCAAATGGGCATCAAGAGATTCTTCTTTTTGAGAAATTAACTGTAAAGTTTGCAATATTTTTCATGGAAGAGAACACAATGGATTTGGGTGGAAATGATACTTGGATATTAAAAATAGAGAAGTTGATAATACATGGTTTCACCACTATTATCAGGATTTAGGCTTTAAAAATAAATTATTATAGTTGTCGTGTAATAATTAAACTAATAATTTTTTTAAGAGTTTAATAAGATCTACTTTTTGTCTTTCTTATGTTTGACGAATAACTCGAGAGTCATTTTAAGCTGTCATAATATTTTCACTCAATATAAATGAGTTTCCAATAAAGACTTGACACCTTTTTTCCTTAACTAAAACACAAACCATTTGAGATATTTCAAGCCCTTCATTATCGGCTTAAAAACAAACCCTTCATTATCGACAATAAAAACATATATGGATGGAACTCGACTTCGTTCCTATGGCCACCGCAGGCACGTTTGCAGTAGTCGACTCGTTGGACCCAATTTTAGATGACTCGGCCACATATTTCACGGAAACGGCTGCTGTTTCGCGCTCAATGTTGGCGCGTCATCTGCTTGTTGGCATAAGCCACTGACTTAACGTAACCTCAAAGAAAACAGTCTAGAGGCGTTAAATCGCACGAACTAGGTGGCTAATCGACTGGCCCATTTCTTGAGATAACACGCCCATCAAACTTTCTCTTCAACAAATCGATTGTAACATGTGCTGTGGGGCTTGTGGCACCATCCTGTTGAAACCAAATGTCATCCAAGTTCATATCTTCCAATTCCGGCCAAAAATAATCGGTAATCATGGCCCTATTCACATGAAGATCGTTATCGTCAACGAAAAAATATGGTCCAATAACGCCGCCGGCATGCAAACCGCACCCAACAGTTTTTTTTTTTTTTTTTATGGATGAAGTGGTGATACATGAAGCACATGTGAATTTTCACCCGAGTTATAACGCATATTTTGCTTTTTGACGAGTCCATTGAGCCAAAAATGAGCTTCGTCACTAAAAATGATTTTGCGATGAAATTCATCATCTTGGCGTATCTTCTCCAGACCCCAATCGGAGAACGTACGTCGCTTAAAATGGTCCATCGGCTTCAATTCTTGAGTCAGCTTGATTTTGTATGGGTGTGGACCAAGATCCTCACGCAAAATACGCCATAATGTGATCTGAGCGATGCCCAATTCTTAAGAACGCCGCGAAATTGACAGATTTGGTTCATTTGCTACGGACGCCTGAACGGCAGCGATATTTTTGACACTTCGACCAACCCGTTGTCTAACTGACTCGGTCACATCACACAACGAATATGTAGACTCAAATTTTTGTACGAAACTTGTTATTGCCTGTCTACTAGGGTGAGAGCCGAATGACGACCCAAAATTGAAGTTAACGCTCTTAAAGTTTCAGCTACCGACTCCAAATTTCGGTAAAATTTTTTTATGATTTGTAGACTTTGCTCGTTCGTGTACTTTATCACCATCAAAATGTTGAGTTTACTGAATAAACTGACAAAGACAGTTCCATGATTAGTGAAGAGGTACGTTCACAAATTAAATTTAAAAATGTCAAGTGCCTATTGGAAAACCTTTTATATAAAATAAAGTTCTAGAATGCTTCTTTTCTCTTCTCGTTACTAATAATTAATAAGGAATATTTCTATTGTATTATTAACTAACTATTATTTTTGTTCATCCCACTTCTCGAAAGCTTTTTCTTGGTGTTTGTTAAAGCAGGAAAAGTCACTGATTGATTAAAGTTTAGGGTATATGGCAACTATTTCTACACAAAAATATTCAGTGGTTCTTGTCACAGAAATGCCACTGTGACACTTCAGAAAAGTGTAAAATTTACGCCGTGTACATTGACTGATGTTAGTTGTCTGATTAGGTGTGTCAATTCCACAAAAATCTTCGAATGTGTGAATGTGTCTTCGAATTAGTTCAGCGATTTTTAGACACCACTTGGGATGAACAGCCTTTAGTCATGCTTTTCTAACACCCTCTCTGTTGATCTGATCAAGATACGCTTACATTTCCAATCCAAAATTAATTGTCCAACTATCGAGTGAGTGACAAATGACTCCCATTTGACTCATAAATTCTCACTTTTGTGTCATACAACAAGCAAAAAAAATGTTTATGAACTAAAACTGGGAAAAAAAAAAACACCACCAAGAAAACGAATATGGATATCCGAAACACTAATATTTCAGGGTGAACCCAGTCAAGTGTTGAACTTCTCTTTCCTTCTTCACAGCACTTGACCAATCACCCATTACATTACTTGATGTTCAATTATTTGCTGGGGAAATCAACGAACAACACGACATCTGTGACCTTTTCAATCCATGAAATTACAATTACACTTCCTCTCACTCTGCGCACCCATGGATCATGATTATTTTTCTCAGCGCACCCCGACAGATTCCCTCAATTTGACGATTTTCGATTTCTATAGTAAAAATACAAAAAAAAAAGTTAGAAATAATTGGAAAAGCAAAACGGAATTTGAAATTAACCTGCTCGGAAAGAGGGTGGGTCAAAAGGTGTGTAGCTACACGTACCAACCAACCAAGCATCCCCGGAAAAAGCAAATTTTAATAAGAATCAAGAAATGCTAAGCATCCAATAAACGCATTAAATCAATAGTGAAATGGACATAAATTATCTACAGGATACTTTTTGTGACACCTTGGACGCGGGAGGATTTCATTCTTGGCGGTAGTATTCCATCCCTAATTTTGCAAGACTACATTGAAAAATTTCTCGGCCCATGGTTTCCCTCGGAGATCACGGAATTTTGTATCTTTTACGTTTGGGGAATGGCTTTTTGTGAATTTTAAACGCGTTGGCTTTTTTTTTTTTTTTGGTTATTCTTGTTTTGTTGCGGGGTGACGGTTAAGGTAGAAGACGTAGGCTTTGATTATAATTGCAAAATAAATCAATCAATTGTGTTTAGTCCTTAATAAGAATTGACATTTAAAAGCGGGATGGATAAACAAAAACCCTGTCCTGCTGTGGCATGTCGTTGTGACTTTCCACTGAAGACAAACCGAACAAGGTAAAATCGTTGCTAGACGGAAATTTATATTATGTTTAGAAAAATAAATGTATGTGGGGGTATTAATTTATTCATAGACTGAGAGATTTTCCAGACACGCATTAGATTTAGGAAGATGGTTGGCAAGAGGTTAGAAATGGAATTTTGTTTGTACTCGTATATTTTTTTTAGCACAGCCAATAGCTTCCCATTTTTATCAGCTCTTGGAGATTTAGTTACATCCACTTACCTTGATATTTGGAAATATAATGTTAGCCTTAAAAAAGATTTATTAAAAAGTCTAGTTATTAAAAATAAATATATAATAAAATCATAAATATACATTTTTATTTAAATATAAATTTTTTTTTTGCAGATGCTTAGTTTCGAACGCAATAAGGAGTGATATAAGTTCTACAGCGCAGACAGGTATATGACTTTCCAATAAGAGGTGTTTTTTTAAATAGGGCGTTATTTCGATAGATGTCACTTTTGAAGCTGCAATTTTCTGATATTTGACAAGTAGAAACTACGCCATTAATAAAAATGGAACGATACATGCTTCAACAATGCATTGAAATTACTCAAATTCACCATAAACATGGTGAAAATTCGACAGAGATGGTTCGTAAAACTGACATATTTTTGGGTCGCCGTGAAGCACCTTGTCGGACCGCAATACAGAAATTGGTTTGAAAATTCGAGCTGTTGGCACAAGTCAGGATGTCAGGAATTTTTTTTTTATTTTAATGGCATACCTTTCTCTTTACATTGCAATAAACATCCGATCATTTATCTCAAAAAATGCCATTTTTCTTTAAATATCAAAATAGCACCTCTTATTCTAAAATGTCAAGAATAAGACCCGTACACGTTGCTCAAGAACAGCTGAGAATATTGATGTTGTAGCCCAAAGTATTGACGAAAACCCAGGTCTATCCATTCCTCGTCGTTTTTTGGAATTAGGCATTGCACAAACGTTATTGCACTATATTTTACATAAAGACTTGGTTCTTAAGGCTCAAGTGTTTCAGTTAACACAAGAACTCAAGCCGGTCGATCATCAACAACGTTGTGTCTTTTCTGTTGCGTCCTTGAAACGCATGAAAATCACCCGGAATTTCATCGAAAAATCGTCTGGACTGATGAGGCCCATTTCCACCTCGATGGCTACGTCATTAAGCAAAATGGTTGCATCTGAGGCTGGAAAACCCAAGATTTTGTGTTAAAAGCCTGTCCATCCTCAACGTGTAAATGTTTGGTGCGCCCTATGGTCCGGCGGGGTCATTGGGCCTTAATTTTTCGAAAATGAGGCTGGAGCAACAGTTACGGTGAATGGATTCTGCTATCGAAAGATGATTAATGACTTTTTGTAGCCGGAATTGGATGGCATTGATCTGGACAACGTCTCTTTCAACAAGACGACGCCACGTGCCACATAAGCAACGAAACCATCGATCTTTTACGGGAAAAGTTTCCGGATCGTGTTGTCTCTCGAAGGTGTGATCTATATTGGCCACCAAGATCTTGCGATTTAACACCTTACGACTTCTTCCTTTGAGGCTACGTGAAAGGTAAGGTCCAACAGCCCATCGTCGATTTAAGAACTCAAAGAAGGAATTCGTGAAATATTGAGGGCATACAGCAGCACCTTGCGATTTGGTGATGGAACATTTCAGAAAAAGGATAAGGATCTGTAAGCGTAGCCGAGGCGGCCATTTGACTGATGTTGTTTTTTATTATTAATGGCATACCTTTCACTTTATATTGAAATAAACTTCCTATCTTTTATCGCAAAAAATTAATTTTTCTTTGAATATCAAAATAACACCTCTTAGTGGAAAACCCTGTATTTTTTATAATTTTTATTTTTTTGTGTAGTAGTTTGTTACCACACATTTTATAAAACATGGACTGGGTAATAGTATCTCTTCACTGAGTTATTTTATATTTTTAACAATAATTTTTTGACAAAAAAAAACAAAATACAAGTTGGAAGAAAACACGACTAAAGTCGCCTAAATAAAGGAAGTT
This sequence comes from Syritta pipiens, assembly GCA_905187475.1. Lineage (NCBI taxonomy): Eukaryota > Metazoa > Arthropoda > Insecta > Diptera > Syrphidae > Syritta > Syritta pipiens. The sequence goes on along the minus strand of LR994571.1, from coordinate 99,864,776 downwards.
CTACAGCAAAAATCTGTCAACTGCTCAGGTCTTTCTAGTAGTTATTGCAGGCGGCGAATTTTTACGGTGAAAACGCTAAAAAATCAAATCGATTAAAGACTTTCCTGCAACACCTGTAAAATTTGACTGATCTTAAAATTTGAATGCCATCAATAGCCGGAAAAATTCAAATTAAAATTCCCAGCTTAACTTTCACAAATAGACGACATTTAATCCCTTTCATTTACTTTTCCGTTTTACACTTCACTCAGCAACACTTACTCACGGACAGTTTAGTTCAATTTCAAAAACTTCCCTACCATTATCTGATCACTAAAAAATAAATGAATTCGCCATTTTCAAAAGCAATCATCTCCAAAACATTTTTTTCAAATTCACACTCACCTCCGGTCGGTGCCTAAAAATCCAAAACAAATTCCCTGTCAATGGATCGCATTTACATTCGTAGCTTAGAACGAAAAACCATTTTATTTGACAACTTTGTATATCTGCACCAAATGGCATAAAAAATTCAAATACACTACTCACCCGAATAAAATAAATACGAGCAATATTGAAATTTTTTACTGATTCATTCATTTTTATTACCCCGCACAAGCCCAAGCTCCAACTCTAGTCCCTCCAGTGCCTGCCTAAACACTACACTACAGCAAATGCAAGCAGTTTCCTGGATTGAAATGCAAAATTTGAATAAAAAGGCACAGCTACAGCAAATCCTTACAGAAAGGTACAAAAATAAAAAAAACAGGACAACACAAAAACCAAACGGGGGGACGAAAAAAAAAAAAAAAAATGAAACAAACAAGGAAAGCAAGTTGAAAAATATCAATGCTCGGTAGCAGTTCCGTTCCGGTGTGTGTTTTTGTATCTTTTTATTTGTACATTTTTAGCAGATACATTCAGAGGATTTCTGAGTGGCTGTGCAAAACTAGTAGCTAGATGCATGACTGCATATCGCATGTGGAACGGATTTTGAATTTTGCAATTTATTTGCAAACATCGTTCGGATCAAATTGAATATGTTCATTCGGGGAGTTGATTTTCATCTGTCAATTTGAGAATGACAGTTGTGTTTCGTTGTTTCATGTTTTTGTATATTTTTCGGTTGCCTTTTTTTGCATTATTTACCTCCTTTTTTTTTGTTTCTGCATTTTACGTGTTTGCTTTCTTTTCCTGCAATCAATTCTTATTTTTGGAACGCCAACTCAACGAAATGACATCTACGTGGATGCATACGGTTGGTTGCATGGATTTAAAAAAAAAAACAAAAAACAGAACTGTGTATTATTCACGAGTGCCCGTTAAGTTGACAAATGAAATGCACTTTGGCCAAAAGAGTTTATTGTTTTATGTCGTTTCAACTGAAATGGAAAATAATTAATATGATCAGAATGAGATATGAATCGAGTGGATTCAGGGTTGAAGGCATTTTTTTTCTATCAGCATTGATTTCTAGAGACAATTCCACCCATTGTGACTTTTTGAGCACGATTCTTTTAACGCTGTTCAGCATATATCGAACAAAATTAAGAAAATAGGATTACGAAGTGCTTGATCGCCGTGAGCGTCGTGGCATAAATGGTTAGTGCCTCGGACTGTTAGCTAGAGTACCCGGGTTCGAATACAGCTCGGGGAAAGAACACCATAAACAATTTTCACGGCCCCACCACTAGCGAAGGACTGAAAATCCTCCTAGAGAACTTCTGTCATGGAAAGCATTCCCAGTTCGCCATTCGGAACCGGCATTAAACAGTAGGTCCCCTCCACGTGTGTCAAAATATATCACACACAACACAGTGGAGGCCCGAAGAAGCTACGCTCTGGCCCTGTTTGGGCTGTTATTTTCTTCAAAATCGTAGATCTAGAATTTTTTGAACATCAGAACATTTGTCAATGAAAAGCGCATACAAAATTAGTTGCAACATATTTCTCTCGTTTGACCCCAAAAATTTATCATTTCAAAAATCTAGCAAAATAAAACTACAATGCAATTTAATGTACCATCACAAGAAAATAATTTCAAAATTAATTTCACTAAAATATTTTAATAAATCGTCCATATCGAAGAAATTACATTTTCAAAACAATTCGTATTTTTACCCGAATTTTATTCCAAGCTGAACGCTTCCCATCCCACCTAATTTCAACAACAATGCATCACATTTTATGCGCTCAGTAATAAATTTTAAATACATTTCTTGCTATTATTACTTATCCCAGCATGCAAACAACTCGTCTTTCCGAATCGTCTATAAGAATCACAAATGCAACACTTACAATGCACTTTGTTGTGCGATAAAATTATCTCATTAAGGTCACAGTGTCAACGCAGCATCAGCGAAACATTTGCATCTTGGCTCGTCACTGAATTGTCTCCCAATGTGAATCACTTCCACTGAATTCAACCTAAAAATAAATAAAATTTCATTGTTAGCGGCAATGGACTCTTGAAAATTAATTTATAAGATACTTGCTTTTGGACATTTGTCCTCAGGGAATATGTTGTCACAAAGCGGATAAATCAGAACCTCAACTCTGTCACCCTCCGGAAGTGTTTTCTTTTTTTGACAGATCTCTCAAAGGCCCTCTTGTGATATTATTTCACACTTTATTGTACCTTTGACAGATGCCACTTGTTTTCCCATTATTATTTATTTATTTGCTAAAGCTACGAAACTTTTTTTTGTTTTTTTATATTTCAACCCTCAGAGTTAAATCCGTGATGAGTGTGCTCGACATTGTCAACAGCAAGGTCTTTTTGTCAAAATCTCAATTTAACTTTTTTTTTTTTGTGAAAAATCTTTTTCGAACCCCACGAGTGGCTGAACAGAAAAAAAAAATGAATTTATTCCCTTATGAGAATGCCCGACTAAAAACAACAAGGACGAACGACTGCTGAATAAACAAACATCCACATTGTCACCCTGTGTATTTGTGCATTTTTATTCATTTATTTATTGTTGTTTAAAATATTGTCGACGTTCGTATCTGGTATTCTGTCACCCCAGTTAAATTAAAAAAAAAAAAGAAAAAAAATCACTCGAATTCAAAATTGAGATAATACTTCGCCCATCGTCATCGTTATAGGACCGGCCGTAGGGGGAAAAGAAGGATAACGTCCCTTGTCCCTTGTTTTGCTTGTGCATAGGGCGGTGTAGTGGCGGAGTGTTTTAAACAAATTATGGTTTAAAATTTACACCGCTTTGGGGTTGCAAACACCCTGGGAGGTTGTTTATGTTTATTTTTATTCTTCGCGTTATTTTTTTTTTTTTTTTCAATTCTTTTTGGTTTTTTTTCCTGACCTGTGCAGCAAGGGAATTGAGTGCGATGTATCAAGTTACATGTTGTTCTGTCTAAAATAAAGACTGCAACAATTTCTGATACCTTAGAAGTTTCTTGAAGTAGAATTTGCTTCAATTTAAATTTCAATTTATTATTATTATAATTCGTTACCTTACAATTAAAATTACTAAGCTAACATTTTATCTAGCACAAACTGCAAAGGTTTCGACTTAAAATTTCAATTTAAAAGACGCCAGTATTTCTGTGGACGCAAAGAATAACCGCCGAAGTCGAGCTAAGACAAAATCTTTGACTTTTCACGTCATAAATCTCTAGCCGAAGGCCTATTGTTGTTGTGGCTACATTTTTTTCTAGCTGTCAATTTTTAAAGTTCTAGCTAGCCTTAAATAAATAAATAAAATAAATAATTTAAATTACGTCCCACATCAGCCCGACCTGCCGATTCTATGCGATCTTTGCAACTTAAAAGTGAGGGAAGATGTATTTCATTTCGTCGCCAAATGACCCATTCTAAAAGAGTTTCGCCTGAGGTACTTTGGAGTAGCTGAGTTGGAGATTGACGTTACGTTGAACGTCCTAAGGCTGGGACCCTTTGTTCCAATATATCACGACCGCACTCAAATATAGACAGCGTATCTATGAAGGAGATTTTTAAAAACAAACAGAGAATAACTATAAAAAAAATAAAAAAAAGAAACGTAAAAAAATGACTTTGGCAGTAACTCCTTGTGAACACAGATCTGTCTAAAACTACATGAACTTGCTTTTAAAATTTTTGCAAAATATCGTGAGCTTTGCATTCATAAATCATTAAGCCTCTCAACGGTTGACCCCTAGTCCTACACGCTTTAAAAGAGTTCTTTTAATTAACATATTCTACAATATTTATGATTTAAGCAAATAACATAGTACAATATTTGCAGACAGCTCTGCACTTATCCCCTTAAAGCCATAATCGCTCACACACAGGATATCCGCTTACAAAATACTTCCCCCCGTAACTACTCGAATGTCTGAACGCCACCGAAGGCAGAGTTCCACAAAAAAAAAAAGAACACTTGCGTCCTTTCCATTACGCAAAATCACATTACACTTAATCCCATAATAACTCTTTTCCATAATTTCACCCTCGTTTTAATATTTCCCCTGTTCAAAATGGATAAGCCCCAAGGGTAGTTCCTCACCATAGTGATTTGAAGCGTTTGCCTTTTACACCTCCACCCAGAACGACGTCGAGGGTTAATAAGGACAGTGTCATATCGCACTGATCCCCTGCATAGGTTACAGCTCTGTGATTTTATAAGGGCGGCTCTCTTCCCATTCATTCTTCGTTTAATAATTTCAGCAATTTCATGGGTTTTATATGTTAATTTCATTAAAAAGACATTTTTGCATATTTTCGAGGGTTTATGCTTTGCAGATGCTTTGGTTTCATGGGGGTGCGAGTGCGGGTGCGTTTCTGTAGCGATATGGAATTTAAATTTTTAAACAAGGGAATTAAAAACGCTTTTAAATTTAACACTACGACTGTAGAAGATGCACGCCTGAGAGGAGATCAAAAGATTTTATGGATCAGAACAGAAGTAATTGGCTTTGTTGTGTTTTATTTCTATTTTACGATTGCCTTCCGGTTGACAGGAGGATACGGAGGATACAGAGTTATGAAATTAATTGAGTTGTTTTGCATTTAAATATTTTTCCACCCATCGTGGTAGGAAAACACGAAGTTGTTACAATATATTCCTAAACAAGGACCTTCGCTTCAATGACTTCGCGAAATTCATGAACGTCAGCAAACCTACCCATCCATCATAGTATCTCTCGCAGATCTCCATGATGACAACAATGATGATGGAAAATTTACATAATGAATTGAACGTTTAAGGATGCTTGTAGTGTACTTGATGGATACTCTTCAGAAGTTTTTAAAAGCACCCTCTTCGAGAAAAAGGGATGATTCAAGCGAACCAGCATGTTCAAGTTGGTGTGTCATCACAGTTTATGCCATTTTGTTGAGTACTTTCAAAGAAAAAGATTATTTGGTGGGTTTTGTATATTAAAATTGTATATAAAGCTGAAACTGATTTGGATATTTTTTTTTTTATTTTGATGAAGATTGATGACAGTTTTTAAATGTTTACATAATACATAAACATATTTTTAAAAAACACAGTTGCCATTTTTTGAATTCTATACTTCGAACGGAAAAATTTAAGTGAACAGAGTTAGAAGCAACAGCTCTTAGTCATGTCTCAGTACTCTCAAGAAAGAAATAATAGTCTTTGTTAAAGTTTTTCAACCAGAAAAAATTATCACAGTGATTGTCTGGTGCAAAAAAAAAAAACGCCAAAATGTTTCTTTTATTTTGTAACTGATGAGATTTCAAATTCTACATAAGACACATAAGCATACATCGATTAACTTCATAAAACAAAAATATGAGAAAAGCGTGAAATAATGTGAAATTATATATTAGGTCGTCAAATATCTCCCTTCCGCCTTTTTGTCTTTTGAATTTTCCGGCTATGTACAAAGCGCTACAGAGCTCTGTAGCGCTTTGTACATATTTAACAACCTTATACCTTCGCCCTAGAATACACAATATTTTATTCAATTGTCGGTTAATCGTGTTAATCTTTATTATTCAGAAAAGTTATTGTAAACATAAAAAGTTAGGAAGTGCTTTAGCACTTAAATCCAAGATTTTTTCCAAATGTGGAGCTAATATGTGCACTGAATGGCTCATGTATGAAAACTGATAAAGTCGAGATTTTGTGCAATTTGGATGATTCAATTTAATCGCTACCTCAAAGTTCGGCCTTTGACTTCTACGAAAAACTATGAACCTTCTGAAGCAACTTTTATGCTTAAAATCTTTGGATTTATGGCGAAATAAGTAAAAAAGTTGTATTTCTTTCAAAGGGCATATCTCTGACATTCGAATTACATAAACATTTTTTCCATATTCTTTACAAATCTCACAAACCAGGCTAGACAATTTGCTAGAACGGCATTTGAGTGTTTCTTCTTCTTTTTTGTGCGACGCTACCGTCCGCGTGGACTTTACTAAAAGCATGACCTCGAGCCAGTTTCTTCCAATGGCGCACACCAAGTTGGTTGAGGTCTTTCTCCACCTATGTACGCCACCTTAGATGCGGACGTCCCCTGTTGCGTTGTCCCACTGGTTTGGAGGTTCATCGGACTGGAGCTGTGCTGTCCATTCGCTCCAAATGGCCTATCTACTTTAGCCGTTGAATCCGTAGACGGCTGAAGAGGTGTATGCCGGCGTACAGCCCGAACAGTTCGTGGTTGAACCTTCTCTTCCAGTGAACATTAATGCAAAAAGGGACAAAGACTGCACGCAAAACTTTTCTCCCAAAAAGACAACCGCTTTTGACAAAGTTCATGTCTCAGCCCAAGTGCTTGATGGTTCATAAAAAAAAGTGCTACAAGAGGCTCCAACAGGCGATCTGCATTTTTCGCAAGTTCGAAGTATTCTCTTTCGATAGTGCAAAAACTAAAAATCACTTTCAATCACTTTGGGCGAACATCACATATAATCGTAACGATGTCTGAAATTCTAGTACAATTTTAACAGATTTTTTTGCGTAATAAATTCTGTGGAAATATTTTGTAGGACTTTAAAGAGTTTCTGTTGATGTGAAATAGATTTGTTGGCCCTCAAAATGGTTTTTATTGCCAATAATATTTGTTGTAGCCGTTTTTGATATTCTAGGATCATAAAATACAATAATAAATCGTTTTAAGCAACGGAATAAGATAGTACGATATGTTTAACACACGTTTTTAGCTAAATAAAGTGACAGGGTTAGAGGGCAATTTTCAATAGTTTTGTAGCAGATCATAGTAATGTGGTTTTAGAGCATGCGTTGCGTTGGAGAAGCGCTTAAGAAAGACCTATAAGAAAGCAGGAAAAAGGACTTAATACTACCAGAAAATTTATTCGTTTGGTTATTGATGAAATATTGATGTTATTGCAGCTATATCTTACACAAGGCCTAGTTAAAAACAAAAAATAGGGTTTTACTGAGTAGTGAAGCACGGACGAACAAGCTATGCTCTTGCCCTGTATAGACTGTTACGCAGATTATTTATTTGTTATTTTATTTTAATGAAGCACGGGCAATCTAAATTGTAAATTATTTGCAAACTCCCAAAATTCTAAATTTGTTTCTAAATTTGTAAATGAATTTGTAAATTCTTTTATACTTAACTCATTCATGAGTAAATGTAATGAAGCTAATTAAGTAGCATAGCTAAATTTAGTAACATAGACCTAAATACATAAGTCATATACATAAATCATTGCATAAATCATTTTCTTTACCACAACAAATACGCTACTGCGATTCCTCCGTAAGTACTTAAGCTACATTTACAATTTTAGGACTATTGTACGAACTAGCACCATGTGTCCTCATGAGTAGCGTAACAGTTCACGAAGGGTCACAGACTAGCTTTTCCCGCCTCCATTGTGTTGCGCGCGTTCTAATTTTTTAAACATGTGAAGGGTTTATTGCCCATGTGTCATATGTTCACCATGTACGATTTGTTCCAAATTTAATCAAAATCGGTTGACGGGTTTTTATTTTAAACATTTTTTTCCTTCGCTCTGCAAAAGCGATAAAAAGCTCTGCACTGTGCGGCAGCTGCTTATAAAACCACATGATACTTTCTTCTGAATCGATTTTAGCTAGAAAAAAAAAGAGCTGCAACGACATAAGGACGAACTGAAGCATGCTTCTCTATAAATCCTCCAAATCACAAAATTTATGAAACTCAAAAAACTTCATAATTGACTGGCAATGCTCCAATCTCGATTCTTCTAGATCCACATGTACCAGCAATTATGTGTCCGGTATAAAACCACCCTAGCCTTAATCTGTCAATCAAAATTATGAAAATTAAACGCACGCCCGTGCACCACCAGACCAGAGCAATCATTTTGATAGTTTTCGTCGTCTAGACTTCTCTTAATTCGATGAATGAAAATTAATAAGAGTACACAGGATGCAAACAGCAATCTTGTGTCAGAAGTTTTCAAAATTTAAATCCAACATGGCAATTAGTTATGACACCTCACCCAGGAGACTACCATAATTGTGTGTCTGACATCCGAGTCGCAATTAATTTTAAAATGTGAATTGGTTTTCAAGAGAATTCCGTTGGCTCTGTGGTTTGGTGATTGGTAGACGAAGAATCAACCAGTCTAACCTGAGGACATATCAAGTTGAGATCTTAAATGATGGCACAGGCAGAGACTACCATATCTGAAATTGTGTTGCCAGCTAAATTGACACGTCCTCTCGCATAACTTACCTGTTGGGTGTGATCCCATTACGTGGTACATTGATTGGGCTTGAGTTATTAGACGCGCACGCGCACTGTGAGCCGTCGTCGTGCAAAAAGCGAATAAACTCGTTCCTGATCTTGACCCAGAGTGACAAGTATGATCGCTTAGAATGTGCCTGTGTGCCGCACGGAATCCTCTGGCCATGGACATTCATCTTCGTCATCGGCAACATTTCTCTGCCTCCTTTTACACCTCTTCCGTGAAATATCTTCCACAGATCATCGGTGCTTGTGACCATTTTCAGAAGTTGCAAACTTTTGATTGTTTATTGTAAATTGTTTGTTTACTCAAAACAAATTAGCATTTCACAGCACAGAAACCCACAAACCGATCGGCAGAACGTACCTTTGGGGACACACACCATCGCGGTGTGGAGAGTCCTTTTCAGCACACACAATTACGCTCCACACATCCGTGGACCAAAGCGTGACCAGGGGAACCTTTTAGGTGATTTATATGGCTTTTATCGTATTTTATTGAAATGCATATTCGTTGCTCGGATGTCACATGAAAGAAGTTTATGATTTTCATAAGCGTATATATAATCGAACGAGTGCAGGAGATGTGTGATATATAAAACAAGATCTCCGGCCATTGTATGTCATAAATTGTCTCACCGGCATAATTGCATCGTGCGATTCCATGGGGCTACTTTCGTGCGGAATGTGTATCTGTGTGTGGGGATGAACAACTGTGCGATAGGATGGCAGGAGCTCACCGTGTTGTTGCGTTCTTTTAGTGCAAGCAACAGCGGCAGCAGCAGCAGCATCATTAATGCGTGTGTTGGGTATTGGAGATTTTTTGAAGTTTACCTTCTTTGGAAACAGAAACTGTGTTTCAGGCTATGCAACATCTGTAGCTGGTGAGGGGCTTCCAATTACGATGGTATGCTCCCGAGAATGGGAATTTTACTTTTTGATTTTACTATCAAATTTCAAACGTCTTAAGTAAATTTTGGCAAAAAAATAAACATTTGGAAGCACTGATATTGAATCACAAGAACTAAAAAATATTTTTCATAAAGAAAGGGAACTTTATTTAATTCCTTCATATACTTTGGTGTCGCATTTTTTATAGATAAATACTTATTTCACTTTTTTAACACGTGTAACCTTGTACACGTTTTAAAAAAATGAAATAAGTGCCTATTGTATGGTGGCAAACCTTGTACACATGTTAAACATGAAATAAATATCTATCTAAATGACCCCCTACAATGTTTTGAAATCACCAGTACACAGTTGCAAAGTCTAGTCTACTAACTGTCTTAATTGGCGCTACAATCCGGGGAGGATCTGAGCCTCAACCAATATGCTTTCCTACTGACTCGGTTGTTTACCAGTTGTTTCCAGTTTTGCACACCAAATTAATTGCAAAGTCCAGTCATCACGTCCAAATTTCAAAGAGCATACACATTAAACACAGAATAGACCTCCATCTCTTTTTGTTTCTCATTCACCTAAGACTTCTTTTTACCTCGTCACAGAAAACCTTACCAAATCAAAAGATGATTAACAGAAACACTCATTTGAATCATCATTTTAAACCAATCTAACAGAACAAGAATAAAAAAATAAAACAAGAAAACACCAAAAAAAAATACTTGACAAGAGTGAAATTGATTCTTAATTATAAATTTAAAACGCCAATGTGGAATGTATCAGAAGCTAATAACAAGCATATTTTTATAATTTACGTTCCCAAACTAGCCATTATGCATAGGACTCTATTAATTGCCAGTTAATGAGTTTCCTCCACAGAGGGGTAACGAATTTTTATAACCATTCATGAATTGAAAACAGCTACCGTCCCCTTGTAGTCTTCCACACTCCTCAGCAGCAACAAGTAATAACTTTTTACTGCATCAGGAGTTGCAGTTGTTGGTTTGTTGCTCCTGTATACACATTTCTCATGAGCACGAACGACAACAACATACTATGTAAGTCGATGTGATTACCAACGACGTCATAAATAGCGCATGTCCTGTGTTTATTTTGAATACTATAACGATCGGTTGCTAGTGTTATTGCATTATTTAACTTTTAAAGGCTGCAAAAAAAAAAAAGAAAAAGCAATTTAATTTTCAATCGAACACAATCTGTTGGTGGTCAGATTAATAATTTTTGCTGCCAATTCTTTTGCATCATTTTTTATTTTTATTTTTCTGTTTATGTTTACATTCTTCTGACCATGTCTGAGGTGACTACATCTTTACGTGTAAAGGCGGTTGATTGTTGTAATAGGAGAGTCAAAAAAAGCGCCAATTCGAAGTGAGATAGAGTCGACTCTTAATTTATTAGTACAGTAAACTTTCGATAATTCGAACCTCTATAATCAAACCTCAAAGTTCCCTAAAAAAAACTCTGTAAATCGAAGAAAACCTATGCAGTTTAATCCCCTCGTTAATTCGAACTTATTTTTGTGTAAATCAACATGTAAACCTCTATAATTCGAAAATTATACCTCTATAAATCGAGTCAAGTTTTTTTTTTCTTTTCTTCAACAACCGTCCGTTCAAATGCATACGTGACAAAAGTGAGCAAATATTTTTTCCGATTTTCTTTCCAAAGCCTCCGCAAGACGAAAACCTTTGTTATTCTAAGTTTTTTCCTGGTGCCATGAAATTCGAATTGTCGCGAGTTTACTGTAAAAGTTCATTTCATTTTCCAAATTATTGATTGCTAGTTTTACTCGAAATAGAGCAATTTTAACTTTAAAACCACGAAAAGTCATTTCATCTGTTGGTGTCGACTTTTAATTAATTGTCATCTCTCCAGACATTTTTGACGTTTCATATCTTTTCTTCAAACCTACGAAATGTCAGCGCCACATAAATTTTGTTTCCACACTCTGCAATTGGTTTAAGTCACCGCAGCTGGTAAGGCAGTCACTATAAATGCAAGCAAATTTAATAACAGGCTTTAAAATTAGAATGACGTTAAAGAGTGTGATTCTAACTCTCTTGACGTCAATAAATTTCCGCAAGAGACTGAAATGTTAGTCAAAAATAAGCTTTCAATGGTCTTTTCACTAGACTTTTATTCTAAGTCATTTTAAAAGATTTGATAGCGCGCGTTAAAAACACGCACGTGTACATCAGAACAGAGGTTTTTAATGATTCCCGTCTTCGATCTCTGACAAACACATGGAACGATATGATCTACTCCTTCTCTCTCCTTTTGTCCGACACAAAGAACTTCCCCTCATCTAAACCTAAATACGTTTTCTTTTTATGTCTTTGTCATGTTCGATTGAAAACCCAACCACAAACTCGAAATTTATTAAATCACAAATGAAATATAAAAACCGAATTTAAATTAATACCAACGATTCATTGGAGACTTGTGAAACAAAAAAAAAAAAAAAACCAAAATAAAGCAATTACTAATTCTGCAAAAAGGCGCATCACAGACAGGCACACACAGTTCTAAGGGGCTCATTGATTGTAAAAATAAATTAGTATTTGCATTTAATGAATTTATCGAAAAACAATAAACCCGTAACCTGCTGCGATTTTTTAATGAAGATTGATCCCGAGATATTATGTTACAGCACAATGCTGCAACAGCAACCAGTCAATACAACAGTTGATGAGAGGATGACTGGATCAGCATTCTCTTCGCCCTAGTGTTACTGGTTATATATTCTATTTTACCTACCTCAAGTTTTGCTTATCGTTAATTTAGTGATTAAAAAGGATTAATTCACTTTATAAGAAAGTCACGTTTAAATGTTTTCTTCTTCTTCTTCGGTTTTATTGTAACTAAAAAGGAAATGAGGGACGAATTCATTTAATCGCTCGGGATAAGCTGCATCTTAGACGACGAGTTACCTCTTTGACATGAAATGGCAATAAATCAGTTTTAAGCAGGAAATACAGACTCTCTTAGGGGTTTTTGTTCATTAACTCATGACTTTTGCGTTCTTTTTTTTTTCTGACAAACCACTTTTATCGTTTCGTTTTGGTTTTTTTAAGATCCACCAACGATATGAGTGTTCCCTATTTCTTTTTTTGGTAAGAAATAATCCAAATTATCATCTTTTAATGGGGAAGGGCACGTGTTCTTTGTCATCGTCGGATGGAGGGTGTGAAGATGCTAATCGCCTTGTGATAGGAAAATGACAAACGTGCGACGCATGTACTCTGGATAAATGTAAAGCCGTGTCTATACGTGGGGTTAAATTGGGTTAAATATAATATTGAATATGTGGCGAGATGGGCTTAATGGGTTGCGACAGGGAAATATGGGTGAGTTATAATCTTTCAAGACAAAGCCGAGGAGAGATCACAGCAAGATGTCAGCTGGAGTTGAATCAGTTCGTTTGGTGTGGGATTTCTGAGTGCGAAGGTCACGTGGAACATGTGTCTGGGGATAAAAGGAAAATATTCGGCGTAAGCAGGGGATTACAAGATCATCGAAAGAGGTAGGGAGATCGTGCGATAAAAATAGTGTAAAAATATGACTTTAGTGAGGAGTTAGGATAACCAAAACCTGAAACTGCAATGAGGACAACGACGTAAGGTATGCATTAAATATATTTTCTTGCAGTATGAGTTGAAGGAGAAATAGGCACCTACTTTAATTTGAAAAGTTAGCTCCAATTACGTACTTAGTTATTCGATAAGTTAACCTACTTAATTGGGAATTAAAAGGTTGAAGGTTCGGTTGATGTGCGTTCATATCAGATCAGCTAAAGGGTTCTTCAATAAGGACTTGACAACCTTTTCTTTTTTTTTTTAATAAAACTCAAATCGTTTAAGATATTTCAAAAACTTTATTATTGGCTTCAAGAACAATCAAAACATTTGTAAATCGAACTCGACTTCGTTCATATGACCACCGCAGGCACGTTTGCAGCTGTCGATTCGTTGGGCCCAATTTTCGATGACTCAGTCACGCATTTCGACCAAAACGGCCCCTATTTCACCTTCAATGTTGGCTCTGAGCTCTTCCAACGTCGTCGGCTTGTTGGAAAAAACTCAATTTTCGAGGACTCGGTCGTAGCCCCAAAGAAAATAGTCTAGAGATGTTAAATGCCAACAACGAGGCAGCCAATCGACTGACCCATTTCTTGAGATAACACGCTCATCAAACTTTCTCCTCATGTAACATGTGCTGTGGGGCTTGTCGCACCATCCTGTTGAAACCAAATGTCATCCAAGTTCATATCTTCCAATTCCGGCCAAAAATAACGCTTGCTATTCACATGACGATCGTTATCGTCAACGAAAAAATATGGTCCAATAACGCCGCCGGCATGCAAACCGCACCCAACAGTTTTTTTTTTTTTTTGTGAATGAAGTGGTGATTCATGAAGCACATGTGAATTTTCACCCGAGCTATAACGCATATTTTGCTTATTGACGAGCCCATTGAGCCAAAAATGAGCTTCGTCACTGAAAATGATTTTGCGATGAAATTCATCATCTTGGCCATCTTCTCCAGACCCCAATCGGAGAACGTACGTCGCTTTAAATGGTCCATCGGCTTCAATTCTTGAGTCAGCTTGATCTTATATGTGTGTAAACTAAAATCCTTACGCAAAATACGTCATAATGTGGTCTAAGTAATACCCACGTTTTTGAGAACGCCGTGACTGATTTGGATTATTTGCTACGGACGTCTGAACGGCAGCGATATTTTCGACGCTAAGACCAACTCGTTGTCTCACTGACACGGTAACATCACACAAGGAATATGTAGACTCAAATTTGTGCACTAAACTTGTTATTCCGTGTCTACTAGGACGAGAATTACGACCAAAAATTGGAGTTAACGCTCTTAAAGTTTCAGTTACCGACTCCAAATTTCGGTAAAATTTGTTTATGATTTGTAGACTTTGCTAGTTCGTGCACTTTGCCATGATGAAAATGTTGAGTAAAAGGGTGCGTTCACAAATAAAATTCAAAGTTGCCAAGTCCCTATTGGAAAGCACTTTGTAAGGTAATCCCTAGCAATAGTTTGATTGATTGATTGCTGAAACAAGGAGTGCCTTTAAGCCACTTGTACTACGACCTAAAAAATCTATTTATCCCTCTTCTTTGATCTAGGATCTTAGTGCCACCTTCACCTTGCAATGCTTATAATAAATAACTTTCGAACTAGCTGCTGAACATGTCAAGATATTTTGAAAAAACAATTTTTAGGGAAAAAAATAAAATAACACAAAGTGGTTAAGAAAAAATCTCATGAATAATTAGTTGGTTGTTTCATAAAACGATCTAAGAAAATATGATCCATAGTAATAAAACAGATGCGCCTCTTACATATTTATTCACATCTTCTCCTCGCATAGTTACAAACTAAATTCTTTTTATACAAGAAATAAAATAAAGATTACATTAAAATTGTTTCTATATGAAATAAATAAATTAGATTAAATGTCAGCAAATATCAGTCGCCATTTATTTTTAGAAACAAATAAATAAATTAATTTAAGTCTTTGGTCTGCTTAGCTGTTTTTCGAGTATTAATTATACATTTCCCACTAAAACTAATCCGATCCTTTGCTCCTAGTGATATTCATAGTAGTAACGATATGGATCCAACCCTGATGGATCCGTTGCAGCATTCGTGGGCTTTGTCACTGGTCTCATAATGTATGCATTTCGTCTAAAAAGAAAGTCTTAGAAAGGATAACAAAGTGATCGATAACAGGACTCACCTGTTGTGTTCTCCGCCAGCGTGAACTTGGAAGCTGGTCTCCTCCTGATGATCGTGTGAGAAGAGTTTCTTCAGAGCTATTATCCCGGCGATAGTCAGGGCAACTTTGCTTATGACGAGCGCCTTGATCGCGATTGCCGCGAGTGCCTTTAATCCAATGGGTCCAGCAATTCCCATTGCTGTCAGGAGGGCAGCCACCACGTATTTGACATGGCCGCTACCTTTCTTCTTATCGTGTCCGCCTCCACCGCCACCACCTCCACTGTCGTGTCCACGACCTTGGCTCATGTCGATCTTCATCACGTGCGTTCGGAGAAACTGATCAGCTTTCTCCAACAGCGATCGGTCCAGCGGTGACAAGCTGCTCAACGTCCGTGCATCCGTAAATCCAATTATACTCTCACTTTCCGTGCTGTTTTGCTTCTCCAAAACCAGCCCGTCGACGATCTTTATAGAGTCCTGTTCCAAGGCTTTCGTTATAGCCACCAACGCCTTCGCCTTGAGACACCCAACAAAGTCGTTCTTATCCTGACAGTCATCGTACACCTTTCGCACGATCATGTACTCTGCTCCCAGCCAATTGCTACCCCGTTCTGAATGCGTCGCTGCGTTGCTAAGTGCAGCCACGATCACAGCCGTGACTAACAGTTCAAAAATCAATCGCAGTTGCATTGCGTTGATTACGGGCAACAACGGTGTGTCTTGAAATCCTTCAGTATGTATCCAAATCCGAACAGGTCCACTGATGATCGTCTACTAGTGATCTTCGCCAGTGTGATACCACTTTTATAAATGCCTGCACTTCAAATTCAATGCTCTGCTTAATTCCATGCCATGCACTGCCACTCCACGAGATCACTCACTGAATCATTCGCTCGGAAAGAGCCGGCATGCTACACTGGATTCCAAACGCTCGATCAGCAACTTCTTCAAACAACATTCAATGAACAACGCTTGACATATTTCAGCCTTAAATCTTCGCCTGTTAGCTTGCACTTTTATTATTGCACTGGTTACGAATATCGTAGACTCGAGACCCGATCGCACTGAAGCCTGCAGAGAAATTGCCGGCACTTGTGATGGTGCCGGTTCTTTCTGCCACCTTTCTGTGCCTAGAATTTAGAACTTGAATAAAATTAGCAAGCTATTTGCTTTTTGGGTTTAATTGCTAACAGAAATCCGTTGTGATGCTAACTTGACCGTGACCATCTGTGTTACGAGATTGCCCCCTTGGACGGGCCTTGTGCCTTCATCCAGATTCTTCAACGGAAGGTGCGTGATGAAGAGTTATTATGCCGGGGCGCTCTTGTAAAACTGAACAAGTGCGATTGCACATTTGGTGCAGTGGGTGAAATTGAATTGATTGTGTTAATTGCTTATGAGGATCGTTTATGACTTTCATTTCTTTTCGTCGAATTGACGAGGTGTGTCGTTGGAGAGAAATTAGAAATACACTCGTGCTGAGGTGTGGGGAAAAATGGTGACAGAGCGAAATTAAAATAAAACTTTCGAAAGTGAGTGAGCTGTTAAGCCATGGCGAGACATTTAAATTAGCTTAATAATTGATGAATATGTGATCATGATTATCTAGATAAAGTTTCTTAACATGGAAGTGTCATTGAACTTAAAACGTAGCAAGGAAGGATCGACAGCATTTAAAGGTCAAACTGGAGTAATTTCTGCCACCCGGCGCACAGTGGTTCTCTTTGCGTAGTGAAATGGGAAAAAATCTCTAAAATAAGAACCCTGCAACCGATTTTGATGAAATTTAGAGCTTAGCATAAATGGTAATAATTCTTGGAGTAGTCCCTATATTATAAATATAGCTCAAGTATTTATGGAGGAATCGCAGGTTGAAAAATTAAATTTATCTGGAGCTTTGAATTTTTCCCATCTTTCTGGCAATTTGTGGATCCCATCCCAAAAGAACTGCGCCGGCTTGGCAACCAAGAATGAATGAAGCCAATTTTTGATATTCTGCTCTGATGTGAAACGTATGGGCGGACCGGAAAAATGGTAGTCAGAAGAGTCCATCCACTGTTTTCCAAATATATATGTTTTCCAATATAAAGGGTGATTTATTTAGCTATTATCTTTTTGGCAACACTGGCTTAAACAGCTGACGCACGTTTCGTGTTTTGTTTCACTGTCAAACATCTTCAGTTTGGTCTATAGTTTAACCATGAATCGTCTTACAAACGAACAACGCTTGCAAATTATTGAATTTTATTATCAAAATGCGTGCTCTGTTAAGAAAGTTCATCGCGCAAAAATTGTGTTCAGCGACGAAGCTCATTTTTGGCTCAATGGGTACGTAAATAAGCAGAATTGTCGATTTTGGAGTGAATATCAGCCAGAAGCATTGCAAGAGCTACCAATGCATCCAGAAAAGGTCACAGTTTGGTGCGGTTTATGGGCTGGTGGCATCATTGGACCGTATTTCTTCAAAGATGATGCGAATCGTAACGTAACTGTGAATGGTGAGCGCTACCGTGAGATGATATCCATTTTTTTTTTGCCCAAAATGCAAGAGCTTGACTTGCATGACATGTGGTTTCAACAAGACGATGCCACATGCCACATGCCACACAGCAAGCGCAACAATGGACTTATTGAGAGGCGAATTCGGTGAACATTTTATTTCACGTTCGGGACCGGTCAATTGGCCGCCTAGATCGTGCGATTTAACGCCTTTAGACTATTTTTTGTGGGGCTATGTTAAAGCTCATGTCTATACAGACAAGCCCGCTTCAATTGACGCATTGGAAGACAACATTGAAGCATTTATTCGTGAGATACCGGCCGAAATATTGGAAAGAGTATGCCAAAATTGGACTAAGCGGATGGACCATTTGAGGCGTAGTCAAGGTCAACATTTGCATGAAATAATCTTCAAACATTAAATTATATGGACCGTACTATCGATTCAAATAAAGATTTCATGCATTTTTCTGAATTTTATGTGTTTTTTTTTAAACTTTGCTATGGCTTTTAAAAAATCACCCTTTACTAGAATCTCAGACATCGTTACGTTTAAATGCTTCGTTGTTCACCCAAAGTGATTGAAAATGACTTTTATTTGTTACTCTATCAAAAGGAATACTTCAAGCTTTCAGAAAATGTAGATCTCTTGTCGGAGCCTCTTGGAACACTTTTTCTATGAATTTGATCAATCGAAAATTGAAGTACACATTCTGATGCCACATTGCCGACAAGACTCCGCGTTTTTTTCCACCAAGGAACCACTGTGCGAAGCAGACTCATATTTTGCCAGTTCAAGCATGTAAATTTCTAAATTCTGAAAAAGCCCGAAATATGATTGAAACTAATGGCACAGTAAAAAATGTAATTTACATACATCTGACATTAAGTAGGCTTGGAAAACAACGAAAAATAGATGACAAATGGCTTAAAGTCAACACTAATTGCTAGACTGTCAAACAGTTTGTGGTTACAATTTGTGATTTTAAGGTTAGAGCGACTTTATACACCAAAGCATCGGTTTGCTTAGCTCCGATTTGCGTCGTTTAAAAATTATCGCCCTTTCGATTTGGATCATGTGTTTCTCGTCCTTATTAACGACGTAAAGTCAGACTTTGGTGAATTGCATTTTTACATAATTTAACAGGTAGAATGAATTTATAGTCTATTGTAACTCATTATAAGTTTACACAATTGTTCCTTTAATTTGATACCAATCCAAAATCACTAGTTTCAAAAAAGTTAAAGACTTAATTTCCGTCCACTTTTATTTGGTTTTAACTGCTATTTTCGTAAAGAGATTCCCCATATATCCAAAACTCGAACAGCACTTAAAACTTTACAAGCAGAGCCTCAAAACTAAAATTCCAAAGCGCCCATAAATGTTGACTTAATTAGCAGACCAAGGCGACAGGCCAATTCAATCTCCTATAAATATTACAATGAGATTAAGCTTCTAAATACAACAAAGTTGCAAATACATACATTTGTGCATTTTTCCCTTTTTTTCTTAAAAAACTATCTAAACATTGGTATCCAATACAAATAAACAGGTATACCTAGAGTGGCTTCTATCTTATTTTGTTTCGCAGACCGTAACCAAAATTGAACTAACTTTTCGTAGAATAATTTTATTCGGTTGCATCTACCGGACGTGATACCCTTTTGCCTGGTGGTGTTTTGCTTTCATTACACTCATGTCCTTCAGCCAAAAGTTATATCCGAGGAGGGCAATAGTTTGTCTGGACTTTCATTTATTATTCTCTGTTATCTCTTGTGTTGGGAATACGTACTTTCTTCTGAGTGAAGTGTGTTTGTGGGTTAAAAGTGGGCAGTAGATAGAAATTAATATTGAGAGGGAGAAGATAAGTTAGATGTCTGCAACGAGCACATTAAAAGGAACAATAAAAGCCACATCGCATCACTCACTAAACTTTACGCCCAAAAAAAAGAACATTTTTACAGAGTATTTTTATTTTAAATATAAGACACGAGAATCCTTACTTGCAAAAGGGTGTTCCATGTAGATACCTACCACCGAATGAAACTCTCAGTTCAAAATTAATAAAGTTTCAAAACAGTTTGAAGAAGTTTTCTGCTTCTTCTTCTCGCAAAGCAAACATAATAAAAAAGTTATTTTTGTCAGAAATACAATATTTTGATGTTGTGATGAAGAACTACAAGTTTTCTACTATGTTTGGGATTGAAATAATAACACAATTCCTTGGTAAGACTCCCGCAGAATTTCGTCCTAGATTTCCTTTCCTCCATTCTGGAGGTAAGGAAGAAGTAAGATGGAAAAAATTGAGTTCCCCTTTTGTGTAAATTTACTTTTGCAACATTATTTAAACCGAAACGAAAGAGAGAAAGAAGAAAAGTTTCTCATGTATGGGTGGGTGTATTCGGAATCTGTCTCTACAATGTAAAGTAAAACACTGACGATTCAGTTTTCTAAGTCTTGATTTTTCTTTAGCACTTTATTTGTACTTGGTAACTAAAAAGTGGGACTTCTGAAATGGGGGGCGGAGGATAGCTTCAGTTGCAACGAATTTTGTTGAAACTTGTGGGAAAACTTCTAAGGGTACTTGGTACATATAGGTCTGTGACATATCCAGCATTTTCTTTTGTACAATACAATACAAAAATAATTCAATAAAACAATGTATTATAGTTGTAGGTTTTTTTTTAGGGTCCTGCATTATGTGGATATAATCAGGAGCGGCTTGGAGGTTAGGAAATTTGTTCCTTGTAAGAAATAATCAAAAAGTAAAATGGAATCGTTGATTATACCTTAGAAAATATTTTTCAAAAGGCTCGAAGTAAAAGACTCTCTCCAAAGAAGCCTTTTTGATTTCTTTTTTATTAAATTTGATAAGAAATTTAATAAGAAAGAGAATGATTATTATTTTTCTGAAAGTTTGAAAATGTAGTAACTGCAAAAATTTAGTTCCTAAGCCGAAAAATTGATTGGGGATAGCCAAATTGTGTCATACACATGAAACTATAAGGAAAAAAATGTTTTTTGAAACATTATTGAAACCACTTACACAAGGGTCATTCAATGACAAATAGCCCAGCCTATATTTGGAGCTATGAATGAGCCCCCTCGAATTTAGGTCAAAATTGATGGAGTTACTTATAGAAGTGTTTTAATTCATGAAACTAAAAATGTTTGCACAATTGCACAATTCTTACAGACTGCGAGTAACAAAGGTTCAAAAATTGGTAAAAAGTCAAAACTCAAGATTTCTTTTAAATTTCAAAAAATCATAACTTTGGCTCTGCTCAGCAGAATTTTTTAAATCATATCTTATTAGATTCAAAACGTGAACTTTTAGGAGACCTATACAGTTTTAGCTTGCAAGGACAAAGGATAGTTTAACCCTTTCATGTCCAGCGTTGTTCCTGTACATTTCATTTACTCATAACTCGAAAATTCTATCGTAATTACAGTAAAACTGTAGTAATTCTATTCTACAACCCGATTTTAGACCATTTAAGTCTACATCAGATGTCTCCAAGTGCAAAAAGAATGTTCGGGATCTTTTAATTCGTTTTTGGTGAATCGAAAAAAATAATTTCCCCTATTTGGACCTGGTAATGAAAGGCTCCAAATGCCATTTTTGACACGTACATATCCCTGAATATCTCAAAAAATTGTATTTCAATTTTCTTAATTTTTTTGTACGTTGAGAAACAATTTTTCACCTATCTTCATTCCAAATTTCAAATGGGGATCTAAATGGGTTCAAACAAATTATTTTTGCCAGAGAAAATGTAAACACAATCTCGAATTTTCACGGGTCATCATTTTCACGGTTCCACTTAGAGCATAGTTTTTGTTTGGAAAATTGGGAAGGGGAATGCCAAAATATGGCTAATAAATTCGAGTTAGAGGAAAATTTGACTTAAAAGGATTTCAATTTAGAGGGAGTCGACTGTATTTTGGAATAGACATAAACGCGGGGAGAGTACACTATCTCTGGTACCAAAAATTGATGATGGGCCTTTGTAGAAGGGTCGAACACAAGTATTCTTTTATACTATAGTTTAGGAGGCAGGGACAATAAAAAACAACCAACAATTAACATGAAAAAAGAAACTATTAAAAGTCAACTGCAACACAACAATCAAGTACTATATCAGTTTTGAATACCAGAACCCTGTTCTTTAATCGTACATTTAAGTTTAATTATTCTCTCTAGCTTCTAAAAAATTCTATCTAAAGAATATGATCTATAGTTTATGAAAAATTTTTTTTTTTTAAAGTTTGCTAAATATTTTGCCTAAATTCCATTTCTACTTTTCATACTTAACTCTTCGTTGTGCTGATCTCTTTTTTTTTTTAACTATTGTATAATATCGAACACATTTTGAAATGTTGGTTCATTTAGGCCAAAGCTGGGCCCATTGTGCTGCCAACCATCTTTTGTGTTCCCACAACCTGGTGGATGTGGGCAACGAATTTGGCTGGTGTGATGTTATATCGCCGCGTTTAATATAATCTCTCTAGATTTTAAAACTAACCACCGTAGCTATATTTTTCTAGCTGTCAATTTTTTAATTTTTAGCCACCTTTAAATAAATAAATAATAAAACTAACCAAATCCGGTCATGTGCGAGAGCCTTTTTCTATTACTGTCAATGAAAACTTCGCACAGGATTTTCAAGCTACCTTCATACTTGCATATCCTTTCCATTTCCTTTTTTCCCAATTTCGCCTGCACTTGAGAGGAGAGTAAATATTTCCAAAAGTAATCTTGACCACAAAATGAAGTGAATATCCCCGATGGTCTCCTAAAAAAATTAAATAAGGGCCTCCGAGGCACTCGATTCTCTTTGTGTGTCTAAATCTTCCAGACACGTTCTCTCTTAAACCTCACAGATGCCAACCATTACCATTAAAACAAATCGTTTCGCTTTGAGTTAATTAAATTTATCATTA
The DNA here is from genome assembly GCA_905187475.1 of Syritta pipiens. NCBI lineage: Eukaryota > Metazoa > Arthropoda > Insecta > Diptera > Syrphidae > Syritta > Syritta pipiens. The sequence continues at coordinate 99,842,008 of LR994571.1, read as the reverse complement.
TTCGGGGTGCTACGAACGAAAAAAAAGTACACACCACCAGAAGCAATTTGTCATAATACCACTGCAACTCAATAAAGGATCATTAACGTACCAGCAGGCGACCGTAAGACCGTAAGACCGTAAGACACCCCCACAGATTTTATCCCAAAATTTAACCATAATGACATTACAATGTGACAAAGAACCCAACCAGCAATATAACATCGACTTTAACCCCACAAATAAAGAATGAAACACCCGAAACGAAGTTTTATCTGCGACAACGACAGAGGATGAGTCGACAACGTCAAGTCATCCGAAAAAATGATTTAGTTGTTTCTTTGTCCTTCTTCTCTCAGTCGCAGTGCACCTCCCACTCGAAACAGTATCTATTTCAGTTAAAATGTGCGTATTGTTTACCACCCATATGCCACCTTTCTCATATTTTCCTTTTTACTTCTGCGAGTCGACAAATTGCCGAGTGAGACTTACTTGTTGTTGGTACAGGGGTTTTGGAAAAAAAAAATTAGAAAGGATATTCTCGCCATTGATGCCATCCGACACCCTTTCTTCTCTGGCTAGCTAATACACTTTACAAATTTTCAGATGCGGAAATATTTTCGTGGGTTGTTCTGCTGCGAATGTCATCCCTTCGGAAGGAAAAAAAAAATCAATCTTCGACAGACAATAGCCTCAATTTACACTCTGCCACTTGAGAGGAGCGACGACGTACGCACACCCCTTATTGTCAGACAGACGAAAGGTCGTTATTGTCATCCAGCGGAGCGGATAATACTGACGAAGGGATTTCCTGGTTAAATAAAAGCATAAAATTTATAGATTTTCTTTTCTTTTCGGGATCCTGGACGCAGGAGTATTATCTGTAGAATATTTTCATGGGTGTAGACTTGAATGCTTTAACCCTGAACGGCCGAAAGTTTTTTTTTTAATACTCGCCCATAAGACGACGGAATATTAGGTGAAATTTTAAAACGTTTATAAGAATGAAAACTTGAGCTAAACACTTAAACTGATTTATTAAGTCATGAATTCAATATATTTGCTACCTTAAAACGTTATTTTACGGTAAATATTTCTTGCCAGTGCATGATCAACTAACCAGGGATGTGCTAAGCTGCAATATTTGTTAAAGAAATCTTTAGCGATTATAAGTAAATGAAATAAAAACTGAATTCATGTCCCCGTATTAGGGCCTTTCATTTTCTATGGCATTCTATATGGCTGTTCCTGTAGCGGGGCCTTTCGGCTGTTAAGGGTTCAATGGTTTTCTTGAGAAGAGAGAACCACGTGCCTCGAAGACCCTTATTTAATTATTTTAGGAGACTATCGGGGAAATATTTCTTCTAGTCTTTGGAACTACCCTGCAGAAAAAATTAACAAGGAAACTTAGTTTTGGCCTTCTTATTTTTAGAAGTTAGTACTGCAGGTTCTTTTGTCCGACTCCAAGTAATTTCGAACTGTCCTCGAGTGCTTAATATAATCTTCTTGAGCGAGGGGAAATATTTGTTCTAGTCTTTAGAATTAGTAGAAGTAGCAGATGTGATCTTCATTCAATATTCATTTGATTTTTTTTAAATTATAAGTTCACAATTAGTGCTTGGCTTAAACTGTCAGCCGAAAAAAGAGTAAATACGATTTTTTAATAAAGAAATAATAAATACAATCGAATCCCTCTAAGTCGAATTTTCACGTGACATTAAAATTAGTTCGTGTTATTGAGTTCGACTTAGAGGATGGTTTTTGTATGGAAAATTGGGAAGGGGAGTGCCAAAATATGGCGGAAAAATTCGAGTTAGCGGAAAATTCGACTTAGAGAAAGTTCGACTGTAGTTAGATTTTTCCAAAATAATTGTAAGATATTTCTCTTTTTGGGAAAATCTATCTATCTTTGGAATTACACGATAGAAAAAATTAGTCCGACTCCAAGTAATATCGAACTCTTCTCAAACGCTTGAAATAGAAGAGGAAATATTTTCCCAGGAATGATTAATAAAAGAACGTAGTCTTGCCTTTCTCATTCTCAAAAGTTAGTACTGCAGTTTCATTTGAGCTTCTTTTGTCCGACTTCAAGTAATTTTGAACTCCTCCTTCAAAATTAAAAAAAAACATACGACTAGTGTTTTACTTTTCATATATAATATGAGATGACCCACTCTTTAAAACTTCTTCATCAGAGAATACGAGAATTTCGAAAGCATTCAAGCGATTCTTCTAAAAACTATTTACCTCCCATTCATCCACCTCATCTTTCTGCCTCTACTGTCAAGTTTTTCATCAAATTGCTACCCGTACCAGCACCTTCCTTCCCTCAGCTTAGTGTAATGCCTCAGGAGAATGCAAAAATTCTTCCATCTCCATTGCATCCCATAATCACATAAAATACCACATAGATATAGTCCCACCATGCCAGCCAACTCCTGTGAAAGGAGTAGCTCATCGTCATCGACAATAAGATGAGACGTAAGAGACACAGAAAAATCGAGTAGAACCCGAACACAAACTTTAAAATCCGTTTGTTGATTCCTTTGACCACGTTCCTATGGTTTTGCTCTTTAGAGAGTCCAAGTCCTACTGGATCTAGGTGCTTCGTATAAAAACCTCATCCTCGCTGGCCAGTTAAGGCATCTTTGGTATAGTTGCCCAATTCATAGTTCTATCCAGGTCTTCACCTGTTCTCCACCATCCACATGGGTTCTAGTTCTTCTTTCCTTCCTTCAATTTTTTTTCTTTTTTTTTTCTATCAAATACCAGGATTTGATGAAGGCCATCAGTTTCAGGTATACTCCTGGCATTAGCCTCAACCTCAATGGGGATATGAAGGTAAAATTTTCCGTGCACAATGAGGGTGCATTGGAATCTTTTAAGTCGAAAAGAACTTTGCTCCAAGAGTTTTCACATATCTACACCACTACCAGGGTACACGTTCATTTATCCTGGAAACTATAAAGCACCCCATTCTATACACAGATGGATATATATATGTAGGAAGGGTACAGGCAGGTATTGAAAGGAGGACGTACCTACAGAGAAAAAAAAAAAAGAATCGTCTCATGGAGATGGGGGGGATAGGAAAATTCTTATCAGGATTTTCATTTTGAATTATCCACAAAATGCTTTTCAAAACTTTTGCTCGTTTCTTGTTCATCGGTGGATGGATGGCAAGTACATCGCATCTAGAGCATGTATGTGTATGCGAGTTCACGTTTTCATCTAGGGTCTTATAGTTATACTCATAACACAAAGGCAGGAAATTTATCAAAAAGAAGGAATCCCCAAGAGGCTAGAACGAGTGAGAGAAAGAGCGAGCATGAGCGGTTTTTTGTGGAGGAGGAGGTAAATTCTTCTTGGCCGCAACTTCTAATTTCGGGGATAGAATGTGGTTTTGACTGAGGATCTTTCGTGCACTCGTCTGGTTTAATTTATATTGAATTGAAAATTTTGCTCGAAGGTATACTATTACCTTCATTTTAGATGGATGCCGGCATTGAAAGAACTTTGATTTTCAATCTCTTTTTTTTAACTTTCCCTCTATCTGTCTATTTATATCTTTGCAAAAAATTTATGTGAGCGATTCTTTGGTTTGAAGAACTTGCAGGTGAAATGATTTTCATTATAAGAAAGTGCTTAACGTTATCGAAAGACGCCATTTTATATTTGTAAGTGGATATAAACTCCACCTCCATTATTGTGATTGCGCAGAAAGTTATGAAAATTATGAAAAATTGTGGTATCGGGGGTGGAAAAGCGCACCCTTCTTCACTGTTCGCTGTGCAACATAAGTTCCACCCTCTTTTTGTTACCGCACATGACGAAACTGATTCAAGACACCATTTTCTATCAAAATTGTAACATCGGTTGGTTGAACTATTAGTAAACAATTTGCTTTAATGCTACACGTGCACCTACATACTAGTTCTTCAAAACAGCACACATGAATTTTTCTTATTTATATTTTTATCAACAACATATTAAAATATATTCTGTATAACCAAATTGCACTAGCGCTAGCAATTTGGTTTAATTTTATAAAGCAACTAATGAGTACGTGTATATTTTTAAAATAATCATGAATGAATCCTTTCTATTTTCCTTGGTTATTTATTTGTTTTTAATTTTGTTGCGATGAAGTTGTCCGAGTTTGCCTTGGAGCCACTGTATTTCTTCTATTTGAAACAATTTATTATTTAAAAGGAATTTGTTCTTCTCCTTGAAACGAATTGTACTATAATTATTTTTCGTCATGGTCTGTTTTTGATTTTAGCGTATTGGGTGAACATATGAAATTATTCTATAGTTCTTCTGGGTGTGCTCATACGGTCAGGCTGGCACAATAAGGCTTAAAACAATTTCATATTATTTTTTTTCTTTGGGCTCCTCTTTAAAACAATTTACTCTCCGTATCTTGGATTCGTTCCTTCAATTCCCCTTTAATTTTATAAAAATGATTTAAAATTGTTTTCCCACATACCACAAACAGAAACATTTACTGAATTCAAAAAAAAAAAACAATAACTCGACTAAAATCTGATCATTGACATGATAGCATCCTATTGGTGAATCATTCTACTGAAAGTAAGAAAATATTTGACTGGTTCTGGTATTTCATCGTATGGTTTCAAATAATGTTCAATTATATCCACCCTCTTGAGTATACAACCATCATTCCATTTAGTCGAATTGTTCAAGAAGAATAACTTTTGTGCACGTAAAGATTCCATTCGTTTTGGCGAAGGGGGACACCACATATACGAACATCAATCTCATCAATAACCAGAATGACGGGATGCTCTCTCTGATGGTTCTTATCAAATTTAATATCTAAAGGCGAGACAGTGTAACAACAAAATGGTATTTGTATCTATTAAAAAGCTAGTCCATCCGTTTGACAGACAGCACAACCATCAGAGAGGATAAGAGGACATGAGGAAAATGAGTGTTTTCTGGTTTAAGTATTTGATTACTTTTATCGTTATTAAAGCGGGGAGAAATGTCAATGAAGGCATAAAAACAAAGTAAACATGAAATGTTGGTATGAGAAAAATTCAGGATATTGAAGTGTTGCAAATTATTGGATGCAGTATAGTGGGACAAGGATTTGGGGATGGGTTTAATCAATCAAACGTTCAGGACTTTGACAGGTTTTGACAAATTTCTTGATATGTATGGAATTAGAAATTAATGAAAAATGCATTTCTATTTTTTGTTAAAAATACTTTTCTTTACTCAAAAAAAGTAAGTCTACTTTTCAAGAAAACGAATTTAATTTTGAACTTGATTTGAATGTTGCTGAATTAAAACCTTTTTGCAGAATGATGATAAAATGGCAACTAAACGGAATGGAAACACGCTTATAAGACAGACAAACAGGTAAGTTCTAAAAATATTTATGTAAATATGCAGAAGAATCATGTCGACTTAAGCCACCTGCCCTTTAAGATGAAGATGATTGTACAGTGACTGAAACACTCAGTTTTTTTATGTTTTCGCGGTCATCAGAAACGTTTGTACAGAATGGTATGTATCAAGAAAAGAACGAGCAGGAAAAAAATCTTTCTTAAAATACAAAAATGGTCAAAATCGGTTAAGAATTAAGCCCAAATCGCAACGGTGCGTTCGGTCGGTCGGACTTTGGCAGGCTTTGGTACGCGTTTTATCGACTTTACGAAAAATAATGTCAACGCGCGCCTCACTCAATTTTTCAAATCGAAATGAAGTTCACGCGTCAGCTTTCGCTAAATAAGCTTATTCCCGAAATTCCATCCCACACCCTGAAACACATTCTGCAAAAAAAAACTATTTGATTTTGAAACTAAAATCAAAAGCAATCTCTCAAATAATTGCCTTTTCGCATTCGAATTTCGTTTGTAAATAAAAAAAACATCTCACATCTCACATCTATCAAACGCCCGAGCGAATAGAAAGTAGACCCAGTTAGTCAAACTTACGATATTACGATCTGCGAAGTTGCAACGCCCGACCGCGCTATTTCGATTTGTACAAGTGCTTGTATTCTACTTAAAATGTCAAGGCCCGACGGACCGAACGCGTTGCGATTTGTTCTTTATTCTATTTATTCAAGAAGAACATCAAAATTTACGTCAAAAAACTATTTGCACACTTTAAGTGGTAAGCGAAATATGATAGAAATAAATAAGTTACAAGTACCAATGATATTTCATGTGCACTTTATTTGCTTCGATAATGATTTGTACTCTCTTCCATTCAAATCGATTTGTGAATAATTTGAAGACCTACCTAGAGTTTTCCCTCAAAAAAATGCAGTCTTTAGGTTCGTTTTCTTTGAAGGGCTCCTTTTTCTTACTTCATATTCCAAAATAATACACAGATTTTGTATGAGCTTCACGTCTTCTGATTGGAAAGAAATCTACATTCTTTCGTAAGCCCTGGAATTCCCTGAAGGAAATGGCCCTCATTTTTATGACCCCCTTCGTGGTATTCATCTCCGAATCGATGCGCAAGATATCAAGAACCTCCAAATACATTAAAATTTCATCCATGAAAGCCAGTCTTCCAACTTCTTAATTAGCCACGGATCTAACATTATTTTTGAGGATAAACTTTATTCAGATGACTGATCACTCACTTTTGACGCTGACTGTAATAAAAAATAAAGCTTTGAAAGACTAATATTTGGGCAAGAAATAACAAAAGAAACTAAATATTAGTATCCAAACAAAAAAAAAAGCCACATCTTGGCATTTCCACCCCCATGGCTACAACAAAATCCATGGAAGTACTTTTGGTTATGAACTTCCTTCTTTCAGGTGTGCAGCTCTCATTTTTTGCCATTTTTAGGGTTCCGTGTCAAAGGAATAATGAAACACTTATAGAATCACTTCGTTGTCTGTCTGTCTTTCTGCCGACTTTTGAATATTTGCCTATAACTTCTTAATACTTTGCAGAAAATACAAAAAAAAACTATTAAAAAAGATGTTTCCAATTGACTGAGATTGCTTAGTTATTCGTCAAATACAATCTTTTGTTGCAATAAATACAATGTCAAATTATTATCACCAATAAATATTTAAAACTAAGCACACGCGCTGCAAAAACTCATCAAATCTGCAAAAGTTTGTTATTTTCTCATAAAAACCGCGTGAATTCCCGGCAAATTTACAATTCCACCTCCATGGAAGTCATAAAATTTTTCAAAAAAATAATACACAAACACATGCCGCATCCACCGATTCGACTAAATTGAAACAAAGTTATAGAGATAATCAAGCGATCATAATAATCCACATCTTCCCACAAACAACCAAAGAATAATTTTCTTCTGTATACATTCACAAATCATAAAATTGAAAAACTATATTTACACAAGGAAAATATAAAATCAAAATGAAAACGATCTGTTTATTAACCCATTATTATGAGGCTTTTTAATTATCATATTTTGTGAGATGATTTTTGAAAAGAAAAAAAAAAAAATTTTGTCTGCTCCTCTTAACAACTAGGAAAGTTTTATAGTTTCTTTTTGGTATTGTTTACATCTGTTTCTGCTCTGTAGATGAAATCGGTCATTAATAATCCTAGCCGGTGTTCATGGGGTTAAGAAAACAGTTTTGTGGATATATGATTGGTAATAAACCAAATTTTTTTTTTTTTTTTGTTAAGAAACCATGCATTGCCGATGGGGGTGTTAAACGTTTGCTGTCGGACTATTTTAAGCAATGTTTGGAAATGGGGAAATAGAATTCTGTTTGCTTTTCTTTTCTCTTGTAAATCAGCATTGTGGTTGATTTAATGTGATTAATTTCAATTTGGGAACAAATTAAAGGGCTGCATTAATAGGGACGGGTCTCAAAATGGACCACACACGCTTTTTAATTAAAGAAGAAGATTTCTTTTGGATCTATAATAGTTTAAAGACAACAGCGTAAAGATTTAGACGTCAAACATTGAGGAAGTTAACATCACACTAGTTAACATTAACTTTAAAGCCAGTTGTAAAACTTGTTTTTATTTTAGTCACTGCATTGCCTGTCTCTAGCGGTGACTCACGCCAATGACAAAATTTGAAGACGAAATCATGTGGATCTGATAGATTTGTGGGTTTATAGAAAAGATATGAAACGATATGAAACATTAAACTGAATGACAGAGTTTGCACTACAAAATAAAAGTGACATTTAGTGGTTTTAAAGTTAGAGTGGAGTAACAACATTAAAGTTGAACTTATATTGATTTTTAGGAAATATTATTCGGATGATAATATTGACTTTTTGTTGGCTTTATCGCATAAGAAGCTAATATTTTGTAGAAAGAGTTCCAAGCGATTCTCCAAGCCGAATAAATATTCCAAAGAGGTCAAATCATAGCTTCTAGGTGCTCAATTGACATCGTCAAGACAGCGAATAACTCGATTTTTATTAAAAAAAGCGACTCTGTGGACTACAAAGCACTCACTTTAGAAATAAGTTTTTAATATTTTCAAACATTGTCCAAACATAAATATTTCGTTCCGCGGAGCTATGATACTGAATTTCTGTAAAGATTTGGAGCGGGAAACAGCTGTCAGTCTCAAAGTAATCTATGAAATCTCTAAATCTATGAAAGTAGCTAGTTAAAAAAAAAGAAATACTAGATGGTCCACTCTTTGTTTTCAATTTATTGATGAATAAAAAATATCTTTTAATAATCTTATTTAATGCAACATTAACAAATAAGATATATAATAACAAAATTTCCCATACTAAGCATAAAAAATCCGTTCAACCATCCAACGAACCCTGGTTTCGTTCAACTGCTTGGTCAACAGACTTCCAATTCCTGCAGGAGGGTTGTTTTCATACAAATAAATCCACTTTTCTCGCACACACATAAGCTGTTGAGTTCCCGGACAACAATCTAACAAATGGCCAATACATAATAAGACACCCACACTCACATTATGGTACACTACTCACTGTTCAGCGAACAGGTGGTGTTGCTTCCACACATGATAAGGATATATTAAAAAGGATCAGTGGTTGTTCTTGTTGGTGGCCCATATGTAACCGTTAGTATATGGAGTATAGTTGTACAAAAAAAAAACATTTTTCACCGACAGAGGAAAATGAAGGAAAACTAAGAACAAAGCTCGTAAATTTATTTTCTGCAAGAGTTTATTGCCTTAGCCGTAAAATATATTTATACTCGCGTACTTTAAGAGCAATATTGTAGTTGTTGTTAGTTGTGCTGGGCACTTTTCTGTTTTCCCGAGGTGAATGGATATGAGCTTATATATGAAAAATCATTTATTTGCTAGAAAGCGTACAGAAAGAGCAAAATTGTTGCTACCCTCAGAAACAGAAAAAAGAAAAATTAAATCGAAACAGAATGGGGGGCAACTGAGCTCGGGTGAGAGTGCAATGAAATTTCAGAATAAGAATGAAAACGAGCCGTGGTGATGGAAGTCGTCCTTTCTATGTAATATACAAGGATGGTTAAACCGTTTAGTAAATGAAATAGTTAAACATTGCCCATTGGGGTTGCAGGGGCTGGGGTGACTTGTATCGTAATAAATTGTAGTTTACTGCATTTGAAGTTTAAATTTGTTTGTTTGTGTATATTTTTATGTTGCTATTATTGCAATGCAACTAGCATACTTTAATCCTTAGACCTCTTTAGGGAATCGATTTTTGCTTGCGTGGTAAGTATGGTATAATTATTTTGGAGTACGCACTGTAACTTGAATCGAGTCTAATAGCTTGAGAACAGGATTACGTAAATACTGTGATATTATATTTCATACGAATTTTACAATAGAGACTCTAACGCGTGTTTAGGATTATTAGCGTAGTGTCAATAAGTTCAAGAGCAGGAGGATGAGGGTGAAAATCTGTTTCGCGCGTTAAGAAGAGTGTCAGTCACACCTACCCTTAAATTTAAATTTGTATTTTAACGACATTTAAGATGAACTAAACCTTCAAGTTACGAGTGAGCGCATGCAGAATTTTTTGAACCTTAACGCACCACGTTTTGTCGATATAAATTATTAATTTTGGAATTATACAGTGACGGTCGCAGAATTGAAAACGGCTGCTCTACATTTTTGGTTTATAAAATTTTTTTATTCAAGGGCACATAAAAGGGGCAACTTAAAGTAAAAGTAACTTTATAAATTCATTTAAGTTTTATTTCAACAGTAAAATGAAATGTTTAAAATTCATAAGAAACAAAACAAGTGAGGTTAAAACTGGCCAAAGAATTAGAAACAGACAGAAAAAGGTTAAAAAAAGAAATCGTGTTAAAAAATTTGAAAATTTTTTCTTGAAAACCCTTTGTTTCTTATAATAGAACAAAGTTTGCTGCTCATGCTTTCAACCAGAGCCTGGCATCTTGAAGGAACTCATATGCTCTTTATTTGTTCATTAACTTTCGATCATACAGGGTTTTCCAGTAAGAGGTGTTATTTTGATATTTAAAGAAAAATGGCATTTTTTGAGATAAATGATCGGATGTTTATTTCAATTTGCATGCCATTAATAATGAAAAACAATATTTGTCAAATGGCCGCCTTGGCTACGCTTACAGAACCGTATCTTTTCATGAAATTTTACATCACCAAATCGTATGCCCTCAATAGCTTTACGAATTCCATCTTTGAGGTCTTGAATCGACGTTGAGCTGTTGGCGTAGACTTTATCTTTCACGTAGTTCCAAAGGAAGAAGTCGTAAGGTGTTGGTGGCAAGATCTTGGTGGCCAATATAGATCACACCTTCGAGAGACAACACGGTCCGGAAACTTTTCCCGTAAGAGATCGATGATTTCGTTGCTTGTTTGCCACGTAACGCCGTCTTGTTGAAAGTAGACGTAGTCCAGATCAATATCATCCAATTCCGGCCATAAAAAATCATTAATCATCTTTCGATAACGCAATTCATTCACCATTACACCTCATTTTCACAAAAGTAAGGTCCAATGACCCCGCTGGACCATATACCGCACCAAACAGTAACATGTTAGAGATGGAGAGGCTTTTCAACAATAAATTTTGGGTTGTCCGAGCTCGATTTGCAACGATTTTGCTTATTGACGTAGCCACCAAGGTGGACATGGGCCTCATCAGTCGAAACGATTTTTCGATCAAATTCTGGATCATTTTCATGCGTTTCAAGGACCCAACAGCAAAGACACGACGTTGTTGATGATCGATCGGCTTGAGTTCTTGTGTTAACTGAACTACATGCGCCTTAAGAATCAAATCTTTATGTAAAATAAGGTGCAATAACGTTTGTGGAATGCCCAATTCCAAAGAACGACGAGGAATGGATAAACCTGTGTTTTCTACAACACTTTGGGCTACAACAGCAATATTCTCAGTTATTCTTCAGCGACGTGAACGGGTCTTATTCTGCACAACATTAACTTGTCCCAATAGCTCGAATTTTCCTACCAATTTCTGTATTGCGGTCCAACAAGGTGCGACCCAAAAATGTTTTAGTTTTACGAACTGTCTCTGCCAAATTTTCACCATGTTTATGGTAAATTTTAATAATTTCAATGCGTTGTTGAAGCGTGTATCGTTCCATTTTTATTAATAGCGTAGTTTCTACTTGTCAAATGTGAAAAAATTTCAGTTTCAAAAGTGACACCTACCAGTTAAATCTAGGAACATCATTTTACTTTTAATAATGATTGCAATTTACAATTTATTTCGCTGCTTGAAAATAGTCATAACTCTGTCACATCTAGCCCGTTTTTGTTTGTTTTTAAATGCAAAGCTTTAATTTGATTTTTTTATTATTGCGTGCTGAGAGATTTTCAATGTGAAAACTTGTTTTGAATTTGTTTTATTGAACTTTAGATAAACTACTAAGTCATTTTAGAAACTGACTGAAATCGTGAAGTACTAGTGTCAAACATAAATCAATATTTGAGTAATAGGCATTCTAGTACAATAAAAATCTGGGATTAAACTAAGAAATCATCCATTTTCCTCTTACGAAAGAAAGTTTCTACAATCCGTTTGAAATCTCATCGCGTTCAATATAACCGTGAAACGAACACCAAACTATCTATTCTCATCCCCCAATTGATTCCACCCACCACAAAAGGTACATAAAAAGCGCCTCCACCCTTCTGCAGCATTATCATCATCTTCCTACATTCATTACAATCAACGAACGAACGAAACGTGAGCTCAAGAGCATGCAAGGACGATGGAGCACAGCAACCCCTGGTGTCCTGTCGGTCGGTACGGCAGAGGGTGGAGAAAAAAAAAAATAAATATATTCTCCGTATGCGAATGGCGTACGGGTGTGATGTGATATTGCTTATCGTAAATTTTGATATCAAATTTTATTTTATTGTATCCCAGCCAACCCCCATTTAAGCTTTATGGATTTGATCTGCACGCCATTGGGTGGGTACGAAGAGGATGATTCTGTTCTTTTCTTCTTCGTTGCCACACACCATTCGCTCACCCAGTGAGACGCTTTCGTTCACTTTTATTTTCTTCTTCTTTTTTTTTTTCGTTGCTTTCTTTATCTAAATTGATATTGTTTGCTTTGAGTACGACAGCGGCGGGTGGGTGTACGTGTGTGTGGCAGGATATGCTTTTATTTGTTATATTTTTATAAATAGGAGAAGGGATGATGGCTCGAATACACCTAAGAAAAAAATATGGAAGACGAGGTTGGCGGGGGAAAGCTTGTGTTTCTTTTTTGCCATCGTCGTCGTTCTTTGGTTGGCTTTTGGTTCCTTTTTTTTATCGGGATTATGGTGCAATTTTTTCCGCTATGTGCTATGAACTATGAAGGACACGAGAGAGGATGAGCAGGGCACCCACGGATGGCCTCTTATATTTCTGCAGATTTTGATATGATATGAACGCCTGCGTCTTCTGGCACGACGACGTCGGAGTGGAGGCGTTTCAATGTGTTGGTTGGCTGTGGTGTTATCCTGCGAAGAGACGATTTTCAACTCCGATAGATTCTCTCGTGTGGCGGGTCGTTTCGTTGAGCAAACGAGGATAATGACATCAGGGGGATGACAGTTTAATACAAAATGTTGATATGAAACATATTTATGCTTTCGAGTTGTGTCTGCATGCGATGTTGTGTGGCGGGGATTTTCCAATTTCCACCCGCGCTAGTCGTTCGGGGGGCGGGTAAGGATTTATCGAATTCAATATGGTGGAAATTGTTTCGTTTATTTATTTGTTTCTTTTTTTTATTGTTATTGCTTTGAAGGAATTTTTCCTTCAGTTAGATTGTGAGAGGGTTTCATAGTTCGTTACGTCCTGTGTGTGTGTTTTGTAGGTTCGATGGTATTTGGATCGCGACAATAAGTGCTTGCATGTTATGACACGATTTACTGGAGATCTAGATAGTCCTCCTATTCGGTTTTATGTGATTACTTTTTGTTTTCTTTTCAAGATTTTCATTTCATTTCATGTGACGAGAGGGAAAAAAAACATTCATGTTTTGAGACTGGGTGGCTGTTCGACGTTTGACGCAGTTGTAGATTACAATGAAATTTGTTTGATCTAATTAAATAAATGAAAATGATATTCATTTTCTAAATCGAATGCGAAATTGAAAAAAAAACTACGCAAGGAAGAACCATTAAGAGCAAATTAACAAAAGTAACAATTTATTTATTAAGAACTCCAATTGGGTTTAATGGAATGTATACGAAACTATCGTCGAGAACAGGGGAAGAACAGGACAAATTATGGGCTCTACCTCGTCTGAAGATCTGCTAGAGCAAGCCAAATAAATTTTATATAGAAGAGCCCGAAAAAATGCATTTCCATTATAGTCGAATTTTCACAGGATATCAAAATTAGTTCGAGTTAGAGCGATTTTTCGAAAAATTCGAGCTAGAGGGATTTTCGACTTAGAGGGCTTCGACCGTACTTGTAATAAATGTGAAACTAACATGGAAGCGCAAAAAAAAAATTATTCATTTTTTATAAGAAGGTTTTTTTATGAGCCTTACCATGAAATAAAGTGAGAGATTTTCGAAAGACTGAGCTCTATTGATCTACTGGCCGCAGAACTGAAGTACGTCCACAACCATAACCCGGAAGCAGGGATCAGCAGTGGAAGCTGCAAAAGAACGTACGAGGCAGCGGTGACAAGCCAGGTAGGACGTCGAAACAAGAGGAAGATGGACAGCGTGACTTGTCAGAGATGTTGCTACATGGGCAGAGCATAACCACAAAAACGTCAACTTCTATGTCTGCCAACTACTATTTGGATCCCAAATATTTCAAAAAAACTGTTTTGGAATTAGAGTAATTTGCATGTATGTAGGTATAATATATTCACAATAATTGTTTTTCATAAATTAAACTTAAATGTCCATCTGGTAGACCGACCGACCGACACCATACAAAAACTTAAGGGCAAGGGACGAAAAAGAATGTATGAAGTCAATAAAATTAGAACTAAACTTTTATCTGGATATAGTTCTTTCGATAGGTACATATCTCTACAAAATTGTCAAGAAAGGGAATGGAGATTCTGTAGAAGACGATAGCTACCATACCTTCTTCCAATGCAGCAGGTGGGCAGTGAGTAACATATCCCCTGAGAACGTTGTCGGGAAAATGATATCTAGCAGCGACAGTTGGATGAAAGTCGTAGCATACGCGGAAGCCGTGCTAAAAGAAGAGAGATTTACTCCCCCAGCACTATTGGCAAGATAAACTTAACCCGTCGAAGAAGGTCCCCATGGTGGTAAGAAGACGACACCACTCTGAAATAATACGAAGGCGGCCCCGAAGTGGATTGTGTCAAGGAGAAGATCTAGATGTGGTTTTAGTGAATGAAAATCTCACACTTCTTGAAACATAACAGGCCTCGTGCTTATTAGGTTTCCCATCTAAGCACATTATCCTATTTAAAGGGTGATTATTTAAAAGCTATAGGAAACTTTTTAAAAAAAAAACACATAAAATTCAGCAAAAAGCATGAAATCTTTATTTGAATCGATAGTACGGTCCATATAATTTAATGTTTGAAGATTTTTTTATGCAAATGTTGACCTTGACTGCGCCTCGAATGGTCCATCCGCTTAGTCCAATTTTGGCATACTCTTTCCAACATTTCGGCCGGTATCTCACGAATAAATGCTTCAATGTTGTCTTCCAATGCGTCAATTAAAGCGGGCTTGTCTGTATAGACATGAGCTTTAACATAGCCCCACAAAAAATAGTCTAAAGGCGTTAAATCGCGTGATCTAGGCGGCCAATTGACCGGTCCCGAACGTCAAATAAAATGTTCACCGAACTCGCCTGTCAATAAGTCCATTGTTGCGCGTGCTGTGTGGCATGTGGCACCGTCTTGTTGAAACCACATGTCATGCAAGTCAAGCTCTTGCATTTTGGGCAAAAAAAAAGTTGGATATCATCTCACGGTAGCGCTCACCATTCACAGTTACGTTACGATTCGCATCATCTTTGAAGAAGTACGGTCCAATGATGCCACCAGCCCATAAACCGCACCAAACTGTGACTTTTTCTGGATGCATTGGTAGCTCTTGCAATGCTTCTGGCTGATATTCATTCCAAAATCGACAATTCTGCTTATTTACGTACCCATTGAGCCAAAAATGAGCTTCGTCGCTAAACACTTTCTTAACTTTCTGAACTTTCTTAACAGAGCACGCATTTTGATAATAAAATTCAATAATTTGCAAGCGTTGTTCGTTTGCAAGACGATTCATGGTTAAATTATAGACCAAACTGAAGATGTTTGACAGTGAAACAAAACACGAAACGTGCGTCAGCTGTTTAAGCCAGTGTTGCCAAAAAGATAATAGCTAAATAAATCACCCTTTATATTTGTTTCGCATAAAATGTCGTGGCGTGGTGTCGTTCCAATTAAGAGAAAATTGAAGACAGAATGGATAAATTCTACTATTGATAAATACTTGAAAGTGCAGCGGTGCATTATACTGATGACAATTCGCAGCTACTTGGGTTTTGCAGCTGGACAATCATGCAAAACATGTGGCTGAATATACATGATAGGAATTCAAGGGACGTTTGGGGATCACTTTGGATGATGGAGACTCATAAAATTATATATGATATGATTATACTGAGAATTTATGGACAAACTAAAATATTTCTTTGATCATCCAAAATTGTATACTTTAAGAAGCTTTTTAAGGAAATGAAGATTTCATTGTAGAGTATTTCGCGGAGTGTTGAATACGTATCCGACGTGGCTGGAAATAAACGATTCGGCAATTGGAAGAGTTTGATTTCTATGAAATATACAATTACAATCGAATTTCTCTTTGAATAATTAATGCTTCTTACCCTTTGGCAGCTCGGTCGGCCCTCTTCACGCTTCAACGATATATGATTTTAACTCCAAATAATATCGCGCGTCACCGTAGGTCTCCTAGCGACGCGTGCAAGGGCGTGAGCAGAGCCGACCGAGATACTAGAACGTACTAGCAAGTAAATATCTTAACAGGTACAGCGAATATCTTAACACGGAGGTCTTACAAAAACTGAAGTTCAAGTGAGTGTCAAAATAACCGATAATTTAAAAGAAAGTACTAGATGACTTGCTCTTTTCATCGTATGAATGATGTTTACTACGTAAAAATAAAGTTGAATCAAACTTTATTTCTGTATTTAGCAAGAGTTCAATTCAAAATATGTCAAAAACTACAAAAATTGGTTTGTTCGTCGACTTCCGTATAAAGTCCCAACATGCTCCCCTTTAAGTTTCCAACAATTCCTTGAATCCAATAAATTCTTCTCGTCATATTTTCCATCGAACCGTGAGCTTCCTGTTTAATGAGACTCAGCCAAACAAAAAATGTTGGTTATCCTTTTTATTGTTGGGTTGCTGTCACACCCATATTCCTTATTCCATAAATCCGTTGCTGATTGGGGCTTGGTTTTTATATTCCACGCTGCCTGCCTCCACCCACAGCAGCAGCACCCTTTCGAGTAATGAGCATCCATGTTGCTGTGTGGAGAGAGCGGGTAACGCGCCGTATACCGACGTATGGCGTACATTGGCACTCAAACGCCTTCATAAAATAAAATGAAATCCTAGATTCATGGCTTCCAGAAGTATGGGAGGATGTTGGTAATTTTTTTTCTTTTTGCTTTCTTCTGTTTTCCTTTCATAGGAGGTACATTGTAACCCCCCACCACCCAAAACAATCCGCTCAATATTCTGATATGAGCTCAAATGCACGAATGGGGATCCAATTTCATTTTTATTACAATCCAAATATACGATCGAGCGTTATAAAGAGCAAGCCGACAACAACACATCGCATCCTTCGCATTCGTTGTCCTTAAGCCCCCACACCATGGTGCGCCGCATGCCACTCCTCTCCCGCCCAGATATGATTTTATATTGCACGTATAAGAAAAACACTGGAACGCTGAGCTTCTCTGTTTGTGTTTGGCTGCGAACAGAAGCAGCACCCCCTTGTCATGTGTGTGTTCGTGTGGAGGATTATCTTCAGACATTCTTGCCTTCGAAAATAAATGGCAGCAAAGGATCTGAACACATGAATTTTTATATTCACTCGATATCATCTGCATTTGTGCTTATTATGAATACAAAGGATAAGGCACTAGGCCTTTGGTTATCATTAAGCTCTGCGGTATTATCCTTTTTTGGCGTGGATAACAAAAACAGTGCGTAGTTAAGGATTTTTATATGCTGGTTAGTCCTTGCACATGTGAGCAATATTCTTTTATCTTCACATATCGTAGGAATAGCTACGATTTGTTATATGCTTACACTTTTAGTAGGCAGGGACTTTTGCTTATCTCACTTAACAATTTAAGGTATCCAAGCAAGCTCGTTCCAAAAGGTTTAAGTAATGAAAAGGAAAAAAAAAGCAAATAAGTTGACACCGAGGACCATTCTTTCCTTTTCGCGAATACAATATTTTTGTATAAGAAGTTTCCAACGAAGACAGATGGAAATGGGAATTTAAAGTTCCAATGCCATGTGTGAAATATGACATCATTTTAAAGCCCTCAACAGGCTTGTATGGCAAAGCAGATTTGATTCGACTGTGTTTGAGTGATGACTTATTTTAAGTTGACCAAATATCGATTGTGGTTCATTGGCATAGACCTGCCAGAAGAAAAATAGTGGCAGGGTCGAAGCACAATTCTCTGAGCTAATGAACATCACCTACGTGCAAGATGAAGTTAATAATCCAATTGGAGGTTATGATGAATTTTCATAGTAATGTGCGTTGTGTGGTGCGCACCATGAATTCTATCTGAAGCTACTTACCAAAACTGACAAAAACAAAAGCTGCCACTCTTTAGTTTAACTACAGCACTTTGTTAACATTCGACTACGAGCGGAAACAAATGAATTGTATTAAGGCGCTTTCCATTAATAAGGTAATGGAGTTAAAAAAAATCGGGTTTCCTGTTGCGCAATTGGTTAGCGCACGGTACTTATAATCAATAAAATAAAAAAAGAAATTTTATTTCTTGTTATTTGTTTTCGACTTATGAGCAGCTAGTATTGTACTAAAGGGCGATTTATTCAGCTATTATCTTTTTGGCAATACTGGCTTAAACAGCTGACGCACGTTTCGTGTTTTGTTTCACTGTCAAACATCTTCAGTTTGGTCTATAATTTAACCACGAATCGTCTTACAAACGAACAACGCTTGCAAATTATTGAATTTTATTATCAAAATGCGTGCTCTGTTAAGAAAGTTCAGAAAGTTAAGAAAGTGTTCAGCGACGAAGCTCATTTTTGGCTCAATGCTTCAAGCAGAATTGTCGATTTTGGAGTGAATATCAGCCAGAAGCATTACAAGAGCTACCAATGCATTCAGAAAAAGTCACAGTTTGGTGCGGTTTATGGGCTGGTGGCATCATTGGACCGTACTTCTTCAAAGATGATGCGAATCGTAACGTAACTGTGAATGGTGAGCGCTACCGTGAGATGATATCCAACTTTTTTTTGCCCAAAATGCAAGAGCTTGACTTGCATGACATGTGGTTTCAACAAGACGGTGCCACATGCCACATGCCACATGCCACACAGCAAGCGCAACAATGGACTTATTGAGAGGCGAGTTCGGTGAACATTTTATTTCGCGTTCGGCCGCCTAGATCGTGCGATTTAACGCCTTTAGACAATTTTTTGTGGGGCTATGTTAAAGCTCATGTCTATACAGACAAGCCCGCTTCAATTGACGCATTGGAAGACAACATTGAAGCATTTATTCGTGAGATACCGGCCGAAATGTTGGAAAGAGTATGCCAAAATTGGACTAAGCGGATGGACCATTTGAGGCGCAGTCTAGGTCAACATTTGCATGAAATAATCTTCAAGCATTAAATTATATGGACCGTATTATCGATTCAAATAAAAATTTCATGCATTTTTCTGAATTTTATGTGTTTTTTTTTTTTTAAAACTTTCCTATAGCTTTTAAAAAATCGCCCTTTATTAGTTATTGAGTGTTGCGCGGGTGTACCTTGGGTGAAATTCCTTTGACATGGCCGTACAATGACTTTAATGTAAGAAGAGGTTGTATTTATTTTAGTTTCATTACTAAATAGAATCCTTTTATTATAGTTAGGAGTCAAGTCCGTCTGTTTGCGAGCGAACTCTAATCTTCCTGTACGATTCTGCTACGGCCAAACTAGCTTTTTTCGTAGAATGCGTTAAAAAACGACAGCATCGTTCAAACTTCGCTTGGATGATCTCCCACCATAGTCAATTATTTTCGTACCAATTTCCATAGAATGCAGAAACTTGTTGCTATAGCAGCTAGTGCTCATTTTTTTTTTTTTGCGGTAGGATTGTCTTAGCACTAAGCTTGCGACTAACTTTTTCGACAATCCAATTGTTAGAAATACTGCCTTGCATTAAAAAACAATAAATACAAAAGTCTTGTAGCTGTTTTGTAAAAAAAAAAAAATAACAATTAATTATTCTTATAAAAATTTTAGCGTTTCTAATTACAGGAAACTCTCGATAGTTCCAATTTTATAGGTCCAGGAAAAAACTTCGAACTACGAAAGTTTCAGAAAAAAAGTAAACTTGAATTTTAATTTCAGAGGTCATTTCGAATCATTTTCGAGCAATGCCGTCCAGCTTTGTACGGCGCACATTAATTTTTCTGTATTCAAGTTTTGCATTTTCCTATTTCGTCGCTCAGCTATTGACAAACAAATAAAAACTGACTTGATTTCTGCATTTGATTCTTTCGCTTAAGAGCTTGAGCAAATCGCTCAGTTTACGTAGCCACCACCTACGATTTTATTTGTTTTAATATTTTGAGTCGCTCTATCGCTCATCGTTCGTGTGTGGCCGCAGGCTAAGATAAAGAAAAAAAGGAAACCAAACAAACAGACAGACACCGAAGTGATTCTATGAGGGTTTCGTTATTCTTTTGGAACGAAACCCTAAAAACAAAAGCGACAATGAAATCAGAAGTCGACGGACAGACAAATGAAAACCTAAGTAATTTTGTAAGAGATTCGTTGTTCCTTTGGACCCAAACCTGACAAAGCCAAATTTAATTAAAAAAATAAATCAAAAAATAAGAGCAACTAAAACAGGAAGTTCCATTGCTTCGCTTTAAGCGCCATCTCTTGAGCCATTGCTACAAGTTATCATTCAATCTACCTTGCCATCGCAAATATTACCATGGACACTATTCCCATTTTCGTTGTGCCCTCTCTTACCGAATAGATAAAGATAGTAGTAAGGGTTGTTTCTCGTAGTGTAGAAATGCACCCTTATTTCATATTTATTTATTTATTTAAAGCCAGCTAGAAAAAATAGTTTATTATCTGTGCTAGAAGTTTCAAAATTAACAGCTGGAAAAATATAGCCAGCAGGAATGGCCTTCAGCTACCACTTCGTGTTGTATGCTACGTCCTCTTCAGAAAAATTTACTAAAGTGAATTTATCGTTAGCTCCGACACCTAGCGTAGTCTAGAAACCACAGCCTTTACTTGTGTCTCAACTAACCTGAGAGCGAATCTGCCATCTGCAAACAAATAGAAAGCCATTAGTTGGTTGCTGACACCGACTTTATGAAAATAAAATGAAGTGTCAATTGCATTTGCCGAAAATGTGATTTCTTAGTGATTTACTTGCATTTAGTTGTAATTGATTATAGTTGCTCACACTTGCCGGCTTACCCGCAGCTCAGGAATACACATGTGTATCCACACAAAAAAGTTTAGTTTCCCCACGTTGCACAGGTAAATTCCGACACATTTTAACCTCTTGTTACCTAAAACAAACTAATTTTTTCTTCTAAAATGACCTTAAAGTCCGTGTGTGTTTCTCTTTGTTTGTAAAAGTTATGGACTATCGTGCAAATGACCCAGGAGCCGTACAGTTTGGCAACTTCATCAACTACTATGAATTCAATCCGGCGGAAGAGCGAACAAATGTCCTTCCTGATCACGTCTGGGCGATAGAAAATGAAACGAAGTCGGCAAACGAGTCCCCATACATCATCCTCGACGTTGGATGCAATGCAGGAAATTTCACACAATCACTCCTGAACTTTGTGTCGGAGCGAGTCGCTAGAGAAGTGCAGATCCTCGGGGTTGATATAGATCCTTCCCTCATCAAAAGAGCGAAGGAAAACAATAAATCGCAACAAATCGAATACCAGTGTGTCGACATCATGAAAGATAAAGATTTCGCACAAATAAAAAAGTTCCTGGAGCTTCGAAATCGGGAAAAGTTTGACGCTGTTTGCTGCTTATCGATAACTATGTGGATTCATCTCAACAACCACGATGATGGACTTCGGGAGTTTCTTGCTAAATGCTCAGACATTGCTGAACTTTTCGTGGTGGAACCTCAGCCCTGGAAATGCTATCGGACTGCAGTGAGGCGAATGAAACGATCAGCTAAAGAGACGTTTCCGTATTACACGGAATTGAAGTGGAGAACAAATGTGGAAGACGAAATACACAACTACCTGGAAACGAAACTTAAACGGAGAAAAATCCACGAAACAAATCCAACAAAGTGGATGAGAAAAATATATTTCTTTCGTTGAAAGTATTATAATAATATTAAGAGTCAATGTGATACTTTGAATAAACTTTATTTTGATAACGAATTTAAAGTGGCAAAGAGTTTTATATTGAAAAGGGCGTTGATTTAGTATGTGGAGCAGAGATACCCATTTTTTTTTTCAGTCATGGAACCCTAAATGATGCCCAGCACTCCCTGGTACTAGGAAACGCGATCTAGGAGCATACTTCTTCGAGAATTTAAGTGACTTTGCTAACATGAATGTAAAAGTGGTCCAACATTTTGTCCAACTGGGCTTAGCCCAAACGGGGAAATCAGACTACAAACTTTGGTAGTATAACATGCCTGATAATATTCTGTTTGTTATATTTGCAGGAAATTCTAGGCAGCAAGTCCGAGTATTGGAAACAAACCAGAAGTGTGACAGCACAATGGGTCAACAAATTGCGTACGAGAGCCTGCGTTTAATCGCGGCAGTCACTGAGACCTAACCCTAAATGATCAAACTAATTTTTGCGGACCTCCAACATACCAACATGAAAAGTGTTATAAAAAAAACGCAGTCAAATAAAACCAAGGGACAAAAGACTTGACTCAGTGATTGACATTAACAGAAAACATCGTTCCTTGAAGTGAGGTTTGGAAATCTAGGATGATTAGACGCATGAGTTTATTTGATGTTTCTATATCGGCGGGATGATTTTGGTTTTTTCGGCGGGACGATTATAGTTTTCGGAATAGAGTTGGGTCATAATATAACTCCAGAAACTAGTTCCAGTAGGGAAAAGAAACGTTTCATGTTCGTTTCGAGGCGGGAACTTTTTTGCACAATTCTGCTACGGAATACCTTTTTCCCTTTAACGGAATTCTAAGGTTCCTCGGAAAACAATTTGGGAAACGCTGATGCAGAAAATTCTTGAAACGAGGACAAATTTATTATCGAGCCAAGCGTCCTAAATGCTGAACGTTTCAGAATTGAAAACCACGGCAACTTAAACCGTAAATGCATTAAAAATGTGTAGGCATCAAATGTCGCATTTATAACAACGTAGAACGCTTACTAACTGAAGTCCTGGAGCACTCTGGACTGTAGCGTCGCACAAAGAAGAAGAAAAAAGATTTATTTTCTTCATAGTGAAGAAATGTCTGTTGGCAGGGTGCCCAATGAAGAAGAGCTTCGACAGATGGGCACAAAGCGAGAGTTGCTATATTTAATCAAAATCAGGAAACTATACTACCTGGGTCATATCATGCGATAGGGCAAGTACAAGTTCCTCCAACTTGTTCTGCAAGGAAGGGTAGAGGGAAGGAGAACGGTCGGACGGCAGAGACTGTTGTGGTTACCAAACCTGCGGGATTGGCTGAATCTTACGACAATCCAGGTCATGATAGGTGTGTGATGATTTCCAATCTCCGTAGCGGAGAGCAACATTAAGAAGCAGAAGAAGCTCCCTGGTAGTGGCGAAGTTGAACGCGTCAGCGATTAGTGCCTCGGGTTTCGAAGCCCGTAGGAAGTTTAAAACTGTCTACAATTGTTAGCAGTTGCGATAAGCAGCACAGGTATTTAAAGTAAATTTGAAGGAAAAACTATGAAAAAAAAAATGTTTTAATTTTTTGAGTCGCTCCAACTCGAACTTCATTTGAATTTGACTTTATAAAAACGTTGTGGCTCATTTTAGCCAACACGTGTTTCTACGGAGAATAGCCCCATATGTATGAAATCTGCCTCGAACCAGATATTATAACGAAAATAAAGCTCGGTAGACTTCGATGGCTCCTTTAGCTCGTAGACCCTGCTCGGAAAGTTCTTTGCGGTACAATTCATGGTAGAAGATAGCGACGCAGACGGCGCTCGCTTTGGGAGGATGGTGTAGAACAAGCCGCCCGAAGCCTTGGGTGCCCAACTGGATGGCGTCGTCCAGCGATTGGGATATGCAGAAATGCTTGCTGTAGGAGGCCCGGACTGGACACCGGTTGATGCGCCGAGGATGATGATGACGTGTTTCTACGGAATGTTAATAAACGACTTTAGCCTTTAATGGAGAACAGTCTTTCTCGTGTTTTGGAGCCGCATTCTCAAGCGCGTCCTTCACTGCCTTCAGCAATAAAAATTGGTCACCGAAATTACGCGCTTTCTGCCACATAACCTCATCCTCGTTGACGTCGCACCTAACGCGAAGGTACATCGGCGTGAGCTGGTAGACGGCCTTCGGCCATACAAAGACTTAAGAGTAAGGCTAAGAGTAAATAAAATAAATAAATTCTTATTTGTACATATTGTACAAATCAGAATTTATGAAGTCAATAAAAGAAAACTAAACTAAACATCGGCATGGACTACCGGTACGAAGCTTTACCACGTCTTACCACAGCACTTTCTGCTGACGTGGGTTCTACGTTGATCCATAAAGCACGACCAGGGATAAATTTTACATCAGAATAATTACAACGGCCCTTGCGAACCTTAAGTGCTGCTTGCTCGTCATCAAATCGCAGTTGAGACTTCCGGTGAGTTCATTAAAGCAACAATACGCCATTTCTGTAATAATTGCTTTCCACGACAACCGCAAGGTTGCTTTTATGAGCTCAACCTTCATTGGTAGCCCTCGACTAGGTCCCAGTTGTACTTTTCCTCGTTTACGACTGCGTACAGGGAAAACATGAGCACCAAGAAGCCGAAGCGAAGAACAGATGGCGCAGCGAAGTGGAAGCTGACCTTAACAAGCTTGGTGTGCGGCGTTGTAAGCAGCCGTCTAGAGACCAAGCTGGCTGGAGAAGTTTGCTGTGTGAGGACCTAGTCCCCATCCCGGACTGTAGCGTCACCAAATAGGAAAAGGAGAAACCCAGGCAGTTCACCGTCACCATGCACTCGCTCCACAGCCAAGAGTCGTTGAAATGCGCCGCTATGGACGCTCGTATATTCGGGTCTGCCAAAAAACCAAGCTCTGGCCCTTCACGAGCTGTAACGCCATCCAATTATTATGTTCGGATGAACTGCTCAATGTTTTGGAAGGTGATCGACGAAACACCGTCGAAACGCTCCTAGATCAACCGCGAGAACGCCGGGAACTCCCCAACGTTGCCGTTTTGAATCTTCGTCTTCTGGAGCTTCATCTTTTGAAACTTCGTCTTCTGGAAGTCCGACTTATGGAGCTTCGTCTTCTGGAACTTCATTTTCTGGAGCTCCGTCATCTTCGTCTTCTGAAGCTTCGTCTTATAGAGCTTCATCTTCTGGAACTTCGTCTTCTGAAACTTCGTCTTCTGGAGCTTCGTTTTCTGGAACTTCGTCTTCTGGAGCTTCGTCTTCTGGAGCTTCGTCTGCTAGAAGTTCGTCTTCTGAAACTTCGTCTTCTCGAAGTCCGACTTCTGGAGCTTCGTCTTCTGAAACTTCGCCGTCCGGAGCTTCGTCTCCGGGAAATTCGTCATCTGGAGCTTCGTCTTCTAGAAGTCCGACTTCTGGAAATTCGTCTTCTAGAACTTCGCCTTCTGAAACTTCATCTTCTGAAACTTCGTCTCCTGGAAATTCGTCTTCTGGACCTTCGTTTTCCGAAGTTTCGTCTTCTGGAGCTTCGTTTTCTGGAGCTTCGTCTTCTGGAGCTTCGCCATCCGGAGCTTCGTCTCCGGGAAATTCGTCATCTGGAGCTTCGTCTTCTAGAAGTCCGACTTCTGGAGCTTCGTCTTCTGGAACTTCATTTTCAGGGAATTCGTCTTCTGAAACTTCGTCTTCTGGAGCTTCGTTTTCTGGAAATTCGTCAGCTGGAACTTCGTCTTCTGGAGCTTCGTTTTCTGGAGCTTCGTATTCTAGAAGTCCGACTTCTGGAACTACGTCTTCTGTAAGTCCGTCTTCTGAAACTTCGTCTTCTGGAACTTCCTCTTCTGGAACATCATCTTTGGCCCGAAATTCCTCTTTGGCCCAAAATTCAGTCTCAGGACCAAGCAGATTTAAAAATAAAAAACTTAAATTTTGTTTTAATTTAGACTACAATCCTCATTTCTTGTTCTTTGTACATTTTACAAGATAATTAATTTGTCGATTGATCGACTGATTTACAATCAAAAACGAAAAAAAAAGAATTTTTTTATATAATAATCTTACTAGGCTACATTAATCG
Source organism: Syritta pipiens (assembly GCA_905187475.1). Taxonomy (NCBI): domain Eukaryota; kingdom Metazoa; phylum Arthropoda; class Insecta; order Diptera; family Syrphidae; genus Syritta; species Syritta pipiens. The sequence goes on along the minus strand of LR994571.1, from coordinate 99,815,909 downwards.
CGGAAGAATGCCAGATGAGTTCGTTGATGTGGTGGCGGGGTAGGAGTTCATTTTTAGTTTCAAAGACGAGAGAGGTCACAACGTATGGTCCTGATTATTTTTTAAAAAAGTAATAATCCTCATCGTGGGCGTCATTTCACCCGGCCACCTCCTCGCCAGAGAACTCCAGCTTAACGTCGGAGGGCAGGTCCTCGACATCGACCTCGTTCTCCTGTGTGTTCAGTCGATTCAAGGTCATCATCATGTCGCCGGACTTGGTGCCGGCCATGAGGCCCGCTGCACTGTTGTCCACCACGACAGTCTCGGCCTTCAGCTGCTGCAGCTGTTGGATAGTCACGGTCTGCGGTGGTTGATGGGGCTGTGCTTGGGTGGTTTGCTGCTGCGTGGCGACTGTCAGCGTCGGCTGCTGGATGATTACGTGCTGCACTTGCTGTTGAATTTGCTTCGTCTGCTGCTGCGGCTGCTGTGACGTCTGGGGGGATTGTTGGATGGGAGACGATTGAATTATGTGCTGCACCTGGTTGGCTGGTATCTGTTTGGCCGGGATGCCAGCGTCTTCGAAGGCTTTCTTCTTCAGCGTCTGACGGATTTGTGATCTGCAAGGGACGGAAAGGGTTTAGTTGGCTGGTTGTTTCGCTCTCGACAGGATCAGATGAAGAAAGCAAACTAAGACTAATAAATGAATTTAGAGTGTGCTTACACTGTGCGATTTTTTATTCTTAAGCTTATTTTGCTTAGATCTTCTGAGAAGCGGGTTATCGATGAATGCAACATTTCGATTTCTTCATCTGTCCATTTGCTCCTGATTGGGTTTGTGTATGAATCAAAAACATACAAAATTTGTTAATGTTCATTTGAATATTCAAACAATTTGATCGGTTTGAGTGGCGCACACTTACCCCGAGGGCGAGTCAGAGCTCGGATGCAGCTGCATTGTAAGTTCTCCTAGACGGTTGAATGCTTGGCCAGCGGCTGTGAATATCTCTCCAACCTGTGGGGAAGGGTCTTATTAGTCTCGAATGGGATGAGAGTCTGCAGTGCTGGTCAACTTCATGCACCAGCAGTGGGATCTTCTAGTGGAGCACTTGGGGTGGTTTTGGTTGGGGATATTGTGGAGGAAAGTTTGAAGGGACTCTGGGTATGGGAATTGTGCATTTTTAAACTTACTTTTGTAGCTGAGCCCATTATTTTTGTTGTGATTGTTCGACTGCTAAAGGCGGTCTTTTTACAATTGTCAAAATTTAGGTGACGGATGAAGGAATTGTGTTTGGGATTTTTTTCGCTGTCACGGGGAATGGGAATTTTTTGACTGCTTGGTGGTTGTATTGGGTGGGATGTGTTGAGAAGGTGTGTGGAAAACCAAAGCGAGGGGAATTGGTGTAATTCACAAGGCAGACACAAACTATGGAACTTTTATAATTTCTTACAAAATTTACAGAGTGGCTTAAGTCGACTTGAGCTGAAAATATTTTGTCTGCATACTTAAATGCCTTTAAAACTACCTTTCTTTCTATCCTATCTGCGTGTTTCTATTCCATCTCGTAGCTATTTTAAATAATCCCAAGGCTTAACCCTGAATTGCGCAACTTTTTACTACTAAGAAAATTTTTCTTATGCAAGATATGGCTGCAAATACCAGAATATTAGTTAAAACCATTAGTCCACGTAATTTGGCATGATTATTAGCTTCAAAAAATATAAAGCAGATCGTCTAGAAAGCTTAAAAGAGTAAAATTGTGATCCATTGTTTATGAAAGAAGTAAGAATTGAGTTGCACTGCGCAGTGTAGGGTTTTCAACAGCATTCAAAAGATTTTTTTAAAACTCCAAATCCTTCTGAAAAATGCCCAAAATAGACTTTAATCACTTTAATTCTTAATCGAGAGAGAGAGAATCGTGTGAAAATATAAAATAATTTACGGAAAAATAAACTTCAGTCAGTATAAAAAGAAAGTTTGGAGTAAATAACCTTTTTTTAGCCAAAGTCTGCACTTATTATCTCTTAATGTTTAAATTTGTATCTAGTTTTCAATAAATAAATAGACTTTTGGTTAGCCAGTCTTTTTTATTTTACACCAATTTTATTTTCTGTTCACTTGATATCCCAGCGATTTGTTAACACTCCTTTTTTGTTTTTTTTTTTCGTGAATCGTGGAAAAATCGTGCAGGAAAACTCGAATAAAAAACTCAAGAATACTGACTAGCTTACGATTTAACTATAAAAATATACAGAACGATCTAATTTTATATTTATCAACGTCCTCGGATAAACGAATGGAATCCTAGCAGAGCTCTTCAAAGCAGGAAGCGATGTTCTGGTGGAGAGCATGTACCAGGTCATTTGCAGAATTTGAGGACGAATGCATGCTCAACGACTGAAATACCAGCTTTATTTGCCCCATCCACAAAAATGGCGATCCTACCGCGTCCAAGAACTACCGAGGTATATCCCTGCTCAACGTCACCTACAAGATCCTGTCCAGTGTACTGTGTGAACGTCTAAAGCTGTTTTGCACTGCATCAATCGGCACGTACCAGTGCGGCTTCCGGTCCGGCAAATCGATGATAGATCAAATTTTCACACTAAGGCAAAGCCTGGAGAGGATCAGCGAGTTTCAGGTCGTTACGCTCCACTTTTTCATCGACCTTAAAGCTACGTATGACAGCATTCATCACAGGAAGCTGTTTAGATTGGACAACATCGAAAAACTGCTATCGCGGCTTCTAAAAAATATTCCTCAGCCTACCAGCTCTGAGCCCTCGCCCTTACCTGCGGACGTCCTTGCTGATATCAACCAAAACCTCGCTGCGCTCCGTAAATCTCCTGGCATGGTTGTGGAGTCCATCAATGCACTTCGCTTCGATATGGACCTCCTCATGCAGGGGTCGTCTAGGCCAGCTATTCCTCCCGCTGCAGACTTCACCATCCCGCTTCTGGAGCTGTCAAGCCGCATTGAGGACATCGGTAATGATCTCCTGGCCACCCGCTTTGCCTCGTCCAACTCCACCGAAGAACTTTGGCTTGTGCTGTCCAAACTTGATGCCATCTCGGACGTCGTGAGCCATGAGTCCCAACCCTCTTGGCTCCCTATCGCGCCGTCACTCCAGGATGAGCTGCAGGCCTCGGAGGGTGCCTCCTGTACTCCTGGTGAGGATCAGAATATTCCCACCGCCGCTGCCTCCAGATCTCCCACGCATCCCAACACCGTCCCTAACCGCTCACCACCGGATCATCTACCGTCCCGCACTCACCCCGTTCCTGCTCCTCGCACGCTGCTGCGCTTTTTCGGCACGAATTGGACAACTTCTGAGTGGATGCAACGTTTGGAGCGCCTTGATCGCGGGCACGTAGAGGATGGTTTTCCTCTCGTGGTCTCTAGTGCTCCCGCCTCTGCCGACAACTCTTGGATTGCCGACTTCTTCATAAAGAGGTACTGCTTCCAACCCCTAAGCTGTACCAGAGCATCAATAACCAGCAACAGAAGGAACTGTTTTAACGTTCATATACCACGCAAGTATAGCTGGCTTTTTAAATCTGGCGTAAAAGTTTCTACTGGTGGCCTGCTGATTTCTGCCCGGCAACCCAACATAAAGTCTAAGTTAGAGCCTAAGTCTAGACATAAGCCTATCCCTAAGCATATTACTAAGTTTATTTCTAAGCCAGTTCCCAATCACCTTCCTATCTCTAAGCCGACTCCTAAACATCGTTCACTCGCTACATCACTTCCAAAAGTTCCCTCTTCCAAGTCCAAAATAGTTTCCCGCTGGACCCCGGTTTCTGCCCACCCGCTCAACTGTCCTGCAGACCCGCCGACAGTTCCTCCGCGACGTAAGATAACGTCCAGTGTTCAGATGCAGCCGCCTCCTCGCCCGCCACCCACGTTTCCTAACTTCGATCTTACCTCGGGAGCGAAAATCAAATCCCAAGAACGACCAACCTCTACCCATATATCCTCACCCACTATCTCTACTCCGGCGCCTAACGCGTGCGATAAATACCCTAATTTTTCTAGGGCCAATGTCAAGCTAAAGTGTATTTTTTATGTTAAACATGAACTTAAAAAACAGAGCTCTGCTAAATAAAGAAATTGATAGTAAAAAAGAAATTAATAATGCCAACACGGAAGGCACTATCTTCCACAAGTCAGCACGGAAGGCACTAAATTCCACAAGTCGGTCCAGCTGCTGAGCTACGGAGATGAGATTGATATCATCGCTCGTTCCCAGCGGCCATTATGGAAGCATTCGCGATTTAGGAGCAGCCTAAACGAGAAATCCTCAAGATAAATCAGGATAAGACGAAACATATGCTGTCGCCAAAGAAAGAATCCATGACCACAGCCTAGGACAAAAGGGTGATCTACGACAGCTATAACTTCAGGGTAGTTATCTTCATTTATCTCGGGCGAACATAAGCTTCACGATCAGAGATGTTGCTGCATGGACAGAGCGGAGACATGGTGTTATCAACTTCTACGTCACCCAACTGCTATCTGGACATGGGGCTTTCAAAAGGTACCTCCACAAGATGGGCAAGAAAGAGAGTGCTGCCTTCCAGTATGAAGACTCTGAAGAAGACGACGTCTACCATACCTTCTTCGAATGCAGCAGTGCAGCAGGACCAGGTTGGAAGCGGAAATAGGCAGCATATCACCTGATCCTGTTGTCGAAAAGAGCAGCAGCAGCCACTGGACCAAAATCGCGACATACGCTGAAGTAGTGCTGAGAACCAAAAGGAGAGAGGAAGGTGATAATATCCCCCAAAAACCAAGATCGATTACAGCCTGACTGGCAAGATTAATGAATTAACCCGATGAAGAAAATAAGCCGGTCCTCTTTGGAGGGAAGAAAACGACACCACTCTGAAGTAATGCGAAAGCGGTCCCAGAGTGGACGGTGTCAAGGAGAAGAGATCAAGATGTGGTTTTAGTGGGTGAAAGTCTCACACAACTTGGAACAGATCGGGCCTGTTCCACGTACCTATTAGGTTTCCTCATCGTCCTCAAGGCAAAGAAAAAAAAAGCTTCACGAACGGCGTCTAAAGTCAAAATTCCTGAATCGAAGTACTAAGGTCATGCTCAAGACTCTTGTTCTGCCAGTCCCACTGTTTAGAGCTGAAAACTGGACAATAAGCAGGACTGCAAAGCTGATCTTTGGCTCGTTTGAGGGAACAATTCTACGGCGGATATTCGTTCCAGTCTGCGAGAAAGGCGAATGGAGGGGAAGACATAACCGCGAATTTTACAAGCTGTGAAAAGATGTGGATTTAGTCCGGAGGGCAAAGATCCGCCGACTACAGGGCTTTGCTATATTGAGCTCCAGCCTAAAGGGTCTTCGGGTCTTCGAATCTCAGCCGATCAAGTCTTTTTTTTGTTGACTAGAAACTAGCATTGCCCGGGTCCGTCAGCGTTAGAAGGCAGCCTTGGTTCAGACACGCTCCAAAGGTTAACAGGTTGATAAGTAATTAATGTATTTTAATTCGATAACTCCCATGTATGGTTATTTAATGAAACGACGGAGCTTCGGACACCCAATTTTTAAACAGCGGAACGTCGGAACGATGCATATCTGAATGAATCCAAGCGAGGCTTTTGTGTACCACCAAATATGTATCCAAAAAAGGACATTAAACATTAATTAAGAGCTGGATAGTTTACAATTAACCACATAGAACTCTTTTCAACCAGGATTCCAAGCTGCATAACGATCATAACCACTGAATTAATTATTGCACTTGAAAGATCTAAAAAAATGTTGTAATAACTCCCTTTTAACTTTTTACCATGCACTTGAAGTGAACATTTTTAAGAAACAGGATTGTAATAACGTTTGCCTCATTTAGGCCTATGTTTTATTTCCTTGTTTTTTTTTTTTTTATTGACAGTAGATAGATTATGCTAAAAGACAACTCACTATTCATTCTATATTCTGAATTGATAGTAAGTTTTCTCTGACCGGCTACCGCCAATCTGGTTCGCTTTTTATTGGATAATTAAGTTATGGTTTTTTGAGCCTAACCAACAATCAAAGAACCGTCGTCGGGGAAGGTGTGTAGAGGTACTTCCAAGTTCGTTGGGGCAGGTCCTCTGCGGATACGACCAGAAGCATCATAATGGGAGCCATGGCAAGGGCAATAGTAACCACCCCAGTCACCAGCATTAGCAACAGGTACGCAACCCAAATGTGTGCACACGCCAATCACAACCAGCCATTCGGGTTTCTGGACGCGTTGCTAGAAAGAACAAGAGAAAAAAGCTTTTGTTTCCATCCCACGACTTTTTTTTTGCAAATACCTACATCATCGGTTTGCGGATCACGAAGTTCAGCAAGGTTCACTTTTTGTTCGGTTGCAATCTCGTGGGCAGTACGATGACGAACAAAGAGAGGTTTGCCTCGCCATTTGAAAGTCACTGACTTGCCCTCCGGGATGTCGGCCAACTTAATCTCGATCTTGGCCATAGCCAAGACATCGGCTGATGCACTCATGGACGACACAAAATGCGTGACTACTGACTTAGCACCATAGGCAGCACCAACAGCTCCCGATCCAACCATCATGTAGGTGAAGGCTTTGCGAGTTTCCGCCGAATCGTTCTTCCTGTTTGGCCGATTCACCGAATCCCGTCGATAGGGTGAGAAGTCTGGCACCTGCAAGTCATGGTGCAGCCATCGAACTTGAATTGGATCTACAAAAGAAAAAGAGAGTTAATCAAATTTTTCCCCAAGTTAGGTGGATAGTCCTTAGTTATGTCAAATTCGAGATAACCTCAAAAAATTACATAATGCCAGTAATTACAATTTTTCGTGTAGAATTTCACTTGTATTATGCAATTTTTTTTCTTCTCACACTTTTCATACACTTAATATTTACTTCTCAACATAGTTTTAGCCGAAATTTGGACTAAAGGTTTAGTCTTAATCGCAGATCCATCGACAACCGTGGTCTTCTTTTGGGTTGTTCCAATAACAGTTGGCTTCAGGCTGGCCGACACTGCCTGAGTGCTTGCTCGTAGGTATGCCCATGACACGTTCTTAATCATCTTTCGGATTTGGAAAATTATAGATTTCGATTTCTTCTATTGGAGTCGAGAATGTTGCAAAAAAAGACTCCTCTCTTGGTGTTCAGGACCTTTTTCTTGATAAAGCTGAAAAAACACACAGAGGTTGTCAGTTCAGTCGATTGACGTTTGGCAGAGAAAAAAAAAAAAAAAAAAACATGGCGATGACAAATCTGAAGTATGAGCTGGTGAGAAGAGTACAACTGTATTTTAAGTGAAATTTAATTCATGGACGAAGTTTACTTATTTTACACTGACAATTCGAAAAGTTTGATTCAAAATGCATTTAAAATAATTTATTTTAAACCTTCATTAGAAATTTCAACTTTAAATTTGACGTTTTCACGAAGAACTATGTAATCGAGATGGTTTAGGGCTTCGCTTATTTCTTGCACTGCTAAGCTAGTGTCATCTTTTGGCTTTTTTCGTTGTTGAACATGGTTTGGATACAGGAAAGCTCACTTAAAAAAGGTTAGTCAGGCAGGGCTCTCCTTCATAGTTCATTGGCATTTACTTCGATTCTGTGGAATTATCGAGCATAGTTTTGAAAAATGAAGGTAGAAAAAATGCCTCCATTTTCGAGATGAGCCAGGAAGGCAAAAGAAACTAAACCATTCTATTTTCAAGGAGGACATTGCATTATAAATTCGATTCCAGCCTGTTACAGTGAATTCCTTAACGAAGGCAATAAAACGTCATGCATCCCTTCCTGTTCCCCTCGACGAGCACAGCCAGAAGAGATATTTTGTCTCATTTCCAATTCAATACGCATCCAATTTGATCAAATCGCCCTCAACCCCGTCGCGCCATCCCCAAGGCGCCAACGAAACTTTCTTGCATTACTTGCAGGACAAAAAGTATATAAGTAGCAGCTCTTCCCCCGCAGTAAAGCGAATCGTGCGTAGATAAAACCTCAGCAAGAACGAAGAGGAAATATGCATAAGACACAGGCGAGGGACTTGGGTCACTCGGAACGCCCTACTTTGAAAATGACAAAAATTTAAATTCTATCGTCATTCAAAGTGCGTTCCCCACTCCCACGTGCGGTTATATACTCTCACTTTCGCTTTTGCAGCCAACTGATAAGGGAGTATACACCACCCGACTCGCCATGGGGTGGCAATAAACACACGATGACAACGCATTGTCCTCGAAACAGTTGGTGTGGCTGAGGAGGAGAAGAGAGTCACGGAAGTGCGGCATGTTGCAGGCAAATGCGCATGATTCGGTTTGCACTTGCTGCTCGGCATCATGCAACTTATAATCATCCCCCAAGTGAATGGGGTTTGGGTGAGCGCGTGCATATGTATAATGGGTTTTCGCATGTACAACGGGAGTGCGGGGGGACGGTGGCGGGTGATAAAATTCGGGGAAGCGTAAAAAAGAGGAAGTTAAACAAGAAATTTTTGAATTTGGGTGAAATTCTTTGATAAACGGGGTGGGGTTGGCTAAAACGCACTGGGCTGAGAGAATTGTGTGGGAGGGGAATGTTTTATTCGATGGAGTGGCATTTGCTGGACAACTCTCGGAAAGCACATAAAATTACGTCGAGATAAGTTGGACAGTGACTTATAATCTCGATTTTCCTTGCTCTGGCACGAATGCAACGTAAGTTTTCAATCTCCACAGTTTTTTTTAGATAAACTTAAGCGTTTTTTAATCTCTCTTCAAATGTTTGCTAATTTGTTCTTGTAGTCTTAGCAACGACAGAAGAAATTGTTTATAGCGACTCGATCGGATAGTACGTCGGACTGTTGAGCGAGAGTACCCGGGTTCGAATCCAGCTCGGGAAATAAAAAACATCACAAGCATTTTTCACGGCCTCACCTCCAGCGAAAGCCTGACAATCCTCCTGGAGTACTTCTGTCATGAAAACCTTTCACATTAAACAGTAGGTCCCCTCCACATGTGTCACAAATTATAACGCGCACAACACTGAGGAGGCGCGAAAAGCTCGGCTCTCGCTCTCAACGGGTTGTTACGCCACCCAATGTAAGCGACTGCCCTTTATAACAACCAATAGGTCATTACGACTAAATATAAAGCTCATTACCAAATCCAGTCAATATTTAAATACTATGCCTATTACAACTGCCGGCCATAGCATCAACTATACGTCCCTTCAATGTCGGTACAGCCGGTTTCGACTGTAACATAAAATTTTCACTATTGGGCCCGATTTTTTGACGCGTCGCCACCGCTTGAGCATCTTACATTAACTTACAAATCTTTTGAGAATCATCGCCCGCTTGTGTGCACTGGGCCTTATAATGTTTTATTACGACATTGTGGGCATCATTGTTTGATAGTTAGTGCTTCGGACTGTTAAGTGATCGTATCCAGGTTCGAATCCAGCCCGGGAAAAAACATAAAGAACAATTTTCACGGCCCCACCCACAGCGAACGAGTTCTAGAGTATTTTTTATCATCTTGCTTTTAAAATTTGCCATTTGAAACCAGCAATAAACCGCAGGTCCTCTCAACATCTCTCAAAATTATATCGCTTACAACAGCGTATTTGGGCTGTGACCCTTTACACGGGCTATTACGCCACCTAATTATAACAAATCCTTGGAACTCGAGACCTTCGGAGCGCAATCGTATAAAATGTATCCTCAAACTCGAGGGCACTGTTACAGAGACAATGCGAATAAGTTTTAGTTTTTAACGTAATGGCAACATCTTTTTTGCATAAGACATTCCGCTTTTGATGACAAATGTTAGACACGGCTCGCGCATTTATAGTCAATTAAAAAAAATATTACGTACAACGAAGACAACATTCGATTTACCCGCTAGTTAAATATATACACAGTCGAAGCCCTCTAAGTCGAATTTTCATGGGATCTCAAAATTAGTTCGAGTTAGAGGGCTTTTTCGAAAAATTCGAGTTAGAGGGATTAACATTTTTTTTTGTCTAAAAGCCTTTATTTTATTCAAAAGAGTACATGTAAGGAAAAAACACTGGAAATTACTTAAGTTTGTAATTTTAGATTGAGTCTTTAAAATTGAAGAATGAAGCCTTTTAAAAAAGGACTCTAGTTTAAAAAAGCAATGTTGGACCTCATCCGGATCCCAATGCATTCACTAAATGAAACTTGAAAGCATCTCATCTCGCAAATTCTTTGAGGTCCAACCAACAACACAACGAATAAGCAGCGCATTCATACAGAGCCGGACGGTTGTGTGCACAAATAACCTATAGCTCATTTATGGTTGTGTGTAGACGATGATTAGGCCCTAGACGACAATTGTGTTCGCCCAACATGATTGTTCTTCGAGAACCATTGGCGAATAGTTTCAATTTTCTCATGTTCTTTGGGTTCAATGTTTGCCGCGTAGGTCGCCATGCAAATCCTCATTCTTGCTATAAATATTCTCTTTCTTTCTTGCATAGGTAAACAATAATAAGGGCAACCACATGCGCTTTTTTCTCCGCCGTGTTTGCACTAAAAAATCAACATAAAATGAAAGGTGTTCGTCGTCCAGTGCCAAATTGAAAGAGAGTCAGAGCATCAAATTGCGAGAGGAAATTTCTAGTTTATTATTTTGCAAAAAAAAAAATTCGACTTAGAGGATTTAAAAATAGACCAAGAGTCGAAAAAATGTATTCGAGTTAGAGGGCTTTTCGACTTAGAGGGCATTCGACTTAGAGGATGGATTTGTATGGAAAATTGAAGGGAATGTCAGAATATAGCGAAAAAATTCAAGTTAGAGGGCCTTTCGACTTAGAGGGCTTTGACTGTACTTTCAAAAAATTCGTTATTTATTTTCAGGCTGCCGAGATACACCTTCAGTCCAAATATCATGCCATAACTACAAAGGACTTCTAAGTTATAGTCAAATACATATGTAAAGGCGACAGACAGACAGACACCGAAGAAATTCCATAAGAGTTTCGTTATTCCTTGGAACGAAACCCTAAAAATAACAAAATGAGTTCAATAATATTTATTGCAACAGATAAAAATGATTCTTTAGTTATACCCGCAAAAGTCATTATATAATTACAGAGAAAAAAAAAACGTTACGTTCAGTTAGAATTTAAAATTTAAATTGCGTTAATTTTCAAAAAGCCAAACACTTCTTTCTTTGTAAACATGCAATAACATTTGTTCCATATATTAGGGCTTTATCAGTAAGCCAAACACTTCCATTAATTATAAAACACAACGTCGTTCAAGTGGCTCGCTCACGTGTTTCCGAATAAATGACAGACAACTTAACAGATGTAGCTTCAACAATATGGCGGCTATCAACTGTCAAAGTTGTCTATTGGAAAATCCTTTATATAGAATGAATCAAATACAAGTTTCTTCTTAAACATGCAATAAACTGTACAATATTACACTTTTTTTCATGTATTTTGACTTTGTTAGTAAGTGCAAGCATTCTCATTAATTACGGAATACAACGTCGTTCAGACGTTGAAGAAGCTAGGCTCTGGCCCTGTATGGGCTGTTACGCCGACTATTATTATTAACATCGTTCAAGTGGCTGCCTCGGCTGGCTTCGCGGTAGCACATTTTGTCACTCCCATTTTCCAAGACCTTGTTGATGGTTTCAGGCAGTAGCTCATGAATTGCTTGAATGATATTGGCTTAAAGTGCTTAAATTATTTCCGGATTGTTGGCATAACATCGGTCCTTCACGGTTTCCTAGAAAAAAAAAGTCCAAAGCGTTCAAATTGCAGCTCCAATCCGGTCAATCGACATCGTCAAGACGGCTGATAGCACGATTTATGATTTTCCAGTTCGTTTTTGGGATGTGCTGCATGGCATGACGCGCCATACTGCAGAAACCAGAGGATGTCTAAATCCATGTCATCAATTTCAGTAAAGATAAATTCGGCTACCATGGCTCTGCAACGCTCACCGTTGACGGAAAGTTTTCCCAGCCTCATTTTTGAAGAAAAATGGTCCAATGATACCACCATTCCACAATCCGAACCAAACTGTCACTCTCTATTGCAATGGCTTCGGATTTTTCGCGAATTTTTCGCGATGTTTTCACGGATTAATCGCAAACAATTTTGTTTTTTAACGCAGCCGTCGAGATAAAAATGCGCCTCGTCAAAAAAGAATTTCTTTCGCCCAAAATAGTTGTCCGATTCAAGCTGCTCTAACGCCCAAACAGCGAATCGATAACGAAGCTGATGGTCGTGCACATTCAACTGCTAAGTCAATCTTATAAGCGAATAGTCCGAGATCTTAGTGCAGAATTCTCCTCAGACTAGTGCGTAAAATATTGTGCTGTTGAGATCGATGGTGGGTTAACATCCGTAGATTGTGTCCTATACTCTCGGCTACAGAAGCCATATTCTCTTGTGTGTACACCGTACGACGACGGAGGCCACTAACTTGCCAGCCTTCCGATATTTTGCACAAACGTACGTACAGCAAGCGCGGTAAGTGCTTCAATTCGACCAAAAGTTTTTTTCAAAAAGCCAGTTGTTTTGGGTACACAGCACTCGCTTTGAAAATGAGTTTTAAGATTTCCCAACTTTGTTCAATCGTAAAGTGACTCATTTCGTGCCGCGGATGTATGATATTGCATTTCTGTTAAGATTTCGAGTGTCAAAATAACCTTTGATTTAAAAAGGAACCTCTAGGTGAAACGCCCTTTATATCTGGTGTCACTGACCTTTTATGGAACTCTCAGTCAAATGTACTACAACAAATGTCAGTTGGGTTATAGAGACAATATTAAATCATTCTTTAAAAAGAAATATGGAACTTAAAAATAATACTACGCTTATAAATTAATAATAACAGAACAGCGAAAATAACGAGCGATAAGGGGCGCTCAGAGTGAATAAAACCCCCAACCCCTCGGGTGGATTAAAATCCTTCTGTGCCATAATAGCCATAGCAATAAAGGACATTGGTGTCTCTTTAGTTTCCCTTTTTGTAAATATGATCTTTTCAAAGAAATTTCTTCGAGTTACTGGTAATATGATAGAAAAAAAAAAACTGACTGCAAGAGGTAAATTTATTGAGACTTTGATTGAGGCTATAACCTGCCATTATTGTGAATTTTGTGTTATGCTACAAAATAGGTCTGCAAAAATAAACCCCAATTATTAATGAAGTTCCGTTTCTCAATGAAGTAGACCCTCAAATTCCCAATTTGTAGAGCTTAAGCGTCGATTTAATTTTGATTTTGGTTTGTTTGTCAGAGCCACATCACAGCAACTCATACCGAACTCTTAATGTGTGACAAAATGACTTCAAAAAATGCACATATTTCTAAGAGCTTGCATTCAATTGATTTCAATCCATTTAATGGCCCAAAAGATTGATGCAATGAAGACTTCGAAAGGGAATTGTGATTTCAACGTTGAAGTCAAACTCATCTAATGAAGTCAATTGAATGAATTACAAATCCTCAGGTCTTTTCCGTGAATGTACTACCAAAAGACTGCGTTCTTTTACAACTCTGTTACTTAAAACATTACCAGACATGAAGACACGTACTTCATTAACAATTACCTACTTAAATAACCTCGATAGATGAAACATGAAACTGAAATATAAACCTTCAAATAGAGTTAAATTGATGCAGGCATTGAAAAACATCACCAAAATAATAAAAACCCTCGGTTTCAGAATCAATTAATTGCAAACATAAATACTTTTCACTATCAATGTACGTCGCTCGCCTCAACAAATCAAGAGAATGGTCTGTTTTTTTTTTTTTATTCTTTTGCTGTGGCCAGCGAAAATGTTTACTAGACTATGTACAAGAGAGGAGAAAATTTAATCCCCTAACCGCCTTTCCGAAAAAGTTCCTTACATGCCAACTCCAGAAAAGTAGAGAAAACAAAGTTGTCATTCGAATGAAAATTCAAAAACTTTTCGAAAGTTTCACTAACGCAAGAGCCATCATTTTATTTCCTTGAAATAAAATAAAACCTGCAAAATCCCCCCACTCCCAGAAAAAAACTCTCAAACAACCAACCAACCCAACCACCCACTCATTCCTCCCGATTCGACAATGATCTACTTTTGAAACTACCGTCCTGGCGCTCCCACACCAGCAGCAGGCGCAACGGACAATTTGCAAGAAAAGCAAAAAAAAAAAAAAGAAAAACCGAAAACCAAAACGAAAACGAAAACGAACGAGCAAAGAAACGAACGAGAATCCCAGAAGTGCGTGTAGCAAGCGAAGCACATCGACAGCCATTCATCCTACCCCACAAAAGTGCCCGAAGAAAGAAACTACCTCCACCCACTCTGGCCCTCTGCACTAACCCTATAGTCGACAGAGCGTATATATATTTTCAATTTGAACGAAACGCACTGCCTCCTAATTCTATAAATCTAAAGGGGAAACGGCTCGGCACGAGAGAAGAACTGGCTATGAGGCTGTTTCCTGGCAACATCATCAGATCCCTGTTGTCGTCGTCGTGGTCGTAGTCGCTGTCGTCGTCTTCGTCTTTGCCTTCGTCCTCGTCTTCGTCTTCGTTTTCTCGTCCTGAAGACTGAAAGTAATTCCCGTGGCGCCACTGTTATTATCGGCGCGCAGCAATACAGCACTCTGATGTTGTGCTGTTTCCAAAACAACTCAAACCCTCCTCTCCGGCCAGGCGGGCGGTGGAAAGGGCCTCCTACAAGCAGCGAGCATAACTCACAGCCTTATCACCAACGCATATACGACCTCACACACATATACACAGCTACAGCTGGATACAGCGCCAAATGCAGTGCTATATAACGAACGAGAATATATCCTGGCGACTTCATCTCCCACCGACGACGACGACGACGGAGACGCCGCCATCGCCCCATCGCATGCAAAGTACATAAACGTGTCCCACTTTTCCACCCAACCTCCCCAGTGGGTCACAAAAAAGTGCAAAGCTATTCGACGATAGTGTATGTGCAGTGTATGTGCTTTCCTTGCTCAGTTTGCAACGAGAGTGAAAGCGAGACACGAGATATCGTCGTCATTAATACCCTTTTGCGCTTTGCCAAGGACATTCGAGCCATAAAAAAGTGAAAGCTTGCAGTTCGGTTCAACCTCGACACTGGAAGTTGTGTGCCGTGCATGTCCTGTCTCTCTTAGACCGTCCGATTTCTCTCTTAGTCCTCGGAACGTGCGTCGGCGGTCTTGAACATTCGCGGCCAAGTGCAATCCTTGCCAAAGTCTTTTCGTCTCCCTCTCTTTCTCGACAGGCCTCTCTTACGCGACAGGACATGCGTATACAAAAACCCCAACACACTCACAATCTCAAGATTTTCCTGTTTTCCCTTTCGCTTTCTTCCGTGAAAGTGAAAGCTCAATTGTAGTGGTTGCAAGGATCAAGGACGTTCAAGAAGGAGCCATTTCTTTGCCGTATCCCAGGATACATCTTTAATGGTGGATGTGTATGGGGAGGGGGTAGAATTATAAATTCTCGTAGATTTTTGCCGGTTTACATTGCTGCAGGGGTGGGGGATGGTGAATGGACGACACGGGGCGGATGTAAGTTGACGTTTGAGGATACGCACACACAGTTACCACCGCTGCTGCTGCCAGCTGAAATGTTCTAATTGGAAAGAAGAGCTCACACTTAAAGTGTGTCGTTGTCGTTGTCGTTCGTCGTCGTCATTAGAAGCGATTTCCTTTTGTGCACTCACGAATCCTGTCAGCACCCGCAGGAATGTGGGGGCGCTATCTGGTTGTACATATAGAAAGAACCGCAATGAGTATACATGTATATGTTCGCATTTAACTATTTCAGCTCAGTGGCCTAATTAATTTTCTATTCGTGAAATTTTCAAAATGCTGAGAAACCGCTTAGCAAAAAAGATAGAGAAAGAGGTGGGCAATTGCCAGGATTTCAGCTTAAATTAATGCAAATCCGTACCTTCCACACGAGCCTTGTTGGTTGCAAAAATAGTCAATGGTTTTGGCTGAGGTAAGAAACTGCCATAAAATGGATGATAATTATTGGGTTATGTAAATTTTGTGTAGTCAAGAGTTGGGAGGTTACACGACTTTTGCTCTTTTCGAGGTTAGCAAAATCAATTAAGGATGCGAAACCTTATCAATGCTATGCAAGGTGCTTTGTGTCAATCGACAGAAGACTTGTCCGGATTCTGATCTCGGCACGAGCTCTAAACAGGAGCTGCCTACTGAATTCAGGCGAGGTTTTCGGTAGACCTTACGTTTCTTTGACGTACGGGTGTTGGTTTATCACTTACTGAACCAGTGGACTCTAATTTATCAATCAAATGATCTCTTCGCAGGACGATTAATGGACAAAGTGTGCGAAACAGAACACCCGTTTTACTAAAACAATTTAATTTATTCCACGTGTCTTTGAAACCTATATTCGTCCATGGTCATCTAACATATGAGTCTGAATAAATGACAGCTAATTTGACAGATGTAGCTGCAACAGTATGGCTGCTATCAACTGTCAAAATTCGGAATGCGCTAGCGAAACATTTTTTTTTCTTTATTTCTTGGCATATTTTTTTTTAACAGAACAATTAGCCATCAAAGACCAAGGCCCGGTGCACACGAGCGATTTTTTGATGCGGCGGCACCACTTTAGCGTCATTCATTACTCGCAAGTCAATTGAGTGGTGCACAGAAGCGGCCAATGATGCTCAATTCATGTGTAAGTGTTGTAAGAGGCTCCAGCGAAGACGCCGCATCAAAAAACGCTTGTGTTGCTGCTCAATTGATTTGTACATAAGCTTAAGTACATAAGTTTATTTTAACATTTTTGATTTTAGTTTTCAAATGTATCGAATGACGCTTAAGCTGGCCCGCCGCATCACCGCCACATCAAAAAATCGCTGTTGTGCACCAGGGCTAAAGATTTGACTGCGTGCATTCTCTCTCTCTCTCTCCTTCTTTGTTTGTTTTAGTCAACGCTTTGGGGGCACTTTTACTTCGAAGCTTTTTTTTTAGATAGCCCTTCTTATGCGGGGTGGACCAAATGCAAGTTTCTTTTTGAAATTGCAATAAAATGAACAAAATCAAACTGTTTCCATATTTTATGGCTTTACTAACAAGAGCAGACATTCCCATTAATTATGGAATAGAAGAGGCTACCTCGACTGGCTTCGCAGTAGCGCATTCTGTCACTTTAATTTTCCAAGACCTTATTGATGATTTCGGGCTGTAGCTCCTGAATGAAAGATATTGACCCCAAGTACTTGAATCGCTTACGGATTACTGGCATAACTTCGGTTCTACACAAAAAAAAAAATTTAAGGGTTTCAAATTGCAGCTTAAAGGCGTCCAATTGACATCGCGAACGCTGCTGATAACACGATTTCTTTCCAAAAAAAACGCGTTGTTTAGGCTACATAGCACTCACTTTGGCAATACGTTTTCAATATTTCCTAACGTTGCTCAAACCTAAAGCGATTCTTTTCATTCCGCGAAGGTATGATACTGAGTTTCTGCCAAGATTTCGATCGGTGAACACCTGTCAGTGCCAAAATACCTGCGATTTAAAAAGAAACCACTAGATGGCCCAAACGCAAACACAAAAAAATCCAAGAGATTGAAATATGGCGTTGGCTAATCAAAGTGTGATACAATTGAATCGGGTTTTACAAACACAATTTACCAGGTGTCCCGGCATTCAAGACAGTCCACTAACCTATTTCACATTAAAGAAATTGAAAACGAAAAGAAGAAAAACTTTCCTGCACCAGTGTACCACCGAAAGAAAAGCACGCATTAAATAGACTCGTCGTGTATGTATCTATGTACTTTATCCCTTCTGTTTGCGTTTCGGCAAATGCACATAGGATATAGGATAACAGAAGCGATGTCGCATGACTTCGCAGTGTGGTAACCGCATTTTTCCCTACAACCATTCTCCTTCAGGGTTAGGCTTCTGGTTGCGGTGACATGGGCGTGTGGATACGCCAACGGCGCACACCAGAAGGTAGAGCTTAGGCGAAAATTTTACCAAAAAGGAAATTTATATTTATAGTGGTTGCTTGCCATAATCTAGGTTTACAGAATATACACGCGTGTGGGTACATGCACAGCAAATATAGTCAACGGATTTATCCATCTGCTCTCCAAGACGCCAAGCTGACGAACACAACAACGATGAGGTGGTACGTGCGTTGGTTTTTCCTTTCAACAGAACCAAGGACTTCTGCAAATATCCCTTTTCAAGTGCTCCTCCCATCCCCCTCTCTCTCACACACACACATAATATATGTGCACTCAAGAAAAAAAGGCGCAACTAACGCAGAAAAATTTCTAACAAGGCAGGGAGTCTAAAAAAAAACAAAACGAATCTCTGCTAGATTAGGGTAGCCAAGGTCCCATATAAGAGCATCCCTACAGCTCTCTCCTGCCTATGACAAATGGCAAAATACCAATTTCCTTTTCTAGTATGCTCGAGTGGGAGATTTCTTTTAAGAGGATTGCTTCCTTGGTTCCGTCCACCTCGTTGTTTTACTATCCGCATTTTTTCTTGCAGGATGAAAAAGGACATCGTTGGCAGTGCATTTGATGGTACGCTCGCTTCGAAAAAGAAAAAAAACAAGTAAACATAGAGAAGCGATGATATCTCGACACAGATCCTTTCGTAATGTTATGCGAAGTCGGGGAGATTTTCTCTTTCACTTCATTTCTTTCTTCTTTATGTTCATCTGGATGGCTTGCCTTGCCTACGGAAAAGGGGATAGCACAGTGGAACCCAAATTGAATATGTAGTTCATTCTTTACCGACGATGATTCGGTTCTGGGATGGTTTGGTATTTGGGTCAATTGGGTATTGCATACGTGCGTGTATATTTTTTTGTCTTGTTTTTTTTTCTTTCTCGGAAATTGAGTCTTATTGATTTTTAAACTTGCGCTTGGAAAGCTGAAATTATCCCGTAAAGTAGTTCATATGGGTTAAATATCCCTTGAGCCACTTACTGGAGTTTCAAGGGGACTCACTGGGCTTGAGTCGTTGACAAAAATATAATTCATGCCCGATACACCCGAAAAATCCTTAAAATTGATTTTATTACTAAAAATATGTCGTCAGGGGGAGAGATTTATTTTTTTGTGAAGGAAATTGTGAGCGCAATAACTCGATTGGACTATTGAATGAGAATACTCAGGGTTGGATGTGGTCCGGCGAAGCACTAGACAATTTTTACGGCACTCAAAGAGTATTTTTGTCTTTAGAGAGATTGGCAATTCACAATTAGGAATCAGAAGAGAAACAAATTTAGATGATGCGCTGTACAGTCGTTGCAAGAAGTTTTAGCACAGATGCTTTACAACAAATATTACATTGTGTTGCATAACAGCCCGTTGAGAGCCAGAGCCTAGCTTTTCGTTCCATTCTTAAAAATCATGACTTTGGATTGGTTCCACATTAAGTTTTAGTGGGGTAATAGCCCCATTTGTTAGCTTAAGACAAGCAAGGAAAAAAAACCACCAGTTTCCAAGTGTAGCAATAGTCTGGTAGTTTATTGATCATACGCTGTAAAGAATCTTGGAAGCCAGCGAGCTTGAGAATGTCAACGGCAAATATCTGGGCCCTTTCGAGAGTCGCTCGAAAATGTACCCCACCTGGCAAATATTCAATAAAATCTTCGACAAAAAAAGGAATAAATCAGTACTTAAAGTACATTATTGCCTTAGTAAACCACTCACACAGTTGTTCACCATTTGCGACTGCTTCTCTATTTGAGGGGTATAGACTTTGTAATACTCGCCCGAATTTCAGAGACGTCCCTATTCTGTGGAGCTTATAAAACAGAGCATTTCGGCCATGGTGTCCGCCTTCTTTATCTCTAATCTATTTTGTGAGAAAGTTGATAGTTGGGCACTTTTTTACCTCTGATTGCATTGGGTGGCGTAACAACCCATCGAAAGCCAAAGCCTAGCTTTTTCGCGTCTCACAGTATAAAAAAGTCTCTTGCACTGACCTAATGGGTTGCTTCGATAACCATTTATAATATTAGGTTGTCAAATATCTCCCTTTCGCCGTTTTGTCTTTTGAATTTTCCGGCTATGTACAAAGCGCTACAGAGCTCGTATCTGGCAATACATCATTTGAAAAGTCTTGACATAACCTACAAAACGACGCTATGCATGATTAGTTTGGATGCGAGCTCTGTAGCGCTTTGTACATAGCCGGAAAATGCAAAAGACAAAAAGGCGGAAGGGAGATATTTGACAACCTAATAATTTAATTCAAGAAGTAGCCTGAATAAATATGAAAATATGAAATCATTTATCAGGTCATAACTTTGAAAGCAGGATCATTTTTGGAGTAACGTTTGGCTAGCAGAAGAGCATCAAAACTTTAATTTCCCTTAATTTAGTTTAATATTTTTGATATTTTTTGTATTTCCTCCCTTTTTTAAGAATTCATTCGTAGGTAGAGGTGACCGGAGCAAATGTAGAAAATATTTCCTCCTTTATTACCCAGCGTTACCTAGAGCTAACTATAAAAGTCCTGCTGTTGTACTCGCATTGTACACTCCTTCAATTCCAGTTGCGATCAATATTATCAACAACAAATGCATCTGACAGATATCACATTATCTACGCATCTCTTAAATGTCCATCATTTGGTAATCATGCAAATTCGATTCAACCCTTAAATAATTGTGAAACATTTTCCACCACTTCGTCAAGTGAAACCCCTAGGATAAAATTTGGAAAACGTGCACCATCCCTCCATCCACACGAACCGGGTAAATAGGTGAGTATGCCTGTGTATGTATTTCACAAACAATTTTCCTACTTGTGTACAAGGATGACCTCCTTTTTCCAGATTTCACTTTAATTACGTTCACTTCCACTTTTACTTTCACTTTCGCATCCACTATTCGATTGAATCCTCTCTACGCGTTCATATTTCGCTCGCCCGTCCGCCTTCATAACCCCCGTCTGTGCCTTAGCAGTGTTCCTCATTCCACTTTTTGTTAATTAGTTCAAAGATGCGGCAACGAACGAATTTAATTTCGGGTTTTAAAATCATCCTCTCTCTCTGTCTGTGTGCCACCACCCACTCTCGGTGTGCATGAAACTTGAATCCTTATCCGTACCCTGAACTTCTTGTTCGCTGTGTGAATCCTGAACGTATTGTATCTAGGGAAAGTGATTAATACCGTGGAAAAGTTTTGTTCCGCACTCAGGGGGTGGCGGATGGCAGTGTTCGAAGGACCAAGGACGAAGGGTACGGGTGCGGCTGCGGCGGTGGTGATTCTGAGATGTGTACGAAAACGTTTCGTTGATAAGCAGAAAGGAAAGGAACACGGGGCGCACAACAATTGTAATCAACTGCGATGTTCTAATTACGATGAAACGATGAAGCTGTAGCTGTGTGCGTGTGGTGGCTCTTGTGCAGAGGGTGTGACAGTGTATCCTGCCTCATTCATGTAACCACCCACCATTATCAGAACTACGGGTGCCATCAGTGGGACACAAGTTCGGGAATTAGAAATTCCATCAAATTCGAACTCTCTGCCCTGGTTGGACTTATTCCTCTTCGCATCATCACCACTACAACCATTCGAAGAGAAGATATAAATCAATAAAATCATCGTACACCACTCCGTACCTAGATACACAGCTTAACAACAATGCCTAAAGGTGTAGTATACGTTCGTCCGTTCGCCCATAAGCCTGCATGGTCGGTCACGATGTAGAAGAGAGAACGAATGTACCTTTTTCCCGAGGATGCCAAGGGTTAGGCGAGAAATGCGGAGCAACCCCGTAGGTTGATAGAGACGTGCTCAACGGGAAATGAAAGGAATTCAAGTTAGTACAACTTGCCAATGGTTTTGTATGCACACGCACTTGCTAACCAATACCATTAAGTTTCCATAAACGCTCCGTGTAGCACCCAACAACTACCGAGCGCTTTCAAATGGAAGACTGTTACAGGAGGGTGGATGGTGGCATTAATATGAGTGGGTGAGGCAACAGATGCAGGTAGGTTGCTGTGTAGATACTTTGTACTTCAGGTATTTACGACCCCTGGGTAGATTTAGAAAGTTTCCAACCCCATAAACCTATTCCAAATAATGGATGGGATGGGATTTTGGGGGGTTTTTTTTGTGTTCTAAAAAAAAATTTGTTCTGGTCTTGCTCTGGGGTGTGACTAATAAAAAGTTGCATTCGCAGTGATTAAAGATTTGGATTTTAAAGCTTTGAAAATCGATTTGTATGGGATTTTTTCCGATCGATTTTTTAATCGTACTGCAACTCTTCCGCGTCTTTTAAGCTAAAAAATACACATTTAGTTTTTACATAAAGTTGAACTACTAAATTCCACTCCATGATATGCAGATGTCAATGTAATAGAACATGAGTTACAGACAATCTGCATCTAGTACCAAACCTTTTATTTAGATGCAAATAATTGGTGCATTTTTTTAATCAGGCTGTACAAGTATGTCCAGGAAAAACCATCTTCACAGTTTACAGGAAGGATCGTGTGGCTGCAATCAAGCTAGATTAAAGTTATTGCTTATTTCAGACATAACTTTATGCCCTAGCTGTTGAATCACCGAGTTTTTTCGTAGTTTTCTAGTTTCACACTAGTAGCTTGAGAAATTTGTAGTAGCTTTTTTTTTAAAATGTTGTTTAAAGGTTTGCTTTATTCAGGTTTCAATTTTATGACAAAAAGAACTTCTAAATAATATCAAACATTCTGTTTTTCGTGCATTGGCTGGCTTATTAGTCAGAAAAAAAAAATACGTTCCCATTAATTATGGAACATCACGTCGCTTCGTCCGGCTTCGCAGTAGCGCATTCTTCTACTTACATTTTTTAAGACCTTGTTGGTGGTTTCGAGAAAAGGACTATGAATTATGTAATATTTGTTAAGATTATTTTTTTTTTTCGTTTTCTAACAACTATTGATTATATGTTTTTAAGGTTTTGCCGCAAATTGCTTACTATTTTTGGCACCTGGTACTTCAATCTTGTTCTTCCACACTCGTTAACCCGAATTGTGCTATAATTATTTTTTTGACAGGATCTGTTTTTGGTGTTAATGGAAAGATTTGATTGTGTGAAGGACATATGACATTATTTTAAAATTCTTTTGGGTGTGAATACGGTCACGCTGGTGCAATAGAGGGTTAATGATGGGTGGGAGTTGGAATAGTTCCTCGGCACAGTTCCTTGTCTCAAACGAGTAAGCAATTTGTGTTTGGAGTCTACTGTCCCCATAGAACTCCAAAACAGTAGTCATATTGAATAGTTTCATTATAATCAGTGTCCTAAGCCTCGTGGTGCCTCTTCTCGACAGAGTTTTGATGCAACTGTCTTGAAACCTTTTGCAGCGGTGAGCCCTCCCCATGCAATTATGTCATACCTGACTTTAGAATCTACGAGTGCGTAGTACATCTGATGTAAAACTGGATCTGGTGCCTTGTATTGCAGGCCAGATAGGGCGAATACTGCCTCTCTTAGTTTGCTGCGGAGGAAGTTGGCGTCAACAGCTCGAATCGTTGCCGGATTATTCGCATAGTATCGGCCCTTCCCATTACATTACATACATTGGGTGGCGTAACAGCCCGTGAGAGCCATAGCCTAGCTTTTCGTGCCTATTGTGTGTTGTGCGCGTTATAATTTTAACATAACTGAATGCGACCGAATGCGACTCCGAACCTAGGGGACAACGCAGCAGAGGACGCCCGCATCTAAGGTGGCGTACACAAGTAGAGAAGGACTTGAACCGACTCGGTGTGCGTCACTGGAAGCAGCTGGCACGGGATCGTGCTGGATGGGGGAGGTTGCTAAGGGAGGCCCACGTCGACCCCGGACTGTAGCGCCACATAAAGAAGAAGAAGAAGAATGCGACCTATTGTTTAATGCCGAACGGCGAACTGCGAAAGCTTTTCATGACAGAAGTACTCCAGAAATATTGTCAGTCGTTCGCTTAATGTGGAGCCGTGAATAATGTTTCTGCTGTTTTTTTTCCGAGCAGGATTCGAACCCAGCTAATCTCGTCTGACACATTAACCGATCGAGCCAACGGCGTCCAGTTGCCCACAAAAAAAAAACGTCAAGAGGCGTCAAACCGTAGTTCCGAGGCAGGGAATTCACGATTTCTTAGAAAAAAGAAATGCTTGAGATGCACAGCGCTTACTTTGGAAATAAGTTTTCAGTATTTCCCAACGTTGTTCAAGCGTAAAGCAACTCATTTCGTTCCGTGATGGTATAATACAGATTTTCTGACAGGATTTTGATTTTATGTTAAAATTTCGAGCGGGAAACAGCTGTCAATGTCAAAATAATCTATGATTTAACAAGAAACCACTAGATGGCCCACCATTCATACGCAAACTTAAACAGCAAGTTATTAAAGACATGACGTTGGCTAATCAAACCCCTTTATACCTGGTATTACTGACTCGCCGTTTATGGAACTCTCAGTCTACAACAAACGCCGGTTGAGTTATCTAGCTATTCGTTAATTTCACTTATGAAAAAAAAATTTTGTGGAGCCAGGGACTGGCCACGGGGGCACTTCGGTGTGGTGGAGGGAGCGGCGGCATGCTAGTCCAAGGCACGGCAGAGCTCGTCGGACGTCACTAACCACTGAACACTGTGCTCAAACCGTTCCTACTTCAGACTAGACGTTTCAAAACATCGTCGTAGTTTTATTTGCTTCAGTAGAATCCATTGAAGTGAAGAGAAGAATATTTTAAAAGAATGCACATTTTTTTTAAAAATAGAAACACATCTCGAAAGGCTTTCTTTTCCCAACTTTCATAAAAATTTCCAAGTTCATCTATTATGTGTGCGCTATGAAACCAGTTTTTATTTTTTTGCTCTTTTTTTGTAGGACAACCCCATGCCTGGGTCCGGTTCTTTTTTTAAAGAGACTGACGGGATGTTATTACGTAAGGGTAGGCGAAGGATATTTTATAGATTGGACCCTGCTGGTGTGACATGTGCGATTGTTAGACCGCCGTGTCTCTCTATGCATGTGGATGTCAGGGATGTCGTTGCGATAACAGTGGGCAAACAGTGGTGCTGCCGTTTGAAAGGACGTTTCCTATCTGATGGATTTTAATGGCAACTTTCATTTTTTTTTTGCTGAAACTGAGTCTGTGTGGTTGTCTCTTCGAAATGGACAGCATGGCGGATGGATGGAAAAGGGGATCGGGTAAATGAAAAGTCAAATAACGCAGACGGTGTTTCGTAATAATTCATCGGAGTCCAACATGGTGATATTGCAATTTGAAAATCGATAAATTGCAATTAATCTAATGGCCTTTTAGAAGTGCGTAATTTATTAATAAATCATCGATGTGTAAGAGACGTGTTGTAAACTGAGACCAGGTTGAATTTGTTGTTCAAATGACAGGTGTTTTGAAAGAGACATTGAAGTTTGTGAAAAAAGTAAAAGGAATTTAGAACTTAAAATATGAATCAGTGTAAAAAAAACGACATTAAGTAGTAATGGCTGTCAAATTAAAAACAAAAGCTGTTTTCAGCCCATAAATCATTTTCAATCTCTTGCCTGTGACTGGTTTAAAAGTGCCAAGACTAATAAAATACAACAATTCGACTCATAAGCAATTCCAACGAAGAACTCCCGGCCTCTCTGACGATAACAAAACTTATTGTTCACCAAAAACGTAAACTTCTCTAATGCGCACTATAAAACGCACTACATGCGTCATCTTAACTTCACTTCGGACCCCCCTGAAGAAAAAGAGGCGTTCGCAACGCAACTGAGTTTTTTTTTCGTGTTTCGTTCTCCAGTCCGCACACGCATTCTTGCATGAGGTCTCTATAAATGAAGGCTTAATCATCGGCCTGTTAGATCATAGATAAGATACTAGGATTCCCCACCCAATGACACAAACAAACACATGCAAGCTTAAGAGTTATATGCAAAGCAAAGGCAATAAACAAGTTTTTCACTCCAACAACCCTCTCACCCACACCCCTTAATCTTCCTATTCGTATCCGTGCACACTTCTTCGGGGAGGGAGGGGTTTATGTGTGTTTTGATGTTCGCTTCACTTCTGGACTATGTAATGTCGTTGTTGCTGTTGCTACTGCTGTTTTCGTTGCCGAATGTTGATGACCCAGTTCAAGGATTTCATGTTTCTACGCGTGCAAATAGATTCTAATGTGAAGCGTTTGTTTTTTTTTTATTTTTTTCTTTTCTTTTCGCATGTGCATGATGGTGTTGTGTGGTCGAGTGTGTCGGTGTGAGAAAGTGTGTGTGCTTGTGCGTAAAAGAGGTTTTAATATCCTGACTTGTGTAGGCACAGGAGGTGGTGGCGATGAATTTGAATTTTAGAATATATCCGATGCTTGCCATTAATTTGTTTGTTTTGGAATGTTATCTTGAATTGGATGAGATTCGTGATTTTGTTTTTTCTTTCTTTTTTGAAATGAATAAAATTTGATTTTTGGAGTTTTAGGTACCTGCGTCGAAATTCGAAAGTGAATTTGATGCTTATTCAGGAATGTTTGCGGTGGTGGCAATGCGCTTTCAACGAGTGGCAATAAGTTTTTTATGTTACGACTGAATTATTATCCGAATTTAAAATATTAGGCGCTCAGTGCAAAAATCAATTAACTCCACTTTTTGAAAAATTTAAAATTTAAGGGTCAAAGCTCTTGACATAGTCATATTAGGCTGTCAAATATCTCCCTTCCGCCTTTTTGTCTTTTGAATTTTCTGGCTATGTACAAAGCGCTACAGAGCTCGTATCTGGCAATACATCATTTGAAAGGTCTTGACATAACCTACAAAACGACGCTATGCATGATTAGTTTGGATACGAGCTTTGTAGCGCTTTGTACATAGCCAGAAAATTCAAAAGACAAAAAGGCGGAACCTAATACCTTACCTAGCAATAATTTTCCTGAATAATTAAGATTTAGGCATGAATACGAGAACTTTGGCGCCCAAAAATGATACCGGTATTTTCTAGAGGGGGAAAAAACAAGCAATTTTTTTACTGTGGGAGGGAGGCTATTCGTCCCGTTTAAAAGCTAGAGGCAATTTAGGAAAAATCAATGAACATGAAAAAAGAAATTATTAAAAAACAACGGCAATACTTACAATGAAGTTATACACCAGTTTTAAAAGCCAGAAACTTGTTTTTTAATCCTGCATTCAAATCTTTTTAATTGTGTTAATATTTTTTAAAATATTCGCTTGTAAACGCAAAATTTTGATAAAGAAAAAGTATAAACTATATTTTTTTCTTCAAAATTTTGAAATAGTGGCAAAATGATTTTTTGTGGTCAAAGCGTATTTTAATCCTGAATCAAACACAAAAAACCGAATGGCTTTTTACCTTCTAGTCTTTGTTTTATCGCATTTCTCTAATTTTCATTTAATGTAGGTAATAGATTTCCGTACTGAACGGCTCATATTTGAAAACAATACACCCAAAAACTGAAAATTTGACATTTGAATTTCATCAATTAAAGTGCAATTATAGTTTCATAAGTTTCTTGTTTGAAAAACAAACTATTAAAAGGTCTAATTTCCACAGAATATCACTAAAAGTTACATTAAACAAAGAATAATACAATTAAATCTCCAACAAAACCTTGACAGTGCTGACAATGTGCCAACAAAAAAAAAATCATAAATGAATAAACGCCATCATTCGAAAAGTGACACTATTCGAATTGAATAAAAAAAAAGTAAAGAACATAAAAAAAACTAAATTCTCTTTTACCAACACGTACGCATAAATTTAACATGCGTCTGTCTACTGCCCCTAAGCAGTATTTTGACGGCCTAAAGTTTTGATTTCTTTTTTCTCATATATCAACATATATTTTGTGATTCCTTTTACTTTTATTGCTTCATTCATCGGTTTCTATATTCTGTGCATGGTAGTGTCATTTGATAGATTTTGGCTACAAAATAATATATTTTTTTTTTTTTTTCATCTGCGTAAGGGGATTAGGTCAGACAATTATTTTCACATCAACGAACGGCGATATTTATTAGTTTTGAGTCGTATTTTCAATACATGCGACTTGGGATCACAAAAGAATGAAATAACAAATCCTCAAGGTGGTACTTTCATGTAAAACATATAGAGCCGAAACCGGTTAAGGCGACCATACATTACAGACGCTATGGCCGATAGTCGGAGTAGGTGGTGGCAAAAATAAATGTCTAATAAACTTCTAATTACATAGTAAGAAGTGCATATGTCATAATCTCTTAGCACATAAATAGTTCTTTAGATTTTTAAACAAATAAATAAAAAAAAAAAAAATAATATTGACTGCACTTGGCCGAGACCTTAATATTTGATCGTAAATACCGATTAATTACTATAAACAGAGTCGCGGTAACCTGTTTCGACTGTACAGGATGGGCCAACTGCAAATTTCTTTTTAAACATGAAATAAAATGAACAAAATTAAATCGATCCCTTACATTATGGTTTTATTAGTAAGAGCAACATCATCATTAGTAGCGCAACAGCCCACGAAGGACCAGAGCCTAGCTTTTTGCGCCTCCACTGTATAGTGCGCGTTATAATTTTGACACATGTAAGAGCAAACATTCCCATTAATTATGAAACACAACATGATTTAAGTGGCTGTCTCGGCTCTCTTAGCAGTAGCGCATTCTGTCACTCCAATTTTCCAACAACTTGTTGATGGTTTCGAGGTATAGTTTACAAATTGTTAGTTAGTTAGCTAGACTAGTTTATTTCACATAAAAATTATTTACAAAATTGCTTGGATGATATTAGCCTTAAGGACTTGAATCGTTTCGGAATTGTTGGCATAACATCGATCCTTTACGGTTTCCCACAAAAAAAGTCCAAAGGGTTCAAATCGCAGATTCGAAGCTCCTATTGACATGGCCAAATCGGATAAATCGGCTCTTTAAAAAAAAAAACGCACCGTGAAGGCTACACAGCACTCACGTTGATAATAGGTTAGTTTAGGTTATAGTGGTTGGCTTGGGCAACAGAGGCCCAACCACACTTAGGCCAGACTAGCCCTATTGTGACACCACAATGCAGAGATCCATTCCGCAACCTAATGGAACCAGTTGGAGCTTCTTACGAAGTTACTGATCTGAATGATGCTGATTTTACTCAGATCGCTCAGACTGTCAAGGAAGTGCTTGCCCAGGTGAGTTCTTCTACGAAGCACTAAAGCCTCACATCAACATTAGAGATGGAAGATGGTTTCCTCCTCCTCTTCATCCTGGCAACTTCTGCAAAAGTCATTGGCAGGGACTCCAAGTCTGCTGGCATGTCTGCCGATGGTGCAGTGTCCCGTAATGACGCCTATAATGACCCTAATCGCCGGTCTGTCCATCCGAAGGAGGCAGGTAGTGCGTTTAGCATCCAGCGCGTGCCGAATTTGTTTGGTGTGCAAACAAGTTGACCCTTCTTGCCACCTATGATTGGTTTTGATATTAAGGATGTGAAGTTTTATATTTAATTTGGTTGTAGCTAGTGGTATGGCCGGTAATTCTCTACGGGATTGTAATGGAATTGTGGTCACATACCTGACGAGTGGGTCTGCTTGGAAATTACCCTTTGCGAATAAGTTTTCAATATTTCCCAACATTGTTCAAGCATAAAGCAAGCCATTTTGCTCCGCGGATGTATGATACTGGCTTTCTGTAAAGATTCTAACCGGGAAGCAGCTGTCAGTATCAAAATAACCTATGATTTAAAAAGAAACCACTAGATGGCCAACTCTTTATTTGACAATTTATTTTCGATTATTTTGTTTTACCCTTTCATGGCCGTAACTAACTCCAGCCCTTAGAGAGAATATATTTTTTTCATTTCTCCAAAAACCCAGTAAAAGATTCCGAGTACTTTTATTTCACTAATAGAAGTCTAAGGCAGAATTAAATGATCTGAAAGTGGGTTTTGGAACAAAATTAGGAAACTTTTACTACCATTGCCTTACTACCATCGTTTTTAAGTTGTGAGTAGTTAAGACTCATGTTGTACACAAAGACCTCCGGGCATAAAAGGGTTGAAATTGGAGGGCTTATAATAATAACACGATAAGCCACAA
Organism: Syritta pipiens; assembly: GCA_905187475.1. Classification (NCBI taxonomy): domain Eukaryota; kingdom Metazoa; phylum Arthropoda; class Insecta; order Diptera; family Syrphidae; genus Syritta; species Syritta pipiens. The sequence continues at coordinate 99,785,872 of LR994571.1, read as the reverse complement.
AACGAAATATTCAGAGCATGGGCTTAAGAGATTTGATTAAGTCTAGAAATGAACGCATTGAAACCTCTTTCTATTTTTAGTTAAGTTTTATTACTTTTGTATGAATAAATGCGGAAGTGAGAGCATTGTTTGCAGCGTTATTTCTGAGTGGAATATAACTAAAATTTTATATTTATGAAAATGTAGCTTGTCATGTTATTGTTATAAGCCTTTGAATTACATTTTCAATTTTCTCCCAATGAAGTTTCGAAACGTCAAATTTTCTTTCTAAATAAAATTTTCGAATAAAAATTAATTCCACAACACCAACTAAGTTTGCATTCATTAATTTTTCAAATTTTCAACAACACCTAGCCGTTGGTTCCTCTAAAGTTTCAACTTAAATTCTTGGCGCCTACCTATTCAATCATCGCCACATCCGGTTACACCTCGGATTATCACAGTCACAAGGAACGAATTGCTAAACTTGATATTTATGGCTTAAAGCCAATAAGAAAGGTCAACCATGCAAAAAAAAAGGAGGACGATGAAGAAAGAAAGCCCAAGAAGCTACTTTATCATAAACTTGTTCTCAAAACAAGGTTCAAATACTAAGTACCACTTCGCGAAATGCTTCCAATCGATCCATAGACATAAAAAACAGGATCCAATGTAAGTGTGCTGGTGTATGTACTTCAGATACCCCTAGAGCTTCTAGTAAAGTGCGTGGTAAGACTGTGTGTTTCCTGCATAATGTTAATGCGTATTTTAAAGAAGATCATGATGACATAAGAAATACCATGAGTCGCTTTTCGATTCATTTTGCTGTGCCATTCTTTGTGGCGGGCCAATCGCATCTTCTAATATTATTCTTTTATTTTTTTTTATTTTCTCCATTTGCTCTTTGACCACTTTTTACGTATGTGTGTGTATTGTTTTTTGTATTGGTGTGATGCTTCTTATTATTCACTCTACCAGATGTTGACTTCACCACTATCCGCACGCACGCATCTTGCTATTGTTGTTATTTTACGAAAAAATAAATTGTTTTTATCAAAATTTATTTCGGGTTCTTTGGTTTCACAGAGTTGAAAGATCATTAATTTTTGTATTTGTGCAGCATTACTGTTGGCATTGGTGGGGGAACATAATAAATTTTATAAGAATGCTGCTAAAAACTTTTTTCTAAGACTTTAGCAGTGAACTTTACATGGACAGCTTTTTTTCTTATAGAACTTTTTACCAGGTTCTCAAAATCTCGTTGTACCTTGGGACAAGCTAGGCTGTGGCTCTAAATGGGCTATAACGTCACGCCAAAATCCTTTTAAGTCGGACCACAGTCACCTTTTTTGTAGTCCTATTTTTCAAATTACCACAAAATCGTCCTAGAAAACCCGATTTCCAAAAAAAAACTTCGATTTTTCGGAATTACTCACCTTTCAATTGAAAAGTTCTAAGCATACCACAGCGTTTAAATTTGAAAGCCCAGACGGGCAGTAAACACGAAGCCGTCTCCATACGTTCCTACTCACTCTTGCCTTACCGATCACCTTAACGCACTCCACACCCCTCAGTGCCACGAGCTTTACGATCATTAACACGTATACATACACGCATGCGTTCAAAATGCTGCTCTCGGCGAATGAACTTTTTCAAGGTAACCGAAAACTTGCGTTAGCACAGCGCATCGAACTCTTGCAAACCTCAATGCTACTGTGCGTGTTAAAAGCTCCCGCTGACGCTGCTGGCGTCGATCAAAGTTTGCTGCTTTGTTCCTAAGCTTTTTTTTTTATTCTTTTTTAGTCGGATGTTTTGGGTCGGTTTTTTTTGTATTTCGTGGGCTAAGAGACGCGTATTGAGTTTGCACGCGCATTGTGAAGCTTCGTGGATATTTATCTTGTCGTTAGCTTTTTCGGGGAGAGCGCGGTTCGGTTCGCACGTAGAAATGTGGGGAAATGGACTGATGCTATTTCGCTGAACGATGACATTTGTCGTCGCTAGGGAATGAGTCTCGGGTTCGGGGACGAAAGGGAGGATCTTATTCGTTTTTGTTGACAACACGCGGCTTCTATTTTGGTTTATTTTTAAAAGCCACACCGCCGCAATATGCCCGCGCTTGCCGCTCAGCCCGCCCTCTTCTAATCGCTCAGCACGCACCGTACGTGTATGGTGACTGCGGGAATTTTTTTATTCGTTAGCCTCTTTTTTTAGCTTTGTTCTAATGCAGGGTGCAATGATCGAATTCGGACTGAAGGTCACGCAAGTAGAAGGAACTGGTATTGTGTGATTGCCACAAAAAAAAAAGAGTAGAAGTACGCAGTGGAAGTTACTTGGACATCACAGAAGTGGTCGAAGGGGTGTTTTGTTGGGGCTTTTGCTGACCACTATTATTCCCATCTGATAAATAAGTTTGGGGACTATTATTTGCATATGTGATTCGGTTTCATGTTTGTTTATCTATGGGAGTCACATGTTATTTCCATTCCCTGTTTAGGATAGTAGTTTTGAAGACGAACTTTCTCCCGAACTCAGACCTGTTGTTCTATTTATATGAAAACAATTTATTATATATTTAAATTTAAACAATCGAATTCACTTTCAAAATATATTCGTTTTCATTTTCTATGAAAAAAGATTTTGGATCGGATTTTGTAAAGACTTAAGTGATTTGGAAAAAAAAAAAACACGGGAGAGAAGAAGAAAAAGATCCAGAGGTAGGTACGTGAAGATATTTAATTAACCTAAGCCAAACTTTAATCATACTAGACACGCAGTTCACTGTGATTTTTATAGGTCAACGTGAGTAGAACATAAAACAAAAAAAACAAAAAGAAAAAAAAAAATTAACTAAAAAATGGGGGGAAAAGTCAAAAGAGTGTAAAGTGTTTTATTTTTTTTCGACATAGTGAAGTGTTATTGTTATTGTTTGGTTCATTGTTGTTCTTTTATTATCTACGAATAGATAAAAAGTGAAATTTCCAAACAAAAAAGGAAAGAGTGAACCTGTTCAAGGTCACAATTTGTTGATGTCTGCCTCTTAATTTTTTTTTCTAGTTTCCATTTACGATGATAGTACTTAAGAACTAAATGTGTGAAAATGAAGGTTTGTCTCTTGCTTTTCGCATTTCATAGCATTTCACATTTGGAAATGCTTTATTCCTCTGCAACTTGAGAAATATAGTAACTTAATGTGAGCTGTAAGAATGCCAAGGACCCTTGAATATTTTTACGAGCACATGAATTCTTCATCCTAGTTGATGATACTTCTAGTTGGTATCAGTCTGACCTTAAGCCAAAACTTTCAAACTACACTCACAATCAGTAAAATTCAACCAATTTTCCGTTAAAATATTTAAAAGACGATTCAGAACTTGATAGTTCTTGATAAGTTTAAGCTTGATAACTAATCACTTCATTTTAATCATTATTGGCTTGATATTTAACGCCCTAAAAGCGTCTCCTTTAAGTGAATGGAGGTAGATTTTTAATGGTTTAGGTTGTTTTTAGTTTTGCGAATTCTTGGCTGAATGAAATCAGAAAATTGTATTACTTTATTATAAGAAAATTGTTGGTACATGAACCGAATTAAAATGTAAGTTTACTGCAATTCAAAAGTCATGGGAATGATTCTTAGGCAAAAAAGTTTAAGTTATAGAGTGGATGCAATATTCACCGGACGTAAACTCGATAGAAAACATTTAAAGAAATCTGTTTCGTCGTGGGTATTCTGGCGATCGCAAATTTGCTGGTCTACGGAAGGCCATTAAAAAGGCTTTTATTCCAACTCAGGAGGCCAAAAAGATGATTAATTTTATGTTGATTTGGATTATCGAACTTATGACTAACTTCAAAGATTAGACTTATCATTAATTTATAGTTTTGAATTGTTCATTACGCAGGATTTTTCTATATTTCCACTGTGCCTTGATTGCTTTTAATTTAATTTTGTGGTACAAATAGAGTTTTTTTTTATATTAATAATCTATTCAGTTTTGTTCTTTCGTTAACCAAGTTGTTGGGACATTTTCAATAAGTTTTTATTAAAGAGGTAGAGCCGATACTCTCGCTGCTGTTATTCATAATATATTTTAGTATGTTGTTAATAAAAATTAATAAAATGAAAATTCACCTTATTTGTTAAACACACCTCATATTTGGTCATACCAAAAACATTGCACCTGGTCTCAACAATATATGTTTCGGATCGTTTTTACTTTAAATCATAGATAGGCAGACTTTTTCATGTGGCTGATTACTACTAAAATTTTACAAAAGGGTCCCGTTGCAATATTGGTTCTAATATTTTATTCAAATTCGTTTTTCTTTGTTTTTTGTCTAAAAAAATAAAATAGTATTTCTTTTATTTTATTTTTATTTATTTTTTGTTCATAAGAGTTTATTAAGCAATTAAAAAAAAACGTAATTTCTATTACACCCAAAAAAAAAGAAGAACTTCAGTAGTTCTTAGAAGTTGAAGAATGGCATTGCACCTCGTCTAATATGTTTGTAAGCTGGGGCTTATTACTAGTCCATTTCCAAATTATTGCTTATTTCTAAATTTCCTAATTTTCATCAGATATGCAGCTATGATGTTTTATTTTTATAGCATTCATTGTTTAAAATACTAAACCGCATAAATAGGTTGAACTGAAGAATGATGTTAATTTATAAGTACAGTCGACTCCATCTAAGTCGGACTTCCCTCTAAGTCGCCATATTTTGGCATTCCCCTTCCCAATTTTCCATACAAAAACCATCCTCTAAATCGAACTAATTTTGATGTCCCGTGAAAATTCGACTTAGAGGGACATTTGACTGTATTTTTTTTTTTAAGTTGGTAAACTTTTCTTTACTCATAAACTTCCCTAAGCTTTTCGCATGATCCTAACTTCGAGCCTTGCAGACCACATCTTCCAACTTCTTCGACATCAATACTTCCAAATGGATAGGCTATCACCACAACAATAGGTTCAAGCCCGTCAAATTCTTGAAAATGTCCTTCAAAATCAGCCAATAACGTTCTTATTTCATTACAATATTTTCTCTTCTTGTATTTCATTACATTTTTTTTCGACAGTTCGTTGGACAAATTTTTAAAATTTCTTCGATCATCTCTTGTTAACTGAAGAGCGGTCGACCGTTTACTCAGCCCTGCTCTAAATGTTACGCCGCTATTGATGCAGAACAGAAATAGTTATAAGCTGATATCTTATTATTTATGATGATGTAAAGACGAAATTAAATAAAACTCAGTATACAAAGAATTTACCAATTTTATTCACATGGGAGGACTTGTTCGTTTTCTCGCTGTCACAGCAAAAGTGAGTTCAAAAACAAAACATGGCTTCCGCCTGCTAAAAATGGACGGACCCTTAGCGAAGTCGGCTGTAGTTCTCCTACACGACCGGCAGCGAACCTACGGGTTCGTCCAGCACATCACATTTAAAATTCTTAACTTAAAAATGTACTTTCTTACTTACTTACTTACTTGCTTGCTTAGGTGGCTCTAAAGTCCGGGTGGACCTGGGCTCAACCAAAATCTAATACAATTAGGATCTAGTGTTCTTGGTTGGATCCTAAATTTTGGGAAAAGTTCATGAATATCATAAAACATTTAGATGTCTGCTTTTACCATTTGCAGGATCATTGAAAAACTAGTTTTACCATAAAATTTCTTGTCATAATGCTAAAAAAGTTTTATGAAAATTCAAAGTAAATTAGAAAAATTATAAAAATTCAGGTAAATTAAATCTAGAGCTATACCAAATCACAGGCCTATAGCTTAGCATTTAAATGAAGTCTGCATGTAAATAAATAATTCATCGAAATTTTTGCATAACTACTAACTCAGACAAAAATCAAAATTCCTAGTCTGTTTGCCTCTCATAATTTGAAAAAGTTCATGAATATTTAAATATCGTCTCTGCAAATTGTTATAGTAAATTTTCAACCACATGTTGCCATAGTGGCTACCGACATTGTTCGAAAACTCATTCAATCTTTCCCAGCAAAAAAGTCCCATTCATGCATCATTGAAATTAAAAAGAATATGGAAAAAAACCAAACTCATATTCTAAAAAAAAAATCGCACACGCAAAACGAATTCTTTGCTAGTCATTGCACTCCTCCCGATCGCACCTTTCAAGTTATCGCATCGCACGCGCATGCAAAGTTTAATGCCCCCGTGATATAAGCAACGCGGCACGACGCATAAGTGTGCAAAACTTCAACAAAATATACTGCAAAAAGAAGAAAATAAACAAAAACACAACACAGAAAAAAATAATAATCCAATTCTTGTAAACACAACACGCGAAATTTTGGTTTTCCTTCGGCGTGGTTATCTCACTGGAAAGCTTCTAAGCGCAAGTTTTTATTTTTTTTGTTAAGAATAATTCCAACGACACCGACATCGCCGGCCGGCTTGCGCATGAGGGCAAGAGGGAGTAGGGAGCCTTACCACATTGCATCATACTTGCGGATGTATTTGTTACGAGTGTACAATCTAAAATCTACCCACATACACAATTAGATTTCACGCTATGTAGATACTTGATTTTTGTTTGTTTTATTTTATTGTATTTTTTTTTTCTTCCCCCAATCGTACGCGTTCAGGTTCGTGGCTGAAAGTGCATTAACCTTCTCTCTAAATTGGAAAATCTTCAATCATGTTATTATTCGCTGCTCCTTGATATTTGATGATCTAATTTATCATTCATGAACTACGAGATCTCTAGCAGAAATAATTCTACACAAGGACTGAACGATGAAACCAGTTCTCAAGTGGTCCCTTCTCTAACTGCCTACGCAGATACTTCTTGCATTTAAATCCACAGCATCTGAAGAATGGATAGAACCACGAAAATACTTGTTTTGTCTCACAGTCCCAAGCCGAGTCGAAAACAATCTATCGTCATTGTCTATCCGCTGTTGTGATCATAAATATCTGAAAGCAAAAAATGGCTAGTTCCTCTCTGTATGCGTTTCTAGATGATCACAACAAACATTTTTCTTCTTTCTCCTCGGCCAGATACCAGCCTTCACCATTAACACAAACAACGAAGCATTTTTTTTACATTCGCGCATTCAGATACCAAGCACTGCCGAGGCCAGTGACCCTCTAACCTTGAAGCTCACCGAATGGTGCAGATCTATGCGCGCAAGCGAATCAAAGAAAATAAAAGTTTAGCTGTTTTTTATTTTCGGTCTACGAAGAGAAGAAACTTTATGATAGTTTGAGTGTTAGAACGTTGGAACGACAAAAACAAGAACGAAAAGCTCGTCAGATTGTTCTGATCGACACTTGATTAATCGTTTGTTGCTGTGGATACTTGAAAATAATTTCAAATGCTGGTTCCTACTCCGCAGACATTTTAAGCGAATGACTCAGTACAACCAACCAGTGGTGTGAGGAGGAAGGGAGTTGGTCTGTCTGTCTGAAGACGAGATCGTAAAACGCAGGGCGCCAATCTATCACGATCGCTGAATTTTTAATGTAGCATTGTCCGAAAATTGTATATCTTATCAACGAAAATTATATTTGGAATTGGGTTATGTAGGTCTCTGGCGTTTGATTAAATTTTGCCTCTGTCTCTGAGGAACCTTGTTGCAAGACGAAAGATTTGGATATGTTTATTGATAAGAAGATTCAATTTATGTATTTATTGAGTTAGCGGTGAGAGTTATCTATTTCATTCATGCTTTTTGGTAGGTCTTCCGTCTCTGACCACATGTTTTGTTTACTTAAATAATTTGTTGAGCAAACAAGGGTTTCTATTTATTCTTTCTAAAAATCGCAATCATAAAAAAAAAAAAACTTTTGATACTCACGTGGAGGGCTTGGTTCTTGGCTGCGATTGGTAAAATTTTTTCTATATCAGACGCTTCTATTTGTCGGTTTTTCTCACGTTGTAAACGAGAATATATGCCTAGACGACATTTGCACAGGTGGAAGTTGTGTGGAATCCATTCATTGCTGTTGGTTTAACTGGGTCTCAAGCGTAAAGGTGCTCGCCGAAAATTTCGTAGACACGTCGGTAAATTTAATTTTAAATAAAAATGGGCATTCTTTATCTCGATTTCAAATAGATATATTAGGTTGTCAAATATCTCCCAAACTAATCATACATAGCGTCGTTTTGTAGGTTATGTCAAGACCTTTTAAATGATGTATTGCCAGTAGCACTTTGTACATAGCCGGATAATTCAAAAGACAAAAAGGCGTAAGGGAGATATTTGACAACCTTATATACACAGTCGAATCCCTCTAAGTCGAGTTCTCACGGGACATCAAAATTAGTTCGAGTAAGAGGGAGTTCGACTTAGAGGATGATTTTTGTATGGAAAATTGGGAAGGGGAATGCCAAAATATGGCGAAAAAATTCGAGTTAGAGGGAAATTCGACCTAGAGGGAGTTCGACTTAGAGGGATTCGACTGTATTTTATTTCGTACATAAATTTACAATGAGGTTGTCATACAATTCTAGAGATTCTAAATCATTTTTTAACTAGTCAAGAGACTCTAAACAGCAGATCTATTAGGTATACAATTTTGCCTCCGCAATTTTTTTTTCCCCAAAATTCGAGGCTTTATTGTAATAACCTGGTTATACATTTATGATTCGTTTTGCATTTGATTCGATTGTGTTTGACACGAGTTTTGATCAAGTAATGCCTCCAATTCTGCATCTTGGAAAACCTTTTGTCTTCCACCGCCATGCCGGTCCTCGACGTCAAGATCTCCGTTCTTGAAGCGTTGAAACCAATCTCAGCACGTTCTTTAGCGAAGAGAGGCCTCACCGTTTGAGAGCATTCGATGAGCCTTAGCCGCAAATTTCTTCATATTAAAGCAGAAAATTAAAACCTCCCGCAAATGAAGAGAATTTGACTCGTAAGCTGACATGTTTAACCGAGAATAACTTTATGATGCAGACACAAATCGACTAATATTTCGATGGCGTTATGTTTACAAATACCTAAGCTTATTGTATGACATCTACGATCTATTTATTTCGACTACCACTTACTGCTACAAAACGGCGGAAGCAAAGTTGTAGCCCTAATAGTACACAGACCTGATATATTTGTTGAAAGTCATTCTTTTATAGGTTCTAGTAAACTGAATCTTGGCCTTGGAACTCTTTACTAGAATTTTAAAAAGTATTCCCACTCTTTCCCTGAATCTTGAATAATTCTTTTCTAAGTTTCTAGTCAAGAATTGGCCAAGAATTGGACATGAATTGGCTTACTCGAACTTTATAAAAGAATGATTCAGAAAAATGATTGGGAATATTTTTAAATTCTTGCAGTAGAGTTAGTTTCTCACAATAAATCGAGTAGAGACACAGCAATTCTAGATTTATGAACTTAATTCAAATATTATCAAAGCAAATTAAAATAATTTTTATGCAGTCAAAAACATTAAATATCGACACACAGTCCCAATTCCGATGACAAGTTCTTACTGCCAACTTCACTCATAAATCTACTACTTTAATTTTATCTTAAATCAATTTTTCATACGACTCTAAAATTTATTTAACGTCGAAATTTTCAAACAAATTTCGTAGTCAAAATCAATCTTGATGACAGATGGTATTAAAAGAAAATCGTTCATTTGAATCTTCTTTAAAAATAGTTTAATACCATTAAAAATCCAGATGAGGATGACCGTAAATTTCAGCCGGACTGTATTGAGTCCAATATTCCTCCCGTGCTCTTAGAAGAGAAAAAAAAATCTTTTATTTTTAGAACAAAAATACTAATTCTTTTTTTTTTGCTTTTTTTCTTTTTTACAACTTAAATGTCACACGCGAATTGTTTTGGTTGACATAATTTGATAATTTATAAATATATAGTTCATTGTACTCTTTGGAAGGGGTTGACGGTGAGAAGCTCATAAGGTAACACCAATTCCTTTCACTTGCGTTCACACGCTCAAAACGGAAGGCGTCAAATAAATTGGGTTAACGTAATAAAAGCGTAAAGAAATCTTTTGATTTTAATTACAAGTCCGCATGCATATTTGAAATCTTATTGCACTATAATATAGTAAATTATGAGCTAAAGGGAGTTCATTGAACAAAATGGAACACTTTTGTGTTGGTGTTTAGGCTTGACCAGACATTTTTTTTGTTTTCAGAGGAAAAAAAAAACACCAGCCACTTTCTTTGATAATATAAATAAAATACCTTGAACTAGTGTGTCATTAACGCAGCGTTTTAGTTTCGTTTTGTGTTTGTTTTATGTTTATGCGATAAGATTAGGTTCCGTTTTATGTGTAAGTACTTCATGTCACAACGCATATTTTTGGAAAAAAGGCCTATCGCAGAGGCTAGCAGAAAATAAAAACACACACAATATATAAATAAATTGACTTTGTTTTTTTGATTCATTGTCAGCTAAAACGTGTGGAGCGATTAGTAAAGGTTGTGTGAATGTTTATTTTGAGACTTTTGAGTTTGGATAAACTTAGGAGAGCTCTTGGGGGCCGTTTTTTGAGCTCATCATTTTTTGTTTAGGTTATATAATTTTACATCGAATTTGGTTTGATCAATATTGCACTTTGTAGAAATTAAACAATGCAATGAGATTGCTTGTGGGCGCCATTGGCTCGATCGGTTAGTGCGTCGGCGAGAGAACCCGCCGAAAAAAAGACGAGCGGGAAAAAAAACACCACAAACATTTTTCACGGCCCCACCACCAGCGTACGACTGACAGTCCTGCTGAAGTACTTCTGTCAAGAAAAGCTTTCGCAATTCGCTGTTCGGAACCGGCATTAAAAATCAGTGTGAAGAAAGGGTTCAAAAGTATTGGTAATGGGAAAATGCATATGCATATTTACTTCACTCTTAATGTGGACCATCAATTTCACAAACTCACGTTTTTCAGTTTCTTCAGTCATTCTGTTACTAATCATAGAACAACCCACTTGTCCATGTTTGGAAAAAATAACAACAAAAAAAAAACCACAAAAATAGGTGCCACATCTGACAAAGATTGTGTGTTCAATGCGTATAAATCTCAATCCAATTAGCTAGCTATGCTAATTTTTCAACAGCGACTCTTATCGTACCCATTCCACGATACCATGCGCAAGTTTGTATAATTTAGTAATCACAGGGTGTGTGCTTTATCCAGCATTAGCTAAATCAGAATATGAATAATGAATTTAATAGCGATACGCTACGCATCTGCAATTACTTCACGTCATATTCGCGCGCTACTTATTCCAAACACATTAATTAAAGAGGGAGGCGCCATTCCCAACCACCAAAAAAAAGTCCTCACAAAAACACAAAAAAACATGTGAGTTCAAGTAATTAATATTCGTTCACCGATTCAGTAGGACATCGCAGCTGTGAAAGGACACTTTTTGAATCATTTTCGCGTTACTGGACACAATCCATCTCCATCGCATCGACGGGTTAGCCCAGTGGCATTCGACCTAATCGCATTTATTCAACCACATTGTCTGCAGTTGTAAGTTGAACACGTGATGGAACAAGACCGATAAGATTGCGTATACGCCCGACGCGATTTCCTCATTGTTCCGTCCATGAAATCAAAGCTAGAGCTTAGAGGTCGATTGGGAGTTGGCTTTGCTGACGCTATGACTGACCATCGCGAGCCAATCGTCTTTGGGTGGAGTATTTAAATTTTCCTGTATTTCGAACCACTCCCCAAACATGGGAAAAGGTGGTGCCGGGTGGTAAAGCCTTGTTGTGTAAAATTTTTTATCCATTAGGAATTTTCACTTGAGCAAGGACATAAATCATAGCGTTGATAGCTGTTACGTGGTACACGCTACATGGTTTCTGCGCTTTGGAATGGATAAGAGATTGAAAAAGTGTTGAAGGATTCTTCTGCAAGTGGAATTTTTTCCTGAGGTTTGGCCAAGATGGGGTAAAGAAATTCTTTTGGTTTGGTTATATATTTTTGAAAATTACCACTCGATGGGCTTGAGCATTCCTCTTCGAAATGGTTACATTAATTAAGACATTTTTGTGTCGTTTTATTGGCTATTAATTAGAATGATAAAAATCGAAGCATTTTCGGTTTATTGCTAAGATTTATTTTCATTTATGTCCATTTGTTATGAAAGTTATCTGAACATTAATTGATTAACCGGGAATGTTTTACGTTGTTTTCCAAATGTGACTACCGAATTAGTTACAAATGAAGAAGAACTGCAAATAAGGGTCAACTCTCGACTTTAGCAATAGTTGTGATTATTTTGTTTGAAAAGTGCCAGAAAAATCGATTCTGCGTGTGGCATTTTCAATTAAAAGTCGTACCACATATTTACATTTTAACTTTACCTTTTTTTGGCTATGTCTAATAATTTTACAAAGAAATGTGATAGTCAAATGTGCAACTTCATTAGTTATTTTTAATTTTTTATATTGTCCATCTACATCTTCTACTGATGCAATGTGTGGACCTCATATTAAGACAAAGGTGTCCAACCCTTTTGTTTCTTTGGACCACATTGGAAGAAAACACGGTGTTTTGGTAAGATAGGTCTGATAAGAATAAAAAAAGTATGATAGGTACATATCCGCCCCAAACTCGAGTACAACGCTCATATCTAGTCTGGTGCATTTAAGACCTCCTTGCACCTGCTGGATAGAATACAAAAGCGAGCGATTAAACTGATAGGAGACAATGATATTTCGAAGTCGATAGACTCGCTTGAACATCGTCGAAATGTTCCCTGTCTGTCTTTGTTTTATCGCTATTTCAATAGACAGTGCTCGAATGAGTTAGCCAACTGCATTCCTCCCCTTCAAACATTCACCCGCAATACTCGCCACTCTGGGAATGCTCATCAGTACGCCCTGCTTTCGGACGTACGGTAAAGTTCAGAGACATATTCTTTAGCCGCACCACACGAATATGGAATACTCTACCAAACTCAATTTTCCCATCTGAATATAACATGCAGAGCTTTAAAACCAACGCGCACTGGTACCTTCTTTGCATCTCTCCCTGTGCTGTGTCTTAAACAGGATACTTAAGGGTAACCCCAACCCCTTTAGCACGCGTCATTTATAAAAAAAATTTATATAGTTTTAATATTTAAATAAAGCGAAGGGCTTAGAAGTTATTGTCAGTTTTGTCGCGGCGACAGATGGACAACGAAGTGATTCTATAAAGGTTTTGTTTTTACTTTCGAACAAAACAATAAAAGCAGAACATACAATTTATTTAACATTGCTTTAGTCTTTTTATGTATAAATCCATATCATCAAAATTATGTGATACTTAACTTAACCTACGTAACTTGAGAAGCTAAAACTTTCTAGTTCGATTGACGTGGTTGCAATTCTCATGCAGTCCTCAAGATGGTCATCCAATATGTTGGTCCTAATTTTACGCCCAGTATATTTCAAATAGTTGTTTACATACAGCTGCGGTCAAAATAATATCATTGCATAGCAGGAATAATGTGAAAGAAATTTTTTTTTGAGACTGGGAATTTTCTTCTACTGAAAGAAGTAACAGATTTTCAATCACTCCAATCATTAAGCTAGATATTTCTCAAGTTGCAAAAAGGTGTCCTTCATAAAGCAGCACTGCTTTTATTTTGATCGCAACTGTATAAGATTCCAAACACAAACATGATGACATGAATAACACATGATTATCCAGTGTGGAATATTAGTCCCTGGCTTTCGTTTGGTTTGTAAAAGTCTAACAGAGAGACGTGATCAAATTATTCTTTAAGTTAAATATCAGATTGCAACTCTTTCTGCACTTCCAATGACAGGCAAAAGAATCTTGCCATACATAATCGAATTAAGATCGCATCAAATAAAATATTTTTTCAAATTTTTTTGGTTAAAATAAACAAACAAAAAATAATAATAAAAAGGTATTTATGACAAAAAATTAGTTCGATTTGCTTTGATTACGGCTTTCGTGCCCAGTGCTGTTTGCGTACAAAATGAACTTCATTTACTCAGAACTCAAAAAATATTAGCGCAATTAAAACAAAATTTGTGTTAGGTTCCTGCTTAAAACTATTTTAATCCATTTATTACTGCTTCCGACATTTATTGGTGCAATAAGAATATTATATTCGGGATCCATAACTTTGGTTTTGGTGAATATCTCAATAAAAAGTTACATTTCAACATATCTCATAACTTGTCTTAAAATCACAAAATCATTTTGAAATTAATTCGATTGTATGTATTATATGTCGTTTAAAAATTAATAAGTTAGTTAGTTGAAAATTTATTTAAGAAACAGATTCAAAATTAACAATGTTTTTTTTTTATACATAAGTTTGATTAGGTTTGGCAAGTAGCCGTCTACCAGATTGACAATTTTTATTTCCTTTATAGTTATTCTCTGTTTGTTTCTAAAAATCTCCGCCAAAGATACGCTGTCTATATTTGAGTGTGGTCGTGATATATTGGAACAAAGGGTCCCAGCCTAACTTTCCATTTAGGACGTCCAACGTATCGTCAAACTTCAGCTCAGCTGCTCCAAAGTACCTCAAGCGAAACTCTTTGAGAACGGGACACTTGGCGATGAAATGAAATACATCTTCCCTTACTTTTAAGTTGCAAAGATCGCATAGAATCAGCAGGTCGGGTTGATGTGGGACGTAATTAAGTTTTAAGAGCTCTCTCCGGACTTTAAATATCACACTTATCATATTTATCTGGTGGCGTTTGAGAAAGTACGTGCTTTGCTGGAGGTCATTGTTTTGCTTGCTGTAAATAAGCCGGTATTGCGACGACTGTGCTTCTTGCTTAAAGTTTTCGTAAATACGGTGGCTCAATTTTTCCAAAATTGTACGAAACTTTTGGCCTAAGTCCTCAGGATTCGTAACAGGTAAAAAGTGGAAAAATTAATAATGAATTTCAATTGAAATGTATGGCTTCGAATGTGATGCAATTTTAGCGAATATAGACGACCAGTCTTCCATAGAAATAACATTCTATATTCCGTTATCCTTTCGTTCTTGAGTATACCTTTTTTTTTATTTGACTTAGCTGAGACCTCATTAGCAAGATTCTAGCAAAAAATATTTATCTTCTGTTTGGAATAAAATGTGGTCATGAAGAGGATAATGAATAAATACCAAGCCAATTTAATCGGATCGATTTTTTTGAACGTCATTTAATTGAGCCTGCCATAATTTAAGTTCTATTGTTTAAAACAAAGTAGTGATCGGTTGGCTTTGTCTTGAAGATGCGTGCTTAAGTCATTTGAATGAGCAGTCAAATCTATCAAAAAAGGTAGAAGAGGAAGCTACACGGGATCGTCAAGTTCCACGCACAGATTTAGCTTTCGATGTCATAAAAAAATTATTATTATTATTTTTATTACCAAATAATTAAAAATTTAACGAATTTACCTGCCAGGACTATAAGCTCTATATAAAAGATTTGATTTCATTTAGCACGTCATAAAATCTTTGCAACATTTGTCTTCGAATAAGCCAACTTGCTTATTAAAGTATACGAGTGACTATCACAATACTCAGCACCAACAATTTTGAGAAATTCTTTCAGCTGATGAGATTCATTCAACTGTTGCGATCAGTTTCCGGGCTTTTATCAAATTTACAGCCTTTACAGCGACGTGTAAGACATGATCCATTTGTCACCAATTGAACATCGCTGCATCTAGGGCACAACAACACAATTTTAAAATATGAAACAATAAAATCTATTACTTTTACTTTTGTTTGAAGCAAGAAGCAGTCGGACATTTTTTTTTTTTCATTTTTTTAAACCTTCTGACTTAATTATATTCTAATATACACATTTTTTAAAACTCTTCCCCATAAATTTTACTCGTGTACTAAACAATGATAATCTAAAAGTTTTCGACAGCAACGTCATCGTCTTCTATTAACTTTACTACTCCCTCTTTTTTACCGATCACGCCTGGATCACCATCTGTAACTACCGCTAATACCTTCGAAAGTGACAAGGAAAATCGTGTTAATATTTTTTTCACTGCAGCAAATCAGTCTATTGGTTTTGTCGTGTCTTTTAATAGCCCTAAAGAACCCATTTCTTTAGTTACACTATATTCGTAATTGATCCTTCTAATAAAAAAATTGCAAATTGAGCCGTATCAGTAGCATCACTACTTAAATCAATTTCCAAGCAATAAAATGTAAAACCACAGGCCTTACTTTTCAAAATGCTTCGCTTAGATTTTCCAAGCTCGTCAATTCTTCTGGCTATAGTTTCTGTTCTGTTCCTATTTCTGTTGTTTGTTACTTGGCAATATAAAACACAAAAGCGCACACAAAATTCATCAGAAAAGTGGACATGTTTCAGTAGCATTAAATATTTTGGGACTTTCTTATTTTTCATGTTCTTCTGAGTAGATCTCCCATTCCTTATTCTATTGCAATTTTTCGACACTTATTGACACATTTGAAGCTGAGCATTTAAAGAGAAGAATAAATGAACTAATGATACTAAAAAAAATGAAATGAGTAAGTAGGTATCAGCCGTTCTCTAACCCAACACTTCAACAGAAGACAATTGGCCATTCCGAACTATTAATTAGGTTCTATTGTATCATCGCCAAGCTCATTATTATTATCATCATCAGAACATATTTTTCAGACTCGCATTAATTAATCTTAAGACTGTAACTCAACAATCAGTTTTGCGGATCAGAATAACTCATTTAGAACCAGTTCTGACTAAAATGCAAATAAACCATTCGATTTCGTGTTCTCTCCAAAAGCCCTTCAAACAATTCCATCGCCCTTAGCTATATTTGCATCTATTTTACAAACTAAATACAAATTAACAATTTATGTGTTCGGAAGCTTTACGTCTGACCTTGCAGGCGCTGACATAACAAACGTACAAAAACCCCAAACTATAAAGGGCCAGATAGATGCCCTTGAAGCTATCACAAACGCATTTTACATGTACACCCTACCAACACCCCATTTGTGTATGTAACGTTTTACTTCCTGCTTCGATAACTCGATTTTTGTAGTTTGATTAGACGTTGCCATGTTTCTGTCTGAGCTATGTCTATCTTTCTTGCTCTCTCCTACGCATTTCCTATACGCATTGTCACACTAAATAAAACGTTGTGCGTTTTCTTTTCTAAACGCTTTTTCACTTTTTCCAAATTTAAATTTTTAATACAAACTCAGTTAACGAACCGAAAATAATTATATGGCAGGGCATTTTCATTGTACACGGTGCACATGCAGCATTTGTAAATGGAATACACGTGAATATTTAATCAATCGAACCACCAGCTGAATCGAGATACATGTAGAAATTGATAGATAGCTTTGAGTAAAGGTACATAACTTGATTAATCTTCTAATCACCGTTAATAACTTTCAAGGTTGTAAAATTGACCTTTTCATGGCCTGAGGTTTGATATTGATTTCGGTTATGTAAAGTTTTTTTTTTTTCAGTTTTTTTGATTAAATAAAAAATAAAATTAATATTTCCTGGTTTTTGGAGTTTGTTGTAGTTTTTTTCTTTTTCTGAATTTAAAATAAACTTAATGGGGAACGATGAGATGTGCCTTTTTTTAAAAGAACTTACAACAAGAACAAAGCCTTTGAAATAATTGTAATAGAATTTTCTTAAGGCCAACATCTTGCAAAAAACGTGGCATATTGAAGCACTGATCATGGAAGATCAGTAAAAATCTAATTTCAGTCTTAAAATTACTTTAAATTTATTTATGAAAGCATAATTAATTAAGAGCCTTAGGCTTAACATAAAATTTAAATCGACTTCTTTGTGATAAAACAAGTCTAAAAAAAACTCTCTTGTAATAGAGAAGAGCCTACCTTCTCTACGCTCCGGCACTCAACGGAATGTAGCGCCATCCAATTATTATTATTATTTATAGAGAAGAGATAAAAATTCTTTAAATTAAATCATAATTGCAACCTTAGTTCCTAGTTGTTGTTTAAACAAACTAATTACTTCACTCTGACCATAAACAAAACTTAAAATTAATTTCCTACACTTATTTTCCCATCTAGCTAGAAAAAAATTCATAATTTAAAGTCCAACGCCTACAAATTATTACAGCCTCAACGCACTAAAGTCGCACACGCAAAAAAAAAAAAAAGAACTTAAAATTCCCCTTAGCTTTCAGAAAAGTAATAAATTACTCTGCAGTATAGCCAAGAAAAGAAAAAAAAAAAAAACTTTAATTTCACACACATGCCGACGGGGTGCAAAGCGGCCCTAACGCCTTAGGCTGCCGCTGCCGCGTTGCCTGGCTACCATTACGAATTTTGTGCGTATCGCATACGATCACAAATCCAAAATGATTTCGACTGTCACTGCTGCTTCAAGAGCCATGAACATAACCTTGAAGTTTTATTTAAAGATCATTTTAGACTCTTCTCCCCGCGGGTGATCCTCTCCTTTTGAGATTTCTAATGCCACGAAAAAAAAAAAGAATCTTACATTTTTTACTGCGTTTGCAATAAAGAAAAAAATGCGTAAAATTTGAAGAACACATGTGTGTCTGTGAGGCAAGCACACACATCGACATAAGCGTATCCGTATCTGGTGCGATTTCGCAATCGCGTTTGCCAGTGTTCACATGGCATTCTTGACTCGCCAAGAATGAATGGGCTCACTTTCCATTCGTTGGCAAATGCGTGAGGTCGACACATTGATGCGGGACAAATTTTTCGTTAAAATAAACCCAAAAAAAAAAAATGCACATGCAACGTTGCACATTTTTGGGCGTTCACAAAAAGTGATCGTAAAATATTGAAACTTTTCCAACAACCAACGTGACCTAAATTGGGGATGCAAACCATTGCACCGGATCTTGTGTGTGCATGGTGCGAGTATGCGCTTTTGCATTTACCACACTCGGGTGCTTGTCATTGATAATCAGAGAGCTTTAATTTCCGTTAAGTTTTGGTTTTAGGTGAATAATTCGAAATAAGTGAGATTCCAAGAAAAATGCATTGTTTAATGGAAAATACGATTTTTTCATGAATGTCAAGCGTTAGAATTTTGATTTTGGATCATTTATTTTATCACCTCTTCTCGTTAAGCTAATAATATGCATCACACGAACTAGTTTACGAATGATTAGCGATCAGCAATTAAAGTTTTAGTAGAAATGAGCAATAAAACTGGCTGTGAAGACTGTTTTGGGCTATGAAATAGATTTTCGAGTGGCTTGACGTCTTAATTACGTCAACTTGAACTCTTTAGTGGTTGTTTCTGACTAAAGCTGACTGACTTTAAGTGATTGGGTGGAGATGTGGGCTCGTCGGTTTATTACTGGAGGCTCTGCATCTATGATAGGTGTTAGAGCCATCTAATAAACTCAAAAATTTATTGATTTCATTTCATTTTAAACGCATTTTTACTAATAATTTCAAGAAATTATTTACTTACATGCTAGACATGTAAATAAATTTATTGATTTCAGAAGAACATTGCAGGCTTAGACACATTTAGAAGCGATGATGAACAACGAAGATGGTAAACGCAAGCTGTTCTCCTGCCATGTTATGCAATTTAATTCGTTTTATCTATTTCTCGAATATACTGCTGAATATCAACGAAAATAGTTCTCTAAAAACTAGTAGGACATAGTGCAGCATCAGTTTTAGTCTTTATTTTATTGTAAGCATGCCAACAAAAAAAATTGTATTAGGTTGTCAAATATCTCCCTTCCGCCTTTTTGTCTTTTGAATTTTTCGGTTATGTACAAAGCGCTACAGAGCAATACATCATTTGAAAGGTCTTGACATAATCTACAAAACGACGCTAAGCATGATTAGTTTGGATACGAGCTATGTAGCGCTTTGTACATAACCGGAAAATTCAAAAGACAAAAAGGCGGAAGGGAGATATTTCACAACCTAATACAAAAATGAATTTTTTGATGTTCATTTTCTAGGCACTTGAAATAATAGCAAGCCAATTGTTTTCCTAAGTTTTGATTGTTTCTTTTCGTATTCTTCATTTTTTGTCACATTTTTTTAATTTAATCTATTTTTCAAATAAACCAGCTTTTTTGCTGTAGAATGGTACGGGCCAAGCCCTGCGCCAAGGAAAGACTATCAATTGCTTAAAACTTTTTCGGTGATCGATAACCATTCTACGGAATGAAAAAAAAAATCCTGACTGATTCACACATATTATTTCTAATTCCAAAAAATCTAAGGAAAATACTGAAAATCGAGTCCGAAAAAGAATTTTGTTTCCAAGAATGGTGAAACCCATTGTGTACATAATGCCAGACGTCCAAATTCAGCATATTCAAACAAATTCATGATTTATTTTTAGCACACTCCCAGTCAAAATTTCATCTTTAAATTGCAAAGGACTTAGAAGTTATAGGCAGATAGATATATGTCAAAGTCGATAAACAGACAGACGGAGACAGAAGTGATTCCTTAAACACTTTGTTATTCCTTTTAAATGTAGCCCTAAGGCAGAACTGTATTTAACAATTTATGTTCTAAAATTAAAGACACTTATACAAAATAATTAAAAAGCTTTTCATCCAATCAAAAATTTCACAGTAAAAAAACCGCACCTTCCCAAAAAGACTTAAAATTACTAAAACCCTAAGTAGCAGCATCAAAAAATTGTTGAATATCCTAACACCTCTGCACTCATCAACCACTCTCCTCGCGCGACTGCCGTTAGATATTACTTCGCGGGGCTCGTTAGCTACTAAGCTCTATTTACTGCCTCTTGGGCTCTTCTCTGGGCTTCTGCTTTTCTTAAAGCGGCCTGTACCTTTACGATAAAAGAGCTGATCTCCATCTGTCGACGAATGAGTGCAAGACATTTTTTTTAAGCTGCTTCGAGTGAGGTGAACATGTAAGGAATCCACCAGGCACTAACGGACGCAAGAAAAACATTAAAACATTTAGGGTTCAGTATTATAATTTGAGTTAAGTTTGTGGGGAGCTATTGCAAAGATTGTAGCCGTTTCAGAAAATAAAGACGCAACGCTTCGTTTGAATGTTAACAATGGAGTAACTCTTTTATTTCAAATCTTAAAAACTGTCATAACATAAAATTGAATTGTTAAATTGAGTGTGTGCGGTACACAACTTAAAATGGGTGAATTCACATCGCTACAAGTTCTCCTACTACGGGCTATACCCAATTTTTCGTACTAAACCAATTTTTTGTGCCAGATAAATTATGCGTACTTACAACATACAATCATTAATTTGAGCCATCATAAAACAGCTTTAAACTAAATGTTTCAACAAAACTATGACCTGAAAGACACGAAACGAAAAGCAAAAAACTAGCTTCAAGCAAACAAAACTAACGCAGGAGTGTTAGAGAGAAATATCCGCGCTGTCTAGGACTCCGTAAATCTGATATTTAAAACCATTCATATTCAATTCATACTTAAAACAATTTAAACTTATAAGTAACCAAGAAGGAGAACAATAAACAAGACATAACCTTACTTATTTAGCTGAAATGTCTCCAGTGGAGTTAAACGTTTTTCGGAAAATCTTTGCTTTTTTTAACAGTGTCGGTGAACTATTGGAAAAGTGAAATTGGAAAGAAGGATCATGAGCCGCAATATCTCTGTGTGACAATAAAAAAAGAATTGAAACTATTTCACCTGATTTACTATTTAAATAAGTTTGGCGGGTCAAGTATGCAAGAACAAAACTGTTTTTTTTCTTCTGCTGGAAATACAAGAAAAATGTTTTTTTTTTCTATTGGAATACAAGTAAAAAATACCCGATCATTGTCTTGTTTTCTTTTTAGGGTTTCGTTCCAAAGGAATAACGAAACCCTTATAGATTCACTTATGTGTCCGTCTCTATTTTTTTTATTTAAGTGAAGTACTCTGTGCCCTGAATTAATGAAATTAATAAAGGCCCTAGGTCACAGAATACTTCACTCGTTGCGACAACATACTGAAATATTAACAGTCCGACCTACCATACTTTTTAAACAGTTTTGAACGATTCAGAGAAGTATTGAAAAAACGCAAACAAAAAAATAAAAGAAAACGAAGAAGGATCTTAAGCTCCAAATCCTTGTGAGAAAGAAAGAAACAGAGATTATTTTAGCTGCTTTCGTATTCCAGTAAGCCATGAGTATGGCTGATCAATATCCGGTCTTGAAGTCAATGAAAAATCGTTGTGTGGAAAGTAGAACCACTGGAGAGATGCCAGACGTTTGTGAACTCGCAGAAGCATCGGTCTTAGGCATCGGTCTACAAATTTAAAGCCTTACAGCAAAATATTAACTTCAAAATTTATCCCCTCAACAATTCCGCTTATGATTTTATGTTTTGAAGGCTTTTTTATGGTAAAAAAAATTCACGATTTATTTTTGGGTTGCTGAGATACACATTCCTTCCAAAATCATTTATCAAAATTCTTTACTTAACTTAAAAGGTCTCAGAAGTTATTAAATGGCGACAGACAGACAGACAGACACCGAAGTGATTCTATAAGGGTTTCGTTATTCCTTTGGAATGAAACCCTATTATTTTGACCGCTCACTTTGTGCTGGCGCGTTGAATTTTTTCTTAATTCTTTTTTATGTAAATATGCATGTAATTTTTTTGTGTCTTTGTTTCAAGTTAATGTTAATCTGTAGACGAAAGTTGTGTTAGCGAAATATTTGTATCATCATCTTCATTAGTAGCGTAACAGCCCACTAAGGGCCAGAGCCTAGCTTTTCGCGCCTCCACTGTGTTGTGCGCGTTATAATTTGACACATGTGAAGGAAATATTTGTATAAATAGAACTTATTAAAAGCGGCCTTTACGGGTTTTTGTACTTCTATTGCTATTTTTCGTTCGTGACTGGTCGCCGTAAGCAAAAGAATCATTTTATCCTTTATTTTCAACCGTGAGATCGTTTTCATTACAAAAGCAAAGGTTTCCGAAACTGTCCAAGCAAAATTGAAACTTCTACGCATTTTGAATCTAATTGACCAACGTGTTTTTTTTCCGCATCTATCTAAATGCTTTAATATATTACTCGCAAAACTAGTATTTTGACACACAATCTATTAGACCCTCGTAGATTTACTGATGGAATTTTCAAGAACACCAAGCGCAACATAAATTACAACACAACCTGTAACGTCCAAATAGGCCTCTGAAAAGCCAAAATATATCTCCTCACTTCAAAATGACAATATGCTAATTCTAAATCTCAAAAAAGACAAAAAAGAATTCCTAACATTACGCAATCCATTCTAACCCTGAGAACAAGATGAGAGAATTCACATTCACATTTACCAAAAAAAAAAAAAAAAAATATTCGACGATTAGCTTTCGGTATTCACACAACCGATGTAATAGCCCTGTAAGCATACACGAGTGCTTACATCAAGGAAGTTTGTATATGTATACCTTAGCAAGCTATCGCTAACCAAATCTTTACGGCCAAGTCTGATCACCTATTATCAATCTGCCTCAATATGAATAGCAACAAATATTAGCACAAAATTTTCTTTTTATTCTTTTCTTCTTCTTTTCATAGATTGCGAGCGTTTTGTTGTAATGTGTAATTCTACAGTCAGAGAGAACTGAATTGAAGGGAAGAAATGTTCTTCATTGCATTTGTATTTGTAAACTGGATAGCCTTGAAAGTTGAAAAAAAAATATATATATTTTGTGTATTCCATATACATAAGTTTCTGTGCATGTGAGTGGTGTTCCGAAGCGCGACATGCGTGAGATTCACGCAACGCATTGAGATTAGCTAAATGCTTTTCGTTACGCAATCATTTCATTTCTTTAGTGTTCCTTTATTTTTGGTTGTCATTTCAAGTTTTTTTTTTCTTAGTTTTTCTGTTTGCAATCTTGTGAGGAATTCAAATAAAAATACACGAGTTGCTATGGGAGACATTTTGAAATTTTTAATTTGAATAGAATTTATTGAAAGTGAAACGCATTTATGCTGAAGACGAAAAATTTGATACGAATAGTTGGTAAGAACGAAATGACTATGTCTGTCTTCAGTTTTGCTTTTCGATAACAGCCGCATAAATTAGTCAATGAACTTAAGTATAAAATGAAATGAAAAAAAAAAAGTTTTGTGCCATTTCATTACACGCGTAAGGCTAACCTGTTTCTAGGTCCAAAGTTCTGAAAGGCTTGGCGTCGCAGAAGGGCGTGTCCAACTCTCGTCTGTAATAAAATTTGTTCGTTTTTATGTTCCCAGGAGGCAGAAAGTCTAGAAATACCTCGAAGGCATCCATAGATTACCATTCAAATCAATTTATGACAATCAGCTGAAAACACAAGCTAGTCCACTGTAAAAGACAATGAAGAAGACGGTCTTTTTAATTATTTCTAGATTTTTAGCCACAGATAAATTCTAAGTCGTCAATGCAGAATTTTTGCAAAATATTGTTAAGTGTATTTTTTTGTGTCTTTTCATCACAAAATGGGCCGAAATTTGGTAACTTGACTGGATGTCTTTGCGATCATTTCGAAGCAGAGATCTTTAACCAAAACAAGCCCTTTCACATGTCTTCTTCTAAGAAATTCAGATTCCATTTTCTTCTTCAAAACAGTTTGCTCATCCAGCGTGTTTCTCACATGACTTTAGATCTATTATTGTTATTACTATCATTTCTAAGCAATTTAAATAATAGGGCACTAAAGTTTTTTTTGGACCCATTTAAAATGCAACTACATCATTTCAAATTGCATGGTAACTGATTCACTTCAACCACTCTCATTTCGGACGGTGCAATCAGTCTTTTAATTAAACAACAACCTCTCATATCTAAGTAAATGTCTATAATAACAATACCGTACATTGTAATCTCATCAGTTCGTCTTTATCAGAAGCACGTGGTTTGATTCATACAATTTCATTACAGACATTTTCTAAAAGAGCATTTGTGTGGGTTTTTTTATTTTTCATTTCGTGAATGTATTGTAAATGCCCTCCCATTGTATTCAACACCATCACCAGAGAATACAAAAATATTTGAACTTGAAAAAATTTTTGATTACGAAATGAATGTTTGGAAAAAAAAAAACGCAGGCCCTTTACATGTGCCATCCCCACCGTCACGCCAACCTCACCCTGTTTGTAGTTGGCAACACTGCTGATGGTGCTGGTGCTTTCATCGTCTATTAATAGAAAAAAAAAACGTGTGCATAAAGTTGTAAACCTTCTACTGAAAGATATAGGAAACCCTAAATTAATCACAACTAATAAG
Organism: Syritta pipiens; assembly: GCA_905187475.1. Classification (NCBI taxonomy): domain Eukaryota; kingdom Metazoa; phylum Arthropoda; class Insecta; order Diptera; family Syrphidae; genus Syritta; species Syritta pipiens. The sequence goes on along the minus strand of LR994571.1, from coordinate 99,760,709 downwards.
TTCTTTATTTCTTTAAGGGCATTAGATCGAAGTCGAAACAAAACAGAGAACCACATATAGACGTTGATAAATACAAACAAAAATAACTGACGTTGATTTTTCATTGCCAAGATACGCAGCATTTTGTGGCATCATCATTGTGTTTAGGGCATAGTAGGTACTGTGGTCTACAACAAGTTGTAAGCAAACTTGCATGAGTATGCGTACGAAACGGGGAGGGAGGGCCTATTAAGACGATTACCTCATCGCATCAATTAATAAGAATACAGTCTGTTGGAGTAGATGATGATGATGATGATTGCAGTTTGTTGTGTGCGTAGAGTAGAATACGTACTAGATGAATGCGTAACAAAAGTGAATACCACAACAACAAAGAATAACAAAAAATTTACATTCACATCTTAATTGCCATTTATTTTTTTTTTTTTTCGTTATTTTATATTGTACACAATACAATAAAAGCAATCATGATGTGTAGAAATGATCGAAATTTATGATGCAGCAGACCGAAATTGTGACAGATCAGAGATTTCGTAGAACAAATTCTGCAAGTGGCTGGAAACTCAAAATGGTTTCCAAATCAAAATCGTGGAGGTCTGTTGGCTTATTTACTTATTTATTTAAGATTAACTATTTATTATTTAAGGAAATAACTTATAAAGATAAATTTATAAAATTATTTACAGGAAGACATCAGGGCAACAAGTTAAAACTAACTAGAACTTTGAAAATTAAGAGCCAATATCGCCAGAGCAGCAATGTCCTTTGACTAGCGAATGTCCGTTGTATTTTTGGCATTATCTTTTTATTTTTATAAATGGAGATTAGGTTAAAGCTGCCAATAGTCCTATTAAGTTTATTAATCTGTTTTTTCAGAGACTAGAGGAACAGTAAAAATACTAGTATTAAGTTAAGTTAAAGTGGTAAAGGTTAGATGAAGAGAATGAGAAAAAAAAGTCAAAAATGCAAACCTACGTAAAAGTTCTCAAGATAAGAAGACACGTCAAAAAATTGTGTACAAGACTCTTTAATCTGCAAGTCAAAAATTCAACTTCTAACTTTTAACACTTCGAACATAAAATCTGAATGAGCTCTACTTATTTTTCGAATTCTTAGAGTTCCTGCTGCTTTATCTTGCCCAACAACTTACAAGTTTGCCCGTTAAAAGGTTGAAAGTACTCCCTTCAATTCGTCAAAATGACTGCGAATTCGATTGCAGTTTGACCGTCACTTTGCTTTATGAATGCAATTTTCAACTGCCTTGCAAACATGCATTGATTTACATTTGTGAACGCACATCTTGTGCAACTACTGCAGTTTTGCAGTTCCGAACTGAATCCATATTGAAGTCGCCCCTCGTTGTTAGAAATGCAAGAATATCCGCCATTTCCTAATTTCAGTTTACAGCAAATGGCGTCTATTCTCGTTTGCATACAGCTCACAAAATGTTAAATATTTATTTAAACATAAGATTTACTTATATTCAAAATGTATTAAAGACAAAACGAAACAATGTTAAAGATTTGAAAGTAAATATTTGTCTACACGCTGCTGTGTAAAGGATTGATGCTGATTTTCCTAGACGACATTGGCCATCTAAATAAAATCCTTCTCTATCTTGTGTAACTTTGTTTTCTTTGCAAAAAAAAAACGAAAGTATTTTCTTACTGCAGTGACTGAAAAGATTATTTGTTCGAACCCATCTGTTGATTGTTGTCCATTGGACGTGACTTGCCCATCAATCTTATCACATCGGCTGAGACAAAAGTTATCACGTTGTCTTATAAAATCGATAATTTCGTTATAATTCTATTCAAGGGATGCGTTGAAGATAAATCCTTATTGCTATTCCTATCCTGAGTCAGCATAGTCTTTTAAATGAAATTGGATATGAGAAGTGAGATGTGGGGAAAGAATCTGATGAGTGGTAATGCAAGAAGTGTGATGCAATTGTTGTAAGGCTGTGTTATTATGAAGATGTTATGTCATTAGAAAAAAGAAATTTAAATTTGATTGTAAATAAAGTCGAATCGCTCTATGTCGAACTTTCACTGGACATCAAAATTAGTTCAAGTTAGAGGGAGTTCTACTTAGAAGGATTTTGTAGTATTTGAGTCTGTTCAGTTTTTAGGTTGCAAGAATCCTTTTAAGTAATTGCCGCTTTGCTATTCTATACGTTCTTGCCGTTAATAGAAAAAAATTTTTGAATGCTCTCCCTCAAAACTGATTTGACTGGAATTGAAGATTGTTAAAAGAACATAAGGAACACCGTCTTTCAAAATTACTTGTATTACATTTTTGTACTGCTTGGGTAGAGTTTTGGGAGCAAAAACGACGTAATTTGACACCTGAAACAATCAAATTTTAATACGAAATCCGCATCAACAAAATATTTTGTTAAACAAATAAAACTGTTTTTTGTCTCTCCCTGTAGCAAAAATAAAATTGTCACTTATGTTATTCTAACAATCATCGATCCACTTGTACAACAATCGAAGAAAAAAATATGCATTAGCCATAAAACTCAAACCACGCCACCAAACCACTCAAAACCAATCCACCAATTTTCCCACGCTGACTCCTTAGACTTCATTAACTACTTAGCCGTACTTTTCTACAAATTGAAATATGTTAACAAATTTCTCAACTGTTCAAATTATCAAGAAAAACCTGCTGTTTCATGCAATTCATCATGACCATGAAAAAAAAAAGCAAAAACAAAAATCTCCAAATTAAAAGTCCACCTACATCCTGCTGGTTAATTTTAGAGAGAGAGAAAAAAAAAAGAAAAGTGAAAGTTCATTAAAATTATTACAAGTGCGTGGCGTGCACAATATATAAGGACCTAGCCACACTGTACATTTTCATGTATTTTTTTCCATTGTTGTTGCTTCTTGGTCCTTTGCGTGCATGTCCTTGCGTTGAATCCATTAACCAACTACAGTGCCTCACACTTGTACTTAATTTACCAAGGCAAGCATTTTTGTGGCGAGTTTATTGTTACATTGAAAGAAATTTAAATAAAAACGCAGTTAGTTGTTGAAACCAAACTGAATGGGTGGTTAGAAAGATGGTTCTTCCTTCGTCCTTTTACAGTTGAAAACACACACACGCATTCGCGCAGTCGAATTTTATGTCAAAACACAAGTAAAGATATAAAAAAAACATAGATTTAGCATAAAAGTGATATAAAAAATTTTGACAGAGTTGTTGTTTCCTTTTTGGTTTGGCTTTTTCCAATTTTTATATTTTTTTTTCGTCTATTCTTCTTGCGCTTTGACTATCCGTACGCGTGTTTTATGAGCTCGGGTTTATTCGATTTTTATTTGAGTTTAAATAAAACACGAGAATAGTATTTTGTGGGGTTGCAAAATTGGCGGCACAAAAGTTATTTTCATAATTATTTTATTGATTTGAACTTTTTTTTTTGCGATTGTGATGATGAAAAACGAGTTAAGAATTCAGTTATTACATTTTTTGTATTTATTGCTTGGATTTAGTTTGTCATTGATCATCTATGAAGCTATCCGTTGGCGTCAGAGGATGTGGATGAGGTTTAGGAGATGATTTAATGGCTTTCAAAGGCAGTTCATCATAACTTAAATTTTGCATTTTATTAGTTGTACGACTACTTTGTCCTACTGACCTTGGTTGAGGGTATTCTTCATCGATTGAGTAGTATGACAAAACATTGCTTAAATCGTACATCGAACTAACGCCACAACGACTTTTATGTTAATTTTTGTAGCACAAGCAACGTAATACGCGAATTAAATAAATTATGTACTTACTCACTTATTTTTGACAGAACAAGTGGAACTAAGCATTCGTCAAGCAAATCGTTAAAAGATGAAAAATTATTTAAAAGTTTAGCCGAGGACCTTTGTTTTCCTGGCAATTGTTGCAGCACAAAAATGTCCTTCCTTAATCACGAATGCAATATGATTTCTTCCGCTCCGGGACATTCGAGTCTTCTCACGTTGGGAATCAGCAAGCAAGTCCTCGTCCTACCATCGAGATATTCTTACCTACTCCTTTGGGAACAAAGGCTGGCTGACAGAGTCCGCGCTTAATTGCGGTCGAGGTTGGTTTTGATGGGATAGCAAGGCGCAGGCTTTTACTGAGTTGGTTATTTTCTTAGCCAAAAATCTATGCTGTAATCTTAATTCTTAAATTAGTATTTAGTTCTAATTATTAGCTCTTGATTTTTAAGTCCTTGCTAGTTTCAAGTAAATATACAAATGCTTTTAATCACATGATGCCTTTCAAAATTTAATACACTGATTACAATTAAATTCATACCCTTTATAAGCCGGTTTTACTAAAAGAAAATTTGTCCTAGCTTAAAAATCATCTCAACCCCCTTGACCACTTAAACAAATTGACAATTCGAATTTTTAAACTGCTTCCCAACATAAAACCATAAACGCGTGTACATTTTAATGAAACAATTCTACACCAGAAGATAACTTCACCACCAATCTGACGCCCTAAATCTCCTGTCTCCTGTTCCAATTCAATAGACGTCATTTCAAGGTCCCAATGCCAATCCCAAACCATTCCCAATCACTTTAATTAATTCACTGGTCGTTCGCCCAATGACCAACTGACTGTCGAAAATTGCTGTCAAAACTAAGTTGTAATGTCATTTTCACTGCTATCTACTTTTTGGTGCCGCCAACGAAAAGTCAATTGACCAAAATTCCCCCAGAAGGAAGGCCAGAGACCCACAACGGACGAGGATAACAAGACGAAAAAAAAAAAACAGAACCACCCAAACTCGCATAAATAACCACAAAGACACTGGGCCATAGAAAAATAATTGCCATCGCCGGGTGGATGGCTGTGTGTGTGTGTGTTTGTTTGTTCATAATAAGGACCAACCGCCATCCACCTACAATGGAACCGACAAACATCCTGCTTCCTGCTATGTTGACCAGCGATTTTTTTTTTTTCTGGTTGTTTTCATTTTCTTTTTTTCATATTTTTGTGACATCGGTTCTGGCCGGGCTGAAGGGAAGAAAAAAAAAGATCAACGAATGTGCTCGTCCCATCAGTTTAACGGTGGCAACTTTGTGACGTCTCATCCGTACACAGTGGCATCCCAGTCAAATATCGTAGCATCCCATACGACATCTAATATAGCATCCCATTAGAAAACAAAAATCGAGCCGGGAAAAATTTGTCCAACAAAAATTATCAACCAAAAACGATGAGAACAAGGGAAAACAACACACAACATAACACAACACAACACACAACGACACAACAACACATTAAGGCGAATCTCCTCCGACTAGGCGCGCAAGGAAGGACTCTCTCTATGACATAGTTACGCAGCAAAGGCACAGGACTTTTATTGACTGCGAGATTTGTGTGGCGCCATCAGTCTTTTGCAAGTGCCTTTCAGCCTATATCCTTTATTTTGATGTTGTTTTTATTTTACTTTCGGCTTTTTATTCAGTTTCTGCTTTTGCTGTTGATGCTTCTGTCGTTTGGTTATTCTGTCGGTCGGATGGTCGAGACTGTGAGGCTGTTCGCACAGTGCCAGGATATAAAGGATATATTCAATTTAGTGGGCACATTCGTTCCTAGTATAGTTCGAGAGAGATTTTTTCTACTTTTCTGTTCATATTTATGATAATGTCCTGCGTTAGTACTTGGAATAGTTGTTTTTCGTAGAGCTTGCTTTCTTCGCTTCGTCCTTTCGTATTATTCATTTTAGTTTTTCCTTCTTTTCAAGTCTTTTTTTTTTTTTCGACTCACACGTTGCCGTCGCCAACAACGACAACGATAGCAACGACAACGACGACAACTAGTCATTTAGGAGGGAGTTGGGGTGGCAGCAAAGCAGAGACAACAGCCAGAAGTGAAATCTGAAATCTTCCGGGGGGTTGTAACAGGCAGGGGGATGCTGGAAAAACAACCGAAGCACTATCATATTTTGTCCTATTATCGGTTAAACTTTGGCTGTCATGTCATTGTGTTGTCCTTTGATTTTATTGCCTTCTTGAGCTGATTTGATTTGTTGTATTTGTTGCGATAAATAAAACTGAAAGTGACTCCTTTGAGAGGAGATTCCTTCCTTCCTTCCTTCCATTTCTGTTTTTTTTTTTTCTGTTGGTAGTCAGTTTCACTGGAAAGGAAAGAAGGAAATTCATGGAAAGGAAGGCATCAAAATATAAACACACAGCAAAAGAGAAAGCTCTGATCGTTAGAAGTTTTTGTTGTTTTAGAAAAGAAAATTTTCACATTCCATTGCAATTGTTTTTTTTTTTGTGTTCGTTTTTGTGATGAAAGAGTAAAGTATTTGTTTATACAGGAATTAATAAAAGGGTTTATGGGTCATAGGTTAGAAGTTTTACAGCTTCTTCCGATGGCGTGCTCGACTGAAGATATGGACTGGTCGACTAGAATCGACCAGGTCGGGGAAGAGGAGCAATAAACAGAAATTGGCAGTTTGTAAGGGTTGCCTTAACAATGTCGTATTAATTTTTGTAAATTGAATTTTTTTTTTCTGTTTTTTTTCCATCGAGGCCAAGTATTTTATATGCCTCTTCCGAAAGACATAACAGAAATATTGAGTGGCCAGAAATGTTGTGGTGCCAGAAGGCCGAGCAGAAAGTTTGCCAGAAGATTAGGCGACAATCTGAAGGTTTTTTTTACCCCCAAAATGTTGACAGGTTCTTCCTTAGTCGATTTTACGGAGTGCCATTTTGAGTTAAAACATGACTTTCAGTTTTTTTGTAAGTTCGCTGATGAATAAAATCGAAATGAAAATGAGTTGAATATTAAAGGAAACATTCAGGACTATTCAAATACACTAGACTCGCGATAGAATGAATTAATAAAAACCAGGCCTGGTCATACGAGCGAGATTGTTTACATAACCTTAAAATTACCACATTAGAGTGGAAATTTTAAGGCTTTCTATAGTATGTGTAGTCAACCTGTGTTTTGTCAAATGATACTAAATCATAAATGAACAAGAAACTATGTTCGATTTTTTTAAATAAATGAGTAGTTTCTTTCAAATTTATTTCTTAAAATTTGTATACAAATGGAAAAGTATTTTTTACTTTAAAAAATAATTAGTCATTTTTGTTTGTTTTTTTTTTTTTTTCTTTTATTTAATCCAATTTGCAGGGGCATTATCCAAAATAAGTAGATCTTTGGCTGGCACGCCGTCTTTTTTAAGAATATTTGTAACTTCGAGAAACAAGTAACATCCTTAAAAATTGCTGCAGTCATTCAAACTAAGGATAGACACTTAAGAATACATTTCTGAACAGACAAGGGTTTTCATTTTGGCAATGACTAGCAGCTTCAATTTGTTTCGACCTGGGGCATTAGTGTACGGCAAAAAATGTGTCCTTTGCTTTTGCACCTTTCTTCCAGAAGTACTTTACGCATACGGTCTCCCTGGTAGAAGCTTCCAATATTACCCAGACTCATCGTCCTTTCAAGTGCAGTGGCTTAATCGTTAGTGCGTCGGATTGTTAAGCGAGCGTACCCCGGGGAAAAAACACCACAAACAATTTTCACGGCCTCACCTCCAGCGAACGATTGACAATCCTCCTGGAGTACTTCTGTCACGGAAAGCTTTCGCAATTCGCCGTTCGGAACCGGCAATAAACTGTAGGCCCCCTTCACATGTATCAAAATAATAACGCGCACAGCACAGTGGAGGCGCGAAAAGCTAGGCTCTGACCCTTCGTGGGCTGTTACGCCACTAATGATGAAGATCGTAATTTCAAATTTGATTTAAGATACAGATCTTGAATCTTTTTTCTTAAGTTGCCTTTTAAATGGACGCCTTTTAAGTGGACACACAAGATCTGGCTCTAATGACAATTTTTCCTCAAATATTGTGAGACACGGAACACTAAATCCCTTTTAAAATTTTTCCAGCCAAACGTCGCTTGCTACAAGGATGGGTTTTTAACCGCGCAGGCTTCTAATTATAGCAATAGCTTCTTGACAGGATTAAATTCTAACTTTTAGAAAAAAAATCTTCCTTCCCTATTCTATGGAGCATTTAAAGAACGCCTTTTCCATCTCAGGTAACTCAGACGCTAAGACGCTATACCCTACTTCTTCGTTTTCAATAGTACTACAGTCCGCGGTGCATATGGCCTGGATTAGCACGCCTCGCCACCCAGTACGATCTTTTGTCAGCCAGTACGATTTTTTGCCAGCCGCTTCAAATTGTTCACACCAAATTGATTCAAGCCACTCTGCACCTGTGTACGCCATTTAAATCGTAGACCTCTGCGACGTTGCCTTAGGGACGGATTCCAAGACTGTTCGAGCCGAAGCAGCTTTATCCATACGCTCTAGATGCTCTAGATAGCCATCTTAAGCATAGGTTCTTGACTAGTTTCTTGCCGCCGCGCATAGAACTTGACGTTGATTTGACGTTTTCTATCAAAGAGACCAAGAGCTTCTTCATTCGCTTTCAACAGTGTCCATATCTCCACGCCATAAAGCAGGTCTGGGATGGTTAGGGCTTGTAGAGAGTTAGCTTTATCAATCGGGATATAGGTCTACTCCATTGCCTTTTAAACTAAAAAAAAAAGAAAAGCGGTTGGCAGAAGTAGGTAGGTAGGTTGTGTGGTGGGCTGCGCAAGGCAGCCAAGCACTTAAGCGAGATGAGGCCAGTTGTGATGCCACATGGAGCGGTTGCAAAAACATCCCACTACTCCAGAAACCAGTTGGAGCTATTAATACAGCTGAGGATACGGCCCATGCTGGTGTCAGCTAGTTCGCCGAGATTATTCAGAAAGTGGTGATCAAGATGCCTCTTTCTACGGTTCGCGAGAGCGCTACTAGTCCCTAAAAGGTGGAGCTTCTTCCTCTTCTTCGTCTCTGCAGCTTCTGCAGAAGTCGTTGGCCGGGAAGCCCAGTCGGGTGACATGTTTGCCAAAAGTAGAGTGCCCAGTTATGACTCTGATCAGGTTTCTTACTTGATTTCTATTCAGTCTTAGGAAACTAAATGAGCGTTCAGGATCTAGCTTAGGCCAGATTTCTCTGGTGACGCGGCAAGTAGCACCATTCGACAACCTAAGATTGGTTGCCGCAATGGTCTTGGATTTGGTAAAGAAGGGCGCGGTAGCAGGAGGTGCGCAGAGACCGACCTTATCCAATTGGATGGTTTCACTGGTTCCGCGTTTGGAGAGATCATCGGCAAGGCAGTTCCCCGAGATGTCACAGTGTCCCGGCACCCACATGAGGTGAATGTTAAACTGCTCTGCCATCTCGTCAAGAGATTTGCGGCAGTTAAGAGCTGTTTTTGAATTTAAAGTGACAGACTTCAGGGATTTTATCGCAGCTTGACTATCTGTACATATCGTGATAGAAGTGCGCGATATCACATTGTACCTTAGCCACGAAGTAGCAGAAGTGGCAGAAGTAAGTCTGAGTTTTATTTCAGTGCTGATGTTATTGTATCTGTTTACTGCGGAGCGGAGATCGATGAATTCCTTGACTACTTCAATGTCCTTGCTGCCTATTGTGACGCTTTGTCCGATACCCCGGTGTTGTTCATCCTTTCGTGATGACAGCCAGCACTTAGTTTTGCCCTCGTAGAGGCCGATAGTCATAATTAGCGGTAGTATTTATCGTATTCTAATCTTGACTGGATTTGGTGGAAATCTTGTTATTTCATGCCAATAACCAACAAGTTGTAAGCATTGTCACAATAACCGGTTTCGACTGTATTTTACTTTTACTCAACCACAAAAATGTTCCAGACTTTTGTAGACTGATGCATCTTATTGGCAACCTATTAAATATTCCTTTTACAAGTGAAGAAGTGAAGCATTGGAGCCTCTAAGAACCCCCACAGCGCCTGAAAAATTCCACGACAAAAACGCAATTCCATTTGAAACATTATCCTGCTCAGTTATGTCAGCGCCAAGCCCAACAAATATTACGCAAAACCATATTTCAGCCACTATCCAAAATTAAATCAGCAAAATACAAACCTATACAACAACCAGAAATATAGGCCCCCACCCTACCATCCCCTGCAAGAGACACACAGAACACAGAATAACACAAATCTAAAAGTATGCGGAATATCGCAGGTTTATGTGTTTTTTATGCATATAAGCCTAGAACCTCAAAAAGGCGCCACCTATACCCTGCGTAAGGTTTTAAATCACTTGATTCATTGTCACTCCTTTCGCTACAGATCATAAAAACCACAGGACACAGAGGCAAAAAGAAAAAAGAAAAAAATTAAATAATAGTAATAGAGGTAACCAAACCCCGAAAAATTACCCCCACCCCCCCATAAAAATCACTTGAAGAATACTTTCGAACAAAAACAGATTTGCATACGAATTGTTATTACAAATTAAAGGGGCGTGACCCATAAAACTAGCATAAAAGTGAAAATTTCAATAAATCATCCAGCGACGCGCATGTGAGACTTCAACTAAGGGTTGTCCTTCGCAATTGGGGGGATGAAGGATCTCAAATTAACATCACACACATCACTTGGCCAGTTTTTTTTTTTTTACTTTTACTTTTCGACGCATTACACCTCAATGTGTTATTACTTCGCATATTTGTTTGGGAGAGGGAGAGAAAAATTTAATTTACCCCCCGCCGAAGGGTGTGGACTCTGAAAGCGCTGACATTCATCGAACCGGTGAATTCTTTGGACACAAGGTTCCACAACTTTTTCTTAGGTCAATCGCATAAATTTTGCCTTTTTATTGCTGCTGTGCGTTTCTAGGACCAATTCTGGGACCGCGTGCATATTTTCAACACGCGCACAAATGTACCAAATTCCTTAACCTATACGCCTATCGCGTCGTCTCGCTCTCCGTGACAGATTTGGGTTGGGGTTGAAGCGGTGGGCGGTAGGCGGTGGGTTGTTACGCATATTTATGGCCATCGAAGTTTTTCTTCCTTTTTGGGGGGGAGGAAGGCTTAAACTTTCCATCATTGGTTCGCGAGGCACTGGTTGCGGTCCTTAAAATTAAAGACTATTGTTGTGGTTTCCCACTGTTTTGCTATCAAGGAGTGGATACAACCCTTTTCCTAGGAGCGTTACCACTACAACATCGAGTGAGGGAGGGAGGGAGTTCTTTTTTTTTCTCTAGCGCTGTAGGTGGTTCCGGAATGGAAGCAGCGAAAAAGAAATTACCACGAATACGTCGACGACGACAACGACATTGGTGCGTACACTCGAGTCGGTGGTGGTTATTAATCATGGGAACATGAACATTTTCAGCATTCCCTCGTTTTTTTTTTTATTTTGTTGTTGTCAGGATAATTATTGTATTTTATGTTCGTTTTTTTTTTTCGGCTGCTTACTGTGAAAGGGGGGAAAAGCGACGCACAGTGCAGTGTGCCTCCGCGGCAGATCAAAATCGTGGAAAGCCTGTGAAATAGCTAAAGAAATGATTTCTTACGAGGACACCAGGGGAGAATGAATTATGTTTTAATTAGAAATAGCCTGAAAAGTAGCACCCGTGGTGAGGTGCGTGCTTAGGGTCCTTGCGCCATGACACAACAGCTACAGGTTAAGTATCGCATTAGTTGCACGCATCTTGTGGTTGATGATTTGTTTTTCCAACCGTGAAGTTGTGTAGAAGTGATAGATGTTGGAGCTAAACATTTCGGAGGTCTTAAATTAAGACGTATTTATTTAAAACAAATTGGGAAGAGACGCTGGGTAAATTAATTGGTTTTTCTCGGATTAGTGGATGATCATAAACGAGATTAGGGATTTGTTGAAATTTTGTATTTCCGGAAAACTGGTGAAGCGGATAATAATCAATTATTTGTCACTTCTTCCAGTTTGCTGGGTTGTCGGACACTTTTTTCATCGTGGTCACAGCTGGTTGCATTACCCTTGAAGTCAAGACATGCAGTATTTGTTTTTTCTGTGCCACTTTGAAACGAAAACTTTTCTTTTATTTTAGTTACTCTTATCTGCTTGGCAGGTATTTCGCTAATTCGTTTATTTCACGCAAGCTCTTGAAGTTGTGTTTGTAAAACTAGTCTCGTCAATAGATGAATCACTCACAGCAGTCGAGACGGCTTCATCACATGTTAATTTGCAATTTTTTCTCTCGGTTGATAAAACAAACTGAGACTGAAACGCATAATTAGACCTTCAGGTCGCTAATGACGTACCACAGTGACGTCCAGTAGTTGTGATCACGGTTAATGGAGACTTCTTTTGACTTGTACTATGAAGAAAAAGGCATTAGAAATTAATTTACACCAGAATCTATGGTTGGCTGATGAAAAAGATCTATAAAGCCGTGAAATATAATAAAGTGTGATTTTTTTAAAGCTACAGGAAAGTTTAAAAAAAAAAACACATAAAATTCAGAAAAATGCATGAAATCTTTATTTGAATCGATAGTACGGTCCGTATAATTTAATGTTTGAAGATTATTTCATGCAAATGTTGACCTTGACTGCGCCTCAAATGGTCCATCCGCTTAGTCCAATTTTGGAATACTCTTTCCAACATTTCGGCCGGTATCTCACGAATAAATGCCTCAATGTTCTTCCAATGCGTCAATTGAAGCGGGCTTCTCTGTAGAGACATGAGCTTTAACATAGCTCCAGAAAAAATAGTCTAAAGGCGTTAAATCGCACGATCTAGGCGGCCAATTGACCGGTACCGAACGTCAAATAAAATGTTCACCGAACTCGCCTCTCAATAAGTCCATTGTTGCGCGTGCTGTGTGGCATGTGGCACCGTATTGTTGAAACCACATGTCATGCAAGTCAAGCTCTTGCATTTTGGGCAAAAAAAAGTTGGATATCATCTCACGGTAGCGCTCTCCATTCACAGTTACGTTACGATTCGCATCATCTTTGAAGAAGTACGGTCCAATGATGCCACCAGCCCATAAACCGCACCAAACTGTGACTTTTTCTGGATGCATTGGTAGCTCTTGCAATGTTTCTGGCTGATATTCACTCCAAAATCGACAATTCTGCTTATTTACGCACCCATTAGGCCAAAAATGAGCTTCGTCGCTGAACACTTTTTTAACTTTCTGAACTTTCTTAACATAAAATTCAATAATTTGCAAGCGTTGTTCGTTTGTAAGACGATTCATGGTTAAATTATAGACCAAACTGAAGATGTTTGACAGTGAAACAAAACACGAAACGTGCGTCAGCTGTTTAAACCAGTTTTGCCAAAAAGATAATAGCTAAAAAATCACCCTTTAGCTTCACAGTAACACATTCTGTCACTTAAATTTTCCAAGACCTTGCTGATGATGACCATCGTGCTGTATGTAGCTCATGGTTTGCTTAAGTCATATTGATCTTTAGTATTCAAATTGTTTCTAGCATAATACCGGTTATCTTTCCTCAAACGAAAAGTCCAAAATCGCAGTTCCTAAGCGACCAACATCGCCAAGAGAGCTGATAAAACAACTTCTTTTCTAAAAACGCACTGCTCAGCTCTCAGTTTGAAAAGTTTTTCACGAAACGTTGTTCAAAGTCCCCAGCAACTTATTTCCGTTCCGCGAAGGTATAATACTTAGTTTCACAGCGTTGCGCAGAGGCGATATCGTAACCAATGCGGTCCTACCGAGATGCGGTTATTGCTAATACTGAGTTTCGGTCAAGCTTTCGAAAGGGAATCAGCTGTCAGTGTCAAAATAATCTACATATGACTTAAAAAGATACCACTAGATGGAGCAGAAGAAGAAAGAGAGTAGTGCAGCTTGACAGTTACCTTTTGATTCCGGTGTTATGGCCATATTGGATTTTGCCATTTTTTTTTATGACTTTTAACTTAGATCTTGATTAACCATTGAAGTGCTGCAGGCTGGAGGAAGAGTAAGTCGACTTTGGTTATGTTCGATCATACTCGTGTTCTCTAAGCTGAGAATTAAATAAACTCTCGAAATTCTATCTGATTATTACACAACAGTCAAAATGAATTTCCTTTCCAACCTTTCTTTCCTTTCTTCCTTTTTTTTTTGTTCTTTATTTCCCATATTTATTTAATTCCTGTCTGTATAACAAAAATCTAGTCTTTCTTGGGAGTTCACCAACTCGCTCCGATTTTTTCTAATTTCAGTTCGATTCAGATTGCATTTTCAAAAAGCCTACTCCAACTGGAAAACTATTTCTTCCAAATTTTGTTCTAATTTTTACTCGCCTCTCAATCTTCCGTGTGTTATGCAATACCTCAACAACAACAAAAAACGCATACAACGCCCTTGCGCACCATTCTTTTCGTAGACGATCGCTTCGCCATGACGCAATCTCCAATATTTGAAAATGAGAAAAAAAACCAACGAAACAAAAATAATCACAAACAGCCGGAAAACTAATGCTCAAGCACACATGAAAACATAAACAATCCCTTTGCGCGTAATTTTAGATGATTTTTTTTTTTTTTTCGAATTCTGCGTCTGTTTTGTGGTGATGTTTTACCAACACATCGTTCTCCGCTTTCATAATCAAGCATGCATTCCACCCACATTCACAAATACGCACCATAAAACAAATGCGTTGACCTCATTTCTCCCCCCGAAAATTCGATAAAGAAGCCAGTCAAACCGAAATTGGCCCAAAAGTGCATACGAAAAAAAAAACCATTCCGAAGAACGAACAGAGAAGCTAAACAAAAAAAAAAAAACATTTTGATTTTGTCGTGACCTAATTCCGTGACCCCGTTTCGAATGTGCGTGCGGTGTGGTGTACACACATGGGAACGTACACTTAAACGCATAAACGCATAAAGAATGGAGCACCCTGATAAACTTCGTAGTTTCAGTTTTTTACTCACTCCTTCATCTTCGTTTTTTATTTTCTCGACTGCACATTGAAGCTTTGTGTTGGTGCATGTGTGTTTTTTTTTTTGTGCGTGGGTCACACATCTACGCACCGCACCAAAAATACGAACGCATTCATCAGTGTACGAAGGGCCCGAATAGACTTCCCACTTTTGGTTTTCCCTTTCAACGCACATGAGGGGAAATGAATTTGTTTTTTCTTTTTACGCGTCTGCATTCTTTTGATCATTCAGCAATTTGAGAATGCGCTTTCGGTTAGGTGGGGTTTTGAAAAATCTGCCGCTGGAGGCGACCCAGTCACTGATCGATGGGGGCAATTGCCAATTAGCCTAACTTACTTAACCGAGGTATGCAGATGCTTCAAATGGATGCGTAAAAGCTTTCATCTTTGTGTGCGGTGAAGGGCAATGAAAACGAATTTTTAAATGCGAAGACGAGGCTTAGGACAAGGTCTACAAGATTTTCAAATGAGTCATCGGTTCTCTTGAAGCCTAAGATGAGACAAGGTGTTCCGAGAAACTGTTGAACCTGTTTCCAGATGCGGAAGCTCATATTACGTTGTTTGAATTCATGTTTCCACAGCGGGAAGTCTAATGATGTCGTCGAATGCACTTGGGTCAGCAATTACTAATTCGGATTGATTTAACCCTGCCCTAGGGAATTTGCAAGGGTTGCAAATTGATTTATAAATGTCTGGTGCCTCAAGCTGTGCACAGTCAGAAATGCAAAGCATAAGAGCCCACATGACGGAGAAAAAATAATTGAATCACATTGCAAGAAGAAAAAAAATCTCTCGATTCAAACTGCAGTAGTCTCTTGGGAGGTGAGTTGCAGTTTCACAAATGAAGTGATGCGAACGAGTCATAGCCTCTAGTCGTTACAGCAGGAAAAACAAAACCTTGAAAATTAAAAATCATCAGAGCGAACTTTATTTTGTTAGTCTTCTTGCAAAGGGTTTGAAAGTGAAAAAAAAGACATGGGACGTTTCGTTCACATTAATTGGTTTCGATTGATTTTCTGACACGGGAGAATGATGTGAAAAATGTACACATTCTAACATGGTCATATGACGCGTTGAAATACAAAAAAAAGTGTCATAAATGGTACGTGGACTAAAGGAAAATGTTCTTTGCTATAATGACAAAAAATTATACAAAATCACGTGTTAATTAAAATGATGATGATGAAATGGGGGAGTGTCACTAAGGCACTTGTTTTGCGACCTAAAACATATAGTGGCGTGCAAAAATGGATACATACTCGGCGGTCGTATGGTTTTTTGTAAATAAAAAAAAACCTCCCATTTGACCGATTTGAATGATTTTTGTGTTATTTGTTTCCTTACTTCATCACCAAAAAAATGAAGTACAAACGATTTTGATCGCATTTATAGAACGGCGAAAATTCACAAAAATTCATCTTGACCCCAATGTATTCATTTTTGCTTGTTTTGAAAAATATATATTTTGATGTGCGGGTAGAGTTAGATAACTTTGGCGCTAAAAATGTGTATGGTTTTTCATAGAGCGTCCAAAAACGAGCAAAATTTTGCTATGGGCTGTGGGGGGTCTATCTGGCTTCGTTTAGTAGGTAGGGGCAATTTAAAATCAAATCAAACAACATGGAAAAAAAATCATTAAAAAACAATGGCAACACCTACAATAAAGTACTATACCAACTTAGAAAGGCGGAAACTTGTTCTTTAATTATACATTAAAGTTAGATTGTTCTTGCCCATAGTTTGTGAAAAATTCGCAACAAACTCAACATTTTAATAAGCAATTACAGAAAAAAAAAGTAGATAATTTTGTTTTTCGAAACTGTAAGTCGCAGTGCTAAATTAGGACCTTGCCGTTAATGCTCACGTTCATTCTGAGCCGAACACAAAAAAACAAAATGGTTCTATGTCTTCTAGTTCAAAAGAAAACTAGGATGGACCAACAACTTTTTAAATGAGTCAGTCACAAAGGCACTTGCTTGCAGTAATAGAAATTTAAATTTTCTTTAAAAAAAAGTGTTCCTAGTTTTCTAGTTTTCTTTTGAATTAGAAGACATAAGACATCATCAACAAATAACACAAAAATCATTCAAATCGGTCGAATGGGAGGCTTTTTATTTACAAAAACCCATGCGACCGCCGAGTATATATCCATTTTTGCACGCCACTGTATGTATGATGAATATTTAGGAACTGTCTGATGATTTTTAAGACGTGCTATCAATTGAAATATCGGGGTATAATTTATTTTCTTACATTTTCTAATAATATTTTGTAGTGTCCAAAACTCTACCATATTGCATTTGTATAAAGAAGACTGGGCCTTCTAATGGTGTCTTTTTAAGTCACAGGTTATCCATTGCCGATGGCGATGAAAGAGAAAAAAGAGTGTTGAAGCTTTCCGCAAGTAAATATTTAATGTAAATTACTCCTTCACGCAAAAGTAAACAGGACTTCTGTTATAGAAAAATCATTTGCCTCAGGATCGCGTTTATTTCTTGCAATAAAAATTGTACACCTACCTAAAGAAACGTCCACAATCAGTTTTGATATCCTCTCCATTCACACCAAGTCATACAGAAAAATTAAGCAAAAGAACAAATTTAAAATGTTTCCTTTCACGAAATTGCAACTTAAATTCAACTTAATCTTTTGATTTACATTGTTTACATCATTATCCAACAATGTCTTAGATTTCATCCAGTTTGAATAATTAATAATCGATGTGTATTTGCATAATTAGAAACCACAAAGAGATTGCGTGCGCAAAACTCCTAAACAACACAAAAGAAAATTACCCACCAGAAAAAAAAAAAAAAAAATGAAAAATAAAAAACCACCGAAAAGAAGGGTTGAAAGGAACACTCCAAGGACACTCACCTATGTAACCTTTCGTTCCCTTGTGTTTTCTTGAATTTGTAATTTACAAAATTTTAAGAGCATGCCTATGTACAATCTGATAATTGGACCACAGGGATTCGAGATTTACAAAACAAGTGCTGAGGTGGAAACGGTAATTGACACATGATGTCTCCTGCTTCATCTTAAGTGAAACAGTTTAAACGAGGACGAAGGACATGAAGGACTTTCAACATTTAAAAAAATTGTTTGTGGTTGTCGGCTTCAGGGGAGAGACCACAAAGTTTTTTTTTTTTTGCTCAAATGGATTGCAACGTGCCCCTTTAGGCATCACTGTGTTTAAAAACTAATTAAGGCGGTTCAATACAAACACCCAAGCCGATGTATGCATTCACGTGTGTGAGTATTTTTGCTATCGTTATGCGTTCTACTTGCATTCAATGTGTGACCACAAACGAGGGTGCTCCACCTCCATGCGCTTTTCCATTCGTCTGTTCGCCAGTTTGCCAGACACTGCAAAAGTACAACGAGCACAAAAAAAAAATGAGCAAACCAACAAGAATTCATTCGCTGAAAAACACATTTTGCATGGAAACCGCCTCCAGGGTGCATACTCGACGATGCATGCGATAAAAATACGCGAATCGCCATTTTTGCGCTGCATGGGTTGGCATGGTGAATGCGATACGAAATATTCGATGGATGGAATTTTGTTTGGAAGAAATGGAAAAGAAAAATATTAAATTTTTGTTGAATATTTTATGGATGCAAAAAACAAGGCATTTTACATTGATGGCGAGTAACGAAGTATTGTTGGGACTACGTCCATAAAAAAGAAGGATTTCGATGGAAATTTTACAAATTAATACGCGTGTAGCTGGAACAAAGCTTGTCGACGGTAACTAAGGGCATTTTTTCACTTTGGCTGGCATTTACAATCTTTGTTTTTTCGCGTTCTATGATGTGCAAATAAAGTTTTTGGTTTTGTTGAATTAAAAAGTAGTCGGAACTTTGAGGTACTTACGTACAGTATCTACTGTGCAAAACATGCACGTTTTTTTTTTTTTTAATTTTTATTTTGAAGTGAAAAAAGAGGAAGACAGTTGCTGGGAAATAAATTTGGTCAGTGGTATTTCCGAATAGCAAGGGAATTGACAGAATCTATGCATAGACAAGAAAAAGAGCATTTTGTTACTTTATTTGGTACTATATTTAATTTGCTAACGTTAGTGGTTTTTTGGCTGGAATTTCAACGAAATCGGTCAACAAGTAAAAAACTTCGGTGTTAGTCTGTCTGTCGGCTTTTACATATCTGCCTATAACTTACGTCCTAGATAGAGGATACAATTTTGAATGAAACCAAAATTAATCGTTTTTTTCGAACTTATAGTCAGATTAAAGAAAACGGTATTAGTACTACTGTTTTCTTTAATCTGAAATCTTACTAACGCTCGGGCAAACTTTTATCAACTTTTAATGGTAGATATGATTATTGTTGAAAAAAAGGAGGCGAGGACCTGTTTATGAAAATGTCTGTCTGTCAGTCATAAGGCTTTCACCTTGATAACTGGCTAGCCACTAAGAGTTAAGAAATAATAATAATAACTTCGCCAAAGAATGTATTTCACTTCCCCATAGAATTTTCAGGCAAAAGATTTTAAGAAAATTTCACATTAGCGAAAAACTAATTGTACTAATACAAATATTGAGAAACAAATACAGTCGAAGCCCTCTAAGTCGAACTTTCACGGGATATCAAAATTAGTTCTAGAGTTAGAGAGATTTTTCGAAAAATTCAAATTAGAGGGATTAATATTTTTCTTTGTTTGAAAGCCTTTATTTTATTCAAAGGAGTTTACATGTAAGAAAAAAACACAGGAAATTAGCTTGTAATTTTGGATTGAGTGTTTAAAATTGGAGAATGAAGCCTTTTTAAAAAGGACTCTACTTAAAAAAGACAGTGTTAGACCTCATCCAGACTTTAGTGAATGCATTCACTAAATGAAGCTTGGAAATTATTAAGATACCTGTTGTTATATTAAAAGCAATCGTCGTCCAGTGCCAAATAGAGAGAGAGAGAGTCAGAGCAAGTTACAAGCAAGTATACAAGTTCAACAAGTGCTTGATACAAGTTGCGAGAGGAAATTCTTCATCATCATCATCATCATTTTCTTAGCCCGCATGTTCCACTAAAGGGGTTTGTTTATTTTTTTGCAAAAAAAGAAATAGACCAGGAGTCGAAAAAATGTATTCGAGTTAGTGGGCCTTTCGACTTAGAGGGCGTTCGACTTAGAGGATGGATTTTGTATGGAAAATTGAAAGGAATGCCAAAACATGGCGAACAAATTCGACTTAGAGGGATTTTCGACTTAGAGGGAGGGCGTTGGACTTATAGGGCTTCGACTGTATGTTTTATTAGTTTTTTGAAATGATTTTCGTTGGAAAGAGGATAACAGCTAGATAAAAAAGTTGTAATACAGTAAACTCCTTACTCTTAAGGAGTTATTAGTTTAAGTTTTAAGTTTTAGTGGGACTACACCCCCATTTATTCGCTTAAACAAGCCGAAAAAAAAGACTTAATCTAACTTATAACCTAACGGAAAAACTTAAACATTAGAGGCAAAGCAGGGTAGTTTTAGCGATTGGGATTGGATAAACGAAAGAGACGAGAGAGAGTAGCGGAAGTGAGGCTAAGGTCAAAGGCAACCACGCTACTGCATCTACGCAGCATACGCGTAATGGGCGTACAAACTGCCAAAAAATGACTTGTGCACCTGGTCCCTTACCTTATTTTCTAGAATATTTCAACAAAAAATCAGAAAAAAATTGGAGGCATAGGGCAACCCATCACAAAATCCTATAAGCATCCAAAAAATCATATACGATTTGTTGGCCTTAGTAAAACAAATTAATTACTACATTTTTTTGGAGAAAAAAAAGTTCACAGGAGTCTATTGAATGAGGTACCATCTGATAAGTCTTGTAAAATGCAGTTCTCATTTTGAACTTTTTATTTGGAAGTTAAGTTTTCGAGATATCAAGCTTCAAAGTCGAAAAAAAGCCACAAACCCCTAATTACCACACCCGCGGGTCAAAAAACCTGAACAAAATTTAAATGTAGTTCTTGATGTAAGCTAAATTAAATTTAGTTTTATAGTTCTCTGGCCTTAACAGTTAATAATTATAGGCTATAGTTTTGGAGATATGGCCAAAAACCAAAAAAACAACAACATTCTCAACATTTTGAAGATCCAAAAACCCCATTTTATAGATTTCGGCGAAAGAATACAAAAATATGAAAAAAAAAATTGTGTTCAGCTAATTTTTTGAGATATTAACAATTTAAATCACATAAATTTTCAGCTGGAGAAAGTGAACTGGCGATAGTCTCAGTGGGTACGCTTGTGAGAATTTCATCCCTTACGTGCGCTAAAGCAATTTCCACACGGCTGATGCGATCAGCAAAAGGAAAAGTATTTTTGAATGATTAGTTTCATTCGTCATAAAAAGATAATTTTACTGTAGCTATATTGATTTGTTAATTTCTTTAATTTTAATTTTATTATTCAGCAGAGCCAAAGTAAGCCCTCCTTCTCGTAAAATCCAGAATATATTTTAATGCTGGACTATGAATCCATAGTCTTTAAGTTCAGCAATACGCTGATGCAATAAATTTAAATTTGCTATTTCTGCAAATTTAACTTTCCAAAATCTAAATTTGTTTCATATTCTTCTTACTTTATAAACTTTTGGCGACGATGACAAATCCTTGATGTTAGGAAATGCAATAGTCACCTGTTCGTGAGTTAAACCATTTTTTCAAAACATTTCAATACAATGCATAACTCATTTCTCCTTAAAACCAATTTAACATTTACTACACCCACAGATACGTTTCAAAGCAAAAGAAAACATTACTTAAGACTTAAATAGAAAAGATTTAATTCATTTCTACTAACCTAAGCCCCCATAAAAATCATTTCAAAGCCATAACAAATACCAAACACAACTCCCACAAGTCTTTTCATCCAGAGTTAATATTTTTATCCTTTTCCTTTAAAACGAAATTCCCAAGTGAACTCGGCCATTCAAATCGGATTAATGTGAACCAGAAGAAAAACAAAAAAAAAAATAAGAAAAAAAAAGCAGATTCAGTGTCGACAAAACAAACATATCCGCCCTCCACCAGCTCATGCTGCAACTTCAGTTGGCTCAGCAAAAACATTTCTCAAATCATCCCTCCCAAAGTGTCTTCGTGCTAATTTTATTTCATGTTTCGCACACTGTTGCTATACTTGTCGCCGGAGATATTAACATTCGAATGCAAATGCAGCAGATACATACACACCCTCACACATTCCAATCTAGTGAGCTAACTAGATGTGCCTGGGTCCAAGTTTGTTTTCTTAGAAAAATCCTCCACCACTATACGAAAACCAATTCCGGAAATGGCAAACTAAGCAGAAAAAAAAAGAAATCAACACGACGAAACTTCTTTTTGCCCATTTTTTTTTTCTGTTTCCAAACGAAGAGAACAATAGACAAAAACGAAGAAAGGAAAAAAAAACAAAATCAAAAAAAAAAAAAACACATGTTCACATCCACTCGAAAAAGAGAAGAGCGTATGAGAGCCAAGGAACTGAAAAAAAAAAACTGACACAAAAAACCCGCTTTGGTGGAGATATATGACCTAGCAAAAATTTTCAACCCTTGTCCCTCCGGTACGTGCGACCATCGAGCCATCCCCACCCGCCCACTTCCCTATAACCCGCACTCTGCACGTCCTTTCTGCCTATTGGGGCCTATCCTATATTTTCCCAAAAACCCTGTGAATGCCATTTTAGCTGCAGGGTGGTTGCAGGGGTGGGCGGCTCTGGTGGTTGTTCAACAAAGCCCAGGCAGGCAACAGCGACGGTGACGGCGGGAAGCCGTAGTGTTTACTTTCGTTCTTCGTGATATCTATCTGTATGCGCTAGTCAGTGGCCAAAATATAATAAATCAGCCACCCTTATGTCTCCAATCTCTCTCCATGCTGCCAATACAAGTGCAACCCCACAACAACACAACAAGGCCACAAAAAAAAAAAAAAAAAAACAGACGAAAAAGCGAAAAACGACGAAAAACGAAAACAGCCATCAGAGTGCGTTTTTATTATGTTTTCCACTCTTCGGTTCCTTTTTGCTCTGCCTGTGCGTATACCGTGTATACACACACTTGCGTATTTCATAGATACACAATGGCCGAGAAGAGAGTAAATGGATTCGGTTTATGCACTGTCCCTCCTTACCCCTTGAGCCACCCCCCACACACCCCTCGCAGAGCTGAAGGTTTATTTATTTATTTATTCCTCTGTCGTTCGACGATGACGGGGAAGAAGGTGAAAAAGTGCGTTCGTTGATTACCAAATATCGCAAGTTGGCGTTTCTAGATGCTGCTGCTCTGCTGATTCTTGGTGTTGTTGCCAACCTCCCACGCACAGGGGGGTATCTTCTTCCCCTAACATCGCCAGCAGGAACCTGTGAGGGCGAAAAAAAAATGTTGCGCTCGATGAGGTTGAGAAAGCGTGTACGTTGGTGGAGAGGACAGGAGGAAAACAACTAGTGGGTTTTTTTTTTTGTTTTTTTTTTTGGGCTTAGGTCTTAGGCAACTGACAGAATCATTGAGTAGATCGCATTCGCATTATTCGATGAAGGAGAAAAAAGAAAAACACACACGGAAAAACTACATGAAACTACATCGAGTGATCGTCCTTTGGAACAGAGAAGCTCAAAGTCATAATGGGACAAGAAAAAATATTGAACGTAGTGCTTATTTTCGCGGAAAAGTTTTGTAAAAGATACAAAATAAAATTTAAGTGCGGTTTGAAAGCCGACTTAAAAGCAACAATTATATGAATAATTGTTTTATCATAAAAATTCATTAACATAAAAACGTTGCTGAGTTTTTATGATATACAATAATAATAATTTAAATAATAATTCCAAATTTAACAAAGATTTTTTTTTTTCGAATTTTGGCTTGTTCCCTTATTAATTAGTTAGTTGAAAACTTTATTTAAAAAACCAAAGATTCAAAATTAACATTTTTTTCTTTACATAAGTTCAATAAGTAGCCGTCTACCAGATGTCCCCTTATTGCTTTGGCCATTGTACATTTAGTTAAAAATATTAATTCATCAATCACACTCTTTCAAACTTCTGTGAAAGAGTGTGAATGTACCAGAAAATATAAGGACATCACGTAATGACCAGAATATCAGGAAGATCTTCCTTGGTTTGGAAATTTTCATTCGACTACGAAGCAACCAGCAATCGTTAGTGCGTCGGACTGTTAAGCGAGAGTGCCTGGGTTCGAATCCGGCTCGGGGAAATAACACCACAAACATTTTTCACGGCCTCATCTCCAGCGAACGACTGACAACCTTCCTGGAGTACTTCTGTCATGGAAAGCTTTCGCAATTCGCCGTTCGGAACCGGCATTAAACTGTAGGTCCCCTCCACATGTGTCAAAATATATCGCGCACAACACAGTGGAGGCGCGAAGAAGCTAGGCTCTGGCCCTATATGGGCTGTTACGCCGACTATTTTTTTATTTTTCTATGAAGCAACCAAAAAAATTTGAGTTTTTTTTTCGGGAATAGCTTCCCTTTTGTTGTTTTTTTATCACCGAATCATTAACAATTACATGACAATTTTAAATTTAACGAGCTTAGCTGCTAGGACTATTAGCTCTATGTAAGTGCTCTTACATGTTATTTTATAAGCAAATAATATGTGAATTTAGCAAATTTTGTATAAAAGCAAACGTCTTATTTTTTAACATGTAAATGGATGAGGAAACTTTATAGCAAACGAATTTGATTTAATCCATTGACACTCAATATTTTCGCATTTTAACTTAAGGATCAAAATGTTTGCTTAGATCTTTGAAAAAAAAAATTATGGGGTGGTAAAAATTGATTTCTGTTTTCTCAGGCTAGATTCGAACCCGAGAATAGGGTGGTCCATCTAGTGGTTTCTTTTTTGAATCATGAGTTTGGACACTGACAGACTCCTCCGAAACAAAATGAGTCGCTTTAAGCTTGTTGAGAAATATTGAAAACTTATTTCCAAACTGAGTGCTGTGTAACCGAGAAAGTGAATTAATGAGACTCGTTCCAAAAGAAAAAGCAAACATTTTTAGAATTACTTCACTGCTTGCCTGTCTGTTTTTCTTTTCGAAAAGAAGTTTTGTCCAAAATGAAGAACCCATCGTGTCTGCTGTACGCAAGTTTTTACAATACTTAAAGGATATAAGACAAACTAAAATTGCAGAGAATCTTTTTCTTTTAACCTTCTTTTTTTTTTTTTGAAAGGAGTAATTAATATGGGAAAGGACATGGCGCATTGTTCTTTGTTTAAGCGTTTATTATTATTTTTTTTTTCTTGTATGAGTTTTTCTTATATTCGTTAAGTATTACACAAATAAAACGTGAAACCGGCATGCTAGTGGATAACACTCATAGTGCCCGTCGTTGTACGATGCCTACAAACAAGAATGTGACTGCTGTAGCCGAGAGTGTAAGACTTAACCCAGGAAAATCAACTCACTTTACGCACTAGCTTGAAGAGAAATCTGCATAAAAATCTCGGATTATCCGCTTATCCGTGGGCGCCGTTCACTCGATAGGTTAGTGCGTCGAACTGTTGAGCGAGAGTGCCTGGGTTCGAGTCCAGCTCGGGAAAAAAACACCACAAACATTTTTCACGGCCTCACCACCAGCGAATGACTGACAGTCCTGCTGAAGTATTTCTGTCAAGAAAAGCTTTCGCAATTCGCTGTTCAGAACCGTCATTAAAAAACAGTAGGTCCCACATGTGGCACAAATTATAACGCGCACAATACAGTGGAGGCTCGAAAAAGCTAGGCTCTAGCTCTCAACGGGCTGTTACGCCAGCCAATGTATGTATGTATCCACTTGCAAGATCCAATTGACTCAGAAATTGAAGGCACACGATCATTCGCTTCGTTCACTTCGCTTAGGCCTTAGAGCAGTTTGAATTCGATAACGATTTTGGGCGAAGATTCGTCTTTTCTTACGAGGGCAATTTTTATCTCAGCGGCTTCGGTAACAAACAAAACTATCGCATCTACTATTCGGAAAAGCCGCACGTTATTGCCGAGAAGTCAATGCATCTACAGAGAGTGACAGTTTAGTGTGGATTGTGGAGTGGTGGTATCACTGCACCATTTTTCTCCGAAAATGAGACTGGGAACAACGTTTTGGTCAACGATAGGCGTTACAGAGATATCATAACCGTCTTTTTCTTTGATTGAAATTTATGACATGGATTTGGACCACCAAGCAGGATGGCACGCCATGCCACAATCGATCATTTGCGCATCAAAATCGTGTTATCAGCCGTCTTGGCAATTTCAATTGGCCACCTCGGAGTTACAATTTGACCGACCTTTTTTTATGAGGAACTGTGAATGACGGTTGTTATGCCAACAAGCCGGAAACCATTCAAGTACTTAAGCCCTATATTATCTCAGTAATCCATGAGCTACACCCCAAGACCATCAATAAGGTCTTGGAAAATTGAAGTGACAGAATATTTTATCACGAAGCTAGCGAAGAGCCATCTGAGCGACGTTGTGTTTCATAATACACTAATACTAATAAAACCATAATGTTAGGTTGTCAAATATCTTCCTTCCGCCTTTTTGTCTTTTGAATTTTCCGGCTATGTACAAAGCGCTACAGAGCTCGTATCTGGCAATACATCATTTGAAAGGTCTTGACATAACCTATAAAACGAGGCTATGCATGAATAGTTTGGATACATCTTACATTTGGTCGATCGCCTGCTTCAAGCGGTCCAGTTGTTCGCAGTAGATGGTAGAATTAAGCGTCTGGCCATACGGGAGCAGCTCATAGTGGATGATTCCCTTCCAATCCGACCAAACACACAGCAAAACCTTCCTGGCCGTCAATCCCGGCTTGGCCACTGTTTTGGGACGATTCACAGGCACTGGCGTTCGACCACGACCGTTTTCGCTTGATATTGTCGTATGTGATCCATTTTTCGTCGCCAGTCACCATCCGCTTCAAAAATGGGTCGAGTTCGTTCCGTTTCAGCAGCATATCGCAGGCGTTGATTCGGTCCAGAAGGTTTTTTTGCGTCAAATCATGCGGCACCCAAACATCAAGCTTTTTTTTGTATCCAGCCTTCTGCAGATGGTTTAAAATGGTTTGGTGACTAGCTCCCATCTCCTGGGCGATGTCACGAGATGCCACATGCCGGTCTAACTCGATGTTTTCCATGATTCGATCGGTATTCGTCGTCACAGGTCTTCCGCCGGCTGGCTTATCCATTGTGTCGTTTTCACCAGCTCCGAATCGTCGAAACCATTCCTCCGCGGTTCGAAGTGATAGAGTACCATCCCCCAAAACACCATTAATCTCACGGAACGTTTCTCTAGCAGATTTACCTTTAACGAAGGAAAACTTTAAAATAGCGTGAATTTCGGCGTTAGTTAACTCCATGTTTACACGTCTATAACTTTTGAACGCAATATCCAAACTAATCATGCATAGCGTCGTTTTGTAGGTTATGTCAAGACCTTTCAAATGATAGTATATTATTGCCAGCTCTGTAGCGCTTTGTACATAGCCGGAAAATTCAAAAGACAGAAAGGTTTTCGAACTATCGACGTTCGAATTATGCAGAGTTGACTGTAATTACTGAACCCCAATAAAATGTGCAGCACCACCCCGAGAAACCGTATTGGAGTTTAGAACTGAACAAACCTTTATAACTAAAATGAGATTTGATGTGCTACACTTAGCCTCAGAGGTGTTCTTAAATCGTGAATGCGTGTTTTAGTAGCAACCAAGACTAAACACAATTTAGGTTCTCTTACTAAGTAGCTCTCTAAAATTCCACACATCCAAGTGTGCCAAATACCAGAAATAAGCCTGCCATATCTGTTCCCGAATTCTTGCATAGAAATTTGAAAAATTTCATAGCGACAGCCATGCGTATGCAGAGTTTAATTTTGCATTGCTAATTCTAGTAAACACCGACCTAACACACCCTATGTGCTGCGCTGTAGGCCTTGTAACAAAAACATCCAAAGAGCTGCCTTCTAAACAAGTTTTGTTCTATTTCTTTTTTTTTTTTTGGTTTTTTGCTATTTTTCTGTTTTCTAAGCACTTAGGTACAAGCAGAGCACACAGCAACTCCCTACAAATACCCACACAAATTTCGACACCAACACAAGTTACCATCCTTCTTTACACATAAGTGCGTTCAATTTGTTGTTTTATTTTTTTTCTTTTTTTTTGGATTCAAATTGGCAGCAAGCAGCAAACGAATTCTGCAATGGCGCTCGGGCTTTTCCAATAGGAAGCTACGCAATACACGCAGCACGCAAGCATACAGCTTCAATCGCAAAGAGAGTGAGTGAGAGTGAGCAAGCTGGCCTATAACCAGATAGTGAGCCCCAAAAATAGTGCGTGCCTTGCAAAAGTGTGCGTGGGCATTCCGAGTTCCCCACACACACACACACATATCATACACAACACACCACACAAATCACAAGTTCTCACGCACC
Source organism: Syritta pipiens (assembly GCA_905187475.1). NCBI lineage: Eukaryota > Metazoa > Arthropoda > Insecta > Diptera > Syrphidae > Syritta > Syritta pipiens. The sequence goes on along the minus strand of LR994571.1, from coordinate 99,732,458 downwards.
CCGAGCGCAGGAGAGTAATTGCTCGGCTGGTGACGCAAAAAAGCTTCTCCATCTCTCAGCAAATGCCGTGTGGAGAAGGAGAAGGAAAATTGCAAACGAAATGTGTGTGTGTGTGTGTGTGTGTTTGCATGCATGCGGAGCTGGCTGGAAATTAGTGTGTGAGTGCGGTTTGGATTCTTTTTGCCCCTCTTTCGTTTCGGTCTGTTGCAAGAGAAAGATGGAGCTATCAAACGAAATGTGTGCGTGTGTATGAGTTTTGACCGGCTCGCCGGTTTTGATGGAAAGAAAAAAAAATAACTGAGAGAACTTATTTTCCCACGCTCTCACACTGTGTACACAAGGTCGACATTTGTTTTGCTTCTCTTTTCGTGGCTCTCTTTCGTGGGCGGCTTAAGAGAGACGCTAAGCAGCCATGGTGCGAAAAAAATGCGTTTGGTAATGATGCTCTTCTGCTGTGTTTCCTTTATTTATGCGTGGGGGTTGATTTGGGGGTTGGGGAAATGCAAAAAATTGGGTTAGGCGCGGTGTTTTTATTCTTCTTTGGTTTTTTTTTTTGCTGTTATTGTGATATTTATGTTTTTCCCATTGTTTGTCCAGCAGGCTATGCGTGAGTTTTGTAGGGAGCATTAACGTTTGCTCTGTCTTATGTTGGGTGTCGGCCCATAAAATTTTTTAGAGCAAAATTTGTGAATCACTAGTTAGAAATTTAAAAAAAAAAACTGAAACTAGGAAAATGTCCTGGCTTTTTTGAGAATATTTTAATGGCATGGATCAGGTGTCTATGAATTGGGTCTTGGACAGCGTAACGATAGTTCAAATGGTCAAATTTCGGATGAAAAAATGTTCACAAACAATATGCAGTTGCCGTTGCAAACAGCAAGCAACGTAAATTTGAAAAATAGAAAAAAAAAAACAGTCGAATCCCTCTAAGTGGAATTTTCACGGGACATAGAGGATGGTTTTTGTATGGAAAATTGGGAAGGGGAATGCCAAAATTTGGCGAAAAAATGCGAGTTAGAGCGAAATTCGACTTAGAGGGTGTCGACTGTATAATGCATTTTAAAAGCTAAAAAATGGTTCATTCTTTCTTTAATCAATTTTCATTGCCTGAATTGTTTACAAGAATTTATTCTTTTTATAAAAGTGTTAAATAGGTTGCTACTCCGATGCCTTGAAAAAAGAAATTTGTACATTAAGTTTGTAGATCGTTTCACAAACAAAGAAAAAAATTATAAAAATGTATAACTTTTTCTGCATATCATTCATTCATTCATTCTTTAAATTTTTTAAGTCATTTTTTAGAAACAGAATCATTACTTGAATTGAGTTTCAGCATAATGTCAATTTAAAGAATTTCTCTTCACCATTTATTCATTTATTTATTTATTGAAAAGAAGCTAAGAATTTTAAACTTAAGAACTACTAAATATGGCCAGGGCAACAAAGGCCTTCGGCTAAGACTTTGTGTTTACTTCTGCTTAGTGTTTTGTTCTAAGACACAATCTCTGTATTGGGGCTTGAAATTACAGGAAATTCACCAACAAAAAAATTGTTGAATTTAAAAAAAACATTTTGAGACCATAAATTTGCAGAGTTCCATGATTCGGTTTCAAAGCATAATCTTTTTTTCCACAAAACATTTGATAAAGAACCACAGGCACCCTTGGATACGCCATCAGTAAAATTTGAAAAACAAAAAATTCCAGGAGAAACTTCAAAATCAAGGATCAACTGCACGAACTGTGTCTCTCTATCGCTCTCAAAATAAATCACCTCTACCTCTCTTTCTTTCTCTTTCTGCTCACGCATAAAACACACAAAAAAAAAAGAACTTGTTTCTCTTTCTAATTCTTTCTTATGTCATCGAAACGCAAGTGTCCCAGCGCAATGCGCCCAACCATGGCCTACGAAGAAAAATCCAAGAAGAAAATAACGAAATAAACACCTCGCACACAATGACACGAGCAACTACTGCGTTGTATTCGTATTTTCCTCCTCAGAATTCATCTCTCTTTGGTTCACTTCTACGAAACCGAACAAATAAAAAAAAATATGAGAAAAACAACAAAAAAGAAAACAAAAAACTACCCCTTTATTTTCAAAGCTACTTCACACAACTGCATTTCACACATTCACCTCAGATGTAGGCAAGCTTATGCAAAATCGCGGCAGAGAGAATTCAAGAAAGACGACTAAAAAGGAATAAAGAGAACCACAATAGAAGTGGTAAGAAATAAACACCCTAACACTAACACTACAGTAAGTTGCCAAAAATTCAACCCGCGCACGCACACATTTGAGTATCTGCACTTGCCAAAAGCCATGATGCTTAGAAAATTAGGAATGAAGAGAAGAGAAGAAGTAGTGGTTGGCAGTTGAGGAGTGTGTGCGTGTGTGTGTGTGTGTGCAAATTCATAGAATTTTGAAGCTTCACACCACTACAATGCCGTTGCAAGTGACTACACGTGCAGCTTCAGTTCACTTTGAGTTTTTTTTTTGTGTATTTTTTTTTTGTTGGTTGGCTCTGTGCTTCCATTCTTTGCATTTTGCTGGGAGCATCTAATGAGCGTTGTTTTGGAGAATTTAATACCGTGCGAATGGAGTAGACAGGTACTTAAGTACGTTGAGGGGTATTTAGTATTATTTATGCTGAAATATGCTGCTTGGTGTTGAAAGGCCATTTTTGGGTCATTTTTTTGAAGTAAGTAATTTTCGTTCTGTGCGCAATACAGAAAATGAATTGAAAAAAAAAAAAAACAAATTAAGGGTACTTATTTGACTTCTGGCTTCAATTACTAGGAGTTTTTGAGTAAAACGAATGAATTTGTGTGGATTTTTCAATCACCGCCAAGAGTTAGGGTTAATGGGAGATAAGTTTAAGGTTCTAGCCTAAGACCCTGGTAGTTACGCGCTTATGGTATTCTATACCACAAGTGGCGAGACCATCGGCAGCATAATTTTGCAGAAAATACAGAGAATACGAGTGAGTTCTTAAAAGCAACACTGCATCAGTCCTGGAAAACCTTCCGTTTATAATTGCTTTGTAGGACTGTCTCAGCGTTATTTTTATGAACTTACCCTACAGAACTTGGTTCAGTTAATCTGTGGAAAAAAACGTTTTGAAAAAGTTTTTTGGCTCTGGTGATTTTAATAAAAATCTAAGAAGGATTTCGTTATTACTGACATCAACAATTTATTCCTTCTTTTGTCTTCTTCTGTGGGCGCTACAGTCCGGGGTGGACCTGGGCCTCAGCCAACATGCCTCGCCATCTAGCGCGGTCTTGGGCTAGGCGCCTCCAGTTCGCGTACGCCCAACTGAATTAGGTCCCTATCCAACTGGTCAGGCGAGGTTTTCCTCTACCGCGTTGTCCATCAGGATTGGACTCGAAGACTTTACGAGCCGGAGCATTAATACAATTTATTCCTATTGAATTTTATTCTGTACAAGTAAGACGTATATTTCTTTTTAATAAAGGATCATTAATTCACTTCGGTTTCGAAAGTAAAGCTAAATAAAATACATACAGCAATACATTTTTGATGAAAATTTTATTTTTTTGTAAAGTTTGAACCTTGCCATTAAGTGTGAAAAACAATCTCATTCAAATGGAGAATTATTTGAAGATTACAGTCAATTCCAGCCTTTTTTTAAAGCAAAATTCGCTATGTAATTTTGTTTGCTTTGCTTTTGAAATTCTAGCCGAGGGCCTGTGTATCTCTGGCAATATTTACTAGCTCTCAATTTTTAAATTTTTAGGTGGCTTTAATCTCTATATATAAAAATCAATATTTGTTTGTCCTTTATAGACTTCTAAATGGTAAGAGATAGAGGATTGAGGTACTTGAAAACTTCGCTCAGAATTCTGTCGAAAAGGTTTTGGTACAAATTTTTTTTTGAGGGTGATGGCTCCCATTGAGGTGATGTGGGCGCTGACTTTTAAAGTTCGCTTGATCCTGTCGAGTGATATATCAACCAAAAGGTCTTTGAAAATGAAATTAAGCTTTCTTTCGGGTTTTGTCGGTAAAAAGTACGGTTGGCAAGGTATGAAGCTCCAAAGTTAGAAAAAGGGTGTTTTTTTAAATTTGATTTATTTTATGCTACAGCTAGTAAATAAATAAATAAGTACTTTTTAAATAGAAAAATTAATGAGCAATGAAATCACCACATTTTTATAAATTTTATCGAGTTTTTCGATTGTCAAGCGATCCATTATCGAAGTAAGAAGAATTCAACCAACAAAATAAAGGACAGCTGAGTTTGACAGGTGGCATTGGCAGGGCTATCGACTTAAAATTTATGGCTCTGTACAAATATTTTGGATTATTACAAATAACTTATTTATTTTGAAATTATTATTATTATTATTAAATATTCTTCATTATTTCCAAAAAAAACATAGTATATATTTTGAATTTATTGTATACCTACTTGTATGTACTTATTAATGCCAAATGATGCACAATGTCAACGAAAGTATTAAAAAAGTTTCTATTTAAATGAATGGTCAAGTTCTCAGGAGGAAGATAGAAGTCCATCTCAGCTTCTTGAGAAAGATTCAAGGCCAAATGATACAAGTTTCTGCTAACAACTGCTGTAGAGACAGTTGAGCTGCTCAGTGCACAAATTGATTAACACAACTCTTTCTTCTTAATCTAAATCTTAAATTTAAGTGTCAAAAAAATGCATAGGCATCTTAAAAAATAGCAAAGCAAATATATTTGATTGCAGAAAAACAAGATATTGTAACAGATATTTTAAAGCACAATAGAAACGAGAAGACGTTAGAAAATAGACTACATTACTACTTTACTGTGTAATTAAAACGTACACCATCCAATTACAATTTTTGTTGGCCATTGAATAAAGAATAGTCCATTCCAGAAGCGAATAGAAATTATTTCATTGCAGTTCTCAAATTTTTGTTTTGTGGAGTTAATCGATTTGTACACTGAATGGCTCAGTTTAATCTCTGGTCAGTCAGTTATTTATTTCTAATAATTTTTATCCATAAAAAAAAAAAAAAAAAAATGACAGTAGGTAGAAGAGCGTACGGTCATTCACTTAAAGAAAACCATGTGAACATTCACGCCAATTTCCAAAATACTAATCAGAAACAGCCCTCCGCAACACTATTCAAAAGTTTTCTATTCTCTAATTCTTCATCCTACCTTACCACCCCCTCCGCACAACACCCCTCTCTAACACACACACGCACGCATACTGCCAAAAACCTATTCAACATCCAACAGCACTCAAATTCAATGTTCTAAGGACAGAAAAGCAAAAACAAAATTCGGCAAATTACCTAACACACCAGATCAGCCACCCCGTCACACTCCGCAATCGTTTCTTTCTATTTCCATCATTCGCAAGACTTCCCCTCTTCTTTCATCATTTCTATCATGCCGCGTCGCGCCTAACAAAAACTGCACTTCTGTGTGCGTGCGTAGCATGTATCCACACGTGCAATTCCTCATTCATTCTCGTTCATTCATTCGTTCGCACGCATTCGCGCCATCGCCCCATCTTAGTCTATCGCATTTTTTTTTCTCTCTTCTCGGCAATATTCCAAAACTCAGTCCCAAAAAATCCAACAAAAAAAAAGAACAAAATCGCCAGAGGGTTGAATAACGTCGACACCGGAGTGTGTGTGTGTGTGTGTTCAGTGAATCCACTCACACAATCGCATAAACCAAAGCACAGCTCACCACCGTAACAAACAAACACCAACAAACCAGCAGCATTCGGAGCAGCAGCGGCAGCACTGAAGAGCATTCAACCACACAACGCAGGCAGGCAGGCAGGCTCGCAGCAAGCACACACAGTGGTAACTCTGGTTTGTGGGCCCCCAAAAACGCAATTCACAAAATTCATGTTTGTCTATTCGGCCCTAGGTTTCGGAGGTGCTCGCAGCGCAGTAGTGTGCACTCGTCGTTGTCGTCGTCATTGTAACGTTTTACTTCTTTCCAAAAAAAAATAACAAAAATAAAATTTCATACACAAGAAGAAAAAAAATTTCGAAAAAATAAAAGAAAAATCTAAGACAACAACAAATTAGCAATCACCGCGAAAATGTTATCGAATAAACAACAAAATTAAGTGAAGATACAAAAAAAAAAAATATATATATATATCATTTATAATTTGTTCGTTTTGTTTATTTTATTTTGTTTCTTTTTTTTTTTTGTTGCCCGTTTCTGTTCTGCAACCCAAAAACGGAAGAAGTAAATAGAAAGAAATTCGCTTCTGGCGCCCGTGATATGAGTGAAACTGAAGTGGATTGTTAAGGTGGATGCAATTTCACCCTTATTCCCGAAATTATCATATTATCATTTCTGTTTCGGGTTTTTCTGTTTTGTGTTCTTTATGTTTCCATCGTGCGTGCGTGAATAATAAAAAGAAATAGAAAAAACGCACAACAGTGAAAATCAATAAATCTCTTCTTTTAGTGAAATGTTTATGAATTAATATTAAACTGCACTGCAATTCGAAAATGGTGAGAACGTGAATAAAATTGGCAATTCAAAAAAATAGTGATGAATAGTGTTTGTCAAGTGTGAATTGCAAAACACCATCACAAAGTGCAGAATCAGATTTTGTGGAAATATTTAGCCTGCCCCCCCCACACCCACTCAATTGGATTACGATTTGTTGTTGGATTACTACCCGATTTGCAATTAGTAAAAAAAAAAACAAAAAAAGAAAGAAACCACCCAGGATACACCATAAGGATTACACTCTAAAAATAAAGTTCGTATCTTGCAGATACACACACCAAGTCGAGCTGCTGCTATTCCATTGGTACAAAGTTTTGTTCATCTGCAATGAGAAAAAGGAACAAGGAAAGGTACTCTACTCTATCCATCCATCTATCCGCAGCATACACACACCAACTCTCTCTCATTACATAGTTGTGTAATTAAATTAGCGTTTTTTTTTTTCGTATTATGTGTGAAAAAAAGCTTTCTCACCTCTCTTGCTCCTCTAGGTAGGATGAGTTCTTTTTTTTTTTTTCGTATGTGTGTTTGGTACACTCGTCATGTGCAGCGCAATTAGCAGGTACATAAATTTTATATTCCGCATCTCTCCGTGCGGCTCTTATGAATAAATTTCTTCATTTTTTTTTTCGTCTGTGTGTGTGTGCAAGGAGAAGATCTATGACAAGGTGGAATTAAACTTGGATTTCTTATAAGAAAGAAATTTGGCGGCATATTGCTTGTGTCCCCCTCATGGAAGTAAATTCATCGGTTTTTTGCTTTATTTTTTACAACCGAAAGATTAATCATAAAGATAGCTCGTAAATGGGCTTTTTTATGTGTCTCAATCAATAAAACGAAAACATAATTATGGATATATTTTTGGATTTATTCTAGTGCACTGGTTGTCAGTCCTTCAATTTGTCTTTAAATTTATTCCTCACCAATGACCACACAGTGCTTTAGACGAGAAAAAAATAGGAAAAGCTTTCTTTTTATAAAAATAAATTCGTTAGTTACTGTATTTTCAAAAATAGAGATGTTTATTAGAATAACCTTAGACAGACTTGAGGAGAATTTATCTTTGTTGTTGAGAAATTAAAGCAACATTGATGGCTTACATTGTCAAGATATACTTCCGTGAGCAAAAAGTAGAAGTTGCGATCTCGTGTAAAATTATGCCTTAAGTACCTCAATAGAAAGATTTAAATTGCCACAGAGGTATCTCTATTTGTTTGCACAGCTTCAAGCAATGTAAAAAAAAATTCAACAAAATTTTGATATAACATGTTGACTAACAACAGTCTTACATTTGCACTTTTACATTTTTTACATTTACATTTTTTAATTTCCTTTCAATTAAATCTATTTGCCGATTTAGAAATAATTTTAAGGAATATTAAGCATTGGAAAACAATTTTTTGATCTGTTGATTTGCTGTTTGTTGAGGTGCAGCTTACAAAGATTTAGCGTCGGACATGGACGTCAAGTGATCGTCAAAAACTTTAGACAATTGCAAGTGATTAGGAATCTATTATGATGTTACATACTTTTCTTGTCAGTCAATGTCGGAAAACAAAGTATTATTTTAATAACTTATTGAAATATAAATAAAGAAAACAAAATAGTGAAAAAAGTATAAAGATAGAAAATAAAGTCGAAATAAAACAATAAATTCGATTTTTTTCCCTAGTTGGTAACTCTTAAGTCAATAATGTCACTAACAATTTCAAATTTGCTCAGTTGGTCAAACGAATACAAAAGAGCTGCATTTGATTTAAATTATCGCCTCGAAAGGGATTTCCTTTCAATCACATATCTAAGAAAAATGCATTCCTCAACTTTTTCAAATCCAAGTAGAGTCACCTTAAGTTTGTTTGCGACGAAAAGAGACGACAAGTACATCATTTAAACGTTAAAATTCAAAAGTTCTGTTTAGCTTGTCACATTACATGTACGGAATAATAATTTTACAAACACCAACTGCTACCCATCGCGGTGATGGCTAAAAACATTTAAATGATTTTGTTGGGATTTTGGGTGAAAGTGAAAATTAGGTCTCTGTTTTTGTTCAGCTTTACTTTAGGGTGTCGTTTTCAATGATCGTTGTTAGAAGATAATACAGTGGACTCTTGATAGTTCGATTTCTATCAGGCCAGGGAAAAACACCGAATTACAGAGGAACTATGGAGATTTCAGAAAAATAATACATCGCGCCCTAACCGCTAAATTATCATAAGCGACAAAATAAAAATTTCACAAGTTAGGCTATTTTATGGTTTTTTGTCTGAGCTAAAAAAGTGTAAATGTCGCTTACAATAAATTTTGTTTTCTTTGTTATTTTTAACTCGAAACACGAATTCAAAAAAAAAATCAATGATGCAAAAACACGCACAATCGAGTAAAATATCGAACTGCATCAATAACTAATTTTTCCTTAAAATATCGCTTACGATAATTTGGCGATTAGGGTGCCATATTTCAGTAATACAAATTTCGCAAACAACATTTTTATCACTCAAAGGTAACTAGTTGAAGAAAAAACAAATGAACTTGACTTTGAATTATAAAGGCAAAAAATCCAGTACATTCGAATTAGAGAGGTTTTCATGTTGATTTGAACAATAGTATATTTGAACTAATGAAGGGACAAATTATAGGCAAAAGTTTTCTTCAATTTACAGAGGTTTTTTCATAGGAATGTGAGATTGCTACTATTTACAAAGGTTTTTGAATCATATAGGTTTGAATTACCGAAAGTTCACTGCAATATATATTTATAAGGTAACATTAGATTTACTAGTGATTTTTGGCTATCACACGCATTTAGTTCGTTTTCCTTTTTACTGCAATTTCATTTTAACTTTTACACACACATTCAGTATGGAGAATGAGTAAATGAAAAATTGTATAACAAAAAAAAAATTAAAAATATAAGAAGGAAAACTACCAGTTAAACATTCAATTAGAAGGCCTTAAAAAAGTTTGAATGAAATTATTTTTTTTAGCCAAAAAACTGTTGATCTGCCTATACAAACTTGGGAAAAAGTATTGGCACAGATGCGATGCTTATGAAAATTGGAAGTGTTTCGAGTATTAATGAACAATTTACAAGATTTTTTGTAAAATAAAAATTACTATACTTTTGGAACTAAAAAACGGGTGTTTAATTGGACGTTCAATTACAGAATGTTTTTATTATCAGCAATATTTTTAGTACTTTAGTACATATAGATGCCATTTTTTTTAAAGAATACCGAAAAACAAAAAAATACCTTTCAGGTCTCTCAGAAAGATCTAAAACTTAGTCGCTTCAAAATGAACGACCTTTATTTCCGAGAATTGTATTTGTGCCAATATTTTTTCTCTTTAGAGAAAATTTCAAGTTTCTAGAAAATTTTCAAGTTTCTAGCTAGTGAGGGTTTCGTTCCAAAGGAATAACGAAACCCTTATGGAATCACTTCGGTGTCTGTCTGTCGCCTTTTTTTTTTTTTAAATGAGTAAAATGCATAAATATATATCTTCCACGATAGTTGGGATGATGCTTGTTTTAGGACAGTATTTAGAGATGTTTTAGTGATTTTTATTCAGTCTTGGAATGATTCAAAATCAAAACTAGCTACTTAAATTGATCCTAATTATAGTTTTCGTCTGTTTAAAAAAACAAATCATTCCACAGTCTTCTAGAGTTGAAAAGACTCTTAGTTCTAATTAAACACAGCGTTAGTGTCAATTACGTGCTTTAGAATGATTGATTTTCAACACTTAGCTACCCATAATATTTTCATATACGCAAATTCCCATCATGGGTAAACTTCAACCAATATTAAAAAAAAAAATTGCTTTACCTCAGATTTTAGAAAATGTTTAGGTAGCCAACTTTATTGCAATGAATAGCAAAATGTCGAAATAGAATAAACAAGTATTTTTGTCTTTTTTTACTTTTTTACTAGACAAAACAATCGCGACGTACATATAACACATATACGGAACGATTCGATGAGGAGTGAATATATATACGGATGAGTACTTTAGAGTTAGTTGTACATCAACAAGGATTGCCGTGTGTTTATCATCAGAATCTTTATTCTGAACTCCTTGGGACTTTTTATTCATAGGAAATAACAAACACCACGGACATTTTTTATATAGACATTTTTTTGAACAATAAAAATAAAATATAAAAAGTCTGAAAGTCTAAAAAACATCTTTCCCAATAATCATCTGACTAAATTCCAAAAACTCCACACGCCATCTTTTAAACAAAAAAAAAATCTCTGCAACGTGTGCAGGCAATTTAATGCATGCGCTTTACTTGTGACATAGTTTACACAAATCTTATCAACATTTTAATACCGCAAAAGTTAGTGTTAAAAATTATTTTTTGTTGTGAGATAACCCAAGAACATGAAAACGAAAAAAAATGTCAGTTTAAGATGCAATAACAACTTTATTACTTTTGCCATAAATCGAGTTATTTGTCTGCTACAGATTTGATGCCACATGCTACAGACTTGACGGACCACACAATTTCTTGTGATGTAACATCTCATCAAATGTCGCGAAAAATGAATACAAACACAAAAACAAAAGAGAGAGAACGAGAAGCATGCCTACGTAATCACTTGCATGCATACGACCAACTACTCAAAAAAATAAAACGAAAAAAATCTACCCAAAAAAACCAAAATGTAGGTTACTACGGCTGTCTGATAAAGCGCGATAACCGCCGTCCGATGTGGTATCATATTCACATTTTCACACCACCCAAAAATCTATAATAAAATTCCTTTTGCGGGATGAGGTTGTATGAGACAGCATAGGCAGGCACTGCCCCAATCACACACCCCTTTCCCAACAAACTTTCGATTCCACTATAAGGCCACACATAGCCAAAAAAAAAAAAGAAAAAAGTTATAGAGAAGCATAAATTAGTTTTTTCGTTTTTTTTCTGTCTACTGCGACACACACACACACACACACACCGTCCAAACTATTAGTTCTTATCAGTTCTTTATTTTGCTTTTTACAAACGTGTCACTTTTATTATTTCATTTTTCGTAGCTAAGTAGTAATTATGTTGACTTTATCTGCAATTAGATTTGCAGACTCTTACAGACCGAAGGTTTTTTTGGTTTCGGACAAGTGCGGGTCTTCTTGAAAATTATAGAAAAAAAAAAGAATTTATGATTTTCGGTTTTGAGTGTAATTTTTTGAGCCAACTTCCACGCACTATCAGTAAGTGAGATAATACGATTATCTTAATGGGCAATAATATTTTGCAACACAGAGAGTATGACCATAAATGCGTACTATGTTATTGTTTTAAGTTGTTTTTACGATTATTTTGGAAGTTATGTTGTTAGTGTTATCCTCTTATCAGGCAGAGTATAGTTATGTATCTCGAAGGTGATATAAGATGGAGTGCCAGTGCATGCGGTACGAACCACTGTTTTGGTTCGATTGTGGTACTATTTGTTTTGCCAGCAAAGCTGATGATATTGTCTTGAAGGCTATCTGATAGGAGTCATTTAATATGATAAGAACCAAGGGAGGAAGGAATGGATCAGTAACGTTTTAACAACGAAGATACGCTTGCAGCGTAGATTCAATGCCATTTTGCGTTTTGGTTGAAGTTCAATTATTATTTCAATGGGTCACCTCTTTCGAGATTAGTTTTTGAGATTAACTTCAACAAACAGCTGCCATTTCAAGTGGATCATAAATTTATAGAACAACATAGCTGTGATCACTGACTAATGATCTTAAAAATTAGAAACCTATTACTAACCCTGAGCTATCTGTTTATCGTACTCATAAATTCTGCTATTATCTTATGACAGTTGTGTCTTTTTAAGACCACTTTTCCTTTCGAGCTTATAGACAATGGTCAGCTCTACGTTCACCTTCATATTTGGCGCAAATGTTGTGTAGCATGGTCGGGACAGGAGATATGAGTTACTGAATGAAAGAAGTTACTGAAAAAAAATAAAACAAGGATATATAAGTTCCTGAAAAATAAGGGTTTTGAACTGAACTCTCATTAGGTTGTCAAATATCTCCCTTCCGCCTTTTGAATTTTCCGGCTATGTACAAAACGCTACAGAGCTCGTATCTGGCAGTACATCATTTGAAAGGTCTTGGCATAACCTACAAAACGACGCTATGCATGATCAGTTTGGATACGAGCTCTGTAGCGTTTTGTACATAGCCCGAAAATTCAAAAGACAAAAAGGCGGAGGGGAGATATTTGACAACCTAATATTTAGGTTTGAGCCGAGGGCCTTGAAGCTAATTTATTCCGTGTTAATAAACAATAATAATAATATATTTAGGTTAGGCTAGTTAGGTGGGCGAGAAAAGCCAGGCTCTGGCCCTTCGTGGGCTGTTACGCCACTAATGATGATGATGATGAGGTAGGTGGGCTGATAGAAGTTGTTTTGCCTCACTTAGGTCCTTGTGGACACCTTGTGTTACCCATGGGGAGACTTACACTCCGCAAACAAAAAAAAAATGATTTTCTGAGATTATGGAGAAGGATGAGGTGACATATTGTTTTCATCGTTTAAGTGTAATAATTTCTCTTTAAGAAACAAGGAGGATCAATGCGTTATTAGTTTTTATCATCTGAGATGAAAAATTTTCGACATTTAGCTTGTTAAATTTTTTTTAAAGAAAGTGCTATATGTTTGTCGCGTAGCGAACTGAACTAGTGAACTAGTGCAAGCTTCCTATTTTATTTTTGTGCTCTAACTTGTATTTCATTGCTTTTTTAATAGTTCTTATTAATAATTAAATTATTACTGTATTGCAGAGCTCATTCCTTTTCGAACTTTCCCAAAAATCCCTTGCAAATGCGTCTAGAATTTTAGATAAATCATTGAACCAATTGAGACAAACAAATTTCACGTTCTCGAGGAACTCTTATTTACTCGGACTAGCATTTAAAAAGTTCGTTGATTTTAGAATTCATTAACCGCCTTTGCTGGGCTATAAAAGACAATAAGTTTTACTTGTACACAAATCTTTATATGAAGTAAATTGAAAATTGCATTGAATTGAGTTGAATTCTTCTCAAAAAAAGATCCCCTACAATCATGCATAGCATCTTTTTGTAGGTTATGTCAAGACTTTTTAAATGATGTATTGCCAGATACGAGCTCTGTAGCGCACATAGCCGGAAAATTCAAAAGACAAAAAGGGAATCTATTGACAACCTAATATGCATTTTTATTGAGATTTTCTATTTACATTCCATCGTGTAAGTTTATAATATATAAATATTAAAGCATTTATTCTAACTTAAGGCGGCTGACTTAGAAGTGGTCTAGCTAATCAATGTAGGAATTTTCGATAAACTATTAATCAAGAAAAATTTGTTTCATGTTTTCTTTTGAACTAGAAAACGATCTCACAATTAAAAACGTCATTGCTTTTAAAACTCTTTCATTTGCACTCTTTTCATTTGCAAAAAATTCCCCTTCCATTAACCATTGAAACCAATTGAGAAAAAAAAAATTGTTCACATTTTCAAGGTTCTTCCGAACAGATGATTGACTTTGAGTAAGTTAGAACTAAAATATTCGTTCGTTAGTAGCAGACTAGCAGGGTGATGACATTATCTCTGGTAGACCGTTAGTAGTACGCATAGATAAACATCAAGGTTAAACTTTATTAAAATTAGATATGTATGCTTCTGAAACAAGTTTTTTTTTTTCCCCCAGACAACAGAAAAAACAAATCATAGTGAGCTTAGCACTCAACCAAACAGCTAAAATAACAATTTTGTTGATAATTGACCTTGAAAGGTTGGTGTGTATGACAGAGACACCCTTTCAATATTTACATAAATGATCGATCTTTAATACAACGCATTTTGAGACGCATTCGACAGGGAATTCTTTTTCACTCTTCGATTTTTTATTTATGCAAATGTCGTATGACATTTTAGTATGCATATTTAACAACCCGCTCATGAATTTATTTTTTCCAGTAGTCAAATCATAATTTGTGACATTTGATCAAATATTTGAGCTGCATTAAGGCGGAAATTAGTTAAAGTTTAATTTTCAGATTTCTGTGTTTGTTATTACGTTACAAGAACGATTAACATTAACTTGACTCAACTTAATTTTATTAAATTACAAAAAGAATGATGAGTGTAATACTTTTTATGTCAATGATTGAGTTGTAGACAAACGAAGGAGTGCAGTAGATCTTTTGCAGTCATCTTATATTGTAATTATGTTGCGTTGCGTGTTATTGAGCCACTTGTACTGCGAACTGTTTTGGCAATAACTTGTATTTGTATTCATCTTACATTATCGCGTCTTAGCCGCCAAATTATCGTAATTGACATTTTAAGCAAAAATGGTCGTTGGTTTTTTAAATAAAGCATTCCACTTAAAAAAAAACATAGAAAACAAAGTTTATCGTAAGCGACATTCACATATTTTAGGTCTGACAAAAGAACAAAAAAAAAAGTCTCCTGTAAAATTTTTATTTTATCGCTTATGATAATTTGACGGTTAAGACGCGATAATGTAAGATGAATTGCAAAATAAATACAAATTAATACCAAAACAGGTCGTAGTACACTGCCCAATTTCTTCAATTCGATTCAATCCTTTTTATTGGGAATGCACAAGCCTCTGATCCACAACACTTCGTATACCAAATCAAATATTTCCACAAAATCTCTCCTGCGAAAGTGAAATGAAAATATTTTTTGCTAACCCTATCTTTTTTCCTCTAGATTTTAGAAAAAATGTGCTCATCGACAAGAACTCATGAATAAAATCCAAAGTGTTGAAATTATTTATTTTCTATCTAAAACACTTTCAAGAAATGATACTCAACGTTGAGTGAAATGTTTGTGAAACTTTTAAAGGACTTTTTATAATAAGGTTGTATAAATGTATAAAAAAAAACGAATTCAATAATTTAAACTTTTCAAATTATGAACAAAATTAAATAACGAAATTAATTTTAATTTTGAGTGTGAAAAAAAAAATATAACACATAACGAAGATTTTCTCATTAATGTAGACAAAAAAACGAAAAAAAAAAACTTATTTTCCATACAAAGGAAAAAAAAAAAACAAAATTCTCTTATATTATCTCCATGTAAAAATAAATAAAACAAAAAAACCCAAAATACATAATTAAAATCAAAGAAACAAAAAAAAAAATTTCAAAACTTTTTCTATCCTAACCTAAACAAAATTTATTAAAAAAAAAAGTAAGGAACGGAACGGAAAAAATAAAAGTAGAAAAAATTTAATCCCTTAAGCAATTAATAAATTTTCAAAATTAATGGTTTGGAATCTATAACACCGCACGAAAATAAATAATATAATATCTTTATAAAGAAAATTATTACAGTGTTAATAAAAATAATACATCAATCAATCAAAAAAAAGTGTGTGTGAAAATATATCAAAAATTTCGTTTCGGTTTATTTATTCGCAAAGTAAATACGTGTATCGAAACCTCTTTATTCATAAATATACGAGTATACGAGTAATATTCATAAGAAATAAATTTAAAAAAAAAATAAAATTAAAATTAAATATTTATGAAGATAAATTTAATAAGAAAAATATTCAAGTGAAAACATTCGAAAAGTTTGTGACTGAGAATCTTTATTTTTTTTTTGTTAGTAATTTCAAAACTCAACGCATGGATCAAGAATTTGGCTTTATTGAAAAAAAATTCTAAGGTGAGTAAAATTATTCATTTTGTTATTTTATAATCTGATCAATATTTAACTTTTCCTTTATTTGTACTTAATTCTATCATAATTATTTTCTAGTTTTGAAAACTCCATATAATAATCATTACTTCTATTCAATTAAAAAAATCGATCCATTCTTAAATATTTAACTCTTTTGTTGCGGACACAACTCAGAAGAGATTTACTTGCTATTTGTTTGCTTTTGTTGGACTTCAGAAAGAAAACCCAAGATGTAGTTAAGCACTCCGATTTTCAAAGAGACAGCGTAAAAATATCGCCCCCTAACTGCCACATTGTTGTAAGCGACAAAATAAAAGTTCTACAGGAGAGGCTTTTTTGTTTTTTTGTTTGAGCTAAAAAACGTGTAAATGTCGTTTATGATAAATTATGTTTTCTCTGTTATTTTAACTGTTATTGTAACTGGAATGCTTAATTAAGAACCAACTATGCAAAAAGACACACAATCGGAAAAATTATCGAACTGCACTTTTGCTTAAAATGTCACTTACGATAATTTGACGATTAGGGTGCGATATATGTTTTTTGTTTGCTATCAGGCTCTGGAATAACTCGATTCGATAAAATTTTCTCAAAATTTAACATTGAGTTAATCTGCATTGTGAAGATCTTCTTTATCATTGTGTTTTCAAAAAGCAGAAAACTGAAATTGAAAACTGAATAATAAAGAAGATCTTTTGTGCTAAGTCACAATGCAGATTAACTCAATGTTAAATTTCTGTACTTCCCCATCATTCAATTTAAAAAAAAAACAAGTTAATATTTTGTTTTGCAGAAAAAAGAATTAGAATTTGTTATGAATTTAAATAAATTACGACTTCGATTTGAAGGGTCACCAAAAAAATTGAGAAAACCCAGAAAAAAGGGCTCAGTCAATAATGCGCATTAGTTTTGTTTTATATTACGCAGCATAGCAATCGCGTAGTTAGTTGAGTTTGTCGACTTCTTGTTTTTTCCCAATCAGGTACATGCATGTGTATGCACAAATGCGTGTGTGTATTTAATTGTTCAAAAGTTCAATTTCCTTCCCCTTACCTGACCTATGCCATTAACTTTCTGTTTGCGAATAAACTTACGCACTTAGTTTTTTAGTATCTCTACGCAATGTATTTGTTAAGCTTTTTTTTTTTTTGATTGCTTTTGTGGTGATTTTTGGGAAATGAAAGCGTACAATTTTCCCTAAAAATTGATGATTAGGAATTGTACTTATTGTACATGAATGATTAATAATTGTTATTACATTTTTTCTTCAAAAACTATAACTTTTGTATCAAAGACTACAAACGTGAGTTGCTTCGATGAAATGAAAATCAAAAAATCTTTAACGAAAATATAAAGTAGAATTTAAAGTAGATTTTAGTCGAATAAAAAACAGAATTCTAAAAAATTATATGAGAATTAAATACTTTTCTTATTTTGAATTCTATTTCTTCCAAAGGTAATGAAAGGCAAATACCGTTATTTTGTATTTCCTTCAAAGGTAGTAACTGGTAAATACAAAAAAAAAATTATCCCTCAAACTACTGATCGAGAAAAAGCGCAAACTATTTTTACACACATATTGTTCAAATATTTGCATACGATTTTTTTGTGTTAACAAAATGTATCAATCTGTCGCAAGATCACATTTTTTAATCCAAATTTTTTTTGCCATATGTATGCTCACATTTCTCTCAACACAATAATGAATTAAACTAATTAGCAAATGCCAGTACAACATAACCCCCAAAATAACTGCAAAATATGCAATAAAAAAACTTTTTTTAAAATTCTTTTTTTTAAAATAAAGGGCAATATCACCAGCATTACATCATACACATTTTTTTTTCTAAAAAAAAAACAACGTTTTTTTTGCTTCTATATACAATGGTATAGATCGTACACACGCACACAACACAATTGCATGCGGAAAAGCTTTGCGCACGCACTCACGCATCGACTGTGTAAACGATTTAGAAAACCTTGAATATTCTGGCGCACATAGCAGCAGCAAAACGCGCGGTACAACGAAAATCATAGAGAGATACAACAAAAAGCCTAAAAGGCGATTGCAAAACAAGGCCTATGCGCAGCAGCGAGCACAACACGCATACACTCTGATGTCGGACTATCACACAGTGCGTGTACGCACATTTCATAATTAGCCAAAGTTTAGCAGCCGGATAGATGATGAGTTTCGGAGTGTGTGTGTGTGTTCGTGAGGAACACTCACACTCAGTCAATTTATGGGGTCTAAATGTCAGACTTGCGTTATACACTCTAAAGCGTTGCCTTACGCGCCTCGTCCGGGCAAGTGTTGTGTTCTGCATGCGCGCATAAATTGTCTCACAGTCTCGAAGAACTGTGATGTGTGTTGGGGCATGATGCGTGCCTGCCATACGCATCTAGGAGGCGGTCTATTTGTGTGAGCGTTGTCGTTGACGTCGTTTTCGAGCTTTGATTCGTGTCCAAGTGTGCGTTGGTCTCCGCCTAACGCATACACGCATTTTTCGATTAGGCGAAAAAAAAAAAACGAAGAAAAAAACTTATTGTGCAAAGTTTTCAAATATCACATTTAATTTTTTTTTTTGTGAATTTTGAAAGCGCGCTAATCAGGTTTCTATCTCTTACATATTTATACAAGTTTCTGTTTCTGAGGAATCTTATTGGGTTTTATTTCTGCACGTGTTCGCTCACCAGACAAATGAGTTATTAAAATTACGAAAAAAAAAGTGTTGGGCCTGCTAAAATGGCACAGTGTTTGCCGTGTCTGGCGTCGCTGCTGGCCAACGACCACAGTTCGTGCCTATAAATGAGCCCCCCCTCCGTTGGAGAGATACTTTTTGGCTAAAATATTTTTTTCTTGTGTGTTACACCCAAGCCCCGGTCTTCTTGTATGCGCAAAGTTTGCGCTTTGTCTATGTTGCTAATATGTTGCACACACATAGAGGAGGCCGAAAATCTGTGTTGGCCCATAGATACAAAAAGAAGCGTGCATGGGGGTCTTTTTTTTTTGGGCGACGTTGCCGGTCCTCTTGAATGAAATGCTATGCGTGACATATTTTTATCCGAAGGTTTTCTTCTCCTCCCTCCCCACGGGCATGGTAATGCGTTTTAATTAATTAACGTGTCCAACCGACTGGCATGATGATGGTGCAGAGAGAAAACAGACCTCAAGTTCTTTTTGTCTTTATTACGAGCGAGTGGCTTTATGCACTGGTGGCTGGTTCTTTTGATGACTTGACGCTGGTATAAGTTGCATCGAATGCGTTTTAGGGCAGCGGCAACGAAAATTACCACGTGATGTACATACATGCATGCCTCTGGGCGTATAGAGACTTTTTTTTTGGGGAGGGGAACACATGTGCGTTGAGATAGTGATACTGGGATGGTGTGTGGGGAAGCACATTTAATTATGCGTAGCCTCGAATGTAGGTCACTAGATGTAATTTTTTGTTGTTTTGTGACCAGTGGATGGAAAGAGGTTCTGTTGCCGCTGGTAGATAATTGTTGCTAGTTAGACAAGTAATTGCTAAGACAGATTTACAGAGTAGAGGAAGTCGTTTTCTTAGATTGCGCAAATACCCATGCACACATTTCCTTTGATAGTTTGGTAATGTGTGCATGGGTATTTTTGGATCTGGATTTGATTTTTTGAAGATTTCACATTCATTAATGCGAACTATGTACATAAAAAAGATTGATAGATCACTGAAAAATTTGATTTGATACTGTAAACAAATATAAGGTTGTCAAATATCTCCCTTCCGCTTTTTTGCTCTTCGTTCAATGCTTCATAAAAAGTGTTACAGTGATCGGATTTAGTTCAAATATGCGCCGTTTTGTTCGATAATCTGTTTCCATCTAGACGGCAACTTCATAATATCCCCCTTCGTAGAAGCCCACCTCTTTATTAGCGAAGAACTCGGACAGCCACTTTTCACAAGCCTCTTTTGAATTCAACTTCACACCACCAAGGGCGTTCGCCATGGACAGGAACAGGTGGTAATCACTTGGCGCTATGTCCGGGCTATATGGTGGATGCGATAAAACTTCCCATCCGAGCTCCCGTAGCTTCTGACGAGTCATTAATGAAGTGTGTGGTCTGGCGTTGTCCTGGTGGAACACTACACCCTTCCTGTTGGCCAATTCTGGACGCTTCTGGTCGATCGCCTGCTTCAAGCGGTCCAGTTGTTCGCAGTAGATTGTAGAATTAGGCGTCTGGCCATATGGGAGCAGCTCATAGTGGATGATTCTCTTCCAATCCCACCAAACACACAGCAAAACCTTCCTGGCCGTCAATCCCGGCTTGGCCACTTTTTGGGACTATTCACTAGCCTTAGACCACGACCGTTTTCGCTTGATATTTTCGTATGTGATCCATTTTTCGTCGCCAGTCACCATCCGCTTCAAAAATGGGTCGAGTTCGTTCCGGTTCAGCAGCATATCGCAGGCGTTGATTCGGTCCAGAAGATTTTTTTTGCGTCAAATCATGCGGCACCCAAACATGAAGCTTTTTTTTTTGTATCCAGCCTTCTGCAGATGGTTTAAAATGGTTTGGTGGCTAACTCCCATCTCCTGGGCGATATCAAGAGATGCCACATGCCGGTCTAACTCGATCGGTATTCGTCGTCACAGGTCTTCCGCCGGCTGGCTTGTCGGCTGGTGTCGTTTTCACCGGCTCTGAATCGTCGAAACCATTCCTCCGCCGTTCGAAGTGATAGAGTACCATCCCCCAAAACACCATCAATCTCACGGGACGTTTCTCTAGCGGATTTGCCTTTAACGAAGGAAAACTTTAAAATAGCGCGAATTTCGGCGTTAGTGAACTCCATGCTTACACGTCTATAACTGTTGAACGCAATATCCAAATTAATCATGCATAGCGTCGTTTTGTAGGTTATGTTAGAAGTTTCGAATGAATGAGGAACTCCTCCTTGTCCTCTTATTACTTTGAGCTATTGTCAGACACTTTCACAGCGATTGCAACAATATTTTTGAGTTATTAGGAGATAAAATTCAAGTTACACAAAAAAACACCTGCCATGAAAAGAATTGTCTGATGTCTGATTCTTTGAAAGAAAGAATCTCATTTCATTTGGTTAGTCAATCCTTTCATGAAACATATGTTACAACAATGCATTCAAAATAAGTCCATTACATCATCAACTCTTTTGTTATCATAAGGATCTCAATTATTTGTGTCCCCACCAAAAATGTGGTCCAATGACAATGAAACGACTAACCATTAAAATCCAACTCCCACCTTGGCCACGAAAACAAAAAAAAAAACAATAAAAACTCTTTAGAAGTGCACAAATCAAAAAAAATAACTCCTCTTCCTCCTACGCGCGAATATTCAGATTTTTCTATTCTTTTCGCTTCACAAGTTCCCCCCATTGCATCATAATTGAAGTGCACTTCAAAGCAAAACCCAAAACACACACAAAGTAAAAAAAAATCGCTTTTATTACTCCTAATTAAAGCGCAGTATGTACCTACTTCAAACAAACACTGCATGTTACTTCTTCATGAGAACATCACGTAGCCCGCAACTTTGGGGTACCTTTTAGCCACAATAAGCTCAAAAAAAAGGAGTTCAAAGTAACATTTTTACCCCCCGAAAAATGAGAGCATGGTGACCGTGCTCCCTCGAAAAAAAAAAGACAAAAACAGGGACCAACAAAAAAAACATCACAAAAGTAATTGCATCGCATATAATTTCATGCAACAGCGACTACAATGCTAATTCGTTAGATACAACTGCACGACGGGAGGAAACATGTCAAGAGGAGGACGAACGCATTTAAAAAAAAATCCAAAAAAAATCTGACATTCTCTTATAACCACCCACTCAATTTTTCGGGAGAGTGCTTCATTCTTTAGCCGTCTTTTTGGTTTTTCTTTTTGCATAAAACAAAAAACAAAACGAAGGTTAAAGTACTCTTACTCTAGCGAAACATGTTAATTAGCAACGTGCTGCACTTTTACCAAAAAAACAACACAACACAACACACGACTCAAAAAAAGGGGTTACACCACCGAAAAGAGCCTGCACTTGCATGCATCAAAGGACGGACGGGAACGGGAAAATTACATTAAGGAAGACGACCCCCGCATCTTATCTACAGAGAGAGGGTTTTTCAAAACCCAGTCGATTGTAACAAATTCAAGAGCTACGAGAGGTATTCCCGCCAACAAAAGCAGCGGCAGCAACGAAAAAAAAAAAAAAGTGAATCCAAAGTGCCACAATGCAGATGAAGGGTCGGCCTTCATGAATGCGCCCATTGTGACTCTCCTCCATGCATCACATACTGCAGCAGTGTGGCAGTGGCAGTGGCAGTGGCAGCGGCAGAGGCTTTTTGTTTTTCTTCTTATTGAGTTCACCTGTATGAATTTAATTAGACTAAGCACACAGAGTCGCACACCCCCTCGGATTAAGAACAAAATGCAATGTGCGGATATGATGTGTAAAGTAGGGGGGTGATGGGATTGAAGATGTTGACGATTTGAATATGTCATTTATGAAACGGGCTGCTTGAAGTTGCCTGAAATAATTTGTGTTTTATTTTCAAGGATAATTCAATGTGGAATCAGTGAATTGCAAATGAAAAGGCTAATTTGCAGATGGAGGACGGGATGTTAAGAGAAATGAGGACGTTATGGTGGCGTTTATGGAATCGTGTTAGTGGTGACGCGTGTGCAGATAATTTTTCCTGAATTTTTTATGAATCACAGCACGTAGTTGGGACGAAAGGAGGAATGGGATAATCGGCATTTGAATAGAGCCAAGGGAGTTTGTTGGGATTTTATTTCGTTCGTTTGGCATAATCTAGTGACCGTCTGAGTCTGTCGAAGATGTTTAACTACAAAACTACTCTAGAAACAATACTGCAAAACTACACTACGAGCTCTTTTGTTATTTTTAGAAGCAAGGAAAAGCCAACTAACTCCGACAAGGTATTTCGTTTCTGATCAAAAATAAATATTCATCCGTCTCTCGGGTCATTTTGATCCAGTGTTTTAGTTTTAGTTTTAGTTTTATTATTATTTTGATCCGATGAACATAATAATCAATTTAATTATTTTTTTACTAGAAGTGCTGAAAAAAAAACTGAAGACACTTAGTTCAAATTTCATATTACAAGATTTTAGAAGACATTTGTAAAATATTATTATTATTATAATTTATTAACAGATAATTAAAATTACATGCTAATATAATATAAAGGGTTTAATGAGGTCTTAAGCCTCGTATTATATACCTCCGTTGTACGACCTATACTACTGTACGGAGTCGTAGTATGGTGGAATGCCCTGGAAAAGGGTGTTAACCTCAAACTTCTCAGCCGTGTGCAGAGATCTGCCTGCATCTGTATCAGTGGTGCAATCAGAACCACACCCACAGCTGCCCTAGAAATCATCTTTCACCTGCCACCCCTAGATATCTTCGGCAAGCAGGTCACAGCCTGTGCAGCAGTAAGGATCAGAGCCGCGCAATCGTGGCCTTCTAGATGCATGGGTCACTCTACCATTCTTGAGTCTATAGATCTTCCCTTCAGGGAGTTAGACTATACTCGCCCCAGAACTCTTTTCAAAAGAAGCTTCTCCTTCAGCCTGCCCTCCAGATCTGACTGGAGAGAAGGCATACCTATAAGTAATGAATCTCTGGTGATCTACACCGACGGATCAAAAACTGAATCCGGAGTCGGTGGAGGAGTCTTCTCCGAAGACTTGGAAATCCAGATCTCATTTCGCCTTCCCAACCATTGCAGCGTATTTCAAGCGGAGGTAATGGCGATCAAGGAAGCCTTATCGTGGCTAAAGTACAACGTGGTATCGCATACCTCTATCACGATATGTAAGGACTATCCTGCGATAAAGTCCCTGAAGTCTGTCACTTTTAATTCAAAAACAGCTCTTAACTGGCGCAAATCGCTTGACGAGATGGCAGAGCAGTTTAACATTCACCTCATGTGGGTGCCGGGACCCGGCCAACGACTTCTGCAGAAGCTGCAGAGACGAAGAAGAGGAAGAAACCTCGCTCCACCTTTTAGGAACCTGCAGCGCCCTCGCGAACCGTAGAAAGAAGCATCTCGGTCACTACTTTCTAAATAACCTCGGTGAACTTGCTGACACCAGCATAAGCCGTATCCTCAGCTATATTAATAGCTCCAATTGGTTTCTAGAGTAGTGGGATGTTTTTGCATCCGCTCCATGTGGTATCACAATGGGCCTCATCTGGCCTAAGTGCTTGGCTGCCTTGCGTAGCTCACCACACAACCTACCTACCTAATATAAAGGGTGATATTTTAGCTATTATCTTTTTGGCAACACTGGCTTAAGCAGCTGACGCACGTTTCGTGTTTTGCTTCACTGTCAAACATCTTCAGTTTGGTCTATAATTTAACCATGAATCGTCTTACAAACGAACAACGCTTGCAAATTATTGAATTTTGTTATCAAAATGCGTGCTCTGTTAAGAAAGTTCAGAAAGTTAAGAAAGTGTTCAGCGATGAAGCTCATTTTTGGCTCAATGGGATTTTTCAAAAGCAAATAAAGACTGGAAACCTCACTTAGCACTTTTCTTAAGGAACATTATACTAAAATATCTGGCATATTGAAGATGCAGTCATGAAAGCGTTAAGCAAACCGACTTGAACTGACTGAAAAGTTTTGTCAGAAACCACACATTTCCTAGTCTGTTCCGTTTCTGATTAAAGTTCTAAGGCAATCCAAGTGAAACCAAACTATTTCTTCATATCTCATTCGTTGTGATAATCTAAATGTCGGCGTTGAAAAAACAAAAAAAAACACTTCAAGAGCACCCTTCAGCCTAAAGATGAAACAAATCAAGTTTCCGGACCCTTACCATTTAATTACTTTCCGTTATCATCATTGCCTTTAATTTTCCGTAAATATTTGGCAATGAAACGTGGTCAAGAGGTGACCACGAGCAGACAGATGTTCGTGGCAGAGGTGTTAATTATTATCAAAAAAAATAAATTTAAAGCTCTCTAATGGCACACGCTTTTATTTTGTGATTCATATTTGGAGGGAAACAGTTATAAAATTATTGCCAATTTCTGCTAATTTATGTACATAAATTTCAAGGTAAATATCATGTAATCGTCTGGTGTCAAAAGACATGCGGTTTCTTTGATTTTTCCGTCTCAAACTTGTGCCCGCAGAGTTTCGGAAACGGAGCATTTAAATAGAAAAAAACGCACTGCTTCTTCTTCTCCAAGTAGTTCGATTTTTCACAGTTTCCTCTTCAAGTGCGTTTCCTATTTAAATGACCGATTACAGCAACTTTGCAGCCCTCGTGTGAGTGCATCAATTGAATCTCTCACACGACTTTTATGTTTCTTAACAATTAAAATGTAATAAAAAGAAAGACACACGGAAGTCGAAAAGTCGAAACGTTTCACTTACCTCAGCCAACAAATTGCATAGTGTGATTTTTAGCCAATTGATTCGAAAAAACAAGATAAAACCAAACAAGAACCATTAGCCTGGTTTTGGGGCACGCATTCGCCTTGAGTATGTGACCAAATGACCATACCCCTCTAAAGGCGATGTTTCTCATTGCAATCACAAGACCACGAAAAAAGAAAAATACGTCTGAACTTTCCAAAAAAAAAAACTTTCCCATCATGCAAACAGAAAAATGAGAAAAAAAAAAACTAAAAGTACCCATGCACACAAATTTTTCCACCGGAAAACTGCGCCATTGTTTGTCGTGCTGATTGTGTGTCGCTAGACGCGTATGTCTGTCTATTCACAAGTTGCATTAGTTAAACTGAACCCTTCTTCTTCTCGTCTACCTAGATCTGTTTTCGGGTTTGTAACTTGCGCATGCATGCATTTGAATTAAAATTCAGGCAACAAAACCATGACAACGAAGACCCATCGCTCGCTGTTCATCTAACACACAACACTGTGCAACTAAAAAAAAAAAAAAAACGAAAAAAAGTCGTCAGCACAAAGAAGAAGCATCTTTTTTCCCGAAAAATAAAGCCTTTTGTATCTATCTATGCGGCGCATTTGTGTGTTTACACATTCTGCGGTTGGTACATTTTTTTTTTTTTTTTCGGGGGATTCATTTTTAGTTCGTCTTTTCTTTTTGTCATCTGCTTTTTTCTAAGTTTTGTGTGCCTTGAAGGTCTTAACGATGGACATTTTTAGAGACTCAAAGATTGAGCAATGCTCTGTAACCAGATTTAAATGCAAAAGATGCACAAAAAAAAGCCGTGTGTGCTTGGTGTGATGCATCTCAAGTTTTGGGTGGAATTTTCACCTCGAAAACACTTTTTTTTTTTGTTTGATGACCCCGAAGTCTCTTTCTATGAGTGTTACTTTGTTTTGTTAATTAACGGTGTTTTTAATGGTGGATAGTGTTTGTACACGCACATGGCGTAGTTCTGTCACGCATTAGTGCACTTGCATATGGAATTATGATGTGAGATGCGAATGGATGGGGGAAAATTGGTGTGACCCCCTGACGAGATGAGATTGTCAAAAGTATGGGAAGAAATGTGTGGTCTTTGTTAGTTTTCCTTGGGTTTTTGCATCAAAAAACACAGTTCTTGTAGGGAGATCCATCTAAAAACCGGAAGAAGTTGATAACTATTCAACCTGCAGAAGCGCCTGTCTCTTGCTTATGGGCCGCTCATTTCATTTATTTTCACCAGAGACTTAGAAAAGCCACTGAGACAATAAAAGTTTTCTCGAGTGTTTGTACTAACGTTTCCTTAAATCTGCGTCTAATTCTTAAGAAAATGTAAGTTTTTTTTGGGTTGCTTAGGCACGTTTTCACTCTAAATTTCATCCTTTAACTCCAAAAGACTTCGAAGTTATTAGCAAATACGCAAAGGCAACAAACAGACAGACAATGGACACCGAAGTGACTCCATAGGGGTTTTGTTGTTTCCCTTTTAACTAAGACCCTTAACCAGGTGAAATCAAATGCCTTCGCTTTATCACCTAATCAATCTTCCGCAGTTTACATGAATTACCTCAACCGCAGCTGTTGAGATTAATGTGAGATTTCTCACTTAGAAAGTGAAGAGTCTTCACAGCAGTTAAATGATCGACAGCGTAGTAGTATAGCTAACGCTCGTATATTTTTTTGTCCAAAAACAGTACTTTTCGCAAAAAAATTAGAATAAACAAAAAAAAAAACAGCACTCTCGCAGTACACTTTTTATTCAATAAATAGGATAAAATAAAATGAGCCAATTCATTTTTAGGAATAACTTCGTTGTCTGTCTGCCTGTCGCCTTTGG
Source organism: Syritta pipiens (assembly GCA_905187475.1). Taxonomy (NCBI): domain Eukaryota; kingdom Metazoa; phylum Arthropoda; class Insecta; order Diptera; family Syrphidae; genus Syritta; species Syritta pipiens. Next base: position 99,704,960 of record LR994571.1, on the reverse strand, counting down.
CATATTTGACTATAACTTATAAGTCTTTTGTAGTCTAGGGATAAAATTTGGACCGAAGGTGTATCTAGGCAATCCAAAAATAAATCATGTTTTTTTTTTGGAATTAGTCGTAGATTAAAGAAAACATTAGTATGAATACTAACGCCCGAAAAAACTTTTATTATTATCTGCATCGTCTTAAATTTCTATTTTAGGTTTTGGATTCTTCTGTGGCGGTTGCATTATTATGCAACTAGGCGAAGCAATTCCAGCTTCGATTTGAGATAATTGTAGAAGTCAAGGCATGTACAGTTGCGGTCAAAATAATAGCAGTGCTGCTTTCTGATGGATATCTTCTTGCAACTCGAATAATATCATGGTAATGATTGGAGTAATTGAAAAATATTTTACTCCTTTTAGTTATGGTTCTAGGGTAGAAGAATATTCCCAAAGCCTCCAAGAAAAAATATTCTCTCACACTATTACTGCTATGCACTGTTATTATTTTGACCGCAGCTGTATATTTCAAATTTCATTTGATGGTCAGAATTGCATTCAACGTTTCCACTTCTAATCTGGTTTTTTTGACGTCCAAGTTTTGTTCACTGCAGCAAAAAATCGTTTCACCGACTATGAAGTTTCGAACAAGCATAAAAAGTATTCAACGATCGTAAAAAGTTCATTGTAATCGCAATCTAAGTTTTTAAAATTTGAATATTTCAACCCAACGATCCAGAGTTAAAACATGGCCCTGCAAGATTTCGCTATTCGTGTCCTAGTTCGCAATAAGCAGTACGCAGTTTTTGGGTCGAAAAAAGAGTACTGTACTGCGAAAAACAGCACGGATTACAAGCATTAAGAGTGTAGTCCATGTTTAAAATGAAAAAAATCCACTCAAATTATGTGATACAATTTACTCACTCACAGTCAGTTAGAGGTCCATTTTCTGCAAAAAAAGTGTGACTGAAAAGTTGTGTCGATGAATCAGCCATTTGGTTCAATGAATCCACTGTCTTGTCGCCTTGCAGTTTGTGGCGATTGATTTCTGAGTATTTCCAAAAAATTCGCTATAATTTTAGAGATTGCACGATGTGAGCTCGTGTTTTTATATGTGTTTCTGCCTCTTTCCAGCTGACAAAGCTCTCTTTGATTCGATGAAACCTTTTTGATTTACAGTGACCAACAAAAGTCGTGATACCATAGACTCTTCTATTTTTAGATAATGAAATTATTTGAATAAAATTTTTTGCGTAGTGAAATATTTGATTACTTGTATTTTCGTAAAAAAATACTTCATTTTACAAAATATAAAAATAAAAATGTAAAGCAGTCTTTAAAAATAACCAGCAAAAGTGCTGATAGGCTAAAAAAAAAATAGAGAGAATTTTGGGTTATAGTTAAATTTAAAAAAAAAAATAATCTGCGTAACAGCTCCTACAGGGCCAGAGCATAGTTTGTTCGCACTTCCACTGTGCTGTGCGCGATATAATTTGACACAAGTGGAGGGGAGCTACTGTTTAATGTCGATTCCGAAGGGCGAATTGCGAAAGCTTTCCATCACAGAGGTTACTCCAGGAGGATTGTCAGTCGTTCGCTGGAGGTTGGGCCGTGAAAATTGCTTGTGGTGTTCTCTCCCGGGCTGAATTCGAACCCGGATACTATCGCTTAACAGTCCGACGCACTAACGATTGAGCCACGGCGCCCACTGAGACATACAGTTTTGAAATTAAGGGTTTAAAAAACATTTTTTTTATAACGACCCCTAGAATGGGTTAAAAATGACCCGAGGGACGGACGAAGGCTTAATCAAAAGACGTTGGTTCTTTCGAAAATTGATGAATGTTTCAACACATAAAATTTGCCAAAAAATACTTCAAACACAGATGAATGTCACACAAACAAGGAAATGACACTCAGTCACGTTGAGTCCCAAAATCTACATCAACTCCCACCATTCACGATTTTTTTTTGCAACAGACGACTGAAAAGAGGAAAAAACCAAACATTTTTTGCCAAAGATAAAATATCACCTACCCGTGCAAAAATCACCTCCCCGATATCTCACACATAATTTATAAATGACCTTGCAATTGCAAAAAACAAAAAAAAAACAATTTTTTTTATCGATAAACACACACATTGTCACACAGTTTTTGTTTACTCAAATGCCCCGCGCTGCAGAAAAGTGTCCTAAATATTTGCGTCTAAACATTTTTGGTAAAAAGCAAGAATCACACCACAGAAAAATATAACGATAATGATATAATAAACTCAATAAATATTTACCCCTTTCAACACATGCACACGAGTCTGTTTTTTTTTTTTGGGGTGAAAAAAAAAGAGAGAAGAAAAAGTCTAATCACATCTGACGTAACAACCCATACCTACATTAACCTAATTTTGAGATTTCTTCCTCACGCGTTTTGCTAACGATTAGAGTTGCACAAAGGTGGGAGATATGCCGAATTTTGTTTTGTGTTTTCGCCATTTCGAATATTTTTTGTTGCATTTCGTTTATCATATGAGTCACACTCTAGGGGATATTTGTTTAAATTGTTATTTGATTGTGTGTCTTTTTTTCTCTTTACAGGTAAGAGTGCTTGACAAATTTCATTCAAACATCAACTTCAAAGGTAAAAGAGATTTAATATTTATTAAAATACACATGCAGAAAGATTCAATTTAATTAAACCAAACACATGAACTTGAAGTCGAGAACGCCCACTGCATTCAAGGACAGAGAGATATCCACGTTAGTTGGCAAAAGCCAGAGCTCATCCTCTCGGTCCTCCATCAGTCTAAAGCAATTTCCAACTTACGCTTGCATTGCCTCTGAAGTGGGTACCCCTTGATGAGTCAATAGTGAGTGCATACCGGTGTCTATCCGACCAACCCCCGTCGAAGGAAAGCCGGAAGTCGACTTTTAGCAGGAAACAAAAATAACGAGGTTGCTCTTCTCCGCCGCGGTGGTGGGGGGCATGGTCTGAGATATATCGGTATATCACATTTAAACAAACAGACACTCGCACCATTTGGGGTGGAGCTCAAAGCAAAGCAATAAACGACGCTAAAAGTCATCATCAGCAACACATAACACAGTATCTGCAATATACTACTGCTGCCAGACTGTGAGGAGGCACTGCAGACCCGGCCCGGCCCGGCACACATTCACGGCAACGACTACGGACTTGGAGTGTCTAGTGTTGCAGCCAGGGAAGACAAACTCCCGCCATTATTGCGATCGGTCCCTGTCCCGTCGCATCGGTGGAAAGCTTGGTTCGGCCTCGTTGCTGGCTGCACATCTCTACTTAAGTGGGCCCGTAAACTTTTGCCTGGGGGTGGTGTTGGCGAACCATCCACATTCCTTTTGGGACCGGTTAGTCACTGCAGCAGATTTTCCAACCCTCAGCATGGGGGTGACTAAAGTTTTTTTTTTTGCCCTCTTTCTCTCTCTCTCGTTTGCTCATTCTACGTGCATTTTGAAAACGACGACGACTGAGCCCCAGCCAGGGACACGGACACCGACAACGACGACTACTACGCGTCTAGGCAACACCCAATTCATTGCCATGAACGCGATGCGGTGCGGGGGTGGTAGAATGACTCTGTGGCGCATATAGACACGATGACGTTACCCTTTTTGTGTGTTTTCTAAATTTAGCTTGCAACGAGCGACGACGACGACGACGACGACGCTGGTGAAAAGTGAAAGTTTTTCTCTCTTCACCCTTGAGGAGAGTCAGAGCCCTTTTTTTGGTTCTGTGTGTAGTTGTTGCATGGCGCCGCCTGGCGAACATTGATTTTTTACCCATACACAGAGAATTGCATTCATCACTGTGCAAGGGCTTGGAAAATCCTTTCGAACAACAACACACACACACATACACCGGCGAGGGGTTGGTGGCGCATATAAAAAGAGAGAGAGGCAGAAAAGGAAAGAGTGAGAATGATAAAGAGGAAGTTGTGCAGTCGGGAAAAATAATTCAACTGAGCCAAAGTAGCTGGGATGGTGGGTTGGGGGTGGTTTTTATAACCACCAGTTTGAAAGAGACGGGAAGGGTGAAAGAGAGAGAGAGGTGGTTTACATGTTTTTCCAACCTTTATCTATAAATCCTTGATATGACCACCAGACACAGCAGACATGCTTTGCATGCAGAAAGAAAACTGAAAGCGAAAGTTGACGTCGACTGGAGGACGACAGAACGCAAAACGAATAAAATAAAATGGAAAATCGGAATCCTGCCAAATTCTCTGTGTGTGTATGCATGCACTTGCAAACGTGTGTGTGTGTTTGTATATTTATATATTTTTTTTTGGAATTTTTAAGAGGCTCGTAAGGCAGGCAGGAAGGTGGTGAAAATACCGGAGACGTGTTTTTTTTTTTTTTTTGACAATGCAGATATTTTTTGTGTTTACTTTGCTTCATACAATTTCCTTGGTCTTGAATTTTGTTTGTTACTTTTTTAGTTTCAATTGCGCTTTGTTAAGTGATTCCGTGTATGACAATTGAAAGCTTGGAAGTTTCCAAAACTCGATATTTTTATGCGTCATGGTGTTTTTCGAGATTTATTCGCATCTGCAGTCAAACTAAGAAATTGAAAATTCAAACAGAAGTAGAGCCTTTGTTTTGATTTTTTTCATGAATGAGTTCATTACATTCATTACTTATCTTGCGTCTACTTCTAAACTTACTTACATATCAGGCAGTCAACCCTTGGAGGGTCTGTGCCTGAGCTAAAGTTGTATTCCAACGTTGACGGTCCTGGGCATGCTGCTTACAGTCCGGAAGGCTGGGTCTTTGTACCGGAGGCTCGGTCCCCGTCTTTTCCTCGAACCAGGAGGCTCAGATTCTAAGACCCTTTTAGCTGGAGCATTTGCGTCCATGCGTTCAATGTGGCCGAGCCGGGTTTTTGCCTTCCGAACTATATCCACATCTTTGTACAGCTTGTAAAGTTGAAGGCTATGTCTTCTCCTCCATTCACCTTCATCGCCGATTGAAGCGGATATCCGACGCACAATTTTTCTTTCGAAGGAGCCAAGGATCTGCTTTGCTGTCCTACTTACATTCAGCTTTATACAGAAGGATAGGCAGGATAAGAGTTTTGTAGACCATGGCCTTAGTTACTCGATTCTGGACCTTTGACCCTAGTTGTTTACTTACTTACTTATCAGGCATTTAACCCTTGGAGGGTCTCTGCCTGAGCCAAAGCCGCCCTGCAACGTTGTCGGTCCCGGGTATGCTGCTTCCAGTCCGGAATACCAAACTGTCTTGCGTCCGCGATCACCTGATCTCTGTACCGGAGGTTGGGTCTCCCTCTTCTCTTCGAACCAGAAGGCTCGGATTCAAAGATCCTTTTAGCTGAAGCGTTTGTGTCCATGCGTTCAAATTGGCCGAGCCATTGTAGTAGACGGGTTTTTGCCTATTGGACTATATCCACATCTTTGTAAAGCTCGTAAAGTTCGGGGTTATGTCTTCTCCTCCATTCGCCTTCCTCGCAGCCTGGAACGAGAGTTTTTCTTTCGAAGCAAGCAAGGATCTGCTCTGCTGTCCTACTAACCGTCCAACTTTCAGCTGTGTACAGTAGGATAGGCAGGATAAGAGTTTTGTAGAACATGACCTTAGTTCTTCGATTCAGGAGCTATGACCCTAGGTGTTTAGACAAACTGATGTACTAGCGATGATTCTACGACGGATTTCGACGAAAATGTCGTTCGTGGAACTTACGTTCGCCCCGGGGTAAATGAGCTCCTTAACTACCTCGAATTTATAGCTGTCGATGATCAAGTTTTATCCTAGGTTGTGGGTGACGGATTCTTTCTTTGACAATTATATATATTTCGTCTTATCCACATTTACCTTGCGACCAGCTCGCTTAGCCTACTCCTTAATCCTCAATCCTTCTTAATCGAAAGGCTTATCTGGGTGATAAGCCAGATTAATAGATGTATTGATTTGAGGCTCAAGAATTAAGTCTGATTTAATATTTTTGAGTTGCTTTTCTGAGTGTTTTTAAGCCACTTAAAGAAGCATCATAGGAAGATTAACTTTCTGGCTTTGTATTCCAATTGTCAACACGAAACATTTCCCTGTGCAGCTGTTAGAGCACAATTCGAAACCAAAGAATTAACTCCTCACCCTCTTTTTGTCTTCATGTTAATCCAACACGTATGACTCACATCAGGAAAATTGGTGACTCGGTCACTATTCCAAAAAAATTCGCCAGCACCCAATTTAGAGAACATTCTTGTCACATCTTATGCACCACGCCATTCATCCAAAAAACACCAAAAAAATTCAGCCATTCATTGCAAAAGAATTTCAACAGTTAAATTCTGGAGGAGATTTAATGGCGTTTCCTTCGCAGTCGATTGAAATATCGGTTGCATTTTTAAAATCGCACACAGAGAGAGAACAAAATAACCCACAAAAATGAAAGAAATATCTTTTGAAAAAAAATATACACAAACAATAATCACAAGTGTGAGCTGAGGAACAGCAATATTTTGCATTTACTCTCAAGTTCAAGTTCAAGAGAATTTCATCTGCTTTCGGCTTCGTTGTATCCGAAGTCGCGCGTTGCTTTTGACAAAATATTGAAATGTTGTTTTTTTTTTATTTCTTTTATTTAATGTTTGGATATGGAAATTTCAAGGTTATTTGTGCAAAGAAAGATAAAAAGAAAACAAAGTGATGAAGAAAGAGCAGAAGGTAGAAAACAAACATAATGCAAGCAACCGAAATAACTTTGTAAGAGTGTTGTTTTTTTTTTGCATTTTTTTTTTTCATTAACTTTTTTCTTGGTTTTTTGTGTGATTGTTTTCGTTTTTTGAAATTTGTATATTGCGCCACTGCAACAAGTGTGACGTTGGATAAATTCTGAAGCTCGGAAATAACGGCGACGAGGGAGATGGTTTTTTTTTCGAAATTTTTATTTTTGGTGCTTTGCACATCCGCTTGCATGTGGTTAAGATTCAAATTAGTTGCTCACTTGTGGGTTGTTAAGATTCAATTGCTTGCTTTACGAACGTCAGTCGATTTTTTATTTTATCCACAAGTGCAATTCAAAAAAAAACATTAAGTCTGAATTTATCTGCATGTGTTAGATAGCCAGCGTTACGTAACTAAAAGCAAGCATTACTGTGCACAAAAAACTCGTGTTTACAGCCATTCGGGAAACACCTATTGCCATTAAAAATAAACAAATCTGTCTGTGTTCTGGTGATTTTAATGTTTGCAGATTATAATTTGATTTCTATGTCGGAAAGTTGATCTGGTGTTTTTGTTTTGACAAAAGTGCAATTATAATAAAAAAAAAAAAATACACACATCTGTATGTGTGTGTCGCATTCAGTTAAAAAAATAAACAAACAAAGCTTACACGTGCAAATGATTTGGGATTGAACAAAAGAAACGACACAGCGAATCAGTGAATAATAACGAAAATTGTAATTCATATTTTAACAGTGAGTCGAAGGTGTTTGTCAGGGTTTAAGAAATTGTATTTTTGCTCTAGAAGTTATGTAACTCTTAGGGTTTTGAAACATTTTAAGCGTTTATAGTTATTTGTTTATGTTTCTTTCCCTATAAAGGTTACATTAGTTGTCTCACAATTTACACGTTTGCTGACTACAAAAATCATTTACTTTATATTATTTGATCATTTTTTTCTTTTTTTCGATTTTTTGATGTATTTTTTTCAGTTCAATTGTCTATCAAAGACTTAAGGATCTGGCTGTGTGTGTTCCCTTAATTCTCTTTGTTTAAGTCAGCACTCTTATTTCGTAGGTTTTCTTAGAGGATTCTTATACAGTGTTGGCCAAATACAAGTTTCTTTTTTAAAATGCAATAAAATGAACAAAATTAGATGTTTTTCCATGTATTGTCTGTCTTTATTAATAGAAGGAAACATGCCCATTAACTGCGTGGCACAACGTCGTTTGTGACTGCCTCGGCTTTGCTTTGCAGTAGCGCATACTGTCACTTCAAATTTTTCCAAGACCTTGTTGATGGTTTCGGACTGTACCTTTCGGATTTCTCGAATGATATTGGCCTTAAATACTTGAATCGTTTCCTGTTTGTTTGTATAATATCGGTCCTTTACACTTCCCCACAAAAATGAGACCGAAGGGGTAAAATCGCAGCTCTGAGGCGCCCAATTGACGTTGCCAAGATGGCTGATAACATAATCTATTCTCAAAAAACTCACTACAGCCAGTACTCACTTTGGAAATAAGTTTTCAAATTGTTCACAATGATGTTCAAGCAAAAAAAAAAGAGTCATTTTGCTCCGCTAATACTAATATTGAATTTTTGTTAGAAGTTCAAGCGGGAAACAGCTGTCAATGGCAAAGTAATCTATGGTTTCAAATAAAACCATTAGATGGCCCACCATTTATATCTCAATATATTCCGTTTCAAACAATTGTCCAATTGAAGAAAGCCATAGAATCTGAAAGCAGCAGCAGAAAGCAGCGTTCTCGTGTAAGTTTTTTTGTATTATATCCATAAATAAACTCAACACCAACGAGTACCTGTTCTAGTTTTAACAAAATTTAGTCTCAGCTAATTTACTTCTTTTTAGAACTGCTAATTTCCCGATGGTAAAATTGTTCTTTTTCTCTTAGTAAAGCCACAAAACTTCCAAAAATAAAAAGATTTTTCTTCCCGTACACTAAATTGATAGACCCATAGTACTTTGCATTTTTTTAGGAAGCACAATTCGTGCAAAGTAAAAAATAAACAAAAAAAAAAAAAGAAAAAATTTCATGACATTGAAATGCTTGCGGTTTTGTTGCAGTTTCGTTTCATTTTTATTTTTCTCTCATTTATATTTATTTGTGATTTCTTTTTTTTTTTTTTCGGTTTTGCGTCCTCTCATTTTGTTGTTGCCATTAGTTCCGCGCATTTAATGAACACTCACTTTTTAGCGGTTAGGTCATGCTTTAAATAATATTTTTTTGGAAAAAAAAGAGAGACTGTATGCGCATATGCATACGAGGCGTGAAATAATGCACAGTCAGACCAAAAGTGTTTCTTTTTGGGTTTTTTTTGCAGTCGTGATATTAATTTTGATGTTTCAGATATGATGAACAGCTGTGAAAATAATATTTTTGAAGGGGTATAAGACATCGTGAGAATTCACAAGATACAAAAGCAAAGCAAACATAATTTTTGGTTTGAGTTGAAAAATTGGGGGACTGTCGCAAAGTTAAAAAAAAAAAGTTGTAATGTATTTCTTTTAAATTGTTTCAAAATTAAATATCGAGAAAAAAAATGTTTGGCTTTGTACAAGTCCTAAAGGTTCTTTCGAACCTTCACGGTTGACGACTTCCGAAATTTGTCGTGCAAAACGTCTGAACTTTGACAGTTGACAGGACTTTCGAACTCTGACATTTTTAGAGGGGATTTTACTGAATCGCCTAGTGGCAAGACCTTTTTTTAATGAAAATGCACTTCTATTGGTCTTATGGATCTAAAGCCTTGGCTTGATGCTCATCATCATTAGTGGCGTAACAGCCCACGAAGGGCCAGAGCCTAGCTTTTCGCGCCTTCCCTGTGTTATGCGCACTATAATTTTGACACATGTGGATGGGACGTACAATTTATTGCCGGTTCCGAACGGCGAATTGCGAAAGCTTTCCGTGACAGAGGTTACTCCAGGAAGATTGTCAGTCGTTCGCTGGAGGTGGGGCCGTGAAAATTGTTTGTGGTGTTTTTTCCCCGAGCAGTATTCGAACCCGGGTACTCTCGCTTAACAATCCGACACACTAACGATTAAGCCACGGCGCCCACTTCGTTACTTTGGTAGTTGAAAACTTGTGAACTTTGACAGTTGACAGGACTTTCGAACTTCGACATTTTTAGAGGCTATATTGCAGAATCGCTTAATGGTAAGACCGTTTACATTAAAAAATTCACTTTTAATGGTCTTATGGATCTAAAGCTTTGGCCTGATGCTGGAATAGTTTTTACTTAAGATTAAGCAATGATATATCTGTGGCTACAAGGAATGACCACTTAAGTCGAATTACGAAAAAATTGAAATTGCTTCAGTCACTAAATCGCAAAATCTGAAATATTATCTTAGAGAAATTTGAAAAGGAACTAAACGAAAATTTATTAAATAGAATTTTTGTAATTTCCTGACTTTCTCTAAAATTCTAAAATATTGCTGATTGTTTATTTATGATGCAGAGATATGATCTATGATTGATCTTTCTACTGAATAATTTTAATTTCTTTTACTGATAATAATTTCCTGACTCTCACGTGAGTTTCTAGAAAGATCGTAAGCTTCAAAGTTCATTTTTGAAAAGTCTGTGGCTACAAGCAATAGCTGCTTAAGTTTAGACAAAATTTAGATTGTTTCGGTTTAGGTTCTAGAATCATACTGTCTTAAGTAAATTTTAGAGGATATCAAATGAATATTTATTCAACCCAAATTTTGTCACTTCCTTATATTCACACAAGTTTTCAGAAAGATATTAAGGTTTTAACTTCCTTTTTGACTAGCCAGACAAAATGACTTATGCCCACAAATTTAATGCTTAAAAATCGCTTCCGTATTTGAAAGATTATTCCCGATTTTGTGAAATAAGTTTAGAAACCCCTCGGTTATAATAACAAAAATCCACGAGCCAACTAGTTGTTTTAATTTCAACTTAATCTTGGAAATTGTTTTTTTTTTCAGCAAATATAGATACAGAAATCCAAACAAAGAACCAATTTATATGACTAATGCAACGCTAAAACCAAAATTAGCCACCTCACAAAATACTCAATTAGACGTTAATGGGTGCAGTAATGGTCAAAACATTCGACTGTTTTCGAATCTGCGCTCGTGCATACTTATTGACTGTTAGACGTCACAAAAATTTCCTAGAACCCCAATGCGATTACCTAATCTAAACAAAAAACACCACAAAAAAAAGAAACCTCACAACTGTCAAAAAATAATAGAAAAACAAAAAAAAAAAATCCGCTGACTCATATCATTTGCTTAAAAGCCTAACTTGGTATCTGTCAAAACTGCATTACTTTTCCGCCGAATTGAATATCTCGCCTCAACTGCAAAACAACAAACTTCCTACCAGAATTCAACTGAAAAAATCTACAAAAAACAACAGCACAATGTGTACAATTGACAAAAAAGAATATACGTATACACATCTGATGAAAAATATTAACAAAACAAAACAAAACAAATAAGTGAAGGAGAAGAAGTCAGCGACGAACAAGGCGCAAAAAAAAAAAACAACACGAATGGCTAAATTTATTCCATGATTGCATATTCGAATGGGGTGAGAGCGCGACGCGACGCGGCGTGACGCGAGGCAAAGCTTGGAAGTGGGACACTTGTGTGCAAGCGATTTCTTGATTAGGCAGAACCGCGCCACAAAAAATAAAATCGCAACGACACACACGCGATCCTGCACGAAAAATAAAAAAAAAAAAAAACCGAAAAAAAATGTCACAACTTCAATGTCATTCATGCACACACCAAAACACCAAAAATAATAAACCACATAGAGCTGAGAGAGCTAAAGTCCGTCCGCCATTCGGAGTCAAGCAGTCGGCAGCGGCGAGCTGCGAGAAAACCAGCGGCAACCGATGGCGTATACGAAGCGCGAAATTTGTCGCATAGTTGGGCAGAAATTTTTGCAAACAAGCGGCGGCGTTCAGATGGGGGAGCAAGCTGTGGAGCAGCCTGCCAGCCACACATGGCATGTGCAATGCGTGCGAAATCAGTTGGCAGCGTTTGTGTGCGAAAATTTCGCGCATACACTCGCAGGCGACAGCCGGCGAATGAGACCGCAAAAGGGAATCGAGATGGAAAAAAAGCGAATAGGAAAAGCCAAACGACAACACGATCGTTAGTCTTGTTTCATTGGCTTGGAAATCACGAGCGCGCTGCCGCTCCGGCGAGGGTGGTAGAGTGGGCGCAGAAGGCGAGCAATAAAGTTGTGTTTTTTTTTTTGCAAATTGCATACCGCTCTGGCGTGTATTTAAATCGGCGATAGATTGCACCTCAAGGTCACACGCCGATGGTGCGCCCTGCCAATGGCAGTGGTCTGATGAAAGTGTTGGCGCAGGGCAGCAGCGCGTCGCAATTTCACCACTCTGATTTGTGATCGCATTGCGCAGTGCAAAAAAGGAAATGGAAACAAAAGCCAATTGAACGAGTGAATACGTTTTTTTTTTTGTTTTTTTTTGCACAACACTAGCATAGTGTGCTGCACTTCGTTGTGTGGGTCATTGGGTGCGCTCTCTTAGTCAACGATCGGGCTCGTGGATCTTCGGTAGTTTTTGTCTAGTGTTTTATCGATTTGATGTTTTAAAAGTGAGAAGAAGTAACCAATCATTGCAGGTATAGTGTTTTCATGTGAAAAGAGAGAGACGTGTGAGACTACACCCATAGACACATTCCACTGCAAGTCTAGGAGTGGCTATTTTCTAAGAAACGACGGTTTCGAGTTCGTAAATCATTTTTGTTTTTGTTGTGTGCGTGTTTTTGGCAAAGCTACAATTTTCTTTTAGGGATTTTTATGTTGCGTCTGAGACCCGGAAACTAAGATCTACAATTAAATTATTATGCAATTAGACGAAGGCATCGCCCCGCGTTTTGTTTCTTTTGTGTGTGAGCGTTTGTCATGACGGCAATTAGCACAATTGTTTTTTTTTTTTTTTTTGGAACAAGTCTTCCGAGAATACATTTTTAATGGTCATCTGTTGATAAGAGAGATCATTTCCGGATAGCCGGACAGACTTTGACAGCTTCTGATGTTGAAAATTAAAGGAATGACATTTATTTCGAACTTTTTTCTTGTTTTGGCTCAAACTACACTAGAAGAGTTATTTATACTCAACGTTGCTTTAAGTAATCAATGACAGGAGCATTAAGTTCTTCGAGCTTATTTATCGTTGTTCGAGAAACTTGTTTTATGGCGCAGGTTGTTCAGTATTGCCATTGGGGTGAGTAGGAAAAGGACTAAGCATGAGTAGGTTATCAGGTGGGTAGAGAGGGATGATTTTTGTAATATGCAAAAATTAAATGGAGATGTCTTACAGATTGTCATATTTAAAATAAAGCCAATACTGAGGAGAGAATAAACATGTTTCTTTTTCCGACAACTTGGTCTTCTTTTTTCTTCGATCGTCCGCTGCAAAAGACGAGAGATCGCTAACCTAAAACGTAAGCCAATTTAACTTTTTCTAAATTATTGACCTTAACATTAAATTTGTGCTGCACTGCGCAGTGTAGTAGATCTGATACAACTCAATTCTTACTTCTTTCATAAACTATGCATCACAATTTTACTCTGTTAAGCTTTGTAGATGATCTGCTTTATATACTTTGAAGGGAATAATCATGCCAATTTACATAGACTAGTGGTTTTTTTTGTTATTGTTTTGGTATTTCCAGCCATTTGCATATAAGAAAATATTTTTTTTTATTAAAAAAAAGGTGTCACGCAGGATTAATTTTATTAATCGAATGTGTTTTTTACTTTTATTGAAACTTTTTCAGTCATAAAATAATTTAAAATTTCTACTGCGATTATTTATAGAATATAATTTTTTTTGTATAAGTCGAAACCGATTATAGCAATTTCATTTATTACGACATATACGCGAATAAAAAAAGACGCTGACGATCATGGTAGAAATCTATGCAAAGCCTGTTTAAAGCAGAATTTATAATTGTCAGAGTTTAGGTTTTTCATTATAAGGCGCAAAACTTTTTTGAACACTTTACCATCGAGTTACGAAATTAATAATGGTCGGCCAAAACCAAAAACCTGGGAGTAATTGCTAATTTTCTCTAAGCTCTTAAAAGTTACAAAAAATGCATTTAAATGCAGTTTAAAAATACGCACAACTGCCTTACGAAAGTCATAAATATTGAGCATTGTATGAACTAAGAAAATATGAAAAAAACTTAAGCAAGTTGGATATTTCTGCGGTCACAAGCAATAGCCGCGTTAGTAATTTTTTCTCACTATAAAAAAAGTGAGAAGTTTGAAGCTTAGTACCTTTTTGAAAATTCATGTGAAAATCAAGAAATAGCAACATAAACATTCGTTTAAAGTCCTTTTAAAATTTGTCTTTTTGAATTAGAAGCAGTTTACTTATTTCTCAAATATCACAAATATATATAAGACCTGCAGTTTTGAAATTAAGGGACTAGTTTTTGCATGTAATAAGCAGTTGTGCTGAACAAATTTTTCTTAATTAATCACTAGGTTCGTTGCTGTTAAAGAAATTAAAGTACAGTCGCCTGGGTCTGAAATGACCCAAGGGACAGATGAAGGTTAATTCAACTTAAGCGATTATTCCTTGTGGCCAAAGTAATAATGGAACCCGACATGAAAACTGAAAATATATTTAATTTACGTGAAATTGGGTACATTATTGGTATTTTCTCTCATTGTTTAATTATTTTTAGACGATTTGACGTAAATTTCATAAGTTTCTTGCTATTCTGTGGAAATTCTTTGGACGTTTTCAATGGGACTGCCTCTATTTACAGAGGTTTTCGAAATATGCAGGCTCGATTTATGGAGAGTTGACACTATAAGGTTCTTATCTTCTTGCCCTGTCTGTTCATTAGGCTTTTCCAAACCTACGATTGATTATCGGACTGAAAAACATACGCGTTTTTTATGGAAAAAAGCAAATAAAACGTTTTTTTTTTATTTGTGGAATGATGGTTCAACATTTTGGGCAAATCCTATAAATAAATGTAAATAAATGAAAAAATCAATACATATAATATTAAAGATTTCAATTCCAAAATTTGGTACAGTACAAGCAAAAATCTGGAACATAAACCTTTGTTGATTTTTTGATCATTTTTGTTTTTTTTTTAGTTACCTCGGTATACGTTTTAAAAAAGTTAGAAAACAAAATTTAAGTGCATTTAATTTTTCCAAAAAAGTAGGCTTTGAGTTCCATATTTTTGTCCTATCATTACTTTGAGGTACTGTAAGTAAAGGAAAATAAAAGCTTGGAGATAAATTAAGAGGTGGGTCAGTGAAAAACTTGCGTTTCCAAATTTAAAGCACCAGTTTTAGTCCTGGCAGATACAGTATTGCTCATATTGATTGAATTTGTGTCGAATTTCCATTTAAACGACAACTCACAGTTTTTCACCCGAAAGGAAGCATGTAGTCATTTTTTTTGTACTCGAATTAACTAAAAGTTGACCTTGATTTTGTGAGTAAATAACAAATCTGCACGCGCACAATTGCAAGCGCCAATTTGTTAGCATAACCGTCTGAATACCGTCATCGTTGGCGTCAGCTCCAACCAAAACAAAATTCAAATCACACAGCAACACAGTTTCTCCCGCCTGCAGTGTAAAGAACATCACCGATCGCGTTCTCACGATATTGCATAATAATAATTGCATCTGTGTGTTGTACTCTCACCACATCGTTATTATCCGCTCCCCATTGATGGTGTCCAACCCCCCCCTCCTATGGCTACTTCATGCATCTGTGTGTGCATGATTTATGCCCTCTGTTGCGCGCTTTCTGTTCCTTCTCACTCTCTCTTTCTTTTTAACCAAATAAAAATAAATACTTAATGGAATTTATGAAATAAATAATTCTGTCGGCAGCGCAGTCAACATCGTCGTTGTCGGCGCACCACAACGATGGGGCACTTGTGTGTTCGTCACTCATTTCAAATGAGCTTAGGATGTTTTTTTTTGTGTGTGTGTGTGTGTGCTCGTGTGTGGATGTGCGCCAAAAACAAGGTCAAATGCAATTTTGTGTTCTTCCCGTTCCAGATTTTCTTTTTTTTTGTTTTGTTGTTGTGGTGGACGATGTTCTTTTTGGATTTGAGAATCTTCACTCTGACTGCCTCAATCTCTTGGCTCCCGTTTTTGTTCTTCTTCGGGGGGATCTTCAAAAACTGAATCAATAGCGCATGTTTCTAGTTACTCGTGTGTGTGTGTTTTGGGATCTCTTCTCTTCAAAGGATTTTTCTAATTTGTGTTCACATTTTAAGTGTGCGGATATTTTTCACGGTCTTCTTGCTTATTTTTATTTTTTTTTTGTTTTGTTGTGTGATGTTGTGCCCCTTTCTTCTTCTTTTCTTTTTTTGGGGATTTTTTGTTTTCTCCTATTTTTTTTACTCTTCGGGAATAAACAAAATTCTCCGAATTTCGCTATGTGTGAGTTAGGTTGAGAATTTTTGTTAGGAAGAAAAGAAAAGAAAGGAAAAAGAAAAAAAGGAGAGTTGTTATTTTTGAGAGTTATTTCGGGCTTTTTTGCTTTGTAGGTTTTTGATTTTTTTGTTTTGTTTTGTTTTTTGAGAAAAGGATATTCCCGCTAGATTTGTTAAAAACAGAACAGCAGGAGCACACATTTGAGGAGTAAAAACCAAAAAACAAATTCTTTGATCTTTTATTCTCAAGTGTGTCCATGTCTTTAAAATAGATCTTGCAAGTCGTATGGTCGAACACAGCCACATGAAAAAAAAAAAAAAACATGAATGCTATTTCCGGGTCCGAACTGATGCTCGAACTCCGCTGTACAGTGTGCAAAGTCACATGAGTGTTTTTCTGTATTCCAATTAACGCAACGGTCTTTTTGAACTAGAATAATTCTTCCTGCCTTAGTAGGCGGTCTTCAGCCACACCATACAAGCACTAAATAATTGATTTGTAATTTCATTATAAAGTATTTTTGAAGTCATTAAAACTAACTTACTCTTAATGCCTGCCCATTTCAGTTTCTGGAGATCAGGCGAAGATATTTTTTTCTATGAATTTGAGTATGGGGGGGATGTAATCGAAAATGTGTGTCTAGCTGCAACGGTTATACAAAATTTTTCTCCTATTTTCTTTTGACATGCATCCTTGATTGATTGTCGATCTATTTAACCAAGTTAGTTACTCAAACTAGAATTTTCCCTACAAATCTATGGTTGACATTACCTAGTATTATTTTTCATGTCTATTTTTTGTTTGCATAAGCATTTCAGTTAACTAAATATGGGAATTCAATGGCTAATGTTTATTAGAAATGAGGCCCTTAGAACTCATTTATTAGTTGACTGTCATAGTAGTCTTTCGATAATGTGAATTAATTAAAACAGGACATTGTCGGTTTTTAGAGGGATTATTGCACCATTTTTTTAGTACTTGCTAAACTGATTGACACGATTTTTAAATCCATTAACAACAACATAAAATTATTTTTCAATGCACCGTGTCAATCTTTATTAATTATTAATTCAGAAGAAAAACGACAACAAAATAATTTTATTCAATTAAAAAACACAAAAAAAAAACATTTATATCGGCATAGATGTTGGTATTCTCAATTTTTTTTTTTAATATTTTGTTATTTTTGACTGGCAAATAGTTTGACTTGATGTTCTTGTTGTGTCTGCCCATAACTTCAACAAAATGGAAATCATTTCTGCGTCAATTTAATTTGGATCGGCGTTCTGAAGAAACATCGCTTGCAAGTTAGCTATTTCGGGAGCTAGTGAAGTGATTTCGTGGCTTTTATTCCCCAAAGAGTTCTCAATTTGTTCAGGTTCATCAATGCTTTCTATGACGACCCAGTCTTTAATTTCTTAAAACTCACGTTCAAGCTGAATTTCGATTAGTGTCCTTCGTAAATGAAAAATGGAAATAAATCATCGTTTTACCAGTTGTCTTCGGAAATTCACGTTGTAGACATGACTCTCCGGAAAATCACGCTACAGAGAGGACAATGCAAAGTTTTTCCGATTCACATTTCAGATAAATTCATATTATCGATAATTCATATTATCGAGAGCCTACTGCAATATTTTTCATGTCCATTTTTTCATGAGTATTTGAATTAACTGAATATAGAAATTCATGGGCTTTTACGCTGGCTATTTATTTTTGTTTATTTTTTTAAATTCATTGGCTTTTTTTACGACAAGTAAGATCCCAAGAAGTCATTTATTAATTGTCTGCCAAAGTGGTGCTATTCGTACTGAAAAGCAGATTGAATACATGCGATTAACTTTCGTCATACTTAACAGAATTTGCTATAGACACATGCAGGTCAGCCAACTTAACAGAAACTGTCTGGGTTTGTTAAGAAACATTATCTAACCTTTATCCGTCATCTGACCCGATTTCCTATTTTTACTGTGACGAACCTAATAATTAATTTAATTTTTTTTTCTTACTTTGAGTGCTAATTACACACAAAATCTGAAGCCACTTAATTTCAAACCTGTTATTATCATATTTTAAAGCATATTTTAATAAAAAAAGACACTGCTTCTGGTTCAAAAAGAAACGGCGGAGGAATGAAGACTTAAAAAATGTATTTTAACAATCTAATTGTCAGAAAATTTCTATTAAGTTGGCTGACCTGCATGTTTCTATAAAAAAATCTGTTAACAAATTGTTGCACAAACATTTTTAGCTAGTGGAAATATGTTAACAATGTCAAATTGTCAGCTATCGTTGCAAAATATTCCACTGATTGAACCAGAATGATCATCATGGCTTAAGTCGAGTTAAGGCAAATTGAAGATAATTTCAATTATTGCCTTCTAGATTCTGAAGTTATTATAGATGTTATTTGAGCCGCTCAGTGCACATTGATTGATTAAGTCCACTTTTTGAAAAATTTTAGATTTAAGTGTCAAAGCACTTGGTATAGTCATAACTTCTTATGTTTACAATATCTTTCCTTAATAATAAAGATTACCAACGATACCGAGAAGATTAAACGACAACTGCTTCAATAAAAGGTAGTGCATTTCAAAAGCGATTGAAAATTATTTCATCTTTTCATCCTACAGCTTTTCTCAAATTTTTGTTTTACGGAGATGTGCCCTAAACGACTCATTTTAGACAAATTTAAAAGGAAATTAAATAAATGTAACAATTTTTTCTACTTCCTGATTTAGACATGGGTTTTCAAAAAGATCTCAACCTTCAAATGTTCTTTTTGAAAAGCGTGAAAGAATGACGCGTTGCTTGTGACCACAGAAATATCGCCCCCCAATTTGTACGATACATGATCTTGCCAAACTGAGACCCGCCCTTCCTCTTTTCAAGTTTGTGGTTATGAGACAATAATTGACATCCCGCCCTTAAAGTGTCTCCATATCTGAAAACACCGAAAACCCTGCAACTGCAAAAAAGAAACCTTCCCACACGATCGTTTGAACTGATCACTTGGATGGTGCTCCACAAACTAAAACTGGTCGAACGAGAATCCTTCTCCTTACACCCTCTCGTTGATAATGGCGAATTCGATTTTGAAAGAAATATAAGACTTGACAAAAAAGAAAAAAAGCACTGCGATCATGTATATGCATGATCATATAAAAAGTACAAACAGGGGGTGTGGAACATGTTCACTAAACCACTTGCAAATTGGTCAACAAAAAAACAGCAAATTCTCTACACCGACAATATGTCTTCTCTTATTAACGTTGCTTTGCTGTGTCTTGTTCTCATGTTACTTTGGTAGAAAGAAAGAAAAAAAAACATATTTTCTCATCGTTGGGGATGGACCCTCATTCAATACACATGCATTTTGTGCAGCGAATTGTAAAGAAAATGGAGACTTGGCGTTTTGTGGTTTGTTGCGTTGCGCTTTTTTTTTCTGTTTTTTGCTCCACTTGGTGCAAATATAAACACATAAGTATAATCACTTTGGTTAAATTTGATTCGTTGCGGCGAATTGAAGTTTGTGTGCAATTGTGTGCGTTTTTATGGTTATTTTTAGAAATTGCATGTAGGGAGGTGGATTGTTGGTGTGTGG
Source organism: Syritta pipiens (assembly GCA_905187475.1). Taxonomy (NCBI): domain Eukaryota; kingdom Metazoa; phylum Arthropoda; class Insecta; order Diptera; family Syrphidae; genus Syritta; species Syritta pipiens. Next base: position 99,685,202 of record LR994571.1, on the reverse strand, counting down.
GTAACCAATAAAAGTGCAATTTCGTTTACTTGTTGAGTTTATTTGCAAAATTATGAGTGGTAGTTTGTAGTTGGTGCAGTGTGTGAGAAATTTTTTTTTTCTTTTAAAATGGAGGTGGATTGGTGGGAAAAAACAAACAGCAGTTGGGGAATTCAAATTTTTCCACTTGTGGCATGTGATTTTGTCGTCAAGTGACGAGTTTGGTTAGAAAATAAATAGGGAAACACTTTTTTTAAGATGATTGGGATTTCTCGTGTTCGTTTTTTCAACTTTTTCAACTCGATTCTTCTTTATTTCATGATAAAAAGAAAGTACATTAGATTTTTCGAACTTAATCGGATCAGGAAAACATTTGAATTACAGAGGTTTTCGAATAACTGAGGTTTCAGAATAAAATATTTTTGATAAATGAAATTCGTTGAAGAAAAACGCTGATTCGAGTTAAAGAGGTAAAAATGCCATTATTTTCGAATTAGAGTGGTTTTCACGTTGTTTTGAACAAAATTAAATTCGAATTACTAAAAGGGACAACGGTTTTTTTTTCGATTTGCAGAGGTTTTTTCGGGGAGCTATGAGAATGCTTCTATTTACAGGGGTTTTCGAAGTATTAAGGCTCGAATAATCGAGAGTTCACTGTATTAACATTAAATACAAATGTTTTCAACAAAGTTTTAAAGATTAATATTAGTTTTTAAAATACAGTCGACTCCCTCTAAGTCGAATTTCTCTAACTCAAACTTTTTCGTCATATTTTGGCATTCCCCTTCCCAATTTTCCATACAAAAACCATCCTCTAACTCGAACTAATTTTGACCTTCCGTGAAAATTCGACTTAGAGGGCTTCGACTGTATTTACATCGTTTCCGTCGAAGTCGAAAGTCGAAATGCTGCCAGCTCTCAACAAAGCGCTAGAAATTTCGGTTTGTGACTCGAAAGTAATTATCAATCCTTGTAAAGAGATCAACAGTGATTGGTGCCACAGCTCATACAGTGAACTCTTTCCTTACAAACACCTCTCATAACCGGACACATTTAATGGCCGTTCACCTCTAGCAACCGGACAAATTTGTCAATTTTGAGGTTGCCGGTCCGGTTATGGGAGGGTTCACTGTCGACATTTTTTTCAGGTTTAGCTTTGGAATACAAGCATTGTGCTAACATCTAAGGGTTCAATTGGACTTAACTTGTTTTAAAAAAAATTTGTTGACAGAATTTGTCCACTGAGTTTTGAAAATACTTTCTTTACCGAGGAATTGAATTTTCACGCAGATTATTGACATTGTTCGTCGGTTTCCACCAAATTCAAATACGAAAAAAAAAATCAATTAAAATTAGAACTTCGACCCTTAGTAAACAAAACAAAACAAAAAAATAAATAAATCCAACGCGGAACTTAACCATCAATGCGCTAATCTACGGTACACATCTATTCCATTTCTGTCTGTGAGTGGGAAAACTTACCAAAAAGGAAATTTCACAAAAGCAAACCATTTTACCCATTATCCTTATCACAGAGCATCCGTCCATCCAGTCAGCCACGTTTATCCTGAACCACTTCATTTACTCTAAAATAAAATTTCCATTTCCATTTCACTCCACCCCGCTTATGCGCCTGAATCGGCTTTAGCCTTTTTTTATCATTCCGCGGAACCATCGTCACTCCCTCCCCAGTCATGGAAAAAGCACAAAAAGAATAACGACGACGACGGCGACGGCCAGAAATCAGGCTAATTAGTCTGTGAAGCCTGTGAAAGTTTTCCTTCAGCTGTACAAGCAACCTTTAACAGTCGTCAAAATTGAAATGTTATCTGTGTCTCTGTTCCTCCTGTTTGCTCTTTCACATTTCACATTTTATTAATCCTAATCCTGGTGGATGGTGCGGTACCCTAGCAACGGGAGGACGGGAGAACACCCCTTCCATTTCAACGTCCGCCTTCCGCTCCTTTTTTATTGTAATAGCACTTCAGGATCTTTGACAGCTAACAGCAGAAACATTTTTTCCTCCTCGCGGATGCAATTCAATCCAGAATCTGACAGATACAAACACACTCACAGATTTTTTTGAAAAAAAGAAAGGATAGGCGGGGGAAAGCAACCGGATCGCACGTGCTGTGACAAGGTTGATTATTGTATTCAAGGAGAGAGCACAGGCGGTGAACATCCCTTGCATTTCGTTGCATGCAATGTGGACCCCTCGCAAGACAAATCCTTCACCCCAGGACGCATGTGGAATGCGCATTGCACACAGTGGACTTATGCACCAGTGGGTAGTTTTGTGAAAAAGGGTAGTTTAGTTTGTCGCGTTAGTTCTTTTTATTCACTGCATTTCCATTTGAGATTTGTTTTTTGTGTTCAACTTGCGCAGGGGATGGACACCACTGAAAAATCAATAAAATCGTGTGTATTACGCTGCTCCCCGGGAATCTACAACGAGTAGAGAATCAGAAAAAAAAAACTAGTTTTCAATACACACACCCATCACCATCTGTGTATGCAGGCACAACTACACCTCAGAGCACACCCCCATTGTGCGTGTGCATTCGACAGGCCCGGCATACGCAGTCGCCGTATGCAAATACACGCATTATTACTCACTCAAAGAGTACACATCTTTCGTCCTCAACCCTTACGCACAGCGTTTTTGTTTTCGTTGAATTTTATTTTTCATTTTCAGTCTTACGATTAAGAGCAGACGCGTTGCATTGACATGCGTTCAAACGCCCATTAAAATTGCGGATTAATGCCAGAGCATTCGTATAAAACGCACGAAGGGGGACAGATTGTTTTCTCTCTTTTTTTTTTTTGTGTTTCGGTTTGAAATGTAAAGAAAACAATGCTGAAGGTGATAAGGACGATGAATAAGGGTGGGTTCTGTTCTTTCTTCTTAACTTTACCCCCGCAGAAGAGGGAAGAAGAAGGCAAAAGCAAAACCGATAGCAATTTGTTTTGTGCTCAACTTGAGGAGAAGCCGTAAAACGCACTCTGCCACCATCGAAGAAAATTCCCATGCGACAAGGGGTGGCAGTGTGTATATTCGACGCACGCAAGTATGTGTGTCAAGTGTGTGCAATGGGGGTGGTCGTTCATTTCTTCTGTTTGGCACTGTCACCACGGACAGTTATTGAAATGATAAATTGCCAAAAGAAAATGCTTTCTTTATGAGAATGCCCACCTCTTCCTTTTAAGAACCGAGTGCAAATGGTTGGTTCAAAAACAAAATTTTATTACTTCGCCTTGAATGAGCTTTTTATTGGCTCGAGTTGGAGAAGAGAAATTGATTTAAGTTTAGCTTTTTGCAGAATTTTCTTTTTTTTTATTGCTTACTACCTAAATCGCCATTAGAAGACTTTCGTGTTAGTTGCGACAAAACAGACGATGATGACATTTAGAATGACGCAAAACAAAAAGGTGGGAGTTGGAATTCATTGAACTGTACTATGAGAGCCTATCACACACACAGAGACACACAATTGACCCGAAAGGAAAATCAAAGCAAAATTTATCCGAAAATAGTTCCAAACAATGTCGCAGATGTTTGGTGAAGTGGAAGTTTGTGGCCGGAGACGCCTGGTGGGGCCGGACTGTCAACGATAAACTACACGCACACAGGCTGTGCAAGGAGAGGGACTCTGATTTACTATTTTTGAAGAAATTTTCGCACGAAGTGCTTGGAAGTAAATTATAGGAAAAGGACTTTGTGGTTTATTAACCCTTCGAAAAGTAAAAGACATCCTTGTTGTTGATGGAAAATGGGATGAAGAGGGAAATCGTGGCAGGGATAGATAAGGTATTGGAAGAGGTCAAGCCAAATTTGACTTGACATCGTGGACAAGGCTTTTGTGCAATGGTTCAAGACTCTTCTGTCGTAATCCGAAAGCAATATAAAACCTATTTGTAGCCATAATTGCTTTAAAGCAAAAAAAATTCAGTTTTTTTCGAAAAAAATTTTTTTATAAAAAAATTATTTTCTTTTCTAACAAACTTTTTTTTATAACGAAATTCTTTTTTTGAACAAAATAAAATTTTTGGTTCATATTCAATTTGAATATCTAAAATTTCATAGTAAATTTATTTTGTTAACGAAAACTTATTTATTTTCCACCAATTTTTTACGTCGTGGGTGTCGTGGCTTAGTGGTTAGTACACACGAATCTTAAAAGAGTGTACCCAGGCCATTAACACTAAAACGAATTTTTACAACTTCACATTTACTGAGCAATTAACAAGCCTTCTAAAGGACTTCTGGCGTGAAAAGATTTTATAAATCGCCATTCGTAAACGACAATAAGGAGAAGGTCCCTTCAACATACAGTCTCGGAGCAACCTGACGTTTTTGCTTGCGGATGACAGAGACAAATTACGAAGATTAAATTTTTGTTGTCCTAGTTTTCTTAATTAGACAAAACAAAGTAACCTTATAAACTTTACAACTTTTCCTTAGGAAAAAAATATTCAAAAGTCGAAGAATAACCGCGATATAACTAAACCACCAATATAAAATGAGTCCAAAAATATTAAAATAAAATTAAAACATCACTGCTATTTTGTTAAAAGCCTTTTTGCCTTCCACATAAGCATACATATTTTTAGCTTAGAGGTGAGAAAGTTACCTATTATTTTCTTAGGTACAGTGCCTCAAAAAATTATTCGCTCACCGTTGAGCGTTCCATTTGAATGAAAACATGGCCATAAAAAAGAACTACAAGTCCCACAAAAATCATATGAACATGCTTTTATTCTAGAATACTCAAACGCGGCTACCTCCAAGTAACTCGCAAAAAAAAAAAAAAAAAAAATGGACCACTACTAACATCGTCAGATATAAATCTAATTCAAAATTTCGGAGACATTTGAAAGCAAAACACAAAAAAAAACATGAGATTGTCAACAAAATTGCCTTAAAAAATGGTTTAATCAATAGAACCAATGTACTAAACGGTAGCAAATAACATTTCGCATGGCTCAAAACTGTTGGGTTCTTTTCAAACAAATAAGATGCTCCATAAACTTGGAAATGAGTTATTATGAGGGCGAGCGAAGAGAGATGTTGGAGATTGAAATACAAAGTTAATGAACATTTCTGTAGGTAACTTTATTAAAAATCGTGGTATGGTATTTTGACTCATGTCCTTTTGTTCTGTACTTAACGCAGAATAAAAACATTAAGACCTTACTACTGAGTCTCTGTAAATATTGCACAATAATTACAGAGATTCAGTAGTCTAAGATGGAATCAAAGATGTAATTTGTCATACCTTAAAGCAGTTTTAGATTGCTACAGTCAGAGTCAAAAGAAAGAGTATACCCATGTATCGAGAAACATGGGTGGAACTTTTTTTTAGTTTTGGAAAGGTTTATTAATTCTCTAAAAAATGTTGAAAGAATTATAACAATAAATCTAACAACAACAATTTAACGGCAAGATAACCAAAATTAGTCCAATTTTCGAGGCAAAAGAAAGTGTACACCCTTAAAAAAACAAAAAAACAAAAACTATCACCAAGACTGGTGTATCTTAGCGTTTATTCTATTAACTTTTTAATCAATTCGACAATTGTTTTATGACATTCATCCACTAAAATCGACCTCGATGATATTTTTCTTGTAATCCAGCCTTTACAGACCTGCCTATCAAAATATTCCCATAAATTCCCAATCAGATTAAAACCTGGTAAGATTACATGATCATTCATTTGTCTAGGTGTCCAAAAAAGCAACAGTTCCTTAATTTTTGCTGCTGTATTCATCAGATGGTTGCCCTACTGGAGGATGATGATTTACTTTCACTTCTTACGGAAGCGACACTGTCGGAAACTGGGATTTAATGAGAACTACCAGAAATTAATGTTCTTCTTGGAATAATAGGCACACACAATATGGCAATACAAGAAGTTTGAGACTGAGTAGGACACATTAATAAGCTTAAAAAAATTATTACACATAAACGACGAAAACACTCAAGCTGCTGGTCCCCAAATAGCCACCACGCAGGTGATCTAGTGTACAAAAACAATTTTTGAGTACGCTGATCAAAATAAATTGAACCCAGAAACGATTTCTAGTTTGGTAAAGCTAAGGGCAAAAGCAATAGAAAAATCAAGTTAATGTATTTATTAAAAGAAAGAGAGAACCAAGATCTATGCCGATATAAATTTTCTTTTATGAAATAAAAAAATATTTTAAAATCGTTCTTCTGCTGAATTCAAATATATTAAAAAAGTGATTACAAAAAAATCATTACATGTTTCCATTTTTTCTAATTTTTTTTTATACAATCTGCTATAGTACAGAGATATGATATATAAATTCTATAAAATGCTTCGCTAGTAGGCTAAAAAAAAAAAGTTCCAATAATGTGAAAAATATATAAAATAAATAAACTACGTAACAGTTCATGCAGGGCCAGAACATAACTTTTTCGCGCCTCCACTGTGTTGTGCGCGTTAAAATTTGACACATGTGAAATGGATCTACGGTTGATTGCCGGTTCCGAACTGCAGATTGCGAAAGCTTTCAAGCAATTTCTAATAATGTGAATCCCTCTAAACTACGAAAACGTCTTGTTTCAATTAGTGTTTGAGGGACTACTGTATTTTTCACAGACTTTCCTTGAAGGAGTAGTGGCTTGTTGGGTTATACATCGAACTCTTAAGCAAGCGTACCCAGGCTCATGTCCAGCCCGGGGAAACATCAAACCAAATTTTTCCGGTTCCACTTCTGGTGAGCGACTGACAAGTCCTCTAATGTACATCTGTCATGAAGAGGTTTTATAATTCGTCAACCACAATAAACAGTGGACCTTTCAAGATTTGTATGATTATACAGCGCACATTATGTATCCTAAAAAAATTAAAAGATTTTAAATAAAAACCCAAAACTATCTTAAAAATGTTATAGGTCACATGAAGATGACACAAATAACTGTCACTTTAATATTTTGAATCTTGTTTTTCTGTTTTTTTGTCAACCTGTCACCATTCGTACCGAATAAGGCATCTGCTTTTTTTTGTTCCACCCCACCGAACCGGAAAAAATAAAAAAAATAAAAACATTTTGTATTAAAACAATTGTCCACCAAAGTTAAAGTTATCCGTCCTTATTCCCATTTTCTTTTTACTAATTTCTTTTCTATTTTCTTTGTGGATTAATTCCTGTGAAACATTTCCACTAAACCAAACCGCCTTTGGGCTTCTGCAGAGAATGTCTGACATCAAACATCAAAACTCAAAGGGTTTTTTTTTTTCTTCCATTTCTGCATTATAACAAACCGAGCCCTTTAAAATTCTAAGGACAAGCGTTGATTAATTGAAAATAATTTCTTGGTGATAAATTCTCAGACAGTCACCAAGACAGCCAAGGGAGAGAAGACCACCGAGTGTTTGAACCAAAATGGGTCGTCCCCAAAAAGCAACGATTGGATCTGAAGCAGTGAAAGAGATCAAATCCCTTAGAACAATGGAAGAAAACTATATTGCCTAAGGATTTTTGTCTGTATGTGCGCGGATTATGCAACGTCGGTGGTTTTTTCATCCCCCTGCGAGAAGGGCAACCGTCAATCTTGAATTGCACAAAACCAAGAAGACGAAATTCCCCTGTGACACTGTGACAGGAAAAACGTCCCAGAATAAATAGGAGGCACATAATCCCCGGAAAAAGGATACAGCATAAAGTCCCCCGTGTGTGTGTGTGTGTGTGAGTCTGAGTATGTTGCACGAAAATTGCGATACCAACTGTTCGCCTGGGTGGGATGGGGTGGTGGTAATGAAAATGCTATACAATGACGTAAGCAAAAATGGCCCACAGCAGAGCAGTATCAGCAAGTGGTAGTTGCCAGTGCATGCAAGCCCACTCCACGCGCACACACCAAGCCATCTCGAGTTCCTTTTGTGTATGTTTCAATGTTGGAGCTTGAAGCTCTCTCTCGCCTGGACATGGTCGTTCCGTCCGGGGGAGGGAAATAATTCATTGGAACCGTCGCCGCCAGTGGGAGGGTTGAGCATTTTCTCGTTTTTTATTTTTTGCTGTTTTCGTTTTACTGCAGGATATTTTTCAGAGCAACCCGGGGGTTTGTTGGAGAGCCTGTCGCCGCGGCCCATGGCCCGTTAAAACAACGATAACATCGCCACTCAGGCATTGTTTTTCTTTTTTTTTTTTTCTGGTTCTGTTTTCGTGTGTCGTGGTGGAACATCTTTTGAAAATTTTCGTGTTAGTTGGTGGCGGTCGGACAAGTTTCATTTGCGCGCCACTGACATGAGAAATGACACGGGAAGCGGGCAGCAGACGGTGGTTCAATGATTTGCCTACCAACCCTGCCTCTGCCTTTGGAACGGAACGGAAAACCAGCAGCAGTTGCCGGAGATGAAAAATCAAGGAGCAAATGTGAAATGATTTCGGTTATAACGACTTGCACATGCCGCCGGCCATTCCACTCATATCTGGGGAAAATGATTTTTAATGGAAAAACCGTGTGGGGTGGAAATGCAATTATAAATGCACAGCACACAACTCTCTCTCTCGATGGAACCCAAAATATTTAACTTTTACTTCCACATCAATCATCTACCCGCACCTGAACCCCTTAAGTTACCCTCACGCGCTCGATTCCATTGTTGTTTACCGTAACCAAAAAAAAAAGGAAACTCACCCCCTGTGCATGGCGCTGCAAAGTGCCGCGCAAAAGAAACTTTTGATAATTTCCTTGCGTAACCTTGCAACCGCAAGAAGACAAAAACGAGTGAAAGTGAAAGTAGAAAAGAAAGAAAAGAATTTTTCCTTTTTTGCCGCCGTTTACTTGGAAACCATGCACAAAACCCTCCATTCTTATCCACCACACCACACCACACACAGACACACGGCGGTTACTAAGATTTTCACTTTCATTCTGGATCCCCGTGTCCTTGTGTTCACATTATTTTTCTTTTATAGAGAGAGTTACCAGCTCGCAGAATTTTCTTTTTTTTTGTTCGATTCACACTTCTTCTTATGTTGTTTTTGTTGAAGGATTCATGTTGACACCACGTGGGTAACCACAGAGAGAGTTGGAAGAGACTGAAGAAAGAGAGAGTGAAGCACGCCATACCGACTAGGACGAAAAAATAGAAAGGAAGAACGAAGAAAATATAAATACACCGTTATCTTTATTAGTTCCACTCACGCAAATTGCATGACGGGAAGGTGGATGGCAAAGAAACAAAAGAAAAGAATGTGAATGGAATAGAAAAAAAGAAAAAAAAAAAACACAAAGGTCTGGGATAACATAATAACAATAACAAAAGTGTTCGAAAAGTGGAGAAGAAAAAGAAAAAGGAGTTAAATTCGGATGCGTTGAGTGGTGGGAAATTGTGGGTGATTGGGTTGGGGGTGGCTGTTGGAGGGGTGAGTTGATTTGGTACAAGTGAAAGTGTGAAAGGTTTTTTCTTACCTTTTACGAGTAATCGTTTTTGGTTTGTTATTACAATTGGGCGTGTTAAATCTTTCTTTTTAGGGGATTGTTGAGAGGTGTGAATGTGGAATGTGGGGGGTGAGTGGACACTAATGTTCATGTTGACTGTTTAAAATTTTGTGTTGAAAAAACATAACTTCAGAGTTTGAGGATCTTTTTCTTCCTTGTCTTTTAAAAAGCATTTTTCATGTGTTATTTAGTTTAAATGTTAACACTACTAACTGTGCTGAATGCTTAACGCATCATCACCTAGATCTCATGCTTAACGAAGATCACGTTATCCAATATGCTTAAGGCAATATACAGTGAGGGTCAGAAATAGAATCTTTGAAAATGCAAAGCTGGAACTACCTAGATGATGATGGGCATGGCTCCTCAAGTAGTACAAAATTCTAAAGAATACAGCAGAAATAATTAAGGAATGATTGTTTTTTTGGGCACCTAGGCAAATTAATGGTCATCTACTCTTCATCATCATTAGTGGGGTAACAGCCCACGAAGGGAACCTAGCTCTTTTGACTCGAGAAAAATGAAGTAATTTTCGTTATCTTGCTGTAAAATTGTTGTTGAATTTATTTCTATAATACTTTTGATTACTTTCTAAAATTAAAAAAAGTTACAAAATTGGAGCACCAGAACTTATTTCATGAGTCTTTGAATGCTAGAAACAACAATCGTGTACACGTTTCTGGGTGTACAATCAGTTCTTTTGACTCTGACCGTAGGTTTCCATCCAGCGGAGTCAACCGGGCTTTATTTTCGTTATATTATCTGCTTCGATGTACATTTCATACAACTTATGGCTGTACAGTCTCTGAAATCGTCCTTCATCCTATATGCGGCGGTGGTGGTGGTGGTTCTACTAATATTTCCTTCATTTATGCGCAGCCCCAGATTTCTCTCTCATTTAAGAAGGCCAGCATCGTTCAAATTTCCCTTTAGAGCTTCTTTGGAAGAGCTCTTATCATATCTAATTATTTTATTTATAGTGCAGAAACTTGTTGGTAAAGCGAAAAATGCTTGTCTCGCTATCGTTGTCTCAGGCCAAGGCTCAGACTTTTCCAACAGTGTAATCATTTTTAAAAGTACTATCCTGCATTAAAAAACACAAAATTTCAAAGTTTTACAGCTGATTTGTTTAACAAATTTAGAGATTTCTTATGAGAAATTTAGCAAATTTCTTCTTTCTGCAAGGGTTATGTTGCTCATTTTTGAGATTTTGGTTGACTAATGGCTGGCTAACGGCTACTGTCACTGTTGATCATAGTACATGATTTATCGAATAGGTATAATCTGTAGCTATAATAAAACCAAAAATCACTTCACTAAGGCAGGTACTTCCGGTTTCTGAGTTATAAAGAAAACAAAAAGGATATTTAAAGTGTTTCTAATTATGTGTTCGGCACTGTAGATGGGAAGTTCGCTTTGAATTGACAATTAAAGTTTTTCTAACATCTTACTACATGATGAATTGAATTTGTTTGGCGAACGGGGTATTTTTTTTACTTCTGTTTGTCTTGTCTTATAAAGATAGAACTTTGTTGCTATAAAAAATCGATCATATTCTTAAGAATTTAATAATAATTTTAGATTACAAGTATGCATTTTTGTACAATCATTTAACTTGTTTCTTTCTTTTTTAGGTGACTATTCTCGTATTTCAATCGACTACAGTGAGTATAAGCGAAATATAAATTATATCCTTTAAACTCCTGCAACCAAACATAGCAATTTTTAAATTTCCCAATTCTCGCTTTGCAATTTAATTTTATTTTATCAGAATGGCTGGCAATATTCCTGTTTCCAATTCCTTTTTTGTTTTTCTTTCCAAACACTTCTTCCTAACACTGAACCAATCTGAAAATTTTCCAAAACCCCCTACGCATTTCTATGACGTTCGTCATAATTGGCGAAAGTTTACAAAACAAACAATTCCCATTTCTTTGTTTTGCAGTACCCTTGCAAAACCTCCGCCTACAATTTCCTGACTAAAGCTAATCTCGTCAGTAATCCAAACCGACCCAGTCCATCGAACATTCCGTGCAGAAAAAAAAAATAACGTGTGATATTGTACCCATCACTCCAAAGTAATAAAAAAAAACAACCTCTAAAATGCCTTCAGCGCCATCGTTCTTAATTTTTCGACAACTTTAATTTTCGTATTTCTTTTTCCCCGCTACCAATCTAACATCCGGATCTTTAGCGCTGAAAGGCCCTCCTACAAATATGCGCAACCCGGCTACTTGCACAAATTTCGAGGAAAAACAAACAAACGCCATCCCTCTTATCAAGAAAACATTTTAATTGGATTTAGTGTCCTCGCACGTTTTTTTTGTACAGAGGGGTGGTGAATGTTTTTATTTTTTTAAAAATAGTATCAGTCAAAAAAAAGCTCTAAAGCGAACTTCATTAGCGCGGTCTTGCATCATATTGTCTGCTGTTTAGAGAGAAAAAAAAAATTCTTGGCTAAAAATTCCATTAACAAGTTTTTCCCCAAAAAGGAAGCAAAAAAAAAAAAAAACAATACTGACCCACCCTCGTGCTGGGGCATGCCACATTTCTTTGCCGTTGATTAAATACCTCGTTAGCATGCAATTCAATCGTTAAGTGTTGCGCCTGAGATTTTCTTCACCGATTAGGAGTGGTGCACGGGGGGGTTGGACGACAAACCAGCCGAAAGTAAAAGTGAAATATCGCAAAATTAACGGAAAGGAAAAAAACAAAAATAAAAACGATGTCGTAGTCGTCGTCTTCAACCCTTAGACCGGTGAGGGTTGGTTTTGATATTTGCTTGCTATTTTGTTATTTGTTTGCTATTTTTTTTTTCGTCGTCTTCTTTTTCTTTTTTAATTTCTCTTCCTGTTCGTATCAATAGGAAAATACATATATATGTGGAAATGGAAATGACGTCTACATTTACGCCAGGTAAAAACCAATCAAGAACATCAATAAAAGGACGACGTCCATCAACATTCGGTTGTCCCTCTGCCTTTGGTTGTTTTGCTGGGCCGGACAGCGACGGCTGTCACTCAACGATAAATGGTCACATAAAAGCAGCCTCGATATGAGTGAATGAGCCACGACTCCTTCTTGGTCCATCGAAAAATATGACAGAAATCAGGGGTCTGCTGTCACACCCTAGCACAAAAAAAAAAAAAAAAAATATTATTCAAAAGCTTTTAGGGGGGTGGCAATTTTTTTTCCATTTTCTCTGCGTACTGGCTGCCACCTCACATTTCACACTCCTTGCTGGGCCAAACGAAAGACTAATATCGACAAGTTAAATTGAAAAAAAAAAGAGAAAAACCTCGTCCTTCTAACAATTGGTCCCCACATCCCGTGCAGGCTCAATATCTTTTGTGTCCAGTCACACCGGGGTGGAGTGCTCAAAATAATAATAATTTTTCTCTTGACATTACGGTCGTTTTCTGTTTTTTTTCGATATTTTTTCGTACCTCTTTTCGCCTAGTCTGGAGCCTGTTATGAGCTGTGATCGTGAACAACAAGGGGAAAACAAAACATCCTCCGTCGTGTCCATCGCGCCGACATCAGCCCCCACAAGGACACTCATTGAATATAAAAATCTCATAAAGACCGTGCGTATGCTGTGATGAAAAAAAAAAAGAGAAAACAATGCATACGTAGGCACACATATTTGTCTCTACAAATGCCATTAACGCACACGAAAAAAAAGGACTTGGTCTTCACGAGAAAAACAAAATTCGGAGAAGACAATATTAAAATATTTAAAATTATTCTAATTAAACTCGACGTTTGAATTATATATATTTGAATTTTTTCCACAAATATAAGCACTCAAATTCAATATACCCACCCACTCACATCCGCCCTTGGTCAAGTCTTGAGGCACTTTGCCCGCCGCTGTGTCTAGGACGCGAAAAAAACTCATCAAATACTTGGCTGCTCGCTATCACCCGACCCGACGTTTGTGACTACCCCAAAAGTGAACGGAGGAAACGAGAGAATCATATTTTCCATCCGTATCTACAAAAAGGATCAAAAAATTCATAATTTTTATACAAACACTGCCAGGACTCATCCTAGAACTAGCTTTTTCTCTCCCCCTCTGGTATCGAGAAAGCAAAAAGGATTCACAGTGTGTTTTTTACCCTCACATGGTGGTGGATGCTGGAAAAAAAATTGTTCGTTTATTACTTACTCGCATCCTGCATCCTGGGTAGCTTTCAGTTTTTTGTGCTCCTTCAAACCATTTCGTTAGCACTCTATTGGCTGCCCCCAGCAGCAGCAGTTTTCCCTGCCCCCTCAGCAAGGATTCCATTTTTTTTTCTGTGTGCTGTGCCGTGCCGTTCTTGTTCTTGGCCGGACGTCCACACACATTCGCGGGGCCGGTTCATATCGCCAGTTTGCATGCAAGGTGGTACCACCGGTATCCATCCCACGCAGAGCAGGGAAAACAAACAGCAGCAGCAATAGAATCCTTTTTACCCCGCCTCCTCTCGGGCTTTCGGCTTTTTTTTTTTTTGTTTATGTCCTTTTTTTTTGAACAATAAAATGAAAAGAAACGGACAGTCGCCGGAATGGGGCGAGGAATAGAGGAGAAAAAGAAGAATTGAGAAGCACTGCGAATGCTTTGTGAGGGTGGGTGGCCTGGCTTGGAGTCGTCATTAACATTCACATCCTGGTGGGGCCTGGCTGGCGGCCTTTGGTTAAAAAACAAAAAAAAAGCCCCGGAATAAAGGCCAAATAAGCTAGAAACTAGAAACGAACTATGTCCTTTATGCAGTGCTTTGATGGTGGAGTGAAGAGGGAGGCGGCGTATTTCGGGAGCCTTTGTCGGTATGCACAGGCTGGCACTGCCCTCATGTGTGCAATGGTCTATCTGCACACTCTTTGCAATGTCCTTTTAATTTGGTTTATCACGTTTTATTACGTCTACAGTGCTTCTTGTCGGATGGAGTGGAAGTTAACATAAATTAAAGGGAGTTTTTTTTTTCCCTTGTGGTTTGGTGAAAAGTGTGGGTTATTAACTTAAAGAGTTGTTAAGTTTGCAAGACCTAGTGGACTTTGGGCCTCGAGATAGGGTTTAAGTAATAATTTTTGTTATTTTTAATTAGGAGTGCGAAAGGGAAACCACCTGTTTGGCAGAAGTATCCACAGACTTTTGATATGCAACGATTGCGTGGTTAAGTTCTTTGGAAATGAAAAAGCATTAGGCAAATTAAAGTGAAAATTCCGTCTTTGCATTCCTTGTTTGAGGATTTACTGGTCTCTTAACAGCAAGTTATTCTGCTTTCACAATCGAACACCTTTTAACCGGCCTGGACGGCTTTCAAATTCAAAACAATCTGCAAGTAAATGCAACCGGGACCAAATTTGAGAAGATCTCATCTAGTGGCGTTTGTTTTTGCTTATTAAAACTTTATTTAGATCTGTTTACATTGTAAGATAAATTATCTAATAAAATTAATGCAAAATTACAAGTGATTGATCTTAAAATTACAAGGACAGCTTTAAAACCCTAGACAGTGAAGGTGGTACAATAGATTTTTTATTTCGTAGTACTAGTGGCTCAATGACACTTTTCAATTTTTTCAATTAAACACACATTTTAAATTTGTTGGTACACTTAGGCTCAAGCTAGGCCCATTGAGCTGCCAACCATCAACCATAGTTTTTAATTTGATTCAATTTAATTCTACTTCCACAATTGAATATCCTTAAGTTGCCCATTTCCGCACAAATTTGACACCCAATCATTCACAGTGAGCCAAGTTGTGAAAATCTTAAAATATTTTGATATGAAAATTAGGGGCAAGCCCCGGGTCATTAGGGGCAAGCCCCGGGTCATTTCGTTCGCCTTGTTACGATCACTTAGAGCACCTGCTTCAAGCTCAATAGTTTGTTTCTCATATCTCCCACTAACCGCCAAATTATCGTAAGCGATAAATTGAAAATTCCTTGTCTGAGCTAAACAAAATGTAAACGATGCTTACGATAAATTATGTTTTCTCTGTTATTTTAACTGTTTTTGTGGAGTACCGTGCAAAAATTGGTAAATACTTGGCAATCTTATAGTTTTTTGTTAATAAAAAACCTCCCTATTGACCGATTAGAATGATTTGGGGGTTATCTATTTTGCTTTTTTCATCACTAAAAAAATGAGGTACAAGATTTAAAAAAGAGTCCTTTTTTAAAAGGCTTAAGTCTCCAATTTTAAAGACTAAATCGAAAACTACAACCTTTTTTAAGTAATTTCCTATGTTTACTCTTCTGAATAAAATAAAGGCTTTTGAACAAAAAAATAGAAACAAATCATGCATAGCGTCGTTTTGTAGGTTATGTCAAGACCTTTCAAATGATGTATTGCCAGATACGAGCTCTGTAGCGCTTTGTACATAGCCGTAAAATTAAAATGACAAAAAGGCGGAAGGGAGATATTTGACAACCTAATATTAATCCCTCTAACTCGAATTTTTCGAAAAATCTCTCCCTCTAACTCGAACTAATTCTGATATCCCATGAAAATTCGACTTAGAGGGCTTCGACTGTATTTTGATGTGCGGGCTCCAACAATGAATGATTGTGTTTATAGAGCGTTCAAAAACGAGCATTTTTTTTGCTATGGACTATTTAAAATTAAATCAAACAATATGGAAGAAAAAAATCATTAAAAAAACGACGGCAACACCTACAATCAAGTACTATACCAAGTTTGAAAGCCAGAAACTTGTTCTTTAATCATACATTTAAGTTAGCTAATTCATATCCATAGTTTTCTCTCAGGAGAAAGGAGTTCTCTCAGATGTGTTAAAATTATAGCGCGAACAATACAGGGGAGGCGCGAAAAGCTAGGCTCTGGCCGTTTTTGGGCTGTTACGCCATTAATGATGATGATGATAGTTTTTGAGAAAATCTCACACAAACTTAAAATTTTGATAAGAAATAATAGACAAAAAATTTGGATCATTTTTTCTTCAAAACAGTGAGTGGCAGTGTAGGACCTTGCTGTTAATGCGCAAATTTATTCTAAATCTAAAACCTAATGCTCTAATGTCTTTTAGTATTAAAGAAAACTAGAACGAATGAGCTTCTTAAAGAAAATTTAAAATTACTATTATTGCAAGCAATGCCTCTGTTTTTAAGGGTGTGGTTGGCCCGTTTAACACATAGAATGCCACGCCATTTACGAACAAACTTAATGCCGGTCACCGGTGAGTTCCACGTCATTCAACGTGTGAAAAAGTGGCTGGTTCATTCCAACTGGAATGCTTTATTAAAAAATCAATGATACAGAAAGACGCGTAATCGAATAAACTATTAAACTGCATCATTAACTCAATTTTGCTTAAATTGTCGCTTACGGCATGATATATTTTAACCCTTAACGGCCGAAAGGCCCCTCTACGGGTACAGTATTTTTGCTATAGAAAACGAAAGGCCCCAATCCGGGGACATAAAAAGAAATCGGTTTTCATTTCATTTATTAATCATCGCTGTAGTTTTCGTTAACAAAGACTGCAACTTAGTACATCTCTTATGCACTGACAAGAGATATTTACCGTAATATAACGTTTTAAGTTAAGTTTAAATGTTTAGTTTAAGTTTTCATCTTTATAAATGTTTTAGAATTTTACCTAATTTTCCGTCGTCTTATGGGCGAGTATTCCAAAAACGGCCGTTAAGGATTAAGTTTTGTAATAAGTTTCAAAGGAAAGAGCTGTAAATAAATCTTCAGCAGTCTAAAAATATGCAATTACAGTCGAATCCGAAGTTGAATTTTCACGGGACATCGAAATTAGTTCGACTTAGAGGGAGTTGATTGTAGTCATAAGAAATATTATGATGTCATAAAATATTCCCTTATAATCGAGAGAAAAGAGTTGAGTCTTAAATAATTTTCTTTCTAATTTAAGAAAAAAATTAACAGTCAGAAGAAGAGAAATTCACTTCTATAGATTTTTAAGGCATGTCGACTTGCAACAATGTCTGTGCATGACTTTTTTCTCTAGTGCCGCTTATTGTGCTTAAAAAATCTTTCCAATGTCTATACATGACTCTTTTTTCTCGTGCCACTTGATTTACCTAAAAAAATCTTACATTCAAAGTCATCTAAGAATGCTCAAAACTCTCATTAAGACTTGTAGCTCTTGCGGTTGATGAATCCAACCTCTGTAATTGCCCTTTCAAGTTCCCTTTCTTATTCCGCATAGAAAAAAAGGTCTTCTTAAAAAGCATTTAAAAGAAATTCTCCACTGAATTCACTGGCTTTATTTTATTGTCATTAGTCCAAGTAATTAATTAATACTCACACCGTTTTTTCTTGCATCCACAAAGATCCAAAAACATGTCTAAATTTAAGCATCTTCATTACGACCTCATGTAAAGCAAACAAACGAAAGAAATATATGTACATAAAACCCTCTCTGGAATAACCTTGTAAAAAACCTCGAAATAACAATGAAAAGACAATCTCTTCTCTGCCTCTCATCGGTAGGATAGGCTTCTGTTGTAGACGGTAGTCCTCCTCCTGCCAAACCTATCGATGGCGCACGATAACAAATCTCAATCAAATGTCAAAAAGGTAGACAAGTAATGCTACAATTTCAATGCGCTCGCGATATACACCTCTACACATGCGAATGTGTGTGTTTTGTATATTTTCCATCATAAATGAAGAGTTACAACATGCCACCACATCAGGCAGGACCTCCTCCGAGCCGTTGCTTTGAGGGATGACAACTTAAATGTCACGGGTAGTTGAAGTTCTCGTAAAAGAAGATACACACACCTACGGACAGCGTTTGAACAAAAATTATCGAAAAAGCCCTCCGCAAATAGGAAAGAGTATCGACGGGGAAAATAAAGGACCAATTGATGGCTATCGAATGTGAAATCCTCGAGAGCTGAAATCAATGGTCGTTTGCCAAGCCCCAAACGCAAAAAAACGAAAAAGGAAAAAGAGCTGGCTGTGTTGTGTGTATGGTAATAAACGATTGCCTACTAAAAATTAAAAACAAAAAGGGAACGTATCTCGCAACTACCCCTGCGTGTGTATTATTTTGATGGAATGAAAAAATATTTATGCGCCAAGTCATAACAGAGAGACCTCCTCCGGCTGGGAGTGGAGGCAAACGAAAAAAAAAAAAATAAAAGAACGGAATGAAATTTCCACCCACCAAGAAAAAGGGTTGAATGTGTAGATCTGTCAAAATCCGTCCAAGCGGACATCATTGGATTTCCCTTAGAGAGAAGAAAAAATAAAAAAATAAAATGGAATCAAAATAAAGCGAATGAGCGAAATCATATTGTATACGTACATATTCATTGGAGAATGTTGCCTGCGCAGGCAGCCAACAGCGAATACCTCAAATGTCGCCAGGGGATGCTGATTGTACACGCCACCCCCGCGACAAAGTGGAAGAGATATGGCAGCAGAGGCAGAGTGGTTTTTGGTGTTCGATTAAGCCAGCGGAATCGATTCCAGGATCAGGATAGGCATTCAGTGTGCTTCTTTTTTTTTGTCTTCCTTGCGCTAGCCGCCAACTGGCGGAACAGAGCCTCCTCATTCGACACAGAGGATGAATCATTTACCACCCGCACCCGTTTCTGTTGTCCTCGAATGAAACAAATGAATTTAACCCTATTCGTCGTCCCGTCTGTACCTCCTGCCGTATAGCACTTGATTAGTAAATCAAGTTTGAATTTTTATTGAATTTTCAAATTTTCCCATTTGCTGTATCGTTATGATCGTTATCTCGAACTCTGTGCTTTGAGGGGTTTCCTGTACGCTGGATGTGTATGATGTCTCCAGGCTTGGACATGTACAGACCTTTTCCCATCCTGGTTTCCTTCTTTTTTTTTTGGAGAGGAATGAATAAAATTTAAATGCATGAATGGATGGATGGACACCGGCTTGGAATTTAATGCAACGCTGCACAACTTACTTTGGGGATAAATGTCTGGTCCACTGAGTCTGCTGGTGTTCAATTGTCGAGTGGTTAGAGTTGAGACGGGCCTATGTGTGCGAGAGATGTGGGGGTGGTTGGTTAAGTGCCTTAATGAAATCCCAAGCAATTCAATAATTGCCCGAAGAATTGCTAAGTAAAATCACTACGATTGGCAAAATCAAAAAGAATATTAGGAAAATTGAGAAACTTTCTCATGTTTTGAGTTTGAGTTGAAATTACGTCTTTTTGTTTTTCTTTTTCCAAATTTCCTGGTAGGTAGAGCTTAATCTCTTTTATTGTTTTTATTTATATTTCAATAAAGTTTAATAGTAATAATAATAATTTTCCAAATTATTTTGTACATCTGTCCTGATGGACATCTAGTACTTTTTTGAACATGAATATTTTCTGGAAATTTGTAGACATAATTACCAATGTGATTTAGCCATTTAAATATAACATAGCTACAGTTAACAATTAGCAGATTTACAATCAGACGTTCACGAATAACAGACGATTTACGACGTTTTTTGAAACCCCAACTTGCCATTGAACATGCGTTTTTTAAGAAGTTTCAACCACACCGTCTGAAGTAAAATGTCATGTCACAATGCCAAATGTCATTCTCGTTGATTTCCCCACGTCATTATGTGCACCTGAACACAAACCATTTCCAACCAAGTAGATGCATTTTTAAAAACCCCAATTATCTCCATCCGAAACGGTTAATAACCCCCAAAAAAAGCGACTCCCCCTGTCCCATACGCAATAATTTACCTCCCAAATAATTACAAATTTCGTGTACTCACAAAAGTAACATGCATGCATACACACACTCGTCTCTATGCAAACGCAAAACGCATGACGATCAAGAACCTATTTCTTCTCCTCTGAACGAGCCCATCCATCAAGCCTATTCTACTGGCTGTGTGCCTTCCTTCACATACAATGCACATTCGAAGCAATTATCTTCTGCTGTGGACAACAGCTTTAAAAAAAAAGTGTCATTGGTAGCAAAGAAAACAAATTAACGCATGTTGCATGGTCTTAAGTATCCATTTTGAAGGGCTACCATGTAAGCTGATCGCATCTTGCATGTTAAATTACCTTCTAACAACCACGAGTGAGAGAGAAAGCTAATGCTCTAAAGAAGCCAAAAAGTATAGAGAATCATTGTCAAGTCGGGCGGCGATGGTGGTGTGTCGGCTTCCTTCTTTTTTTTTATATGATTTCTTGTTCTGATTAACTGAAAATTGGTATACGGAAGAACTCAAAGAAGAATGAAACAGAAAAGAGGCAGAAAAAAAAAAGATTTTGAAGATGATCGCATTCAGGTGGAAAAAGGTGAAGAGGGTTACAAGACGCCGACGGTGTAATTGTGTGATCATTATCACAATCATGTTGCCTCCAAGTACTGACAGTGGGTTAGTCTTAAATTTTGTTGTTTGTTTTATTAAGTTTTTGGTTATTTTTTCTGTGCATAGAACGGTGAATGTTGTAACAGTGATTGCGCAAAGAGAATAAAAGGAAAAAGAGCGCATTTCCCCATGCGTGCAGAAGTGCATATCATTACTTTGAAGGTATAGACGAAGGCCTTTGTTCCTCTGGCTACATTTACTAGCTCTTAGTTTTCAAAGTTTTGAGGTGAAAGGCGATTCTCTCAGAGTAATATTTTTTACAAGAAATTCAAGGAAATCCATTTTATGGGGCTTTGAATAAATTATGATTGAGGAAAAGAACCAAACAGTCACTTATATAATTGATCAAATGTTCTTACATGTTACAGTTTTTGTCATCCACTAATGTAAATTAATCGACCATATTTATATTATACATAGCCGGAAAATTCAAAAGACAAGGAGGCGGAAGAGAGATATTTGACAACCTAATATTATTTATTTTCTGTTAAGTTTTGTTTCTGGCAATAAGAAAGATCAAAAAGCATATTTATTGAACAATCGAGTAAAAAATAATGAAGTAAAACTTGAAAAAAGGTTTTGTGAGTTTGAATTGTACACTGAAAATACGTGATTAAATACAGTCGACTCACTCTAAGTCGAATTTCCCTCTGACTCGAATTTTTTCGCCATGTTTTGGCATTCCTCTTCCCAATTTTCCTTGCAAAAACCATCCTCCAAGTCGAACTCCGTCTAACTCGAGCTAATTTTGACATCCCGTGAAAATTCGACTTACACAAATGGGATTCGACTGTAGTTTGTAAAGTCATAAATGTGTGGCCACTGCATAAGTCAAGTTAAGACAAAATTGATATTTTTTCATAGAATCTGAAGTGATTGAACAAATTTAAAAGAAATTAGATTAATTTTTATTCAATACATTTTTTTGCTATTTCCGCAAGTTTTCAGAAAGATTATGAGGTTTAAATTTCTTTTTTGAAAAACTTGAGAAAACGATTTAGGCGGTTATTCCTTGTGACGACAAAAGTCTTCATTATCCATGATGATTAAGTGTCGTCTGCAAGGGCTTGATATGTGAGTGTGAGGTGGTGGTTCTTAGAGAACCTAAATAGCACTAAGTGCCTTTTGTTACCACAGCTCTGGAAAATTGAAAAGTAAATTAGAGGGCTTGATATGATTTTTCAATATTCTTTTGCACTGCTACTGGTCCATTCGTTGTCCTGATAGGTCGAGCACCTTGTCGCGAAAAATCAGTCTACATGTGATAAACTCTCCACCGTGTTTCACAGTTTTTACTGCGTAATGCTTGTTGTACGCTGAATATTACAACCAGACCTAAGTTGCTAAAAAAAAACTCACTCACTAAAAAACACTTTTCCAAATCGTTGGAAAAGTGTTTTTTAGTGAGTGAGTTGATTTAAGTTCAGATGAAAAGCATCATGTTTGCGGTTGACCATAGAAGCAACTCGGTGCACGCAGTACTGTTTTTTTAAACGCAACTGTTGCCATAACTCTGGTTAACATGGGCTATTCTAAAGTTTTAAACTTCTCATTAGTTTCGAACAATGCCATAAATCTATCCGCGATATCCATTTTACCTTTTATCTTCATTGGGTGACTTAACAGTCCGTTGAGGGGCAGAGACTAGCTTTTACGCGTCTCCACTGTCATTATCATTAGTGGCGTAACAGCCGACGAAGGTCCAGAGCCTAGCTTTTCGCGCCTCCACTGTGTTGTGCGCGTTATAATTTTGACACATGTGAAGGGGACTTACAGTGTTTTGCCTGACTCCGAACGGCGAATTGCGAAAGCTTTCCATGACCGAGGTACTCCAGGAGGATTGTCAATCGTACGCTGGAGGTGGGGCAGTGAAAATTGTTTTATGGTGTTTATTCCCCGAGCTGGTTTCAAACCCGGGTACTCTCGCTTAACAGTCCAACGCACTAACGATTAAGCCACTGTGCCCACTGTGCTGCGTATAATTTGACACATTTGGAGGGGCCTACTCTTTAATGCTGGTTCTGAATGGTGAATTTGAAAGACTTTCAAGGCATAAGTACTCCAGAAGAAAATTGTTTTTGGGGTTTTTTCCTGGCTGACATTTTACCTTTACATAACCTTAAAGAAAAGGTCCATAACTTTGAAAGTAGTTTGAGGTGTGATGTCACAAAATCTGGACACCATGTTCACCAAAAATTCACACAAAGTGCATAATTCTAGCGGCCAATGATGTACTTTACTCTATTAAATTGGAAAACGCAAATTTTTCCAGTGTAATTTAATAATCTTTTTCGCAGAACTGTAGATAATGTAGTGTGTCTTGATGATATGTTAAAAGATGTTAAATAAACATATAAAAGGTTAGGACGACACACAGATTTTTTCTGTTAAATTTCTTTGCACACTAAATTTAATTCTAATTTTATGAAATTGTATGATTCTTACTTTCTCGTTCACGACTAAACTAATGCTGATGTTATGCATTTCTTTATAATCTCTATCTAATTTTTGCGGTTCCATTTCGTTAGAGTGCGCAATGAGAGGCCGTCAAGTTTGATTTCTTTTTTCCAACTGCAAATAGCCTGCAGAATTTTTTGTTCAACCTCTTTGTAGAATGTTTTTCTTGAATGTGGCCAGTATTTACCAGAATGAAAAATTTAACGCTCGGAATCTAGTTCTTTACATCATAGTAGAAATTAAGACCACTACCTATTCAACTACACTCGGCCATCAAAGACATTCTGCCTAAGCAAACAAAATGCTTAGGCAGAATGATTCTTCAAGACAGTGCTGTTTTGCGATTAGGATGAACGATTTAAATTTTCCCTGTAGTGTTCCGAAAGTGGCATACACACGTTCTTACCAAAAAAAATAAAGTGTAGCGTTTTGTTTGTTCTCAAATCTGATGTGAAATCGCTCAAGAAGATCATCGTGAAAATCATCACTTGACGTAATTTTGCTTGCAATAAGTTGATAGTTTTATTCTGTAGCATTTATATGCTGTACCCATTTTTTATTTGAATTGGATAAATTTGTACAACTTTCAGTCAAACAATGAAACTTCTTGCTTATTTATTCTCTTTCCTCATTTTGCGGTGTATCATTGAAAAGCACAACTTTTTGCTTTTAATGGGCAACTTTGCCACTGCAAGAAATTAATTTTGACAAAGGACACCATGCGTTGACATTTCCGAGAGAACATTTTTAGAAAATCTAAAAATGATGCTTGCCATTCGGCATTTCTAAAAAATACAAAAAGGACAACTAACACACAACGTGCCCATGTCCAATAATTAAAATAGCTCCACGAAAAAAAAGAGGGGATTTCTAAAAATTCCTCATTACCAATAACCGCTCTGAACTATTTCTCCACCACAAAAAAAAAAGGATTCATTAAGTCGATTAACCCAACTTTTTCCCCCACCCCCTCCCAATGAAAAGATCTAAAAACTGTTTCACAAAACTTCAAACCCCGTCCCGAGACCTAGACGAACGAGGTATGCCTCACCATTCTGTGGCTTATATTCCGGTTTAGCATTTCTAATGGGGCAATAGATAAAGGATGAACATTACCATAAGCATTTAGGTAA
This sequence comes from Syritta pipiens, assembly GCA_905187475.1. Taxonomy (NCBI): domain Eukaryota; kingdom Metazoa; phylum Arthropoda; class Insecta; order Diptera; family Syrphidae; genus Syritta; species Syritta pipiens. The sequence continues at coordinate 99,660,823 of LR994571.1, read as the reverse complement.
CCGTGTAACCTAGTAAAAGTTATTTTTATATAAATATCCGAAAAACATGAAAGCAGCCACACACAGACACACACCCCGCACAGCAGAGAAGGAGCAGCATTGAAAAATTTTCCTGCTTGATGAATTTGTCGTATCCTTTCTGGAGCAGCAGCAGTCATGTCACAGAATGCGTTACTCTCGGCACACGCACACACCAACCGCCGCACAAAATGTTTGCTCTAAAAGTTTCTTGGAAATATATGTACCCACGTTACTTATAAAGACATCCTTTTTGGCAAACGCTACACCACACCACCCATCTGTCGTTGCTGTGTTTTGTCTTATCAATTTGTGTGTGTATCGCTTTAAAGAGAAAACGTCAATGTCGCTGCCCACCACCCCATCGAATCTGTCGTCGTAGTGCTTCTTCATCATTCAAAAAGGATAAGAAGCACTTTAGTTGTTCACTTTTATCCTTTACATTTTTTTTTTTGTGTTGTGTGCTTTCTCTTTGTTGCTTCAATGATTCAACTAAAAATAAACCAAGAAGATTGAAGGAAACGAAGTCATCCCCATGTACACCTCCAACCTACACAAGCAGAAAGAGGCAGCAGGACAGGAGTCCTTACATCTTAGGCAGGCAACAGCAGCCGGTTGGAGTGGGAATTCTCTTTTTGGAAAATATGCGTGTACCTTTCAATGCACAAGCGATAGAAATTCGTCAGGAGGAAAGAGAGAGAAGGCGGACTGATGGATGGCGGTGCGGTGGAATCTATCCATTCGCGTGTAGTTTCCTCGTCCTCGAAGATGTTATAGAAAAAGAGAGTCCTGTTGAAACTTTAATAAGCAAACGGAACTCTGCTCTGCTGGGAGATGTACAACTTTTGACACACTGGGAATACACGCACACAGACACACACACACACCACCCTCGCCGAGAAGCCCCTCAGCTCTTGAATTGCGTAAAAATTCGTAGAATTGCAAACGTAACGAAGGAAAACTTTCAAGTTGTTTTTCCTTACACATTTTCCTTCTCGCATTTCTTCCTTCGTCTTCGTGCGTCTTTAAATTCGATAATACACCGAGAGGGATGATGGTGGTGCGTCGGGTGTCGCATTTTCGGCAGAATGGGGAGGGGGTGTGTCGGTTTTCCTTTCCTTTTGGGAGCCAGCTCTCTCTGTGTGTCAGTGTACAGAAAAAGTGACACGAGGAGAGAAATTGCTTTTGTTGTGCGCGGCAATGTGTTGCAACAGCATTATCCTTCGGGGCTGTTGAGTGTATTGGTGGTGGTGGTGGTTGGTTTTTTCTTTTTTTCCTGGTAACTGTATTATTCAGGGGGACGAGCGGAGGACGACGAACGGAACGACAAAGTGAAAGTTTTCCCTCGTTCATCTTATGTAACAAAGAACGAGTAAAGGAAGCGTTTTCTTCTTCGTCTTCGTGGTGTTCGTCGTGGTGGTGGTGGTGAAAGTGAAAGTGAAAGTGAACTGAAGCGAAAGGAAGGATGGGGGTGGTGGTGTACTTGTTCAGCTGTAACATGACAGGCAGCGGTAGGCATGGTGCGTTTTTGCCATCAGCTTCATTCTCTGAAACTGAGTCTGAGACGTCCTCCTTCGCTTTTCCTATCTGAATTAATTTTCCAAGAAGAATTAAAGTACAAGGAGAAGAAAATTTTCCCAAGAGGAATGAGCGAGCGAGAGAGGGATGGTTTTCAGATGGTGCAAGAGCATTGGGGGGTTGTTAAGAAATTGGGACAAATGCTATTTTTTTTTCTGCTCCTACCATCGTCATTCTTTTTTGAAAAAAAAAAGTGAATTCTTTTTTTTTTTGGTATCATAGTAGAGTAGAGTTGCATATAAATGTGTGTGCGTTTGTCTGTACGTTCGGGGGAGGTCTGGAGAGGCAGGGACAAAACTTATGGAAACTTAAGTCGTGGGTAGGAATGTTGGTTGGTTGTTGGGAGAAAATGGATGTTTAGAGGGGGTTGGAAGTTTTAGAATTTTAGAATGGACAGCTGATGGATGATGGGCGGGTGGTTGGATTGAGTTGAGTTTTTGGGGGGGCTAAGGACTTTGCCAGTAGTTGACAGTGAGGACTTCAAAGGCACCCCCGATAGGTGGTAATGGTTTCTGAGTTGCTGTTTACGGCGACTACTGGTGGCGACGGTGTATACAGAGAATCTGTGAGGGAAGATGGAATTGGAAATGTAGCACTTGGCACTTGGGGGAAAGTTTTTGACGGTTTAAATTTCTTAGTTTTATTTTTGGTGCTGAAAAGTTCCTTTGAAATTTTATAATTTCCTGCTGGCGTTGGTAATGATGGACGGCAAGGCAAAAGGAGAAAAGTTTCTTGCGTTTTATTTTTTGCAAGCTGAGCTGTATTTTACGCAATTTTATAGGCCGATGGGTGTGTAGAAAAGTTTCTTGTTGGCTGTTAGTAATTTAGTTGAGTGAAGATGGAGGAGGTTCTGCTTTTACAAAGAGTTTTTTTGTTTTACGATTTTCTTTCCAACTGAATGGGTGTAGAAAAGAGAGAGAGAGAGAGTGGAAGAAGGTTAAAAGGAGTTAATTGATCAGTACAGTGGATTGTGTAGCCATTCAAGCAGAGAGAACTTTTCCACGTGCTGAACAGGAAAGGAAATTTGAGTACCACAAGGTATCACCACTCTAAAGATAACGGGCTGTAATTTTCATGGACTGAATTGTAGGTGGTTTGTCCAAAAATGGGGTGGGTTAGATCTTTATATAAGCATGTCGGTGTTGGAGGCATCTTTGGTGGGAGTTTCTAGGAGATTTTTGGCAAACTTGATATGAGTGTCCATGCCTTCTTCAAGGGCTTTTATAACTTTGAAGGACAATTTGTTGGGAATTATTAAAAAATGAGTTTTCGGCACTTGAAGCAAGTCTTCGGTTTCATGATTTAAATGAAAACAAACTCTTGCAGTGAATTTCAATCGTCAAGCGCGTAAAAAGATAAGGACAAACTGTTTGCGAAATAAAGCGAATGTTAAGAAAAATGCTTTTAGAAAATTCTGCAGTGTAAGAACTCATTGTTGTTTCAAAATGAACTCACATATATTTAGTACAGAGATATAATACATTGGTCTTTCTTCTAAGACGTTATTCATAAAAATCGAAAACTGAAAAACATAGAAAAAACTATGAACACTAGAAGGAAAACATTCAATTAGAAGATTCAAAAACAAAAGGTATGTTTTTTTTTCTTGTTGCTTAGTCCAATTTATGTGTTTATTTTTCTGTTTTTTTGACAAATCTTCTTTGACACAAGAGCGAATATTTGACGGAAGCAAGTAACATGCATACACATGTGTGGAGCTTTGTTTTTCTTGATGAATTATGATTTAGTGCTACATTTTATGATGAGATGGCATTGAATCTATTTTCAGCATATCCTGCAGTGTAAGTGAATGAATTTTCGTCGTAGTTTTTCTTTCACATAACTTTAAGATGTTGATTTGGAAATTGGCAGTAAATGCCACTTAATCTTTTTCCTTTTTTACATCTTTGAATGATTTAAGACTTTTTCAACTCATTTCAACATTTTTACATGGTTTGACAGCTGTTACGGAACATGAAAAACTTGGACTGTGAAGATTATAAAATTATAGATGATTGTGTTTTATTTTTAGCAATAAGGATTATAAAATAAAACGTAGTTGCATAAAGTTTATTTACATTGAAAGATAATTTTTTTAAAGCATTAGTGATACAGTTGTGTGGAAGTCATTTGCAATATTTTTCCAAAAACAAAAATATCTCTGATTGATTAATTCAAAGAAAGAATTTTGTAAGACAAAAAGTGTCAAATGTCTGCAAATGATTTAACTTAAATTGAGCGACATTTCATTGTTACTTCATGAAGCCATAAAAAAATAACTAACTAAAAAAAGAGGACTCTTAGTCAAAAGTATTACTTATAGTTTATTATTTAAATGGAAACAAAAGAAAAAAAAAACACCAGGTACTGTAGATATTTTGTAAAACATAAAAAAGTGAGGTTATTCATATTAAGGCTATGCACGCCCTAATCATCAAATTATCGTAAGGGACGTTTTAAGCAAAAAGGAGTTAATGATGCAAGTCGATAGTTTATTCGGTTGCGAGTCTTTGTGCATCATTGGTAGTAAATAAAGTATTCCAGTTAAAAATAATAGAGGAAACAAAATTTATCGTAACATTTAAATTTTTTTAGCTCAGACAAAAAAAAAAAAGCATCTCCTGTTAAATTTTCATTTTGTCGCTTACGAAAATTTGGCGGTTAAGTCGTGATACATGCAAGTTTTGTATTTTTCCTCATTTCTCAAACTTTTTGAATGTTTGAGATATTTAAAATAGGTTAGTAGAATAGTGTTTGTTTTTTAATAAAGTTATGTTCACAGACAGTTTTTTTTTATTCAAACTTGCGTTTAGAAAATGGCTGTCAATAAGTATGAACAAAACCGCTGGTAATTGAGGCCCTAAAAATTGGATTAAACCCAAAAAGAGAGCTTAGATCGAATGATTCAATATTCACGAATCAATTGTTTCTAGAATTCAAGAATTTATCAATTACGACGTTTCATTCTGGTAGTTATTTGAGAAAACTTTACGTGCAAACTGATAAAAAAGCATGGACATTATTGGACAACAAGCTTTCAGGTGTTTAGCAACAACTTTTAAGGACATCAACTTGTCAAACACGCAAGAACAGTTCGTAGACAATTGGACGATTTATCGACCTGTTAAGATGTCTCTCCTAGACTAGAAACATCCTTTTCCTATACTATGTTCAAAAAAGTCCGAATTTTCCATCAAGACAAATGGAAAATAAAGATGTACAAGTTGCCGTTAAGTCTTTGAATGTTAAATTTTCTCTCGGCGCTAAGTAAAACGGTTTTCTACTTCACTGTCAGGAACCAAGTTAAATATTTATAAGCAAACTGAACTCTAAAAAGTAGGATATTAGAAACAGTTTTTTATCTGGCAAAGAGACTACTTTTTTGGCGATGTTTTGAGGTTAAAAGGAAGGTCAGTATGTACTCCAATTACCTTCTATTCAACGTCTACGAACTATGCAAGCATTGATTTTGACAATAAAGGAGGTTATTGTTTCTAAAAAGAAAAGACTTGCATATGTTTTGCACACTATTATTAATGCGGGGGTACAATTTTGTTATTAGCTCATTTTTTTATAAGTTTTATTAGCTAAGTCATCTCTTCAAAATTATTATTTTGCGTTTCACAATAGAGTTATACAAAAAAAAAAATACTTTATTTGAAAATGTTTTAAAATGAAAATATATTTAACATTCCTATTTGAAGCAAGAAGGTTTAATTTACAATTGATAATAATTGAAAATATATCTCTGAGATAAGTTTAAATGCATACCTGCAGTTTACAGATCTCTTAGGAATTGCTTGCAGAGGTTTTGACATCAAAGTAATGATTTTTATCTTTTTTTCAAAACTAATGTTGGAAATAAACACGACTTCTAGAAAAAATGCTTAAATGTCTTTCTCTTCTTTTATTTAAATTACTTTAACCATTCATCCTAATTGGCAATGACAGCAATCAGAATCCAAAACAGATCCGATTGCACTACATCCATGACGTCAACAGCGTAGAAAACTGTGTATAAACATCAACATCCTTGATTCGAGGCAAGGCAACTTATCAATAAAATCTATTATTTATGATTCATTACCATTTAATAACCAGAATGCGTTGTGATAGATAAACAACTGATGATATATCAACAACAATGAAAATAAAAATGGCAATGTCAAATGTTAATGAATTCCATTCCGTCACTTCTCAGTAAGAACTTTAGTATCCACACACCTGTCTAACGAGTTCTTTGACACCACAGCCACCAAGTTACTTAGTAGGCCAAAAAAGTATGTGTCTTTTTTTCCAATTCATATTGTTTGTTCAAGAACAAAATTATAAAATAAATGCCCACTTATTGATGCCTCTTCCTATTGAAAACAAATTATTAACTTATTCGAGAGGAAAATGTTTTAATTAACATATCTAGCCTGGTCATTAAAATACCGAGTGCGTGCATAACGTATCCAGTCGTCTACTTGCTATTCAAGAAAAGTTTCTAAGGCAAAAACATGCGTGCGACTCCGCCTCAAATTTTTTTCTTTTTTTTTGACAACGCATCGATTGCGTTCGTCCACCCATATTACTTATTTTTTTTTTTAATCAGTCGGCAGTGGGTAATCAAAATGCAAAATTAGCTATCACCAGTCTGGAATACTCAAGTTTTATGCCGTCTACAGAAAATGGCTGGTTAGCAAGTCTGAAAAAAAAAAGTCAAAACTACACTAAATTTCAAGGTGAATTCCAAGGCAATCTACTCTACGCATTCTCTACGCATGTAAATTCGCCCGACAACAGACAGATAATTTACTGCGTATCGCTTTCCTTTTTTCTCTCGAGTGAAAAATACAACGCTTTCGGTGAGTGTCGCAGTTTGAAACAGACGCGCCGCACACACACGCACAAACGCAGCATGATGTCAAGAAATACACCACACGATGACAAACGTCGAACAATGTCAATTGAGGGCTCGCATATCCAAAAAAAACTTACTTCCCATGCAAGCCCCGTCCCAGCCTCTTCTTCCACCGATGCCAGCCTCTGTTCGATTTGAACGCATTAAGCCCGCTGAAGGGCAAAATGATTACTCGCCGAGCTTACAAGCTATACGCACTACCGCATTTCGTCGTTGTCGGTAGTGCGTGGAAAAAACGTTCGGATCGCTTAAATTGATAGGCACTTTGCTCCCGCGCGGTTTTGGTGCGGCGGTGTGCTGCGTTTCGGTGTTGCGGTTACACAAGTGACATGACGGTTGGTGAACTTTTTTCGTTTTTTGGAGCCCACCATCGTCCGCTAAACCGGCGCGCTTGCACTACGCTTCCGTCATTGCATTGTTAGGAATTCAAATCGAAATTCAAATGAGTTCCTAACGCGCTGTTTTTTTTTTTTATTTTTTCGTCTCTCGTTCTCTCTTCGTTTAGACTTGACCTAAATTTTGACAGCCGCGCATATTGTGTCACGTAGAAAAGACCGAAAAATAAATTTGGTTCAGTGCTTGGTGCAGTTGGTGCGCGCGGCACGTTGACGTCTGCCTTTGTGTGAAGTCGTATGTCATGTGGAATGATTTAGTTGCTAATTGGCTTTTGGAGCTTTTTTCGGTTGGTTTGACGGTGAATTTGGATTTGAATTTGTGCACCCTGCTCAACCTCCCCCCGCCAACTTAGTGTGCAGCATTTCCGCTTGGGTGTGCTCTCTTAGTGATTGTGATCAAGGATGGAATGGCGTTGAGATACATTTTTTCGTATTTACTTGTGAGTTGGGCTTTGGAATTGTTTCTTTGTTTGTCTTTTTGATTTTGGACGATGGACGGGGGAAACTAGTTACTTTGGGCCCTGAAAATGAGAAAGTGGAGCTTTGTTGGGTAAATTTGCTTTAGAAATGCCTACGATTGTAGAATTTTCTGTTTGCCAATAGTGTCTTCTGATTGAAATGTTTATTTTATTGCTTTTTGTAGTCGTTTTGAGGTTTTTTTTTATGTGTAGAGAAATCGTGAGATGAAGTAACACCCACTAGAATCGTGTCTAATTTTAGTCTTTTTGGTGGTTGGGTGCTAGGTTTGTTGTGGATTTATTTGCTAAATTCTGTTGCTGCAAGGAATAACCGCCTAAGTTAAGCTAAGACAAAATTGTTTCAGTTTTTTTGTCATAGCATCTAAAATGACTGTACTTAATGGAAATAAGAAAAACTAAAATTGCAAAGAGCCTTTTTCTTTTATGAGAGTAGTAATTAATGTGGGAAAGGATATGGTATATTGTTCTTTGTTGCTTTTAAGCGTTCTTTTAGTATATGAATTTTTCTAACATACATCCGTCAAGTACTGTGCTATCTAAAACAAAATTTAAAGGAAATCAAATGAATGTTTTTTCAATACAATTTTTGCTAGTTTCTGATATTCACGTGAGTTTTCTGAGAGATTTTTTGTTTTAAACTTTGTTTTTAAAAGAAAACGTGAAGAAATTACTTACGTGGTTATTCCTTGTGACCACATAACTGTCTTTTAGCTTGGAATCAAATAAATTGCGGTTTTTTGTAAATTATTGCTGTTGTTTCTTATGTTTATGTGTCTTATTCGTTTAAATCTTCAACTTTATCATTTTTTGCATAAAAAACAACGGGGAACGAAATTTATTCGAGTCCAAGCCAAAAGACAGTTTTGAAAATACAGCTGCGGTCAAAATAATCGCAGTGCATGCATAACAGCAATAGTGTGAGAGAACATTTTTTTCTTGGAGACTTTGGGAATGTTCTTCTACTTTAGAACATCAGCTGAAATGAGTAAGCGATTTTTCAATTACTCAAGTTGCAAGAAGGTATCCTTCAGAAAGCAGCACTGCTATTATTTTGACCGCAACTAAAAATCCACAACAAGCCCAAACACCGAATTACCCAAAAGACACAAATTAGACGCGAGTCTAGTGGGTGTTGTTTTATCTAATGATTTCTCTATGTGAACACAGAAAAAAAAGGATAAAATTAAAGATTTACAAGCCGTATAAGATACAACGGCAACCATTACAAAATCAGCAATTCATTTGTGTTCAACCACAAAACTCTCCACGGCAAGTTGCACAGGAAAAACTGCAACTAATCTCCAAATTAGTGTTAATTGTGTCATGTAAATCTTTAACTTTATTCATTTTTGATTCAACATTTGCATGGAAAGTCGAAATAAAATAGAATCGTCGTCCCATAAAGTCCATGGAAATTGTTAAGCCTTAGACGCGAACTTACTGTACTTCTTTCCACACCAAATCTGACAGAACGAACAAAAAAAGAAAAAAGAAGCCATTCTCAAACTGCGTGTGAATAATCTCCACGAACAATGCACACTAGATGTTGAGACTTTCATTGAATTCGTTTTTTTAATTGCTTTCAAATAATCGCAATAAAAATTTTGTCTTAAATACGCATAAAACGATCTGTTCGTGTGTGTGCGTATTTGACAGGATCGAAAAAAAAAGCGACTACGCATCAAGTAGAACACGTTTATTTTGAGAAATGATGTAAAGAACCCGCGCGAGAGAAGGACAAAGGAAAACGCGAGAATAAAAAAGGGGTCCTGATGCACGTAAACAGGATTTACCTCGAACGCAATTACGCAATGCAAATGTTTTTTCTTTTTTTTTTTTTTTCGTTTGCACATGTTTACCTAAGAGCCACATGCACACACATGGCTTTTCAATTGAATTTCCTGTCATTGTAGCAAAACCGTCAGACAGACTGTGAGTTTAAGGCGAAAGGACTTAAGCTTCTGTTCGATTGAATTCTAATAATAGGAAGCTCCTATTGCAACCGAATGCGTGCGTTTCATTTAAAGAAACGAAAAAAAAGGAGAAAAAAAAAAAGAACCAACAGAAGAGACAACTACCAACAAAAGAGGTTAAAATATTCATCAGACGATGTTTATCTTTATGCGTTTTCGTGTACTTTAGAATCCTTTTTGGGTTTCATCTCCGTCTCCGTCTCCGACCCAAATAGAAATCAACAATGAGGTACTGAAAGACAGTTTTACGTCGTGTGTGCCCCTCATCATTTTAGCTGTCTTTCTATCTTAACCCATGCCCCTTGTACAAGGATGTCACTGACAATTTGCATGAAAAGGATTCTCAACTCGCTCCTCTTCACATACACAGACACGTTTCTGTTGTGTGAACATTATGATAACCCCAAAGGAAGTGCCTTCTACTACAACTTGATCTATTCCCGGGTGCGTATGCAGAGTAGTGAACACTTTGAGGATAATTAGAGATCTAATATCGTAAAAAAAAAGAGCAAATAACTTTTGGTGGGAACGGATATTTTATTAATTTTCCTTTTTTTTTATTTCTGCGGAGGGATTTCTTTCGTTAAGTTAATTTAAATGGGCATTAGACTCGTAAAAATTGTTGAAGAGGCTCGTTGGTGTGCTATTTCCTGAATTTTTATTTTTTCTGTTTGTTGCTTTGTTTCGTTGTGCCGGGCTGATGGAGAGGGCATAGTAGAACACCCCCCTTTAAGCTGAGCGGAAAGAGATTGTGTGCATGGATTTCTGCCTTGGGAACGCACTGATTTTTAAGGAAATACACACACACATTTACGTGGTGGTGGGAGAATATGACGGCCTACGAAGGAGGAGCACACAAAAGAAAAGAAGTGATTTTTATTACGCTTTAATGTCCTTAAATATCTTTTAATCGCACGAAAAGGGTTGTTTTATGATTCTTCAACATGTTGATTGGGACACTTTGGGGAGCTTAAGACGTTTTATTTGTTTTTTCTTCTTTTTTTTCTGTTTTGGTTTCTGTTTCAAGGATCTTTGCTTTTGGATTTAATTGAGCATTGAGTGACGGAAGTCTTTAAGGACAAGAATTTGCATAAATATCATCGTGAGAGAGTTGAATGAACGAGACAAATTGAGTTGTAAGGGATGACCCTTAGTGGATTTACTTTTGGTTTATAGTTTTTTTGAATCTGAAATGCGATTAAAAAAAAGGACTGCACAATTTTGATGCAATTAATTTCGAGGGAGAATTTGGTGGCGAATTTATTTTTTCTAACAAATATTCTTATTTTCGTTTTATACTTCCATAGTAAATTTTGTGGTTAGATTACTTTGAAAGAACACCTATTAGCTGTCTCTCAAAAAATCTAGAGCTCTGGTTTCCGGATAAGGAAGAATGTTTAACTTACATGGTGGTCCAAATACAAGTTTCTGTATAAAAATCCAATAAAATCAACAAAACTAGTTGTTTTCTATCTATCGTGGCTTTATTAGTAAAAGTAGAAATTCCAAATGATTATAGAGCACAAACGTTGTTTAAGAAGCTGCCTCGGCTTACTTCGCAGTGGCGCATTCTGTCACTCCAATTTTCCAAGACCTTGTTGGTGATTTCGGGCTGTAGCTCATGGAATGCTTGGATGATATTGGCCTTAAATGTGTCTGGATAGTGCGTATAATATCGACCCGTATCAATTTTCTGCAAAAAATATCAGAAGGGGTCAAATTAACATCGCCAAGACGGTGATCACACGACACACACACGATTTGTTCTTAAAAACTTTTTAAGGTACACACTTGGAAATGAGTTTTTAGTATTTTTTAACGTTGTTTAAGCGTTAAGCGACTCATTTTATTCAGCGGAGATATCATATTGACTTTTTGTCAAGATTTCGAGTGGAAAACAGCTGTTAGTGTCAAAATAACCTATGATTTAAAAGAAACCACTAAATGGCCCGTTAAAACAAGTCTTTCAACAGATTTAATGGTCGTCGTATAATGCGTCTAGTCCTAGAAGACATAAAAAACAAGTCATTACAAAATCGATTTGCTAAGGAAGCCATCAACAAGGCAAAGAATTTTGATAAATTCGGTCCTGATGTGCTGTGGACGATTAAAAATTTTGACAGACAGAAAGAAGGGACTTTCTTCGTGGTCTTTTGTGTTGTTTTTCAACAACGATAGCTACCACTCTTTACCTTGAAGTCAATCAAATTCACAAGACACAATTTAAAATACCTCGTTGTATCCGATCAAATAAATCCCTTCTACGATACATTCAATTGCAATCTGCCGCAACACTCTCAAGTTCAAGTGGATTTCTATCGACCAAAGCCGCCTTTGTGACTCAGGCCAGACGCATACACGTTTTAACGATTTAACTACTGTCATTTAAATATCACCTTGCATTTTACCAATTGCCGTCACACAAGCGTCTGGCATTAATCCGTTTCCATGCATATCCGTCCCCATCGACAAACTACGCATCTCACTTATGACATCCATAAAAACCACTCACTATCGTCATTCGAATTTATCATCTTCCAAAATCGAAGCATCGAAACAAGTATCTGTTTACTGTGAATTGAATTGAATAAATAACATAATGATGCTGACCTTCACGGCAGTATGTTGATTCATCTTATGCGGTGCATTTAATGCGCCGCCGAAGTTGCTCTGCCGTCAGACTTCCAGCGTCTGTTTTTGATTCGAATTGAGACTGAGTCTCGGTTATGGTGTGGTTGCTGCCCGTCGTCGTCGACGCTGTTCAGTTTGTCAGGGTCAAACGAAAATGAAAATAAAAATAAAAACAAAAACTCGAGACACATTTTGTCATCATTTAGCCGCAATACGAGTCATTTAACGGAATTAAAGGTACCACCACCGAAGAATCTCACAAAAGGAGAAACAATAAAAGATATTTGAAAACAAAGCGGCAGAATGAAATAATAATACGCAGCGGTGATGCGGTTTGGAGACCATTTGTCCACCGTTCCATCGGGTCCACCTTTGACTGCATCAGCCGGGAAGCCAAAGTCGAAAAGAAACGAAAATAAAAGTGAATGGAGGAGGCTTCTTCAGAGCAACCGGATTTCAAACGGTTTGTGAGACCGCGCCAGAACGACAAATATCGCTTTTGTACGCGTGCGCATAGCCCATTAACCGGCATACGGTTAGTTATAAGTTCCCCTAAAAAAAAAAGGAGAAAGATGCACACAAAAAACGCGATAGGCCAGAATGGAGATAACAAAAAAAAAAAAAAAAAATATACCAAAAGAAAGAAAACTGAAACAAAAAACCTAACAAATCGATAAATAATTTCCAGGAAATCCCTCACTAATGTGAAACTCGATCGTTCTTTGTGCATAGTTTCACATTTTTTTGTGGTTTTTTCTTTTATTTTGTTATCCTGTTCATTCTTGGTTCGTTTTGTGTATACATTCGTAAGATGTTTCAGTTGTGTAGGTGCGTTAAATTGTGTCAATCATCGGAGGCTTTGCAAGCTTTCGATTTTGATGAATTGCATTTATTGCGTTTAAAATTTGTTTGCTGCCGGCAATTATGACTCTTGACTTTCAGTAAATGGTATTTCCTGTTGATTTGAAGTATTCAAAGACCTCAAGAAACGAGAAAGAGAATGTTTGTCCTCTAGGGGCTCACAACTGAAAGACCAGGAGTGTTAAGAGGCGGAAGTTTGTTCAAGTAGCAGCAGTTGGCGTGCAATTCAGTCAGCAACAAATAATTCGGCCATTAAAAAGTCTGACAATCTTTTATTGAAAATTTTGATAAAGTCGCATTGGGTTTCAAGGGCTTACAACTGAGGAACCGGAAAACTAAGGAAGTAGGAGTAAGCCTTCATTTTCACATGTCACTGTTTTCTGGGCCTTCACGCTTTCTTGCTATTCGTCATCCTATCGGGCACCTTATCGGCTATCGAAACGTTGGTGCTCTGTACCTGGCCAATCAAAACTAGATTCAAGACGCTGGGCAGCAACTTCCTCAATTCGTTGAATGAAGCAGCTAGCTTCAAAGCAAGGCAACTTGTAAATTATGCTACCGCATCCAAGTCCTTTTGCTTATAGCAGGGTTAACTAGGTATTCAATTTAAACGAAATCTATGTTGGTATAATACACTATGGACTTACAGGTCTATGTAATTGGCAATTAGCCTGTACCACATAACACAACACAACATAAGCCCTCATTGAGAAGATTGAAGACTGTATAGAAAGCACCTGATAGCCTCAGTATAGATTATAAGCATTGTCTTCAAAACCCCTGGTTCTGATGTTTACTTAACTTACTCTTTTTTCAAAAATAGCCATCTGTGTCCTAAGAATTTCCTTTTTCTGACAGATATTAGAGTTGTTAAGATTAAGATATTAATGCCCAGTCTTACAATGAGAGTTTAAACCAATCTTTTGGTTTAAATATCCGGTTAAAAATTTTTCGGTTTTACAGTATCCGTTTAAACGAAAAGTGGAGATTATCTCGACGTTTAAGTTAAATGACAGAATTCTCCCGTTTAAACTTTAGATCCTAGAACCAAAACACGTCGAAAGCCGTAATTTGGCATTTCAAAACCCTACATTTTCCTAAGACACAACTTCCAAACTTGCGTTTAGTTAACTTGAGGTTTATTTTTGACTCTGAAACTGAAAAAGTTTAACGAAAGGTTTAAACTCATTTTGAGGCTTAGCTAAACTGCAGTTTAAACTCTTGCTGTGAAATTGGGCATGAGAGTTGATAAGATTAAGAAAAGACGGCAAATCAAATACTAACCTATATTAGAAACTTTTTAAGACATACCAAAGCCAGCTGTATTTCACTCTTTTGAAGTTATAAACTACACCTTAGCTGAAGCTGGTTATATTTACTAGCTCTTAATTTTCAAGTTTCTAGCTAATTTTAAGTAAATAAATACCTGAGCTCTTCAGTGCACACATTGATTAACTCCACATTTCGGAAAAACTTAAATTAAAGTGACAAAGCACTTGGTAAAGTCATAATTTTTTATGTGTACAATAACTTTTCCGAATAAAAATTAAAACAATAACTATTTGAATAAAAAGTAATGTATTTCAGAAGTGAATGTGAATTATTTCATTGCTTTTATTAAAATTTTTGTTTTATGAAATTTATTATTTTGTACATTGAGCCACAGCTATAATTTGCAAAGTACAGTATTTAACGGATATAGAAAAATTCATATAAGAAAAAAACGCTTGAAAGAAACAAAGAACAATGCAGCATTTCCATCACTAAATAAAACTGTTTTAAGAAAAACGTTTATAAGAAAACAAAAATGATATAAGAAAGTATTTCCTTACACTAAAATCTAAAATTATATGAGCAATAATGCGCTTATAATAAACTGTCCCTCAAACAAACCATTTTATTTTCTACTGTACAAGATTTGTTTTATTATGTGCGTACATTTTCTCCTCAACCTTAAAATAAAATTTTGCCATTAATAGCTCAAACGAAATGGCAGCTGGTTTTGGAAGTTTTTCTTCATTCAGTTCGTAAATTTTTGAATTGCTTATTAGAAAAATTTTTTTCTTATATACGTTGTTCTTTTATAAGAATTTTTTTCGTTATATCCGTTTACCTCATAAAAGAAAAAAACGGTTAAGAGAAAAAGGTTTTTTGCATTTTTAGTTTTTCTTATATCCGTCAAGTACTGTATACGGTACAGGTCGATAAAGTAGTTTTTAAATTAAACCACTGCTTTCGAGTCCTTTTCCTCCCATCCGTGTGCAATCTTCATCTGCCCAATCCCTCTACATCCATAATAAAAAAAAAAAACAATTCTTTTCTCTCTCAGAGAAAAAAAACGAGCATATTCCGGCGCTAATACAATTTGACAGGTCGCGCGCATCAAAGCGCAAGAAGAATGATGCGATCCTTTCCCGGGAATTTTGTCCTGAGCTGCAAGTTGAACATATAATTTTTTTTTTATAACTTGGCTGGGTGTATCCTATGACTTGAAATTCACATGAATTAAATACTAGAAGCAGTATATCGGCAAAATGTCTAAAGCATGGAGGATATGAAAAAAAAAAAAAAAGAAAACTTTTGTGGAGAGAGATACGAAAATGCACAATGTCTGCAAATAAAAAAAAAGAGTTATTCTTCTCTCGATTAGACAAATTCGCGGAAAACGCATCCGCATGATGATGGAATCAGGTTGAGCTAAATTTCTAACATCTGATTCTTGTGTTTGTTTTAAATTTACTGCGCCTCGATGGTCAGCGAAGGGTTTTTTTTTCTGTCTGTGATGTGGTTTTTAACTTCTGATTATTGTTGTTTCGGTGGTTTAAGAGTCTCTGGTGGTTTTGTCACATTAAAGTGGTGGACATTTGTGTGAAATGGAAAAGAAAGGGAACCATCGCAATTGATCACAATTATCACGTTTAGCAACATTTTTACTCCCAATATTGAATTTGACTTCTTCAATTTGAATGCAAAGTGTTTACGCATTCGAGCTAAAGAATTACTCAGTTCATAAAAATTGCAATAATTTGTTTTTAAGCAGGATTCGATACCGAAATTAACAATGTTCGCTGTAAGAATTAACGAGTTTAAACATCCTATTGCAAAGAGTCACGTCGATGCCCCTGACAACCGCGACATGATTAGATTTATTCACCTCTATTCGTCGTTCATTCTCTTCCTTCTTCTCTGCTTGCTGAAAGTCTTCGATCATGATGCATCTATCCGCGGCTAAAAATGGCCCAGAATTCCAAGAATCGAATTGATGATGTTACTTTAAAAGATCTTCTGTTGAGCGATTTTTTCCCGCTACAAAAAAAAACACAAAACAAAAAAAAAGTGAAAACAAAATGTACAAAAAAAAAAAATTTAAACTTTCGGAAATGCCTTTATGAAATTAGATCACAGTTGTGTCTCAAATTACCTGCATAGCTTTAGGACATTATAGTCAAGTCCATTCAAGGCTACTTCACTTTTTATTCACACAGATAAAAAAAGATAAAAATGCACTTAGTAGTCTTTCATTTCATTTTGATGTAGATATATTTTTTTTTATGTTTAGCTTTGAATTTTTATTCACTTTTGTTTTTTCTTTGTATCGTTGCAGGAATTCCTTATTGACCTTATTAAACAAAAATTTAATTAAAAAAAAAATCAAACCTACAAAACGATATAAAGTCGGAAGAAACAACGATAAAGAAAAAAAAGCTTAAATGCAAACAAAGCTCGAATCGAAAAGAGGAAGGAAAAAAGGAAAATTCCGTTTGGCATATATGAAAATTGCAACAATTAACAAAAAATTCTATTCGGACAAAAAAAATTCAAGATTGGAAAGGATAAATACTTGAAGGAGAAAAAGGAATAAGGATAAAGGAAAAGGAAAAGGACACCTGAAAACAAAATAGAAAACAAGAAAAAGGATTGTTAATTTTTTTCAACACTAGACCCACCAATTAGAGTTATTTATTATTACTATAACTTTTTTTTTCTCGTTTCTTCGTTAATTTTGTGTATCAACTTCTGCTGCAATTGTTCCCGAAAATTTATTATAAATTGGGATTTACTTCAATTTAATTTTTTTTTTTTGTTAATCAATTGGAAACATCTTTTTTGGACAACACTGGAAAACACAAACACAAGCAAAATGGATCCACAACAACAGTTTTGTTTAAAATGGAACAGCTACTCGTCGAATTTGGCGATGACGTTTTCAAACTTATTTAAATCTGATTTACTGGCCGATGTGACGTTGTCTTGTAATGGTAAGTGACACTTTTTTTAAAATTCAATTTCTCGTTTTTATGTTAAATTTTGTGTTTGGTTTTCGCTCGCAACATGAAAAAGGAACTTGTGTAGTTTTTTGATTGAAGAAAATTTCTGAGTGGCTACTTGATTTTGCTATAGAAAAAAGTGCGGGGAGTTTTTTTTTTAGAAGTATCGACGAATTGTTTGGGTTGTTGACAGAGTATGAACTAAAATTGAACAGCAATATTTGGCAAAGCTCAAGAAGAATGATGCAATCCTTTTCCGGGTATTTTTTCCTGAGTTGAACAAATAATTTTCTTAAGCTTGTCTGGGTGTATCTTACGACTTGAAATTCAAACAAAATTTACCATCAGAAGGAAGCAATATTTTGCAATCTGCGTTTATGCATAGAAACTTAAATAAAGGACCAGCTTTTCAAATTAAAGTGATGATTGAAAATGTCCTTCAACCATCTGCGTGGGGACTTTCATTCAAACTCTTCTACGACAAAGGAAAAAAGGAAAAGAAAAACAAATTTAACTGACCTATATTCCCAAAGTCTCAATGCCATTTTCTTTTCGTCCCCCGTTTCTAATTACATAATGACCCAATTTGTTAAATGACTTCCTCAATAACGCACCCTTTACATCCCGATTGTATGACAAGAGAAAAAGGAAACGACGGAAGTACAAAGTCTTCAAATATTTTTTTCGTGTGTTCCTGCTCTTAAAGAAAAAGTGGAAAAATCCCAATAAAAAGAAATATAGAAACAGAAAAAAAAAAAAGAAAAATAATCGTCTCCTTCTCCTCCCCACATTTGGAAGAGAAAATCCCTTTCACGTACACAAACATCCTCGGAGTATAACACAACAAAAGGAGACGAAAATACAATAAAATTAAGAAACAAGGTTAGAAGGTGCTTTTCGCATATATGAGAGAGACACTCCGTCCGGGAGACAACAAGACAACCGACCGACTTCAGTCATGGGTGTTAAGTAATCTTCGTCCCGTTTTATTTTATGGGATTCTTACCATCATCATCCTTGTCGCCGTCGTCGTTTTCGCACTTTGGCGGTCGTTTCATTCAATTCATGGTCGCGAGTGTACCAAACCAGACGTGGATTTACACATCGGGTGGCGCGTTTCACCACCCACTTAAGAAAATGGAACGTGCCAGAATTTCTGGGTTCTTTTATTTCTTTCTTATTCTTTTTTTTTTTGGTTTCTTTGCCAACCTATACTCTCGTAGATCAGACTGCATAGACACTTTTTTTCCAGTCAGATGGAAATAAATAATCATGAGTATTTTTGTGGGTGGGATGAGAATCACTCATGACAATGAGATATGTCTTGTTCTCATCATGTTGAGACATTTACTTTTTTCTTTGCAATAAATGTGTCGTGAAATTTTTTTTTGGGCAGAGTGGGCCAGTTGGTAGTGCATATCTCGTTTGGACGGAAGACGATACAAAAAGCATCAAAAAGAAACTACTCCCGAGGATTTGTTGACAACTTGTCGAACATCGTAGATATCCGGGATATTTGTGCAATAAGTGTGTGTCCCAATTTCGGGTCATAACGTTCTTTTATGTATCAGTCTTTAAGCCCACTTCCAGTTCGTTAAAGACTGTTCGGGGATGTTCCATTAATGTGCTGATCAGTCAAGTCAAGTTGATTTGGATTTCAATTTGTTGACTTAACTCAATTTAGTCCGGCAAGGTTGCTAAGTCTGTCAAATCAGGCATTTAACCCTTCGAGGGTCTGTACGTGGGCTAAATCCAACGTTGCGTCAAATTCAATACTTCGGTCAAGTTCGTCATGTTTGCTAAGTCCGTCAGGCTTACCACGTCTGTGAAGGTTGCCAAGTTCGTCAAATTTGTTAAGTCCGTAAAACTTCTTTGTTTCAGTTACAGTTATAAGGCATTTAAACCTTGGAGGGTCTGTACCTGAGCTAGAGCCGCCTTCTAAGGTTGCCCCAAATTTGTTAAGTCCATCAAGTTTTAGTTTAGTTTTACTTTAGTTTCCGTCAAGTTTAAGTCCATTAAGTCTTTCAAGTCTGCCTCCATTCTGTTGAAATAGGTTCCACTGAACTTTAAGTCTGCATCAGATGTCTCCTAGTGCAAAAATAATGTTCGGGATCTTTTCCTTCGTTTTTGTTGAATCCAAAAAAAATATTTTCGCTGCGGTTGGAATTGGGAATGAAGATTTGTCTTGTTGTTTTCCTTTGAATAGCACCCAGGAGTAAAAATATTGTACAATATTTTTCTAAGTTGGAAGATATAGGAAATATCATATCTCTGTATGTAAATTATGTGGTGGCAAATCTTGTACAAATCTTTGAAACGAAATAAATATCCAGGTTCCACCACACTCCACGAGCTTCGAACGCCATCTCTTAGAAGAACTTTGAACCTGACCATCTTCGCTCAAAACCACTACATCCCCTGGCTTTTGTGAAAGTTAAAAGAAGAAGTTTACACTGAGCTCTTTTTCAATATCACAACAAAGATTTCTCCCCTGTACACACTAAATCTTCCTTTTCAGTACTTGTTGCTTTCCAGTGAACCAGTTGAATATTCTTTAAAAATACTCATAACGGAAACCGTGAATACGTAACCATTACCATCAGACAATCCCGCTTCATTAATCACTTTGCGAAAAAAAATTTCTTTTCTTTTTTGATATCAACGACCGTCTAATGAGCAATCTAATACTTCAACAAACACAGCGCCCTTGACAATCTCCCTTCCGCCTCAATTCGAGGCTATTGCAAGAGGTCCTTTAATGTGGCCCACATTTCGAATATCATTACCAAGCTTGTAATTTGCCACCGATTTCTTGCCAAACCCGAAAAAAAGGGGAACACTCCTTACATGTCCCACAACTTAAAGTGTGTCCTTTCCATTTGAGTGTGTGTATGGGACAACGTGCCCCATTTATGTCTGTCTCTCTACCAACCACTACGCATAATGTGGCTTAACTCTAGGGCTACGGACGATATATTATTTTGTTCTTGTTCTTGTTTTCTCATTCTCTGGTTGTGTATGTTCTTCTTCTTTTTTTTTTTTCCTGTTTTCGGGATTCCTTTCCCATTCAAGTTTATTCATTTTCTTAGATTACAACCGGTGTGTGTTGTGTCTTGCCTCTGTGTGTTCCGTTCGACGACCTTACTCACTTCTTTCTTTTGCTCTGATTTCATAATCGTAAGAAGCACAAATCGACTGAAGGATGGTGGTGGTGACGGTAAGAAACGGCGACGAAGACGGTAAAAGAGTAAAAAAAAAAGGAAAAATCTAAATGTATATAAAAAAAAAAAATAAAAAGGCGGCACGGAAAAAAAAGGAAAAAAAAATATTCGATAGTAGGGCCTTTCGCACACCCGTGCGGTGTTTTTCTACCACTACGTTACGTATACGCAGTACCATTTATTATATCATTAAAAAAAATGATGATGACGATGATAATGTTTTTGGTTCTTTGGGTTGTTGGGTTATTGGGCGCAGGGAATTTCTTCGTCTGTTTTTTTTTTTTTTTTTCGTCGGCCCTCCCGGTAGTCTTTTCGGTGGGTGGTTAGGTTGAGGCGTCGAACGCACAATTTTTTTTTTCTTTTGGGGTCTGGTAAAAGTTCAATGTCCTTGTTAGATAATTTATGTATGTTTATGTTTTGTTTTCTTGTCTTTTTGCCTGACACCCTTTTATCCACCTCCACACATCTTGTGTTGTTTTGGTGGGCCCTGTCTGTTGTCTGTGTGTTGCCTTCTTATCACTCATTCGGAGGAGAGAAGTTTTTGATTTCTTTTCGGCGGACGGGAACTTGATGATTGGGGGGTGGCTTTTACGAGCGTTGTTTTATTTTATTATACGCTCTTCATACATAGGGAAGTGTATCCGTATGTCTGATGAGACGACTCTCTGCCGTACAGAGTTTATCTGTTATGCTTTCATTCATTGAATTTATTCAAACAAGGTGGATTTGTTTTTATTGGCGTCGTTATGATTTTTTTTTTTGTTGTGAGGGTGTGAGGGCGCGAGGGCGCGAGGGCTCTTCTCCTGAGAAAGAAGGAACATGATACTGTTGTGTAGGCTCGACTGTGTGTATTATGTATTCTAAGTGAACGTATGATTTTATGTGCGGTTTTCTTGAATCAATATTTTTGCGCGTTTGTAGTTTGTGTGTGCGTGTGATTGTGGGACGTATTGATTTTTTTTTGTGTTGTGTTTTCTTGGCGCTTAGTCTACTAAATATTATTTGGCGGCTTAGGTTTGTGTTTGTTGATTACAATTGACTTAGGTCAGGTATGTTATTGTGTGGGTATGGTTGGCATATGTTGTGGGGTGTTTATTACTTTTTGAGGTACTCATATTTGGAGGCGGGTGTAAGTCTTTAGATTAGAGCATGTGGCTTAAAGCTTTATTTTGGTTTCATATGTGAGTCATGTAATTGGCGTTGACGGCCCGAACCCACGTTTTGTACGTCTCATAGTCGAGTCACATATCTGCGTCTTTTTTTGAGTGGATAATGGTTTACATTGAAATCTGGTTCAGTTTGATAGCAGGGTTTAGTTTAGCTTTTTTTTTTATCAAAATTTTGGGTTTGCAAGCGAATTTTTCCAAAACTATAAGCACAATGGAAAACATTTAAAGGTAGGATTAAAGAACAAGGTCCTGGCTTTCAGAACTGGTGTAGTACTTCATTGTATGTGTTGCCGTTGTTTTTAAATGATTTTTTCTAAAATTGCCTCTAGCTCCTAAATGGGATGAGATAGACCCCCAACCTCACATAGTTAAAAATACTTATTTTTGACCCCTTTATAAAATACCATTATCATTTTTTGTCGCCAAAGTTATCGCACTCGTGCCCAATAGTGTATTTGGCAAAGCCTTTTTTTACTTTTTCGATTCTGAAAGCCTTTCATATAAAAGGTGCTTAACAGCGGATTTAAAATCGAATTGCATAGAATCTCTTTGTTTTAATTAAGGCATGAATATTTATAGTGAGAAAACAGTTTCGAAGCAATACTGTTAAAAATATTATAAAAAAAAAACGTCGCGGCATAATTATATCCCAAATTGCTTCTTAGTTTTAGGCCCAGGTTTATTTTTAACTTCGAACTGATCAAAAGGATTAAGGCTAGAAATTAATAACAATAATAATTGGTGGAATAAGCCCGTTGAGTGCCAGAGCTTAGCTTCTTCACTCGTCAGAAATTGACCAAATATTTTAGTAGCTGATAAATAATAAATAAACTTCCAAAAGCAAATGTGTAAGATCTTTCTAAACGCATTACATTTCAAAACATTATTACGAGGCATTGAGTTTCAAAACGATTAAACTCCGTATGTTCCTTTTGGTATTGCAACTCAGTTGGGCGTGCATCAGTTGTCAACATCTTGCATCAGTCTTTTTTTTATGCGAACGTTTTAATGGCCAGGTATTTTTTTTTTATTTTTCTAAATACAATTTTTTTGCAAAGCATTTTTCAGGGTTGTTATTAAAAAGTTCATTGCGTTGCATACGAGGTCTGTTCGCTCAGGAATTGTTGAATGACGTCAATGGCAATCCAGATTTGCTTAAAAGGGTCATAACTGGTGACGAATCATGGGTATATGGACATCGAAACCAAAGTACAATCGTCCCTATAGATCCATTTTTTTCGACAGCAAGAAATCGACGAACACGCAAAACATGTCTAACTTTTACGCCTCTCACAAACAAAATAAATATGCTAAATAGCAACATAACAAAATAAAAAAAATCGATAATCGAATGTACCTAGCCAGCAAAATTTGAAAATTCACCTTATTTTGTGAACATACCTCGTACACATCAGATTACAATTATGATTTTCATCGTGTGTTTAGTAAGACGACCCTCTTACCGCCAGGCGTTCTTAGGCCTTTGAATCTCAGTCACTTTCGAAGAAGCTCTCTGCAAAAATTTACTGGTACGATTTTTTTTGTTACCATTACAAACTTAATTATGCAGCCTACATGCTTCAGTTTTTAAAAATATTCTCTACATAATTATTTAAGATCAGTTTTTGTGGAAGAACTTCATTGATCAACATTCGAAAAAAGAAAGGCTTATAATTCGATATTTTTTCGGCATACTACGCATTTAAGTTTCTAGTTTCCTTGCCGAAAAGTAATTTACGCTTCAAATTACATCAAAAAATTGTGCGTACAGCAAATGAAAATGTAGTTATTGGTATTGGTTTTTGGATTTGGTATTTAATGAAATTGCACCAAAACCGCATGTAATTATTAATTTTATTACCAAAAACAGGCATTATCCATCAAAAATTTAAGGTTCTAACTTAGAAATTCATATTTTATTGGTAGTACACTAACTTTAAATTTAAATATCTTACACTCGCAGGCAAGCCCCGGCTCGATTCGCTCATTAGCTCATTACGAAAAAGCTCGTTAGTCTGTGTCGCATATATTTTCTCATAAGTTTTTTTCAATAAGTTTCATAGCAAAGAGCCTTAAACCAATCAAACAAATTGCAATATGCAATTACAGTCGAATAAGTCGAATTTCGCTTTAACCCGAATTTTTTTGGCATATTTTGGTATCCATCTTCCCAATTTTCCATACAAAAATCACCCTCTAAGTCGAACTAATTTTGATGTCCCGTGAAAATTCGACTTAGAGAATCTCTCTGTAGTTACAAAAATTATTTCGACGTCATAGAATTTTCTTTTATCATAGGAAAATAATTGATGCCGAGGGTTATATCCTTTTTTTACTGTCTGTGTACAATATTTCATATGAAGGACCAGTTTTGACTTGACTTCTGGTTAAGTTTTAGTCCGTTCCTATAAGATTACGGTCTTGAAGTGTGTTTTGCTAGTTATTCGAGATTTGCATAGCTCATTTACAAAACATCGGCCAAATTTTTGATTGGTTCCATGTCTGGGGATTGAATTAGATGAGTCAAAAACGATATCAGTTTAAAAACTGTCTAAAATGTCAGTTGCTGTAGTAATGTAGTGTAGACCTTTCAAAATTTGTACTAAAATCTATCCAACAGTCTTGAGTCAGTTGCTATTGACATGACTATAATCCTTTCAAGTTTTTCTTCATTCACAACTCCAAGTTTCCAGTTCAAGTTCAATACAAAATAAAATTCCAACACAACCAAGCTGCCCCTCTTTCCGGAACAACAACACAACGAATGCTATCATAATTACAACAAACAAAAAGAAAAAAAAAAGACAAAACAAACAAATCATTGAAAGAGATTATGAAATGTCACCCTCAGGACATATGAATATTAAATACGTCCGCGTGCCTCACACCCTTCAACCCGACATGTGCAAATGTCCCCAAGAATTAAAATTAAAGAGGATATTAACACTTTTTTTTTTTTTTTTGTCAGACAGTTAAAGTTCCCCCTTTTCGGGATTGTTGTTTTATGTTTGTTGGTTGAAGACGTTGTGTAACAGGAGGAAGAGGAGAGAAATATTTATAAACAAATCTCTGGTAGAAACAGCACCTACTCACACCGTTTTTAATCAAGGAGCATTTTTTGATTGATTTTACCAGAAATCGCCAAAGGACCTGAATAGTCCTCGTCTGATAAATGTATGTTAGCCATACAAAAGGAGAAAGGTGGAAGGAAGACGACGTGGGGTATATATGTAAATATATGGATATATGGAACTCACGTTGTCCTGCGAATCAGCTTTCATTTTTTTTTGCTGCTGGTGGTGCTGCTGCTGTTAAAGTTATGTTGAACCGTCCAAGTCTGCTTCCGTCAAAAGGGCTGATACTGGCTTTTGTTATGTCAACTCATACGTTTCTGGTTCTGTGCGATTGGATGACGACGACAACGACAACGGCAACGGCAACGAAAACGAACGACTCTACGGAAACAAGTATGAAATGCGAAAATGCTTCTAGTGTCGCTGTACACGCATCACTCACTCGCCAGCGAATAACAAAAAAAAAAAATTGGAAAAAAAACGTGAAAAGCGAGCAGGAGATAAAAATCCAAACAAAATGGTAGATATACAACCACCCAGGCAGGCAGACACACAGGACACTTTACACTCAACCCTTTGATAGATCCTTTTCCGAAAAAAATTTTTTTTTTGCTTACTGTGTTTTAATTTTTTTCGGTATACGGCTGAAAAAAACGAAAAAAAAAAAAAAAAAAAAATAGAAAATCTCTCGCGCTGGGTCCTTGCAGGCATTTCTCATCGAAGAAGAGGGGCAAAAATAGGTGGGTTGTCCATAACCTAAGCGATTGTTTTTAAATTTCTTTTCGAAAGAATCTGGATGGGGGTGGATGATTGGAGGTGGAGGATCTGAAGGTGGGCTATGTGGAGATTTGAAAATGAATGTGTGAGGGCGGACGAAACCTATCAAGCGCGTAATGAAAATGGCTGGATGTCTGGATATTAGTGTTATGTGGTTACAAAGTGTACGAACGACGACGAATCCTTTTTGTTCTTCTTTCAATCTCTGAATGTGCAATCAATCAAAAGGGAAAGATTAATTTTTCTTCAAAAGGTTTTTGTTTTTTTTTTGTGTTTATTTAAAAAAATACGATGAAAGACTCGGATTGGTATTTAGATGTACAAAGCGAAATGGGTTTTGTTGACACAAATGTGGGTAGATCTTTCTTAAAACCTGGAGGTGTCAATAAATCGTAACTTTGACGAGTGCAAGACGTTTCTGTATATACAAGGCTTTAATGCATTCGTTTAACTGCTAAGTACGAACGAAGGTGAAGTAAATTTTTGCAGAAAAAAAGCGACAGATAGACAGATATGTGATTTCATAAGGGTTTCGTTATTCCTTTGAAACAAAACTCCAAAAATGCAAGTTTCGTCACTGTTCTTACTGAAACTTTCTGCAAAATGGTTCATATGTCAAAAACAGGCATTCAAAAAAGTAGTTAATTGACTTAAAACACAATTAGTTATTTTCTATTCTTTTCTAAGTATGTTCCCATAACGATTTCATCATCCAAAGAATCAAAAACCTTTTTCTCCTCGAACAGCTTACAAAAAGATTTCAGATTTCTTTGTAAGTCTCTCAAACCAACTCAACCCTCTCACTTTATCTGGATATACTTCCAAATTTTTGTGTACGATGTCCGGAAAAAAAGGTATCGATAATTTACCGTAGACCTCGTTACACTAATCATGTTAACCCTCAGCATCTTGAAAGTTAAAAAACACTTTTTACGTGCCCATATTGAATACCTGTTCAAGAGAGACCAAGAAAAAAAAATGAAATCTTTTAAGACTTCAAGAAAAAAATGGCAAACTCAACTCAACAAATAAAGAATAAATTTCTTTCAAGTGGATATGTCCTTAAATTTAATCTAAACCTTAAAATTTTTTTATTGGATACCATTTTTTGTGTTTACTCAGTTCGTGTGGTGTTTTTTTTTTTATTCACCCGACCACCCCCATAGTGCGTCAAGTTACAACAACAGAAGTAGCATAAATCAGAGAAAAATTCCTTTGAATTCAAAAAGTCAAAAATATACACAACAACAGAAATAAAGGAAAGTTTTCAAATAAATCACTCACACATGTATGCACACAATAAAATAGAGAGAAGAAAAAAAAAAAAGGAGAATCTACTTCTGCCACCACAATAAGAAAAATGAGAAGTCCTGAAAATTTTCTAGATCAGGATACAAAGTTATCCGTGAAATCATTTCAATGGTATCAACGATTTTTTTTTTCTGCCTTCTCAACAGTATTTATACGTATATTTTTTATTAAAAAGACCAGAGAGATATTCCTTTAGAATTTGTTACTATAGTAACTGCTTTCTGTAGAACTTCCTTAGCAGTTTTTTTTTGTTTTGTATATTTCTTTTTCTAGGTTAAATTGTGGTGCTTATTGAAGTGAATTGTTTTTCAAACTTGTACAGTGACCTTCATTTTAAGGCTTCAGGTTGTTGAGTTGAAAATTGTTTTTTTGACGTTAATGAAGGAGGAACGTTGGCGAATGGTCTTTGTAACGATTCTGTAGTAACCTTAATTTGTTCAAGCTTTACGGAGATTATCCGTAGGCACTCGTCATTCTATGTAAATGAAATACTTTTTTTAAAGGTTGTTCCTTTTATTGTGAATGTAAAAAATTGTTCTTAAATTGAATAAAAAAAAATCCCCAACCACAAGAAAAAAAAAAAAAAACAGGAGCTGCTACTCTCCACGTCAAATTAAATAAGTTTGAAGTTTCTATCAACATTTTGAAGGGTTTATAATCAATGTTCAAAAGTTTTCAATAAAATTTGTTTTCATACGCGTGGAAAAACCAATTTGAAACTCTCGTGAAAAATGGTATCCCCATTAATTTAGCATCAGGCATTTGCAGTCTTCTACCACATAAAATATACAAAATGTCGATTAAATCTTTGACAGCAACACTCTTCTCTCCCACCCACATGCATGTCATTTTAAAAATTCAATCGAATCGCGCTGTCAAAAGTCTATAAATTTCTAAAAATTCATCACTCTTATGTGAAACCCTCAACTAAGGTAGTTAGAGAGAAAATGACACAAAGGAAGAAAAAAAAAAAAAAATGTGGAAACAAACGAACTCATGGATACAATTTTCAAATACGACCATTGCTACCGTGTGTGGGCTCGTTTATTCAGATACCTCTCACGAATTGTGTACACATTATTCCTACACACATTCCATTTTAATCCGTCAAAGTAAAAGGGTTTGTCTAGCTAACGTCCTTCTGTGCAATGAACAAAAAATATCCTTTTTTTTTGTTTTTTTTCTCCATACTTTTCCGTTTTGAATCAAACTCACAGTTATGAATTTAGAAGCGCAGTGCAAAAGCAACACCAGAAAACAGTATACACCATACAGGAGTAGGCTTTACGTATCCTGTATTTTCCAATATGGACAAAGATGAAGAAGAATAGACGTAAACTTGTGTGCGATACAATGAAAATGTTGATCCTTCGTGAAAGGATGAATTTTCATTTCTGTCAATATGATGATGTTACTTCTGTGCGTGGTGTGGAGGAAGTTCATATCTCACAGAGAAAAGAAGCATAAAGGGAAGAGGGATGTGTATGGATACTTTATTATTTGTTTACCTGTACTCTTGCAATTAGGGGTGAGATGCATACGTTTGTCTTCACATTTGAATTGAATTCAAGAAATTGGGGAGTGTCATCAAGCCACTGATACTGCGATCGAAGGGATCTATTTTATACCCTTCTTTTGTCTAGGATTTATTATTATTATAATTTTATTGAAAATATAATAAATTATACTAACAATAATTAGATTAATATAGTTCTAGCTACCAAGGCTTTTGGCTACAGGTTGTCTAGGACTTAAACGTTGCCTTCTCTCCATATTTAGAACTTACGTCAGTTTTCGAGCTCCAAAGTGAAACAAAGGATTGGAGAATCTGTCTTTCTGTTCCTGTTGAAAAACTCCACAGGAACAGAAAGACGTCTCTGACAGTCTCTGAGAAGAACTTTTGAAAAAAGAGTAGTTATTAAAGAGAGGATAGAAAGACGGACATACACCGAAGTGATACGATAAGGGTTTCGTTATTCCTTAGCCATGAAACCCTAAAAAGGAGGAGCTATTGCAAACGTTTTTGAATTGAGCCGTTTTAATCAATAATTTCTATGTAAAACATTTTTAGCTGAGCAATTTCAGCCATTAATTTCTATGCAAACATTTTTTAGTTAACTCTACACAGCGCAGTGTTGCAGATCTGATACAACTTAATTCATACTTCTTTCATAAACTATGGTGTAGAATTTTACTCTGTTAAGCTTTGTAGATGATCTGTTTCATATATTTTGAAAGGAACCATGCCAATTTACGTAGACCAATCGTTTTTTTTCATCTGCTTCATATATTTTGAAGGGAATAATTATGCCAATTTACGTAGACTAATGGTTTTTTTTTATAATCCTGGTATTTGCAGTCATAAATTATATCAATAAAAATATTGATGTTTAGTAAAATAAAAAGTTGCGCAATGTGGGATTAAGCAGGTTCAATATTCTTACGAAGAAAAGGTGGCGAATCTTCACAGCAAGTTATTTATGGTATGGCAAAAGATGAGTGTTTAGTTCATCATTTTGAAAAAAAAACTTCCATCACGACTGACTTTCCTAAATCAATTGCACCTTAACTACACGCACAGGATAAGAAATTTCTACTTGATGTTCTACAAACTCTCTCAACTTTTCATTCGCTAATACTAATCTACCGAAAAAAAAACTAAAATATGTGTGGTATCTTATCAAGTGTCAGCTAGTAGATAAAAAAAAAAAGTATGTTGCATGGTAAACAAAAATAACCCAACATTACATAGAGCACACGGCTTGAAGGTCATTTCAAATTTTTCCACGAATTTTAGTCTATCTGCCCAAATGACTCAAACAACATTGCAACTAACTCTTGAGCTCCCCATGACAACTGATTGGCGCCAATGGCAAGTTCGAAAAAAAAGCAATTTATTTTTAAGAACTCTTTAACGATTGCAGAAACTACCCTTCATTTATTAATTCATTTGGTTTTATCTTTAAGGCGCTTAAAGACCACGTACCAGTTGTCATAAAAATGTCGTTCGTGGTTCTCAATAATGTGTTGTGTAAGATCTTGAAGTGAATGACAAAAAAATAAATAAACTATGACGCATTTTGTTTTGGGAAATGCAGAAAATTTTTTTTTTTTATTAACTCTATTAATAGAGCACGTGTGCATGTGTGTAAAAGCAACCAAAATTTTTGTTTTTTTTTGTATTTTATAGTCGATTGATTCACTGTTGATGTGGTGTTTGGGTAGTTTGTTTTTTGTTCTCTAATAAAAAAAAAAGAAAGAACAGAATTGTTATTGACGGTATTTTATGAGTAAACAAAACTGTTGCGCGTTTGAGTCAAAAAAAAAAATAATAATATGTGCTTGTTATCACATTTACGAAAGGTTAGTGATAGCATGCAAGAGAGCGGGTTTTGTTGCATGAATGTATTTTTGATTGGGTGTATATAGGAAGTGATTTGAGTTCAATGTCGAGAGAAACTTTGATGACGTTTGCATTTGCGTTTTTAGTTTTGAATTTATGAAATAATATGCATGATGAAGGTTTAGAGAACTGTACGATTAGATTTCATCATTTATTCATGATCTTACAGGAGAGAATTAGGATGGGATGCGGTTCGATCTTAAATGCTGCTCTCTTACACTCTGTCGTTGCAAATGTTAAGGAACACTCTAGTTTTATTTGCACTTTAAAACTTTACTCAGGTGTATTGGTGCACGTATTTTAATTGCCATAATTTGACTCATTTATAACACATTTTTTGGGCCTTTGCGGTTAACGCCCCAACGACGAATAACAACTTAAAAAAATTGTTTGGTATGAATCACTTTTATTGATTGTCTGGCGCCATGAAATTTCACAGCGGTGTCTGTTTAGACAATTTGCAGTGTAGTCCCTTAAAATCCTGTGCAGAGTAAAAAGAGGAGAGACAGACAGACACCGAAGTGATTCTGTAAGGGTTTTGTTAATTCCTCGGAACGAAATCGAAGAATATTTTAAATGGTCCTAGAAACTAACACGAAACAAATGTTAGATAGTTGTCGAGATGTTGTAAAATTTCTGGAGACACGTCTTAAATCCTAGACAAAATAAAGGAATATGTTATGTTGTTATGTTATATGTATATGACTTTTATTTCAGATATAAAAAAAAAAGTTAACAAAAATCAAATAAAACGTAAATCTAATTCGTTTGATCGAAGGCCGTCTTCCAGAAATAAGGGAATATAATAGATCTTTAACGTTCCAATGCAATTGTCGTCTGCCCAACACAAGGTCTTCAATTTTATCAAAACGAAAGGGTGCAGCAATTGTATGGTATTTTTACAACTTTTTTTTTAATCAGGTGGCGTTACAGCCTGTTGTGGGCCAGATCCTAGTTTATTCGCGCCTGAACTGTGTTGTGCGTAGTATAATATGACACATGTGAAATTTCGATATAATTTATTGAAAACGTGATTTCATTTCTTGTACATGTTTCCTATAAAAGTCTATAGATCACTCAAACAACATCTGCAACATTATTTTTATTTCGACAAATATGTACATTGAACACGTGCATCTAAATTGAAATTTTTTGAAACCGATCTGAACCTAAAATTTGTTTGCCAATTCTTATGCAATGCATTTGCTTCATACTTTTTTACCACCCAAGACCAGAATAGATCTCATTTTTTTGGTGGTCATGCAAACAAAATTCAAATTCATCCATACAAAAAAGTATTTCACACATGCACCTTATCTTATTTGTTACCCCATCCACGAAAAAGAAAAAAAAAAAGCTGAAATTGAACACAAAATAAGTCAATTAGAATCCAACGTCAGTACCAAAAGAGTGTGCAGAGCGTGTGCGAGGCGATTAAAACCCAAAAAAAATCAAATGCCCCCTAAAACTGATCCAAAGGAGTAAAAGCTTTCTCTTCTTCCAAAACACCATCTTACTCAAAATACAAAGTATTTATGTACACATACATTCGCTGTGTTTTTCTCTTCTATTTTTTTTTTTACGTATTTTAGCTAATTACTACGCGCAGCTTATATGCGGAAATAGCGCATACACGCGCTGTCGCAAACGCAAGCATTTTTGTTTAACCAAATGACGCGCTTCATTAGTTTTTTGGTTTTTTTTTTCCTCTTCACTTTGAAAATATACATGTATTAATATTTTCTTTTTTTTTTTTGCGGTGCGACTAAGAAAGAAATGTTTTGGTTATCTTTGTAGTTACGCGTATATTTTGGAATTTTTTTTTCTCATTTTATATTATAAACGTGCATAATTTTATGGGGTGTGTCTGTGTATGCGGTCCATGCTCTTTGAAAAAAAAGTGTATTTTTCCTCTTTGTTTGTTTTTTTTCTATTTTTGTAATTTTTTTTTTCGTGTTTTATGCTCAGCAACAAAAGTAGGTCACTAATACTATTGGAAAAGAAAAAATGCGCGAATAATATACCTACAACGCATTATCGTTTTAGAATCGAGTACTAAATGTTTGAGCTTTTTTTTTTGCAGGGGATATACATTAGAGTGTTCCCAAAAACATTTTGGTAGTTAGAATTGAATTAAAGGGTCTGTGTGTAGGTGCATCGGAAAGTTTAAGTGTCAATAACTTAATTTGACACAATTTGATAGCAATATTCTTGATTATCAGTGTCAGTTGAGTGATTGGGGTTGAATCGTTGATTAAAAAAAAAAAAAGTTCCGACTAACGCCAGAAAACCAACGCATTAACAGATTCTTTGTAGATTTGATAAAATTTTAGAAAGCCTATTAGGAAGTTATCAAGAATTGAAAAGATTGCTGTTAACCAACCATAGATTCTATTTTTGAAGCAGTATAATTAATCTGCACCGAAATTAGAGTTTGATAAAATTTTCTCATTCCGCCTGTAAGACCTTTTAAGTTATCTGCATTTTTTCATTGGTTTGACATTGATAACGCATACTTACTAGTTTTTTGCGACGCTTCAGATATTTAACAGCTTCTTAGAAGTGATACTTTTTAAAGGGAAAAGTATACGCATGCATATAAAATACATGAAGTAGATAATACTGAATATAGGGCCCTCTAACATAGATTTCTGAACTACTAAGCGGCCATATTGTTGAAGCAAAATCTGTCAAATGGCTGCCATTTATTCAGTCGGCTTTGCTAAATCGCCATGAATGCACAATGGGAACCTATGACATCGCTTGCTTTTTTTTCCGTCTTCTTATCATCACTATCCTATTTTTCCTGGGCTAATGAATACTCGTGGGCTTGTTTTTCCACACTCTTACTAATTGAAGTCTACTCACATATACCTGATGGACCAAATACAAGTTTCTTTTTCAAAATGCAATAAAATAAAGAAAATTAAATGTTTCCTATGGATTACGGCTTTATTAGTAAGAACAAACATTAACATTAATTTTGAAATACAACGTCATTCAAGTGGCTCGTGACATTTCTATTTTCCAAGACATTGTTGATGGTTTCGAGCTTATGATATTGGTTTATGATATTGACCTTAAGTACTTAAATCGTTTTCGGATTGTTGGCTTAACATCGGTCCTTCACGGTTCCTCACAAAAAAAAGTGCAAAGAATTCAAATCACAGCTCTGAGACGGCCAGTTGACGTCGATAATGCGGCTGATTTTGAAAATATGGTATACTTAGGCCAAAGCTACGCCCATTGTGCTTCCGAATATAGTCGAATCGCTCTAGGAAGAATCTGACATCAAAATTAGTTCGAGTTAGAGGGAGTTCGACTTAGAGGATGGTTTTTTGTATGGAAAATTGGGAAAGGGAATGTCAAGATATGGCAAAAAAAATTCGAGTTAGAAGGAAATTCGACTTAGAATCCCTCTAAAAATTTCGACTCAGAGGGATTTGACTGTAATTCCTAGGTTCCTGCAACTAAATTCGGTCGAAGTGGGATGGTACACCGCCAAGTTAATGAAACGATTTCTTTTCAAAAAATTGTTTGGCTTTGGAGCACTCATTTTGGAAATAAGTTTTTTTATACCGCGCCCCTATCGCCCAATTATCGTAAGCGACAATTGAAGCAAAAATGAGTTGATGATGCAGTTCAGTAGCTTATTCGATTGTAAGTGTTTCTGCATCATTTTTAAATAATGCATTGCAGTTAAAAATAACAGAGAAAACATAATTTATCGTAAGCGACATTTCCATATTTTTTTAGTTCAGACAAAAAACAAAAAAGCCTCTCCTATAAAGTTTTCGTTTTGTTGTACGATAATTTGGCGGTTAGGGTGCGATATTTCCCAAGGTTATTTAAAGGTAAAGCCACTCATTTAGTTTCGTGGTATGGTACTGATTTTTGTCGAGATTTTGAATGGGAAACAGGTGTCAGTTTCAACCTAACCTATGATTTAAAAAGAAACCATTAGATGGTCCAAGACTACACTACTATATACTATACAATTTTTATAACGAAACTCCTTTACGTTCTTTTCATACAAATTTTAATTGCTGTAACAAAAAAATTTAATTTCTTTGACGTAATTTCCATCGTTTTTCATATGTCCTTAGAAAGTGTTCAAATTTTTCTTTGAACCAAACAACCAAATTCAGTAGAATGTTAGAAATGAACACCTGTCAGCTGCTCGACTCACTGTCAACCTGTCATTTAACTTTCCTTTTTTTTTTTCCTCTCTCGCCTACGACATTCACGCTCGAAAAGCACAACAAGTGCTTCGAATTGCCTAAAAAAGAAAAGTAAAAATCAATCTCCTTTCTCTTGCTTGATTCCTTAAAAGAGATTTTTTTCTTCGCCTTTACAGGTGGAGCAGTTATATGTACACACCGTCATACTTCGTCTTCGCATAAATACATTAAACCGTGCATGGAAAAATAGAGGAAGTAAAAAAAAAAGAAAGAAAAATATTCCTGGTCCTTTTGTGTATCGTGTACAACTATATAGTATTTTTGTGTTCCTTTCACTTGAAAATATATACAATATACGAGTATATCACATTTACGCATACTTAGACAACCTGCTCGTCCTTTTTTACTTTTTTGTCGGGTTCAAGGTCTTTCGCTAGGAAAAAGTGGAAAGCACTTTTTCTCTCATTCACTTGAAGGCTGCCACTTTCCCCAAGAAAAAAAAAAGAAAACATATAACTCGCTTTCGTCAATTTTATTATCATTGTTATTACACTTTTCCTTTTTTTGGGGGGGTGGCAGTGGTGGTGGTGCTGATTGAAGCAGACGGGTGATTTTGGGGGACCCGGTGTTTTCCTTTTTTTTTTTTTCTTGGAAGTAGGAAGAAAATCGTGTGACTGTACGTTTAATGGGGTTGAAAGTTAAGTCGCAGGTCGTCTTGAGTTAATTTTGGGTACTTTCTTCTTTTTTTTTCTTGGGATGTGAGGTGGTACTTTTGAGGAAGAGTTTTCCGGTTTACTGAAGCGATTGAGGAAGAATAATGTGTTAATCTTTTATCGTGCTCTTGCTCGTATCATATCCTTTTTTTTTGTCAATAAGATGGAAGTGTCAAATTTGAATATAATTATTTGTTTTTGAGGTAGGTCTATGAGGGTTTGAGAGTGTTGTCTTGTCATGTACTTGATGACACATGACTGATACAGGTACATATTCAGTTTCTTTTTTTTTTCCTCTTGTAACTTTTTTGAAGTTTTTTGTAAGCAACTCAGTTATTAAGTCAATCGTCTCCTGCTACTTCTTATCAATTGTTTGTCAGATACACGTTAAATCACAATCTTCTGCAAATTCACTGTCAGAGTAGATCCCGTCGAGCGGATAAACGAGCATGGAAATGAGGACTCTGCGTTTGGCCTCTTCTGATTTTTTGGTTATGATTTCGGAGTCATTGTGAGTTTTAAATTATTTCGATGACTCGGGATTTTGTAAATAAAAGCTATACCAAATGCTTTGACACTTAAATTTAAGATTTAAGAACAAATGGAATAAATCGATTTGTGCAGTGAACGGCACAATTGTCGCAGCTGATAAACGAATGCACTTAGATACTGAGCACACCCAATTTTTTTATTTAAAAAAGAGAACGTCTTATCTAATCAATTTTAAATTAAACATAAATTTGAACCCTTCAATCACATCTTATTAATTATTTCATTCTCTTCTCATTACAGGATCAGTATTTAAGGCACATAAATTAATATTGGCGGCATGTTCGAAAAAATTCGCAGAGCTATTTGAAACAACACCCACAAATGGACAGTGCGTTGTCATATTGGAGGCCACATCACCGGATAATATGGCGGCGTTATTAGAATTTATGTACAAAGGTGAAGTGCATGTGTCACAAGAGGCTCTCAACAGTTTTCTTAAATCAGCCGAAAATTTACAAGTAAATTCCATAAACTTATTATTTGTTTTCTGATTCATGACACTGTGTTTTTCAATTTAAGGTGAAAGGTCTTTCGACGGAACACGGTAGATTAGCAGCAGCACAAGCCCAACAGCACGAAACACAACCCCTTGAATCTCCATCGGGTAGGCGAAACAACCGGAACAGTTTGAGTGGCAATGGTAGTGGAGCAGGTGGTGGTAATGGTGGCGGAGGTGGCAGTGGCACCGGAGGCGGAGGGAGTGGAGGTGGCAACAGTAACACCTCAGGTCCATTGGGTTTAGGAAATTTAAAACAGGAATGCGACTCCCTAATGCACCCAAGTAGCTCAACATTGAGTGGAATGTCACCTTACCTGCCACAAATGTACAGACCGATGTCATTCGAGCCACCACGAAAACGTGTCCTTCGCAGTCCGTATGCCGAGCAGGAGGTCCGCGGTAGTGTGCTGCGAGATGGTTCAAAGAAC
This sequence comes from Syritta pipiens, assembly GCA_905187475.1. Classification (NCBI taxonomy): domain Eukaryota; kingdom Metazoa; phylum Arthropoda; class Insecta; order Diptera; family Syrphidae; genus Syritta; species Syritta pipiens. Next base: position 99,624,386 of record LR994571.1, on the reverse strand, counting down.
AGCTCAGACAGTGCAAGTCCCATCAATAAGCCATACAGACCGTCGAGCAGTGCGTCATCAACGGCACCAACGGAAGCGGACACAATGCAATCGGAAAGAGCTTCGCCTCAGTCAAGGTAAACGTTTTATGTCACTACCAAACAGGAAACACGGAAATTTAATAAATTTTCTCCTTTTTTCTTTCTTTTCCATGCCATCACAACACAATTTCCTCCCGTCCAGTCGATATGAAAATCATAGTCCGAGTACAACAGCCGGTAATGGAAATGTGGCTAGCAGTGCTGTCGGTAGTGGTGGTTGTCTAGATCGGCCGGTGAAAACTGAACGCAATAATGGTAGTACAAATGAGGCTAACGAAGATGAAAAGGACGATCGTGAATCAAATGATGTAAGGATAGGTTGCGAAAATGCCACAAATACAAGTAGTTTTGCGTTGAAGGTATCTTGTTTTACGTTCTTACACAATTTCTTTTGTTATTATTTCTTAGATCAAACAAACATCTACTCTTTCGGCAAAAAAAAAAAAAGAAAAGTTTTGTGTTTTTTTTATGAATGTGTTGAAAAATCTTATCTTTCACACTACGAAACCTTTAACGCAAAACTTATCAAAATCTTCTTCATAAATGTTCAATTTGAAAAATTGGTCTATTGATCTCATTTACAAAAAAAGAAATCCCTTATTCTTTTCTTTGCATTAATTAAAAATACTTTACATTAGAACGGAGCCGAGGACTTACGAGTGAAAATGGAATACTCCCCACCGCCGCCGCCAACATCGAACACAACGCCAACTACGCCAACTGCTATCCTGGACTTAAAGAGTGCCACTGATAGTGCACTGGCTGGTGGACTTGCAGCATCAATTGCTCCTGCTGATATGTTGAACGTCTGGAATGCTACGAAATTGAATAATAAGAATAGTGGAATGGTGAACACAGCTGATGGTGAGTTCTTTGATTTAGTAAAAGTTATACATTTCTTACTTCTGTGATAGAATCGGATGAAAGAAAGGTTTGTCTGATGTTGTAGACCTTCGACAGAGCAATAGATTGGCTCACTCCTTCTACTTTTTGGCACGAAGTATAAACAAAATATCAACTACTCGCACTTGCCTTGGTTTTACTGATCTCTGTATGAAATTCAAAGTCGAGGAAGAACAGAACTATTTGTCGGTTATACTTGGTGGTTATTTAACTCTGCATTCATTGTCAAAGGTACAATTTTTACGTTTCTCTTGAACGTTCTTGGAATATTATTTGACTTACGGCTCATAGCGGCACCAAACTCCAGCCACAGGAAGGTTTTTTCCACGACACCAAAAAACTGAAGTAAAAGATCCCGAATATTCTTTTTAGACTTAGAAACTAAGAGAGAGACTAAGTCTGATGTAGAATTAAATGGACTGAAATTGAGTTTTGCATTGACCTTTGGAAATTTTTACTGCAATTGCGCCGATATTTTTGAGTTATAGGCAGATGAAATTCATGCTGTCCACGCACAACAGTGGACATGACGGGATTAATTTGTACTTCAGTTTGGCACTCCTCCTTCCCAAGACTGAAAAGAAAACAATACTATCACTTTTTCTACTGATTAAACAAAGTCTATTAGAGACTTCTGAAATTCGAATATCTCTTCGACTTCGCGTCATATTAATGTGCCATTCATCAAGCGATCTACCCTGTTCAATAATTAAAGTGCCGAGTAAAAGCATTTTCTCAATATTTTTCTTTCTTTTTTATAAGAATATTATCTTATTCATTTTTTTTTTGTTAAATTGCATAAAATATTACTAGGATATTTTTTTATATTCTTGCTATAAATCTTGTTTAATAACCTTATTTTCTTTTAAAAAAACCTCACCTCAAATTGGCATAACTAAGTTATTATTTCTAAAACAACAAAATCCCCCCTCCATCCACCTACAGGAAAGAAACTAAAGTGCCTGTACTGTGATCGTTTATATGGATACGAAACAAATTTACGTGCCCACATCCGACAACGTCATCAAGGTATCCGAGTACCATGTCCCTTCTGTTCGAGAACATTCACCCGCAACAATACAGTGAGGCGGCATATTGCTCGTGAACATAAACAGGAAATCGGTATTGATCAGTTACCCCAACCGAATCATACGCAATAGGTATCGGTTCAACCTATGGGGTGTACACAGCAGCTACGTAAGGTCCTCAAAGGTCGCAATACAATCACAGTGACGGAAAAGAAGACGACGTCTTTGCGACGTCTTCCATAAAAAAAAAGTGGACTCAAAAAAATAAGAAAAAGTGCTGTTTAAAACTACAATCAACAACAACAGAAAAAAAAAAACATCAACAACAACACGTATAAAAGAACTGTAAAATTATAACAAGAAAAAGTTTGTTACCATTTTCCTTCAAAGCAAGCCTACTACTACTACTTATACTACTTATACATACTATTGTTTAATTTCATCGTTTTAAGACAACTAATGACTAGTAAAATATTTATTTCAACAATTGTATCAGTTGACTGAAAAATGAATGAGATGATAAAACAAAAAAAAAAAAGAAAATAATAATTACAACAAAGAAGTTTTATATAAAACACGAATCCAACTGCAATAGAAAAAAAAAAGAATGAAAAGAAAAAATAATTTCTAAAAGAATAATAGTTAAACAATATTTTTTTTTGTTATTAAATGCAATGCAACCTCTATTGATTTGTTTCCTGTTATTTAAATAAATAATTACTTAAAAGAATTAACTCAATTTGAAATCCGACTGGAAATTGTTTTCAGGGTGCTATGATAACAAAATAATGAAAAGCAAAGAAATATATATAAAAAAAAAATAAAAAAAAAAATGAAATAAGAAATATTAATTAATAAATAATTAATTACTGTTTTACTTTTTCTTTGCGTAGAAATACTAAATTTAAAGTAAAACAATATATACTGAAAGAGAAAGAAGTAGAAAAAACAAAAAAAAATTAAAAAATAAAGAAACTTAACAAAGTAGCTGCAATTAGTAACAAGAAACAATAAAACATCTACAACTACAAGTCTGAACGTTTTTGACTGGTCTCAATATACAGAAAATATTTTTTAAAATGAAAATAAAATAATGAATAACAAAGAAAATAGTTTAATTAACAATGCAATAGTAAAATAAACAAAGACAACCTCTATCCTTTTTTTTATTTTTCTCTCTACAAGCATACTACATACATATTTAAAAGAAATAGAATATACAATAATATTTACAAATATTTACAAAAAAAAAAAATGAACATATTTATATATATTTTTCTCCTGTTAATATTTTTTTTTAATTTTATATACACATTTTATTATTTACAATAGTATAAAAAGAAAATAATAGCATTTACATAGATTCTTCTAACACAAAACTAAAGTAACTCTAAACAAAAATCAAAACTAACTTTATGTTTATTTATTGCTGTGTCCTATTAAATATCGTTCTCATCCTTATCATTATCCCTCAGACTACATTCAAGCAAATAATCAATAAGAAATAGTTTTCCTTAACGTCAACCTTTTTTTTGTTTTTCTTTAACCTTGTGAAATAAAAAGGTTTTGAATCAGATATATCTATATATATGTATACCTTACCACCACAAGTGTCATTAAGAAGAAGAAAAATCATTTTTTTTAAACAAATAATACTTTCGTATAAACATAAAAGAGAAAAAACTATAATAATTATTTAAAAATGCAGTGGGTGCAGTCTTCTTTGCGATTTTGTGACTTTAAAAGAATGTTTTGAATTTCATTCTATTTGACATTGAACAGAACTTACAGAAATACTTATTTTTGATGAGGGTTATGAGTTCTAGAAACAATATTTAAAGCAATGTTTCTCTTATGCGGAAATTCTTAAAAAAAAATTCACTCAGAAATCGCATTCCAACATGTTTGAAGACAATAAAAAACTATCAAGTTAAGTTCTATTATTTTTTTCTCACGAAAAAGGCAGTATATTTTGTCTACATAGATAGATTTAAACCTCAACCCTTCGTCTCCGATTTTGATTGAGTTTTGACTCACAAAAACCCAAAATGAATAAAAAAAAGTCACATACACATATGGACCATCCCATAACCATTGCACAAAATACATTAACGTCTTTAATTGAATAATAAAACAACTATAACCATATAAATTTTCATTAAAAAATAAATAAATAAAAAGTGAACAAAAGTACCTGCAATCTAATTTTAAAATAGTTATCTTAAACATACACGTTTATATATTAAATATAAATCTTATAAACTATATGTAAAGAATATTATAATAAAATCATAAGGATATTTATATTTTTTGCTAATAAAAATAGAAACAGTTTTTAACTTTATCACAACGTACAAATATAAAAGTGCTTATTACTATTTTAAATTAAACAAAAGAAGAAAAAAAAAGCAATACATTGCATATTATCTGTATCCTCTATCCAATTTCCTCGTCTCTCTTTTTGTCTTCTATCAAATCTCTTTTGTTATATAATCATTAATTTTTTTAAGTTTCCTAATTCCAAAAATAAGAAAACAAAAAACAATAGAAGTTCCATAACCGTGCACGCACAAATTTATCCTGTTTTTTTGTTTCTTACTTTATTTCGTATAAAACAAAACAAAAAATAACTAACAAACTTAAATAATTAAAGTAACAGGTGCCTCAAATTAATATATATATTTATATTAAAAAAAAAACGCAAATAGAAGAATTAAAACAAATATTTACACAGGATAAAAATAAAATAGAAAATATTGCTTACAGAAAAATAAAAAAAAAACTAAATAAAACAAATCAAGTCAATCCACAAACCACACATAGCCTTCGACAAAAAACAATAGTTTTAAACCTTTCAAAAACGTTCCGAAAAAAAAAACAAGAATACCTACATCAGCCAAATTACAAACAAACAACTCTTTTTAGTTTGCATATTAAAATCTCAAAATTACACCTTTGAAATGAAACCATTTTCAGGATAATCATAAAATGAAAACATAAATTCCAAGAAAAAAAATTGATTCAAAATTTCAAATTTTGGTTGTTAACTTTCTTTTTATTTTAAATTGAAAGGTTTTCCAGAAAGGTTGCAGAAAGATTTTGCATTAAAACAATAACAATTCTAAAAAAAAAAATTTAAACAAGCATAAAAAAATGCCAGCAATCGTTAATGTTGTAAAAAACAAAGAAATATTAATTAATTTAATTAAGAAATAGTGAAAAATTTACGCAAATAGTTGATATTGTTTTAAGTTTTTTGAAACCATAAGCCTTTAAAAAAAATAAAGAAAAAAAAAAAAGAAGAAGTATGTGAAATAAAAGCTACTGAAACAACCGAACAATAGATGTTGATGAAAAATAAGGTGTTTCTCAACTACAAAAAAAAAAAAAAAAAGAATAAATACACAATACAGGGTGATACAAACAACTATAGATAACAATAGATACAGTGTTTTTATTTTTTAGCCAAAATTTTATTTTTAATCTGTAAATGTCATTTGCATAAAGTTTTGAATTAAAAAAAAAAGAAACCAATCAGAAAACTAAAATAAATGTTAAATACAGATTAAATCAAGTTAAAACACAACAAACCCCAGTTTATTTCTGTGATCAGCTCGGCAAGGAACAATACTATAATTTCCTTACGAGCAAACATACCATAATTAAATATTAACTTAAAAAATATGTATATTTAAAAAAAGTAAAAAAAAAAAGTTATTAAACTAATTAAAAGTTGAATTGATTTGAAATTTGAGTCAATAAAATTTTTAATTGAAAAAAAAAGCTATAACATTTAATTATAATTTGTAAAAGCAGGAAGGGAGTTAAGCAAAAAAGAAACAACGACATGATGGGTTTGTCGTAAAACAGAACTACGTGTCGTTGTCTTGCTTGATTTTCAAGTTTTTGTTTGTTTTTTTTTTATTTTAGTTCTTTTATATTCACAATACGCACCATGGAGTCTGAATTACATTTGTTTTTAATTTGTGTTTTGTGAATGTGAAAGGAAGAAAAGTAAAATCAATATTTTTGCCTCTCTGATGCTTTTTGTGTGTTTTTTTAATACTATTAATTACTAATATGAAACTAATAGCAGAACCTTCAATAGGAACTCATATACCTCAGATTCTATTATACTTTTTTTTTATGTTGTTATACAATTATTAATTTATTTTCTAAAGAAAAAAAAAGAATACAAAATATTACAAAAAAAAGAAGAAACCGTATACATTTAACTGATAAAAGACAGAACTGCAATAGTAACTAAACTACCTCAATAGCCAATAGGATTTTTTTTAATACACACGTAAAAACATACAAATATATATTTCTTTTTTTTTTTAACAGAAGTCTTGAATTTAAAGTTTTAGTTACCGTGTTCTTTTTTTAACAAATCAAAGAATGAAGTAGACATAAAAAACAAACTCAGTAAAAAAAAAACATAAAATAAAAAAAAAAAACTAAGTAAAATGGTGGCAAAGCAAAACAACGGGGAAAACAAATTTAAATAACTTCCAGGAAATGAAAGTTTGTAAATAAAAAAAAGAAGAACCGAAAACAAACAAAAAGAAAACAGAAATTGAAAAAAAAAGGAAAAGAAGAAAAAAACAAAATTTACCATTTAGGCTATTCTATCCCAAGTTTCTTAAGTAAATATCTAAGGAAAAAATAAAAAATACTATGAATAACAATTTCTTTTTTATAAAATATAAGTAACATTAATTGAAAAAAAAAGTAAAACCTTTCGTAGAAATCACTTACATTATATACTATTTAGGCTACAATAAATATTTACAAAACTTATATAAAAAAACAAATGAAGTAAAATTTAAAATTATGTGTTTGGATATACGATTTAAGAAAAAAAAAATGAGAAAAAAATCTTCAAAAGAAACTAAAAAAAAAAATTACCATTTAAAATAAACCTTTAAAAAATTAAAATTAAGAGTAAAAATGAAATTAAACAAGAAGTAAATTAAAAGTTTTGGATAACTAAAAAGTGTAAAAAAAAATATTCATACAAAGTTTTAGATAGGTTTTTGTAAATATTCACAAAATTACATTGTACTAAAATTAAAACAAAAAACAGCAAAAAAAAAAATGCTAAACCACATTTGAAATTTCTGGTGGAAAAAAGTATAAAATAAAATTTGATAAATTTGTAGTTTGGTAATAATATACAGATGATTCATTCGAATTTCTTCATGGAATTAGTGTAAATATAATTCCAAGATATAAATGATTTCATTGCTGTATGTAATACAAAGAAATTATTTAAAAAAAAACGTGTTGAAATTCTATAAAAAAAAAATATAGAAATACATATTTGTAATACTAAAAAAAAAAAAATACTAAGCATTATGTATATTCACTTATTTAGGCAAGTTTTGGACTAAAAGTAAGGATTAATAAGAGAACAATGGGAAAATAAGAAAAAAAAAAAAAAAAGAACTTCAATCAATTTGATAGAAAAATTTTATGATTTCGGATTTTTAAATAATATTTGTGTATTCAAAATTTTATAAGATAGCCCAAAAATTGGAACCCGAAATAAAAAATATATACTAACCAAATTTAAACAAAAATTTTAGGCATAAAATGTATAGAACACAAAATTATAAACAAAATTATAGATTACCCAAACAGACAGAAAAAAAAAAATGTATGGAAATTTAAGGGAAAAAAATTTTAGGCAAAATTCAATGCAGAAAAGTGGACTAAGAATTGAGTCACTCAAAAATAAAAATAAAACAAAAAATAATTTCTTTGTAAAAACTAAATTAAAGTAATTGTAAAGAAAAAAATTGCAATGAAGATGTCGCCATTTTGCATTTATATATAGAAAAATAAAAAAAAGGGAAAAAAAAAAAATAAAATAACTGAATCAGGAAAAAATATAAAATATTACATAAAAAGTTTTATAAAGTACTATTAATTTATTTTGTAAAAAGAAGAAAATAACTTTATTTTTGTTATACGTATCCTTGTTTCCTATTAACATTTTCTTTAAATTAATTGTGAGAATACATAATTGTTTTTTTTGTTTTTTAAAAATCCACGTGCTTTTTTATTAATTCGATTCTCACTTGAATATAAAATGTTTATTTTCCTGTAAATCTAGAACGTACGTAAAAACAAAAACACATTTTTATTTCGTTCTTAAGTAATTATGTTGTTAAATTTTGTTTAATAGTTTTCTTTTAACAAAAAAAAAAAAAGAAAGAAATGTACTTAGTTTTCTTAAAAAATAAAAAATAGATTGTTTTCCAGTGAACGTAACATATGCATGTTTTGCACAAAAACTAAACAAGAAAATATATATAATTACTACTTCTTACACTATGAATATAACTAAAAAAAAACTCAACTAGTCACATGTGCAACACACTCAGGTACAATAGAATGTAAAAATGGAAACAAATAAAATATATCTATTTTCAAAACAATTCTAAATAATAATAGGAATGATAAAAGATGTAAATTTTTTTTTGGTTATTAAGTAAAGCTTATTATTTAATCAGAAGTATGAAAATCAACTCTAAGTTTGACATTTGCTCAAATAAAAAAAAAAGAACATAATAACTACACAAAAACAAAAACCATTTTTTTTTTCTGTTTCAAAAACGGACATTTTGCGTTTATGCATGGGATTTAAATTGTGTAGAGCATCATTTTTCAAGAAGTATACATGTTCGATTATCCTATTTGTATGATTTTTATTTTTTTCTTTCTGTAAATTTGTATATTATGAAGAAACAAAAAAAGTATATATTCATACATAAGCACACTAATTAAAAGAAGATGATAATGTATATTTTTTTGTGAAAATTATTTAGGTCGAAAATGTTAAAAACAATTTCGTTTTCTTTTTGAGTTTTTTTTTTTTTACTTTTTAATTAATTTTAGTTTTTTTTAGCCTAAGTTTTATTTTGTGTTGAAATAATTACATTGAAGGAATTCTATATTTTGTTCAGTTATAAACTGTTTTTATTTTTATTATAATTAATATATATATATATTTTTAATGAATTTTAAAATGTGAAAGAAAAATAAAAAGTTTTCAATATGAAACATGATTTTTTGGTTTGTTTTTTTTAATTTTGATTTTCTTTTCGTTTGGATACTTTTTTTTTGGATTCTATTGCATATTTTTTTGTTCTTGAAAATTGGGTGATGTAAGGCAATTGGTTGGATGTAAGACAGCATATACTTTTGTTTCGTTGTCAAATTTCCTGTGTAAGCTTTGATGATATATTTTTTTAAAGGAAATCTTCCTACATGAAAGCCATTTTAGTGCTGGATATGCCAACGTTTTCATGTACAGATCAATGCTTTTATTGTCTGCCATTGGTAAACGAGGATTTGAATGAGACAATCTTCCAGAACATTTTGGAATACAAATTTAGAGAAAACAGAAAAATAGCCGAGCGTCAATGTTCAACACTGTCTTTAATTTGGCTGAGCTTCATTACTTAAACACCAGCGTGAAGCTTTATTGAAATATTATTTGCTATTATATAAAATTTGAAAACAGCATTAAAACTTTTTGAACAGATAATCTGTGTCCTTGGGCATGTTAAAATCGTGTTCTCCTTACTAATGGCCGTTAAAGCAAAACAAAGGCATGTCTTCTTGGATTTTTTTTAATGTTCATTGCATCCAAATAAGAGTGGAAAATAATGGTCCAGCCAGTTTGTACAATTTGGTATGTTTTTCTTTATTTTGCATGATTTTTCATTCTTATTTTTTTTTTTTTTTGCGTTTACTTATTTTTCTTAAATCTCGGTTTTATTTAAATTTGTTTGTTTTATTTAAAATTTTCTAATACACTGACGATACTCTTCAAACATTCGAACATTAGTTACAAGTTGTTTTTTGTGTTTTCGTACGTTCAAAAAAGAAAAAAAAAAACAAAATACGTATACTGAAATTTAAAATGAAAACAAAAAAAATGTATATAACATAAAAAAATAAATTTTAGGCTAAGAAAACTACAAAAACAGTTCAGAACAATATAGAAATAAATTTTATTTTATATTGACTTCAAAATCATTTCCCAAAATAGTTTTGTATTTATTTTTTAAAGTATATTTTTTGATAAAAGCTTCTTTAAATATTGGAATAAATTCTAAGTCAAAATTATTAAACAATAACATTGTTCATATATTGGTGTTGCATAAAGCATAAAAAAAAGATAAAAATTTAAAAAAAAAATAACCTTAACTCAACGTACTATAATGAATGTTTGTAATATATGCAAAATACCATCATTCACTAAAATTTAAAGAAAAAAAAAAAACATAAGATAAACAAAAAAGAAAAAAATCAAAGTACAAATTAAATTACAAAATGAAAAAAAGTAAAGCAAATTTTTCGGAGTACAAAATTTTCAGGGATACCTTAACCTTTTCGGAACAAAATTTCGTGAAAAAGTAAAATTAAAAAAAAAAAAAAAAAACAAAAGTAATGGTAAAAAATTTATTAAGAAAAAAAAAATAACAGCTGTCCGCTGTGCCAAGCAGAATTTCATAAATGAAAAAAACAAAAAAGAAAGCTAAGTATAAATAAAATTAAATTTTATATATAAATCAACATTACTGTACAAATTTATTTCGGTATACTGAAAAAATGTTGGGATTGCATATATTTAAAAAAACGGAAACAAAAAAACCATTTAAAAAAAACGAAAAAAACACAAAAAAAAAAATACAATGCTAAAAATAATTAGAGTATAAGAAATAATAAAGGCAAAAAAAGATTATGTGTTTGACAGACTTAAGAAATTTTTGAACAAGGATATACGTAAAACTTTTTATTACATTTCTTTTTGTTTTCTTTAAAAAAAAAAAAGAATAAAGTTATAAGGAAAAAATGGTTTGGTGCAATATTTCCTTTACATTTGTTTTTTTTTCATTAGCTGAAAAGATAATAGTTGGATTTTATTTGTATTCTTTTTATAAGTTTTTCTTGGATATGATGAATAGCGAAGAAAACAAAAAAAAACAATTTAATGAACTGTTCTGAACTGCAAATTTAAGAAGGATATACAATAAATGTACATGGAAGGAACGTTTTAATCTTTTTTTTTATATTTGAAATTTCAAATAAAATGTCCTAGTTGAAATTTTAATCTTTATTTTCTTTTTTGTTTTCTGCGTAAAACTCTGTGTAAACATGTGTGGAAGGTTTAAAAACATTTTAGTGAGTTAGAGTTATGTTTGATTAGGAAGGAATGAAAAAAAAAATAGGGGAATGTTTCCCTAAAAATAAACAAATCAAAGTAAAAAATCTAGAGTCTTATTTAACATCTCCCATATCTAATTCCAAACATCCTCACTCTTTCATTTCTTTGCGAAAAAATTTCAACAAAATCAGTTCTTCTGTTAATCAAACTTAACACTACACTCCAAAGTAAGCATTAAGAACTAAAAAATAAATAAGTTAAATAGATTTTAAAACTTCCATTTGCATTTGTAAAACTTCATCTCAGGGCTTAAAGACTCAATAGAAAACCAATTTAATAGACTTAAGAATTAAATTAAGAAAAAATAACGACCATCAATGAAACTCTTATCCTCAGGTAATACTTATATCGTATGCAATAATGGAAAACTGAAAAAAAAACTAACTTAATGCATTTAGATTAAATAAAAGTCTTCGAAAAAGAAACAAGAAATCAATGAATATTTTTGAGTCTTAACCTGCCACACAAGGATCCAACAACACAATGCAAAGAACTAAGCTAACTAAGAAAATAAAAACAAAACAAGAAACCTTCTTCAAATGTACATTTTAATCCCCCTTTTTACTTTGTTTTAATATTTAACAGAAAATAAAAAGAAAAACAAAATATTAAGAAAACAAATAGTAAAAATATATAATTATATCTGTGATTTTACCTTATTATAAATGTATTTTAAATATACATTATTTATTATTGCAAATGAAAAAAGATGAAATGTATTTAAGTATAAAAAAAAAAAAATATGTGCAAAGAAATTGTTTTAGGTTTAACACAGTCAATAAAACAAATTTACTTAAATAAACCTGCAATTGAAAAATAAAAAAAAAAGTAAAAACCAGCAACAAACACGATATTTGGAAGATGAAAAATAAAAATCGAATACATTCATTTAACCAGCCGATTAAGAAGCACAATACTTAAAGAATACATATAATTTCGTCATTGATACATTCATACATACAAAATGAAAATTTTAAATCGTATTTAGTTAAAAATTAAAGTCTGACGATTTAATTTAAATAAAAAAAATATTTATTATTATATTTATCTTCAGGTATATAAAAAAGAAAACATTTTTGTTTAAAATTTTTTTAATATTCACATTTTTTACATATGAAAGAAGTAACAAAAAAATGGAGAAAAAAAAAACGTAATAAAATCAATTATTTATAATTATCATCAATTTTAAGTGCATGATTATGATTATATTAAAAACAAAAAGAGAATAAAATGAATAGAAAAAAATCATTTTACGAAAAATTGAAATTTCGAACATAATGGAAAGATTAAAGAGAACATTTTTTGAAATTAAGAAAGTGTAAGAAAAAGAAAGTAAGCAAAAAGCAAAAGAAAAACAAAAAAAAGATAATTTAAATTAATTATTAAGGTAAGAAATTATTGATAATTATTATGATTATTATTATTATTATCATTATGTAAACCGTAATTTGATGGACAAAAATACCAGAGCAGAAAACTTCACTGAATTAAAAAATAAATTTAATTTGTTGCTAAACGAGTTTGTGTTTTAATTGAAGTGGATTTTTGAAGGGGTTGTTATTGTGTTTATTTGACAAGTTTTGAGATGATTTGAATTGATGGTAGTAAGTCCACAAGCAGCCATAAGTGGCTTTCATAAATTCGCAATTAAAGAGACTGCAGTGCAAAAAATATGAAAACAATAGTCTATTTCTTACAGGCAGGAAATTATTAAAAGAATTGAGTTCAAGTGCTAAATCGAGGATCTCCAAATTTTTTCTGGGCCACATTGAAAGAAGACATACAGTGCTCCACAAAAGTTTGCGTACGATAAAGAAATTTGGCGAAAAAGGGCGTTTATTCCCAAACCATATGTGACAATTTGTTTTGAAAGGCATATTATGGAATTTCTGGATTTATTTCGTCACTCATATTGCCGTTATTAACGGTTCTTGATCTAGCATTTGCTTGATGGCTCGTTTATCTCCTGCAGAGAGATGATTGGCCAGTTCTGCTTTTGTTTGCAATTTCCAGAAAACCTGAAGCGGCCTTTTTTTAATTGAAGTTTGTTTTGATACCGTCCGCTAGAACATTCGTCCCCCCTAGTACAAATTAGTAGCCATTACCCTCTCATTCCAACTAAGCTCCGTTTTTTCCTATATTTATGGACTTTTCTACACTTCGTCACTTGCTAACAACGGGTATACAAAGGTAATGTATTTACTTGCTTCCTTAATTAGTTACAGTCGTAATTATCAAAAATTACTCGCCGTACACAAACTTTTGTGGATTGACTTTGGCAATATTGGTTGTTGTTTTTGTTATAACTCTTGAATGGATAAGACTATTGAATTAGTTTTGGTAAATTCTAAAGCTTTGATCAAATATGCCTTTCATTTGGCACAGCAGTTTTCAAATTGTTTGCGTGGTCGTCTTCTTTCGTTTGATTCCAACGCATAGGTTGATACTTCATTTCTATCTTTCTACAAATTGCTGAAAACTTCCCTTTAGTTAAAAGCTTTTCCTTAATATACCGAATTGCCTTGTATTGTTCGTAAAAATGAGACAGGAACGTTCTCTTCATCTCTGTCATTATTCCATTATTTTATCATGGTGTCAAGTCTTTATAATTCTTAAAAATTTTGAGAAACTACAAATACTTCTATTTAGGAAATTGTTGTCCGCAGCGTAAACGTAGGAATCACTGGTTCAAAAAATGAAAATCGTTGAAAAGAAAAGCAACTGCCACTTGCTTTCGAATGTGATTTTATTTTCTATTAAAAATAAAGAAAATAGTTAACAAATGAAAAAATAAAAGAAAGAAAATTCATAGCTTACAAATGTGACCAATCCAAAACTGCGAACAATGCTGCAATGCAGGAAACGAATAATAAAAAAAAACACGAACAAGTAACAAAGTAATGCAATAACAAATATGAAACATATGAATTGTATAAGAAACACAAAAGTCGAACCACTCTTCGTTCTCAAAAACAAGAAAGTAATTTGCGGCTACCCCAATACAATATTTTACGCCCAACAAAGTATTTTTACAGACCTTATTTCAGTTAAAATTGAACTAGAATTTCAGACATCACTACCTTTAAACGTCTCGTTATCTCAAAGTAATTAAAAGTGACTTTTAGTTTTTGCACCATCAAAAGAGAATACTTTAAGCTTTCGGAAAATGTAGGTCTCCCGTTGGAGCCTCTTGGAGCACTGTTTTATGAACCAACAAACATTGGGATATCCCTCTAAAAAAGTATCCTTAGTCAAAAGCCTAGTTTGTGAGATTGGTAAGAAATATCAAAAAGATGTGAATACATTTCAAAAGGTCAAAATGTACCCATTAAAATGAATCTAAGCTTTTTTCTGTATTCATCATATGTCCATAGATACTTAGCGCCAAAAATGCTTAAAAAAATTCATACTTTTTCATGCATTTTAAAATCTCAACGCTAACGGTACAATCAAACGGAACATCCGCACTCCACAATATTTTGTCTTTCTAGGCTTTCATATTTATACGTAGAATCCAAAAATCATATCGGTTTTCCAAACAAAAACAAACAATTTTCCACTAGCGCACCATTATTATTTTATTATATTTTCTCTGGAATATTTAGCAGAATAATATTTTGAAAACAAAAACCACTTAGCACAAGCGTAAAAGCATCCATTTGTGCAGTTTGTAGGTAGAATACGTGCTCTTTTCTGTAAAAATTAAAAACTTTAAAGGCAAAAACAAAAGAGAGAAAAAAGTTTCCTCACGAAAATTCTTTTACAGAACATCTTAAAATAAATAAATTTAACTAAAAAATAAAAAAATAAAACCGGTCAAGTGTGAGTTTTACTCACCCGCCGAGGATTTCGTTCGCAAACAGATTAGTAGTTTAGGCCTAATATCTAAGAAATCAACAAACTAAAATAGTCAAATCAAATTAAACTCAATTCACTGTTCAATCACTAAAATTCTTTCATTTCGAACGAAACTGAACAAAAGAAAATCCTTTCCCATTTGCTGACCGCGCCAGCCGTGTGAAAATTGCTTTGGTGCATTTAGGGGATGAAATGCCGCAAGCGACACTGAGACTGCCGTCAGTTCATCGTTTTTTGCGATAACTGATTCGATTTAAATCCTTAGTATCTCGAAAAATTGTATGAAAATAATTTTTTTTACATAATATTTTATTGTTCTTTCACTGAGATCTACAAAATGGCGTTTTCGGATCTTCAAAACTCGAATGTTGTTGTTTTTCGGTTTTTGGCCAATATCTCGAAAACAATTAAAGCCAGAGTGCTCAAACCAATTTTAACACAAAGATTACATCAAGATCTACATTCTAGATTTTTTTTAGATTTTTAGACCAACGGGTGTGGAAATGCGATGGGGGGGGACGCCTTTTTTCGATTTTGAAGCTTAATATCTCGAAAACTTAACTTCCAAATGAAAAGTTCAAAATACAAACTCTTTTTCATTTTGCAAGACCTATCCGATGGTACCTCACTTAATATATTGCCGTGAAATTCTTTTCAAAAAAAGTTAGTAATTAATTTATTTTAGTACAAATAAAAAATCACACACGATTTTCGGATAATTTCGGGCTATTGCGATGAGTTGCCCCATAACTCCAATTTTTTTCAGATTTTTTGGTCAAATATTCTAGAAAGTAAGGTGGGGGACACGGTACACAAGTCAGTTTTTTGCAGTTTTTTGGCTAATAACTTCTTACCAATAAGAGTGAGATGACTGGTACTATGCCAGTCCAACTTTTAGATCTAAATATCATCCTCTTTCCAACGATACCCATATCAAGGAACTAGTAAAAGAAGTTTGTTTTTCAAATTTAGTATTGGTACTAAGCTTTTTGCTATTATGAAATTTTTTTAAAATTTTTTTACCTGAACTTTCTTTGGACAAGTGAAATACATATTTTGGCGATGTTTTATTTCTTAGTTCTTAGTGGTTCGCCAATTAATAAGAATAAAGCTTGATGACAGACAGACAGACATTTTCATAATCAGGACACCGCCCCCTTTCCAATGACACCCATATCGACCATCAAAGTTAATAAAAGTTTTTTCGGGCGTTAGTATTAGTACTAACGTTTTCTTTAATCTGCGACTAATTCCAAAAAGGGTGCATGATTTATTTTTGGATTGCCTAGATACACTTTCGGTCCGAATTTTATCTCTTAATTACAAAAGACTTATAAGTTATAGTCAAATATGTAAAATGCGACAGACAGACAGACAGACACCGAAGTGATTCCATAAGGGTTTCGTTATTCCTTTGGAACGAAACCCTAAAAAAAAAATAAATTTGCTTAGTGTGCATAATGCCTTAGCCAATTTTTACATTTACTTACTTTTACTATAAAAGACACTGTAGTGTTACTTGTGCGCCGAATAAAATTAAATTGAATTGAATTGAATTGATCAACAACCGGCTACGTTTTCATCATTCAATGGGTCCTATTTCATGCTGCAGGAAACGCTGCTGCTGCAACGTTACTCTTATAGAAGAAGAGTTTAAGTCTCTCTAGCCTTTAGTCTTAGCAGCCCAGGAGCTTATCCGGCTTAAACTGAAGTTGAAAGGAGCAGTGTCTAAAGTGCTTCATTGTGACAACAAGGTTTGCAATGAAAATCGCCATTAATGGTTCATATTCTCCGAGAATCAAACATGTTTATATCAAATGTAAGATGATATTTTAACTAAAACTATAGTTGCTACTAAAATCTCCCTTTACACGAATGGATTTGGCCTAGCATAAATTAATCTGTTACTATCCAAATTTTGTCCTTATTTTTTTGAATCTAAAAATGAATATTGATTTAAGTTTGAATAGACGTTTCGAGTATTAATTGAATTTTAAAGAAAATTAATTCGAAATTGAAGGAAGCATAACAATTATTCAGTGAAGGTGTTGTAAAAGAATAATTATACAGTTTAAAGTATTTCTAATAATTTTACTAGATCAATGCATTTGTTCATATCAAACATGTACTTTTTTTCATTCATTCATTATTATTATTTAATCAAAGTATAACAATAGTGCTACAAGACATTGGGATCTTTTAAAAGCAACAGCTACATGACTATCATTTATCAAATAATTGACTAAAATATATAAATAAGTTAGTACTTGTACTATTAAAAAAAGTTTCCTCTTCCTTCTTTGGCTAATCGTTAAACGATTAAGTTGTTTTTTATTTCACTACGTTACTCGCAATCTAACAATCATCTATTCGCTTGTACCATGACATTAAGAAGGGTTAAAGAAGACAAAAACTGGTTAGAAAAATCAGACTATGATGCCTGAGTTTTAAACCACTCATAGCGAGAATTGCAAACTAAGAAAGTTTATAGGAAATCGTGTGCAAAAGCGTGTCTAACGGCTGAGAGATACATACAAAAAAAAATCTTCAGACATCTTTTTGTCGCTGGACCCTGTCTTGTTTTGCTTTCTGCTTAACTAGAGTACTTGCCAACAAGATAATCCGGCTAGCTGCCCAGTAGAACGAAAGTAAAATAGGAAATAAACGATAACTTTGGTACCAACTAAACACCCGTCAGACAGAAAAACTCCATTCCTCTCCGTCCACCTATTGGTGAACAGAAAAACCAAACATTTCTATCAAATACACAAACCACTTCCACACCCACACTTGTCAAACACCAATGTTCAAGGGAACGAAACTCTCTTCCAGTTGCAGAAAAATGCCGACTGGAACCGATTGTTTTGTTTCTCACACTTGGCAAACTGTCATTCTATATATATATCCTCACCCATTTCGCCCCACACGAATAAAAACGAAAACAAAACAAAAAATTCTTCCATTCATTTCTCAGACTTCCAACAGAATTCTGTTTTTTTTTCATTCGCTGTCAAACGATTGAGTACATTTTACGCGTCAGCATACAAAACGAGAAAACGAGAAAAAGTTTCGCCCGACGCGAATAATTTCCAGAGCAGCTATAACTTTTCATTAATTCGCAAATTTTGGTTAAGTTCTTTAGTTCTAAAACGGGAACAAAAAATCGAATAACAATTTTTTTTTTACTTTTAATTTAGCTTCACTCTGAAAATCTTTCGAGAATAAACTTTACCATATATCGAAATTTGTAACTATTATTATTTTTTTTTTCTTGCTTCGCGTTTAGTTTTAATTTGTTCTTTTCCCCTAATTTTTCTTTTTTCCATTTGTGTATATTTTTGTTATTGCTTTTCGCGAGTGCCCAACCCAAGTTTTCGTATACGATTACAAAGTATTCACCATAAAAAAAAAAAAAAAAAAACCGAAACCCTTTATATACGAAACTTATCCGAAACTTTCCGAAGGAGGTGCTTTTTCACGTATGATCATATCTCAGCTATTGCAGTGTTCCTTTTTCTATGACAATTACATTCAGAGTCAACAGAGTTTTAATCAGCTCGTTGCCGATTTTCCGTTTTTTGATCGGGCTCATCTTTACCGGACTTTAACAACAATGTCAACGGCGTTCCTGACAGCAATTGCTGTTATCCTGTGTATTCTATTCAGGATACTTAATGTGAATAGCCAGCCATTGAAGCCGAGCGTTTGGTGCTTGGATGAAACTTTTTTGGATTGCATTTATAAAATTGCACCAGTTTTGAGAGAACCGTAAGTAGACAAAAAGAAACATTGAATTCCCCATTTTATTTTGGATTTATGATTTCCAACTGAGTTTTCACATATGGATTTCTTTTATGTGAATTAATAAAAATAATTGGGTGATGTTTTACATCGTTAAGAGCCAGAGCTTAGCTTGGTGCGTGCTAAAGGGATTGGGGCAACCCTTAAGTGTCCTCATTTCGTGAATTAAAAAGAAAATTTTGCAAAAATGCGGTTCATGAAGTTTGACACAAGGATTTGCTGGCATCTGTCACGTCAGTCTAGATGTTTCCAATTTGCCGCAGACCACCTCTAAATCGGTAATCAGATTTAGAAGTGTTTTCAAGTTCTTCTTTGTGATTTAGACTTTGTATATTATAATGTTATGAAAAAGAAATCTCAATAAAGTTACTTCTACCAATTTGTCGTGGTTTCTAGAATAGTCTAATACGAGAAACTTAAGACCGACAAATAGTTTACGATGAAGAATTAAATGAATTTGCACAGCGTTTTGTGGATGATCCTCTTTTAAAATGAAACAAAAAGCTAGCCCAATAAGGAAGAAGTGCAGTAAGTTCATAAGAGCAACACAGTCCTGCAAAGCATTTCGTTCATAGCCGCCTCAGTGTTGCTTTAATTAACTCACCCGTATTTGCGAATCACCAAACCCAATGGAAATAGAATCTCCCAGTAGCTATTCGGATGCTCATTTACTAAGAATGTTTTCTTTTTTAAGCATTCGTCCTCGAGGGTGTCGTTGGTTGACATTAATCTGTAGATTTAGGTGAAATTCAATTGAGAAGGATATGCAACTAATACATGTTTTTCTTACATCAAATAAAAAGTCGAACACATAGCTAGCTCCACGCCTGTTGCCTACATACCCTTTCAAGGTCTAATTGCAAAAAAACATGACTCAGTGCGTATGTGACGAGAAACGAACGTCATCCCCATGAATGCGGTGGTTGCACTTGTGAATGAAGGGGATTTAGGTTTGCTGATATATTAGAACAAGTTGTGTAATGACGATTGTGGCGAGAGTTAAAAACTATTTCAACATCTTATTACATCTCACTTATTGAAAATGATTCTTTTTTTCGAAATGTTTTGCATTCAATCCCGGACTATGCTCATTAGCATTTGAAACCAGTTGCGCGATCATGTAACAGTCAGTTATTATTATATGATAACACAGTGAGCAAAGTCATGGATGTAATAATACTTAAAACAAATCCACTTAAGAACTGACTTAACTTTTATCTGTAGAAGGTTTTTTTTTTTTATTTCTGGTTATCTGTCTGTAAATTGGCTCGGTGGTAAAAGTACAAACCTAGAGAATGTTTGTTTAAAAATCATGACGTGATTAGTCGCTTTTGTACTAGTCGTATTGTTGACTTTGTTGAATCTAGTACAAACTTTGCTTTAAATGCTTTCAAACATTTGCAATTAAAAAATTGTGGGACCTTGAAAATAAATTTGGTGGCATGGAAATGCAATACGTCGATTACCAAACAAGTACGTGCGTTAAACGATTTCATGCCCAGTGTTGTTCGTGAACAACATGAATTTCCTTCGCCGACAACTCGAACATATTGGCGCAGTAAAAGTTTCTTAATTTCATTCTAAAAGTCCAGTTTTAGTTGATTTTTCTCGCTTCAAGCATTTTTTCGTGCAAAAAAAAACATTCGAGATTTTTTACTTCATTTTTGGTGCAGTATCAAAAAAGTCCCTTAAGTTAATGATAAGCCGGCTAAGGCAGTACTCCAGCCAATGGAGTTTGATCGTTAATCTCGAGAAGTCTTAAGTAATGGTCTTCAAAAAGGACCAAAGAGGACCTGCGAAGCTATAGAGAGCGTCTTATCTGGTCGTTGTAAAGGAATATTGCTAACAAGTACTTTGAATATGCAGAAGCACCTATCCGGCTGACAAACACTAGAATGGTAATTAATGTAGCCTGGAAGAATTGCTTCAACAACACAAACATTCAGCACAGCAGTCAGTTCAAACTGTACGAATCGGTGGCAAAGACGGTAATGCTATATGCGGCAGGTCTGGGGCTATAAGCCATATGATCAAGTGGAAAAACTACAGCGGTTCTTTATCAAAAGAATTAAAAAAAACATTGTTAATTTTGAATCTGTTTCTTAAATAAAGTTTTCAACTAACTAACTCAAAAGATTATTTAAACTCCCTCCGAAGACCCCGAACTACATGATCATGGTGAAAACGGGCCTACCTCCGCTATACATCAAGTCACTCAGGATGCAAATTAACTAGATTCGCCGCGTGATGGGTATGTCAGATATCAGACTACCAAAGATAGTGGCATTGCAGATCATTCGGAGTAGAACTGCGTGGCTTGGCTAGTGGATGGAGCTAGCAAGTGAATGCGGTGTAGTTCTGGACGCTGATGGCAGGTGATGAACTTGGGAAACGAACTTGAACAGCTTGTAGAACACGTCGATGAGCAGGCCAGGTGCCAGTTATTAGAGGAAGCGGCGGCATCATTATATCGCAACACATACAGACGGCCTAATCACAATTTGCGGAAGCGTAACTAATTTAAAGATAGTAATAGTGTCCAGGAGATATCGTCAGGGGTTAAAACTCTGTCTAAACTCCGAGGAGAACTGCTGAATCTAAGCTTCGTACCGTTGTTTTAATAAAGGTTTTGAGTGGCTTTTCTTTCCAACTGTATTTAAATGTGGGATATTATATTTAGCTAAAAATTGTACAAATATTCTAGTTGTAAGGTAGCAAACCAAATCTCTGTACCTTGAAAATTGTATCCACATAAATCCAATGTATCTGATACATGCCACGTAAAATAAATTTAAAAAAAAGCAAAAAAAAAACTTCGTACCGCACAGGGAGGATCTCCCCATACCCTGCAACTTGTTCAATCTCAGGGAGCGTGAAGATATCGAGCATTTCCTCGGTAAGTGTCCGATCTTAAAAGAAACAAGGCGATCGGTTTTTGGAAAAGACTTTTTAACTGAACAAGAAACTCTATCTCTTCTAAACGACACGGAAGTAGGTAGGCTGTACAATTACTGCAAGGTTCCACTCATGCATAGAAAAATATTTTTATTGAACTATTTGACTGCGTCTATTGATACTATTCAAATATCAATAAATGAACACCGCTTCAAAATAAATTTGAATCTCCACGTCAAATTCGAAAGTGCATGTCGCATAAAAATAGCTAACTGACTTTCTTTCAAACTTATTTTTTTTTCTTGAAAAATCCAGTTTATTTTTGTAATTCCATTGCATATCATTTAGAAGTATTCTCTCAAGTTTTCCAATTAAAGAATTTCTGGATATTACCACGCCCACACATAACACCGACATCGAGGGTTGCAAACAGCAGTTGAAATGGCAAAGTTTGTTTTTTATGCGTCGCCACAAAAGTTATTTAATGAAAAAAAGGAAAAAAAAAAAAGAAGAAAAAGTAGAAATATATACATAAGTCTGAAAGTCATGTAAAAATAGAAGGAAACTTAAGCTCTACTCATTTTTGTCACTAACCACATTTGACTATGTGTAGAAGTAAAATGAAATTATTGCATTGAAAAAAAAAGCACTTCACTTTAGTACACAAAAGAACGATGATAATGTGATGTATTGTTAGGTTAAAGCTGATGTGTGCTGTGTTGGAACATGGAACGACACAATTTAAATTCATCACATTGTAAGTGGCGGGAGAGTACAATTCATTTAAAATAGCTCAAGAGATTTACCTACAAATTACATTTTAATAAGTTCACAATTTGTCAGACAAAATTGCTGTGTCGTGTTCAGGATTTTTGGAACATTCAATTTTTCTTTAAAAAAAACAGACTTTAAAATCTAAATTGGTTTGTATTTTATCTGAATTTATCAGATTTAATTAACTCACAGCTTTAGAGAAACAACTGCCTTATGACACAATAACAAGTTTTAGCTTGCAATTAATTGCAGGAGAGCTCCTATCGCTCTGAGGCAAGTTTAACGAGTTCTACTTAAAATTGAATGATAAGTAATACGATTGTTTCAAAGATATACGTTTTACGAAACGACCCAGAGTTTACTGTCGTCACCTCACCTCTTGAACTATATTTTGGATGAAACTGAAACAAAGTTGTTTTAACATTATGATGCAATCTTTTCTGGGTCTTAAATCTTCTTTTTTTAAATTATTTTTAATTCGAAAAATGTTCATCAAGTCCTGAAACACGTACATTAATTTCATACAACGCCGTGTGTTTTTCTATTCCTTTTCCACCATTTTATGGTTTTTACATCTTTTATTACGATTTTCTTTTTATCACTGTCTTCTTTTGAAAGTCTTTCTTCATTGGTTTAAGAAACTTCAAAAAACCTTTCTGTAGAACAAGTTACTTCTGAATGAATCAATGAAACCCTTGGGTCCGGTGCTTCTAATCGATTTTTTAACGCGGAGTCACCACTTGAGCGTCTTACAATACTTACAAATCAATTGAGCGTCATCGCCGCTTGTGTGCGACATTCAATTGATATGCGAGTATTGAATGACGTTAAAGCGGTGCTGCCGCATCACCGCCGCGTCAAAAAATCGCTTGAATCATTTCGGTCACTGTCTGTTTGTCTGATTCATAAAATCGCTTATAACTTTTTAGTCTTTTGTAGTTAAGGCTTGAAAACTGGACTGAAAATGTATCTAGAGAACCCAAATATCATCATCTTCTTTGCCCGCATGTTCCACTAAAGGGGTTGCGGGGGCAGTGCACGCAAAAGAGATCTCCAGGCATCCCGATCCTCCGCCGCCGACTCTAACTCCTCGGCGGGTATGCCCAAGCGTAACCAGGCGAGCTTTTGGACTTGATCCAACCATCTCATCCTGGGTCTACCGAGCGGTCGCCTACCTGACGGAGTCGCATTCAAGTATCTAGAGAACCCAAATATAATTTTTTTTTTCGGAACTAGTTGTTAATTAAAGTTAGTACTAATACTCACGCTCGTTTTTGTTTAGCATAGAAGAAATATCGAAATAAATTCATTAAATTAGTGCTTCATATTTTGCTCTTTCTATGTCTTCTCTTGTTTATTTATTTCACTTTTGCTTACACTTTCGTTTTTCGAATTGATTTTCTGGCTTTTATTTCCCAAAATTTTATTGTTGGCAGAATACAAAAGACTTTTTCCTAACCTCCAAAAAGAAAATTATTAGCAAGAAAATTTGATACATGATTGATTTTAATCAATTATTTAATTTAAGCCCTCTCAAATGACTTAACACGTCCAATTAAACAACTACATCAATTTAGCTAGTAGAACATTATACGTATGTGTTAGTTGATGAGTCACCTAAAGTATCTTAGTTGGTCGAGAAAAGCACGTTCGCTTCTTATTATAGTCTGTGTGGGGGTATTACCTCATCTCAATTTATTACGCCCAAGATGTGAGTGCATTATAAAATTATTTAAATCAATGGGTTATGCAATGGCCTTTGTTCTTGCTTGGATAACTTGGGTTCAATATAGATAACCCACTTTAGAAAAACGGTTTATAATTAAATGATTTAAAGATTATAAAAACTGTCGACTGATGTCTGGCATTAAAATTTAATAATGGACAATTTTCAGTAGTCAACCTACAATGTTTGTTATTAATTCATTACGAGGGTAGTCTGAAACGTTTCCCAATGAACTAATACAAGACAATTTTTTTTTTTTTTTTTTTTATTTTTCTACAATTTTGTAACTCTACACACTTCTCCCAGTGATGCTCCCATCTTTCTCCAACTCGTCCAAATAGTACTTGGCGTTTTTCTCCGCAAAAAAATAATTGTTCATATCGCGCCCTAACCGCCAAATTATCGTAAGCGACAAGTTGAAAATCTCAGCTTTTTTTGTTCTTCGTCTAAGCTAAGACAATGTAAATGTTGCTTACGATAAATTTTGTTTTCTCTGATATTTTAACTGCCCTATTAAAAACCTAATGAAAGACGCTCGAACTGTATCATCAACTCATTTTTGCTCAAAATGTCGCTTACGATAATTTGGCAGTTAGGGCGCGATATATGTTCAATAATTGTTCAAAAAAAAGCTAGGCTTTGGACCTCAATGGGCTGTTACACCACATAATGTAATGTAATGTAATGTAATTGTTCACAAAAAACACTCACAACGATTCACTCAAATGACTACAAACTAAAGAATCCAAAATGGCTGAACAGTGAGTGACTGTCAAAGGCAGCACAACTAGCATTCACTAGCATTTATTAACGAGTGCCGCTATCTTTATGTTGCGGTCGGAAACTTTTCAGACAAACCTCGTATTTTATCACTTTTCATTCTGTGCTAGCGTTGAATAAAATGCAAAATTGAATGAAAATGCAAATTTAAAATATTTCTTAATTTCAGTCAGTCTTTCACTATTATTGTACTAGTCTTCTAAGTGATCTCTAACCTTATTGTACCACCCAGAAAAACTGTAGAATGTCATGTCTTCCAATTAACCCGTCAAAATCAAAACGAACCATGTGAAAAGAATAATTATAGCACAATTCGGGTTAGGAATGAGTTGTGAATTCTTTTTATTTCGTACAAATAAGAAATAAGTCAATGAAGAACCTAACCAGAGTAAACTCCAGTTGTAAGTCCCGCGATGTGCTATGTGTAGAAGTGTAGTCATCCTTGTAAAGTGTACAAAGTTTAAAACATTTTTTTCTTCTCTATTGCATTTTTATTATTTCAATGTCTTAAGGACGTTTTTTTTTTTTTTCTAGAACTTAATTTCCACGTAACAAATCAAAGTTCAAGTCATTGATTATGGCACATCTGTTTAGTAAATACTAGTACTTACGTTTGGCGTGTGCACTAGAAAATTGCTTTTCATTTTTTATCTTATCACAACTTTATCTATTTCAACAGCTGGTGTTAGCGACTGCGTGAAATGTAGGTGATTTAACTGGAAAAAAGTGGCTCCTTTTCCACATCTTTTCCATTTAGCATTTCTATCGTTGTTCCTTTGCGGAAGTTGTAGACAAATCGTAAAATTCATGTGGCTCAAAAAACTTATGCATTATTGCACTTTGTATCTGATATGATTAAGAAACCTTATCAATCGTTAGCAATACAACTCCGGACTGCATTTCATGTAATTTTCCAAGTTGTTGAATAAGTCTTTATAACTTGTTATGATGTAATATTGTTTTTTTCTCAAGTGGGAACAAATTACTAAAGAAATGGTTCTCAAGCATGTGGGTATTACGTCTAATGAATTCATTATAAATTCTCCTAATCAGAATAATCGGTACATGTAATATCCACTATAACATGCGCTGATTCAAGTCTAACATCGACACAAAAAAGTAAATGAATGAATGGTGATTTGGTGACTTCATATCTTAGTCGATTAAGAACACTGATTACAAGAGAAGGTATCCAACAAATAAACAAAATATACAAACCAAAACAAAATCTGCAAAAAAAAGCCGACACTTTAATGTTTGCACTGAAACATTTTTCCAACAGGCGGTATTACGTCAGCGTCAGTGGTTGCCGGTTTATTTACGACTCAACTTATTAGTGAACTTTACCCACATTTGTCTACAGCTATATGTTAATGGTGTGTGAGTCACTTTTTTTTCTTCGTTTTGTTTGGTTTTACCCCTTCCTATCTCTTGTCAATTAATTAAATTTGTATCTGATAGGTTGGGGGGTTAGACTGTAATACTGAATGCGATTGAACTTATCAATTTTTAGATTTTTTTTGCGGAACACAGATGTTCGCGAAGTGTGAAGGAAGACTTGTGACTTTTAATTTTCCAAACATGCAAGGAACTGTACACTAGTTTGAAAAGAATTAAACCAGCTGTGAGTTTTTGTTCACTATTCGGAAATGATAAATGATGAGGAGAGCAATGACAGATATGCCACAGAGAAGTGTAATCGTCATTATTTTTGAGTCTCCAAAGTTATGCTTTTCCTCTATAACATTTTTTTTATCTTTTTCTTGCATTAAAATTGGCTAAATATTTTCTTTCATTATCAGTCTAATGGAAAGTTTATGAATATCTCGATGTTTTTCTGCATAAAAGAAATAATATCTGAACGGTATTGATTAGATTTAGAATTTTTGGTTGTTATTGTCTTCAGTAACCTAAATCTGAAGCAGATAAATGAAAGATTGCAGATAAATAAAATATATTTATCGAAAGTTTATGCATTCTTTCGGTTTCTGCTTTTGATATTTTTGTCTGACTTTGCTCTAAAAGTCAAAGTTGATTTGTTCATCATTAAATTGAGAGGCTGGTGGTTTCTTATAGGATGCTGCCTCCACTACTTTGCAAATCTAAATGGTTTAGGGTGAGTTCAAAAAAGCAGCACTGCGGTAGCAGAGCAAATCATTTCGATGTCCTGCAACACAATTATCAACGAAGTGGTTTGTAGGACTGTAGCTTTTATGAACAGAGATCATTGACCACCTGTGTCTGGAAATAACCATAACTTCAGATTTGTCCACACTAACCTTGTCTCTTACTTTTAAAATTCCAGCAGGACGAAACCAAAGTCAATAAAGCATGATCGCTTATTGGCTACCAAAAAATATTTGAGTTATGCAATTTTGATGAAAATCTCTCAGTAATCACTGAATCAAGTTGTGTTATCGTACTATTCCGTTTCGCCTTGAACGATAAGAAATATTAAGAAATTCAAATAGAATTTATTGTTCAGCAGAAAGTCATTCACTCGCACGATACTACGAGACGAGTGATAAGCTGAATTTTTTGCATCTATCTTACAATTATTCATTCGTCTGGCTGGAGTAGTTTAGAATATGAATGAGAAATTGCTTTTAGTCTAGCAAATTGTACAACAAAATACAAGTAAACATTTATCTCCGAACTTTGAAAGATAAGTAATTCAACTGAAATGTGCGAAACATTCATTCGTCGAATGAAAGGAAATCGAAATAAAATTTTTGAATTGATATGACTGATTCATGGTTGAAATACCACTTGCAATTGTTTGCATTTTGCAAACAGAATAAACGTTGTAGTTGCCCGTTTGTCTTATCAAAGGGATTTCATTCTTAACTACACAGAGATTGTATGAAAGTCTCCGTTTATTTATTTAGCATGAGAAATTTTCCTGACTAAACACGAGGTCAAGTTCTATAAAACTTTAAACAAAAAATTACCGTATAACCTTTATGGTAAACAAGTAACTTTATAATCATTGTAGAAACATGCAACCATCTTAGGGCTTAAGAAAGAAAAGAAAAACCTTCAAACTCAATGCCTTCCGTAAGGACAACTAACTCTAGTTATATATGCTTTGAATTTTCTATCATCTACATTCTCATTTCCCAGCCATATGAAAATGAAGAAAGAACAAATCGATAGTCGATTTGTAGGAAAAAAAAATAGAAGAAAAATGTTTGTATACACCGTAATATCATCGAATGAGGTGGGAGTTAAAAGGTAAAGCAGTCAATGGTTGGGTTTCCATATGTTCTCAAGCAAAATGTTCTCGCAGAAACCTTATTAATATTCGATCGAAAAATTTCAGCGCATTATTGATGAGGAAAATAAAATTGTTCAATTTTCTTAGCTGCGTCTTGATTTTTGTGAAAGATTTACATGAGAGGGTGTAGTTAGTTGGAAGACTGAATGAATCATTTGATGGTAACTCATCTACGAGTGTAATTTGGTGAATTTACTCGATATATACGAATTGGATATCAAACATAAACTAATCGTTTCAAGCTTAAAAAATAACCTAAATAATATGTTATTACTTTATAATAAATTACTTGACTAATCTTAAATTTCGGTACCAGCTACCAGGGGTTTGGCCAGTTAATTAATATGTTTTTGTATAAAAATTAATTTTACGCGAATACGTTGCCTCTTAAGAATCCATTTCCCATCTTCTATAATCGTCCGATGCCTTAGCGCTTCGCAGAAGAGCGGCGAGTACTTCTTTGATAATCTGTTTGATCTGAGCTGCGTCAGCATCGGACGACTCTACAGCTTCGTGTAAAGCTCCAATTTATTCAACGGATAATGCGTAGTCTTGTCCGAAAAGTGGCATCTCACAATGGGTCTAATCTGGCCTAAGTGTGGTTGTGGGTTACTTTTTTCTGCAGCCGGCCACATCAACCTAACCTAACCTAACCTTGCGTCTTAAGCGCCTTGTAGTCTTTTAATGAAGACCAAAGAAATGCACCCTATGTGATTATAGTTAAATATTTTCTTGTCTACTTTCTACGTCTGAGTAATCTTTTGCAATGTCGCTCATTTAGTTCTGCTTGAATGGCCTCAGAGTTGATCAATGCATCGGAAGAAGTTTGCATTGCAAAGTGCAGACATCAGGTTGCTTCGCAGTGAAACTGCCATTGTCATATTGATTGTTAGTGCATAGGTTAGTAATTAAATATGTCGACATAATGCATGTCCATAATCTTATATTAATAATTGACAATTACTTGGAAATGATGAAGTGAGTTAGAAACCGTAAATATGAAATGAACACAGCCTTGCACACATGAAATGATTAATTTGGGTTTACTTCCATACGCTTTTATGAACGATAAGCATTTGCAGGCACTCAAGAGTAGTATTTTTGGTTTTGCATAAAGTTTTCATAAAAGTCACAGCCCGCGGAGGACCAGAGCCTAGCTTTTCGCGCGTCCACTGCGTTGTACGCGACATAATTTGACACATGTGAAGATTTACATGTGAAGAACTACTGGAACAACATTAAAACAAAACTTCACAAGATGGCGAAGAAATGAAGAATGAGGAACAAGTACTTTTTACATCAAATTCCAAAGTGCCTTGCATCGAATTCATTACAAAAAGGCAAGTAGTAATCTAAGGCTGACTTTACTTAATACTCTACAACATGCCTGGTTTCACATTTGAAATTGGATAAACTTGCCTAAAGAACTGCTTTGCCATCTTTTTCCTCTTCTTTTTTCGTTCATCATTTAATTACAATTTCAGTCAACCCATGCCTTTGTTTACGGATGCACCGGTGCATGTGACAAAAAACTCATCTCATCTCTTTTCCCGTGAATATTGTTTTGCTGATAATAATGAAAATATTCCGGTCATTCTGTGGGCAGTGGGCGGCTGGTATGCGAGAGCACGTACATTTACACAGTAAAATCATCCCCATAAGTGGAAATTCAACGTGAGGCCACTTAAAATAGGTCACGTTTCAAAAAGCATGAGTGATATCCAGTACAGTGCGGCAGATTCTCAACGAGAGAAATTGCCCTAATTAGGATTGCCTTGCTGTGTGTGTTCTATCTATGCATAAAGAAAGGGGGGGATGGCGTTGGAGCTAATCGCTACCTTTACACAATACTTGAAAGTTGTTGTGTCCTGATAAGTTGGCTTAAACGTACCTTTTTCTAAAGCTAACCCCAATCCTATGCGGTTGATTCTTGCGGTTTAGCGGGTATGTCATATATTGCGTGCCATCGGCTATTTGCAGTCACATAGAAGGCTATAAATTGCTGTCTGTGTGACTACTGTTGTTGTTGTACACATGTACACATTTTCTTTTCAAGTGCATTCTTACGGCAAAGAGTCATTGCGCACCGCATGTCACATCGAAGCGCTCATATTTGCATGTGAGTCTTCTCTATTCTGGTGTTGTGAGGTGAGCTCTGTACAAACGAATGAAATGGAAGTGCTAGTGGCTGTGTATATTAATTTTTGTAATTGTAATTTTTTTCTGAATTAGCAATTATGTTTTATTCATGGAACGAAATTGATTGAACTGAAATTGATTCGACAGCTGTACAGGACTGGACAGTTTGTGCATATGCTGATTTCTGTAGGTACTTGTTGTAATTTGTGCGACAAATTTAATGAATGAAATTGTTGTAAATTGCATTTTGATTGTTGTGGACTTTTCCATATAAATGAAGGTTTCTTTTAATTGTACGTGCGTGTCTCTTCAATCAATCTATAAAATGATAAGTTTGGAATTTGTTTCCTGAAATAAAAAAAAAAAGGTAAAGGTGAATTGCTGGTTCTTGATAATAATATGAAACTGAAGCATAAATAATTTTATTATGCCTAGAAAATGAGCTGTGTGGGTCAATTTCTGATTTGTTAAAAAGAAAAAAGCTTTTTGAGCAAAAAAGAAATTAACCTGTTAAGCAATTATTTAAATTATTTTAATGGACATATGAAAATTCTATGAAAATTATTTTCGTGGTTATTCTCTTAACCTTAAAGGAGAAACACTGTTGGTATCCTCCCGGCTTTATTCGCTGTCATTCCATTATGACTTAATTACTAATGGAAGATTTAAGTGCTTTCACTATATATCATCACTTAACCGAATTAAACTGAGTGAAATTTTAATTAAACGAGACATGTCTGAAAAAACGTTCTTGGGGCATTGATCTAAAAATCTTCTTTAAATAGAAGAAATTTTCATAATGCGATGCTTAAAGAAATATTGAGTTTAAATCCCATAAGCTTTTTCTTCTCTTGTGACACGGTTTATTAAACAAAGAATTTTACCAGACCAGTTGCGATTTCAATTTAAAATTCCTACTGCATGTAGCGCTTTGTTTCTGTAATGATATCATGACTTTTGTAGCTATAACGTATCGTTTTTATTTATTGAAAGTAAATAAAGTCTGAAAGCTTCACTAAGTACTTTTTGCCGTTCTTCATTAACAGGTTTAAAAAGTAACTTCTGAGAAATAGTTTAAATTTTAGATTGTTTTAATTGTCTCTAATATACGAGGGTTATCTGAAAAGTTTTCGACCGCAATGTGATAATAGCCGTCAATTCAGTCGTCAATTAAAGTCAATAAAATTGAATGCTAGTTGTGCATCTTTTGACAGTTATTCACCGAAATTTCAGCCATTTTGGATGCGAAGTTTTTAGTTGACAGTCGTTTAAGTGAGTGAATGTGAGCGTTTTTTGTGAATGTTTTTATTTCACGAAGACACGTGTTGTTATGGCAAAAATGAATAGAATAGGAGATTACGCTTTCCCGTGTTTCGCTCTCTTCTACGTCACAAGATACCCCGAAAGAGAGGCAAAATTCATAGAATCAAGTGGAATCAAGTCAAGGAAATTGGGTCTCTTGTGACGTAGACGCGGAACAAAGAAAGCGACGGCGTAACCTCTATTCTATCAATCTTGTTGTCATAGCGAAAATCCACGAATTACGGGTCGAACTGCTGAACCATCTGCCTTATTCACCAGATCTAGCCTCAATTGACTTCTTTTTGCTCCCTCATCTAAAAACTGCGCTCGGAGGATAAAGATTTTCGTCAAATGAAGAGGCGATCACCTTCGTGAACAATTAATTTGCAGAGAAAAACGTCAAGTACTATTAGGTTGTCAAATATCTCTCTTCCGCCTTTTTGTCTTTTGTCTTTTGAATTTTCCGGCTATTTGACAACCTAATATTTGGACGGGTTAGAGAGATGGGGGCATCGCAGGGAAAAGTGTTTAGGGTTAAAAGGAGACTATGTAGAAAAATCATTGTTCGGTCGAAAAATTTTCAGATCATCCGCATACAATCGGAGGTTTCGAGATTTGTAGTAGGAATACCTCGACTTACGTTGAGACAAGAAACAGAAGAACAAACATACATCTAAACTGAAAAAAAAAGTTTTTTTTTCGAATGTAAAATTTCAATTTTGCACGGTCTACAAGCATTTCCTGTTGTAACTCAATGAATAATAGGCGTATGTCGAGGTAAGCTTCCTAGTTTTTTTCCGACGTCGTAAGTCGAAATAACTTAACTCGAAGCGTCGTAACTCGATGTGTGTCTGTACATTATTTTCACACACATTTCCCTGATTTATACCATAATCCAAAAAAAACTGAAATGAATTAAACTAGATATATGGATGTGTACATATGCAACGTGTTAATTCTATAATTTCATAACTTGCTATCGTTTCGGGAGCACCAGGTACCAAAAAATTCGTGTGTATGTTTTTGTATGAAAATCAATACTTTTCCCATTAATATATGTATGTATCTATTCATGCATAAAAGATAATAGCTTCCTTCTTAGATATTGAACTAGAGTCGAATGTTGAAAGGAACCAGCTTCTTATATGACCATAAAAACAGAAAAATAAATACTTTGCCTTGACCTTCGTGTGGGTTTCCTTAAGAAATTAAAAGCGCAACAATTGCATCAAATTCATAATATGGTTATTTTTTATTTTTCCTATTTTTGGGCTGAATGCCAAAAAAAAAAAAAAAATACTCTTTGTTTTATTGCCTTTTGGGTGAAATAAAAACATTCCAGTCTATAATTTATATTGAATCGGAAAAACACAATTGTAATTTGTCTCTAGAAGTGTATTGTTTTAATTTTGTAAATGACTTTTAATGGATGTATGGATTGCTGAGGTACATGTGGCTGGCACAATTTGGACGAGTTAGGGCCATTGCGAAACTGTGTGCAAGCAGCTAATGGAACATGTTCCTCAAAAATGTATTTGTAACAATGCCAAGAAGGATTTTGCGTTTCTTTTGTCCCTGACAATGTTTAATTATATGTTTTCGATGTGCATAATGTGCGTATTTCTATAGATCTGTAGAGTAAGTGGTTCATTATGGATAATTGTCCCTTTTCATTTGGCTTTTTAAAAAGTCTTCGAATTCATTTATAGAGAGAGGTGTGCATTAAGAACTGAGTGCTGTTAAGATTCTCTTTTTAAATCAGTTGATATATTTTTTAATGCGTCACAGTTCCTTAAGTGCATAAAATACGCGAAAGAAAAAGTTTTTCTTTTACTTTTTACAAAAGGAATGAAAAACTTTTTAATGCATCATTCTGCATTCTTTATAATTGAATGTCGTTCACGATGAAGTCAAGTGATTTAGACTCAACAAAAAAGATTGACAGATAAACATCTCGAACGAGTCAGTTCCTAGAAGAGTTGTTGGTGCTTCACTCTGAATTTATTTTGGTCACTAAGTCATTGACGTGAATCCAAAGCAGAAATAGCAATCCCAATTGTGACTCCCAGACATTCAAGGCAGTGCTGATAACATGTTTAATTGTGTGCGATATGTTTATTGTGCATTTTAATCAGTATTTGGACCACTAGTGATGCTCAAAGAACTAAATTTATTTTTAAATCAATAAAAATTAACACGTCTAAACACTGTACGTAATGTCCCCTCACTAGCTTTAAGTGGTTTTTCCTTAACTGGAAAATGTAATTACTCACTACTCAACTGTGACGGGATGAAATAAAAAAAGGCAACTTACGATGACAGCTTAGCAGCTTGACTTCTGATTTATTAGAAAATTAAAATATTGCTGGTCAATGACCCACAGGAATTGTTGATATTTTTTTGATTCGGTTTTAATTCGCGTAAAGAACACAAAACTTGCTGTGTTTTCCTTTTGACCGTGAGCGTGTGCCATAAAAGGGTCATAAAAAATTTGCAACCCTTTTATGTTGTTGCTTACATAAACCATGTAAATTGTTGCTTTTTTTGCAATTGTTTTCTTTTCATTGCCTATTTAATGGTTTAATGAGTGAATGCTTTAAAACTAAAATCATGTTAAATGCTTGAATCAATAAAAACTATTACACAAATGTAATTTAGAAAAAGTACTTTTAATTTTTTGCTTAAATTCCGATTAACACGTATTGCTAAAAATAACTTTACCAATTCACAGATATTTCGATGAGTTGTTGATATGTATATAAAACCAGAAAATCGGGTTAGCAATAGAATGAGAAGAACATGTGTTTAAGTACAAAGTTCATTTTGTTATCTGCCGTGACGTGTGGTTTATTTTCTTTTATTTATTGGTTCTTTTTTTTTGAAGTGGATACCTAAAATATTCACAAGATAAATTCGTTCTTTGTGTTAAGTGTGAACAAAATTAATTTCTTAGTATAATGATCAAAATGTCTTCATCGAATAGAATTTTAAGAAAAAGAGAACTGCATCGGCCGGGAATCGAACCCGGGCCGCCCGCGTGGCAGGCGAGCATTCTACCACTGAACCACCGATGCTTGTGAAAGCTCAATCGCATTAAAGTAACGCTGTCAACGATTCTTCTAAATTTCGCCATTAATACTAAATTCATTTAATATACAATTGATTCCGCTTATCTGAACTCTGTTTTACTAAAGAAATCGGTTAACTTAAACACAAAATTTATCACAGAGCATTTTTTGATAATTTTCATTTAAATTATTTCGCTCAACTGCAATTCTCTTAACTGAAAAACGTGGTTAATTAAAAAAATAAATTAATATTATATCAAAAATAAATACGGCGTGTAATGCAGTTCGGCATAACTCGAAAAAGTCAGGCTAGGTTTAGTTTTGTTAAAAGCAATTTCAATGAAGAAGGAGGAGGAAACATAGAAGTGACAAATAATTTTTCGACTCATAATCAAATTTAGTTGTCCTACGGATTTGGATACAGATTTATCTTGCTTCGGGGACGATGAACGAAGTAACAACTAACAATAAGCTAGATGAAACTCATTCTGACAAAAACAAACAGTGAAGGAAGCACTTAATGTTCTCGATATTTGAATGCATTTTTTTAGGGAAAAGTACGAAGTATCTGATCTTAATCTTGAGGACAAAATCGACTGTGCATGAATACTGTAGACAAAATAATCTATTTTCGCTTTAGAATATCAAGCGCTTAAACAAATTCAATATGTTCATAATTTCGTAGTTAATTAAGTTAAGTTAGTTTTAAAAAAAATAAATTTGCTCTCATAGTAAATGGGGTCTGGAATGAGTCAATGAAGGTATTTATTATACATTTAAGTTTGTGCTTTAAAAGCTAAAAAATCTGATATGTTCGTCATGCAACGAAGTGAAATTCTAGATTATATTACTGAAAGTATAATCTGTAATATTCATTTTGAAGTTTGAATGCCTGCAATTGAATCCTCAAGGTTTGAAATGAAAATGATACCAGTGACTGCAACACAATTTAGTGATATTATATCGGGTGGAAGGAGTGGGAAATCTAGGTGATTTCGAACTGAGAGCTGTTTCCTGCTCGAAAGAAAGTCAGTTTCTTACGTCAGCGAAATAAAATGAGTCGCTTGAACTAAGTTGCGATAATATCGAAAATTTATTTCCAAAGTAAGTTCTGTGTAGCTCCCCATCAGTGCCTTTTTTGAAAAGAAATTTTTGCCGAAATGAAGCACCCACCGTGCTGCTGTACGGAAAATTGAACATTGAACATCATTGCCATTTGAGACTGGCGTGCTTGTGGACATCATTCTTGGCCCGTCTCGTACACAGACAAAAATGTGGCTGCTGTAGCCGAGAGCGTGAAACTCAATCCAAGGTCATCAACTCGATCTCAGCAGCTTAGCATTTCACGCACTAGCTTGAGAAGAATTCTGCACAAAGATTTCGGATTATGGGCTTACAAGGTCCAATTAAGTCAGCAAATGAAGGCACGCTGCCATCCGCTTTATCCATTATCGCTTTGCAGTTTTGGCCTTAGTGTAGCTTGACTTGGAATAACGATTTTGGACGAAGAATCATCTTTTCTAACGAGGCGCACTTTGCAGCTTTACGGCTACGTTAAAAAAATAAAATTGCAACATCTGGGGCTTGGGACACCAGCACGTTATTGTGACGAAGCGAATGCATCCTCAGAGAGTGACAGCTTGGTGCGGATTGTGGAGTGGTGGCATCATTAGACCATTTTTCCTTGAAAATGAGGTTAGGAAAACGTTTTGGTTTGGACTTTTTTTTATGGGGAACCACGAAAGACCGGTCTTCATCATCATTAGTGGCGTAACAGCCCACGAAAGGCCAGAGCCTAGCTTTTCGCGCCTCCACTGTTTTGTGCGCGTTATAATTTTGACACATGTGAAGGGGACCTACAGTTTATTGCCGGTTCCAGGAGGGTTGTCAGTTGTTCGCTGGAGGTGGGACCGTGAAACAATTTTTTGTGGACCGGTCTTATGCCAACAATTTAAATCTAATATCATCTACAAATGAATCCTTTCAGATTTAGATTTCTGGTAGAATCTGCTTAGAATAGAATGCCATACCGTGTACCACATTCATTCAATTGGCTTCGATCAGCATTAAAAAAAAAATGTTTTTTGATTAAAAACGAATCGGCACACATAACTTGAATTGAGAAAATAATCTTTACAACGTAAAGCAAATAATTAAGTCACTCGTCTTATCAGTGATGAATAATTCTTGTTACTCGAAAGTTCAACCGACGTCCGACGTTTCGTCTGTCCGACAGATTGAATATTTTTAGTATTCTACTTATTGCTACGATTCCAGCCAGAATCTGTCAATAAATATCTGTCTCGTAACATCTCAACGTCTGGTTGGGCTTTTATATAAATATTTGATTTTACATTTACTTGTCTTAATCATTCTTAAACAAATGAGTGTTCAGCTGATTGTAACAGCTAATCGAGTATGATTTTTATGGAAGAATTCAACGAAACTTAAACATTTTGTATTCTAATAATCAAACAAAAATAATAAACATTAAATTTAATTTGCATTTGTTTTTTCAGCTATGTACCAACTCGTATATGGGGTTTTAGTGGACATGTCCAAACGGTTTTGCATAGTATCGTTGGCCGTGTAAAGTGTCCATGGCCATTGGGTGAACGTGTTTATTTATCACTGTTCGATGAGTCAACATTGACCTATGATCTCTATCAACCGTTGAACGAACACGAAGGTGAGTTTAAATAGTTATCATATATTCATATTTCTGTAAATAATTAATTTCAAGACAAGGATTTTTTATTCAAAAATTGGGTCGATATTGTTGGCGAGGTTTTCATAAAAAAAAAAAAAAAAAACTTTCGTAGGCAAATACCGAGCCTTTCTTCATTCGTGATGTTAGGTGTGGTTTTAGTGTTCAGTGGAACACTGTCTGTCACGCTTAGGACAAAAGTATGGCAAGCAAAAAAAAAAGAAAAGAGGCGACTAATCGACTCCACCTCAATCAGAGTAATTGGGCGGTTGTTGACGATTATAAACGAGTGTTTACTGTTTGTGTTAAATGTAATTAATGTTTGGGGATGTTTAGTTTTGAAGGGTTTGATATTTTTAGATTACACATTGAAGTTGTTTGCGTACAAGAGTCGGCTTACGTTTAGGTAGGAGTGGTTGGCTGGCACAACTTAGGCTTAGATTTGGCCCCTTGTCGGCTTACGTTTACTTTAATTAAAAGCAAAAAAAGGTAACCGATTTGAATGTTAACGAGAAGAGAATAATGTAGTTGTATAAAAAGCTAGCGATAACAAGAATTCTGCTTTAAGGATTGATAAATAAAACCTTTCTGCAAAAAAGCCCTAAGCTTACACTTGAGCCACTCAGTGCACAGATTGATTAGCTCCACTTTTTTTTTTTTAAATCTTAGATTCAAGTCTCAAACACTTAACATAGTTATAACTTTTTATATTTAAAATAATTCTCTCGAAATAGACTAAAGATTAACACGACAACTATTTGAATAATCCGTAGCGTGTTTCAGAGGCAAATGTAAATTATTTCATCGCTTTTTTCAATTTTTAGTTTTATGGAGCTAATTGATTTGTGCTCTGAACGGTTCACTTAATAATTAGATAGCATTAAAGCGCGTTGAGAGCGAGAGCCTAGCCTTTTCACCGAGTTTACACTTGCACACAAACAAATCTTGAAAGGGCAAACCTACCTTAAAAAGATAGAGAATAGAAAGTGTTCAAATTGAAGTGCGTTCTACTGATTACCACTGCAAAATGTAGTCGATCAATTACAAAATATTTTTCGCCATAATCAATCAAGCAGTGAGAATCAGTTCTTTAATGATAGATAAAACAGTCTAAGGTTTTTTTTTTACAGCCGGCTTTTATTGTATTGAACAAAAGTAATACTTCAACTACTTGTCGACACATTGTGTCCACAAAAATATTTACAGACATTTAATAGATTTTAAGGAATACATTTTTGAATACAATAGCTTATTGATAAAAATAAAACCCTGACTTCTTTCAGACGATATTACTGTTGCTATTTGCCCTGGTATCGGAAACTCATCTGAAAGCGTTTATATACGAACATTTGTTCATTACGCACAATGTCATGGCTACCGCTGTGCAGTTCTGAATCATATCGGAGCTTTACCAAGTGTTCAAGTCACATCATCACGCATTTTCACATACGGTAAGTCCTTGAATTTTATTTTCATCCTGACGAATTTATTTTATTTGCGTTCTCTTTTTTTTCCTTTTATAGGACACACTGATGACTTCTCGGCAATGGTTGAGAATTTGCACAAGAAATATCCGTCCACGAATATAATAGCAGTAGGTTTCAGTCTAGGTGGCAATTTAATAACCAAATACATGGGAGAGAAGACAATAACAAAGCCGCAAACAGTTATTGGTGGCATATCAATATGTCAAGGATATAACGCGGTGGAGTAAGTCACATAAGATGAAATGTATGGATGTATATGTATACTAATCAATTTTCTTTTATTCTTTTCAGGGGTACAAGGTGGTTACTTAATTGGCAAAATTTCCGTCGCTTTTATTTATACGTTATGACAGAAAATGTTAAGAACATCATTTTGAAGCATCGCCATGTTTTACTCTCCGATGAAGTAAAAAATCGTTTTGGTTTGAATGAAAGAGAAATAATTGCCGCTGCAACACTGCCTGAACTTGATGAAGCTTATACTAGACGAGTACATAATTTCCCATCTACACACGATCTCTACAAGTGGAGCTCTTCACTTAATTACTTGGATAATATTGAGAAACCAATGATTTTCATCAATGCCAAAGATGATCCACTCGTGCCAGAAGAGTTATTGCCACCTATTAAAGATCATGCACGTAAGTGAATTCTTTTTAGATCGTACGATTCATAAAACTCTGAATTGTATCGCACAAATAATCATAGAATTGAAAAAAAAAACGATTGATTGCCGGGAAATAATCAGTTGCAATAAACCTATTAGCGAGGAATAAAGATTTTTAATTTAATAATAATAAGAGAATCGCTATCTCCAGCGACAATCCGATAACTTTCACGGTAATTTGCCAATCAGACGTCTGGGGGGCTTATTGTGTGTGCTGTTGGAAGCTCCATAAACTGTTACTTGGTCGGTGGTGAATTTCGTAGCAGTCGTGGCCGAGCGGTTAAGGCGTCTGACTAGAAATCAGATTCCCTCTGGGAGCGTAGGTTCGAATCCTACCGACTGCGAATGTTGTCGTATTGGTTTTTTTTTTTGCTCATTTCCCTTTTGTTCTTCTAGCTTCAGTTCGTATTTTGAATAAAATGCATGACAATTGTTTTTTATTTTACATTAAATCGAAAATCGCGAGACAGTAGTTCGTCATCAACAATAGCGACTAGTAAAATTTGCTTCGGTTCTTAATTCGAAAATCGTGATTCATTTTTACATCACCGGGTTACTGAAAGCAACTCCGGGGAAGAGGTTTGGCATGCGTCATTTTTCTTATTTAATACGTTTACAAATTAATTTTTATAATACGCAAAGTAGGCGGATGATAAATAAATAAATAATCAGCGTAAAAGCTTATTACAGGGTCAGACCATAGCTTTTTCGCAGCTCCACTGTGTCGTGCGCGTTATAATTTTACACATGTGAAGGGAACCTACGCTTCATTGCCGGTTCTAAACGGCGGATTGCAAAGCTGTTGTAGAATTTGCCATAGTTAAGGCGCACAATTTGTTACCAAGTTATATTTTACTTTTGCTTCGAACTAAAAAAAGTTTAAACAAATTTTATAAAAGTCTTTTCCTTTTTTTTTCAGTTTCTCGCAATCAAACAGCCTACGTTGAACTTGCCCACGGTGGACATTTAGGTTTTTATGAAGGAGGATTGATTTATCCCAATCCCGTGACATGGTTAGATCGTACATTAGTCGCTATGATTGGTTCAATTGTAATGATCAATGCAGATCCAACAACAAAGAAGATCTCAATTTAAATTGTGGTAATTTCATAAAAACGCAAAATTGAAAATGCGTACAGAAAAGATAAATGTAAAAGATACAATTTATAAATTATCCAATAAAGAACACGCTGTTTTAGTTTAAAACTAACAGACAAAGCAAAACAAAAAAATAAATATAAAATAAAAATTTTTGTATACATTTCTATTGAAAGCAAATAAACTGAGAACAAGGTATATACAACAAGAATGTAAAATTTAGAATGTTTTACAGAATGAAAAAAAAAAAAATATTTAAATGTTGTTATAAACAATTTAAAAAAAAAACAAAGTATTGCATTTTCCAGCGATAAAAAGTTGGTGTAGTTGTTATTTGTTCACAGCTAATGTTTTTTTTACGTATATACAAATTACAAATTTAATGAGAAATTTCGAAAAAAAGAGCATAAAATAAATAACACATTATGCTCAATAAAATGATTTAACAAATTTATTTATAGATGTGAAATGTTCATTTAAAAAAAATATATAAAGCGCAAAAAAATAAAATAATTAAATATGTACTCATACATGTATTCAAAAATATTCATGACAAATAAGAAATATTTGTAAAGTAAATGTTAACCAGTCAAATGATGGTAAAAAAAACATTCACATTTTATGTATTTTTATAACAAAGTGGTTTAAAACATTTTTTTTACTGAGTATACAAAAAAAACAAATACTAAACAAAAAAAGAAATATAAATTCCACTAAATTATAAATCTTAACTATTTTTTAGTAATTATGTACTTACTAGAATCAGAATTAATTTGTTGAAGCTTGTAATTCTACTGCAGTACACTTCCGTCGACGAAGAAGTGGGGTTTTAGTAAAGAGGCTATAGAAACAAAAGAATAATTTCTACAGTTTTACGATTAAACACAAACATTTATTTATTATTATTTAAATAAGTTTCGTATTTAGGCTTTCCAATTTATATTCTTGTTCCTTATAATCTATTTCAATTTGTATCTCTTATTCATACGTTGGCTGAACATTTTGTTTGTTTGCTTGTGATACTCCCGAAGTTTTTTTTTTCTTCTTCTTTAAAGCCATCACTCTCATTGTGTAGCTTTTTCGCGGTGCCTTCATAAATGTTAGTCGCATTGATTTTAACCTGACGGTGGCGAGTCGGCCTTAAGCAGAGCATGCATTTATGAAAGCAGCCCACAATGTCTTCTCTTGACCTTTTAAAGTCGATGAGAATTGTTCTTTGAATTGATGTAACAAAAATTTTGTTCATTTTGGATCTCTGTGTAGATGGGTTGTAAATTATGTTTCTTTTAAAACTAAAAAAGAAGTTTATGAATGCAGTCGTAGTTAGGTTATGTATTTTGAAAAAAAAAAACCTTTAAAATTTCAAACGTATGTTAACAAATTATAAAATTTTTATAAAGAACAAATAAATTTGCATACCAAATTAAATTGCCGACGATGTGTTTGCTTTAAGTTTTTTTTACAAAATAAACAAAAAAAAAATGAGTTTATTACGTTGTCGTATGACTGTGATTTACATTAACGAATAAATTTATTTTGAAGCTTAGAAAAAAAAAAAACAAAATTATGAACCCAAAATTAAATGTATACAAATGTTAATCAGCTTGTGTATTATTGTGAAAAAAAAAAGTAAAAAAAAAAAAAA
Source organism: Syritta pipiens (assembly GCA_905187475.1). Taxonomy (NCBI): domain Eukaryota; kingdom Metazoa; phylum Arthropoda; class Insecta; order Diptera; family Syrphidae; genus Syritta; species Syritta pipiens. The sequence continues at coordinate 99,581,907 of LR994571.1, read as the reverse complement.
AACTCAAAGTATATGTACTGTATGTCCAATTTTATGAGATGATTTTAAAGTCTCCTTGTCTTTTATAAACAGAAAACTTATGTCATATTGTTTCATAGAAGTACATTCTTTTTTTTTTATCTAAATGTGAATTTGATGCATTGATGTGTATTAAAAATACAGTCTTAGCCATTGGCTAGTGAGAATATAAGAGATATGAAATTTATATGTTAGAATAAAATAAATACTGTTTGATTTAAAATGTGCATCGTGGTGTTTGAATTCAGTCGCACTTTAGAAAAACAAAAATGGTTGATGAAATTTTTTTATACCGAGATTTAAATCCTTTTTTTTAATTTTTGTGATTGTCTTTAAAGTCTCAACATCGAAGCCACTTAATTTCATAGTTGATCGATAGTTCGTCGCAGTTTGTCACCCCTATCACAAGGCCCAACGTAACGCTTTCGTACTACGAATCTCGAAAAATTGTATCATGACTTTCCGTCGTAGAAAAAAAAAATAAATCCGGAGTTGCTGAAAAGTAGTATCAGTAGTATCAGCCCCGAACGAATTAAAAATTTGTTTGTTTTTTCTACGAAAAGTTATCTTCATCTGACACAACGTTTCAGTTTGAGAAAGGTTTTTATTGAGGCGAATAATAACAAAGAAAAAATTTAAGTTTTGATTGGTTTGGTTTTACAGTACTGTTAAAATATTTGTTAATAATTAAATTTTTAAAGGACAACCACAAAGTTCAGTACCAACGACTTAATTTTCTTTCCGTAGTATTTAAAACACCAATCAAATTTGTGGAGGAAGTAAGTAGATTGAGCTTCCAGTTGTCCCCTGCATTAAAACTTAAAATGGCTGGTAACTTAGTGGTTGGTGTAATCGACGAAGAATACATACAGGATCCTTGAAAAAATCTAACAACTTTTGTAATTGCAATGACAAATGAAAAACGTTTTTCTTTACACATTTGACATGAAATAACTAATTCCGAAGCTCCGAAAAAAGATTACGTGTGCGCCAATGCTATTTTGATTCTGTTCGGGGCCAATATTTTCGTATTCGTATCGTAGCTGAGTTTTCGGAATTTTTCTTCGTTGGGCCTTGTGATAGGGGTGTATATATTTTTTACGTTCAGGTACAATGGCTTGAAAAGCTTAATAGAACAGAATATAAATTATAAAACCCTAAAAACGGTTCATATTTGAACTTATGAACTCACCCTAATCCTTATCATTAAAAATTTATGCTCTGCTTGGATTGTTTTCCTGGAAATTCTGCAACGAATTTCAAATTTCGAATACGAGTGGAGGAGAAGGACATCCGTGAGCACAGCACTAAATGAAAAAATCGGCCTAGTCCACAAGGCAAAAACTTGTCGACTGAAATAGCTCAAATGTAATGCGTGCATGGACACAAATGCTTCTCTGAAAATTTCTTATCCGCACCTATTGTTTAATAAAAAAGACAGAGATTAAACTTCAGTAAAAGAGTAAATTAGTGCGGACAGCTCGTTCTTTCGTTCTAAAAGCATCGCCTCCGGGATTGATTGACAAGATTGGAAAAAGAATAGATTTTCCGTAGTTTTCTCTATATCCTATTTGTCCACATTCGTTTTTGCTACAGCAAATACATAGTTTCAGTAGTCTTCGTATTGTTACACCGAATTGATGCAGTTACAATTTATTGCTCCGAAATGACGTGTCTGTCAACACACAAACTACAAGACTAGACGTTTATTTTTTTTTATAGCCTGATGTTCATAAGTGCACAAAACAGAATTTATAAAGTTTGTTAAAAGAATTGAGGCTAGCTCCTTTGTTGTAAAACATTGCAAAACAGATTGGCAAACAAAAAAAACTGCAGAAGAAGTCCAAATAAATCATCAACAAAATATCTTACACTCGCAATGGCAGACTTTCAAACTTTCAAATCGTTTTTAACGATTTTTGTAGCCAATCGCAAGCGTGGAGAGATTTTCGACCAATAGAGTTTGTGGGTCGAAAAGTTTCCACAACGTGTGGAGACTTTTTGTTGCGAACATTTTGTGAAATTCTTTGCTGAAACCATAGAACTTGCTTACCGACAAATGAACTTACCAAGTCTCACAACCTCCGGCTTTTCAAATGTATCAACACTACCTAGCCAAAACGTTATTTTTTCAAATTTAGTTAAATTTGAACTTGAACGGCGGCAATAAAAAATAAAGTGAAGCGCGTAAACAATAATAAATAATATAAATAAAACTGGCAATGCGGAAGAAGTCTTGGAAGAATTTTGAACTTTAACAACATTCATTCATTCATTCAAAAGAATCGAAAAGCGGAACAAATTTTTTTTTCGTTTTAGCTGATAAGACCACTCGATTTTTCTCTTGATATTTCAGATTTGGTTGTCTGTACAAACATTTCAAACATTTTAGTTAGGATTTTCTAGCTTCTGTTTAAATCGTTAATTTTAGTTTTACGTTTAAGCAAATTCCAACTATTTCATCCCATGTAGAGGAGGTGACTTTTTCCAGTAGTTGTTATTGCTTGTGATGTTTGTGCAGTGAAGCGACTTTGGTGTGGTGGCTGTTGGTGAGAAAAGAGCTGCGTGGACAGGCGGAGTTGAAGAAGTCATCAGATAGAAGAAGAAGACCTACAGGGACTGAATTTTCTTTGAAATTGGAAAATGATACGATTCCCTTATATGAAACGTTCAAAGCACAGATTGTTTAACTACATAAAACAAAAAATTAAGAAAAACTATGAAATAGTTTTTACTCGCCTCACTACACTACGCTTTTTTCAAATAGTTGTCGTATAATGGTGGTAATCTTTATCACTAAGAAGATAGAGAAACACACATAAAAAGTTATGACTATAGCAAGTGCTTTGACACATAAATCTAAATTTTTTTTAAAAGTAAAATTAACAATCTGTGCTCTTAACAGCTCATATAAATATTAGGTTGTCAAATATCTCCCTTCCGCCTTTTTGTCTTTTGAATTTTCCGTCTATGTACAAAGCGCTACAGAGCTCGTATCTGGCAATACTATACATCATTTGAAAGGTCTTGACATAGCCTACAAAACGACGCTATGCATGATTAGTTTGGAACGAGCTCTGTAGAGCTTTGCCGAAAAATTCAAAAGACAAAAAGGCGGAAGGGAGATATTTGACAACCTAATATAAGCGCAAGTTATTAAAAATATTTACAGCTCTAAATGTCTAAAAATGTGAAAAATGTTTTTTATATGCGAGAGGTACATTTACCATCATCTGCACAGCCTTCTTTGATCGGGATTTTACCATGATAATTCCAGCAAGGAGCCAGTGGGCCGAATAGAGTCCTAATTTCAAAGTTTATACAGATGGCTCGAATCTGGACGAGGGTGTTAGCGTAGGAATCTTTGAGGTGATTCATAATCGGCATAAAGGCTATGAACTTCTAGACAACTGCAGAATATTTTAGGTTGAATTATTGGCCATTAAAAAGGATCATCCTGGGAATTCTAATATTTCTTGCAAATGTACAAGGGTAAGCATATATCTGTCGATAGTCAGACAGTGCTTAAGTCATTGTTCGTTCATTGTCATCCAGCGCTAGTACAACGCTTAAATTTCAGACGGTTAACAATTGCTATGAAACACTTCAGCAGCTCTCTAGCCGTTGCTAGGTTACCTTATGTTGAGCACCTCGACATCAAGAAATTGAGGGAAATGAAATAGCCGACATACCAGCGAGGGAAGGTGTGTCTAATCCGTCTCATCTGAGTTCGCGCATATCTCGATTCCAATTTAACACTTTTTCAGTGCTTTGGACGCCAAACTCTTCATAGGGGCTGGTGTTAGGTGGAACCAGGGAACTTTCTGTCATGTTACCAACATCTTTTGGCAGGAATATAACCCGAGTAGGACAGAACAAATTTCAAAGATGCGGTGAATTTTAGCCTTTTAACGGGTATTAATACGGGTCACTCCTTACTTTCACGCTCTTAAGCTTGGACTGATCTCATCGGACGTCTACAGAAACTGCAGAGACTCGCCGGTTAGTAAGACATTGGAGCATGTGCACTAGTCCTGCACTTGCCAAGACCAGGTTCAGAATTCTGGGAACTTATTTCATCAAGCGGCTTTACGAAGCAGGTAACCCTAAGTCAATCTAACTGGTAAGGTACGCAATTGCATCCAAAGCTTTCTGTCTCAACCAGGGGTAACTGAATATAATAAAATATGAATTCTCTCACCGTGGCTATATTATGGACCAACACTGGTCTATGTGATCGGCCTTTTCTACCAGCTTTACATTACATTACAAAGGCCTAAAATTGAAAGCCAACGAAACTGTCCTCCATCCAGCGAAACTGTATAACGAAGCAGAGGACACATGTAGTTAAATTTAAATGCTCGGCAAGTTCTTTTTAATAATGATAAGAAAATCATTAAAAATTAAAAAAAAAATTTGATTGTATTAAAAATGATTGAGTTATAAACAAAAGACTTTTGACTCAAAACAACCATTTTTTCAAATATAAGATTTTCCTTGACTAAAAATTTAGTCATAAAAAGAGTTGCGATTGTTTATTATGTCATTGCTAACTCGACTCTGTTAAAACTGAACTATGACAGTCAGAATTGTGTCAAATAATTGATACACGTTCTTCAAAATTGGTTTACAACAAGTCTTAAAATGTAATTTGAGAAATTTTGGAGTCAGTTCGATTTTCGTATTTTTTGTTATTTTGGTAGACTGGTTTTTAGAAACTACCTACTTGAACATACATTTTTTTGTTCGACTTAATAAGGATTAAAAGTTCGAAGTTTCTGGCTTATTTTGATACGAAGTTGTAGGGGGTTAGAAACAGCTTGACTTGTTGTCTGTTAAATGGGTTTAGTGCCTTGACAAAGAACCTTATTCGATACCATCGTCTCCTTACCTTTCTGGACAACAATTTAGTTTAAATGAAGAAGTGTACGAATGAGGATGATGTTTCCCCGGTGTACCGGCTGATGATATTCAATTAAAAACAAACTTTTATTTAAATTAATTTATATAAAATTTTTATTTCTCATTTTACACAAAATTATTAATTTAGTTTACTTATATACAGTATATACAAAAGTTTTAAAAAAATCGATTTACTTTCACGTATTCAATTAAAATTATCTATTTTTTTTAAATTTTTACTAGAAGGTATATTACAATTCTTTTTATTTTTTCATCATTTCTACAGGAACGAATTCAATAACTATTTTGTAAAATTTACAAACTTTCACAATTTTTGTTTTGTGTACGTATCTATTACATATTTACATTATTCTGGTGACCATTATTCTTTTATTTATTTAACAATAAACTCTTTATTTATGGTCATTTAAATTAAATAAAATCTGGGGCAGTGGCTAAAAAAATAGAAATCTATGTCGGTTAACAAAAATCTGTTTCACTCTGTTGTGGTTTATTGTATTTTGGGAACTAAAGGACTTTTGATTAACGTGACGATAGAATTTTACTCTAAAGTAAATATTGTGACTGTTTATTCTCTAATTGCTCGTATGCTCGTACAATTTAAAAATCCTATTTTCATTTTTCTTTTAAGTATTTTATTGTTTCTGTACAAATATTTATTTATTTACAGTTTTTTCTTGATTATTTTCTTCTCGTTTAAATGTTTATATGTATGTTTTTAAGTTTATGTGGAACAGAATCTGGAACTGATATGAGTTGAAAGAATGTTGAATGAGTGACTTGGTGTTTGTTGATCTATGTTAAGTGTCTTTGCCTGTTTTATGGGACTAATTTAAGTCGTACATAAGTTTCTCTGCATTATTGGGCTCCTCACAGTCAAATGATGCCATCATTAGTTCTGAAAAAAAAGAAAGAAAGAACTTTGTTAGATTTGTTCATAAGAGAATGAAGAAATGAAATGGGTTAACTTTAAAAACTGTGTCCCATTAAAACTATTTCGAAATGATATTGCTGCTGCATATAATAATGTCCGGCAGCAGAGAAAAGACAAGATATAAATGAACGTGTCTATAGCGAGACAGACGCATATTAATGTCATATGGCAAGCTGCAAAAGTCATGACTACAAAAAGACCTCAACAAAAGTTTTTCCCCCCAACCGAACCATGTGGACACATGGTCACTTTGTGCCAAAGGCAAACCCCAAAAGGCTTCATGATAAAAAGAAAAAGAACGAACGCAAACAAAAAAGGAGTAGGTAAAAACTGCTGCCAGAGCTGCTCCCTGCTGTCTTGCAGTCAAAAGGACTAAGAACAAAACTGAAACTCAATTCAGCCGTATGACAAAAGTGTCTGAAAGCGTCGAGATAAAAATATTTTCTGATGCTCATTTTATTGTCTTTGTTCGTGGCCATTGTTATCGTCATCGTTGGCGTCGTCGTCGTTGTCGGGGCTCCTCGTCGGCTGGGTTTCCAACAACGACGACGACCACACAGCCGATGAAATATCGAAAATTGCCCACGAATGAGACCTTTCTCTCTCTCTCTGCCACGCAGAAATGCTATTTCGCGGCATCAACAGTGAATGGACGGCTCAGGACTACTCCGGAAGAATGCCGGTTGACCACACGTTCATATATTCTGGACAACCACGTTCTCGTTCTCGTTAATTTCATTCTGTTCTCCATTTTAAGCCATGACTTTCCCGCACCAGCCTTTCGCGGTGGATGCGATATGCCGGGAAAAATATTAGCAAATGTGCGTTTTTCACTGCGGTGCATTTGGATGGACGGGTGATGGGTAGTTTCCGGCGAACAGCGAATGGTGAAAAACGAATTGAAAATCATTCCGTCGCTGACAGACAACCGTCTAATTGAATTGTCAAACTAAAAATCGGCATTGTTAGCGTTTTCATGGAAGCGCGTTGGAATGCGCCAATAGTTTTTCAGTTTTTCCACGATAAAAGGCGAACGCATCCGAAATTTTGCGGTGTTGAATCTCCCGTACGCCAAAATAAAATTAATCGATTTTCCTCCGGAGTGCGCCTAACTGTAGACTATGCGAAAATTAGTTTTCAAAGTTTCCGTAAGCAACTAATTACGAAAGTTTGTGACGGCGAAGGTGTGTATCTTCTGTGGGCACATACTTCTGGAGAGGATTCCATGGGAATTAGTGTTTCATAGCCAGGAAACTACGCAATTTTCATTGAGAGGATTATCACTATACCGTGATTTAGGTTTTTGTGCGGAGGGGACGGGTTAAGGTTCACGTGCATGTCAAGGAGCTGGGATTTTCAAAAGTTAAATGCGAATTTGAATATTTGAAGTTACTCCCTCTAATTGGGGTGACTTGTACGCTGGTTGGGCTTATGTGGATGTCGTATTTGCATCAAGTAGAACTTTGAAATTGTGCCGTGAGTGGAAAGAACAGACGGTTTGAAAATGACTTGAAACACTGTTGCTGGAGTTTCATTGCATGTTTATTGTTAAGGATTAGTTTCTTGGTAATAGCTGTAGAGGAGAATATGAAATTTGGATTTTAAACAACAGGAGGAACATCAATGCAGTTTGTAACAAGTATTACAGCATTAGTGATGAGTTGGAGACTGTTATTGTGTTTAATATCGTGCCCTAACCGCCAAATTATTGTAAGCGACAAAATGAATATTTTACAGGAGAGTCTTTTTTTTTGTTTTTTTTGTTCTTTTTTTTCTAGCCAAAAGACGCTTACGATAAATTTTTGTTTTACTGTTATTTATAACTGGAATGCTTTATTAAAAAACCAATGATGCACAAAGACCCTCAATGGAGCAAACTATTGAACTGCATCATTAATTCATTTTCGCTTAAAACTTCGCTTACGATAATTTGGCGGCTAGTGCGCGATATATAAAAATTCATTCCGAAACAATGTCTAATTAAAAAAAAAAAACAAAAAACTGTAGAGAGAGAAAGAGGGACTCATCTTTAGTCAAAATTTGACTTCTTAACTACAAACGATTTAGAAGATTTATAGTTTGTTTTTAGCTTGTTTTTACCACCTTTTAAGAAAATTCGCCTGGTGCGATATAGAGCTTTACAAATCTTGTAAAGCTTACACATAACCTCTATAGCGATAGTCGTTTTTATTGGACGATACTTCTCACTTAACGGAGTCAGCATTGCGATAACCATTATGATGTCATTTTTTTGTAGTTATGTGGAATTTTTCTTATTGAAAAATGTCACTCATCCGTATTGTAACTCTCGTTTAAGTTTGAATAAACGATAAGTTATGCGTTACTTTTTGGCGATTACAAATTTCCAAGCGACAAGCTGTGCGGATTCGGTGAAAATGTCGTTTTTGGTTGTTTTTTCCCCTTTTTTCATGTGTTAAATATTTATTTTTATTAACTAAAGGCTGAAAATCACAAATCGAAAACAATTCGCACTATTGGCGCGGGAAGATAATCACGTGTTAGAAACGAACTTTCGGAGAAGAGTTTCACCAACAGCGGAGACAACTAAAGTTTGGGAATTAGTTTCCCTTCAATTAAATGAAAGAATTAGAAATAAAAAAAGAAAAGAAAGTTAAATTGCTGTGAATAAAACAAAAATTGAATTCTTTTCATTTTTCTAATAATCAATTTCTTATATTTGGAGCCAGTAGTCGGCCACTTAACTTTTTTTTACGCTTGCTTTGGTCTTAAAAATCGGTGTTTGTAGTAAAGAATAGAATCTAGAATCAGTCTTCAGGTATTTTTTCACCCTGAATCGAATAAGACTATTCGCGACTTGATAGGACCTATGATTCTCGAGGTATAGATTTTTGTTCGGTTTTTGGCCATTTTGCCTCTTCTTCAAACTGACTGACTGAGGCTTTCGCTTACAAATCCTAGACCTGTAACCCTCTTACGAAGAAACTCTCCGGACTGTGCAATGGTGGACTTTTCTTCCGAGGCTTTCTTTTATTTGTGAGGCTATTGCTCCTGTCCTTTAAGACTATGGGGACAGAAACAACAATTTTTTCATAAAAAAACCGAAAATTGAGAACAAAAACAAAACTCTTTAATAACCGAAAACTGAAAACAGATAACCTCTTTAAAAAAAAACTGTATTGTATACTTCGATAGCTCGACCTTCACCTATCTGCCTCAATCTTTGAATAAATTTTAGTTAAACAAAAACTAAGACACAAGAAGGCCAAGCCATACAGGAAAAAAAAAATTGTCGCCTTAAATCATCCGACCTGCCCCACACAGAGTCCCCCACGAAATTGTAAACTTTATTACCTGATCCTGCCTACAACAATCGTTTACGAATATTTTCCCAACATTTCTGCCCTCCCTTGAAAATAATTTAATAACACAATTAAAGCCTTATAGCCTTCTCGGACCTTTCCAACTGCCCATAATTTATGACACTCGTAATAATGTCATTAAACCATAAGGCCGGTCGAATCACAAACAAATACACATGATCCATTTCAGGACAACAACGGATACAACCAAACCAAACATAAAAAAAAAAAAAAAAATCTCCAATAAATAACCTTCACACTTGATACCAATAAATTGTCGACGGCAGCTCCAGCGGGAGTGAGTAATAGATTCATTTCAAAAAATGGTAGAAAGCCCACCTCGCCCTCGGCACGGGTGGGGGACGGTGGTAATCTGCTACACAGTGAGTTTCTGAGGGGGGGGAACCCAGCATATGTATGAATTTATGCTCGGTTTTTAAATTATGGCTAAAATCAACTTATGAATCAGCAGGTGCTCCAACCTTTTCAGATTCCTTGGAATCTGCCAAGAACACTCCTTGCTCGGCTCATGTGACGGGAAGGCGGTTGGGCCGGATGATATATGACTTCGAAGAAATGTGGTAAATTTATGATGAAGTGCAGAAGGGCTTCTTCCCTTATTGAAATTGACGCTCTGAAATTAGCAGGCCCTCGGTCTTCGGTCTTTGGTTCTCAGTCGTCGGTCCTCGGTCCTTGGTCCCCGGAAGTCGTACACAAAGATATATCACCATGATTGTTCATTAAGATACAAGTCAAACGATGCGGTGCGGTGCTCCGAATGTCAAATACAAGGTTCCGAGGTGAACGTGCCTCAGCTCCTCGCCAGCAACAAATCATTTCAACCGATATATATTTCGTAATTGTATCTATGAGCTACGATATCCATTGAAAGATAGACCGATAAGAAGACCGGAGCCCACCACAACATCATAAACACCGACAACAAGTACTCGTGTACGAGTTTGGTATCTCATCGAAACTTTCATCATTTCAAAGAGATACCTAATCAATTCCTTTGTCCGTGCTACGTCGACGTCGTCGGCGTTGGGAACTCGCAATTTGTTTCCAACGAGTATACCTCAGCCATCATTGTGTGATATTGATATTCGGGCTTCTGATGAGGGTAGCATGGGGATGTTGCTGTCAGAGCGTGAGCATCAACATCAGCATCAGATTTGTCCTCCTTCATTCGAGTTGATGACCCATGAAATTATTCATTGATGTGCAATCGAAAAGTTTTCGTTGAATTTGCCAAATGGCTATAGATTAAGATGTAGCAGAGGAAATAGGCGTTTGGAATTGGCTTTCGTTTTATTACTTGTGATTGGGCGGGAATGGGTTGGGCTTTGATGATGGGAATTTACTAGTGGGGCGGGCGTAGGCTTTGATTACGTTTTTCTTTCGTCCTGTGAATTCTTTTTTTTTCTGTATTTGGGAATACAAGACAGAGCTGGGGGAATTAATATTCCCAAGTTGATAGTTCGGATGGATTTCATGGTGAGGACGAGAATAATCAATCTACTTAATTTTAGGATTCAATTCTATTTTCGGACGGAGCGTTGTAACATTTGAGAAAGTTAATTATTGATGGACAGACAGCGGAAGGAAAAAAAAAAAAGTTTTAGTGAATCCGGGGCAAGTGAAATGTGTCAATTCGGGGATGGGTCCGTTGGGGGTGGAGAACAAACTTTTCGATACATAACATAGATTGACACAGTTTATTCGATGGCAGAAGTTGTTTTCGTCTAGGTAATTAATCTGTTATAGGTTTTTGCTACGGGGATGTTGTAACAACGTTCTGCAGTTGATTGATGTGGCGTTGAGTCTAGTTTGACAGAGATTGACTTCAGTATAGGCTACTGATTTTTTTTTGCTCGCCCTAAATAGGTCCTGTCACTATAAAGTTGTTTATGTGGTCACACATTTTGGTCGGACCATTTTGCGTCGGTGATGCTAATCCTTTACCACTCACACAGAATAAATGATTCAGACAGCCGCTTAACACATGATTTTTATTTATTCGTTGTTAGTGTGCTTATTAACAGGAAGATGGAGTAAAGTAGAAGTTGCTATCCTTAAGAAGGATTTTTATGAGATGCAAAAGTTTGGGTTTAGTGTTGGCAAATAAAGCAATTGGAACAATCTGATCTGAATGGTACCTTTTCCATTGCTCATTTTTTTAACATACTGTTTTACAAAAAAGTGTGTTCCTATTAGCTTTCCGCCATTACAACTTAAAGAATATTCCTTTTTCGAATTTTTTATGACGTGGACTGCATCCAACATGCAAAATTCTAGCTGATGGAAATCAGATAATTGCAAGACGTTTTCTCAGAAATTTTAGAAAATGTCCCGAACTAAAATTTAAGTTTCCAACAAGATAATGCTGCACTTAATTTGTCGCTGGCCAGTTGTGAGCTGTCTTAAGGCAAAAAAAAATTAAACTTTTAAGCCCGATGTAAATTAATTTGGATTTGATTTTATTCTTGTTGTTACAAATTTGCATCGCTAGAGGGTGGGCGCCGTGGCTTAATCGTTATTGCGTCGGACTGTTAAGCGAGAGTACCCGGGTTCGAATCCAGTCCGGGGAGAGAACATCACAAACAATTTTCACGGCCCCACCTCCAGCGAACGAGTGACAATCCTCCTGGAGTAATCTCTGTCCAGGGAAGCCTTCGCAAATCGCCGTCCGAAGCCGGCATTAAACAGTAGGTACCAACACAGTGGATGTGCGAACAAGCTATGCTCTGGCCCTGTATGGACTGTTACGCAGATTTTGAAAACAAAAAAATATAGGAGGGCTATTACAAGGAAATGGACTCTGATTCCAGCTTTTAAAATGGCTAGCAAGTTTTCCGGGCTTTAAACCGATCAAAAACATGATGGCAAACCTGTTGTATTGTGTTTATTTTTGCGAGCTCAAATTTACATCGAACGGAAGTCTGTTACAAGGGGATGGACTTTAATTCCAGCGAAGTCAAAACATGTACCTAAATGTAGCTGCAGGTTGGATCCATTATTAATTAATAATTTTGCAACATTTGTTTTACAAGAAGTTCCTCTGTTTTTGACGTTATTTAATTGCCTTTCATTGAATTTCGCTGTACAAAATAATAAATTTTTTTAGTTTAAATAATTAAAAGTATGTTTATTTGTTTTAGTCATTTTTGTTCTCTGTTCAAAAAAGCCTCGTGGATATAACCAATTAGTTTTTAAAAAGGATTGTATTTATATTTATATAAATATATTTATATTTCAATATTTCAAAGAAAAAAGGTTGCCTTTAATTGAGTTTCTCTGAGTGTAGTGAGGTGTAGGTGAGTTGCTAAAAACGAACGCCGGCAAATCGATAAATTCGGATCATCAACAACATTTGCAGTATCAAAATTTTCGACTGAGCGTGTATTACGATGCATCAATAATTCTTCCACTCTCTTCAAATTTCTTCACAATTTTACCAATTGCTTACGTAGTCGGTTTATTATGATGACCATAATCATCTCGAGATGCGCGAAAAGTCACCACTTTCGTGGTAAGTTTTAATAATTTTAATGCATAATTTTAATGCAATTCGCTTACGAATATTTAACTAATATTATGAAACTTCAAATGATAGCTGAGCTTAGCACTTATTAAATGCTGCTGCCAATAACTTGAAACCACAAAATGAATGCTTCTGTACATTGTTCTTTCTTTCTCAATGATGGCCGACTCTTGCGCGAAGTCGGCTGTGGTTGTCATCTACTGCACAACCGACATTGGATCATTCAAATTTTTAATTGTTTTAATTTACTTCAGAAAAGAATTAGAAGCCCATTAATAATTAACAACTCAGCGTGTGAAAATATGTCAAATCACAAAAAAAAAAAGAAACACTGAACTTAAAGTTGACGAGAAAATGGTCAAGACTCTTGAATTCATTTCAGTCAATGGGTCGAGAATGTTGATTTAAATTCAGTGACTGGGGCAATGGTCATGGTTTTTTTATTTTAAATCCCTCCGGCAGACCAGTGATGGGACTTCAGAAGCCCTTAAGGGACTTGTCCAGTGGTGTTTAGTTAACAAATTTTCGTATTTTTTGCAGCCGTATAACTTCCAACTCAAGTTGAACGACCGACACCAACACTAATTGGCTTCTCGAACTTCGCCGAACAAAAAGAAACTCTATAAACTCTTTTCATTTAGACATCCTTCCTCTTAAGTATAAAACGTGAACCATTTTTTGAATCACTCGAAACTTTTAAATAATTTAATATTTCGCTTTCAAATTTCTTTTTTTTTTTCCTTCTCCTCGTGCTGTGTGGCGTAACATTACAAAAGCGAGAAGACTTCAAGTCATAAATTCAGCTAAGACTTTTTACTCGTCGTTGTTTGGGGGCGATTGTGCTTCGTTTCGTCGCCAATTCATTTAAAAAACTCTAAAAAACCAGCTACCAAATCCAGTATAGTTTCCAACGAGACAAATTAAAACGTTTTACTGGACTGGTTTTATGACCCCACTCACTTTGCAACAAGACTAACAAACCATGAAGAAGATCGCTATCCTGACAATGATTTCACTTTACCCGAAGGCATGCTCCTCCCCCTCAGTTGGTCGTGCTACACTTGATGAAAGGCGAAAAAAGGACTGACTAAAATGCGCTTGCATTTATAATCAGGCTGTGACTTTATGCCCCGAAGGTATCCATAGAAAATGGTAACCTCTTTCAAGTTATTCCATCCACAGTTTTCCCGCCTTTTTTTTTTTCTTTTCTTTGTTTTGTTTTGTGTGCACCATTTCATTTTCTTTCTTTTCTATACCATCTCATCTATTCTACTTGTGCGGATGCAGCCACACCACATAGAATGCGAGCGACCGGAGATAGGAGGACCCTCGTCTTCCCCCGTCCCACTGCTGCAGGAGATAATATGAAACACTAAACAAGGATTGAACTTGCTGTGTAAACAATGCACAACAATGAGTGCACTTAAAACAATTGCAGAATAGGTTAAAGGCCAGAAGCTTTAACTGGAGTTAAAGCACATCCTGGGGATTTACTTGGGGCAGGACAGCCGGGTCGGTTGTGGATGGTTGTGTGGTAGTTGAAATCGCTTCCATTTGAGATGAAATGGAAATATGGAAGGGGTATGCACGTTCAATTTGAATTTACGTCGTGGAAAATTTCACAAACGACACTCAAAGCTATTTAAACAAATATCCACCCCGCCCCACAGGGACGAGGAAGTGCAAATTCGGTCAGACATAATCGCTTACAGTGGTGCTACTTTGGTGTCGCTGATATGGCCTGGGACCAGGGCAGTTAAACTATACACGTGGGTAGCATTCCTCAGGATTCCTGTGTGTCCTTTGTCTGCTGACTTTGCATTACCGTACATTTGACCTGTTAAATTGAATGGAAATTCTCAGTTGGATTCCCTCCTTAGCAGTGCACTTATAGTCTCTTCGCTGCAAAGAAACAGATTGTCATGGTACTTGTTGAGGACAACGCAAACGCAAACGACAACGACAACGACAATGACAACGACTGCGACAATGACTACGACGACAGAGAGGAAGCGCGTGAGACGTACTGCGAAACTTTTCGCATTTTACCATACAACCATCGTCCTGGAATGTCGGTGCTAGCGGAGAAGCGTCGTGTCGCGTCGTGAACGAGGAGCGAATGGCGGAGCGGCAACACAAACAATAACACTACCCCAGCCAGGGGTTATAAAAATTGCTCCGAGCTAGGGGTGGTTGGATTTATTTTAATTGCTCGCCTAAGTGGATAAAAATGAACGTGATGCTGCTAGTGGGTGGGTAAGGTAGTGTAAGAGATCCTTTTACACAAAAAAAAAAAAAAGAAATATATCCGTATGTACAATCGTGTATATAAGCCTTATATGTTGCCGCTTCGTAGCGTAACCGTTTTCATTTAGAAGTAGTTCTTGTGAATTTATGCAATTGAGTAGAGAAACGGGGGAGCTTCAGTGCTTAAGTGGATTTGAGCGTGGGGACGAACAAGGAATCTAGACAACATGCCAGTGAGAAGGTGCTAATTGCATTTTCTCCTCTGAAATTAAATTAACTTTGTATGACTCTCAGTGATGCGAGTGGTCAATGGAAATGACTTTACAAAATTAGCCGAGGTGAAGAGTATTTAATTATTCTTCTTTGACGCTGCATAGATTATGATTTAACGAGGTTCTTTTTTTTTTTTTCTTTAAGTATGGCCACGTTTTATTAATTGGATTTGGTACTGGTTTTAAGTAGTCAAAGGGATGGATGCTGTCGTTACGATGGGGTGTCGAAAACTTTGTCCAAGAAAATGGTCGATTCGGTCGAGGATGGGCTTCAGAGGGCAAGGAGAGAGTCAGAAAGAAGGAAGAGATGAAGATGCATTTTATGGTGGTCACGAAAAAGTTTTATTAAGACTGTTGGGGGTCTTAGCCCGGAGCAAGACAATTAAAGTTACTTAAGCTAATTACAAGAATGTCGTGTGCTTTTTCCATGGAATATAGTTTGAGAGGTAATTTTAGGGAATGTTTAAAAATCTTTCAGGGATATTCGACTACAGACTTAATCTTTTGTCTTTGAAAGAGAAGTGCTGTTTTTCGTTAAAGTCTGTGAAGAGAGCTAGAGAACTGGGAAGGGCTTTCGTTTACGTCCGCTTCCAAAGAAATTGTAATTTTTCAATCGCATATTTCTTGTTTTAGAAAATGTCACGACCCTTTGCAACCTTACAGCAAATCTTTGACCTGCTTTAGAATACTCGAAATAGACAATTGACAGTAGCTGAAAAACTTTTTTTGTCTCTGTAACTAGAAGTACTTTTTTTCATGCTCAGGTCATTTCATAATATAGGAAAAAGTTTCGAACTTTTCTGGAGACAGGCACGATTTAGAATAAGCGTAAGTCGTTTGAATGATATGCTTTTCATTTCGTTACATTGCATTTATTGTGAAGTATAATTCAAATCTTTACAATTTTAATTTTCTTGCAATTGTGTTTATTTGCTTCCTTAATTAGCTACAGTTTTTTAAATGGACCTTACCCGTCGTACACAAACTTTTGTGGATTGAGTTTTGCAACATTGGTTCTTTTGTTTGTTTTAACTTTTAAACGGATAAGAGTATTGAATTAGTTTTAGTAAACTCTGAAGCGCTTTGGCTTGTTCTTGTGTTTTCAAATATACCTTACAAAAAAAACTGTCACACATGGTTTGGAAATTAACGCCCCTTTCCTCCAGATTTTTAAGCAAAGTTTGTGAACCACTGTATATTGAATAGAAAAAAAGTAAGGAAATTGAAAATATCTGAAAGAAAAATCTAGTATTTAATCCAATGAAGTTTTTTTTTATGTAGAAATCAAATTACTTTATTTGTTCTTCTGTCCAAAGAATGAATCTTCTATTAATAAATGGATATCATATTTTTGTTAAGACACTGATTTTATTTTGCACAGAATCCTTTTGTTAATGATAATTCCTAAATACTTAGCTTCATCTGACCAAGGAGTGTTACAACCTTTTTATTAAGTGTAAAAAATATTACCTAAGTTTTATTTACATTAATTTTAATTTTTCCTTCTGTAAAAGTATTATTTGTTTCAGATGACAAAGCTATCCTGTTGAACAAATAGAGGAAGGATTCTTGAGGGATCAATAGATGGCGGAGGCATCCGTAAAAATATATAAATGACAATTTAAGGAAATTAGGAAGTCAGCTAATGGGTGCTAGTACCAATCCTTCGGGAAGACCACCCGAAACGATCTTAGGTGTAGATTTAGTAGAATCCATAAACACCTTAAAGCTACAAGCTAAAAATTTTGTGATAAGAGCGAGCAAGTTATTAGGGAATGTGCTTATTTCACGTATAATGATATTTATGTAGGGTCAAAATATTGTCAGAGTCCATTCTGAAAACGGTGCTCATTTAGTGGTTTCTTTTAAAATCACTGGTTCTTTTGTTTCCCGTTCAAAATCTTAGCAGAAAGTCATCTCCGCAGAACGAAATGAGTCAGTTTATGTTTAAACGTTGGGAAATATTGAAAACTTATGTCCAAATTGATTGCCGTGCAGTTGAAACAGTGCGCTTCTTGAAAATAAATCGTGTTTTCAGTCGTTTTGATGTCAATTGACTACCTCGCAGCTGCGATTTGATCCCTTTGGATTTTTTTTATGGGGAATAGTGAAAGATTGATGCTGTGCCAACAATCCGAAAACGATTCAAGCACTTGGGGCCAATTAGCTCGTGAGCCGAAATCACAAAAAATGTCTTGGAGAGTTGGAATGACAGAATGCGTTACTGCATTACTAGCCGTGGCAGCCGCTTGAACGATGTTGTATTCAAAAAAATTAGTGGAATTTTTGATCTTTTTAAAAAAGCCATAATACATACATCCACAAAAAGTTTGATTTTGCTCATTTAATTGCATTTTTCATAAAGAAACTTGTATTTGCCTCACCCTATATGTGAGTAGTCAAAATATTGTCAGAGCGAAATTTCTAAAAGTCTGCTATTACTTTATTATTATTTATTTTAATAGTCTTATCTGAATATATTAAGATTTTTTCGACGATGGACTTCACTAAATAATAAACAACTTTAACCTTAACTGAAATAATGTAAAGTTCCTTTATGGTATCTAAACACGAAGTCAGTATAAACGTTAAATGTCAAAATGTCTGATGGATCTCTTCAATATATTGTATACATAAAATAAGGCGACAGACAGACAGACGGAAACCGAAGTGATTCTATAAGGGTTATTCCTTTGAAACGAAACCCTAAAAATGTAAACATTTCTGCCACAATAAATGAATCAAATGTGAGATGGACATTTTAACTAAGAATGTCACTGGTTGCGATAGACTCCGACTGCAGCACTGCCACTTCTCTACGTGCTATGATTGCTGGCGTTATTAAATTCTTAACAAAATGGAGATAATCCTTGTCAAATCCACCAGCAAAGTAATGCAATTCGTTGAAAAGCAACAGCTATGCCATCCCACAAACTCAGACAATTTCGCTCACAGAATACTTTATTCATTTTTTTCGAAGCGTTTAGTAGAACGACCGTCTTTTTTAAGTAAAACGTTTCATCGTGGCACGGTTAGTTTATGAAAATTCAAAATGCTAGGTGGTTCCAAGTTGGTTTTTGACAACCATATTTTCCACCTCTCAAAGAGCGCTGTTCCTCATCTTTGTGAGACACCTTTTGCTTTTGAAACTAATTAAACTCAACCGCTGATAATGAGTCAACACCATCAAACAGAACGAGCGCATATGCCTGACATTTCAAAGACGCATCATCGCTTCATAATTTGTCCACGCGACTTAATTCACAAGCCGAAATAAATTAACAAAGCCAACAGTCCTCAGAAACTTATAGCACACCCTTTACAACTTAAGCACTCCTTTTTTTTTTGAGATGCTGCCTTGGGGCAGTGAAAAAAATGCAAACAGCAAAAGTACGACAAAAAGGAAGAAAACAAATGTGTAAAGGAAGGAGGTTTCCTTCGGTTTCCTTCGGTTTCTTCGTTTTTAAAGTTTAAGCACAAAAAGGTACCGTCATAAAGAGTTAAAAGGGAGACCCACAAGTAGGGAGGTGCCAGGCGGTAAGAACCAACAAAAAAAGTCAAGAAACAACCAAAGACTATAAAGTGGAATTTAACGATGCTGAACACAAGATAATCTGTGGTGGTGGTTGCTTGAGGTGAGGAGACGAATGCGGAAGGCGGAAGGCCAGGATTTTAATGCAATATGCGGTTGAGTTTGTTTTTCGCCATCATGATCGTCATCATCATCAAGATAAGTTCCTCCATGAAGGGACGTCGACGAGGACCAGAAACAGCAACGCCAGAGCTATTATTTCAAAAATGAAAAAATAAAAAACTTTTGTAAAATGAAATATTTTCAATGTGGAGAGCGGGGAGGTTTTAAATGATTTCAAATTTATTTTCCCAACAAACCACCCTCTGACAAATATTTATTCGACATTCATTTATATCTCTGCCACGAAGTATTATAATTTCGATGCACAATCCACAATCCTATCGTGGTGGTGACCTTGGCACTTTGCACTCACTCAGCGATTTCGTTTCGTTGCAATTCTTGAGAATGTTTAACCAGGCGATTGCATCCATTTTTTTGTGGTGCGGCTACACCTCCACCGCGCCACAACCGCCGGCTAACTAAAAAGTGGATGCAATCATATTTAATGCGACCTTGAAGTTGTTGGCTTTTAAAATTCAAGTAGCATCAATCGTTTTAAATACGAATTAAAATGAGAGTAGTTGCTTAATTTTTGGCCGACCGAAGAGGCGCGCGGCGGACCGACTGAAGGACGAGGAGAGAATATTTAATTAGGGTTATTCGTTGAAGGAGGAACGTTAGGAATCATAAAAGAAAGTGAAGCTATTTTGGCAAACATTTTCTTCGTTTCTCCTCCTGTTTTTTTTTTATGAATTTTTGCGCTTTCCTTTATGCAACGGGTGAAGGTCGACGACGGAGACTTAAAACATAAAATGCCGCGTTTCTATTTTTGGGTCCGAGAAAAGGTTTTTTGGGTCAGTGCTTTCCTGGTGACGTGCTTCTTTCTAGAAAATTTTAATTGATATAGTGACCCTTTTTGCCTCTGGATGCCTAATGACCAGGACTTTGTAGGAGGGGAATAATAGCTCATGATAGCTGTTGCTTCGTTAATCTTGTAATTTGTTAGTAGCTCTTTCGAGTGTGGGGTCGTAAATGGAAAGCAGGTTGAATCAGGGGAAAGACAAGAGCCATTTTAGTTGTGGACCACTGAACTGAAGTTAATTGCTTTGAAATTAAAGTTGAATATTTTAAATTGAAGAGCAGCTTTTGTTCCGTCAAAGAGATCAACGCAGGAATTTGATGTCAACAACTTTTATTTTGAAGCGCTAGGGCAAACTACCTTCCAAATTTTCATCACACAATTTACGTCATCGATGAGTCTTTTCGTGGATTAAGTTCGATATTTCTCCAGTAATCTCAAATTGTTTCAAATAAAAAATATTCAAATCTGTCATTATTAGTCCTTTATCAGTTATAGAAAATGAAAAAAAAAGACAGAAAGGGCAGCAGTTCAGCTCTCGACTAGAAAGGCCATTGAATTAGCAATTAAGAAGTGAGTTTCACCCTCCTTAAATAAATTTCCCGGAAATGCGTGGTGTTTTTGATGTAAATAATTCGCACCTAGTAACGAATATCTTTCTCATATTCTCCATTTGACCTACAAAATGTGAGCTTTCCTTCGATTAAATTTATATTTAGTTTGTTGTATGTGGGAGGAAATGATATGCTTACGATTTTTAGAGAATAAAAGAAATTCCAAAGGTACGGGGAGTACACTTTGTAAAGGAAATCCTATACGCCATGAGTATGGTATCTTAGAATTTTCTTGGAAATATTTTCCTGGAAGAAAATATAATTTTCATATGTAGGTAGGAAAGCTCTCCTTCTCGAAAAGTTTAAATGAAATAGTTTCGATCCGTAATTCTTGGAATAGGTCTAGGTCTAAATTTAAATTTACAAAAGACATAATAAAAGGGGAATAAGTTTACGTTTTGTGTAATGAAGAAATATGGTTACGGATGAACTAATTTGTAAATACTTTAAAAATAAATAAGTAAAAAATGTATTCCACAGTTGGATTTTCTGGTGAAAAATGTGCCCAAATTTTCTTTGGCTGTATGGCTGCAGGTTTATGGCATTTCAAAAACTTACTTAAATATATTTTCTTGAAATCAGTCAGTTCCAAAATTTACATACTACAGTAAACTCTCAACAATTAGAACTTCATGGGACGACAAAAAAACTTCGAAGTACAGAGGTTTCAGAAAAAAAATTTTACCCACTTTCATCACGTATGCATTTCAATTAACGGTTGTTAAATAAAAAGAAATAAACTTGATTTTCGAATTATAGAGGTTTTCACGTTGTTTTGCAAAAAAATAAATTCGAACTTACGAGGAGACCTCGATTTACAGAGGTTTCTTCAAGGGACTGTGAGAATGCTTGTATTTATGGAGGTCTTCTAATTATAGAGAGAGATTACTGTATATCTTTTTTTAAATACAGAAAAAAAATCGACTCCACCTAAGAACGTCTACCACTAAAAAAATCAGAGTTGTAAAAACTGCAGTCTTTTTAGTACTGCAGTTAATTGACTTAAAAGACTTGATTTCCTTTAGCATTTTAACTTATAAAAGCATTGTACCTTAACTGAAAAGAAGCAGTCAGCACTAATTTTGTGACAAGCAGGCAATGAAAGCAATCAATTGACTAAAAGTTAATTAACTATACTACTTTCTAACTGCTGCGGTACCTACTTTAGTCAACTAGAAGTCTTGAGTACTGGAGTGAGTTATACATTAGTCAGTAAGTCTTTTAAATACAGCCAATTGATGTTAACTTGTTATAAGTCTTTTGACTGCGAGAAATAAAAAATGTTGGTCTATGGTAGGGGTCGTCCATAGAGGGCTTAAAGCTAAGTTTAATAAAAAACGATGCTGGTCTTTTTGGACGCGTTTTACAAAAAAGTCATTTCTGTCAGAGCAGAATCATACGTAAAAGATGGTTTGATGGTCGTTTGCTGACCGCTTTGGATAAATTGTCATAAAAATTTGATCCTTATTGTATCGAGCTATGGACCCACTAAAATAGGAAGTTTAACATCAGAAATTTGGATTCTTCGGTAAGCTTTTTTAAAAAGTAATGACTGATTTTTTTTAATACTGTTGTAAGTTAAAATATTAAAGAAAATTAGTCTTTTTATTCAATTAACTAAAAAGACTGAAGTTTTTACAACTCTGACTGCTAGTCAAAAAATTTGTACTTACTACTTCTTCTTCTTTTCAGTTAAACTACTTTTTGCAGTGTTTTAACTTGCATTCCGCAAATTAAGTTAATCAACTGTGACTGGGCTAACTGCATTACCTTATGACTGCAGTCTTTTACAACTCTGTAAACAATCCTCAAACGGTAGCCGTAACATTTATTTCTTCACCTGCTGTGACAATTAAGTTAAGTCGACAAAAGAGAAACCCACACGATATTTAAGCTCCATTTCCTTTGTCAACAAGTGAAAAAATATTACAAGAGGTGATTTCAACACAAAGTTCTCCTTTTTCTTCTAAGACATCTCCTTTTTGTAGCATACATCGGTTGGTCTTTGTGACTTTTATAAGCCCTTCAACATGTTTACTCACAATTACAACAAACATGATACATCCCTCTCCTTGAAGGATGTATCATGTATGTTGTAATTCTGAATAAACATGTAGAGGTGCCAGTCATTGTAAAAAATAGTCCTTAAAATAATCTTCATGAAAGAAGAGTATGTCTCCATAGTTTTTGTCGTCGTTTGACAGTCTTCTTTATCTTTTCTTTCCTCACTTCTTTGATTTGATTTCTATCGTTTTTTCTGTGAGTAAGTTTGTGTTCATATGCAATGCTCCTTGCAATGTCCTGTCAAAATCGTCGCACGGATGAGATGTCATCCTTCAACGTGACCACAGCTGAAAAAGTGAACAGAAAAAAAGAAATTTAAACCCCTGAAGAGGTTTTCGTTTCTTGTTCTTCTGCCAACCGCTCCTGGGAGAAATACCCAGGCTGACTAGAAGTTGTTTGTTATTTCGTAGGAAATGTGTTGAACTACAAACTTGCAGAGGAAAAGAAGAAGAGACGAAAATCAAGATGTTGTTTCAAGGATATACACTCTCTCTCTCTGAGAGGTTGGGGTGTCGGAGGATGTATTTGAGGATTTTCTATTTTTCCTCGAATGAATTACTGCGTTGTTTTTCCCAAAAACTTGGGCTCGATATTTTGGTGCAGCTGCAACCGCCTGAATACAAAGATACTTGTACGTGTAACCAGAACAGCAAACAAAGCCATTAGGGACGAACGGGTGTTTGGAGTCGTTTGCGGGTGGGGCGTTCTCCCGAGGTGAGCAAGCTCCATGGAAAAGAAAGATGATGTACCCCCACAGTGAGTGGGTGGGGGTAAGAACCTTGCTCTCATCTCTCTTCTTTTATTTTCTCCTCTGCCTTGTCTGTCTTTGGATTCGTTTGCAGTCAGGGCCCCAGATGGTCACGATTGCATTTAGCCATAAGCGAAAAATCCAAGGAACATAAATCACTGATGATTCAACGTTCTGGCTTGGATCGGTTTTCCTTATAAAGAAAACGCTGAGCAGTTGAACAGCTGAAATACCGCACGGAAGCAAAAAAAAGAAGAAACGAGATAGAGAAAGAAGAAAACGCCAAATCCTTCAACATTCCCCTTTGCAAAAATTGCATCCTTTCCCTACGAACGCAATGGAGGAATATTGTGTTCTCGTTGCTCGATGTGATGTTAAGTGCAAACTGCAGAAAAAATACCTTAAGCACTGTGTGCTATCATTTCCCTTCCGGTTCCGCTTTGTCGTCTTGTCGTTGCCTTGCATTGTGTAGGAAATTAAAAATCGGAATCTACGAATCTAGGAAATTCATGGAGAGCGAGAGCATACCAGGCATAGCAGATACGAAGTAAGCAGGTAAAGGAACTGGAAAACAAATTGCCAAATGCTAGTGTGCAAGGATATCATCCTGTAGACGAGAGGCGGAAACTAGGACACGAAAAAGGAATCAGATTCGAGATCATGAAAGTTTTACTTGGATCTTATACTTTTTTTTTTCGATTGCAGGCAGGCAGATGAATCCTTGGATAGAGAATAAATGATTTGCATTTCATTGGAATAAATCTGGGTTACACGGGAGATCTCTATATTTCACTTTTTTTTTTTAAATTGAACGGAGGAGAGTCGATTTGTTTTAGAAGAAAACAGAAATCAGAGGAGTTCATTCGGATCCTCTTGGCTTACAAATTGTTCGGGATAAGAGTTTTTTTGAGGGCGCATTAAATCCTTCATCACTTTTTTTTTTGGGGGGAAGACGGGCTCTGCTTGGAACGACTCAATGTTAATGATGACCTTAAGACTGCTGTTTGGTGGTTGAGCATTGTAATGGTTGTGTCCTAGTTTTTTTTTCTGCAATTTCGATTTGTGGAATCGAATTGTGAGTATTTTTTTCTGAGTATTTAGGTCAGGGAATTGGCAACAAATGATAATTCGGTTTGGGTCGATTAAGGCAGAGGGAAAATGCAATGATTTTAAATTGGGTTGTTTGAGGTTTTTGAAGAGGATTCGATAAATTCAGCAAAATATTCTTCTTAGATGAATAACTAATTTAGTATACGACTCATAAAAATTATTTCAACATTATATGCATAAAGTATTCATGTTATTTCACCACATGGTGCCATCTGCTATCGAATTCTCAAGCATTGTTGCATGAGCAAACAATGTACTCGTACGTACATGACGACACGTATTTGTTGACACAGAGGGAAAATTGTACATATGTCGACATGATGCAAAATGCTACTTGATAATTAACTACACGCAAGCAGCTACTTAACATGTGAGATTCATTTCACACAACACTTACTCAAAATATCAATGTCAACTGTGTCAATAAAGCAACAAGAGTGAACGTTATGTCCATTTATTTGATGAAGTTTTGAATGCTGTACGTAAGAGAATACATTATCGCTGTTGTAGGATTCCTTTAAGTTGAAATTTAAACTCGAGTTGGCTTAGTTGATGGTTTGGAGACTGAATAAATTTAAGATTAAATACTTTAATTTGAGCGTTTGATTTTAGAAATCGTATAAAAATGATTTTTTTTATATTAAGGTTTTTAGCCTTAGCTTTGACCTGATCAGAAATTAAAGCTTTTGGAATATGATTTTTTTTTAACTAAAGCTGACAGACTTTTAAAGAAAAGTAGAACCTGGTTTTAGTTTATGGACAGTGAATTTAGAACGTAAAATAAATGCAACAATGTCCAATTTTTTCTTTGATTTAATGGGATTTAAATATACAAAAGTTTACACGTTGGCTTCGCAGGTAAACAACAAACCTAAAATTAAAACTCCTGTCTATTTCAGTTTGCTTTCATAGAATATGTTTTCGTTGATCGAAACCTAAAAGAGGAGGGAATCCTAAAAATACACTTTTCAATTAACTAGAATCCTTTGATTGACATAACAAAGCATGTGAAGTACAAAAGCGAATTATTTCATTTCTCAGAATTGCTATCTTTTGTTTGACCTCTTTTCAAAAGTTGCCACGTTCAGGCGCACTCACTCACCTTTTAACGACCTCAAAAACTACACGCTGAACCATACCATTCTCTCCTCGAATTCATAGCCCTTTCACAGAATAAATGGCTCTCTTCTCAGCGGTGTCCCAAAACAAATTATACTCCATTAAAGTCTAATCAAAAGTCCTCCACTCCATTGGTTGTAACTACCACAGACCCGACCGAATATCACCTACACTTTTTCAACTTAAATTGTTTCCTGAACCTCATAACTTCCCTGTTGAATAGCGTCGTACAACACCGAACAAAATTTGCAGAGTCACATAGTCCACAAAAAACCACAATCATCATCATCACAACACCCACCTCCAGCAACCTAAAAGACAACAAGCCTTTACCACTCAACAACGATAAGAAAACTCAACAATAAAACTAATTGCAATGTAATTAGCAACAATAGGGAATTCTGTGTTCTCGGAGTCGCACTAGCTTCTGTGTGCGGCAGGATTCCAACAATTCCTGCACAGCGGCATAACACAATTACGCCCCCTGGGAAATCGTGTGTTTGATGCAAGTAAATAAAGTGCAATGAAACAAAATACAACAACCGAGGAGAAACAAAACTATTTGTTGTGGGCTCCGACTCTGGATACGGCTTCAGCTCCGGCACTGACTCCAACTTCGCTTATCTCGGAGTCATTTGGTTATGAGAGAAAGTCTATCCACCACCAGCTGGATCCTCATTTTTTTTCTCATTTTTTTTCTCATTTTTTTTCTTTCCTTGATTGCCTCCACGAGAGCAACCCCAGCAACATCAAAATGTGCTTCGGTATGCGGTAATTATGTAGCAAATTCCCTAATTAAAGTTCTATTCATTGGATAAGCCAACACAATGGGAGTTAGCTTCACCGAACTGAGCCAAGGGAAGATCGCCCCTTCGCAAATAAACGATAAAGTTTTCGCTTTAATTTGCCGAAATCATCTTTATCAATCTGTAATAAAATTTAATTACCAAAAAGGAGAATGGAATTAAAATCAAAAGACAAAGTTTTAATTTGGTGCAACATCAAGTTGTTACGCGAGAGAATTTAATTTTGAGAAACAGGACTTGTGCTTGGGGCGCGGCATTAAGGACATTGCTCGCCAAACATAAAGGAGACAAAGATAGGAAGAAGAAGGGCCGACAAAAAAACAGAAGAAAAAAAAAAAATGATCCTAAAGAGGACGATACAAATCTTAGAAAGGCGGCACAACACCATTCTTGCTAATCTGCAAAGATTTTCTGCTGAATTAAAATATTTCCTTCGGTTTTTTTTCTTTTGCTCTGCGGTTTTTTTTTGTGTTCCTCGTCCTTTTTGCCTTTTGTGGATGCGACGACAAAGTTTTGTGGTTAAAGTATTTGCATAGTATTTGTGTCGTTTCGGCGTCGTCGTTGTTACTTTTGTCGTGGTGGGACATGGGTGGAAAAATTGGATTCCGTTCTTTTTATCAATTTTCTTGTGATAAGTGAAAAACTTTTCCGTTTAAAGGCGAACGGGAGGAGGAAAACTGTACGTTCACTGGTTATGAATTTTTCTTGATAGACATCGCGCCTTTGCTTAGGAATATTTTGTGGTTTGTTGTTTATTAAGTAATTGCATTTTTTTTGTTTTGTACGGGTGAGGCGTTGGTATTTTTAGACTGGTGGGTGTTTACCAACAAATTGAATAATAGAAATATTTGTCATCATGTTTTCACTGGTCGTAAATCTCCTTAAATATCGATTGGTCTTTGGGTTGGATTTATATCCAGTTCCTGTATGTTGTCTCGAAAAATCTGTTCTTGATCTCAATCCCACTACACAAATGTCGATAATTTTCGAGGGATAAACGAGTTAAGCTTCGAAATAAGCCACTTTAGGTATCCAATCAAAGTGTCTTACCACGTCAAACCGCCCTCAAACTCTCTCCGAGTTGAACAACAAAAAAAAAAGGATTTTCCCCTCCATAACTTTAAGTCAACATATATCGATCAAGTGATTTAGAAAGTGTACTCTCCCGGGTGTATCCATATCTTCACGTTATTGTGCGTACAGGAGAAGGATCAAAAATTTTCCTTTCACCCATACATGTAATCCGTTCTTTTCATCTTTGGATTTTCCCCATCATTTAACTCGTTTCCATACACACGCCATGCACAACATCATTCTTGGTAATCCTTTCACAGTCTCTTGCCCAAAATAAATATGAAATAGACTGAAAAAAAAAAAATGTGGTTCTGAAAGTGGCAGGCAACTCAATTGTCACAGATAAATCAAGAAGGGCAAGTATGTACGCACCGGGAGCGCTAGAAACGCCACCCGCCAGGTTTTTGATATCAACCGAAAAATAAAAATCAAACCCAAACGAATACAGACATAAAATAAAACGCTGCTATCTCGTTTCCCGTTTTCCTTCCGTCCTAACCGTGCCACCGCGGGAGGGTTCTCTTCACCCCGTCTGTCATGTGACACATAAAACATTGAAAATAATTTTGCGCATAATGCGAAGGAGTTAGGAGGACGAACGCGTTGTTTACCATCGGCGGGGTGGCGTGGCATACTGTGCCGAAGTCCTTGCTGTGCGCTCGGCTGTCCCAATGCCGCCACCGTTGTCTTCATGGTTCCGGTGAGGCGTTCTCTGCGGCGTCGTCGTCATTGACTGCAATAAGGAACTTAACGAAGTATGAAATCAGTTCATAAACTTCCGTAATATGATCCTTGTTGTAGAGAAGTGTGTTTATTTATTTTCGTCCTCTCTGAGGGCGCAACCCTCTACTCGGTGGAGTAAAATAATCCTTTAAGGCAACTAATAGTCCTCGTAATGTAATGCATTGTGTTTCGTTGGCTGTGGCCTCACCACAGTCCTGGATCCTGGTGCGTTTTGTGCCTACGTCAACACGAGAAGCACTGCTGTGCAAAACTCTTCTAATACCACAAGCCCATTGTTGGGAAAACAGAAGCAGACGGCAGAGGAACAAACATAGAACGCAGCAGATTATCCCACCAGTGAAAGGATCTTCTTCCTCACACACAAGTGTGAAAAAGAAAGGATGCGGCAGTGGGACAATAACAAAGTCATTTAAGAACACGCGGAATAGACTCTTCTGGTGCTCAAGGCGCTCAATGCAATTTCTCCCAGAGTGATGCCAAAAGGATCTACTTCACTCCCGGCGGCTATCGAGCAAAATGAAGCATTCAACTTGACTACCACATAAAATTACAAAAAAAAAGGAAAAAACTGAAAGCTCAGCCCACCCAAATGGAAGGGGTTTTGAAAAATGAATTTCACAGAATTATTCATTTCAAGGATGTGGTTCAGTTTTATGAACAAACTACCGACTCTCTCTCTGGCAGGGTATTGCTGCGCTAAGTAATTACAGAGTAATGTGTTATTAATTTAATTACGTGAAACTATTTGAGGTTTATGTGTGTGCTCGTCTCCGGTTTTGCAGAGTAATTGTGTAGCGTTTAAGAAGAAGATAAGATATTTATTTGTTTCTAACAGAGGATACAAAAAAAAAGAAGGCAGACAAAGGAATACGAATACGAATTTCTTGTGCATGTGGTTTGTGTTTCTCCCCCCCGCCACGAGGGAGAGTAATAAAATAAGACCACTTTACGATGTGTTAGGATAAACGCAAAAGCTATCAAGGATTTGCGCCCGGAAATTGCTTGCTAGATGCAATTAGAATAATTGAATGGAGGAAGCGTGATGATGATTAAATAATGATTTATGTTTTCTTTTTTTTTCCGTGAGGGAGATGGTTCTTTTCTTATCGCGAAGTGCCTCAAGATTGATGCTACTGACCCAATTTAGAGCAGATGGTTTGGTGGAACGATGTGGTTCGGACGATAAACAGAATGAAAAATTGTCAGGTTTGCTGCACGGAGATTTATAGAGTGGCAAGGTATACGAGCTGGAGTGCAGATGCTATTTATCAAATGCGGTGGGTTATAAAATAAGACTGCACTTGTCTGAGTGGTTTTAGTGTTTAGTGAGAGTGAGACAATGTGCTTCGGTTTTAAGATGATGTTGAGGTTATTTATATTGAAGAAGATCCGACGGAAGACATGGATTGACTATACATTGAGCGAAAAGGCCATTTTCGTCGAGACAGAAAGATTATTTATTTTATCTTCAATGAAATATCTATAATCGAAATGTAAATTTTTGTTTTTTAAGAGATGAAGAAGAAGAATACACTTTGCTCCACCTTTTAGGGACCTGTAGTGCTCTAGCGAACCGTAGAAAAAGGCATCTTGGCCATTACTTTCTCGATAATCTCGGCGAACTGGCTGATACCAGCATGAGACGAATTTTCAGCTCTGGAATAGTGGAATATTTGCATCCGCTCCATGTGGTATTACAATGGACCTCGTCTGGCCTAAGTGCTTGACTGCCTTGCGCAGCCCACCACACAACCTAACCTAACCTAACCTAATATTGTTAACTAGTAGCCTGCGCAAACTAAAAAGTTTATTTTAACTTAATGTACAGAGATGTTTTCAATCTAACTATTAATTGAAATTGAAAAAAAGGTTAGGTGTTCTCATTCAGAAAACACAAAAATGAAGATTTACGGTGATAGCGTCGTCTCTGAGTTAATTATTATAAATATTAAATTTTCCTTTTAAATTGAAACATGACTGACTTCGTTTACTTATCGCTTTCTTCTCATTCTTTTTTTTTTACAAAGTTACATTCGTTTTACAGATAAAGAGAGTCGAGATAGGGTCGACTTTAACCCTGTGAATTTTTAAAGTTTCACATCTTTTCTTCAAATCCCCCAATTGTCAAATTCATAGAAATTTCGTTTTCAAAACTGTGCTTTTGGTGTGAGTTTTCTTTAAACTTAGGCTTATGTTAACTTCTTCAAGGTTCAACGTTGGTGAATATTGAACACTTGTTTTCAAAAAGAGTGCTGGTTAGCCCAAACATTAAGCATTTTTTTTTAAAAGAAATCGTGTTATCAGCCATTTTGGCGATGTCAATTGGCTACGATCGTAGTTCTGAGACAGAAACAATGACGAGATATTCATCTTTCCAGTTAGAAAACGACACATCCAGACTTTCTCATCTCGCATACTATAAAAAAGGTTGTCGGAATTCACGCATATTTATTTAAAGCCTGTCGGAAAGGGAAGTTCGTAGTTTTCAGGGGAAGTTGGTTGGTTCACTTTCCACTAATGCCAAAAACCCATCAAACCTTAATTTTTATATTTCTAAGTTTAAAGTTTTTAGCAAATGTCTTTAATACATGCACATAACAAGGGCTAGATTTCTTTAAATTTTGCATGAAAAAGAGAACAGCCACTGAAATCAAAACAAAATTGAGAGTATAAGTAGCATGAAATACACGTTTCGTAAGATCGGTACATCGTAATTTGTAAAAATATGAGTGCAATTAACGGTTCTGATGAGCATTTCTGCATATTTCCTTAACTCGAAGGACCTTATTAAGCTATTTTGCGAGGGGAGACCAATGTGATAAATTCGAGATATTGTTGGGAGATCGTATTCAACCGTAAAAGAATAATTAACAATTATAGAAATGAATGGACACTGAAGAATATAGCTTGGAGGGAATAAATGTTACTCTCAGATCAAAACGAGCGGTATATTGTTTGAAAAACCAAGCTTAACTTGAAAACCATCTTTTCGATTTTGGCGGCTAAGTTGTCATCTGTTACCCATAAACAATTTCTAGAAAACATTCACCAAGACTTGCGAAAAAATAAGGTAAACGGTAGATTGCCCGAGAAAAACTACATTTCAGTAGCAAACAAGAAAAATAAAAATAATTAGGGCTTAGGTCTTAGGTCTTAGGTAAAAGTGACTGCCTGCGCTGTAACGCAGGCTCACTTAGGCCACTTGTTGGCCCATTGTGTTGTCACACCTCCGGATTGTTTCCAATTTCCCCGGACTCGCTGCCTATAGGTTTCCTGCAAATACACCAAACCAAAAATATTAGCAGGCATGTCATACTACCTGTTTGAAGCCAACGTTGGTAGTCTTGTATCCCCCGGGCTATACCCAGTGAGATCTGTTTATGAAGCCGCTGATGCGCCTTACATCCATGCTAGCGAGTTCGCTTAACTCCTTAAAGAAGTATGCACCTAGAGTGCGCTTCCTCGTGCGTGCGAGTGCTGGGCATGTTCCTAGAAGATGCTGTACTGTCTCTTCTTCCTCCTCATCTCTGCAGCTTCTGCAGAAATCATTGGAGGGGATACCCAATCTTTTGGCATGATTGCCAAATAAGCAGTGGCCAGTTAGAACTCCCACTAGTCTGCCTATATTTGCCCTGCTTACCGAGAGCAGCTGTTCTGTCCTGCCCCTATCTAGCTTCGGCCACACTAGCCTAGAGGTGTGGCAGCAGTGTAGATTTGCTCCATCTGGAGTTTGCTACCTTTATGGCTTCAGCAGTTAGTTGTGAGCCAACCTCCTGCATGGAGGGCCCGGGGGTCCCCTGATTATTACTTGAGTCCGATTCCCCTCCTATTCTTGCTAATTCGTCAGCTCTTTCGTTGCCTAGAATACCCGTGTGCCCAGGGACCCAGCACAGGGTGAGACTACATCTGTCCGCCATCTCTTTGAGAGATTGGCGACATTGTTTTACCATTCTTGATCTTATCAATGGTGTTTCCAGAGCCTTTATGGCCGCCTGACTGTCTATGTAGAGTACAATAGACTGACCATCTATCGAACCCATGGACAGCAAGCGCGCTGCCTCATGAATAGCTGTTATTTCCGCTTGGAATACACTACAGTGGTCCGGGAGTCTGAGGGACTTCGCAATGTTTAGTCGTTCAGAGAAGACTCCCATGCCCGTGCCCTTTTCCGATTTTGAACCATCCGTGTACACTTCCAGAGCAGCCTGGTTTCTCACACTGTCTTCCTCCCATTCCTCTCTATTCGGTATTCTTATTCGATAGTTTCTATCGAAGTCCTCCTGAGGTGGAAGGTAGTCTGTGCGAGGTGGGATTTTGTTATTACGAAGAATAGCAGTATGACCTGCTGTCTGGTGTCCTTGCCACCTTCTGCTATCCCTTAGCCTGATTGCTGACCTTGTGGCCACGTATTTCCCGTGTATGTCTACGGGAAGTATGTGTAGCATCGTTTCCAAGGCAGCCGAGGGGGTGGATCGTACTGATCCGGTTATGCACAGGCACGTTGTCCTTTGAATCCTACCCAGCTTTCTAACGTTATCGCCTGTGCCTAGTGCTGTAATTAGGGCTTATTAGGGCATATTTAAATTGATGTTTTAGTTTCTGGGAAGTCATATTTCATAATAAAACAAAAGTTAGCTTATATGCATCAAAAATCAGACAAACTTTTTTCAAAAGAACCAGCTTTTAAAGCTATAATGTTAAAAAATATTTTTTCCCATCGAAACATGAGAAATTACATTCATGCATACATATTCAATGGGTGTACACTCAATTTTGTGAGGTACTGTATCTGCTGAGCTTGTCAACACACAACACAATGTTCACAAGATTTGCAGAATGTAAGAATGAGAAAGAAGTGGTAAAGGAATTTCTTTAAAGGTAAATGGTTATTTTTTGTAACCTTCATTTGTATTTCGTAACTTTAATTACGAAGAATCTTCCCTGATCTATTTTAACCAAAGGCATTTCATTTGTTTCCGATATTGTTTCCAGTGCGATGTTTTATAATTTTTCGTGCTTATGGCATGCATCTTTTAAAGATAGCGTGGCGTGTTTAACGTGCGTACATAACATAGAAAACTGACTTTTTTTTTTAAACATATTGTAAGTACTGTTGCGTCTTCCACAGAACAGATTGGCACTTCGAATAATGCACCACAAAATAAATCAAATTCGTTAAGACTTTTAAATTCTTTTACTTTTTTTTACATAAATTTTTTTGCAAAATGTAATGCGGTTAAAGATTGCTATGTCAACGTTATCTCATAAAATTAACGTCATAAATTTAAAAATGATCAATTTTGGCAAATTATCAAACACATTTTCCACCACAAGATGGCAGTAATTTTTTAATGTTTACTTGAATGAAATCAATCTCAAGACTTGGAGCGTCGTAAGCAGAATTTTACATCTCCTTGAATTTATAACCATTCTTCAAAGTGCAGTGACTAGCTCCTGCTCACGTTCTCGTTTATCTCCCAGAGGAGCTTTGATGACCATAAATCCAGACGCTGTCAGCTCTGCACTCAATAATTCAACCAACTAAGACCACTAAAACCATGTGATCTAAGAAAAGAATGAGTCTTGAACTCTTCTCAGTTTATTAAATTTTCTACTGCACTTGTAGTCTCATCCCGGAAATTCATTTTCATCAAACCCCTAAAATCGTTTTTTTTCACCTCCACAAGACTACGCCCCTGAACATCGCCACCGTCTTCAGTTTCTAAAATTAATTCAATTTACTTTCGTGTACGAAAGAAGGAGGAGGAGTTGAAATAAAAAAATCTCAAACCAAGTGAAAGCTAATATTTCATGTCACTCATTCCATTTACCGAGTCACATGTGGTCCACCGACTGCGGCAGAGGAAAAAAAAAAAAGGAACCTCTAAGCGCAGGACATCAAAGAAAGAAAATACCGAAAGAAATGAATTTATTGCATCAAGGATATTATAAGGAAAAGAAAAAACAAACTCCTTTGAAACTTACATTGATGTCCTTTCGAGGACAAACAAGAAGCGCACTGTGCACAGCGACTTGTCGGTAAGCTTCAACTCCTTGTCCCGTCTGACGGCACACAGCGCTGACGGGATTATTAATGATGTTCGCAGAGGTGGCAGCACTGGTCAAAAAGTTTACATAACAAAATTGTCATCTTGTTTACTTCCTCCTTGCAGTGGTTTCGCATCAACCAAAAAAGTAACCAAGTTCGACGGCAACTTCCGACCAATCGATAGAGCTCGCGAAAGAAGAAGGTGTCCTTTTTGGTCCGCTCTTTTCTAGTCATGTCATTATTAAGAAGGAAACTTTCCATTTCCTTAAAGTTAACCCCGCACACAAAAAATAAACGAAAGAAAATACACAGCCCGGGTCCACCACGTGAACTTTGAGCAAACGCATCTATTCTATGTCAACAAACTTTCAAAATTTACTCTATATCCTTGGGTTCACTCTGCTATTGTGTGTGTGTGTGCAGAGAGGAAATCCCACCGACAAGAGTTTCAAAAGGATCGGTTTTTTTTGTGCTTGCGAAAGTGTGCTTCCAGCCGTTAAAGTTTTCCGATGATGGAAAAAGTCGAAAATATCTTAAGTTAAATTGAATTTGTAAATTCGAGAATACTGCGAAGTGATAACGAAGGATGGGACAACACTTATACCCACCCACACACACTCGTAGATCTAGAAATGTTTGTCTTTTGGTTTATTTTACCCCCTCCACCTCCTCTTTTTTTTAAATAGTGCATTTGGTGAAGGGATTATCGAAAGTTTTACAGACTTCAGTTCGATGAATGGGAATGGGATTGGAATCGAGAAAACCGAAAGCCAAGAAGTTTACAAACATTTTACTTTTGAAGACGGACAAATTGACAGTAGCTCGGTACGAGAGGGATGGGAATATGGAAGCACTCTTGAGTACCAGTTGCAGAAGTCAAAATCTGGAAAAAAATAAAGTTTTGCGTACTTGAGAAACCAATAAAACAAACATTTCGGAAATAGCTCATCGAAACAAACTTTCGGGCTTTTATCGGATGGATTTGTTTTTCTATTTTAAATTTATCTCCGTAACTCTGCTGGAAACTGCTCAGGTTAAGTGAAAATTTAGGTTTTTGATTTTTTTAAAGCTTTTGCGAGACCTGGATCCTGGACGATTTAATTTTGACACGTATAGAAAGGAGCGACTGTTTATTGCCGGCTCTGAACTTTTTCATGACAGAAATTTGTTTCTCTTGGGGATGGGTGATAAAAACAGTTTTTGGTGTTTTCCCCGGGCTTGATTCGAACCTGGGTACGCTCGCTCAGTACTGCATTGCACTTACCATAAAACCACAGCACCCGTTGATTTTTATGGATACCATTAAAATACCGATCAATCTGCTGGATGCTAAAAAACTTGTTATCCTTTGTTCTTCGAGGTTATTCAACCCAAGTGGGTCTTAAGTTAAGTGAAATAGCCCCACTAAAACTATAACTAACTTTATCGTTTTTTTGTCCGGTCGTCTTGCGGAGAAATTCTAAAGTGGTATCACTCATTTTTAGGGGAAGCTACCGTTAATCCTACCACTGAAATCAGCTTATTTGAAAAATGACAGCTCAATTTCACTGAATTTTAAAGATGGCCACTACCGCGAAATGCTGTCGTGTAAAGTAAGACCACCAATTTTTCAAGTCACCGCCACAAACTTATTGATTTCCCATCGCGGATATGTCCCGAAGCTGAAACCACAGAAAAAACAGAATTTCCACTTCTGAGAAATAAATAAACCACAAGTCCCCATAATTAAAACTCTCCCCGCCCTCATGTGTTCCACTGAATTCGATTCAAATCTCACTTTACATTTGTGTGAAATAAAATATCTCTACAAATAAAATCGTTCACGTTCTGAATTCTGACCCAGCCCTGCAAGGAACTCCATAAATCTCGAACGTGTGGCAGTAATTCAGATTCCCCGGCGGGCGGAAATACCCTCCACGATTGTCGGCCATAACAACACCCCCTCTGAGTTTCAGTGTAAATTAAAGTTGTCCATCCGTGTTGTATCTTTAAGTTTTACTCCACACAACGACAAAACAACGACAACGAATGTAATTCGCCATAAAATTGACCTAGTAAAATTTTCAATTTTATTTCCCTAGCGGTCACGCCATTTTCTGTGGGCTCAGCAACAGAGGCCAACTGCCCGAATTCAATGGACCAGATAAACCTTTCAATTTGCGATTGATGCTTTTAGTATGCAGGTGAGCAGATGTCGGATTGGAAGAGTGATCCGATTCCCCGAACTGAAAGTTGCCGCAGTTGAGTGTAGTAACTCAACTCAACTCAACTCAACTCGACTCCAATGGCCGCCTGGCACACACGTATCAATTGACTCGGCTTTAGCTTGCGGAGGAATGGAAAAAGGACTTCCGGATAGCAAATTGATTATTGAATATGTATGGACTCTTTTGATTTTTATTCGAGAGAGAAAGAGGGGTGTTCTATTTTTTCTTTTTTTCATAATTTCAATGCAAATTCACATTGTGGACGGCTAGGCTTACTGATGCTTGATTAGATTTGCAAATGAAATGAAAAATCCTTTTCTTTTTTTTTTTCTTGTGGTTACGGTCTTTATTAACTGAGAGGATTAAGCAATTTTGAAAGCTAAAGGGAAAATTGAAAAATGGAAAGAGATGAATTTTGCTTTGATTGGGTAGCTGTGCCTATTTTGTGAAAGGATTTTGATTAGGTCTTACTGATTGATGCTCAACAACATCTGGCAACGCATGGAATTTCGATAAGGCTTAGCGAATGACGCTACTGGAAAAAATTTCTTTGACCGGCTCGCAGCAAGTTATTGGATAGTTATTGAAACGTGTTTGAGATTTAAGACGAGATTGCTTGATTAAAAAAGTGACAGTAAATTTCTACAGTTTAAGTGAAGACTTCTGAAAAGACTTGCAATTTGTAGAATTGAGGGTTACTTCGTTTTTACCTGATTATATAAAGTTTCTTTTTTCTAAATGTTCGTATGTGTCATGTAAATCTTTTTGGACCACACTGATTTTGTAAGGAAGCAATTTTTTTCTGAAATTCAATGGGTTGGCCATCTAGTGGTTTCTTTTTAAATTTTAGGTTATTTTGACACTGTCAGCTGTTTGTCGCTTGAAATCCTGACAGGAAGTTAGTACCATAGCTTCACAGAAATAAATGACTCGCCTTATGCTTGCGCAACGTTGGTAAATATTTAAAATTTATTTCCAAAGTTAGTGCTATGTATGCCTAGCAGTGAGCTTTGTGAAATGAAATCGTGTTATTATAGCAGTTGGTGCATCAGAGTTGTGCTTTGACTCCTTTGATCTTCCTTCTGTGGGCAACCATCATCATCATCTCATTTGTAAAAATGTATCTTTATTTTTATTTATAACATTTAAGAGTGTCCATTTTATTGCACTCTTAAAAAGAAACTTGTATTTGGCCCATATAAAACTAATAAATGTTACTTGAAAAAACTTTAAAACTTAAATGTTGACGATCACTCCTTTGATGGAAGTTGGAGTACTTAATATATAGGGTTTTCCAATAAAGACTTGACAACTTGTTTTTTTTTTTAAAGAAAACGCAAACCATGTGAAATATTTCAAAAATTTTACTATCGGCTTAAAGTACAATCAAAGCATTTATGAATGCAACCCGACTTAATTCATATGACCAACGTGGGCACGTTTGCAGCAATCGATTCGTTGGACTCAATTTCGCCTTCAATGTTGGCTGTGAGCTCTTCCAACGTCGTTGGCTTGTTGGCATAAACCAATGACTTAACGTAGCCTCAAAGAAAATAGTTTGGAGGCGTTAAATCATACGAACGAGGAGGCCAATCGACTGGCCCATTTCTTGGGATAACACGCTCATCAAACTTATTCTTCAACAAATCGATTGTAACGTGTGCTCTGTGGCTTGTGGCACCATCCTGTTAAAACCACATGTCGTCCAAGTCATTACCTTCCAATTCGGGTCAAAAAGAATCGGTAATCATGGCAGGATAATGCTGGCCATTCACAGTAACGTGGCGATCGACGAAAAAATATGGGCCAATAACGCCGTCGGTATGCAAACCGCACCAAACAGTAATTCTTTGTGGATGAAGTGGTGATTCATGAGGCACATGTGCATTTTCCCACGCCCAATAACACATATTTTGCTTATTGACTAACTCATTGAACCAAAAATGAGCTTCGTCACTGAAGATGATTGACCGCTCTTAAAATTGTTATCACCGACTTCAAATTTCATAGAAATTTTTTTTATTATTTTCCAAAAATTTAACCATGATCAAAATGTTGAGTTTACTAAATAAATTGGCAATGACAGTTTGATGATTGCTGAAAGGGTTCACAAATTAAGTTCAAAATTGTCATGTTCATATTGTCAGAAAAGAAAAACGTTCATGCTAGGTTTTCTATCCCTATGCCTGTAAAAAAAAAAAGAATTCTTGTATTTTTCCTTCACTTCCACTTCTCAGTTAAACAAATTAATACACCAAACTGCGCTACCAATCACATTCTGAAATTAACTCACATTCTATTACTTCCAGGAGCAACCGCTATAAGTTTTAATTTCTCTTTCGCCAAAGAACTTATCACAACGAAATCGTGCTACCAATTTGTCCTTAATTCGTCAGCCAATAGTTTCCCATTAAAACCAGTCAAGTCATATAGCCGAAACCAATCACACAAAGTCACTCACCACCATCAACCCATTTCCAACCTCAGTTTAATCAACACGCTCTCCTGCAGCGCTCATTTGCCGGCCATGACCATAAAATACGCGAATCAAATACAAACCAATCCTCTGAATCATGAAATAAAATTTTTATGTCGCGTTCCAACACACAGATGACCCGTCATTATCGGCGACATAAAAGAAACCTCTTTGCCACCCAAGTAGTATATTCCCACAAAAGCTTTAATCTCTAAGTTTTCCGTTCTTAATCGTGTGATAAAGTCGGAAATGTAATAAGCACACAAAAAGGATCTGACAATCGTGCCCACATCACTGATTACTTTCACCGCACACACACACACACCAACGGGTGACCAAAATCCAAATGAGTCAAGGCGACACAAAAAAAAAGGAAGAAAAGCAATAATGGAGTGCCACTCCGTTTCACACTAGGACTTAAAGAAAAATATCTTTTGCGAAAATATCACGTCCTATATTCATTTATCATAGGCGACATACAACTGCAAAAGTTTTCTTCACCATCCTCGTTTTCTTCTTCGAGTGAAAAGTCCTTTCAACACAAACGGAACAGCAATAAACGAGTTGTATACGAGAAACTTCCACTGTGACGAAACCCCCACTCACACACACAACTCGGGCGTTGGCGGCGGAAGAAATAATTAAATTTTCATTGATTTCAGTTGGAAATTAGTTCGTTATACGGCCCGACGACAACGACGACTTATAATTCAGAGCCGACCCGAGCAATTGACGGAAAGTTGGCAAGGCTTGTCGTTTGTTGGCAGAGTCATGTTGCTTGTGAGCGAGCCGTTGTGTAGGGTAACGATGTCCTGCACAGAATAACACGACACTTGTTGTTAGGCATATTTCTTTTTTTTTATCTAATTGAATGATTCAATTTAGCTGTTGAGTTGTGTTGTATGAATCTTTTAAAATAGATTAAGAAAGTTTATAACGCTTCTGTATGTGTCAAGGTCTGCAGTGACTGTTTCTGCACTAAAAATTGAAAAATTGAGTTTGAAATAGAAAATTTATTGTCTGCCTATTTGGATAGAGCCAACCTTTAAGAATTTTTAAAAAATGATGAAGACAAATCGGTGAAGTTTAAATCAAAAATAAATTAATAACTCATTATACTTGTGCCTTATTTGTACCCCAAATAAAGTGATTGAATTGAATTGAATTAAATATACAGTAAACTCTCGACAATTCGAATATCATGAGACCAGGAATTACACAGGTTTTCGGTTTACGGAGGGTACGGAAAAAAAAAATATTGCTCACTTTCGTCACATACGCATTTCAACAAATCGTTGTTCCCAGAAAAAAAGTGAACTAGACTTTGAATTATAGAGGTAAAAAAGCCATAATTTTTTAATTAGACAGGTTTTTAATGTTGTTTTGCATAAAAATAAATTCGAAAGAACGAGGTAACGAGGCACAGGTTTTCTTCGATCTACAGAGGTTTTTTCAGGGACTGTGATTCTTCTATTTACAGAGGTTTTCAAATTATAGAAAATTTTCGGTCTTTTGTCATAGTTCTCAAAGAAAGTTTATCAATTTTGCATGTTTTATTTGCATTTGATTTTTTATAAATTGAGCTTGAACCACTTAGAAAAAATATCTTACTTTCAAATTAGGTCTTGAATATAGCCCAGGAAACAAGGTGTGTCTGACAACTTGTCCGAGGACGGGTATGGTGAATGTCAAAATAATCACATAAGGTTTGAATGAATGAAAATGTTTTCAAATTATATGTTCTTGCTTTCATTAATACGCTTTTATCAACTTCCACTATAGCCAACAATGCAAGCAAATTTTAGAAATTAAATTGGACTCATTTTTCAGTTTCTGATTAATGTTTTTCTTGTTCTGTTAATGATTGAATAATTTTTTAACGTGTTGCGCATCTCCACATTTAAGAAAACTTTTGAATTTTCAATGAAACTTTGATCTAAAAATTGTTGGGGCTTATGAACAAATTCAATCTAATTTTTCATTCTAACAAGCGTCGATATTTGTCCGCGTCATTACCGTGGCTGGCCTTCTTCCTTTTACTAAAAAATAAAAATCCATTTCCAACACAAAGCCCAAATCATGAATGTTACCGAATTCTCATTTGGAAACATTTTTTGTACTGAGAAGAGTCAAAGCTTTAAAAAAATATAATCGCACTCAAAAGAAGTGTACTTTCATGAACATGAAATACATGAAATAGCTTCTGGTGCTTCAATTATAGAATTGCTCATTAGCTTTAAAAACGTTGGCTTGTTATCAAACAGTAAGAAAAAGAAATATAACAATAAATCTAACGACATAAATTTAACAGTAAGATAATTAAAACTTCTTTTCTAGAGTCAAATTATTCCTTTAAAACGAAACGGCAAAACAGTGCATGCTTAAAACCGTAACTTTATAAATTAGCACTGTGTAACCTGTTTTTTTGGTGTTGAAAATAGTTTTTAATATCCAAGCGTTAATTCGACAAGAACTTTATGCCTTCATCTACTAAAATCAACCTTAAAGAATTTTTTTCTTCTAAATTATCAATCAGATTAAAGCCTTAGAGTTGAAAATTCATTCATTTTTCTAGTTGTCCCATAATGCATTCATTTCTAATTATTTTTTTGCCACTTTTAGAGAATAAAGTAACGTTTTCAAAACGCAGAACAATTCTAAAATCTAGACACCAGAATCTATTTTATAAACCATTAAATTTTCGAAACATAGGTGCTCATTGAACTCTGTATGTTAGTGCAGTCCCATTGAAACAGGTGATTGCGGTCTTTTCATGATAGGAGGAGCAATAATGAACTTTCCTGTAGGATTGGCCAAGCTGGGTCAATTTTGAAACAGCTTGGAAGGTCTGTCATCAGGAAGGCCGAGCTGGGGTGAAGGTCAAGTTATTCGTGTTTAACTCGGTATTTATTCCAACTCTCACCTATGGTCATGAAATTTGGGTAATGAGCGAAAGAATAAGATCGCGAATACCAGCTGCCGAGATGAGATTTCTTCGTGTTGTTGTGGGAGTAACTCGCCGGGATAGGGTGAGAAACTCGACGGTGCATGGAGAGCAGCTACTTCTCCGACACGGAAAGGGTAATAGTTTGGTTATGTGGCACGAATGTCCCCATCACCCTGTCTTCCGAGGTACGCTTTGAACGTGATCCCGTCAGGAAGGATGAGATGGCTGGACCAAGTCCAAAATCTCGCCTGGTTACACTTGGTCATTCCTGATGAGTTAGAGTCAGCGGCGGAGGATCGAGTTGCCTGGAAATCTCTTCTTCGTGCCGTCAGTGGAACAAGAAGATGATGATGATGATGAGTGTACACTTTTTTTTGAATTTTATTTAAATGTTCAAAGGACTGGTCTTAAGAATTAAAACGATGCATTCTTTTCACCGGCGAAAAGTTGCACACATTGCTTTGTTTACGCCTCAAAGCTAATGTAGGCAATCCAATTTGTTTAATATGGAATGAAATTGGAAGACACCACAAAGTTCTAGCAGCTTATGACCGTCAAAATCAACCACTTGATTTCTTGATTGACGTATTTTATTGAACGTCAAACTCAATTTTTAAATCTTACTTATGGTGGCGGAAATATGATCGCAATTTAAACCTGTGTTCGACGTCTACAAGCGTGCGCTGTGTAGTTTTTTCTATTGAAAAAAAAAATAGGAACATGACTCTTTAGTTTTTCAGCATATGACGAGGTATCCATCATTATTCAACGCCAACAACACACATTCACGTGAACAACATTCAACTAGAACATTTGCAAAAACATGTCACAGTGATGATGCCACATGATGCCCATCCAAACCACCAGAGTTCTTATTGGTGCTCGAAAAAGCAAGGTGTTTGTTTCCCATCCATCACACCTATTCAGAAATTCAATCATTATTTCTCCAAACTCTAGTTTACTCGCACCATAAGCCTACGCCTACACCAACAAAACAAATTAAATTACCCCAGCGGGCGGATGCCGTACAAATCCAAAAGTACATTAAATCCAAACTGTTTCCACATTTCATTAGCGTAAATCATTTGCTTAATTAAATTTCCAATTATCCCAAAGT
Source organism: Syritta pipiens (assembly GCA_905187475.1). Taxonomy (NCBI): domain Eukaryota; kingdom Metazoa; phylum Arthropoda; class Insecta; order Diptera; family Syrphidae; genus Syritta; species Syritta pipiens. Next base: position 99,539,060 of record LR994571.1, on the reverse strand, counting down.
CAAACAGTCACACATGGTGTACACTCTGGTGTATTCGTGTATTCTATTAGGCAAAAATATCGAAACCCATCTCTCAAGGACACACGGGGAGCGCCGCTCGACAATTTGATTAAGTAAAGTTGGGCTTCTGTTCATTATAACCCTCAAGCTTCCACCGCCGGTTGCTGTTATTCCCGACAACGACGAATATTTTTTTTTTCCCGCTCAAACGAACACGGATATGATGAATCAATAATTTAGTTATTCAGTTGAAGGCAGAAAGGTTCCCTCCCTCTGATAACACAAAACAGTGGTATGTCCTTCCGGTGGAGTTAAAATTTTGTGCGGCTTTGCGAGCCTGATGTTAAAGCGCACACCGCCCCCATCGGCAAAACCACTAAGTGAATTAATGCGGAACGGCTTACCGTTCCGCCAGTAATATGCCGCCACGATGCCCGTTACACCCACGAAAGGAGGAAATTTACACGCGTTATAATTTAATTGCGCTTTTAAAATGTATCCGCACATAGATCCTATTTTGTGCATTGGTGTTACATTTTCAATTTACATTTGTCCGTGATGCACGAGGATTTTGTGTGTCCTTACTACACTGGTTACGCGTTTTATTTGACTTTGCCTTGCGTTTTATTGTTAATTTTAAAATTAAATGCTCCTTCGTGTTGTGCGCTACATATTTGTAAATGCACATTTAAAGTGTGGGATTTTAAATTAATCCGCACATGGGTCTTGCCCGTCCAGAATGGATGAGGGTAAAACAAATATTTGCTTGAAAAGCAGTGTGAAAGTTTATTTTAATGCTGGGCTCTGTTTTGTTTTTTTTTTGCTTCGCTCCAATTGGCAATTTGTTGCTCTCGACATTTGTGTTTTGTTAGCACTTTGAAGCTCGGGCTAGAAGTCCTCAATCAGCAAGCGATACGCTTTTAGAGTTCATTTCCCGCTTAGCAAATCAAATCAATTTGCCATTCGAACCACTTGATCAGAGACTTTAAAGGACTGGAACAATAAATGAAATGATATACGATGTGGCATACTCACGTATCCTTTGTTCAACTGGAGCCTTTCATAAACATATTTCTTAGCATCAATCCCAAGAGTGCTCTGAAAAATTCATATCCTTAGCTTCGGTGTGGGCACCGTTTAACTTTGAATCTGCCTCTCCGGTCTCTTTTCCATAACAAAGTGGTCGCCTGCTTTTTAAACTCCTAGATAAACGATCCCTCGGACTCTTTAGAGACCAAAAGCCAACGAAAAACTTGTGTGGAATCGCGAAGATACTGAATAAGTGCCTAGAAGTCAAGCACCAAGCACATGCCACGACCGCTGTGAAACCTTAAAAATTTCCTCTTCATCCACCTAGTATATGTAACTTGCAACAATGCTCCAGAATGCAGAAGTATGCTTTCACGGTGTTTACGAAATAAAATAATAAAAATGAAATGCTGCCCGCAATATTGTTGTGTAAAGAAGGGAATATAAGTAACACATGTTACGTGGACACGTAACTTTCTTAAATTCTCTCGCCATCTCTGTGTCTGTTTCTCAAAACGTAGATATCTAGGTTTGATGGTTTTTAGCTTCTGTTTTAGTTCTAGATTTGACCGCCTGCAGGGACATTGCACAACACACGCATACAATGCCAACTGCTGCACTTAGTCATATCTTTTTTCCATTTCTCCCTTCTTCCTCTCTATTTCTTCTTTTCCTGATTTTTTTCAGCTTTTCTTCTTTTTTTTTGCAGTCCACTTTTTAATAAAGTTTTATCTATATATGGACAACGATGAAAACAGGCATAGAAAAAGAAAAAAACAGGAGAACGGGAAAAGAGAAAAGGAGAGTATCCCTTAATTGAGGCCAGAGAGTGGATATGAGTATCACAAGGCTGGATTGCAACACACGTACGCTAGATATATGGGCGTGTATGTGAATATAGTTCAGATGGACAATGAGCATCCTGTTGAAATAACAGTGGGAGATCCCATTTGATACCGAATAGAGCAGCTGCTCATGTGGTCATGATAGTGTTGTTAGAATGAACACATTAAATTGGGTTTCTTTCGGTGCCACCGATGGTGCTGTTGTTATTTGTAGTCGGAGGAGAAGGCGAATTTTTGTTGGCAGTTTTCCCTCGTTTTTGGCGCTCTTTTGTTTTTTTCTTTTTCGAGAATAAATATTCCTCTGGGAACGACCAATAAAAGGTAATATGCGGTACTAATCTTGATTTTATTTTAAAGTGAAAGGATTCATGGAAGGGGTGCGATGCAATTGGAAAACGTTTTGCTTTTTTGGATGTATTTGTCGTTTCTTTGGAGTATACATTAGTCGGGGTTAGATATAGGATATCGTGTTTTAATTGAGTTGTGCTTTCTCCAAATGGCGGGGAATCAGACGGACTCTGGACAACAAAGTCTACGACAGAACTAAGGAATGCAAAATAAGTAGTTTTCTCCAAATGGCGGGGATTCGGACAGACCCTGGAGAGCAAAGCCTACGATAGAACTAAGGAGTACAAAATAAGCAGTTTTTAATTAAAATCTAAAAAGAATTGAATTTGATTTTGACGTTGTTTCCTATTCCATTTATCATGAACATTTAATAATTTTTTTTATCTCAAAGTTTCAAAGTTTTTTTTTCGGAAACGTGTGAAAGTGAGTTTTGGAAAACCTCTCAAAATGGAAGCATTCTCACAGTCCACTGAAAAACCTCTTTAGATCGAAGTAAACGTATGCAATTTAGTCTCTTCGTTAATTCGAATTTAATTTTGTGCAAAACAGCATTAAAAGCCTCTCTAATTCGAAAATGATAGCTTGGTTGCCTCTTTTTCCTTTTCTTCAACAACCTCTAGTTGAAATACGTACATGATTAAAGTGACCCCTATTTTTTTCTGAAACCTCCGTAATTCGCAGTTTTTTCCTGGTCCCATGAAATTCGAATTATCAAAAGTTTACTACTAAATTTATTAAATTTTCTTTTTTTATACCATCATTTGGTTAGTATGAAATTAAATATATAACACTTTAACCTATTCAGTGAAGGATCCTTCTTCATCAATATATTTGTCGTTTTTTTCTTCGCCCTTACTTTTAATATATATTGCAGTTTTGTCAAAATTTCGTAATGATGATGGACAAAGAATATCGAAAGCCAGGATTTCTAGAGCTTGTTTAATAAATGTTAATGTTTTCTATCAGGCAAAGGTCTTAAACGGGGTTAAAGTAATCCTCAGATAGCATGAAAAATGGAACTAGTCGGTATTACTACCGACTACGAATAATATTTTTAAACCTATTAAGAACATCGAATTATGACGGAGCCCTGTGAAAAATTTCTTGCAAAATTTAACCTGTACATTCTTAAAAATTCCTTTTGTACTTCGCTGCTTATCCCGAGAGCTGTCCAGTAAGCTGGAGAGCATTTTTAATATTCTGCTACTACTGATCCATGCAGACTAATTGTATACGTCGTTATAGTCATTAGCTACTACTGATAGAGCCTCACATCGAAAGCATCGTATTGTAAGTAAGTAAGCAAGTGCTTCAAATTGGGAGATTTATTTCAAATTAACTAGAAATAACTTCTTATATGACTTTTAATCTGAAAATAAGTTGCACATTAACACCAGTTTTTTAAGCAATTACGTACTTCTGGGTGTATTGAAAGGTGGTACTTCAAAGACTTCCAGAAGGCAAGTCCCATCTTTTCTTAAAACCTAGAATTTTTCGTTGTGAAGTTAATAATCTTAACTTAATGTCATGGTTAAACACATTTTAAGGGTTTTATGTCAGATCACCGACAAAAATAAAATTCACCTAAGCTCAATACCTAATAAGTCCAGTTTTAAGCTTAAAACCTTAAGTTATTCTTTGTAAAAGAGGCTTTATTGAGCGAATAGTTCTAAAGGTGATCTTCTTTACCTAAAATTATTCTTTTCATATGTTTTTATGAATGCATTGTCTGTGCACTTTACGGCAAGCCTTAAGAAAAAAACTTTTTGGCTTAAACTAACTGTATAATGATGCTCTTTCATTACATGTATAACAAATTTGTGGTATTGCAATATATATGAAGAAAGGCTAACATTAAATTGCGAAAAAATGTGAACCTATTTAGATGAGCGGCAGTGTATAAACTTCTGAATTACTTGAACAGTTAAAGAAGGTTTTTAAAATGTAGGTATGTCGTAAACTAGTAATAAAAGGAAATCATGTTGATTTCGATCATTTTAAAATTCATGCACCAAATAAAAGTACTGCATGCCAACCTCAAAATTGTTGTGAGCAAAATGCTTGTATTTGTCTTTGAGCGTCTATAACTCACAAACAGACTTTAATTTCCATTGAAGGCGTTTGGATTCTCTGTAGCTCATCCTTAGTAGTAGAAATTCTCTATAGCTTGTCCCTGGTAATGGAAGTAATAGAACAAGTATCTACATCGAAGATAGGCCCATATGACATTCCAGTTGTTCCTTTCTTTCCCTCAATTTTGACATTTTGTTTCTACACAACCCCATTTCGAGTTCAATGCTGCTTTTGATGTGGTACAAAACAATTAAACCGTGGCATGCGATTTCCAGCATTTCGAGCTGACAAAATTCAACAGCCTCTTTTCCTCAATCATTGAATGCTTACCTCAACTTGAATCAAATCAAAGAGCCCATATTCAGAGCAATAAAATAGCCCCAACCAACTCCAGCACACATGACAAACTCTAATGCATGCAATTGAGATCCTTGATATAGACAATTTGGGAGCAAGCACTTTCGAAAGACAGGTATCAATTTTGTAGCAGACAAAAAGAAATCCTCCAACGAGTCCTAGACACCGCAAAAGAAACATTTGCCCCCACCCACTGCTACAAACAGGCAGGTGTGGGCGGTGCACCTTCACGGAAGGACATTGTTTGGTTAGAACACCTGTAAAAAAGAAAGCAAGTACAAACTACAAACTCACCGGATTCATTTAGTGTAGACGTCTTCTGCATGTGCCGACAAAAGGCTTCGTATTCACCAGGCGACGTGTCCGGCGATGGTGGTGGTGCCTTCACTGCGCTCATGTGCTTAGTAAATGCTCCAGCAATGGCTGCCATCCGATCGAATGCAGTTACGTTGATGTGACCATTCGGCAATCTACGTGTGTATAAAGAAGAGATAAAGGTGTACATACGTGTGCAGGAAGAAAATTGAAAAATGAACAGAGAAAGATGGACGAAGAACCTTCATTAGATGTCCTTGCTGGTCAAAAAAGGCCATTTACGAGGACGACTATTTTTTGTTTCTCTTTTTAGGTATTCTGTTTCATATGCCACAAATAAAGTCGCAATCTAAGCACGTGGGTTTGAGAGACGAGACAAGACACGTGGGCGAAGATTAAATTCTTCTGCTGGGTAATTGTATGCGGAGATAAATTGTTTTCAATTACAATGAAGATGGAATCCCAAGGAAATTCCTTTGCCACAGAAGCTGCAAGAAAAAGAAGGTGACGGGACGTGATGTGAAAATAACCTCCCCACAAGGAGACTCGCCTTTTCTTTTCAATTCGATACCCAATCCTGATTGTATCTTGTGCATCTGCGGCAAGAGAATATCCGATGAAGTGGCTAAGCATATGAATCTTGCTTGGCATGTGTGTGGTGTCTTCGCAAGGGTGGTCAGAGAAAATTTTCTTTAAAACGTGACCTGCTCAAGTGGGGCTATCTGCAGAGTGTAAAGTAAGTTAATTTAGGTTACATTGAATGTGCGAAGGATGAGCGGAACGGAACTGTGATCAGAAACAGTAATGGAAGTCATATTCCTTGGCCGGAAGTGCATGTGGTGTGCGTGGTCAGTGTAAATTGCACTAAATCAATTCTGAATTCGAATTGATTACTTCGAAGGGTCTGATGTGCTTTTAAACGAAGGTGAAAAGGTCTTGGCAAATGAAGATGATTACTTTTAAATTCTTTAAGAAAGCATACAACATACCTCCAGAGATCTATTTTGGCAGAGTTTCATTCATTACCCTTGAGAGAAATAAGTTTTCGTCTAGTGTAAAATCAAGACACATTCAACGTAAAACTAAATATAAAAGTCTCACACATTTTTTCTAAAAAAGAATATAAAAATGTGTAAGACTTTGATATTCCTCCACATTATATTTTAAAGAGAAAATAATGTGGAAAAAAAGATGGCTACGTTCGAGGAATATTTCAGCAAACCAAATCTAACTTCACAACGATTTAATCTTAATCTTAAGTGACTGAACGTTGTGGATGTTTTTTATTTTAACAACGAGATTTTGAGAATAAACAACAACAATACGAGAAAGTCACATTAGACTGTTTTTTTTTTCTTTCCTGTGAAAAAAAGCTAACGAGAACATTAGTTTCGCATTAGAGACAATCACGTAGGTGCCAAAGGTTTCAAACAATCGCGTTTCAAGGTACCAAAAACGCTCTGAATAGAGAACCTCGCTACGTCTTAGGTACTTCTGAGGGAAGCTCACGTATTTTTGTTTGAAAACTTAAGTTGTCCGTGATTATTTTACAAACGCGATGACTGCTCCACATTACCGTGGATTGTGTGTAATGCTACAGCTTTTAATATACGAGAGATGAAAATAGTCAACTTTTATTTACTGCCCTTCTATACTTTAAGAAAAAAAAATAGTTTCAAGACTGTTCTGCTGATATGGAACAAAATCAACTTTTACATTTTAATTTAAGAAAAAATGTTGCTTGAAAAAAGAAATAGCACATGACGAACTCATTTCCAACTTAATTAGAACCTCGGACTAATTGGTCACCTCTTGCACTCACTTTGTTCGAGTAAATATAAAGGACGTGAAACAAGACGTGATATTTCATTACTTGATTGAAACACACTGCTCCGTCCTTTTGGGTGTGTGTTTTCGAAGGACATACGTTCGTTCAATAACTCTGGTTACTGCGACACGTATGCCAGACACCATCTGTCATCGAAGCCGTCTTTTGTTGTCTGGTAAATGTGTGCCCCAGGCTTTGTATATATGTAAAAATTAATATATGCCCAGGCACAGTCAGAGAAATTTAATTAAATCATAAAGCAGAAGACCTTTTTGGCCAAAAGCAGCGTTTCTTTGTGTTCAAGGACTCTCTCCAATTGTCTCATTCGAATTTGTTGCCACCAAGAGCAATTAAGTTTCTATTAATACCAGCCAATAGAATCGAATCAATGACATTCAATTGTGCTAATCGCTCATGAGAATAATGCACAATATTTGGGTGTTGGTGTGACTTCCGTTTGATTCACATGTGGATAGTGACAATACAATTAGAGGCACTTGCTTCAAGTGATTTTGAGTGAGATTTCAATTATGTAAGTTGTAATCGGCTTGAATGACATATTGGAGTCTTGGAGATGCTTGAGGCGAGTGCAATCGGGTGGATATTTGGAGTTAGATGGGGTGAATGTGTGTAAAGTGGACATCAAGTTGTTGTGGATATTTAAGTCGCACCGAACATCTACAGTGTTATTAAGTTGTGATAAACATTTTGAAAGATGATATGAGTAAGTATCTAATTCATTTTATGCGGTTCTTAAGTTGTTTCGGTTACAAGACATGAATAGAATCTAATCTAAACATGTATGTATATATACCGTGTGAAAAAAATTAGCTCAAATGCATTTTTCAAAGCGACGTTTTTATCTGGTTGACACGATTTTATAAAAACTTTTTAACCGATTGAGCTGAAACCTCGGGGTTATTCATCAGTCACAAAATTAAGTAAGCACCATGAAAATAATCATGGAAAGTCAAGCTGGAAATAGCTTTCACAAAAAAGTCCTTAATAGCTTTTCAAAGCAAAAATATAAGCCGATCGGACAGTACAAACTGCGCAGGAAAAACAAAAACACACAATTTGCGTCACAAAAGTAAGTAAGCAGTATGTGAAATTTAGTAATTTTACGAAGTATAATTAAAGTTAAAAGTTTTTGGAAAACATTTGTGTTTTAACAACAAATAAATGAAATGAAAACGAATTAACCAAATTTTGTAGCACATAGAGTGATTTTGGACCTCTTGCAGAGCGTTTTTATGATAACGTCCGATTTTAGTGTATTCTTTCTCATTTATAACGTCCAATGGGTTTGATTAAAATTTATTGAGATGTTTTTGAGTTTTAGTGGAGTTTTGAATTGGCTTGGTGCATTATAAAGCAACCATTCGTTCACTAAAATATGCAGTTTGGTTAGAGTTATCATCCTGTTCTTGAATAAATGCGTCTTTCAGGCCGAACTTGCTAGCTTTTTTGTGGTTTTGAGGATATTTAAATTACCAAACCCATCAATTCTCATCGATGAGCAAAAAAATTGCAATCTCATAGCGTCCTTTATGTTTTGCTGTTTACTCCTTGTTCTTAGCAGCATTGATCTTTTCATTGATCTTTCGCCAAATTCTAAAGACGATTATGCTTTCTGGAATTCTCTAATATAAAAAATAAATGTACTCTTTTAGGTTTGGACGGACAGTGTAAGGTTTTGCGAAAAGTCAATGAGAAGTTCCAGGCTAAAAACAGTATAACTTGACTTGACTATGACTTATTTTTGTAACTGACTGTAAAGCCTGTAGTAGAATTTTAAATATCTATTGTCATTTAACAACCGTATTTAACAACATGTCCATAAAGAATAGGTTGACGGACTATTTTGTTTCTTTGTGCTCTTTTGATGGAAAAAAACCGAAAGTTGTGGTACTAGACGCAAAATCCCTGATTTTTCTAATAGGTGTAATCTGTAGAAACAATAAAAACCAAAATCACGTAAGGTGGAAAGTACACGAGTTATGATGAAAACAAAAAGATCATTTTAGTTGTTTCTAATTATGTGCAAGTTAACCCAAGCAACAATATGCTGTCGACATCGCACCGACCAGCATGACGCCTCGAACGATAACGAGGACGATAGGAGAGAATGCAACGAAATGCAAACAGCGATAAGAGGACGCTAACACAGAATGCCACGAAATGCAAACAACGATAAGGAACGAAGACATAACATGTGGTGTGGACGAAGGGTCAGCGTAGTAGATAAGAGTTTGGTAGGTTAGTTTTAAGATTAGTTTAGTGCCGAACTCCTGATTGTAAAGACTCGTCTCGCCATAAGCAGCGAGCACCATTAGCTATTTTAATAAAGTAAAAATAGAAAGGTTCGTTAAAGTGTTTAATTTAAAAGATAACTTGCACGGCAGTGTAACTAACGAGGTCGAAGCGCACGATCTTGTTGGCCAACTAACTTCACGTCCGTCTCTCACTTTCGGCTCTGAAATCGTTCATGCAGAATGTCCATTGTGGTGGTTGCTGAGGGCAGAATCTTCGTCCTTCTGTCGCCAACGTCCATTCATGCCAAACGAAATTGGTTATCATTGATCTGTAACGCTCTCCATCGATGCTGATGGTTTCATCAACTTCGTTTTTCAAGAAATAGACAGCAACGAAGTCGGCGTTCAAAATTTTCAGTAAGCACAACTTTTTTTTTGGACTGTGAACATCGACCTGTACGACATTTTTGCTTGTCAACGTAGACATTCGTTCTCTTCATCGTTGAAGATGATTTGTAGCCCAACTGGGTTTCGTTTTCAAGCACTCGATTTGTAATCCGAGTAAAAAAACTTTATAGTCCATAGCAGAGTTTGTCTGTTTCAACTTCAAATATTCCAATTAAAGATCTTTCCCAAACTATAAACACTGTTTGTTATCTAGACTCTGCACCAAGAAATTTAACAAAACTCATTGAAATTAAGACTCCTCGCAATTACGAGCTTCTTTTTACTGCTTGCCCACAACTGTTCCAAAGATTAAACATAAAACAACTACATCCTTAAAACTTATTTCAAGAAATAAACCCCCACAATAGTAAGTGTATCCTTTAATACCAAACCAATCTTCGCATGACGTCCTACTCCTTTAATTTGTACCGAAACACAACGCATACACATCGTCAGGACTTGCTTTTACGACACATTATCGGATCGTAAAAAAATGTCCACTCTACTGTTTGCAATCAAAATTGTCCCGGGATCTCGAGTCGTATACACATTTTTTTGCTTTTCTTTTCTGTTGTGTTGTGCTCTTTTATTTGTTTATTTCATTTTTTTTTATCATAATTTGTCCAAAGAAAAGAGAACGAAACAATACCATCGTCATCTGGTTTAATACAAGGACACAAATGATTTCGTTCCTTTGTTCTACCTACCACCGCCATCCTGCTGTGTGTGTGAAAAATTTTATGTCCTTTCACTCTGGTGCTCTGATTCTCCCCGACACGGACATCCAACAACACGCTTGATTGGCTTCATCCATTTGTCCGATTGAGCAAATATTGAATACAATTGTACTCGGTGTACCTACGGCTCGGCCGCTGTTGTTATGAGGCTGCCACAGTGCCTAGTGATGGTGGCCCTAGGGTAAAGTCTGTAAAATTAGATTTTGATTGATCCTTGAGAGAGAGAGAGGAGAGAATGGAGACGTTTATACGTTCTTTAGGACGCATTATTCGGTCCTTTCTTGTGTACGTCTCCAGAAGCAGTCACCACTCACCACGAGCGAAAATTGGTTTTTCATTAAATTGAAAGCATTGTTCCTTGTGACTGACGCCGCCGGTTTTCCGCATCCTGGGGGATTGGGTGAGAGGGTGACACGGACTAATGAACCCAGAGCGAAGGTTTAACTTTTCACTCGAAATTAAATTTTATCAGAAGCGAAGCGATGATCTCATCGTTGCCTCTGGTTACGCCGCTAAACTGGACATAATTTAGAATATAATTATAATGAGTAAAAAAAGAAGGCTCCTAACCATATGTCCTGTTGGGCGGAGTAGAGGGTATTTAGTTGAAATTAGAAAATTTCCAATTGCGTGTCCATGTCAACCGATGGTTAGGTGATTGTAATGGCGCTGGAATTATTTGGTAACCAAATTAGGTTTCGTATTCGCAATCGAATTTATCACGAAATAACATTTTGACTGCTGACTAAGGCTTTTAATCATTTCCTGAAAATGTGGTAAGCGGTTTTTGGCCAGCCAGATTTGAATGGATTTCGTAGATGAATTCGTTTTGAAATGCACAAATTGATGCGATTTGTAATGAAAATTTATCGAGGGTAGGGGATTTTGTGAAAATCGCTGTGCGTTTTTGGGGAGAGTGATGCTGATATTTATATCTTTGAGGATTATTTAGATTTCAACAAATAGTGTATTTACCAAATGCTTATTTAAGTTCTATTCTTCTGAAAAGGGATATCGTAGGAAATCAATGCACGACAAATTGCGTGACGTTCACATTTTTCTTTTTTCTGCTTTTCAGTACAAAACTAAGATAATATTTTAATTTATTAATAATTTAGTACTTTCTAAAAGCTGAAACTGAAATGTATACTGCAAGATGCAGTTGGACAATACCCAGAGTTTTTTATTTTATTTTGTTTACTTCACTTAATTATAGATTTGATTCTGTACAGTACTTAACAGATATAAACATAACTCATATAAGAAAAAAACGCTTGAAAGAAACAAAGAACAATGCTCCAATATCCTTTCTAATATTAATTACTATTCGCATAAACGATTATAAGAAAAAAATTCTTATATCCGTACTGTATATTTTTTCAGAAACTTGAAAACTGATTGAAAACTTTGTTATTCTTCGATCGCGAAACGATTATAAAAGCTTCCTGTAAGCCGAATAATATTTATTTAAATAAAAATTGATATAATAGATTTAAATTCGATACAGCGCTTTCGTGGAAAAGGTATACGCAGTTGGTCAGATTTGTATGAAATTTTAAATTGCCGTAGGTCTTTTCCAATCTGCCTTGAAAAAAAAAAACTTGAAGTAGAACTATGAATATTTGCTGTCATTTAACCATATTAAACAGCATAACCTAAAAAAAATATTCGACTGACTATTTTGCTCACTGTGGAAACAAAAAAAATCATGACGTACAGTGAACAACAAAAGTATTTACACCGGAGCACTTCGTATGTTCTATCGTTGGATAATGAAATTATTTATATTATTTTACTTTACAAAATGTAAAAATAAAGGGTTTTCTAATAAGGAATAAGAGAATATTTTTTGATGCAAATTTTATTAGGGAAAACCTTTCATTAATATAAAATTTTAGCCTAAGTATTAAACAATCCAGGATATCAAGTCTTTGGCATTGTATACGTAACATTTTCGATCGCAGTAATCATTTTGCATTTTTATATCTTAAAATGCGATGTACGTTTATGGAAAATGAAGCCGAATCCAGGCTACAATAACTGAATTCATTGTACAAACAGAAAATAAGTTTAAATTCTAGATTATAAAGGGTGATTTTTTAGCTAGCTATCTTTTTGGCAAAACTGGTTTACTGTTTCACTGTCAAACATTTTCAGAGTGGTCTATAATTTAACCATGAATCGTCTTACAAACGAACAACGCTTGCAAATTATTGAATTTTATTATCAAAATGCGTGCTCTGTTAAGAAAGCTCAGCGTGTTCAGCGACGAAGCTAATTTTGGCTCAATGGGTAGGTAAATAAGCAGAATTGTCGATTTTGAAGTGAATATCAGCCAGAAGCATTGCAAGAGCTACCAATGCATCCAGAAAAAGTCACAGTTTGGTGAGGTTTATGGGCTGGTGGCATCATTGGACCGTACTTCTTCAAATATGAAGTTGAGTTTCTGGTAGGATCCCAGCCCATCACTAGCAAGAGCGTAGTCAAGTACTTAGGCATGCACCTGGACTGCAAGCTCTCCTACCGGGAACAAATAAAAGTGGCAGTAGGGCGCGCGGCAAAAGTTACCTTTTCACTCTCCCGGATCATGGCGAATATCGGAGGCCCGACCATGTCCAGGCGGAAGCTCCTCATGGCCATCACCCATTCCATCTTACTATATGGATGTGAGATCTGGGCTGATGCGCTCAATAAGGAGTCCTACAGAAGACAAATGGCTGCCGTGCAACGGCGTGGAGCTCTACGGATTATCAGCTCTTACCGTACTGTATCCGAGCCAGCTGCTCTCGTTATAGCAGGAGTGACCCCTATCGATCTACTGGCCGCAGAACGAAAGTACGTCCATGACCACAAGACGGAAGCGGGTACCACAACGGCGATGGTGGCTGCGAAGGAGCGAACGAGGCAGCGGTGGCAAGCCAGGTGGGACGCTGAAACTAGAGGAAGATGGACAGCGCGGCTTATCAGAGATGTGGCTGCATGGACAGAGCGGAGACATGGTGATGTCAACTTCTACGTCACCCAACTGCTATCCGGACATGGGGCCTTCAACAGGTACCTCCACAAGATGGGCAAGAAAGAGAGCGCTGCCTGCCAGTACGAAGACTCCGAAGAAGACGACGCCTACCATACCTTTTTCGAATGCAGCAGGTGGGCAGTGCAGAGGACCAGGTTGGAAGCGGAGATAGGCAGCATATCACCTGATACCGTCGTCGAAAAGATGCTATCCAGCAGCACCCACTGGACCAAAATCGCGACATACGCTGAAGTAGTGCTGAGAACTAAAATGAGAGAGGAAGGATATAGCATCCCCCCAAATGAAGATCGATTACAGCCTGACCGGCAAGATTAATTAATTAACCCGATGATGAAAATGAAAAAGCCGGTCCCCTTTGGGGGGAAGAAAACGACACCACTCTGAAGTAATGCGAAAGCGGTCCCAGAGTGGATGGTGTCAAGGAGAAGAGGTCAAGATGTGGTTTTAGTGGGTGAAAGTCTCACACTACTTGGAATAGAACGGGCCTGTTCCACCTATCAGGTTTCCACATCGCCCTCAAGGCAAAAAAAAAAAAAAAAAAAAACTTCTTCAAATATGATGCGAATCGTAACGTAACTGTGAATGGTGAGCGCTACCGTGAGATGATATCCAACTTCTTTTTTGCCTTGAGTTGCATAACATGTGGTTTCAACAAGACGGTGCCACATGCCACATGCCACACAGCACGCGCAACAATGAACTTATTGAGAGGCGAGTTCGGTGAACATTTTATTTCACGTTCGGGACCGGTCAATTGGCCTAGATCGTGCGATTTAACGCCTTTAGACTATTTTTTGTAGGGCTATGTTAAAGCTCATGTCTATACAGACAAGCCCGCTTCAATTGACGCATTGGAAGACAACATTGAAGCATTTATTCGTGAGATACCGGCTGAAATGTTGGAAAGAGTATGACAAAATTGGACTAAGCGGATCAGCGGTCAACATTTGCATGAAATAAGCTTCAAACATTAAACTATATGGACCGTACCATGGATTCAAATAAATATTTCATGCATTTTTCTGAACTTTATGTGTTTTTTTTGAAAAACTTTCCTATAGCTTTTAAAAAATCACCCTTTAGATAAATTCATATACAATTATCAAAACATACTTCTCCACTTCTCTATGAAAAGAGTTTTTACAGCTGGCCTTTGAATATAGTTTTCACTTCCATTTTGTTTGTGTTCTTCAATAATATTGCTGATTTTTATTTACTTTTTATTGTAACTAATTAACTGAGCAAAAGTTGGAAGCATGCTTGAAATTCCATGTTTCTAAAATATTCACAGTTTTTTGCTGCCGAAATAGCAAATCTAGAAATTATGGCCCCTTTAAAAATTGAAAAAATGAATATGCAGTTGTTCAAAGAAAAATCAAGTTCCACTATTGTAAATAAAATAAGAATTGATACACATTTTCCACTTGATAGATATCCAAGATGAAACTTTCATAATCACCCAAAAAACTTTTCCGATTATTCCACAACTTTCGCGAGTTTCTTATGCCATGAACAAGGCATTTGCAAAACGTAATTAAACTATCTTGTAAAGCTGTTTTTACGCTAATTACTGCTTAGGAAGAATAACAAAACTCTCGACACGTAAATCTACTTGCAACTCAACACTTTTGTCGCTGTTGCTTCTTCTGCAGCATCGTGCATGGCTGCACTCTTTTTTCCGCGCATTCTTTATCCTTAATGAGCAGCACCAGTGTATTCGCTTGCTGATTTATATCTCTAGCATACATCCGTTCTGTATTGGAATCTAAGCCTTCCCTTCTCTTACCTCCAACACCAACACCTGCCATCGTTCACTCCTTTTTTTTTTGCATCTTCCAATTTTCTTTTCACAGACAAAGTTTTATGCGTTCCTTGGTTGATCCTTCGCGTATCCAACACACACACACATCTCTGCCTGCCGTGTAATGCATTCTTCTTATTAGTGAAGGTCCTGTGATTTACGAAAGTGCACAATGGTGTTTTGCTTATTAAAAAGGATTAAATAAGGAAATTCCCTTCGAGTTTGCTGTTTCTTTTTTCACACAAAATGAAAAAAATAAACGACGAATAAAAAAAAAAAGAGGATCCTTATTTGCAGACATAATAGAACAGAAAGGCGGAACGAGCAATAAGAGCTTAACAACATCGATGAGTAGCATGATGGATTAACAAAGGTAAGAAGTTTTCTAGAGTCACCTTACGAGGAAATTCCTTCCATCCTTTCCTACTAGGCGACTGTACAAAAGTCTTGTGCAGGCCCACACCTCTTTCGCCCCTGAAATACAAGTGTGGGCCTTGGAAAAAAAAGGATAGCTCTGGGTACAAACTTATAATTAGTTAAGTTTTATGCAGAAACTGGAAAAGGAAACTCACAGGGAAACAATGTGTTAAGTCCTGAGGGTATTATTGAGTTCATTAAAGTTGAGACAAATACACCTGCATTTGCACGCACTAGGGCGTTAGGTAAAAAGATAGGTGTCCATGCCTCTCGATTGGCCGCAATCGGGTGGAGAATGAATAGGCTTATTATGCATGGAAGTGTGGTTTGTGTTGACATGATTACTTAAGACTGAAAAGGGGCGGTGGGTAGTGTAACCAAGAATGAAGTGAGTCAAAAAAGTGCCTAGGGTTGCAAAAAGAGGTCAGAAGAAGGTCTAAGGCGATTTTGTCGACTACATTTATTAAAGTTGATTAGGAGTAAATTTTGAATTAAGTTGGGGACTTGTGACATAATGAAATGTGTGTTCCAAAAGAAAGTGAGTGAATATCTGTTTAATGAAGTGTTTTTGTGGACACTAGTGCAGTTTGCTTGCTCCGGAAACGACAACTTGATTTGTTGGCATAGCACAGAATAATCCGAGATAACTTTTTGATCGAAATCTTTTAACATTTTCATTGCCCCATAAGCGAAAAGTGTTGTTTGTACTCGTTCGGCTTGGGTCTTGGGTCAACATTTTGGGTTTTGTGCGGATGTTAATAAAAATTGCAACCGCGAAATGAATAAATAAAAAAAACTTGGAAAAATAGAAAAAAAAAAAAAAATGAATTTCTGAGTCTTTTTTGATACCAGACACTACTGACCACCGACCTCATTGAAGATTTGCCTTGCATATCTGCAACTGAGCTCGAAATTTAACCCGGCTGGTATTTATGCCTTGTCGTTTCGCGTAGCTGGAGATAAAAAATTGAGGGATGATATAGTGAAGTGTTTGCAGTGTAGCGGTAGCCATGGATCGAGATATAGGGGCGCAAACGGGCGTTTAAAGTCTTTCCTTTCATGTGCTTGTGTATCAAGATGGCAAATAACTTAAAATATTGCGAATAAATGCAAAGAGTGCAAATGATTGCTAAGACTGATTGGGAAAAAATTGATTGCAATCACTTTGAAGTCAAATAAACGCTGATTACTGAAATCGAACCTAATAAATGAAACCTCCTTATTGAAACTGGCGAAAAAAAAAAACTTACAATTTTCTCATAACCCTGATTTTGATATTTTGACAAGTGTGAAATGATGAGCAGTAAAACTGTAAATTTGTAAAACAGAAAATATTGTTACTGGATAGCTGAAATTTACTATATTACGACTGGAAAAATTATCGATATTATTGGGAGTACAACTTGAAAGACGCGCATTGTTATTAACTTCATATATACTCACACGCGCGAATTTTTTGGACAGTGATAGCTATTGTATGTTAAAGAGCGTCGAAAAGTCTAGTTAATTCCATCTGTCAAAGTATACACAAGTTAATTTACACAAGTTTTGTTTTGCGTTTAAAATGTCGAATTTTGTGCCCTCAAAACAACATTTGCGGGAAGTTTTAATTCAGTACTTTCATTTGAAGAAAAGTGCAACAGATGCGCAACGTTTACTCATTGATGCTTACCCTGACTATTCTGTAAGTGTCAGAATGTGTCAGGAATGGTTTGCACGCTTTAAAAGGTGATTTTGACGTTGAAGAGAATTAACGTACTGCCCAAGTGAAAAAGTTTGAAGATGCAGAATTGGAGGCATTACTGGAAGAAGATTCATGTCAAACTCAAGAGGAGCTTGAGAAATCATTGGGAGTTATCCAGCAAGCAATTTCCAAACGTTTCAAAGCATTGGGAATTATCCAAAAGCAAGGAAATTGGGTGCCGTATGAATTGAAGCCAAGAGACGTCGAACGCCGATTTTGCATGTCCGAAATGCTTCTTAAACGCCACAAAAAGAAGTCAATGCTCGGCCACATCGCACTTAACGGGTTAAAAAATTCGTGGAAAATGTTGGATGGGAATCGCTACCCCACCCGCCGTATAGCCCAGACCTGGCCCCTTCCGACTACCATTTGTTCAGGTCCATGCAGAATGCCCTGGCTGGAAAACGCTTCACTTCAGTTGACGGTATCAAAAATTGGCTCGATTCATTCTTGGCCGCCAAGCCGGCGTAGTTCTTTTGGGACGGAATCCACAAATTGCCAGAAAGATGGGAAAAAAGTTGTGGCTAGCGATGGGCAATACTACTTTGACATGTATTTTCATTTTCATATTCAAATAAATGGTTTTTTAACAAAAAAATACGCGTCTTTCAAGTTGTACTCCCAATACATTCTGGGACAAAAGGTTGAAAGAGTCTTTTGTTTAAATAAAGACAACACTTGGATTTCTATTTAAAAGATTTATATTTTAGATTGGAGCCAGTAAGCTCCAATACTGCTTGTAACCTATTTCGCTCTTGATGAGACATTAATCAATTCGTATCATCTTTTAGGACAGATTGGTCGTTTGGTATATAATAGCATTTTGAAACTCTAGACTGTGAAAAATTCACGTTTTTCATTGTAGACTTCTCTAGAAAGGTATCCCGATCTATTTGCAATAATATTCAAGTCTGGCTACAATGCGGTCCAATGTTGAACAAAGAGATTGAAAGCACTCTTCCTCCTTCTTTTCTGACCTGAATAGATCTTGTTAAAAAATAAGGTTGGGTCCGAACTTTTCTGTTCAGCGTATTGCCTACAATCTTAATACTGTCCTCTCTTTTCATCCTTCCAGTTAGAAAACAAATGTTTGCTTTATTTTCGGAAGATATTCCTTCTCAAATTATGATCCCACTTTCGCGTTGTTGCGTCGTTTAAAAAACAGCTCTACTTTGCGTAGATCATGACAATAATGACGAAATCCGTCGGTTGTAACAAAATAATTTATCGGTTGTAACAAATGTTTATAATCCGAAAATATAACTTTTCTCAAACGCTTTTTCTACTTCGGATGATTTCTGGGGGATCTTAAACGTCCTTCCTGATAGAGTTTAGTTAGAGCAGGTTTGTTTTTAGAACGCTTTTTTATAGATGTTCAGTGTCGGTTAACATACGCTAGAAAGTCTCCAGATTATTCACACCAAAAATGCCTGCTGATGTTACGATCTTCCTTGCTGTAGTTGTGGACTTCACAGTTCCTCGGAGAAGGGATTGGCGCTCTCTTTTGGCGTAATGTTATGGATCCTTAAGGTAGTTTGTTTTAAATGTCCGACTTCAGCCTAAAATGTTTACAATTTTGTTGACTGGAAACTACTTTTGACGATTTATTTCAATGCCCAACGTTTCGGTTGGGTTTATTCCGAATTCCGTCTTTGTATATATCACTAGTACTGAGAGTACCAATAACCTTTATCCACATCGAATCACTAAAAATTATTATTAAGTTACACTGCAGACATCTTCTAAAGTGAAATAAATGCTAAAGTCCAACATACAGTCAGCGTCAAAAGTGAGTGCAAATTCATCTGAACAAAGTTTATCCAGAAATGGGAATGTCCAATGAAGTGAAGTGAGGTGAAGGGATCTTTAAGTTGACGGTGCCACGTTTACTATAGAATTGAATTTGTTCAGATGATTGTGTTTTTAATTTTGATTGTATTAATAGCCTGTTTCCATCGGTTGTCACGGTCTAAAAAATTGTTAGAAACCTCAAAATTGAGGGGATGTCTCAACCAGTTGTCGCGGAGTGTAGCTGGACATCATTTGCATCACCACTTTAAAGCTTCCTTGTTCAATGGATCCCCTAGAAATGTTCAGAAGATTACAAGAAATGAGTGGACGCAGGCACTCAATAGGCACACAACTATTTTTTTTTTCAACCCTTTAAAACAACTCGCATTATGCTAAAATTTATTGCGGGTGTAGTTCACATTCTATTTTTATGAGCACGTCATCGAAAATCTACAAAAGTATTTTCCCATATGTCGAGCGACATTTTCAAATTTTATATTATTGCAGAACTAATGAAAGCGATTCATAATGGACGCACATAATTCATAGGAGTGTAATGGACGGTCTTAAAAGTAAGCTTACGGTGAAATATAAAATTTTAAATCTTATACGCAATGCGACCGATGCAGTCACACACACATTGAGTGTTCTCAAATCATAACACAAAATTTCACAATTTATACCTCTTTCGAATGTCGTAAATCGGATTTCATTGCAGAGCTCCTCATTACTCGCTTTTACTATGATTATCCATAAAAAATAGAAATGGCACGTCCATCCAAAGGTTAACAATAAATATTATAAAATAATAAAACCACTGCCCGCACGGACCACTCACACAAAATGCCATAAATCCGAACACAGCGCTGCGCAGCTATAAATCTGTATCCCCAACCGATCACAATTCGCACCACTTTAGCGCACTCTTAAAGGAAAATGCGCCATCAAATTGAGGTCCACCATCAAGAGTAACAATCTGAAATGCTCAATTTTCCTCGACCAACGGAGAGGCAAGCCCACGTTTTGTAAGAGGACGAAAAAAGCAAGAAGAATGAAATCAAAGATACACACAAAACAGTATATGAACTTACCTCTGAAGGCAATCCTCACGTCCTGATATGGCCAGCTTAACAATATCCGCAAACACGGGTATGACCACCCAATCGTTAGGTTTTGTCGCCGCTTTCCTCTCCACTGCGGAGGACGAAGATGCTGTTTGCACTGTTGGTAGAGAAGTTGCCGTCGTAACCGTTGCCGTCGACGATGATGAGGCATTCGATGATGCTGATGTCGTTGCTGCTGCGGTAGATGTAGAAGATACGACCACCACAACGGCCGCAGGATCAGTCTTTTGACTTTCATTTAAGACGATTGCTTGTTTTGTCCACAAATCCACGTATCCTTCGGCATGTCGTTGCATGCAATCCAATTGCTGGCATGTCGATGATAACTTACTCCACTGTGTGTTGTTGTGAATGCGGGAGCCAATGTTGTCGATGGTATTCGATTTCCATTTCCATTTTCCAAGAAAGAAGAGAAGAGAAGAAGAAAATCTACACATGTAGCAACAATGTAACCAATTCGAGGAGTAGAAAGGACACAGCCCACCCGCAGCCGTGGGTGCAAAGACGTAACATAAACAAGGACCTTGTTACAGGCGGGTGAGGGCGAGCGAGGAAGCCTGTCTCGGGAAAGAATTCGATTTTTGTTCATCTTCTCCCATTGATAAGCACAATCACAGGATGCGAGTTTTTTTTTTTGTGTGTGTGCTTTCCGGACGCAGGATGATAATGCCATTGACAACACATCGGGAATGCGTCACCCCGTCGTCAGGGATGGATGGATGGAATCCTATCCATTGTAAGATTGGGGATAATAAATCCTTAATAGGGGTTGTAATTCAGATTTTATGTCATGCTAAATGCCATGAAATCTATCGGCATTCGTCCCGAAATGGGGAGGGATTTTTATTGAAATTATATTCTTTTCGCTGTATGCGGGGAGAATTATGTGGGTTGCCAAAAGTCATGTCTGCCAGAAATGAAAAAAAAAAAAAAAAGAAAAGAAAAGTAGAAAACGCAATTTTACGATCCTTTAGTCAATTATTGTCTTAAGGAGATGTAATTATGTGCGTTCCTGTCATTCTGCCGAGTAGACAGATCCGATAATTAATGTAACGGATGGATTCTGCGGTATTTCGATTTTTTTTTTTATTTTTATTTCCAGATTTGAGATCCTGTCTGCGGGCTATTAATTACATTACATCCCACTTTCATCCTATTTTCATTGCTTTGGTCCTAGTGATTTTCTTTTTTTTTCCAGTCGTTGATGACGATGAGGGAGCGGGAAAGGACACGAATATAATTACTCTGCAATAAACAATCGGGTAGGAAGGATTCTCGTTGCTGGTGGTTGTTTTTTTTTTTTTTGCAGATGGTGCTATTTCTGAAATGGCTTAATGTATCATTATTATGTCGTGACGTAGAATAGAGAGGCGGGAAAGATCAAAATTAGGTCAGTTAGTATTTGGGTCAATAGCCTCCCACTCTGTGTTGAGTGTAAGAGATGTTTTTCGTTGCCTCAAAAAAAAAAAAAAAACAGACGAGGATTATGTTTTGATTCTTGTAAATGGTGAGGTCGAAATCAATTTATTTTAATTGAGTGCGAGTGGGTGGGTGTTTTGTTAACGTTTCAATTGAAATAATGCCTAAATTATTGAAGATACCACACCAATTTCTTCGATTGGAGTTAAATCTGATTCAGCTGAATAATCCCTCTTCAAGGTAAAAGTTTAGTCCTGTGGAGACGGAAATCTGAGAGAAATTCTTGGACTTTGCCCAACCAATTTCGTGTTCAAAATTCATTTTAATTCCCCTCAATTATGTCCATAGTTTTAATAATGGGGGAAGAAGGCGAGGCGAAGATTCAAGAACTTTGGATTACAAGATAACCATGAAATAAACGCATTTTCTTAGCGCAAGAACTTCGTAAAAAAAGGAAAATTTAAGGTTTTTGACATAAAATACGACATTTCTAATGTTGGCTAGCATCCCTGTTCTCTGTAAGGTTCTCCTGGAAAAGGAATATTTTCGAGCCAGGAGTGTTAGCAACATCAACATAAGTCCTTTTAGAATACTAATTGGGCATAAGAATTATATTCACTACCCGACGCAATTAGAAGCCAATTAAAGGCAATAAAAGGATAATCTATTCCGCGTTGATTCTTCTTGCATTTAAGTCCATGAATACACAAAAAGTTTCCGACACTGCAATATGATATACAGACAACGTACTTCGGTGATTTTCATTCCACATGGAACGTATATTTTTTATCGTCATGAAGTTCCCTAGGAAACGAACTTCCATTTTTCATTTTCCACAAGGAAATAGATATATGCGGAGTATCTCTAATTTCATTTTGCTTTTTCCCTGTTGGTTTACCTCGTCTACCTTTAAAAAAAAAATTTCAGTTTCATTCCGAAACTCCCTTTAAATCAAATTGGATGTGCAGATTTATGATTGAGTACAAAACAACATGAGACACAATCCTCCGTGTGGATTTCGTCGATTTTTTCCAATCATCCGATTTGCTAGTGGTAGGAAAGTGGGATATCCTGAAGGATTCCGTTTTCAATTATATATCGTTTCCTCATTTACTAGACAATTGGCTACAGAGAAGAACACGAGTAAAACCGGAAAAAAAAACCATAAACACTCACAGACAGCCATGACTGGTAGTGAAGTGAAAGAATAGAGAGTGTGGGCGGTCGGGAAAGATTCATTTGCATTCCCTTTTTGATTTTATTTTTATTCTTCTGCCATTCCATTTTATTTGAGTGCACATTTTTATCGACGACGTGTTGTTGAGTGTTGAAAGAATTGATTGAATCACGCTTTGGTGCATGCAATCCTCATACATTCATCACTAGCGTTACCATGTGATTCGATTAATTTTATTGGGCAGTCCTGCTCTGAACTTAACGTGGAAGGAAAACGAGGACAAGCAGGGATGAGATGGTGGATGGATGAAAAAAAAAAAAAAAACTGCATTGCCTGTCGGATATCAACGGAACCATTGTTATCCTGGATTCATTGATTCGATACAGTGGATAATTTTATTGCATTTTCCCCTTTCTTTTTTACACTTTAGTTTTATTTCCGTGCTTTTTGATTTGAGTTTATTGCATTTCGCTCTGGTTCCTTCGGAACTGGAAGTAGTAAAGTTTCCTTTGGTACTATAGATTTACAGAGAAGTGCAGGATAAGTTGGTTATCGGAAAGGAATATCTTACGAGTGGGTACTTGATGGACAAATTTATTGTAACATGCTTTAATAGATTCCGATTTTTTTAAAGTAAGAGTACCAATGGAAAAGCGTTTAACGACACAGGAAAATGCCTTAATCATCAAGCATGAAACCTAAAACTAGAAATATTATTTATTTTATTTATTATTTATTTATTTTTTATTTCATGTAAAACATTATAAACAATCTATTAGGTTCTCTACCTTGATAAGGTAGTAAAGCAAAAATTAAAATTGCTGCCCAAGAGATCCAGTCAACATTTCGTTTAGATAAAAAAAAAACACCTCAAAAGTTAAATTTAACGTAGCGGATTAAGCAGAAAAATCGGCCTATACCACGAAAATCTTTATTCAATCCATTTCCGAGAGTTGTAAACAAAATAACTTTAATTCCATTACGGCCGTCTACAATTTTTAGAATTGAAGTTCTATTGATTCAACAAAAACAATGAAGCTTAAAAAAAAAGGAAATTGTTGTATATCCACAAAAACTCCAAATCGTGCACATAGCACCAATGAAGTTTCGCAAAAAAAAAACAACAAAACAAATTTGGACAGAACTTCCCGGAATTAGTACGAGACAAAAAAAAAATCCATCTCGCGATTTCTGGCGATAGATAAAAAGCCATCCAAACGTATACACAGAATTTTTGGTTTCACGATGCTGATTCCGTTTTCGTATTGACTCACCATTGAGTGGTTGCATTGAAAAAGTAAAAACCAGCACCAAAAACAAATAAAAGAAAAGCAGTGGGAAAAAAATCTGGTCAAATCCTTTGATCCAATTGACGGCAGTTGTACTCGGGAGATGGAAGTCAGTAGGCAGACATAGACACACAGAGAAAAGGGAAAATTGTAAAATGGCCAAGAAGCGAATTGCACAACGACGGATTTGGAAATGCTAATAAAATGATTTTTCAATTTCCAAATGCACGCGGCCGGAAAAGAGCATTGACTGGGATTTCAAACATCGGAAGTTTGATTGGTTGGTCAATATTCAACGACTTCAAAGATTTCAGGGCTTTTTTTTTGAGTTCTCTTCAGTCTTTGTGAGGCTTTTAGGCTTTATTCAACGCAGATTCAAAAAATCGGCTGTGAAAAGGACGGAAGAATAGGAAATGTGTAAAGGAATGAGTTGTTTCTTAAAGGATTGTGAGCTATTTGAAATCCAGCAATAGGAGTCAAGATTGTCACAAACACTTAAGTGCAGTCTCAAAAAAAATCCAAAGCAAATCACATAAAAAAACAGAAAAAAAGAAAAAAATATTACGTATACCTACACCACGTGGTTCCATCTAAATTGAATTTCACCGTCTGAATAGTCCTACTTTTTGTATCACGTTGATGTGACACGACAGGAAATGAATAATATTGCTTCCCTCACTGTCACTTTGTGTGAAGATTGTTGTCACAATATCCGTCAAGGAAATTTCGAAAATTTAAGTACACAGGGATACGACGACAACGAGTACATTTGACGTAATGTGTCGGTGTATGTTTTATTGAAATAAATGATTTTCTTTAGACGTACACGTGGATAGGGAACAAAACACAACGACTAATCCGAAATTCTTGACAATAAATCTTAATGGATAATAAATCTTCGTAGAATTTGTTAAAGAGCTTTAAAGTGCTACCTCATTAATCTTAAGCAATATCCAGTGGCTTAGAATCTATTCATTGACAAGTTACGAAAATGTCTTCTATTATTACAACATCAATTTTAGATGTTGGTTTGTTGTAGGGATGCTTTTTTTTTGACGACTAATTGAGGTATTTTTTTTACAAACAATTTTTTTTTGTTTAGTTGGGGATATTGGGAGAGATCATCAAAATTGAGCCTAGTGGATGTCAAATAAGGGCAATTTGTTTCGAATTAGCTTAAGAACGTCGTTGGGGAAACGTTTATCAGAAATGCTCCTATTTGTTAGTTGAATTAGGCTCTGGATCCTTAATTTTCAGCAGTGAATAACAGGGATGTCTGCTGTATGAAAAGGAGACTTTAAATTTAATATTGTTATTGTTTTTAGAAAGATTGTGCTCGAGATGTCTTTTTGACAAATCGATTTCCATGC
This sequence comes from Syritta pipiens, assembly GCA_905187475.1. NCBI lineage: Eukaryota > Metazoa > Arthropoda > Insecta > Diptera > Syrphidae > Syritta > Syritta pipiens. The sequence goes on along the minus strand of LR994571.1, from coordinate 99,513,657 downwards.
GAATAAAAAAGAAAAGAAAACAGTTTATGTAACAAAAAGGATTTCCAATAGGGACTTTAATAATAGGCGGCGTAACAGCCCGTTGAGAGCCAGAGCCTAGCTTTTTCGCACAAGCTTTTTCCAATAGGGACTTTGGAACTAATAATCGAACTGTCATTGTCAATTTATTCAGTAAACTCAACATTTCACACGAACGAGCAACTTGTGCAAATTATAAAAGGTTAAATTATAAAGGCAACTTTAAGAAGGTTGACTCCAATTTTTGGTCGTAATTCCGACCCTAGTAGACAGGCAATAACAAGTTTAGTGAGTCCACATATTCGCTGTGTGATGTTGTCATGTCAGTGAGACAACGAATTGGTCGAAGTGTCGAAAATAACGCTGCTGTTCTGGCGTCAGAAGCAAACGATCCAAATCAGTCAATCTACGGTGTTCTCAAAAATTAGGCATCGCTCAGACCACATTATGGCGTACTTTGCGTAAGGATCTTCGTGTACACCCAGACAAGATCAAGCTGACTCAAAAATTGAAGCCGATGGACCAATTGAAGCGACGTATGTTCTCCGATTGGGCTCTGGAAAAGATGCGCCAAGATGACGAATTTCATCGCAAAATCATCTTCAGTGACAATTTCAATTTATTTCTACAAACTTTTGCACAAGTAAGACTGTTCAACGGAGCTCATTTTGGGCTCAATGGGTTCGTCAATAAGCAAAATATGCGTTATTTGTCGGGTGAAAATTCACATGTACTACATGAATCATTACTTTATCCACAAAAAATAACTGTTGCGCGCGGTGCGGTTTGCATGCCGGCGGCGTTATCGGGCCTTATTTTTTCGTCGACGATTCCGATCGTCACGTTACTGTGAATGGCCGGCGTTATCGCGTCATGATTACCGATTATATTTGGCCCAAATTGGAAGATATGGACTTGGACGACATGTGGTTTCAATAGGATGGTGCCACGAGCCACCCAGCACACGTTCCAATTGATTTATTGAAGAATAAGTTTGATGAGCGTGTTTTCTCAGGAAATGGGCAAGTTGTTTGGCCACCTCGTTTATGCGATTAACGCCTCTAGACTATTTTCGTTGAGGCTACATTAAGTCATTGGTTTATGCCAACAAGATGACGACCTTGGAAGAGCTAAGATCCAACATTGAACACGAAATAGCGGCCGTTTCGGTCGAAATGTGTGGCCGAGTCATCGAAAATTGAGTCCGAAGAATCGATCGCTTCACACGTTTCCGCGATGGCCGTATGAACGAAGTCGAGTTCCATTCATAAATGATTTGATTGTGCCTCAAGCCGATAATAAAGTTTTTGAAATATCTCAAATGGTTTGCGTCATGTCCTTATTGGAAAACCCTTTATATGGTGCTAAAGGAAGACAATCTAGCGTTCATTAAAACTTTTAATTGACATTTCAAAAGGAAACCGTCGGATGAAGGTTTCTAGCACTTAAGTGATTTATGTCATCGATAGCCTTAGTCAGTCCTAAAACACATGACTTTTTTAAACTAAACTATGTAAAACGACTGACAGTTACACAGATTTTTTTTGTAATGATGTACCAAGTACCAAGTAGTATCAAATCGATGATTTTCTAAAAAAAATCTGTGGAACTGTCAGTCGTCCATGAGCTGTCAACAGCACAACGCTTTGTCTACAAAATGTGTTGTGTTCAATCTCCAGGTTTAACTGCAGGAGAACTTTTAATTGGAACTCCCCCGTTTAACAAGACACGAAAGCTCCACCGAAAATCCTTTGCATTTATCACTAATCCCAGCGAAGTTAAAAACTTTATAATTAAGTGCGTCTCCTTGCAAAGTTATTTTTCCCAAAAAAAAAAAGAAAGGAAAACACCAAGAACAACTTTTTTTTCTCAAAATCGTTCCTCATTCTATCGATGCACACAGACTGGATTTTTTAATTAAACGCATTCAACTTCATAATTATACCATAAACCGAAGCATTATGTGTTTGAAAATATATCATCCGCTTTACGTGACGGCACTCTATCTCAATAACTTCTTTCCCGGTACTCGCATAAATTATATTTCATTCGTTTATTTGAAAAATAATTTCAGATTTTCGCTACGTGCTTAGAAAGCGGAAATGAAGCACCTTCATAAACTTCGCAAATTTATATAGTTTACCATCTCACACCGGGGGTATCGTCCCGCTGATAAAAAAAAAATGAAAAAGAGTTGAACGCCACGGTAAACTTTAAATCCTGCGAGAAAGCTGTGAATATATTCATCCCTTCCACCGTGTGAAGGGTGGCAGGAAAAAAAAAAAGCTACGCTCACAAAAAATATTTAAATCACTTTTCTCGCACCCATAAATTCGTGAGAGGAGACTAACACAACATTCGAGATGATGCAAATCATTTGGAAGGATATCCCAGTGTTTGAGTTTTTTTTTTTTACGACACCCCCACCCGCCACCGTTCAATTCAAACTTCTAAGAACCTCGATACGTATAGCTTAGAACTAATGGGAAATTATAATTCATCCGAAGGGGGAGAGCACTCAAAATTTCTACTGAATGTACTGGAAATTGTGTTATCGTGGAGAATTTTCACGTTTCGCATCACACAAAGAGAAATCATATTTACGGATATTTCTATAGCTCCACGTCCCGCTCGTTTAGAGATGCATAAAATTAGTTCCAAATGAAATAATTGCGATTGGAGATTAAGTAAAAATCATTAGATACACAAACACAAGCAGGATTGAGTGGGGGAGTGAAATCATAATCCACTGTGTACGTGATGTCGCAAGCTGGCAATAAAATTTCCAAAAACCATTTTCGAGCTGAAATCCGAGCTGGATAGTGGAAACTATTGCACTCGGGAGAGAGGGTGATAACCTCTGCCGAAATTTTGAGAATTATAATTCACGACAAAGACAGTGATCGGAAATATTTTAATTTAAGAACGGGGCTAAAGAGACTGTGGGCTCTTAAGTTATTCTCCGGAGGGGACTCGAAGATGTTTTACTTAATAAAACCGGGTGTGAAGTTTATGGGGAGTGCGATGCAGTGAATTTGAAATGAGTGTACGATGCTTAAGGAGAATCGCAATGGGGCACTAAGGCGGTGTGAGATCTTTGGCTTACCTTAGTGTTTTTGGAAAATTTCGCTTAAGTGAGTTGGATGAGTGACGATTGAAAGTCATTAAAGTTTAAGGACTGCTAGTCGGGCAGTTATGAGATAACAAGGATTTTACGGCACTTGACTATTATTGTTATTTTGCAGCTTGTCAGTACTTTAACCCCTCTCCTAAAAGCATGCAGAATGTCCATTTTAGCATTTGATGTCTAGACATAGACTGAAAAATAAAATACATGTTGCGGTAGCCGTGGTTTGATGGTTAGTACGTCCGATTGTTAAGTGAGCGCAAGTCCAGTTGGTGAACAATTTTTATGGTCCCACCTTCAGCAAACGACTGACAATCATCATGAAGTACTTCTGTCATAGAAAGCCTCCGCAATTCGTCGTTCGGAACCATAAATAAGCAGTAGCTTCCCCTACACATGTGCCAACATTTTACGAGCACATCAGATTGGCTGTGCGAGGAGCTCGGCCTTGGACTTCAACGGAGTGTTACGCTGTTTCAAAAATAAAATTGCAGCAGGAAAATCTCAAAATTCATTCTGAATAACAATTTTTACATACTCTTAAGAAATTTGCAACAGCATCGTTAAAAATAATGATTTTACGCGTAATTTCAAAAACAAAAAAATCTTCGAAAAAAGTTGTTTTTCAAAAAGCTCAGACGACTCAGCTTCAATTGTTCGTTAGCGAAAGAAAAAAGGGACGACTAAAGGGTGAGCCATCTAATATCCAGTCTTGCATTTTTGAAGTTTATTCTGCATAGTTTGCAATGAACGTTGATGACATATATATTACATTCGTTTTTAAAGAGCTACGGCTCGATAATGAAATACGTTTTGGCGCTTAGTTGTGTTGTAGGTATAGTTTTAATGTTTTTTTTTATCGAAAATAATTGTTTAAAATTATACTTGTTGCCAAATTCTTCCTACAAATAGAATTTGTAATCTTAAGTTGGTAGCGCTGGCCTTTCACACATGTCATTTGAAGTATAATAATTTTAGTTGAATATCTGCCATTTGTGATAATGCATCGCTTAGCAATCGAACAAAGTGTTTAAATTGTTTAAATTTATACACCTCACTATGACGTATTTTTCATTTGGATTTTCATCTTCATCCTTATAAAACTCTAGACTAAATACATTTCTTGGGTGTTTGAACAACACACAATTAACGCCGATTTTTTGAACGATAATTTCTTCAGCGATGAGGCACATTTCTCAACGCATTAAGGCTCAGAAAACCTACAAGTGATTAAAAAGGTGCGTTGCATTCAGGCAACCAAACATGTTCACTATGCTGGCAAGGTGTCAGTGGTCTATACTTCTGGGCAGACTGTTAAAGTAAATTCAGAGTGATATAGTCGAGTGATAGTCAACTTTTTCTGTCCAGCGATGAAGATCACGACTTGCATGATATGTAGTCTAATCAGGACAGTACAATAAGTCACGCCAGGACTTTATTGCGAAAGAAGTTACATGGTTGTGCGTTTCACGTTTTGCCGACGTCAATTGGCCACCAAGATCATGCGATTTAACGCCGCTTAATTTTTTTTTTAGTGGAGCTATGCAAATGGCAGTGCTTATGCGAACAATCCAGGACTTCTAAACCCATTAAAAACTAACATTACTCAAATTATCTCCGAAATATCGCCCAAAATGTGCAAAAAAGTTGTTAAAAATAGCTTCAAGTGCTTGGAATTTCTGAGGCATAAGTGATTGAACGATAAATGACCGATATTGTTTTTCACCGCTAACCCTTAACTAAAATCGTGAAAATTTCCTACGGTTCTACAGTCGCGGGGCTAGTTAGGCCACTTTTTCCTTGAAAGCTCATAATTACCAACCTAATAATAATACAACTATGAGGCTAGGATCAATTGAAAGAATGAATATCTGGCTTCTTTATGCAACTTAAAAAAAATTGAAATATTTAGCCGCGGAGGAATAATTTTGTCTCAAATGCAAGTGGTCCAACTTGCCCCATTAGCGGAGACCAGGTGCTTAAAAGTGGGAAAATGAGTTGTATAAACGACAAAACGATGAATTTGTACTGGTAAATTTTATTTGAAATATAAAAAGCAAGAAAAAGTCGCTGTTGTAGTTAATTCAAATCAAAAAGGCGTCAAGTTCAGGGGAGCACTTCTTATGAGCAGAATTTCAGCACTTTTAGAGAATACTTCCATGCACATCAGACAACATCAGCCCAAGTTTGCAGGGAAATGGATTGAAGCACATTGGGAACAGCTGAACTCACTAAAAATACAAGTTAGTATTTCCATTTTATTCAGTGGAAAAGTTGGTCAACCTGGCCCAACTTACCCCACATCTAGTTTGATGAACATTTTGCGTCATAATTAAAGAAAATACTTAAAACAATTAAATTTTTTAAACGGAGCTCTGAAGCATAATGGCGTCCCTCATAAGAACCTTAATGTAAAATGTCCACCTTTTTGCCACTAGAATAATGATAATAATGCAAACTTTTTTTTTACCTTTTCACTTTAAAAACGAAAAATAGGTTTCTTATTTGCTAATACAATGCAACTGAAACCGATGTTACTCAGCTTGATAAGTGTGTCCAGTCATTCCTATCTGATCTTGATCGTGTAGTGCTTGCGGTTCTTGAGAAATTCGCGTGGTCCAACTAGCCCCGTGATCCAACTAGCCCCGCTCTATCCTATAATATATTTTATTAATTTTTTTATTCAACTTCCTAACTAAGCAATAAAAAACAAGTTATTAAAAAATTTAGCTTTCATCAAGTAGTCTGTTGTTTTCTAAACACATTTAAATTTTGTGTGTGGGCCCATGACTTTAGTCAAGGGTTTATAAGGAAATACAATAAAAAAAACTTTTAATGAATGTATCGCTATGTGTTTTTCATTTAGCCTTACTTTCAAAACCGAAAAATTAATGTTAACATATATTTCACGACTGATTGTTACTGGTATGTAGGTACATATTCAATTCGAAATTTTTTTTGTGTGCTATTTGGTCTAGTTTTATTTGGAAATGAAATTCATTTGTGAAATATGACCACCTTTGTCGTTACCTTTTTGTTGTTTTTCTGTAGCTTTTCCTTCAAATGTTTCTCAAAGATCAATAGCGATATATTTTCTTGCAATTTGTAATTCTTTTTCAGTAGTAAGGTAGCTCATACCACACCTCTGTAAATTGTGCAATGTAGCTCTAAGGAAATGAATGGAATGTAACTTTTTTTGTTGTTGTTTTTCATTTACATGAAACTACTCAAATGTCGAAATTGCCCAAGGCTTCCTGTTTTATATGGATCTGAGTCGAATAATAGTTTGAGATTATCAATTTATGGCTTGCCAGATAAAAATATTTTTCACGTCAAAAATGTGTTTTTCTCTGCTTGTTTGCTTTTTTTTTTTTAAATTTTCTAACAGACCTAAGGGAGTTATTAGCATATTCCCCTGAAAAGCCTTTTAGTAGCATCAGGGATAGAGACAACGACATCTTGTTGATTTTTTCAATGGCTCCAAGGAAATATTTGCCAAAGTTCCCATGGAAAGCCATTTAATCAGAATACGTTCCTGAATACGTCAGGCTCAAAATTTACACATCAGTTCCGAGAAAGTTATTCCTTTTCCACCGGTCAGTCCTCCGTCACTCAGTGCCATCATCTAGTCCCATTTGCATGCAACGCATATGCATAGCCCCTGTTCATAAAGACTAATTGCGAAGAGTGCAATCGAATTTGAAATTCACCGAAAAATATTTACCATCACTCTGAATCAGTCCCGCACAAGTTTACAATTTCGCTGGCACATTACATCAATTCGGAAAATACCAACTCCGTCCGGTCGCCATGAGTGTGGCAATAAATTTTCGAACGGACATCGGTAACTTACCCTTTGGTCTGTGTGCTGCCGACCAGGCCAAATGTCTGGTATGCCCGTGCCAAAGAGAGTGAGAGGTAGAGGTCTTCGCCGGGATGCAGGTTACGACAGATACCAAAGCTATGCCATAAATCAATATCGACAATATCGAGTTATGGGCTCGAGTGGAGGAAGTGCAACACACAGGAGAAGGGGGTCGAAAAAAAAAAAAGACGCCTCCCCTCTGTCCTTTGGCTAGGTAGCTAGAACATACGACGCTGCCTTACTGGAGACGACAACGCCACCAACAACGGCAATGAGAACGAAAACGACGACGACGGTTGGAAAAATGTTTTCTCTGAATTTAGTAGACGAAAATTCACTTTATTCAGTTTATGCGGCAAGCGAAAAGATAAAGGGCTCTCCTTGGTGCCTTCGTTCTGCCACAGAGCCTTAAAAGAGGCGAGCAGCATGGGGGCGTTGTGCATCAGAATCAACATCAGCATCAGCTGAGCATCTGAGGAGTGTAACATGCACGGTATGTGCCTTGCACGCACAGATAGCTGGGGAAACGTTTAAAAGGAATTTAAAAGAGACGAATGGCTCGAATATTCCAAACATTTTGTCTGAGAGTTTAATACACACACACACACACGTAAAGGGATACTCGTTTGGATCAAAGTTATACTACATTTGGGGTGGGAGTGGGAGTGCTCGTATACTTACCGTAACTTTGAGTCGAGCTATTGGTGGTGATTCGAGAGTTTCCAAAATTGCTATTGCGCTATTGTAGTTACCGACTAAAAGGCAATACTGGGCGACTCCACTCCACAGTTCGACGATTTTCTTACGTTCCCGGATGCCGTTGCACTGTTTTTTTTTTTTTTTTTTTGGAGGGTGGGGGATGAGATCCACACAGCGTGTAATAGTATGAAAATAGAAAGAACAAAATTTAAAAGAGATACTTTAGACATGTGAATGTGTTGAGAGTTTTTGCGGCGAAGCCAGTAATGGAAGAGAACCGGAAGGAAAGGATACAGCAATTTAAGGAGCTGGTAGTGGATGCTCATTTCAACTCGCTGCAGCTGGAAGGTTTTGTAAATTAACATTAAAGCTTGAGTGCTTCGGGTGAGCTGATAATGTGGTGCTTCATCGCTGGTAGTTGTTAGCAATTTCAGCAACGGATTTTTCAAGTTAAGTATCCTGGAGAAAGCATAGATTACTGGCTTACGAAGCAGATAAACGAAGAGTTGTGGATGTTCGTTTAATTTTGATGCTCGGGTGGGAGTGTTCGATGAGGTCCTTCTGTTGGCTTTATATCTTTTTTAATTTTGGGAAATGTAAACAAAGTGCTCTGCATAGTTATTGAAAATATATCTGCCGAGTGGATTTATTAAAGTTGAAAGGAATCACAGAAAATCAAAATCCAATATATGGAGGACTTTGACTGAAGTAATTAAGGAGAGCAATGGAATCGAAGCCTTTACATTTCTCACATAACACAAGTGCAAAGGAATATTTGAGAAGAACACTCCTGGAAGTATTTCTAACATCCCTGGGAGCTGGTGAATTCCTTAGATTCGTAGTAGCTATTGAATTGTAAAGCCAAGCATGTGCATCTGTGCTGTTAGAAAATGCAAACATCAAGCAAATTCTTGTTTTGAGACAGAAAACGATTTCCAAGGAAATTTATTTTCAAATATCGACTTTTCCTTTCACGCAGGTGGAGTCTTTCTTTTGCAATAAAATACTTCAAGCACTTAGGAGCTGCTTCTTCACATACGTTTTTTAAACAAAGCGTACGAGTGTTTTTGCGAAGGTGGCTGATTTACTTCAAAAGGTAAAATTATTATTCGAAGTTCTTTTGCTGCTTAGTAACGGACTTACTATTTTCGTTGAAATAGAAATGAAGAGTTTTAAAAAACAATGATCAGAAAACAGCAACCAGCTTAAATTCGAGATTTTCAGAGAAAACTTAAATCAAAATCTCAATTGAATCTAATGAACCTCGATGGCGAATCAAATATTTTCATCTGATTGCTCAGCACTCTATTCGAATTCATTTCAACAAAACAATATTTCGCCCTTAAGCTGAAAGGAATAATAGTAAATTTAATATTTGCATTCTTGCCTCTGGTCAGATATGAGAAAACTAAATTGAGAGAGAGACATTCTGTCTACAAACTGCAGACAGTACAAATCTCCTTGAATGCAAAATCACTCCCTGAAGTGGTCCAAGGGAACTTTGGCATTTCCAATTAATAACCACTAAGGAAGCTACTGATTTGAAGTTTATTTAATTAACCGCAAAAGCTGCATCATCCACATTTCAAGTCTTGATCTTTTGTAAAGTGCTCCTCGTCAGTCATTCGGCCTTAACCGAATTGTACCGCAAACAAACTGCATCCAGTCCAAATACCCACTGTTCGCTTGACTGCAACTAATCCAATCAATTCATTTATACAAATGTCTACATGTTTGCAGAGTTGACTTCGTTTAGCGTTTGAGAGGAGAAATGGAAGAAAATAAAAAAAAAACCAAAACCAAAATCAAACAAAGTAGGACCCAGGACCAAGGCCAGAATGCAGATTTGTGGAAACCATCGACTGTCTATGTGTTTTTAATCAAGCATAAGTACATCGGCTTTTTGTCCGATGCACAGATGTGTTTACAATCAACAATGAGAATGTTGTAATCCAGAATATTCACCGCCAACATCGTCACCACAATCTTGAGGAGAAGAAATTCTAGGAATGGGAGTCCTTGAAACAGGATACAATCGGGAAGTTGTATAAAATTTGTTCATGTTAGATGAACTGATGACCTACAACGTGAATTTACATGAGGAGCACATGCACGATTTACCAGGACACATGTACGTGTATGCAGGATGTGTTTAAATGAGGGGAACGATAATTCACGTACAAGGATCAGGATGTTTTCTCTGGCTTGCTCTCTGGTCTCGGAAGGAGGAATAAATTTAATTTACTTACCTGAAGAATTTCGTTGCATACAAATAAGCGTAAACGAGCTGACCACTCAAGGTATGTTTCCAGATTGCAGGTCTTCTTCGGATCCTGTACACCAGGTGGACCTCCTGATGTTGATGGTTGGTCCCATTTTTTGGACTAAAAAGATTACAAGTGACATGGGAAGGAAATTAATGAAAATCAAATAAAGTCCGAATTTGTTTTTATTTGTGATGGTTAAGTGCTTTTGCTTGGAAAACATTTGTGGTGTAGTCCTTAGAACAGTTGAGGGCACAAATTTGGTTTTTATAAATTGTCTTTTGTGAAAGTGAAATAAGTCTTTAAAAATTTACAAAAGACTCCTCTAGAAGCAAAAACTGCAAGATTATCTCCTTTCTTCGCAGAAAATGCACTTCCCTTCAGTTGAATATTTGATGGAGAAAAAAAAATGTTCTACTCAAAACTGTTTCTAACGATAATCCTTTTTTTCTACGTCCTTTTAAAGAGTTTTCATTACAAGGAAAACATTATGCAACCTTCGTTTTAAAATCATCTCCTGCATTAACATGCAACTCATCTTCATGTCATAAGCCATGTTCAGCGACATGAAGACAGACCTAATGTGCACCGGATCAACAAGGTGAAGAAAACTTATGTAATAAGTAACAAAATACCCTCTTCTCAAAACTCCTCACAACTAAAACCAAGTACTTAAACTTGTTTCCTGTTTCCACCTTAAAAGTACACAGCACAAAAAACAGAATTCATAAATTATTTAATAAGCAACACTTATCACACATATGCATGCATGCTCTAAATGAACGCCTTAATAACGCCCGGCATTATTTACCCTCGTCGACTCGGGCTTGGGAGAGAGTCCTTCATCCTTCAGTCCCTTGGCTAAATTGTTCTTTGCCCTCTTCATATAGCTGAATTTATTCAGAATAAACTTTCCCATGAGGGCTTTGAGTGAGAGAAAGGAGAGGAAAACGCAAAACATTGCATCAGTACAACTGCAAAACTGAGAAGGATACCCCGGCTCAACAGACTTTTGAAAAACTCTTAACTCTTCAGGGAACATGCAGCGGATGAATAAGCAAAAACGAAAATACACAGAAAATCGGATGTGCACCAGTAGTGGTGTGCTGAGTGGCGGCATAGTTGTAGTTGGCTAAGAAAAAGGACTCATGAATCGTTCAACCAGCGTGCTCTGTAATTGTACTGACGAAAAAAAGTGGAATACAAAATAGAGCCGGAACTCCATGAGAATACAAGAAAATTTAATTAAATCTTTTTGTTGTGTTACACATCTGATCCTTGTGCATGGGAAAGTTTAGTCTCGCCTTCCGCCTTCATCAGGACTTTTCATTGGTCTTTTTTTTTTGTTGATTAATTGTTGGATACAAGTTAATTTTCGGGAAAGATCTCACAGATGCACTTGCGTGCCTGTAAAATATAAAATGAAAATGATGAATTACCCGCAGTTGGTCTCATCAATTATCCACGCGGGCGTCTTTGGTTGGATCGGTTTGGTCGGGTGCTCATAAGTGACGGCGTTTATAACTCACGCATAATGAGAGATGTAATTAACTTGAAGAAGAACAAAAGGAGAGCGTGCACTGAATGAATAAGCACGGCAAGGTGGTCGAGTTCTGATTGCATTATCTTCAGGGTAAAATGCACCCCTATCGTCGTGCTGAAGAAATAACACGCTTTCCACATCGATCAGCATCGCACTTAATGGTGCTCAGTCAGTTGGTGAGATGAATCTAGACGTGCGAAAATGGTTATCAGCGTGTCTTAATGGTGAGTCACGAAATGCATTAAAAGTGCGCTCGAGTACAAATGGATAAGCATGAATATAATCGAATTTGGCTCATTCTTAGAACAGATTTATAGTTTTAAATGAATCGTACTCAGCTTCACCTTCTGCTATTCGCGTTCTAAATTGAAGCGTCATGTTTAACCGAAGCGAGTCTTTAACAAGCTCTTACTAAGCAAGCATACGAGTCTTTAAGAAGCTCCTACTTTGGGGTGATTTATTGTAAACAATGGCCCATGGTGTTTTGCGAATTGAAGATCAACATTGAGAATAGCTTTCTTTTTTTTGCGTCGGCATTAGAAAATCTTTAAATACATTGGGCACGCTCTTTAAATAATGTGGGACTCTAACCGACTAAAAACCCAATAGCAATACGTCTTTTTGCACCAAATTGCAAGTCTTATTTAGTGCGAACGTGTTATAATATGTTCAAGTAATTGCTATAATCCGTCTTTTTTTTTTGTGTTTCTGACCTGTCAATAATTTGTTGAATATTGCATTGATTTTGAGTTCTGAACCAAAACACAATGCTGCAGAGAGCCCTTCTTAATTCTTTTTTGGATGCTTTTCCATCACTGTTTCGTATTAATGATATATCAAGATATTTGGCTGAGTTGGAGTTTTAGACTGTATTGTTACTTACAGTGGCGTGCAAAAATGGATACATACTCGGCGGTCGTATGGTTTCTTAAAAATAAAAAGCCTTACATTTGACCGATGTGAATGATTTTTGTGTTATTTGTTTCCTTACTTCATCACCAAAATCGCATTTTTGTCGGTTCTATAGCGTTACAGCTCCTAGACTCTGTACCAAACTTCCTAAGGTATGAGAAGACGAAAATTGTATTTTTAAGTAATATTAAAAAATGGCTCTTTACATTTAAACATCGCGAAATTGATTCATTCTTGCTTCCAATTGTTTAACTCATTATTTTATTATTATATATTTTCTACTCCCATATTTGTTTATTATATATTTACTTCTCCATCAACTATGTAATTTGTTATAAAGCTATATCTGCAAATTTTTAATGTACTTTCGCCACTTGCCACTTTGGTAACAGATTGTACAAAACTGTTTCTTAGACAAATTAATACTTTCTTTTTATATTTGTATTTAAAAAATAAGTGATGTATATCCTTGTGTCTTGAAATAAAGAAATAAAATAATAAAAAATAATATGATGTACAAACGATTTTGATCGCATCTATAGAACGTTGAAAATTTACTAAACTTCATCTTGACACCAATGTATCCATTTTTGCACGTTTAGAAAAATATCTATTTTGATGTGCGAGGAGAATTAGATAATTTTCACGCCAAAAATTGATAATGGTTTTTCATAGAGCGTCCAAAAACAAACAATTTTTGCTATGGGTGGGGGATCTATCTCACCCCGTTTAGGAGGCAGGGCCAATTTAAAATCAAATCAACATGGACATGGAACAACATGGAAAAAAAAAATCATTAAAAAACAATGGCAATACCCACAATAAAGTACTATACCAACTTAGAAAGGCGGAAACTTGTTCTTTAATTATACATTAAAGTTCGATTGTTCATGCCCATAGTTTGTGAAAAATAAAAGCAATAAAAGCAAATAAAAGCAATAACAGAAAAAAAAAGTGTAAATAATTTTTTTTTTCATAACTGTAAGTCGCAGAGCTAAATTAGGACCTTGCCGTTAATGCTCACGTTATTTTGAGTTATTTTCTAATCTTGAGAGGAAGGCAGTATCATACCTCTGAGGAGCGACTTTGTATGTATGAATGGCGTTGGAAATATTAAAAACATTTTGCCAAACCGAGAAAACAGTGCTTCATGAAAAAAAGTGTCCGTAACGTAGATCCCGAATATTTCGTTCGATCTAGTTACAATCATTTGATTTAAAATACCCATCAATTACTGCAAGTAAAATTTTTACTCGTCCTGGACAGTTAGTTACACAAAGCTTTCTTTTTGCTTAAGGTTCCTCGATATTCAAAAAAAAAACTAAAATTAAATTGCTTGTGTCTTGTAACGCCAAAGTATGCCCAAAAGCCGCTATAGAGTTCAGTTTATCCTTTAGACCATATTGTTTTTAAATGACCGAATAATTGATCTGACGGCATTTTTTTTATATTAGGTAGTCAAATATCTCCCTTCCGCCTACAGAGCTCTGTAGCGCTGTACAGGAAGGGAGATATTTGACAACCTAATAAAAACCACACATTTTTTTTTAATTACATAGCAAAATATTTGAATAGTAAGTAGGCAAAATACTTGTTTGAACGCCATTCCCCACAAAAATATCTATATTTCAATTTTGCTTTACCTAAATAAATTGTACAGTAATAACAAAACCATAGTCTGATGTGAGAAATAAAATGCAAAAGCACGAAGAGGCTTTCCCCCACTGCAGATCAACAGTGTGACTTTAAATAACTTCGACTTGCCACCACCTGACGCATTTGACAATTCAATTACATTTCCCATCAACCAGTTCGTCCCACACTCCAAAATCCCTCCAACAATTATGTGAAACTTAATTTTTTCCCTCATTATTCTCCGAAATAAGATGTGTATCGCTTGTGTGCTTACACAGAGGAATCCTCCCTAAGCACTTGTCAACATAAATTTTGAGCTCACTCAATCCGCACACACACGTAGCTGTGTGTAAACATAGTTATCCCATCACAATGGCATTACATCGTTTTCCCCGAAATTGCTAACAATTAGGTTATCAACAAAATCAGGTCGTCTAACACAACAAACAAAGCAATAATATTTATGTAGTGTCGTCTGCGCAGGAGGAGGATCACAAGTCGCGTGTCTGACGGGGGTCCTTGCACGCAACAGTAATGATATTAATTTTCCAAAAATGCCTCATCTGCACCCGTCGCACGTCGCACGCATTGCAAAACATTTCAATTTAGTCCCGAAAATAAACAGGAAATCATGTCTGCCAAATATCCTCACGCCCCGACAAGCGTCGGCATCGATGGCGACGACGACGGTGCCCCGGCAATTCACAATCGACAGCTCGTCGAACAAAACACCATCCCCCTTCCTCGGTCATTATAAGTGCCTTGGGGTGCTTAGGGGGTGCCCTCCTCCGCCAACAGAGGCACCCACATGCAATTGATCCCTTTTCGACTTTAATTTAATGTAATTCGACTTCGACTTGGGGGTGGGTGGGTGCCGACAAATGGGGAAGTGAAAATCATTTCCCAGACTTAAAATGTGATTCGCCCTCGTCGGGAAATGTAATTTGTCGCTGCGGGAAAACGGTGTGGTGTGTGTGACGACGGGGCGGTTCTGCTTACATAGGCGGTGCTGTGCGAGCGATAGTAGAAAAGTGGAGCGGAATCGAATCGGCATACACTCGGCTCCTTCCCCACTCCCGGGGGGTTGTAAGTGGAAACCGATGTAGCACACATTCGGTTATTCGTCGTTCGTTTGTTTGGCTTTTATTGTGCTGCGACAGGCAAAACAACAAAATTAATTCCTTTGTATTGGTCTTATCCTGTGGGTGGTGGGTGGCTCGACAAATTTGTGTAATGCGTTGAGATGTTAACATCCTGAAGGAGCGCACACACGTAGGCTCGTCGACGTCTTCGTCGTCATCGTCATCGTTTGCCGTCATGAAATGGAATTTTTAATGGAATTTAAATCTTTTTTCTTTGCTTCTTTCGTGGAATTCTTCTTCCCTGGCCTGGTTTGGTTTTGTTTGTCTAACAAAGCAACGAAATGGAATTCAAGCTAAGGGATGCCTCGTTAACAATGGTGTCTGTGTGTCCGTGTGTGTGGAAGGGTGCTGCGTGTACGTTTGTCTAATTTGTTTGTTTATTGTTATTTATTCGCCGTGCGAAAGAGACGATTGGCGACGACACTGACGGAGGAGGAGTGAATAAACATGAGAGTATCAATTGCCCTTAAGGAATTTAGAGCATTGGTTGAGATTTCTCACTCAAAGTGTGGTAAACTGGGGGGTGGGGGTGAGCTATTGTGTAACAATTCGATGACAACAACGGCCTACTTGAGTGATGCTTGTGTCTTGTATTTGTGTGGAGGGGGAATCGCTTGACATTGATGAAGACATAAGGGAACAATGAAACTTTTGTATTGACTGATTTTACAATTTCTTAACGTGGCTGAGGTGCAAAGGTCGAGTGTTAAGTGTGTTAAGGGTTCGGATGTGTTTACAGTTCTTGTCTTGTACGGCAACAAGCGAAAAACTGTGTATTTCAAAAGGAAAACTTTCAAGGCACATTGAAATTTTGTAAAAAAAAAAAAATTAATAAGTAGTCGGCGTAACAGCCCATACAGGGCTAAAGCCTAGCTTCTTCGCGCCTCCACTGTGTTGTGCGCGTTATAATTTTGACACATGTGGAGGGGACCCTACTATTTAATGCCAGTTCCGAACGCCGATTTGCGAAAGCTTTCCATGACAGAAGTACTCCAGGACCGTTGTCAGTCATTCGCACTAGGTGGGGCCGTGAAAAATGTTTGTGGTGTTATTTCCCCGAGCCGGATTCGAACCCAGGTTTGGTTTTTAGTTTGGCATAGAAAATGTATACTTTCCGTTCCTCGTACACCACACAAGTTTTTAAAATTTGTACAGGGTGGATCAAATACTCGTTTCTTTTTAAAAATGCAATGAGATAAACAAAACTAATTTTTCCATCTATTATAACAACCTATTTACGCAGGACTGGCTGAACCTTACCACGATCCTAATTACCAGAGGAGTCACCAACAAGGTCATAGCAACATCGATGATTTCCAACCTCCGAAGCGGAGAGCCACATTAAAAAGAAGAAGATAGCAATATTGGTAAAAGCAACCATTCGCATTAATTATAAAACTCAACATCGTTCAAGTGGCTGCCTAGGCTGGCTTCACAGTATTGCATTTTGTCACTCCAATTTGCCAAGACCTTGTGAATGGTTACGGGCTGTAGCTCGGATTGCTTGGATGATATTGGCCGAAATCTTGGCATAGTCTATCATCCACGGTTCCCTACAAAAAAAAAGTTCTAAGGGGGTCAAATCGCAGCTCCAAGGCGGTCAATTGGCATCGCCAAGATGACTGAAAGCACGATATATTTTAAAAAATAGCACTGTTTGGGTTACATAGCACCAGATATATAAAAGATTGCAATCTTTTGATTTTAAAAATCAATTGAATATATATCTCTGATTTTTCAATTCATAAATTAAATCTGCAACTAGACTACAACATTGAAATCTCTCATTTTTTTGGAGTCTTGACTGGAGCAATTCAGTGACTTTGACCAATCAATTGATTGCAAATCAATTGAATGCAAATCTTTCGACTGACATATTTAGGACTTCAAAAATTTTCATTGCAATTGCAAGGAGATTTGCAAGATTTTTCGATGAAGTCTTTGGGATCGCAGGTTTGCGCAGGTATGATAGTGACCAGAAGCAAAACAATCTTTCCCCTAGATTTTTTTTGGACATCATCTTTTATAACGTTCTTTAACGTCATTCCCTATCTGTGTCTCTTATCTGATACTCACTTTTTGTCAAGGTTCTGAGCGGGAAACACATGTCAAAATAACCTATGATATAAAAAGAAACCACTAAATAGCTTACACTCTACATGGAAAAGCCAAGCCGAATGGGCTAGTTAAAGTTGGGAGAATTTTTTTAACATTTTTATAGGAATAGAAATTATGTTTAAGAAGCTAGACAACTATTTTTTCGACGTTTAATTTCAACAGATTGTTCAAAAAATATTTTAAAAGCATAGTGCACCCTAAACGCCAAATTATTGTAAGTGACAAAATGGAAATTTCACAGGAGAGGCTTTGTTGTTTCTGGTCTTTGCTGAAAAAAATGTGTGCTGTTTATGACAAATTTTATTTTCTCTGTTATTCTTACTCAATGACACAGAAAGACGCCCAATCAAATAAACTATTGAACTGCATCATCAACTCATTTTTGTTTAAAATGTCGCTTACGATCATTTGGCGGTTAGTTCTCATTCTGACATACTTAACATATCGTATTTCGATTTCTAAGAAATTCCTCAATCGTTAAAGCAATTAATGTAAAGTTTAACTGAGTTTTTACTAAAATAAATTAAGCCAACTATCAACCAAGAAGTCTCCTCAAGCGTCCAGATATTGTAAACATTCTGGTACATCATATTTGTTTCAACTTCTTGAATTAATTAGTTGTAATTTGAAGTACTAAAAATTCTTTCAAAGAGCAATTTCTGAAGAAAAATATTTCTGAAATCGTCTTAGTTTCCTTCTAATGAAAAAGATTCCTCATTTGAAAGAAAAACCATTTTCACTCAAAACAAAAACATCTTAAAGGACGTCCACATCGCCACACCCACAAAAACACTTCCTGTTCCAAGTTCTTTTTTTTTTTCTTTCCTCTCCCATCACAAACTTACTTGTTTGTCCAGTAGTACATTATTGCTACATTGTAGAAATTCCTCAGGTCCAACGTGTTTCGCCAGCTTCCTTTCGATTCGACATAAAATTTGTGCGTAGTGTGATGCAGTTGGGCAGTCTATTAAATCTGTCTGAAAGAAAGCTTCTATTAGTTACCTTGACACATAATACAACAACAAGGACATGAAAAAACCGCCATTAATCACTCCCCCCAAGCTAACCTTGTCGGTATTACTTTGACAAGCACGTAAATCTCCTTCGTGTTTTTCTAATTCAGTCAGGCGTTTTAACAAGGCACTCAATATTTCCGAAACTAACTCCTCTAATCCAGTATTAGAACATCTGTGTGAATGGGAAATTTTCGCGTTAATCCATAGATTTGGATAGATTAGGACTTACCTCGAAACGATATGTTTAACATGACTCATGATCCGTTCATCGCGAAAATCGTACGGGAACCGATGTGTCCATTCGGCTAGTAATGCGACTAACGTGTCTAAGGACTCACTATCAGGTACGGAGGACAACAGTTTACCCAATAACTCGTGCGGACGCAGGAACAGACGTGACGACAATAAAAACGAGAATACGAATTCCTGCAAAAAAAAAGAAAAAGGAAAAACATGAAAGGACATTTAACACACACATCATGTTGAATATAAATTCGATTAGGCCACTACAAAGCACAATCAGTTGGCTGACTTTTATTGGAGATGATGTGGGATTTGTTGGGCATTAATTATTTTATCACTTAATAAGGGATGATTGCCAAAAACGCTCCTGAAGAGATTACCCGTGCCGGGAACGCCAAACACGAGCGGCTTATGACCAGATGGGAAAGATTATAAGCGCTATGCACTCATTAAAGTCTCCCTACAGTGCGGTTGGCTGGGGGTGGGGGGTTTCATTTCGAGGGCTCTTCGGTAGCCTAGCACCCTCTGCCACCGAGTCGTTCCCGGAAGATTCATTATCATTAAGAAGAAAATGGATTTTTGTGTGGATCCATAGGAATGGTCTACACACAAATTCGGGTAGCGTCGTTGTCGTTGTCGTCGTCGTCGTTGTCTGGCCTTGATTGTTAATGATGGCGCAATCGGATGATTCTTAATTTCGTATCTCGCAAATCGGTTTTAGTATCCCTTTGGGTTTGGGTTTAATTTTTTTTTCTGTTTCGATGTAAGTGGTGGTTGCGACTGGGATTTGGGTTTTGGGTCAAGTCCTCAAGAACGCTGACTCTCAGGTGGAGGTATTTTTCTTTTTCGTTGTCATCTCTCTTAATGAATTCCGATTTTTCCCTTCTGATTGTCAATCCAGCTGACGAGGACGAAACGTGAATTCTGAAATTGACCTTCAGTAATTTGGGCGATTAGCAAAAAAAGAAACTGAGAAGAGATTTTATTATCTGTGAGATTTGATTGAACTTGAGATGGATTCAAGTGATTTGATGGCTTCAAAAGAAACAAAAAAGGTTCTCAAGCTTCAGTTTAATGACAACCCCGTAAATTCGTTCCATCCGAAATTTCGAATCACTGCATCGCAAAAAAACCAGTCCTTCCCTATCGTTTTAGGTCTATTTTTAGCCATTTGACAGCCGTACTCTCATCACACACATCCGATCTAAGCCCACACTCGACTTGGAATTAAATCTAAGCCCCTTTGAGTGATGCCTCATAAATAATGCGTAACGAGATTGATGCCCCACCAGCAGTTGGTCCTTTTTTTCAATTTTCAAAATCAAACACAATCTCATAAGATTGTAATTTACTTTGCCAATGTATTTCTCATTTGATGTCTGCCATGTCCTTTTTTGATTCCTAACCCTCCCGGTGGTGTTTCCCCTCAAATCCTAATCGAATTCTAAATGACATACTGAGGGCTCAATCGAATGAAGTAGTTCATTCACATTGCCCTATCCTGCCCCCGGTTACGGCTTTCACTCTCAAGGCCAACACAGAGGCCTCGTCGCTACACCTGAATCGAGATACTTTTAATCCTATTAGTTTGATATGATGTCCTTTTTTTTTCTCTCCACATGGTCCGGTGGTAGGAAATTTTGTAATCTTCCAAAAAGGACTCAACTCAGGAGTGTGAAGGGAAAATGATCCTTTTTCGACATACAAGTGGACCCTTTGGCTTTTTCTTGCTCCCCACCTGGCCTGATTGGAATTCAATTTTATAACCAACAACACAACAGCAGTAACACGCGCATCTCCTCGTTTGATGAAATGCGTATTCATTCTGAAAATCTGAAATGATTTTTCCCGATTGCAAAGTTTTAATTGGCTCTCGATAAAGCAGAGGGACAACTTCACATGAGGCTCGGTCTATCAATTTGTTTGCATTCCCTTCCATCATTCAAAAAGAATTTATATACATGAAAGTGAAAGCATTTCGAGTGGTTCCTGCACAGTGGTGGAGGATTTCAATTGAATTTACTGAAACTAGCACAAAACATCACTTAAGCGGATGCACATATCTCAGTTGTCGTGAGAGAGGTCCTGTTGCAGAGCAGAAATGGGAAAAAAATTAAATTCAGCACGTCAAGGATGTATGTTAATTTAATCTAAGTGTTGGATTTGGGCGAAGTGACTGAATTTTTTGCACACGAAACAAGCTGTTATTGAAACAATGTCAACGAGATAGAGAGAGAAAAAAAAAATTCAATTTCAAGTAGAGAATAGTTTTTCAAAGCTCAGAAGGACTCGTGAGTAACATTTAATTGGATGGAATTGTTGTATTAGAGAAAAAATTGATACGCTGGAATAGTTTTTTGTGGTGTCGGCTTTGGTAAAAAACTTGTAACGAGTGTTAGAATACAGTTGTTTGATATGATTTATATAAAATTCTAGTCAGGCACTCAAGCCCTGTGAAGTATACATACTTCACATTAATCAAGTACCTGAAGCCGATGAAATTACCACTTGAGGTCAATCTTTTAAAAACTTTAATAAAATGCAAAACAAAATGCAATGTTTTTTTTGCTTTTGATTAAAAAGGAATGTTAGAGAGTTATAACAACAAATAATTTGAATTTATGCTTTTTATTCAGTTATGAAATTGTTTTGAAATTGATCCCATTTATGTCCTCTGCGCTGGAAGTGAAATTTTTTTTCATTTAAATGTAAAAACTTTCGAGTTTGACCCGAATTTCAAAATAAATGAATTGGACGTATTGCAAATGCAGAACATCGTTTTAAAATTGAATTGAATTTAGTTTATTTGAGTTTTAGTTTAGTTAGTTTTTTTTTTTAGTTTTTCTTTATTAATTTATTGAATCAATTTCAATGCAAACGAGTGGAGCGATTTTGTTTGATTGCTACTTTTGCCATTCTGCTGATATTTAAAAAAAAACGTACCAATATTGAAAGGTATACGAGGTCTGTTTAAAAAACAAGGTGAATTTTTAAATTTCTCGGGCTACGTACATTCGATTATTGATTTTTTTTATTTTGTTATGTTGGTACACTCGTCTCGAACAAATGTTTACAGTTTTAGTTTTATAGTATATTTATTTTGCTTTTAAGAGGCGTATTTTGCGTGCTCGGGGATTTCCTGCTGTCGAAAAAAATGGATCAAAGAATTTGCATTCAATTTTGTGTAAAAAATGAAATTATGTGCTCAAAAACACTTCTAATGTTGACAGTGGTATACGGTGAGTGTACTCTGATTCAAAAAAATGTTTACAAGTGGTACAAGGTTTTCAAAAAAGGTCGAGAAGATTTGAATGACGACGTTCGCCCTGGACGCCGCAGCCCATCAACAACCGATGAAAATGTTGAGAAAATGAAGAAAATTGTTATGGAGAATTGTCGAATAACTATTAGAGAAGTTCCTGAAGATGTCGGCATATCGGCTCGTCGGTTGGCTCATGCCATACAATTTTTGTTGGAAATTTTGGGTATGAAGCGTGTGACAGCGAAGTTCTTTCCAAAATTGCTGAATTTTGACCAAAAAAGCATCGCTCAGGAATTGTTAAATGACGTCAACGGCGATCCACATTTGCTTACAAGGGTCATAACTGGTGACGAATCCTGGGTATATGGTTATGACATCGAAACCAAAGTTCAATCGTCCCAATGGAAGAATCCAGGAGAGGGAAGGCCAAAAAAAGCACGTCAAGTTCGATCAAATGTGCTGCGTGTTTTGCTGAGTGTTTTTTTGGATTACCGTGGCGTAGTGCATCAGGAGTTCTTACCACATGGTCGTTCGGTCAATAAGGAGTACTATCTTGAAGTTATGCGCCGCTTGCGAGAAGCAATACGAAGAAAACGTGCGGAATTGTGGAAAACAAATTCATGGCTTTTACATCACGCTGCTCAATCGTCATTGCTTGTTCGTAATTTTTTGACGAAAAACCAGATTTGGTTCCCTGCGACTTTTTCCTGTTCCCAAGATTGAAGAAACCTATGAAAGGATGGCGCGGCGTTTTGTGACGATTGAGGAGATATAAATCGTTGAGAGAGCTCAAGAGCATACCAGAAAGTGCATATCAGAACTGCTTCGAGAATTAGAAAAAACGCTGGAACAAGTGTATTATATCTGAGGGGACTAATTTGAGGGCACCAAAATAGAAATTGATGAATAAACAAGAGAAAAATTTTATTTGAGAAAAATAAAAAATTCGCCTTATTTTTTGAACAGACCTCGTAAAGCCTTTTTGTATCACTCTATAAGATTGGCGTTTCATCCAGTTTCCTATGGACTGGCACATCGCGAGTGGTTCTACGTTCGAAGATGCTCATACTACTCTTCATAATTGTTTATTATTGTACGGCTTTAATTTAAAAGCAATTTTTTCACATTCACCTTAAGGTTTTCTATTGGCTCTAGGTCAGGATATAGACCAAGCCTACACACGGCCTTAGTTTTGCTTGCCTGAAAAACTGTTTTTGTATTTTTGTTGGTGTATTTCAGGTCGCTGTCTTGTTAAAACACACATTTTAAGTCTATTTGGACATATTGAACCATAGGGCAAAGGCCGTAGTATCAGAACGTAGCCCATCGGAATATTGGGCTCTCAATGTTTTACAAATTGGTGCCCTTGCGTATTCGCAGGTCTCAAAATAGCCACACAAAATTATTTTGTAGTTACCTATCGATACGATTTTTCACTATCTTTCATCTTTTGAGAGGTGCTGTTTTTTTTACAGTGAGTTTTTTTTTCGCACTGAAGCTTTTTAATTAGTTTGTCTTTATATCGTTTTTACTTTTAAAACACTAATCGCTAAGTTCAGTTAATTTTTTGCGTTGTACTTGGAGCTCTGCGCCACAATGGATTTCACCATTCCTGAAGACAAAAGTCGGGCTTAAACTGTAGGTCCTCTTCACATGTGTCAAATGCGACATGCGACATAAGGCGCGCAACACAGTGGAGCTAGGCTCCTGGCCCTTAATAGGCTGTTACGCCACTAATGATGATGATGAGAAAATGAACAAGGCTCGCTAAGATAGTGCTAGAAAAATAACCATTATACCTACGAAACTCATCTTCACACATTTTTCCTTCATTGTGCTAAAATAAAATATGCGAACAATAAAATGTAGACTAGACTAGAAATAGATTGAATAGTTTTCAAATAATTCACAAAAATGTTTGAACTGATGCACTACACTCTTATTTCTTTGCTCGCCAATGTACTTAAAACACATTTAACTTGCGAAGTTAGCATTAACAGTTTATTTCGTTCTACAAAATACCTCATTTTTGGGCGGTGTCCGTTGCCCACATCTATTTAATTTTGGGGAGCCATAAGATGGTTAGCAGCACAATGGGTCTAGCTTTGTCTGTCAAATTTTCAAAATGTGTTTAATAAAATTAAAAAAAAAGGTGGTTAATAAAAGTATATTTTGATTTTTGTCTCTCCTCTAAAAAAATAAAATTGTCACTTATGTTGAATCGATTTATTCAAACGAAAGTGTCGTCTTTCCTTTTTTTTCGTGATTAGTCCAACCTTCGTTTGTCTTCAAAAATATCCCTTTCCCTTTTCGAACATTGTGCTTAAAACTTGATACCGGATTAACAATTTAATGAAAATGTGTGTAACACTTCCCTTATCATGTTCTATTCGCAAAAATTTATTACACCCCAATTGCCATATGCTACCATTCTCACTTACAAAATATAAGAATGTCCTGATTAACCACAAGGGTCTCTCGTCCCCCCGTTCTGTGTAGATCTTCGACAGCAAAGCACACCATTTACCCTCCGAAACACCTGTGAGCGTCCAAAATTACATTTTCAAATTCACAGAAATCTAATTATACACCAACCAAGTGGGACGACAGTGACGACGGCGTGGTTGTAAAAGGGTTAAAAAGGGTTTCATTAATTCCGAAGGAGCTGCTCGTTTGGGACTAGTAAATCATGAACGAGGAGGATTTGTAACCACAGAAACAGACACCAAATAAATGGAGAGGTAAAACAAAAATGAAAGCATCTTACCTTATCCAACTCATCGACATTCTTTGGCAGTAATATATCCAGAAGGGATTCCAGAGGTCCAGAAACAATTTTCCCATTCACGTACATAATACCACCTGATCCGAGTACCGAATTCTGAAAGAAGAAAAACAGAGCATAAAATACCTTTCTGGATACAGATACTAACCGTACAAAGAACAATGATTATGAGGAATGTGCGTGCTTGTTGAAAAACTTAAATCCCCAACCCTTATGGAGAGTGACAGCAGGCAGGGAGCTGCTTCGTTGCACCAACCCACGTCATCACGGGGGCGGTTTTATGTGCCCCCGTAGCCAGTAATCACTGATGAAGGTATACGTTAAATAATTACACTGAAGCCGATATGACAGGCGTCTCATGTGTGTGTGAATAGGCGGAGGGGGGTTGTGGTTTCGCAGAAGGTGCGATTGAATTGAATGACATAGGGCGGTTGGCTGGGTGGTGATAGCTTAACCTCAACCTCAACCTCAGTCTCAATCCCAGTGCCCTTCCACATCGTTGTCATTTGGAAAGGGGGTTTTCGTTGCACGAAAATTGAGAAATTTCTCCTCTGGCGCACAGTTGGCAGTTTTAATGAGGTCTACCTCAAGCTCAGCGTTTGCAGCGCAACTTCTGCGGTAGCCCTCATTCAGATAACGGTGGGGAGGCGGCTTACACAGTCAGTCACATGGTCGCAAAAATTCAATTCCCCTCAATGGAACTCTGACATTTTTCGTGTAAAACGACACAATGTAGTCGACGTATCTTGGGGATTTACATGGGGATTAAGTATTAGGATGTGTCATGTGGCTGTGTGAGCAATACCTGAACCTGAACGTGTCCTTGTGTAAGTAGGTCCCCTGCCTGGAATTGATTGTTTGGTTTATGCAGGGAATTTTGGTTAGATAGCATGCAACGATAGACGGGGAGAACGTGTGCGACTCGCCACCATTGGTTTTGATTAAACTTAATTAATTTTCATATGGCGGACGATTTTCATTTTAATTATTGGTATTTGTTGCACTGTGGGTTTTTTGGGTGGGCGGTTCTCAAAGGTGGTTTTTGGTGGGGTTTTGGTTACTAAGCGAAGGTATAAAATAGATTTTTTTAGACTGCAAAAGACCTTGGCATAGATTTTTTTGAGGGTGCATGGGAGGGCATGTGTATAAAAATAAATAAATGATAGAAACTCATTCGTTTTTTTGGAGTAGTAATGCGTCACTGAAGCTTAAATTAACTCATTTTTTAGGAACTACAATAATATAATCAAACTAAACAATGTAAATATCTGTTGGAACTGGAACTATTTTTATCCGACATTTCATTGTGAGTTATTTTTGTTGCCTGAACAAAACTCAATCCGCTAATAAACAAAAGAAGTGGAAGAAATTCGTCCCACCCACAAGCAAGGGACGAATTTATGTTCCGAACTTTGTAGTCCTTATGTTGTCAAGCCAAAAGCTGTAAACCATTGCACCACGGACATAAATTTGGGACATAAACTTTTGTTACGTAATTCAAATTGTTTTGAATTTTATTTGTATGACAAGGTTGCGTACAAACATCTTAGCGTAGATTAATTAGAAAGAATATCTGTCGGAAATATTTTCATTTCTCTTTTAAATTTATAGTGAGTGAGAGTTTATGAAGTTGCTCTTTATGTAACCTCGAAGTTTTAATGCTTTTGTGATGGATTTCACTTTCTGCAGAGGCTCAAAATAATTTTATATCGCATTTAACAGTTTTGATTTAATTTTGTGGGTAATTTTTGAAATAATTTTGTGGTCAATGATTAATCTTTGATTAAAAAGTTTGCAGAATAGTTTTCTTATTCTCAATCCAAAGCTAAGAACTAGAAAGATTATATTGTCATATTATATTATTGTCACCAAATTGCTTCAAGGTTAATTGTGAAAACCAATTTCAGTTCGATACATGGTTACAAATAATTAAGTGCTTCAATAAGGTTCCACAATGGAGCAATATTCTTGTCTTGTTTGCAATTAGGTTAATTAATTCATTAGGTGAAAATTTGTAGAGAAATCTCTTGTTAGCGTTCGTTTGATAATTTGCAAGTAAACTCAAGGTGTAGGCATTTTCATGTGTAAACATTTGTTGGTATCTGAATTTATGCCCAGGAGCGAGTGAATTGGAAATCAAAAGCAATTTGTTAAAGGTATTTGCTTATTGGCTTGATAAGTTTGCTACAATTTGAAATGTTATTGAATGGTATTAGTTAACTAAGTAGCCATGTAAGCAATGTTGTTTTAATGTTTTATATGCTCTTTTATGCTGTGGTTTCAATTGATTAGCTTACAAGTAAGGTTGCCAGAAGGCATCATGGCCGCTATTGACAACTAAATTCGAGCAAGTAATTCACACAGCTCATTACTTACGAGCTATAGATACAACAGTTTCTAAGCTATTTGAACCTCTATTACAGAGGTTTGAGAAATAAAAAACATGGCTTACTTTTGCCACGTAAGCATTTCATCGAAGAAGTTTGTTGAAGAAAAACAAATAAACTTGACCTTAAATTTTAGAGGGCAATTCTGTTACGAATTTTTAGAGCCATCCTTTTTCGGATTAAAGAGGTTTTCTTGTTATTTCGTACACTAAAATTAAAATTACTAAAATTGTAAATTCGAATTAAGGAAATGGACAAATCGCATAGATTATCGTCGATTTACAGAATTTTTTTTTATTGGGCTGCCTTAGTGCTTTAATTTACAGAGCTTTCGAATTATGGAGGTTCGAACTACCAAGAGTTCCCTATATTTCTATCCAGGAATCTTTATATTGATTTGGCACCAACAAAACGTTGGGAATAATCAGTCCGCGATTGAGTACAATACAATCAGGGGCTTTGGTAGAACACTTTTGTAGGAACTGCTCAGTTGCTTGTTGAATCTAAGAAACACTTGGAGCACTTAAAGCAATAAAGGAGCAAGGTAGGTAAAAGCCACCTTCTACTTTACTAACTTCTTAATTTTACAGTCCAGGGTGAGACAAGAGCTCAATCAACAACCCTGTGTGTTTACTATTCTGTAGAAAGTAAAAAAAAAAAACATTGGTGGAACTTTGCTTTTTGTTTTCTATTAAACATGCATTTGAATTATTAGAAAAACTCTAAAAAATCTACGGAAAACGCACTTCTATGCATCAAATGCCTGAGAAAATATATCATATGGCTTGTTGAGTCACTTTCTATAGGTTTTTCAATCCATCCAATCTTCAGGAGTGACAATTACTTTTAGTCGAAAATGTCTCTGGTTGAGAAGGCGTATGCCCGAGAAATTTCTAAGTTCCACTTGCCTAATGATTTTTCTGATGATCTCTGCTTGGGATTACGTTTTAGGTAAACAAATTCGTATTGGTGTTGTTTTAAATATTAAAATTGCCGCTGAAGCTGTTTGTAAGTTTCGGCAGTTATAATTTTATATCTTTCTCAACAACAGAATATTCTACAAATTTCAGGCAGGATTCATAAAAAATTATTAGTTGCTTACAAGAAGTAGTTCATTTTATGTTTTGTTAGGCCGTAATTAAACCTCAACAGTCTGGTGCATGAAACCAATGCACTAAAAAGGTTAAAAAAATGAAAATGGAGGAAAAACAAACTACTTATTAAGAGCATATAAACAAAAGAAGATGTTCTGAAATGCGTAAGTCGTTACTAAAATGTACTAGATTATTTGAAGTAGCCATCTTGCAATTTATTTATTTAGCTTACAACATTGGTACTCATTTAAACCCACAATTTATTGAATGTAAATAAAGTTTTCCAATTCGGCTTTCATATAATACATATCTGAGGGATTTAACTAATAGTTAAACTCAAATTTATAACCAAAAATAAATCTTATTCCTTTTCTAACATTCAACTTGCTAAGGCGCATTTTTTCCCAATGCTCTGTACCTTTACAACTAACAATAAGTTATAATATTAGGTTGTCAAATATCTCCCTTCCGCCTTTTTGTCTTTTGAATTTTCCGGCTATGTACAAAGCGCTACAGAGTTGATATCTGGCAATACATCATTTGAAAGGTCTTGACATAAACTACAAAACGACACTATGCATGATTAGTTTGGATACGAGCTCTGTAGCGCTTCAAAAGGCAAAAAGGCGCAAGTGAGATATTTGACAACCTAATATTACTTCCATTGTCAAATAATGCACGGAGGTTCTTCGGGCGGGTTATGCGAGCGATTTTGGCTTTGGAAAATCTCTACCAAAAACTGCAGAGATGGATTAAAATTGCACGATTTGACGCCGTAAACTCTCAGCACATAGCACAGGAGGTTGGTAACCTGCCTGCTTGAAAATTATCTTTTCTAAAAAATTAACTTTTTATAGAAGAAGAAGCCCAAGAAGAGTGAGTCAAGCTGACTGTCGACTGTCGTCGGTTGTCTGGAGGCTTAACAAAGTCCCTTAAGCAATTAATAAGCCTAAGGAACTTCGGACAAGATATTTATATATCCTTTAATCAGATTCCACTCGTGTGAAAAACTGGTGCAAATTGAATCATTGACTGGGGTCTTTACAATTTTTTTTTAAATATTCTGTTTATGCCCAGTAATTATTTGTGTTTTTCATGATAAGTAATGCGTGTTTTGGTTTTTGGTACGTCATTTGTTTTCGAGTGATACCGATTCTTCAAATGATTCAGCCGCAAAATCTATACTCTGGCCCTTAACGGACTGTTACGCCACCGAATGTATAGTCAGTCAAAAAAGTATTTGTACACCCAGATTTTTCACGATTTCTCTTTTTTCGGAAACGCTTTTTGTTTTTTAATTCCCAAACACTATGCAAATAAAAATAAAACAAAGAACACCAACTTATGTTAGTTGCTTTTTGTTGCTTAAAGTCAATCAATTGTGTTCTGAATATAATTAATTTATTACAAACCCCTTCTGGCCCATTTAATATAATTTAATTATTTTCTCCTCATGCAAAAATTTTTTTTTTAGGGATAGGGAGTACATACCTCATAATTGACAACCTGCGCCTGTGGGTAAGTTATTTTCGGTCGGTCATATTGTACAATCTCATCTGCATTTATATCGCTGCAGCTCTTTACTGACTTAAAAGTTGAAACCTGCAATGGGAAAAGTTTGGTTCAATTTGTAAGCAAAATACATTAGCTTGAGGGACGAAATTTATGGAAAATGGTTGCCTGCATGAAATTGAGAAGGCAAATTAAATTTTCTGTTACAATGTAAACCAAAATCGTTTCACATTAATGGAGAGAGAGGAATATGATTCATGCATCAATAAAGGGGCGTATACGCAACGAAAGCTTGAATATTCATAAATTGATAGTTTTCTAGTGTAGCCATTAGCTTAAGCTTTATGGGGATGTCAGTTAAGTAGAATGAAATGGCAGTGCCTTAGGGGATGAGAGAAGTGGAACAATGGAACATGACAGTTGGATATTCTGATGGACGATTTTATCTGTTTCTGACATAAACTTTAAATGAAATTTTGCATGAGCTTGGTTAAAAGAATTGAATTTATCAAGAAATATCTGATTGGCACGTTTGAGTTGTGGAATTATGTTCACAACAGGAAAACCACATCCACACAAAGTTGATGAAAATATTTCATTTTTTTGAAAGGGATATGTGCATTTTCTCCCATCCACATTCATTCCGTCACACTTTCGCATACTCCATCATGCATGATAAAGTATCCACCAAAAAGGTCCTCGAAATAAGGAATCATTAATAAGTATTTACCCTTTCTTATCATTTTTCATCCGGGAAAGCGAAAAAGGAGAACAAACAAACCATGGCCATATTAAAAACGTGTCTCATCCGCACATCTCTCATCAGCGCGAAAAAGATACACGCGTCTGGAATGCTCTGACGTTTTGACAAATTGCAATTGATGATGCATACTCGTATTTCATGGAAAAGTTCTCGGGCTAAGATCAAACAAAACTTTTTTTTCCACCACCGAACAATGGAACCGCGTGGGAAATCACAATGCCAAATAATTGAGTAGCATTCTGTGTTTGGGATCCACTCACGAGCCCATGCATGCATAAATCAAAATAGTTTAAAGACTTCTCTTAAGCTGTCGTTTGTTCCATTTTGATCGGCATGTGAAATCTTTTTAATAAACCAAAAGAACTTCGAAAAAACAAAAAAAGTCTTCTCTGATTCTGAAAAGCAGGATAATGGATGAGTTTATTTTCGATATGGTGTAGGTTTACATTGTTTGAATGTAATATCCTTGAGTTTCAGATACAGAGATATTTAAATTCATAGTCTTTAGAGTGAAGATTTACGACCGAGGAAACAATTCCTCTTAAGGAGCATACTTGCCTATGTTGATCTTCTATTAGCATAATCGATTTCTTTTTAAAGTTGAATCAGAAAACAATGAAAAATGAATACTGAATTGGTGATGGCGGCGTGTGGTGTGTCGCTACTAATAGATCGAGATTAGGGAAGTTGAACGTCAGACTACGATAGTTTTAAGGACCATTTTCAAACAACTGTGGCACAGAGAGTGTTAACATTAGCTGGAAGACATTATATAAGAACAAATAAAAGTGTTTCTGGTGAGGAGAACATTTGTCAAAGAAGTTAATTTGCATCTTAATCGGTTTTGTGTGTCAGAAATGTTTTTGTACACATTCGTTAAATAAATTAAAAAAATCCTTGTTGGTAAATTACTTGCGGTGAAAGGCCTTTGTTTTAAAGTAATTGAAGTTGGTATTTATTTCCGATACAAAGACTCGCTTTCGTCTTTAGAAATTTGTTTGGAGTTCAAGGAGAAGCGCTTAGAAATGTGATTCCATTTAATTAATTATTAATTTAACCATATACAAACAAATTTACACAAAAAAATTAAAATCTTTTGAATAGTGTAAGGTTGCGCCCAAACCATGAGCGACGAGCGGCTGAGCGATCGTGCGACGAGTCGAACGATAGGTGGCCATGTTCTGAGCGTCGCACGTGGAAGTATTCACACTAAAAACCTGGCCAAAATTATTTTGTTATTTTTTCAGTTCGATATGGATAAATTCATACTGATATGATGAATATTCTCTCTAAAAAAATTCAAGCTAAATAAGTCGTCCAAATGTATCCCATTATTTTCTTCATCATCACTTCTTACGACGCGTAGTCGCTAAGCGAATAATTGTGAAAATGGCACTTTTAGAAGTGCTATCATCTGGGAACATCCTGTAGACGAATATTGTATGCCTATACAAACAACCGACTACCTACAAAAAGTTAGAATGAATTTCTATCGGCGCTGGAAGTTTCACCGTGAATGCAATCTTCAAAAATCGTTCAGCAATCGATTGATTGAGATCACTTTCCAGCTGTGACCTTAACCACCATTCATTTGACATCAAAGTAATTGCAATAAATATTTCCTCATTGATGTTGCAGAATTCAATCAACCACAGTCTTTGAGACTTCTTTGAAACCTTTGCAATCACTGTCTTTATATTCATTTTTGAATTTTAATCGGTGAAGACCAAAAAATATTTATGCTTCACCTTCTGTCAACGATTGATAATCTTTTAAGAGTATTTTAGCGATGATAAGTATTTTTTTACTCGTTGTTTGAAACCGGGTTTCTTTCAAAATTCAAAATTGGCAATACGCAGAGCACAGTATTTGTGAGAAAGATTGGATTTATACCCCTATTTTGGTCGTGATCACAAATATCAGTGAGGGAAGAATTGTTATGAGACGCCATCTCACTTTTTTTCTATTGCGAACAGCTAATGACCTGCTCAATCGCAGATCACAATTTTGACAGTTTTGGGTTGGAATATGAAAACCTCCCAATTTGTGAGGCATCACTGAGATGTGCCAGAATTAGGCTATTAGTCTTTTCCGGGAGTTTTATTGTATCAGAACACACTATCAAAAAATTAATTTCGATTTTTGTATAACGTATTTTAAGCTCAGCTTATGTAAAGAAAAATTAAAGCTCTTCAATAACGTTGGACATTTTCATTGACTTCTTTATATGTCAAGAATAGAAAGATTGAAGCCAATTTTAAACTGCATACAGCCTAGTATTCGATGCATTTTAGAAAGGTCACTCCCAAATTGTTTTTCATTTTATTAAATGCCAATGATTTTCTAATTCCGAACCTTTTCTACGACCATCTGCCCTTTCAATTTTGATTATTTCCCCGAACTTAAAATGCTTCATTCTCTAACAAATTTCAATTTGTCCCCTAGGACCGAAATGATCCCAAATGGATGAACCAAACTCCATTCCACCATCAACCATTTTCCATGGAAAAGTAGAACTCAAATAGAAAGCACAATCATCATGAATTTCTAGGTCATGCAACATGTCGTACGTTCTCATTCATTTCGACACAAAAGCAAATTTCCTCTTCCCCCATGCTGCTGTAAGGCTCCGAATTATCCTGCAGTAAGCTGCACACGAAAATATTGATTACAAAACACGAATACGGTCCTGTTTATGAGCAATGTTTACCTGCTGGCTGAAGCAGATAGAGGGATTAAAAGACCTTCGCCGCAATCATAAACCATCTTCTGTTTCATATTCGTCCTTAAGCTCTGCTCTGCACATGGCCCTGATACACATGGCCGGGCTATAAACTGTAAAATTTTAATTCAACATGAACGATGGAACTGTAAACTTTTTCGACATGTCAAATTCCATTTACTTTTCGTACGTGCGTGCGAAATGAAGCCCGGTGGCGCCCAGAAACACGAAAACGAACCCATCATGCGCTTTTCCCAGGACCCAGTATGAGCGTCAAGTACACATAAATATTCCGTCCCAGGAATCCGTATCTTGTACGGATTTCGTGGATGAACAGAAATTATGTATCTCGCACATAAATTTATGTCATATATTCGCTTGGAAAATTTGAACCATTAGAAAAGGAAGTAAAACAGGCAACTGGAACGAAACGAATGGCGAACAATCTAAAGAAGACAAAAGGATAAGCTTTCTGTGGAGTAGTGAGTGGGACATGGAGACGGCAGCAGCACAATTTCGACATACTTGTCATTGTACTGACACTGGAGTTTTCTTAACTGCCACAAAGTGCAAAAGATATTTCAAGATTCCTCCTCCCCGTCTAGCAGATTGGTGTAGGGTGCGGGGCATTTGAATTGCGGATAAGAAAGTAGTTTATAGTTGGAGATTTGTCTGTTCATTACATGACATTTCCATTTAGCTTGAATGTGTCTTGCATTTAATTCGTGGGCGCCGTAACGCTACGGCAACGGTTCAACGTGCATGAATGATGAATGACAAGTTTCGAAGGGACGATGAGCACAACACTGGCGGGTTGCTCTGATGAAGGCGAATTATATAAAATGTTGTGAATTATGAATTACAACAACGAGACTTGAGGAATTTTTCTTTTCCCCGGTGCAGCAGGGTGACCTATTCGTCTTTATGACATGACTGCAATTAATTTCAGGCTTTCGCTTTCATGAATTCAAAAATGCTTTTAATTTGTCTTCGGAAGACAAATATTAGCTGGAACTTGAGATGTTTAGTGCATTTCATATTTTTGTTTGATCTGACAAGCTTTGCAAATTTGTCTGGCAAATCGAAGCAGATGCATTTGACATTTTATATATGAAGGGAATATTCATATATTCATATTTTATATATGAAGGGAATATTATGATTAATAAACATCATAAATTGAATATTGAAAAGTGGCTTCTATTGCAATAAAAGACAAATTTTGGCAGTAATTTGGACGACATGTGGTTTCAACAGGCTGGTGCCACAAGCCACAGAGCACACGTTACAATCGATTTATTGAAGAGTAAGTTTGATAAGCCTGTTATCTCAAGAAAAGGACCAGTCGACTGGCCGCCACATTCGTGCGATTTAACGCCTCTAAACTATTTTCT
The DNA here is from genome assembly GCA_905187475.1 of Syritta pipiens. Classification (NCBI taxonomy): domain Eukaryota; kingdom Metazoa; phylum Arthropoda; class Insecta; order Diptera; family Syrphidae; genus Syritta; species Syritta pipiens. The sequence goes on along the minus strand of LR994571.1, from coordinate 99,479,156 downwards.
TTGAGGCTACGTTAAGTCATTGGTTTATGCCAACAAGCCGACGACGTTGGAAGAGCTCACAGCCAATATTGAACACGAAATAGCGGCCTTTTCGGCCGAAATGTGTGGCCGAGTTAAAGAAAATTGGGCCCTACGAATCGAACGCTGCAAACGTGCCCGTGGTGACCATATGAACGAAGTCTAGTTCTAGTTTGAGTAAATGTTTTGATTGCACTTTAAGTCAATAATAAAGTTTTTGAAATACCGAAAAATGTTTAGGTTTTATTAAAAAAAAAAGTTGTCAAGTCCTTATTAACTAACTCAAGCGAAGAGAACTGAGATTTTTTTTAAGTCCATAGTAAGAACTGCAATTGATGAATTTAATTGATTGTCAACTGCAACAGACAGAACAAAGTTTCTCGTCATTTGCTATTACTTCGTGCACTTTTATCTTCCAATCTCTGCCTGTTGATTGAGCTCGTTGACTGGAATAAACGACTTATCCATAAATTGCAAAACTCAACTATCACCCCAACTCATTCCTGTTGACATGGAAAAAACAATCATGCAGATAATCATCTCCTGAAAAATGCGGTTTAATAAATCCAAGGAACAAGATCCACTCTCTGCACAGCATCGATAAAAGTTTATTAATTGGTCTCTCAAACTTAATTTTACTGGGTACAAATTGCTTCAGTTAATTACTGGTAATATTAAGTGCACAAATTAGCACGTAAAGCTTTACGTCTTCTTTCGCTTTTCGATTGAGCATGGTGCCGCTGCCGAGGATGGAGAGCACCCCTTTTGTTTTAAGCACCGTCGTCTACGAAGTGTGAAAACGATTCGCCACTAATTTTGACTGCATATTCGAAAACTTTTATCTCAAATCTGCCACCAAAGCAGCATTGTTCACTCGTGCACATTAATTGGGCCAAAGAACACTTAACATTTGTCTCGGAATGACATTTCACAGCTTCTTGCAGGTTTTTTTTTCATTCATCCATCTCATTCCAATGAAATACTCGATTGGGAGGTTCGCCTCTTTTTCCAATCCCTCCAACTCTCAACCACAACCAACCCCCCTGCAACCATTCACCTATTTGCACTGCGTTTTAATTGCAAAATGATTTACCTGGTCTTGCGTGAAATTTGTTTTAATTAGAATCCCCGTGGTTGATGCCAAGAATCCCTCGAGGACTAATTGGCAAATAAACTGTTCTTTTTTTTATTTCATCTTCCGCGGTTATGTAAGCGGCCAAAGAGCACGGAACTAAGAATCCCTAGCAGCCAATTAATTGTTCCACAGTTGTTAACTCAATTAATTTGTTTAAAGCAAAGCTTTGAAGTAGACAAAAACTATAAAAAGGCTCAGACATAAAAGAATTCCTGTATTTATTAACGTTTGTTGTAAAAAAAAAATCCTTTTTGGAGCAGCAACATATAAACAACGGCTGGCATGATTAATGAAACATGTTTTTTTATGTTTATTTTTTGTTCTGTTTGTAAAATACATGAGAATGTTTCTATGGAAACTTTTAATCATTTTATTAAAAAAATAAATAAAACATTGGTGAAACTCCCTCAAAAGCAAACAGATGTTACAAAAAAAAAAGAACAGAACGACTATTTAAATGAATTTTTATTTTATTTAGTCTTTTCAGTTGTGCTATAATACTTTGTTGCATTTTAAAAAGCAAATTTTTGATTGTTTATATTTTTTTTTATTTGTAACAGAAATCGTTATCGATTACATTAAAAAAATGTATTACGATATTTTTATGCAGTTATTGTTGAAAGTATCGAAGTTCCAGTGAATTGGTTTGTAAAAACTGAGCGACCAGCGCTCTTATAATTTTTGGATTGAAAAATAAATCTGGATTTTCATGGATCTGAACCGTAAAAAGGATTTTAATTCATGGTACACGTTCTTTGGGCACGTTTTTGTGATTATTTTATGAAGGGGTAGCATAATTCTGATGGTTGAAATAAAAAAATATCAGTTGCAGTGCATCCAAATTTTTTTTTTTACAAAACACGACTGAAATAAATTATTTCGGATTTTTTTCAAATTTAAAAGGAGCGACCATGAAATTGATATGTTTCGGTTCGTTCTCCATTGCAAAGTGGTGGTTACCTTGAAAGAAGCCTTAGGGTGGGAATCCTATCCCAATAAGAAGCCAGTAACGCCTTGGAGAAGACAATACCAAGAAAGAGATAAACGTATCAAAAATAATACCTCTGACCTTAAAAGGTTATTTGATCGTAGTTGTGGAACGTTTCTGAGGACCTTTTTCTTTGTTTTTTTCTTTCACATCAAATGCTTTTCTTAATCAATTACTAAGAAATGCTGAAAGCGTTTTAAAAAATTTTCAAATACTTAAATATGCTCTTTAAATGCCTTCTTACAAGAGATGATCCCAAAATTCAATAAATAAAGGCTATTCTAAAATTTATCTCAGCGTTCAGTTTAAAAACACTCGGGTGAGATTTTCCTAAACAGGTTTCTTTTTTGATAAAAAGGAACATTAATTTTTGTGAAAAGGTATCCCATGTTGACGAGACCCGAAGGACTCGTTTCAAAATAATTGCTTCATATGTCTAACGAGAGTTTTCATCAACTTTGGAATTCGAAGGGTTTCTCTAAAATATGCAGACATGCTCTTCAATGTGGAACGATAATTAATAGGATTCCTCAAGAGAAAAATTATGTCCCCTTTTTCTTTGGAAAATGCACTCAGTTTCATCACTATTCCAGAAAATATATTTTTGTTTAAAGTAGAGAACCTTTATTGTCACGTACTGACGTGACAGTAACAGGAGGTTATAGGCAACCAGTAGCAGCAGTTTATTAAGTCCTTTTAGATTTTTCTTGACGCTTATTTTATGAACTTAAATATTAGTAAGTCTCCTGTGGTTCCTGTTATAATGGTAATAAGTTGTGTCAAAGTCGGTTGATTCCTGCCTTATCATTTTTTTTTTTCTTAAAACTTTTTTGATTTCTTAGTGAAAGTCTTGCAAGAAGGAAAAAGTCAATTACAAAAGATTGTCAGACACAAACTAGACAGCAATACAGTGAGTGGAAAGACAAAATTACTCCCTAACCACAAAAACAATCGAAAAGTAAAAAACTTTTGCACTCCATCTGTCTAACATTCTGGGCCCCTCCAAATCATATGGCATCCTTCATTTAGATTACATTGCGCCGCACCATAAATTGAATTAAAATTTAATTAAAACTCAAATCGTCTGCTTTTAAACAACGTCCGCGTTAACACGGAGTTTCTTCTCTGTGTGTTTGAAGTCCCTCCCCTTACAGAAAAAAAAGAAGGCGGAAAAAAAAAACTTTTCACTCAAATATACTCAACTCACACAGCGGGTGAGTGGTTGGGGCTGGATGCTTGGGTGAGGAAGAAAAACTAAAAGCAACCGTTTTTAAATAATTACTTCCACTCAAAGCCCGCTAAGATACTCCATCACATCGCGGAGGTTTTTGCGTTTTTGTTTTCCCTTTCGTTTTGTAGTTCCATTTTTGTTTTCCGGAATTCTCTCCGGAAATGTAAGCCATGTTAAACCATAGACTACACTGGCTCTGCCAAAAAACTGGTGCAAACATCAACATGAAGTACTTACCCGCGATGACGGTCGAGAATGGGGAAAAAGAGGAACCGGAGTGATAGGGAGACGAGAGGGGTGAAAACAACCCTAAGTACGTACTGTATGCTTCCAGAATCCTCTCTTTTTCCAACCATAATTGCGCGCTACAAGCGCATAACATGTTTGCTATTCAAATAACAATGTAACTTCCTCCATTCCAGGCACGGCGGATGCCTTCGGGTTGGAACTTTGAATTTGGATCTGTATAAAGTAATAATGCAGAATGGGCCCAGCTCTCTGCTGTGCATGCCCTAGGTTCTTGTTTTTTTGTTGCTTTATCAACAGTCAGAAGTCCAACGTTCTAATTCCTCGTCCCAATGGCCGTTTGGACAGCCCGATGGGGTGCACGCAAAAAAAAAAAGAAACACAAAAGTGGATTTGTACCAGAGGAGAAGTTTCTGACCATGCTCCGATTTATGACTTACATCCCTGGGGCTAAATATGTCAGTAGGTCCTACTACACCCACTCTACACACATGAAAAAAACAACCGGCGATACAAAAACTCGTTGAACACAGAAAAAACAGAGACCGGGAAATAAAAGTCCAGATCCGGCCTGGTTCGAAATAGTCCGGCGGACAGGGATGTTAGCAACGGATCAGTGCGACTAGTCATATCGATGAGAGTAGCAGCGGCAGTGTATTTTCGAAGCCAATGAATTTTTGAGAAGGGTTAATTGATTGTGACACGGATTGTTTAATAATTTATGCCTCAATGTGTGTGTTTCGTGGTGGGTGTGGTGATTCACGATAGAATATAAGAGGAGATTGTTTGTTTATGGAGGTGGTTTTTGATTTTAACTACAAAATCAGATGCCAGTAGATATAAAATGGGGCAATAAAATTAACTAATGTAGGCGATAATTTTCTAAAGAAAAATAGATGAATTAAATTAAGAAAATTACGCCAGCCGGTACTCACTTCATATGCACACTCATTCTAAATTACACCCATTAAATTACATCCATTCATTCATTTAGTTTATTCATTGTGTATACAAAAATATTACAAGATATTAAATCTAAATAAAAAAGAATAATAAGAAATAAAAAAAAAGAGTGAGCTTCAGACCACACAACTGAAGTAAGACTTCTTTAGCTGTAGTCCCCAATCCATCGAATAGAAATGTAGCTTGAGCTCAAGTTTGCAAGATAAGGAGTTTACCTTCCTAATTTCAACCACATCGGTCAAGCCTTTCCAAATTTGCAAATTCCAAACATTAATAGAGCCGATTTAAAAGCCCATAGGATATTTTTTCTAACTCTTGAACGGCTGAACCCATTTCGATGAAATTTGAAATATAAATTTCTGATATCCGACACTAAAACGCTAAGTAATTTGCTCTTGGATGCAATGAGTTTGACTTCAATTCAGAAAGCAACTGCGGCACATAGTAGGCCGACATTTCCATAAATTTCAAAGAATTCGGATAGATCTTTTAGAACCCTTTGGCGATTGCGCATACGTGTTCAACTATAATATTTCTCGCTACTGCCTTGAACCACAACGGATAAGTAAACATGAGAGGGAGAGAGAAAGCACCATCACACTTTTCGTAACGCTCCCGTCTCATATAAATCAGTTTACCCCCAACGCGCTTACAGAAGACGGACACCGAAGCGATTCTATAAGGGTTTCGCTATTCCTTTGGAACGAAACCCTAAAAAAAATAATCATATGCTAGTTTAATTAGCACGTTTTAGGCTAAGTACTTTTTGTAAAGCGTAATTTTTAAAAACTAAAACGAAAATAAGGAGTTGCAAGATCGATAAAAATACACGCGTCACGTTTTTGTGTGTGACCTTACACCAAAAATTTCTCTCCTAAAAAGAAAAAGATCTACAGTAATGAAGACTTTTAAGGATTCTTTCAAATTTTTCCACAGGTATTTGTGCTGTCTGCATTCTTTGAAAAAAAAATTGGTATAAAAAAATGTACTTTAATAGTTTCTCGTAACCTCCTTTTAGAAGTAAACGGCCATGAATTCACTGACGACGAATGCTGACAGACAGCAATATAATTAACGATACAATTAAGGAAATACTCTCCATTCCCCTTTTTGCACACTTTTCTTTCTGCTCCTCAGACGATTTATATCGCACTTTTTTCGCATCTGAGCCGAATCAAAACAGAAGAGGTACTCAGCTTTCTAAAAGAAATTTACTTAAACTCTGAGCATTCACCTTAACTTAAGTCAGACTGCTCATTAACTCCTTGAAAAAAAAGGTAAAACAAATTTCAACCAGTTCTCGAAAAGGCTTGCGACTTGTCTACTCGAGTGTTATACTTTTTCTTCTTTCTTTCAGTTTCCATCGGATTTTTTTTTCACTTTACTTTCGAGTCATGCTCCACATTTTTTTTTTTTCAATTTCACGTTTTTCCTTAACTGTCACAAATAAGGAATGATACTCTACTTCTACACCAAGCTGTTATCACCTTAAAAGTGGTCATGAAAATCAATAAAAGAAATTGAACAGGTAGACAAGAATTGCCAATTTCCGGACGTTGCCTTCGGAAATGAAGTTTATCAAAAACCGAAAAAAAAGAACTATCGTCTATCACGTTTTTCTTGTTAGGACAGATTAAATTAATTTGTAGTTTTGTTGAAGGAGTTGGATGGGATTGGAAAACTAAGGAGTTTTAAGGAAGTGATCTTAGGTAGAGAGATACAGTTGCAGTCTAAATAATAGCAGTGCTGCTTTCTGAAGGATACGTTCTTGCAACTTGAGTAACATCATGCTAATGATTGGAGTGATTGAAAAATCTTTTACTCATTTCAGATATTGGTCTAAAGTAGAAGAACATTCCCAAAGTCTTCTCTCAACTGCTATTATTTTGACTGCAGCTGTAGATGGATTTATTTGCTTCATAGTATAACAGTATTTATCGCCTACGTGTACGTGCGTTAAATCGCTGAAGTCACTCAGATCGAACACCTAAGACCCATAACAATATTTAAACGATGCTTCCGCAGAGATATGGTTTCATAAAACCTGGTGAAAATACAATTATTTGGCGATTGCGATGTGCTGTACAGTAATTTAAAGGCTCGTACTGTGTGCTTTACTTAAGGGCCCCAATCCCTTTTGCACGCACCAATTATAAGAAAAAAATGGAGCAAAAGAACTGATGTTTTTTAAACTGGCGATGATTTAAAACTGCTCAGATGCACAGCTTACCATTTGCATTTGCAGAAATTAAGCTTTGGAATGGAATTGTTCACCGTGTTTTGCATGACTTTTAGAACACTTAAAGAGAAATCAAATGTCAAGGTCTCAAAGATGCAATACATCAACAAGTTGTAGTACTTCTAAACAACAACGTAATAAACAAATCCACAAATATACACATAAACCGTTGTTGCGGCTAATAACCCACTGAGTTTTATGCCAAAAACGAAATATGACACAAAAAGCACCACCATAAAACATATACATCATTTTTACGGCACAGAAAAACACGCTTGTTCTTTGAGCTACTTAACACATAATACAACAGCTTCACAATGATTTGTTAAAGAAAAGTAATTTCTCTTACGTTTTAATGTGAGAATTATTACCGAATCTATTTATCATTTAGAGTCCACTTAAAATACAATCTCGACAAACATATAATAAATGTTCCATATGCCGGTTAAATTAGAACAACCATTTATGCCTTATGGGAGGTCCTTAATGAAATAATGTGATAAATTTATCTCACGGGCTTCTCACATTTATGTGGTTGCTTGTGTTATACATTTCTTATTTTTTTTATTGCAACACATAAAAGAAATCATTATCAAAGAAATTGTATGAAGAGTACTACTTGACTCTTTTCATAGCCCACCTCTCTGGTTGGAGAAATACTTTTCACATTTTTTTTTTTGTTTCGGAATGTTATTTGCTTGGATGGGTTCTATCGTCATGTCTCAAGTGGAATAGCCTAAGTGTATGGTCTGGAATAACTTGTTATGAATTATTGCAAAAGAGTTCTTGAGGACTGCTCTACCCAATATGACTTGGTACTTAGATATGCATTCTAGATTGGACTCGTGTAATTCTTTAAGTGGGCTTATTGAAGGTTTGAAGGAGTCAAGAGTTTGGGCGGCTTTTCATTAATAATTTGGTTAACCATTAGTGGAACACGCGGGCAAGAAGATGATGATGATGACATTTACATTTGTGGTGAGTAGGTCTTAGGTCTTAGGTATTTGTGACTGCCTGCGCTAAAACGCACGCTCACGTAGATCATTTGTTGGCCCATTGTGTTGGCCCATTGTGTTGGAAGAACTCTTAAACATTGTAAAATACTTTTCAGTTGTGAGATATATAATAAATATCATATCTCTGTATGTAAATTGTGTGGTGGCAAACTTTGTACAAAAAAAAAAAATATCTATCTAAAAATCAACAATTATTTGAGTAAAAATAAAAAAAGAAGTATTCTTTTTGCTAACAAGAAGTTTCTTCTTTACAAGAAATAAACATCTATTTGACTAAAAAGAAAGAAAAGAAGTGCTTTCTTTGGCCAACAAGTAGTTTCCTTTTTACAATTGATTAAAATAAGAAAAGAGAAAAGAAATCGCAGTTTAAGTGCGAGTCTAATCACAAATATTTTTAACTAAAAACTACCGACACCTTGTCTGATTACAAACTACAACATTATTCTTTTTTATGTAATTCAACAAGAGAGGATACACAAACACAGAAAAAAAAAGTACCATACAAAATTAAAACGTTTTTTGGTCTATTCTTCTGAGAACAATACAATGCAATCCATTAAGTGCGGCATGGGTAAGGACTTCTCTATAGACAAAAGAATTGTGTGAAAATCATTAAAAAAAAAAAGTAGAAAGTTATAAACGAGTTGGGCGGACCTTAAAGTCAAAGCGCGATGAAATGAATTTCTATGCAAAATTAAAAGTGGTAATTTAAAATAATGGATTCCATTGTTCTTTACATCGTAAAAAACGGGGTTTCGAAGTGTAGTAATGGGTTTTTTTTTGCTGTTTTTTAATTAATTCAGGAATAGCCTTTTTGATGATTAATCATAGAAATTAATGGTAGTTACGATTGTCTTTATATCTACTGTCTTAGGTTTTTTTTTTGACACCTTAACGAGCTTGAAGGAGGTTCTTTTTATTTTTAGAAATCCATTCTCTCGGTTTTTTCGTCTTTTCTTATGCGGCTCAGAAGCCAAGTCGATCATTCGCAGGGGAGATTTTGAATTAATTGACTTCTAACATTTAATCTTCATTTTGCTGTTCAATTAAAGTTCACATCATTATCGAGAAATCTCCTCACAAATATCTACTTATATTCTTCAAAATTTTCTTAATCTTGTCCCTATTTATATTTTTCAAAATTCAGGGCCTTAGATTTTCAATAAAATTTGCACGAAAACTAGAACGTCGAAACATAGGCATCGAAACGCTGCAAATAAACCAAAAGCCTCCCATTGTTCATCTAAGCAAACTGAGTGAAACTAATCCCATTTCCTCATAGCACCTGTCTTTAATTAAATTGAACAAGGACATCTTAAAGACTCTTTTCCAACCACTTTGTTGTGCTGAGTCGTTCACAATTGCCAAATTAAAAAAAAGACCTGTATTCCCCTCTGTGTACCTGTTCGAACAAAAATAAACAAATCCCAAGTAGTTTTCTTTCATCAATCGAATAGAAAACCTTTATTTAAACTCCTAACAAGTTTTGTTTGTTTAAACTCAAATCGTACAGAGCAGAATCAACAGCCAAACAAGTTTCGTTCTACTTCGACTTCTTTGAGAGCAAACACTTTCATTTTAAATTGAACCTATTTTCTCACCCAATTCGGCTTCATTTATATTCTATGAAAGCCTCGTATCTTCGAACCCTATCCTCACCCGCGAACGTGCGAATTTTATTTAAATTTCCACCCATTCAACAATCGACTGAAATGGAGTACTTTTCTGTTTCAAAATCACTTAAGTGCACTTGCTGGAGTTTTTTTTTTTTTTTTTGCACCAAACGTTTCTTACCGACTCCGTAAGGTAGCGCGCGTGAAAAAGGACCTCGTCAAGGACGACGTTGGCACTTTGTGTCACAAATCGTCTGGAAAGCTCTTCGTTAAAGTATTTAATTTCTTCCTTTGAATTTACCTTCCATTAATCAAAGTTCTCAACTGAATGTGGACAAAATATTTGCACCTTTTCACCTCCTGAGTAGAAGAATATAAAATTATACACCATCAAAGGCAGAAGGACCAGCAGCAAAAGGGACTATCAAAACGTATTTCTATATCCGTTGCACTTGTTAATAAAATTCACTTTGAAGTGTTCAAGGGGAATGGGGCCTGGGTTGAAACCATTCAAGGAAATCTCCCAACTCTCTAATAACTGCATTAAAGTACTTACGAGTGCTTCAAACTTTCCCAAAAAAAGAAACCACCCCCTGGGCCACACAGATGGGTTGTTTTTCTTTTGAATATTTCTTGAGTAAGGCGCGCAGTAGATACTGCAGTCAATGTCGTTGTCGTCTTGTCGGTCCTTCAGTAGGCGCTGTTGTTGATGCTCCGATGGCAGATCCTTCGAAAATTGTGTTGGCAACTGCAATTTTCGATGAAGGGCCTTGCTATGGAAGGAAAACTTCGTAGTAACGATGATGCAAATGAAGTCTATCACCATTGGAGATAGGATCCTTGTGCCTTGTGTAATTAATAAGGTTACACTAAATACTGTACAGTCATATTGCAGAATTCGTTCGATCGAAGGAGTATTTTTGACAGGGCTTCACTGTGCACCACATCAGTTGCATCACATATTTGGGCTGTTCCTCTGACAAAAAGTAGGCATCCTCCTGAGGACAGAAAATTCATTTCAAGGAAGTTGCGTCGCCTCAACGTCAAAATTGACAACGTGAATTAATTGGATTTTGCCTGGAACCGACTAAGCTTTTAATGAAGTGCGTGCAACAGAGTGTGTTCCTTCCTTCCGACGTATTTCATAAATTTTGATATGCACTTCAGTTGACTGAAAATGCATTTTAAAAACAAAACAAAAAAAGAATGGTTTTAAATTTGCAAATCTGTCATGACTTCCTGCGCGCAGGCATGTGACCTCCCTGTGCTCGTCATCAAAGATACACCGTGTGCGTTTTGGGTAAAGTCCTTTTCTAAGATCGTTGCTCCAGCTCACGTTGGAGGTAGAAAGCAGCAAGTGGTGTATAACGACTATTTGACATGAACAGAATTTCAATGAGCAATCGATTTTCAGGTGTATCCACCCACACCGGAATCGCCCGTCCATCCCCGGGACGGTGTTTGTTTGCACTGAAATCGACTCGGGGAAATGCGGTCGAAGTGGTTCTGTCATAAAATCTTCGGAAAATTCCCTTTTAATTTCCACGTGCTTCGTGGGCTTCCTCCCTGTGTACTTTCTTTTCTCAATTCAATGGCAGCCAATTTAGGGAGCGGTTTTGGGTTGTCCCTGCTGTCTGTGATTCTTGTGAATATTTTATTTAACATGTTTTTCCTTCCGTTGCCACTTCCGGACGCCGTTCTTCGTTTTATAATGGACCCTGAAGTTCAAATGTTTGGCAGGTGCGTTGTGGCCTCGCAGATAGTGGTTTAAGGATAATTTAGTGAACTGTGGTTAGTCGGAAGGAGATAACTTTTCCTGCGTGTGGTGGGCCTATGGGTAGGGATGGAATCCTTTTGATCTTTTCTTTTTTTTCGCACCCCCAAAAAAACAGCAAACGGCAGGTGAGGGTTATTTTGCTGGTTTCACAGATAGACTGGTGTGAATTTTGTGCTTCGGGGGATGATTCGGTTTAAAGGTTCTGGCAGGTGGGATATGAAGTAGGTCAATAGTTTTTGGATGGAGGGTTGTCGGCTTGGTTCGCCTTTCAGGGAATCATCCTTGTAATTGTGGTGTAAATGTCAGTTTTTTCCACATCGTCGCTTCGGGGGAGGATCATTTTGAAATGTTAATGACATTCTGAGGGAGGTCCTTTTCTTCAGTATTTTATTTTATTTTATTTCCATTTAATGGGATACGGTATGTGGTTTTGCTTATGGAGGTGAGAACTGTTTGCTGGTTAAGGGGGATTAACTTTTTGAATAGATGTTGGAGTTGGGTTTCTTTTTTTTACACGAAAAGGGCGGGGTCTTATGAATGCTACTTTAATAAATTTAAAGTGTGCTGACAAGCATGCCTGTGTGAAGGAATTAGATCGAAAGAGCGTTAAATGAGGACTCAAACATTTACAGTGGCGCTGTGAATTGTGCTGAAATGGGATTTTCCTTTTGTCGCAGAGAAACTAGTCCACGAGCGGAATCAATAGTGTGCTTTTTTCAAACCAACTGGAATTTTTATGACAGAGAATCGGATTTGTTAAATCTTTTATGGTACTGCCGACAAGGCAATCAATGCAAGAAGGAGTTTTCTGGCCAGAAAAAAAAAATAGTTTTTTTTATGAAAGGGATATTTTTCTTCGATAACCTGCAGCTACCTCGGGGTGACGTACGTTTAGTCGTCCATTTAGTCAATCCACGAATAGGCTTTCCTTACTGACCATAAAATGCGTTTTCGATTACGATAGAAAAAGTGTGCCCCCTATCCCACCCATTTTGTCGTAACAAAAAACAAATGAATACAATATTGATCCTATTTGGGATAAATAGAATCGCATTAACCCAAGGACCCTGTTGTTATTTCGCAAAATCTTATGGAGATCCTCAAAATGCTAAAAGTCAAAGAATGTTTTTGTTTTCCTTTTTCCTCAAGAATTGCCGTCTTATTTTTGTTGCATAAATTTTGCAAGCAAATTGCTTTGTTAAATTTCATTCTCTCACTCGTCCCGGCAAAATGGTTCACCTCAACGTTTCTCCTTATCTCGATTACTTTGTTTTAACTCACAAGCACACACCCCCCAGATTGGTAGACATAAACAGCAAACGTGCTACTGGAAATGTTTTAACAGCCCGGGCATCATTTATATGCTAATCACTTGTGCTATCATAAAATGCTCCTGTCATATGTGTGTGGGGGGAGTCCTGAGATGATGTTATCAAATAATTATCCCCATGTAGAAGCTTGCAGGCAGGCGAAGCCTTCGAGGACTGCAGAGATGGCTGTTATCCCAATCAGAAAATTCATTCCTGGGCATGCAAAATGCAGCACAACACCCCAAACACGGTTTCCTAACGATTATCTCTACGGTCACTATAAAGTATTTTAATTTCAAATAAAATGTGTAATCCGTCGTTATTTTTGGGACCGTGATTGGACCCCATTCAAATGAGATCATTTCCAAAGGACACTGCTTGAGAAGGAACCACCAACTCGAGTCTCTGGGGTCGTGGTGACTTTGTGAGATTTGATGTGAAAATATGGTCGTACTCTGTGCTTGAATCCCTTTTCCCCGTTTGTTTGTACTTCGCAATCGCAAATATTTATTCGGTAGCTGGGGCAAACAACCGGCAGGAAGAGGATAAAGAAATGCAAATAAGAACACCAAGGTACTTCCTTGGCTGACTACGCCATCACTTCTTATTGCTTTTCCAGTTGATACCCACAAAATAAACCGAAGATTGGTTGCAAAATGATGCCATCACACAGACTAAGTAGAGGAAAGACTGCAAGTGACTTGGTTTTTTGTCGTTTCAATGCAAACAGGGAGCGGAAATAAAAAAAATGACTCCCAAGATGGGAAACATTCTCAGGTAATTGATCAAAGCGCAAATGTATCTGAAATCGGTCTCTAAATCGGATCCTGAAATTGAAATGGCCTTGCTGCAGTACTCTGTTTTTTTCTGACTTGTTCCATTTAAAATTTATAGCCGCAGTCGTCCTCGGTTGTGTAAGGAAATGACACAAAATTAAACAACAAGTGGAACATTTTGGTGTAAGGAGAGGAAAAACGAATGTTCTCATTCCAGTTTCTTAATATTTTAATGGAAACCACTTCAATTGTACGTCTCATCCTTGTACTGAGAGGAAAATGGAACCAGAAAAGAGCCTTTCAAGGATGCAAATGCACACTAGACTGTGTGTATTTACGTACTTTAAAATTCTCTTAAGGCAAAACTCGCATGCTCATGATGGGAGCCATCAGTCGTCATCGTTGTGTCTGTTGGAACGTAGCACATGACGGCAAACTTGAAACTGATGCTGTCCCGCCTGAAACGAAACGATGCCAGATGTGAATGTGAACTGAAGTGTAGCGTTGCATTATGCAGGATACTCGTATTTAGATTTTTAGAAAGTTTTCGAATTTAATTTCACATAGTCTCAGGATTCGGGTTTTTTTTGTTGTTTTTTGTTGTTCTTGTCTGGTTGTTGTGCTTTACGGATGGTTTATTGGATTCTGTTTGTTTTCGAGTGTCGGCAGGAGAACTAAGTTTTGAAATTATTAGCTCAAAAGCATTTATGTGTAGACACAGGGATGTGTCTGGGGTGTGAATGAAATGGAATTCGTACAACATAAGTGTGTTGTGGAATTGTACTATTTGAGCTAGGAAAATATTGATCTGGAGTTGAAGCAGGTAATAAGTGAATACAGCATACTTAAAATAATTATTTCCGAAATTGCATTTTCACATGAAACTCAAACTGTGTTTATCAGTTATGTCGAAAAATGTGTTTGCTAGCTCATGTGGAAAAGGTGTTCCGGTAAACTATTAGATGAGAGAAGGTTAAGCTATTTGAGAGGTTCTTAGAAGTTTTTGGAAATGGGTAAAATACTTTTGACCGAAGTTTATTTTATTTTTTTTTTCGAATTAAACTACAGATGTATCTCGTTCTTAAACACGTCAGCCAAATTGTTTGAGGTTTTATATTCATACTTAGCCAGTGGGTAAAGGAAAAAAACATGCTCTTTGAATATAGTAACTATGCAAGGTCAATTATTTCGTAGTTTCAAACTGGTAGCTCTGGCATCTGATCACTCAAACTCAGCTGTTAATTGAATTGCCATTTTATTAGTTGAATGGGGACTGACAACTGTCGTTTGTCCATGAAAAAAAAAAAAATGCTGAATGCTTACCATCAGCTAACAATCGAAGAAAGCGTTAAAATTATTAAAACTTTCTACAAAAGTGACGATCCTAGTTTATTGATCATTCAGTTTCGAAAGTAAAGCTAAATAAAATACACACAGCGATACATCTTTGATGGAAATTTGATTTCATTATAAAGTTCTGATTTTGCCATTAAGTGAAATACAATGTTATTCAAATTGCCACTTTGAAAAACTTTGCATTACAAAATCTGATGTTTCTTTGTTCGGTTTTTAGTTGGAACTGTCATACGAAGCAATTATTCTGAGTAACTAAACGAAAGTGAATAGACGTTTATCTATTCGATCTGTTGATTTTATTTGGTTAACATCCCTTTAAATAAAATTTGAGCTCAACAGAACCAAATTAAGCAAAATTTAATGTCAGGAAGCTAGTTTCCTTGCACCCTTGCCTACGTTCTCATGCAACAAAACACCCCACAAGGAGGTTTTTGATAAAAGCTTTTCTTATCCAACACATCATTTCCACAACACACACGTGTGAATGAGAAGTTATTTCACGGACCATGCCTGCGTGGCATTCTCTAAGGAAATCCACCGAACCGCAACATATCTGATTGATATTGATTGATTGATATAGCCCATTCACAGCATAAATCCTAGAAAAAGTGATTTTCGATTTAATTCGTTTCGAATTCATTTTTAGTGTAGAGGTTGAAAGTTCATGGTCAGTTCGATTGAGGATTATTTATAAATAAACTTTATGAATGGAAGTGTTGGGAATATCGAAAAAGTGTGAGCCAATCATTTTCGGTTTGCTTTTGACTTTGAAGATTGTAAAAAAGAATAACGCTTACAAAAACCACAGCTAAAATCCAATTAACGAAACTGTGGGCTCAACTAAACTGCAAATCAACTTAAATTAAAAAAAAACTCGAATATTTTAAAATAAAAGTAATTGAATTTTTCATGTGAATATGAAAAACATATTTCATCACTTAGCATGACTGAATGCATGTCGTTTGGTTAACGACACACAACGTTCATATCGTGAACTTTTCCGGTAGTCAGCTGTTTTATAATTATCGTGTCAGCGCCTTAAAATAAACACAATCAGAGTTAAAATTGATTTTTTTTTTATGAAGCATTTCTCTTTCCTTTTTCAATAACGCGTAATAACTGCTTGCCAAGAGATTCTGGTAATGGAACCGCCATCTCATGCTGCCATATCTGATAATTGCGAAAATTGTTTTTTTTCTGGGTTAACGAAAGCTGAGCGAGTTTGGAGAGATTAAATTAAAAAGAATTTTTAAAGTATTTTTCCGAGGTTTTAAGCGGTAGATTAAATTTTTTCAAAAAGGGATTGGACTGTAATGTTATCTCTCTTTTTTTTCGATGGAACAAGAGTTCTTAAATTCTATAAAATATGAGCGACTTACAATTTAATTATTTCTGACGCTTAACTTTCATAAAAAGATAAAAAGTTAAGCAATTACAATTCAATATTCTGACATTCCGATACGACAGTGAATTTTATAAAAATAAAATTTTTAACCCTTTCATGACCTTATTGCAAGCCATAGAAAAATTGTTTTGCTAGAATCCAACTTATGAGGTCTCAACTAAGCCAAATTCAAAAATATCTATTCAAGGACAAAAGCATAACTATGCATTGAATGTTTTTCCTATGCAACACTTGTAATCTATGGTACCTAAAATTGCATCATATTCGAAACCATACATTTCAACTGAAAAAGTTTCTTTTAATTTTTAAAATACGTACATACAGTCGAATTATTTTCAGAATGCTTTTGTGATTTTAAAACAAATTATGAGATCTGTTAAAATGTAAGTTTTTATTGAGATAGCCCTTCACCGAAACACAAAGTAATGGATCCCGAATAAAATCTTATTGCACCAATAAATGTCCGCAGCAGTATTAAATGAATTGAAATAGTTTTAAGCAAGAACCTAATACACCTTTTGTTTTAATTGCGTCAACATTTTTTAATTCTGAGTAGATGAAGTTCATGTTGTGCACAAACAACACTGGCCATGAAACTAAAGTTGAACTGAAAATAAAGTTGAAGACAGTTTTAGTCAAAATAATTTAACTTTTTGACAGCCTCTTCAGAAATCGGTTGTTTTCACAGCCTAAAACTCATATGTCGAATAGCGAGAGAGACATGTCGTTAAAAAACGTAATCGAATTGTATTCATCATTCTTCTTTTGTCTAACACACGGAAGGAAAGCATCGTCCTGTATTTTCAATTAACTATCACGCATAGTTCTTTGTACACATTCTCAATACAGTAAAATTGTTAAAACTAAATACAACTAATTCCAAAAAAAGTTCATGATTTGTTTTTGTGTCGCCTAGATACATCTTCAGTCCAAATTTCATCCCTTAACTATAAAGAACTTATAAGTTATAGTCAAATATGTAAAAGGCGACAGACAGACACCGAAGTGATTCCATCATGGTTTCGTTATTCCTTTGGAACGAAACCCTAAAAACGGTGTTCTAATTTCACGCAATAGTTTCCAAAAATTCATTACTTTTTTGGTCACGTAGTTTTACCTCCAGTTTCGGAGTAAAAATCAGATGGAACTCACAAAGTCATTGAAAGGAGTTTTCCAAATCTTCGTGGAGTTTCTGTAAAATGTGTATAAATATTAGACGGATTAATATTTTATTTCTATTGCTGGCAGAAATATCAGAATTTTGATAAGAATAGCAAAGAACAAATGAAGGAAGCGAAGTTTTGCTTATGCAGAAATTAACATTCATGATTTTTTTTTCTAAGAATGTGGAGAGTGTTTTTCAGCCACGAGTATTGCAACATAGATCTTTTGTACTTCTTTCTTTATCAAGCAATTAAACTCTGTCCTCATGAATTTGATAACGTCCTAGATGCGATGCTCTCGAAAGACGGTCCCTGTTACATTTGATTTATTTTTATTTTGTTTTGAATCTGATGATCGGATGACAGACGCATGGAAATATTTTAAATGAGAGAACGTATAATCAGTAGAATAATTTCAAGCCTCTAAGAATGGGATAATTTCTTAGCACCTAAATTAAAACTTCACGTCGAAGCCGAGTTCAGCAATTCATCCGAAACCACTTCTTTTTGGTCGTTTTGCCAGAATTAAAGCAACCATAAAACTCCAAAGTACTGCGGAAGCTTCTTTAAAACCATTCACAAAAATTCATTTTTTTCTCTGACGTTCAACTCCTTAACACATTGCAGTCCCATTATATTTTAATTAAATGGATTGTAAAATAATAAATGCACACCATGAATAAACAGGCTTTTTCATTCGCCCAATCAACCGAAACTTCGAATAATGTCCGGGGTCAGAATTGCGATCTTCACTTTCACATTATTCACGTCTGCACTTACTGCCGAATGAATTTGCTTAAGTCACTCCTATAAATTAACGAAATCCAACATAATTTGTTGCATCAAAATACAAAAAAAAAGAGAGAGACAATTAATTGGTCTCAATACTGTGGGTTGCCCCATTTATTTGAGCTCATTTAAGTTTCCTTTTTATTTGTTCGTCTCGCCAACGATGGATGCCACTACAATAGTAAATTGAATTTTCAATACGCGGTCAATGAGGCGACTGGGTGTGTGAAATTTCTTTTTTTTTTGTGAATTAATGATCATGCACAACGGTTAAGAGCTGTTGATTGCTTGTGGAATATTTATTGCACTTTTCGACGAAGCACAAGAGCGCCTCTTCAACAAATGGAAAAGTCCTTTCACCCATATACGCAGCAGCAATAAATGCATAACAAAAGCATTGAACACTTAAAGTGAACATATGTATTATAGTTTTTGGTGTGGAATGCAATTAGCGGTCCAAATGGGTGGCCATCCTGTGGGTTGAAGTTTATTTTCACGACAAACACATCGAAAAAAAAAAAGGAAAAGTACGTTTCGATTCAGTGTGAGTATTATAAAATAATAAATCATTTCCGGTGGGCGAATTATGGCGACATTTTAGGTTCCATTAATTCATTATGGTGTAATTAAGCTGGCAGTGGTAGACAGCGGATTAATGTGAATATTTTTTTTTTTGTGGTCAGATTAGGGTTAAAATGTTTTATCGAAGGAAAACCCTTGTTGTTTTTTAGCGGTTGAATAAATAGTGGATTTATGTTATGTCAACTCAATGGGCAGTTGTTTATTTAATTGGTTTGTTGGATAATGATGGTGAGCATTGTGGGGGGATTTAGTGAAATTACTTGGCATTTGATTTGCTGCAAAACATGCAAATAGAATCGTTTTAAAAGTAAAATTTATTTAAATCACAACGGAACTAGAAAATGAAATTTATTTAATGAACACATCAACACAATGGTGGTCTGTGTTTACAGAACAAATAACTATGATGGTTAGAATTATTTATGAGACAGGAGGAGTTTATTTAATAACAGTGGGCAAAAAACATATTTCAATATTTATGCTCGAAAAATTGTGGAAAATGGAAGGAAAAATAAACTATAATATTAAACTAAGCCGCAAGCACAGATATTTTAATTAGACGAGCATTTTGGGGATATAAATAAATCTCCTGCTATCCACATCGTGAAACTAAACTCATTCGCGGATTAAAGACATTCTGCAAACTAGACATGCAACTGCATAAATTGCACCAGAGTTTGTGTGCATTTGAAAGGATTCAAGAGTCCCTAAGAGCTCGTCACGATCGAAGTTGAATATAAAACGAAACGGATGTGGTTCAACGTTTCAACGATTAGTGAACATGTAGTTGCGAAAATGCTCCACAGCAGTTATAAAATTCATCCTAAGCTTTCCCTCTCCAGTAATATATATCAATTTTATGAGACACCATCGACAAGTTTTACATTCAAAGGCATTCGGCGTCCTCTGTTACGAGTCTTAAAATTCTGAGTATGTAACCGCGTAACCATTATGTCTGGTTGTCAAGCCACACACGTTCCAGCTCTTCATCAGAAGAAGAGCATCGTTGTCGCCATTAATCCCGACAATTAAAAGTCAACATTGGCATTAATATGTTTGAGTCACGTTTATAAAAATTCCAACCCGAGAACTTAACAACCAACGAACGAGGGAATGTTTTTAGTTTTACAATCCGACTTCTCACGAGAGTGTCAAACCCATAAACGGTATGAAATATAAAAAAATTTAATTCTTCATTAAAAGTTCTTAAACACTCACCTCTTGACAATCAAAATCCATATCTATAACGTTATCACTGTTGCGGATGTATCCGAACGCATCAAATTTGTCACGATCTCGTTGTCCTCTGGATTTCTGTAACACCGTCTGCTTACATCGTGTCCCGCAGGCGATAGCCGATATTTTACTAGCATAATAGTACATAGCCATGTGTCACGATTTTTTTGTAATCCTGCTCATTTGTTAGTGTAGACCGTTGGTTATCTAAGGAATCTAACCCGCATTGTTTAGTCGTTCAGTCACTTTGTGTTGAAGATACGAGGTGGTGATAATTTTTCTTTCTTATTTTGTTCTCAAAAAAAAATTTAGTTCCACCGGCACGGTAGATGTTTCCTTAATCGATAAGTAATTGCTGCCGATTATCGGAATCTCTTAGATTTCTTCTTGAAACGTTTTGTCATAATGGCATTTTCGATTATCCTATTTTTCTTCTTTTTTTTTTATATGTGCATTGACATTCCGGGTGTGGATACTTTTTACGTGTTTTGTTTTCCTGTTTTGACTTTGCGCCTGAACGTCAGGACGTGTGCAGAGTTATCTGGACAGGATAACTATTCTTGATGGGACATCATTCGATGACATCGATTTATAACTACTCTGCTGTTGCAGGTTTCCTCATGATGATAGTTTTGATGAGCCTGTTAGGGAGAGAAAAACAAAGCAAGACAAAAAGGAGTCAAAATGAGATCCACAAAACTGAACATGTGTGCAAACGATGGGGGGTTGGATGGGTGGCAAAGATGACCGAAAGAAGGATCCTTCAGAACGGCTATTGCAATAAATCACACTGAACGAATAGCACCGCTGGGAGCAATTTTCTAGTCCATAATAGAGGTAGTTCTATTGGGTTAAATTGGGCATTTAATAGAACAATGTACGATGGTATTTCAGGATCAGAACGCTTTGTTAGAGTCCTTGTGCTTTTTTTTTTTTTTGGTTGCAAATCAGAGTTGCTGCTGATTCAAGAAGTGTCATGGTGAAAAGAAGAGAAACTGAGGGCATGTAGGATTTATGAGTCCTTCTGGTCGAGGGGAGTGCGATGTAAATAAAAGATTGGTGTCGGATCAGAAGAACCCTTTTGCAACCATTATCCTAGGGACGTTGGTGGACGTGAAAATCGTGCTTAATATATGCTATTCACGTTCTTCAAGGGATCGAAACGAGTTATCTATTAAATTGTAACAAAAAAAAAATGTATTAGGAAAAATAAAGCGAAAAAAAGAAGGTTTTGAAGAAAAGAGGCATTGGATAAGATATGATCTGGATATGCTGTAAATATGACACGTAATCGAGTGGAAAGGTCCTTAAGATTGAAGTTGTTTTTGATATTTATTGCGACAGTATTTCGTTATTTCATAGACCAGTTAATTGAATAATGAATCTTGGGTCTTATGTGTGTTCAAAAAGCAATCAATATTCAAGCTAGGGAATAGATTTTGATTTTTCTTAAATGGTGTCTAATGATTCACTTTTCGAAAAAGCATTAATCACTTTGACTTAAATTTGACTATTGATATTTATAAGAGCTAGAAATTTTGGTCTCTATTTTGACATAAAGTGCAAACAATCAGAAGGTTACTCCTGGAGGATGATTCAGGAAAAGTGATGAAGCAATTAAAACGCGGATCTTGTTTAACCATGTTTGTTGATATAAATATGTGTGACGACTTCAAAGCTATAAAGAAAACTAAATTGATTTCGAAAAGAAAAAGGAAAAATATAACAAAGAAAAATTCATGCACGTTGTGTGCTTTTATATGTGTACATTCACATTGGACTTCAAATTCAGCAAACCTTCAATCAGAATAAAAAGGAAGTTATGTGGTACCGGCTAATTGCCAATCACATAGACCTGTAGGTCCACAGTGTGTAGAATATAAAGAATTGAGTAGTTTAATAATGTTTGGGTGTGAAAAAATTACCTTAAAAGTAATTGTAATTGACGATAAGAAGTACCCACTACATTGTCCTCATATTTTTTAAAACAAAATTTTCCTATTCGATTCTGCTTTCGTTACCAATCTACAATACGTGGCTTTGTAGTGTCGGTAAATGTAAATCACCTACACGAATTCCCATTATGAATATGTTACTAGCTTTCCACGTACAGATTTTCCATTTCCTGTTAAACTCAAATGGATTTGCCATCACTTAATGATTTCTAGTAAATCTTTATCCCAACATGACTACTCAAAAGCTTACAACTCCTTGTACCATTATAAAAAAAGCGACATTTTAATTCTCTCCATTTTGCCAACATCTCACATCCTGGAATAGTTGAAAATCCGTTAACTCGTAATTCACAACATCCATAGTGTACGTAAATTACTAAAAATCCATTTCCCTCTTTCCAGGACAATGAAATCCCATTTGCATTTTGTACCACACACACACACACTACACTTGAATTTATTTATTCAAGCTCAAACTTGCTTTTGAACTTAAAGGTCCTTCGTTGAGTATGGTGCCGACTACCACCTCTCTTGTAATACAATAAATAGAAAATTCTGTTTGGTTTGTAAGTTTCTTGACATTTTGAATTTTGTTTTCTTTCTTCACAAAAAAAAAGAATGAAAAGAAAACACATGAATTTGTTTTCCTATAGCCTATTGTTGCACGATTTGAGAAAAGGAGCGTGTTTTCTGTACAAGATTCGTACACACAATTGCGAAAAGGAGACACACATACAAAATGGAAAGGATTTTAAATTATTTTTTTTTTTCTTCTTGTTGTACTTTCCTTTTTGACTTTACTTGCTTGCTTCCTGGTTACAGGATGTTATTTTGTTGAAGAAAAATCAGTTTATTGTCAGACCAAATACGAATAAAGGTTCAAGTTTTGAATATTGAAGTGAAGTCTTTGTATTGCTGTCCTGATTTATGTATGAAGAGCTTCTTTTCTTCTTGAATAAACACAAATAAATTTGCCGTATGATGTTTTTCTCATGTTCGTTTGGAAAATTATTCACTTCTCTTTTTTCGGCGTCTATTTTTCGTTTGAATGAAAAGTAACAATATATTTCGTGCATGTTTTTGAAAGTAAAAAAAAGTTTGAAGCTTAATCGTCACTTAATCCTTTTAAATTGGACGGTTCGGTTGGGAATGCAAGGGCGGAAAGGCGTACGCTTAAAGGTTGGGCCATTTCGTGGTTTCTTTTTAAACACTGACAGTTGTTTCGTACTCGAAATCTTGACAGAAAGTCAGTGTCATATCTCTGCTGAACAGAATGAGTCGCTTAAGCAACTTTTGAAAATAATGAAAATTTGATTCCTTAGCTCAAATAGTGAGTTTTTTTGTTTTTGACAACAAATCGTATTATCAGCCGTCTTGGCGATGCCAGTTGGCCGCGTAGAGCTGCAATTTGATTCATTTGGACTCTTTCTTTTTTTACAGGAAACAGAAAATGATTGATGTTATGCAAACAATCGGGAAACGATTCGATCAATTCAAACCAATATCACCGAAGCAATTTGTGAGCTAAAGTCCGAAACCATTAACGAGGTCATGGAAAATTCGAGTCACTGAATGCGCTATTACAAAGTCAGTCAAAACAGCGACTTGAACGACGTTTTCTTCCACAATTAATAGGAATACTTGCTTTTACTAATAAATTCATAATACGTGTGAAATAATTGTGCCTTTGTTAATTTTATTGCACATTTATTTATTTTTTTTAACAAGGAACTTGTATTTGGCCCAGACTTTATCTCATTGAATTTTGATCTAACTCACTGATAAAAGACAGAATCTTCTATATGTTGCTTACATATATGATTACATATAGAAGAAGAGAAACTTAGGATTTATTTAGTTTTTATCCAAGAGAAAACTACTGTGCCAAGATTGAGAATAGCGGGGTGCACACGACTACAAATTGTACAATTTCAATTGATGTATTCACATCGAAACTGCAAATCGGCAGACTTGCAGTCAGAAAGTTCATTACTTTCAACTTTTTTCTTCGATTAAACGATTTGTGGTTGAGTGTAAACACTTGTCGTCCAACTTCGGAGTATTTTTAATTTTTGTTTGTGATCTCGACGGCTGAGCATCTCAGCGGAGCGGAAAAAATATCGTCGAGCAAAGAAAAAAAGTTTTGGCTGTACTTTTTGGAACGGATGTTCCAAATGTGAACGCTAAGGCAAATATGGATTTCAATCAAATTGTACAACTTGTAATCAGGTGTGAACTCCGCTAATTTGTTTCAAACATATCAAGTACTTTGTCTTTTCCCAAGTGTTTTTAAAACTAAGAAATTCATGTTAGAAATCTTTAACTTGATAGATAATATAATGATAAATAAAGAAATGAATAAATGACGGTTTTGTATCAATTCTACGGATTAAAATTGAAGTATAATCCCAAACATTCCATTAAATTCAACATCTGTAGATCTCAAGCCACTTAATACTTTCCGAAACCGAGAAAGTGACCATCCTCCACGTCCCAACAGATGTCATTCGACACTCCTTAATAGATCCCCTCGATTAACTGTCATGGCCAACATTTATCATGATTTGTATCAAGCCCACGAATGTACTTGGCAATCATCTCACTTATTCATCTCAAAAGAAAAGAAGGCGGAAGTATCACAACCTGTCCCAAACAGATTACCACACTTGTGAATTTATATGACTACCCTGCCACGTTACTATGCGGTTATTTTTAGATCAATCCAAAAACGAAGCCAAAAAAAGAAGAAATTTGGTTTGGTATTCACCTCCACGCCTCTGGCCTTTATAAGAAAATCTCTTTTTGTATTCCTCAGACAGTTATGACTGCCTTTGAGTATCCTCCATCATAAATAAGTATATGCATTAAAATATATCTACGGTCCAGCACTCTGTAGGCATGGTAATCATAATAATCGTAATCAAATTGACATTCTATCACATTGAAATTCAAATCATGAAATGATTATTTCAATTTTGTCGGCTTTCGATTTTATTCCGATGAACTGAAGGAGCGGGCGAGGTCCTTCTGTTGCTTTCTGGTGCGTCATCGAGGAAATTCACAAATAAATTGATTTGATATACGTACGTGAGTGTGTGATTGAAAATCGATGTCCTGGCAACAACTGTCCGAGACATTCGATTCGATCTTGAATCACACACAAAAAAAAAAAGAAAAGTTATTATTATTTCTTATTTTCTTGTCGTTTATTCTCATTCAACGAGACTGGCTAATGTGTGTGTGAAAGTTTGTATCCTTTCATTTCGTGTGTGTGTGGGGGCGGTTGTATCGATGGAAAGTGTGTTTTTGTTTTGGCATAGTTGTTAAGTTATATCCTTAGTCTTTGCGAATTTAATGTACTTGTTTTGTTTTGCGAGAAGGAAACATAAAACATAATCGACACCACAGGTTCGGGAAGTCAATAAATGAAAATGCTTTTATTCGGGGGTAATAATATTTTATGGATGGCCTTAGGGAAGATGACCTCATTCCAATCAAGTGGTGGTTGTCGACAGAGGTTGGCTGGTTGGCTCTTAAGTGATTGCCTTCAATTTCTAATCCGAAATACAAACTCGCTATCCAAAAACATGGGACCAAAATATGAACAGGCTTTGGTTAAGATCTCCCGGTTATCTAACTCGAGGTAATGAGACGTCAAGGGATTGTTGAAGGTAATGTGTCAGTAAAATTTCATGACTAATTCCTTTTTTCATGAGAGATAGCTGCTACATTACACATTCGTACCCAAGGTCCTTGGTGGATTCTTTTATTTTGTGTTACACATAATACGTGAATTATCTTGCCATCCGTGGGGTGTTCGGAATTATGTGCTCGTGTTTGTATGACACGTGAGTTATGGTCGCAAATTAGCTGTCGTTGTTGGTGGGTCTCAGTGGGAGGCGATAATTTTAACGAAATTCCTTGCCGAAATTCATGTGTTAAAGGGCTTGATCCTGCGGGTGTTAATATCTTTTGTTAAAAGCAATGAGGTTATAAAATGTGATCTGAAGTTACCTATTCCTTCAACACAAGTTTAGAGTAAATTAATTCACTTAACAAGAACTTTAGTTAATTACTGAGAATATTAATGTTGAAAATATTTACTTTAATGTTGAAACTGCCAATAATTGCGCCGTTCAGAGTACACATTGATTAACTGCTTACAACACAAATTTGAGAAAAACGATAAAATTTCGCCTTTGAAATACACTACGTTTTATTTAAATAGTTGTAGTTTAATGGTGGTTAAGAGGTTATGACTCTACCAAGTGCTTTGAGACTTAAATCTAAGATTTTCAAAAAGTGGAGTTAGCCAATCTGTGCATTGAGCGGTTCAATTGTTGAACTAATTTCCCCAATTACTGAACTAAAACTCACTGAACATTTTTCGGAATATATTAGGTTGTCAAATATCTCCCTTCCGTCTTTTTGTCTTTTGAATTTTCCGGCTATGTACAAAGAGCTACAGAGCTTGTAGGTAGTAGGTAATACGACTCAATTCCAACTACTTTCTAAAACTATGGGTCACAATATTAATCTGTTCAGCTTTGTAGGTGATCTGCTTCATATCTTTCGAAAGGAAAAATCATGCCAATTTACCTACTCTAATGTCTTTTTTCATTATTTGTTTAGTATTTGCAACCATAAATTATATAAGAAAGCATTTTTTTAGTAAAAAAAAAAGCGCAGTGTAGGGCTAAGTTGAAGAGTTAACAACCACAAATAGTTATTGTTTTTTTTTTCTGAAAAAAGTAAAATCGAATCCCAACCGTCCGCTTAGTTGTTTGGAAACTCTACTTGTCGATAAGCTACGAGTTGATAAAAGCAAAATCATAAAATAACCAGTATAATAAACTTGCGCTTAGTAGGTAGCTATGTTCGTCTACCGTTTTAGCATTTCCCATCCTTCACAAATCAAAAAGAGACATGTCTGACATTCTTCCACAAACGTCGTTTCTATTCTTGGAAAAATTACCCACCGTAAAATGTTTCGAAAATGCAATCTTTCCGCAACTAGTCTAGTCAATGACATTAACAGAACTTAACTTACACCGCCTTGAAGAAGCAGATATTCACTCACTCAAACAACGTTTGTCGGACACGTTCTTTCCATCTATTCATGCAAACTAAGTTTTATTTATAGCCACGACCCTTCGATCCTTTTGACCTTTGTCTTCCAGACTCTGCCTCGTCGTCCTACCCTCAGTAATCCATTTTAATAATTACATTTCCCTTTCCTCGAACCAAAAAAAGAAAAAAAAAAATTACTTAATCCTCAGTTCCGGTCTCATCCCCAAGTTGATTAATTTCAATTGATGTCGGAAATCATATTAGTTTCGTGATCAATGAAAATAAGACATGAAAGCTCGAAGGGCATTTACAACATAAACTTGAGGCGTCAACAAAGTCAACGTTAAACTTTAACTTCCCGCACTTTTGCTTGTTGTCGAATCGTAGAGTCGCAGAAAGCATTGCGTGCGGAAAAGTTGGAATATTCTGATCACGCGGCCAAGCATTGCTAAGATGTTTTTTCCCCCTTTGTCCTTTTGTAAGGTTTCCCTTTTTTGTTCTCTTCAATAGAGGGAAAACAGGACGACAGCCGATTCTAACAGCTTGATATTTCCCTTCATCCGCATTGCGTGTGCCACAGCGGAAGGAATATTGTCACTGGGTCCAGTGCGAGGATACAGACCCATTAAAATACGTGATTTGTATCCAAAGTTGGAGACAGAGAAATTTTTTTTTTTTCAATTTGTTCACCAATCATTGAACATGGAACTAGAATCTTAGGGATGCTAATAGAGAACCTTTCGGGCATATTGAATTGAGTTAATGGAAGATTCGTTTTTTCGGGGGACAAAAAAAAAAGTTTTGAACATCTGAAAGTTTTTAATAGATTTCCAGGGTCATACCTTTGATGTCTGAAATAAGTCGGGAACGTGTTGGGGAGTCCAGTTTAGGGATGAACTCTCGATTTATGGACGCGACATATTCTCCTTTTTTTTATTTGAATTATTTAACAATTGACCATAAAGCGGGGGAACTTTTATTGTTTGCAAAGGATTCCGACAATCGAACAGACGGAAATTTTTATGAATGGTGGGTTTTTTTTTTATAACTCATCTGTGTAAGTTGGGGTGGATGAAGGTCTACATATGTTATTTTCGACAGTTACCAGCAGACTATAATAAATTCATAATGGTCTGCAAAGTTTCAAGGCTAAACAAATAAACTATAATCGAGTTCCGTCCAGCAGTTTGTAAGTAATGGGCCATCGTTTCGATATAGTCTGACATATTTATAGAGCTAAAAAAAGCATTTAAGCATATAAAAAAAGTTTATTGTGTCTAGGGTGGATGTTAACGGGGGCATTATTGCGATTGCAGGTCTTCTGTGGTCAGGCTTAGGACATGCAGAGGCACAGAAACAAAAATCAGACAGCTTTTTCGACATTTTAAATATTCAAATGTTTTACATTAACAAATGTCTGATGAGCGTGCCTAAAATGCTGCAATTTTTTTCAGTCAGAACAGAACAGAACAGAAATGTAGCCGGTGTCACAGTCAAGGATAAAATTAAAATAAAATTTCATTTAATTCTAAGAATCGTTCAGCACTTCTAAAAAAAGAAACAGATATTCAACAAGGCTATAAAATAAATTCTCTGAGTTTTCAAATAAGCTGTCAAAGCTCAAGGTTTCTCATTTTCCTTGAACTGCTCTATTTCTGCCGAAAATTCCCACGAGAAATCCATTTGATCAAAGTAAAAGAGAACGAAAAGCCCATCTCCGTCAGAACATCTTCACACAAAATGAAAATGACTGAAGTCAGCCTTATCAAAAAGCAATGAGACTTTTTAATCCCGCAAACGAGAAGCCGTCTGATCTATAATTCACAAAAAGAAGGAAGAAAAAAAAGAAAAAAAAAATGGCTTTTTTAAAATTGAACCTCACTGCGCCTCCCTTAGCACCGTCTCAACGTCTAAACATAAAATCCTTGTACATCAGACCTAATGAACCGAAAAATTAACTATCCTCAGCACACACAAGCTCAAGTAACTTCAAATCTCCTTTCATCCTTGAAAGTATTTAAACCGTACGCATCAAGCGCCACCTCCTCCACAGCAGAGAATGGACAACGAAAATTAAATCCAAGAATTGTGAGTCCTCTTGCACTCCAATTTTCGTTTTAATCTCCCTTTTTCCCCTTAAGGATAATCATTATTTTTTAACGAGTTTTCAAAAATTCCAACTTGCCGCTGGCCTAACAACCATCATTCAGCAGCACACATATGAGAAGAGAGAAAAAAAAAACGAATACGAGAAATGTATCTATTTCAAAGTACACCGCCTGAAGACAACTTTGTGCGTTTGAATCGTAAGTAATGACTGTTGCGGGTGGCTGATGGTTGGGTGGGATATGCGATTTTTTGCGGTGTCAGATAAATCATTCGAAATAGGATTAAAAACTGGATGGTACCATACACGCAAAAGGACCGGGGAATGGAGCACTCTGAGAAGTGCAACGCTAAAAGCGGGAAAGGAAGTTTTAAAAGCGCCATTAGTTTTACTTGTGTATGCAAAATGCCTTACGAGGTGGCTTAGAGTGGACTTGAGTGAGTGAGTGTTGAAAGCGCATTAGACGACGAGTGCAAATCCCACCATTTCAAAAGTGATGCTAAAGATGATGGAGATTTCTTTTTAAAAGGATCTTTTTTTCACATCGGCATACTCGGTCTGGCATTGCTCGACTTCAGCACCATGGCAACGTTGACGTCAAAAAAGCATTGAAGCTGCAATTAAAACTTGTACCATATGAAATGTCCGATTTTATAAGGAAAATCTAAAAGCAAATACATTTATTTGAGAAATAGGTGAGGACTGGGCATTGTTAAGTGCAATTTTCGGCAGGGATTTCTTTCACTGTTGCTCATCGTCGTCAACTAACGTTTGGGCTTCTCACATGGTTCACTTGCAAGGATGAAATTTTCTGACCGAAACTTTCCAAATCAACGTCATATATTGAATTCGTTTTTTCAAGAGCGTCATTAAAGTTTTTTCCAATTTATAAAGAAAGGAGGTGAAAACGTGAATTGCTGACAAGGTAGACAACGAATCTTAAAATTCTCACATATACCGGAACTTTCATTTAATACTTTCAAGTTAGTAGTACTAGAATTTGAAGTTTATCAAATTTGACTATCATTCAAAGTGTTATAATACCAGACCAATGTCTGCCATTCACAAAAGACAACCGTTTAAGAATCAAATGATGTGTTAAAATTATTAAAACTTACTACGGAAGTGAAGACTTAAACGTAAAAGCATTTCGCACATCACGCGATGATTATGGTCGGTATAATCGACCGACTACGCAGGCAATCGATAAAGTGTTGAACAAAATTGAAGAGAGTTAATAATGCCGTAGGGCCTATGGACTATCATAATCCCAATTCAGTCGAAAATATTGCTGCTGCAAGTGTAGGTGTTGCTGATGGTCTGAATTTATTGATTTCCAGGCGTTTGCAATTCGCAGTGGCTTACTTTGAAGGAAGAGAGCGTCAACATTCGATAAGTTTTAGGCCACCCATCCAATTGCAGTCAAACATTCATGTGTGATAGACAATTTACACGAACAAAATTTCATTCACCAATTCAGAGGTTTCCTCTCGTTTTCTTTATGTTAAAAGTTGTAGCTTTTTATGTACGGCTCAGAAGCGAACCGAGTGTGTTATTATCTTAAAGCATTCAAAGCTTAAAATTTCAATTTTTTCTGTACTTATATTTTCTAAAACTCAATTGAAAATTTCGTTTTTCTTATGTACAAAAAAAAAAAAAAAATAAATAAAATGAGAAAACTAAAATGAATTGCTCTGCTTGTGGGTGATTGTGAATGCTAAAACTATGCTTACTCCTTAATCTAAATAACACCGAAATTTCTACACCGATATCAAGTTAAGAACTTTATTAAAAGCTTGTTTTACTATTGAAAGAATTGAAAAATTACGCTAGTGCATCATGTTTCTACAAAAATAATTTGAAAACCATAAAATTAATTCAAATTACGCAACAATTGAAGCCTGATGACCATTGATTCGCTCCTTGGGTATCGGAACAACAGACAATAAAAGCCGATTTTTCCGTTAGCATTTTTATTTGCGAAGAGACACATTTTCCCGCTCGATGGATATGTAAATGAAAAAAAATTGTGGCCTCAGAAATCTTGCAAGTGGTCGAAGATTGTGCCGATGCATTCTGGAGAGATAAGTTTAACCAGACCAACAAACAACAAGCCATAAAAACCCGAACAATTATGACTTCATTGCGTGAGAAGTTTCCTGATCGCGTAATTTCACTTTTTGGCGATGTCTATTGACCAACATCATACAATTTGACATCGTCAGATTCCTTTTTGTATAGCTACGCAAAAGACCGTACTTATGCGAATAGTCCTGTAGACTTAGACGCACCAAAATCCAAAATTACCCAGTTGTGACCGAGATACCGCCTGAAATGTGCGAAAACGTGTTTAAAAATCTCACCTTCTGTTGCAAGAGGTCGCGGGGCTTTTCTTCACATATAGAGATAAATTAACGTTTTCGTATTGATTTCCACACCAGAACTTTTTATTTCCAACTAACAAGGAGAACACGTCCTTGAGGTCACCGATTTCAATGAAATTTATCATAGTGATATCCCCTGTAGGACATTAATTTCCCAAAGTGTTCTCTCACGCTCACACTCCTCATTTTTCCTTGTCCTTGTAAATGAAAATCGTGACATTTAATGTGGCACAACCTAATAGCTGCCTCGAAACACAAACTTTGAATAAATTTCCCTCGCAAAACAAATCAACTCGACAAGTTTTCATTCCAAATTAACCTCCAAACAAGTCCGCAAAGCACAAATTTTATTCTAATTAAAACTCAAATGACATTCAACTGAGCACATGCAGACACATGTCACTCCCGGATTCGAAACCAATAGCCAGACGGTGTACCGGGTCACACCGATATTTACTAAACTAAACGTCAATTATCCGCCAACTCCCGAAACGAATAGCTCTACACTCAGTTTTCACAATTAATCGCCATCCACGACCGCGCCATCACATGTTGCTAACAAAATTTTAATACGTAATTTTGCCACCAATTTGAACGGCCATATTTGGCTGCCACCAACCACCACCCACTTCACGCTGACCGCTGAGAATACATCAACGTGACAGATTGAAGGATATATGCGAGCGCTTTGCCGCACTTTAAATTGTAGTCAGAGTCAACGACATTTTACATTGTCATAGGACACGACAAGCACTTCAGGCAAAGAGCAGAAAAAAAAATATGGGGGTGGGAATAAATTTTCATTTTCAGCTTGTTTAGTGTTTGGCATAAGTTAACACATAGCAGACGCCATGACAGGAGGAGAGCTGGGCCCTTGAGGGCTTAAAAATTGCTCTGCAAAAAACTATTGTACCACCATTAGGAGGGTGTGGACAGAGGACTGAGTAGAACACAACATCAAACTTCTCCGATAAATTTTTGCTGCGTCCTTTTATTGTTTCGAGGCGTTGTAAAAAGTCAATGGATATGTAGTCCTCCTGGAGTGGGGCAGAAAAAATAGAAAAGGGAAAACTATCTGGTCCAACAATGTGCCGAAAGCAAACTATGTGACTGACAACAAACTCTGCATGTACGAGTCCTTTTTTCGGGGGGCCCGCGATCTTTCCCCATCTCTTTTAGATGTCTAATGTGTGTATGGCGGTAATGGAATCGTCGTTGTTGTTGCTTCACGCCCCGTTGGCACTAGTTTCGCTTCCTCCGACAACGTGATGTGGTGTGAATGAGACGGTTAAGCGGTCGGGTGGACTTGGGGGCCAGTAGGGCACGGCTGGTTGGTTCTTTGAATGCTTTTTAAACTTTTTACTCCTCCTTCTCCTGTCAGCCTGCCGTCCTCGTAGTTCCAAGGAAAGGAAAATTAATGTCAGTTCGCATTTGTTGATCCCGATCCCAATGCTGATGTTTTTGTATGTTCCCTCCATTTAAGGACACTCAACCACACACACACCCTCGTTGACTCTGTCAAATTTTCGAACGCTGGCAGGCATACGGAAAGCAGTGTGACAAGCGGAGAAGAAGTTCGCTTCATTGTCTGAGCAGATGTTGATTTAGATGAATTTGAGTGACAAGTCCTTTAAGCCAAAAAGGGTGGGGATGAAGCGTGTGGCGATGAGTTGTCATCAATTACCAAAAGGGAAATGAGTTGTAAAGCATATAAAGTCAGGGGCAGACTGGAAGGGCTTAGATTCTCGGTTTAAATCACTTTAATGTTTACACAAAGTGTGATACGGACCTTAGAATGTTGTTATTCGGTTTTGGGCCACTTAGGACGTCGTTTGATGGTTATTTTTAGAATGAATCCTCCCCGGAATGGGCACGACAAGTTTGCTAATGGGACATTTCTTTGCTTTCAAAATAATGGAGGTCATAAAATTAAAACGTTTGTCATTTCAGCGTTAGTGTTAACGTCTAACGAATAATGTTCATGTGTTGAAAATGACTACTTGACTATCTGAGAAGTGATAAAATAAAAAAAAAACAAATATAGCTTTTGGTCTGAGCTGATGCTTAGAGATGACGAGAACTTCAGGCTAATCGTAGTCAGTCAGGTTGGAAGGACTTTTTTTAGAGCAACATTCGAGTTGATTATGTGAAATTTGAAGACACACAGAAAGAAAGTGAAATAGGATTCTATGGAGGAAATGGATTTGGGCTACTAAAATTTATGTTTATGAAACAAATCATAGCAGTCCAAATTTTCGTGCGTTGTTATTTCCCCGAAGTTAAATTAAGTGCTCGGTCATGTCATAGTCCTTAGAAAATAGTAAAATTCAGTTAAGACGTACTCGCACTTAAAAACAAGCATAAAACGAGTTCAGTTTTTGTTTCCTGCAGCAATAATGGAGCTTCCTTCCTAAAGGGGCTCTAAATCAGGTTGCGCTGATAAAAAAAATTAAATGAATCTTGAATAAGTTATAATTTAATTCTAATCCATCTTTATTCCATCAGCCAAGCGTCCAGAAAATTCCATTAAAATTGGCAAAAGTTCAGAAGAGACGGAAAAATAATTGAAGTTATTAGAAAAACACTTGAGAGGGAAATTGGAAAATTCTGGCTTCAGATTGAAAGTCGCCAAATCTAAAAACCTTCAGTTGCAGTTTGTCAACGAGAAGTGTGATCATTAAAAACTTATCACACTTCTCGTTGACACACTACAACCAAGACATTAACTTGCTATTCGACGAAGAAACTTTCAGAACGAGAAGACTAAAACAAAGAAAACCAATTAACCTGGTTCTTCAATAAATTTAAAATTTATGTAACTTAATACTGTAAATCCTAAATTATTTCTTTTTTATGTTTGTACATTTGTATACTCAAACTGTTGATCCCAAGGATGAGCGAAGATCAAAAAACTACACATGTGACGAAAACTCGACACAGGTCGGAGTCACATGACTTTCCCCTTAAAAATAAAACAAATATTACATAATGTCCCAGAGACAGATGTAAGTATTTATTGAAATATAAAAAAAACTAATCTCGTGGCCGTAAAGTATTGGCAACTTAAAAAAAACGCTTTAATGTAGCGCTCCATTTTTTCGTATGGGCGAAACCACTCTCCGATGGTCAAAACGACATTTACTTGTTCAATGAAGACAAGAGTTGTCTTAGCAGGAAGCTTTGTACATTTTAAACTCTCTTTTGAAAAGCCACTCAACTGCTGACTTACGAACTGTCTCACTTTGTGCATAAGTATTAAAACTTCAAATAACGAATATTGATCCCTTTTGGAAAACGATGGAAAAGGTCAAGCAGACAGTCAAAATATCCGCATGACGTCCATGCGAGTGTGTCTGAAATACAAAATAGATGGATTTTTCCTGTTCTCCGAAAATGCATTTCTTTTGAAAACATTTTTTTTTCCCGACAAAGAGTAAAATTGAAATGGAAAACTTGCCCAGGAGACCCAGTTGCTATTGACTTTGTAACAGTTGGTGATGGGATGATATATAAGTTTCACAAAGGACTTTCTCCCATCAAATCTAACAAAGTAAATTGAAAAATTCTTGGTAGTCAAAGTCGTCAAACTGGGGGATAAATTGACCACATGTTGATTGCATTCATTTTTCTTGGATAAAAAGGAACTACCAAGGACAATAAAAATGCTGTTTCCAGAAATGTGTGTAGAGGTCTCTTCTTAGTCTCTTGGTTGAAGGAGGTAGCCTACGAATGAATGCACTTGTATAATGGCGTGACAAAGTTTTCAAGATCTGTCCACCTCAGGGTTTTATTGGATAAGCCATTAAAAAAAGCCTCAGACGCAGTAAAAAGGAAAATAAAATAGAGGAAATCACTTCTCTCCAGATGTGCTGACACGAAACTAATAGCTATTGTTCCCTCTAGAGACATAAAATAACTTTTTACGACCATTAACCTACCACAAACAAGGGATATTAATTTCACTGTTTGTTGATAGGGTTTTAGAGTTCGGGCATTTTGTAACCTTTACGAGGAATAAACGCGGTCGCTTTGGAGTGTTCGGTGAGCACGACTTAAAGACGATGAAGCAATTAAAATGTCTTTGAGTGTTGCAGTTGAAAATTCACACATTTGGAGATACGAGCCACACTGTGATCAGACACTTTCATTATTTTCATAAACAACAGCAATATCCCCGACAAGATGAATGTACAATTAAAAAAACAATGGAAGTGCTTCCCTCTCCTTTTTCATTTGGCCTGGTTTGTCGTCTGCTTGTGTGTGGTATCGAGTTTCAGAGACAGTCTTGTTACTCAAAAAATTATTTACACAAAATTACATGTAATCCACATCCCAGTGACGGACAAACGCAGACTGAAACTCTCCACATAGCAAACAAAATGAATCGTCCATGGGAGAGAAAGCAC
Organism: Syritta pipiens; assembly: GCA_905187475.1. NCBI lineage: Eukaryota > Metazoa > Arthropoda > Insecta > Diptera > Syrphidae > Syritta > Syritta pipiens. The sequence continues at coordinate 99,443,391 of LR994571.1, read as the reverse complement.
AGAGTTTCATTATAATTGTCATTACGAATTCATTACATCCACTTGTTCGTTCATAAAATGTGCAAAATATTACAAATTGCATATCTCTCGTCCGGTAATGTTCCTCCCCAGAGTTGTTTACATTTCCAACTGTCGGAAGCCATTTTTTGTGACCTTGCTATAAATGTGGATTATATAGGCAGTTGACCCAGGATACGGAGCTCTTTAAGTGCCTGGTTGGCGGACTTGAAATTCAGTCCTCCATCGATTGAACACTCAATCGCCTGACTCGTTCCATAAAAAAAGTTCCCATCACTCCAGCTCCTCGTTAATTTACTTCAGTCGTGTTTGAGTGTTTTTATGACATGCTTCACCCTCAGAGAAACCAAAGCACGACAATGACAAGCAAGCATTAAACGTCCATTCCACATCCTTCTGCTGAGGGGATCATTTAGCCTGGCGCCACAACACGTACATTTGACAAAGGCTGTCACATCAACGCTAATCATTTACAGTCTCCCCGTTCAGAGGACTGCCACACATTATCATGGCATCTTTGTAATCTCCTTGTATTTATTTGCCAATCTATTTGATCAAATCGAAAGACAAATTGTGACAAACCCCTATTCAAGGTGATTCAGGTTTAGAAAACATAATAAAACGACCTGCGTCATTGATCGGAGAATCTGAGGAAAACCGAAAAGCCCAATTGATGGCTGTCAGTCTGGCTGGATCGGGGATTAAAGCACAATTTCATAAAACCCGGGCAGGGGTGGGCCGTGCGGGCGCTCTTCAAATCATCATCACTCCTCCCCTCAACTCGGTAATAACCCATCATCACCACCATCTCTCCGCCCAGGGATGATGATTCCTTTTCTGACTTTTCCTGACTCATTTCTGCTCCTTCCGGCTTATGGTCTGATGTTGAAATTGACACTTGTGACACATTCCCAACATGGAAATCATCATTGTCATCTGAGCAAAATTTTGTCACTGCTGCTGTATGACATTATCCCTGGTGTATTTTTTGATGTTACCTCATTATAATTTATAGATGAGAGAGGAAAATCGATATCCTGGGTGTGACACATGGTGGCCATTTTTTTTCTTCTTCTTCTTTTCCTGCCTGGCTGTTTTTATTTGCATGTCATTCGGTTCGCCATGAGTTTGTGTTTGAGATTAAAGTTGGGTGGTTGTGTCGACACTCGTGAGACTCTCTGTGCCTGGAAGTGTTCTTTTTTTTTTTTACGGATTGTCACATGGGGATAATTCTCATGGAGTCCTGACGCAAATTAAGTTCGTTATACCGCAGAGGATTGCGAGTGTCAACAGAAAAGTTTGTGTCGGCAAGAAAAAAAAAGGAGAAATCGAGGTTTTGTCCGACGACGAGACGCTTGGAAGAAGGCCGTTTCAGCAAGTGGATGTGAAGATGGTTTATCTCTGTTGGCTTAGCTCAATGTCCCTTGTATCGGTGGGTTGTTATTTATTGATACGAAAATGAAAGTTCTCAAGAGAGATTAGCGCTTAAGTCGACAGGGATTATGTGTATTGGGTGTTTCGCAAATTTTACACAAAACCAGTTGTGAATTTCGGTGGTGGGAAGTGGAGAAAAAGAGGTGCTAGGTTAGGGTTGATAAATGTAAGGAAACGTAGGTTTTAATAATTTAAAACGAGTAAAATACCATGTAATGCACGAAATTGATTAGTTGTACAACTTTGCTTCCAACATTTTGCAACAGATGGCTGTAGCGGTAAGAAATAAATAGATCGTAGATGCTTAGGTCTTTGTAAACATAACGCCATCAAAATATTAGTCTATTTGTGTCTGCATCATAAAGTTATTCTCAACTAAACATGTCAACTTAAGAGTCAAATTCTTGTCATTTGAGGGAGGTTTTAATTTTCTGTTTTAATATGAAGAAATCTGTCACTGAGGCTCATCGAATGCTCTCAAATACCTATGGTGAGGCCGCTTTTAGTGAAAGAACGTGCCGAGAGTGGTTTCAACGCTTCAAGAACGGTGATTTTGACGTCAAAGACCGGCATGGCGGTGGAAGAGAGAAGGTTTTCGAAGGACCTGCTCAAGACTCGTGTCAAACACAATCAAATCACACGCTAAACGAATCATAAATGTATAACCAGTTTATTACAATAAAGCCTCGAATTTCGAAAAAAACCGCGGAAGAAAAGTTGTAGACCTAATACAAAAATGGAAGATGGCACATTTGCGTCTGCAAAATGCGAAAGAGACAGATTAACTGTCTGTTGAAAAAAGTAAAAACTTGGCAAAGTACACAGACTATAATTAATTTTAGTAAAATTTAATTGGAAATCTATGTCTTCAACCCAACGTTAAGGTTTCGCTGCCACATAGAAAAAAAAAAACTTTATTAATATGATACCAATGTAATCCTTAGACAAAATTAATTAAATGCACTAACCCAATGCAACTGTTCTCATAGATTAACGAAAATCTTGAAGCCTCTACCTCGCCAACATGCCATTCAGTCATTGTTCCCTATCACAGCATAATCCTCATCCCTCAACCGCTCGGATGCACCATCATCATGCGCATCTTCTCTTATAATCCAACAATGAAAATTAATTACGTTTCCCCAAACACACACTCATTAAAGGATTATCCTGCCATTTCACAAAAGCATTGCTAATTAAAATTTAATAAAAGACCGAGTAATAATGAAAACAAGTAAATAACGACAATCTTTGATAAATCATGATCTTAAATGTTCGTGTACACACAACGCACGACACGAACGAAAAGAAGGAGCATCCAAATTAAAATGACAAAAAGTATAAAATGAATTAAATAAAAATTACACGCAAATATAAATTTAAAATAAAAGTCAACCGAACGCTGTGGCGTGAATTCGTGTCACGTTTTAATTTTATTAAAACAGAAGTATCTATAAAAAAGTGACCAGTGAGTTATACTTTTTTTTTCAAAACGTCCGCAAAGTCCATTTAAATGTGATGCACTCATGCGTGAATTGAGATAAATTCACGAAAAAAAATGACAACTATTTACACTAGGTCTGTGTATGAAAATTAAATTAAAAACGTGAACTTATTCGTATTGTTTTATTTTTGGCTACGATATTTACCATTTTGTGTTTGTTTTGTTTCGAATTAAAAAGTTCTGCAATTTTTTTTTTCGTTATTTTATCTTTTTTGTGTCACTGTCATTGTGTGATGGTGATGAAAGGTCGTCACGAATATTGATGCGAGTGAGTTTTTTTTATTGAAGTTGACATTTCTATTGAATTTGTGAAGTTGCGAAGGGAAGTGAAGATCTAATTGTTTTTAGAATTTTTTTTTCTGGACTAGGGTCTAATTCGTTAACTAGTTCGGTCCGGTGTTGGTTCTCTGTGTGAGTTGGTTTTGTTTAAATGGAAATAGGTTAAAATTGATTTAGCATCACAGCTTTTTTTTTATTTTCGTTTCAATAAATTAGAATTTGCTTTCGCTTCATTTTTGGTGCAATGTAACTTAAAGTAATTCTAGACAAAGAAGAGAGAGAATCCAGTGAAATTTCGAGCTTTGTAGCCATTGCAGAAGGCTGTTGCATTCTGCTTTCGCAATGTAGTTAAATACAAGTGTACCCGTATCTAAAGTGCCGTGAAATACGACAGCACGTGTCATGTGCATATCTTCTTATAATTAAAAACAAGTTTAAAATTTGAAGCTCTAGAACGTAGTACAATAGATCTCTTAGAACGCAGTACAAGTAGCTCTGACACTCCCCCATTTCTTCAATTCAACTTGAAGTAAAGTTAAGCAAAAAAATTCACTGCGATTCACCGGATACTTTCATATAACAATTGATTGTTCTTTTTCTTCTAAAGATTTTAAAAACCTTCAGGCATTTTAAAGGAAACAAGCTTTGAAAGATTTCCTTCGTCGAAGAAAAAGATAATTGTGTTTCGTTCTTTACTTACTACTCAATCTGATTAATTAAAAGTTTTACCTAAATCGGAAAAAGAAAACAGGTTAAAGAAAATCTTACAGATTTTACCTCTTAATGAGATAAGGGAGTTTTCGTGAATTTCCATGTTAATGAAGAATGGTGTAGTTGAAGAGAAACCTCGAAACTTGTTTTTCTTTAACGAACAAAAGGATTCTGTGTTGTGAAAACAACTAAGACAAATTATTGCCGGCAGTTTCTCTATTCTAATTGCATTCAATGGTGCATAAGATTTGATACACAATATTCAGTTGTCATTGAATCTCAATATAGTTTTTTACGTGCAAAGTTTTAGCAGAATAAAGTGGAAGTAGCTCAGAGTAATAATGGGACAAGCAAAAATGTGGAACATAGAGCTTGATTTCTCGGAGCTCTTAAAAATTACAAAAAAATTAAATGCAGTTTGCAAGCTTATACTATAAAAACAAAATAAATAATTTGCGTAACAGATCATACATGGTCAGAGCATAAGTTTTCGCGCCTCCACTGTGTTATGCGCATTTTAATTTGACATATGTGAAGGGGAACTATGGTTTATTGGCGGTTCCGAACGGCAAATTGCGACAGCTTTCCATGACAGAAGTACACTAGAAGGATTGCCAGTCGTTCGCTGGAGGTGAGGTCGCGAAAATTGTTTGTGGTGTTCTTTCCCCGGACTGGATTCGAGCCCAGGTACTCTCGCTTAACAGTCCGACGCACAAACCACAACAAACTATTAGTTTACTAAGAAAACAAAAACCGCAAAAACATCCTCAACAAAAAACCGAACATTAGGTTGTCAAATATTTCCCTTCCGCCTTTTTGTGTTTTGAATTTTCCGGCTATGTACAAAGCGCTACAGAGCTCGTATCTGGCAATACATCATTTGAAAGGTCTTGACATAACCTACAAAACGACGCTATGCATTAGTTTGGATAGGCGAAAGGGAGATATTTGACAACCTAATAATTCGAAACTTAACAAAGGTTCATGTTCCAAATTTTTGCTTGTCCCATTATTACTTTAAGCTATTGTAGGTCTTCAATTCGATGACTTTTGAGCCTGGAACTAGCTGGAAAAATTGATTAGAATTCAATTTGATCGATTTTTATTTTTGAAAAAATCCGCGTAAATATGCGCGTGGATCTTAATTTGTTTTTCGTCCACTTCCCCACAAACCAGATGTTTCTATTTCTACCCGAATAATTTTCATATTCCCCAAACTAAATTTGACCACAAATTGATTTAGGGTTTACATTTAACGCCCAAGCAAACACTTTCATCACAGTAAATTACCGCTATTTATAGGCAAAAGATGAAGAAAAAACAAAGAAAGAAAAATATTTTGAAATTAATAAATCGTTACCCAAAGCAAATTGAAGAATTATTCAGCGTGAAACTTTTAGACGCTCTGGGAGTTAGTGATTACAAAAGAGAATGAGGAAATAAAATACATTTAACCGCCTTCATTGTATAGGATAAGTTTATGATGATGGTTATATGCAGACAGTGATGAGAGAGGGCGAAAAAAAAAAAACCCAAAATAAGAAGGGGGAAATAATCACTTAAATTGGAAAACAATTTTTTTTTTTTCGCTTTGAAATGTTAAAACAGTTCGCAAATTTGTTTTGAAGGTCCATCCCCTCGATGGCGTTTAATGATTGGGGGAAAAGGAAGCTGTTGAAAAGTTGACGATGGGCCCCTAATGCCAGTTAAGTGATTTCAGATTTCAGTTTGGTAACTGTTTTATTTTTCTGCCCAAGGAAGGACTTTTATTTTTGTTTTTTTTTTTTTTTGAAAGCATTACTGAGCTTTGCTAAAGGGTATCAATCATTGCACGGTTTGGAATATTAATTAATGGGGTAGGCAAATAAAACACGTGAAAAGAGTCCTTTTAATCAGAGGAAATGTGGAAATGTGGAAATGTTTATTTTAAAGCATGAGTTTTGTTTGATTATTTTTTTCTTAAATATGATGAATTCAAGTTTTTTTTTGGAGCACGATTTGATTTTATTCTGTTCTAACTTTTTCACTGTAATGGGGATTCAATTACACTCTCAGTGCACATACCCTTTTTGCCAAGAAAAATCACAGTTGGAGATTAAAAAAAACATAAGAAAACTTCGACAAAGAAGTTTTATTTCGTAGCAGAACGAAAGACTTCTTATTACGTAACAATGTTGAAGTTGTTTGAAAAAACAAACCATTTATATTTCTACAAAAAAGTAAGTGCTTTAAGAATTTTTTTGTTGTCTAAAAACTAGAAAAGAAAGTTTTCTGAGGGAAATATTTTGTAAGACAATACTAAGGTTTCGGTGATTTATCGTCTCGAGTTTTGAAAATAAAATTTGTTGGACTGTACGCTACGAAGTTGTTTAATGCTGAGGTTATTTAAGGAATTTAGTGGAAAACACACGAGGTTTCGAAACTGGTCGAACTTTACAACAATTCCACTAGAAGGTAGTTATTGAATAAAATGTATTTCGCTTAAAAAATGACGTTGAGTATAAAATTATTTTTCGACTTTAAGCTACATGTGTACACACGTCTTACGGTGGCTTATTAATTTTTTTTTGATTAGCTAGTTAGTTATTTTATTGCTTCATGAAATAACAATAAATTACTGCCCAATTTTCTTTGTATAATGTGCAGAAATTTGACATTTTTGTCTTGCCATTATATTACTATCTATTGTTTTTAAAAGCTCAAACAAATAAGAAAAATATTGTTAATGGAGAAAATCATGGTAAAGACCTCAAGTCAGACTCAAGTCCCTTCTCAGAAGAGAAGACTAATCAAAGTTGGAATCCCTTCTATTTGACAGAAGCCGTGTCTATGTAATTTATGTGAAGCGGAAAAGAATAGCATCGATGAATATGAAAAACATAGTGAACCCTGTCTGAATGTGGAGAAGAACCATGTCTACATGCGAACCTAATCACAAGGCTCTAATGCTGCATAAACCATTGAACAATTTTCAAAAGACGTTATCATTGACGTGATGTGAATAGCACTTAGTTCACTGACTTCTCCAATTTTCTTTATTATTTTGAGTATGTTCTGGAGTATTTTTTTATATTTAGAAAATCTCTAAATACAACAAAATTTTTTCCGTAGCATTAAAATCTATTTGACAATAAATACCAAAACTTTAACTGAAAATTTTCAATTTTGCTGATGTTTACTTCTCCTGTTCGATGATATCAATATCCCCAACTTTAACTATTTTTGTTCATTCAACTCAAATTAAATATATTACGATAAAACATTTTCATTCAATTGCTATTTTTGCATGTGACAGAACACTTCAACCATAAACGTAACAAAAAAAAGGACATCGATCTGATAAAAGTTTTTGGTTTTTGGTGCAACCACTTTACCAATAATGTTGATGGAAGGAAATGCTTTAAACATAACAAATTGAATTGCTGTGCATTTTGTAATCTTTTTTCACGTTCGAATTGTTCGTCGTACTTGTACACACGTGCGGGTACTTGTACGTAGGAAAAAAAGGACGAAATAAAACAATAAAAATAGCAGCTACAGAATAGCAGATCGGATTAAAAAAAATGCCAATTTTATTCAATTGACTGAATACAACGACATTTTTGAAGTGAGTATTTCGATAGGCACAACTAATGGCAACTGAGGAATTTATTTTTATTATAATTTCAATTTCTTTTTTTTTTTCGTTTGGTATTTAATAACAAACTGCATGCAATCAATTATAAAACGCTTGACTGCATTGTGTGTGAGTTTAAGTTTAAAACCAAAGGACTTAAATTCAGCAAAAGAATACAGCGATCTGTGTTGTAAATTAAAAAAAAAGAACTGTTGAACTTTTGCTGGAGGGGTGTTTGTGGGAACGTGTTTTTCGATTTATGCTTTTTTGTTTCATTTGTGTTTTTTTTTTCTCGCCACATTTATGTTTGTATTTATGTGTGGGATTTTTTTTTTACATTCTTTATTGGGGAAAAGTTAAATTAAAGGTATGTGGGAAATATGTTTCATATAACGAACTTTTTTTACCCTCGTTGTTTGTTGAAAAAGAATTACTCTCACAAAAGAGGTCTTCTCGGGTTGAATTTTATAATTCCTCAGACACAATTTTTTTCAATTAAGTGAGAATTTGTTGAAGGAACTATTTCCCTCATTCTTGATACTTGAAATGATTTTGAAATGTTTAACTATACAGCAAGTTCATTTCATTCCCTTAATATCTTAGATTTAAGCCGCCTGTAGCGCTTTGTACGTAGCCGGAAAATTCAAAAGACAAAAAGGCGGAAGGGAGATATTTGACAACCTAATATAAGGAGCCCCTAAAATGCTAGGCTTCTGGTCCTGTGTAGGCTGCTACGCAGATTATTTATTTAGTTTATCTAAAAAACAAACACAAATCATCGTCCCATTGAACGCGATTTTTCATAAAATTGAGCCAGTTCACAATGAAAACTATCGAAATGCCAGAATACTGAGAAAATCTTGCTTTAATAGAGCAGTCTTACAGCAGACTCCCTGCCTCATCGAAGTACTCGATTCTTTTGTGAATAACGTTCCCTTCGCTTTTTTAAATCGTTTGTTTCTATTTTTTACTTTTATCTCCGTTTTCCCTTTTCCCTTCAACCAACCAACACTACACATTCCTCTGAAAAATCTGTGGCAGTCATAAATCAATCGTACAGCTACCATTCGAGATTTGATTTTTGGTTTGCCCCAAAAATGGTAGATGGAAGGCGATTTATATTTTGTAAAAGGAATAGGAATTTGTAACGAATAAAAAAAATGCGAACACAACCGGCCCCTAAACATTATTAATGGTATTTGTTTGTTGGCTCTGACTGTGCAAGGGAATTCCTGGTACGACAACAAAAACTACTGAAACCAAAAACGAAAGAAAAAAAAAGGATTAAGTACTTCAAAATCGTTTTTGTCGATGGTCAATGATTAATGAGAACCGATATGAGTGAAATGTGGCATTTGATTGTGGAGGGATTTGAAATTAATTATTTATTTGTTTTTTACGAAAATTCTGTAAAATGTTTTATTAAATAAACTTCTGCATTGGACAGATGTGTGTTTACGGTGGTAAAGCATACAAATTGTTTTATGGTATTTAGGACTTAATTTGAGAATGATTTTTGGTTTTTTAATTCAATTGATTTAATTTTTTTTTTTTTGTGTCGTGTTTGTTTGATGAAGTTCGAATGTTTTTATTGTTTGTAGAATGTTGTTTTTTTTCTTCTTTTCACTTGTAAAGCCGGAAAAAGGGTTTCAGCCTAATTGGTTTAATATTTGGATTGAGTAGGTAAAATGTAAAGGGGTGGCAATGTTTTGTTTTTTTAAAAAGACCTAAGGACTTTATGCGACACAATTAAAGAATAAAAAAAGGTTGTAGTATGAAAATATTGCATCAATTAATTCAATTAATTCAATTCATTTGCAGTTTTATAAATTTATTGTAATGTCATTTAAGAGTTATTAGCAGGAAGGGTGAAAAAATGTTTTTCAATTTATAATTAATCAAATCAAATTAATTTGCTTTACCATGTACATCATTTAAGGTTTTGTTATATGAAGTAGAAATATAATAAACAGCTTTTAAGCCACAGTAATCAGTTCAAATATTCGAGGGCTAGATGGCGACCGTTATTATTTTTTTTTATTTATTTGACGACCATAATTTATTTTTATCAGAAATAATCTTATTCTATTTTGCACATGATTATTTGAAAGTTGCAATGGGGTTGCGAAATTTATGATTTCTTAATTAAATTGATTGAAATTGATTCAATTAGTTTGAATCTGCGAAATCTCAGGGCCAAGTCAATGGTAAATAATTACAATCGACCCACTAAGTCGTATTTCTCTCTAACTTTTTTCGCCATATTTTAGCATTCCCCTTCCCAGTTTTCCATACCAGCTCTCTCTCTCCAACCATTCTCTAAGTTGAACTTCCTCTAACTCGAACTGATTTTGATGTCCCGTGAAAATTCGACTAAGAAAGAGTCGACTGTGCATACAATGATTCAAGCTTAGACATTCTTTATAAATAAATAATTAATCAGTGTAACAAGCCAGCCAGCTTTTTCCAACCTTCTTTAGAGCCTTCAAAATTTCATCAAGGCAGTTTTTTAAGAGTGCGGTTGAAATTCGCAAATTGAACAAGTGAAAGAGGTTAAGAAAAAAATTTTAATTAAAACAATTTGTATGATCTTTCAACAAGGTAATTAATGGAAAAAAATAATAAATTGGATATGCTTAAGGTCAGTAATCCGCCCGAGCTCGTCGACGTTAATTATTTGCCATGCTTCGTTTTACACAAAGAAATAGAATACAAAAGCCGTTCATCCCATTAAAAGGCTTAATCATGTGTTGCAATATGTGGAAATGAACGGAAGCAGAACCTGTGTACATTAATTACACTCAGAAAAAAAAATTGCGGTATGTATGAATATTTAATTGTGAGCAGCAAGCACCTCTTTGAAATAAAAGAAATGACTTAAACAACGAAAGGTTCATACCTGCTCCTGTAAATATGAACAACAGGAAATAAGGGAGCCGCGATACAAAAGCTTTTAATGAAATCAGCTTCATTCGCTGGTTTCATAACGAGGTATTTTTGAAATTTTCCGTTGTGAGTACACATTACAACACCACAGGAGAGAAACTACCACGTAGGTATGTGAATCAGTTTGACTGGTATACATCCTTCTCCTGATTCATTACATACACACTCATAAATGTTGGTGTTGGTCATAAGATAAAGCAACCATAGCCCAAAAAAGTGGAAAGAGTAACGTTGATACTACCTCAACACTTAATCACTTAAGATAATTTGCAATTCGTGGGGCGTATACGCATCCTTTTCGTTTTTTTCTTCTACAGCAAATGTTTGCCCACGCAACATCACTCATTTTTATTGTGTTGACAATCACTTTTCACTACAATTTCTGTACACAAATGTATCTATTTGTATGTCAATAATTACCCCACCCCATTCAAAAGTCGAAAAAAAAAAAACTGATTCATAAAATTACCTCGTCGATTCGCGTAACCACTGACAGCGGAAGCTTCATAAATCATCCAATTTAGCTGTAACCAAAGCTGGAAGCGTGAAAACGATTGAACACGGTGTAAACTTAAAACGACAACAGTTACACGTGCTGAAAAATGAAAAACGAATCTCGATCGCAATTCATCATTGAATCGAACACTCAATTACCACAAACCACTCAGAACACCGCCAATCAAAAAACACTGTGTACATTCACTTATCAATTAGCGATTTTTTTTTTGAGCAGCCAGTCACTTGATTTAAATTCAAAACAGCGTGACAACGACCACTCAAACCGAGATAAAGTGGATTGCACTTTGAATCCTCTTAACGCTCTGTAACTCCTTTCATTTCACTTAAATTTTTTTTCTTCTCTTGATTTTCAATCAAAAGGGCTGGGCGAAAGCCTCCCCCCAATTTATTTTTCCACTTTCTTTTATCATGCACCCATTTAGATCACATAATGCGAAACCCTGGGGGGAAAAAGTTTCGTAAATTTTCCCATATCACATTTCCACATCATAATCATCCGCCGAGCCTCAGCGTCATCGTGAACTTTTTTTCTTCTTTCACATCCTCATCAGGACTAGCGGCGACATGTAATCGAAAAGCGACGACAAGTTCCCGAAAGCCGACAAAAAAAAAAAAAAAAACACCGCCGATAAGAATTCGTGCTGTGAGAGAAAAAAATGAAAAAAAAAACAATTTCAAAAGTCTGTCATTCCGGCCGACAGTGTAACACCAACAAAGATTTGCGATATCCAGAGGAGCCTTCAGACACTGAGCTGCATCCTAGCGGCACACAACACCGATCGAATTGAACACTCGAAAAGGACTGACAAGTTTGTCTTATCAAATCGATGAAGTTCAAAGGCACATACTTCAAGAAACAAACATTCAGGGGTAGTGTTGGCCGGATGAATTGTGGAATCCATTGGCATGCGCACCAAAGGCCAATGTTTCACGCAACATGTTGCCGGTGGAGGTGGTACCGCAGATCTACGAGTGACGAGTTACCCCCAATAATAACTTGAAGTACATACCTACGACAAGGATATCCTTATGCCCATTAAGTAGGAGAGTTGTTTTCATTTTCTTTACATTTTCCTTTTTCCATTTTTTTTTTTGTTTTTCATCTGTTTTCCGTCTTTTTTTTTTTCATCTTCCACCCCAACAATAACAATAATTGCTGAGAAAATTGTGCTCTTCCTTCCGTTTCATTAAAGAATTAACTTAATAACTCGGCTCTGGTAGCAGATACCGGCGGCGGTCGTAGGGCGGCAAGGAACTTGGCCACAGGATGCCTTTGGGAAGGGCGCGACGTGCGACAGCAGCGACGATGCTGACGAGGGCAGACAAACAAAAAGAATAAAATTATATTTGCGGTCGCACAGATGCGAGTGAATTTCTCACAGGGTGACAGAGATTATCGTGGATTTGGGGACAAGACACACACCTTGTTTATCTGGCGAGGAAATGATAAGGAAAAGTAAGGTCACGACAGTCAGCGTGACTGGGCCTACTTGACTGTGTCAGGTGCTAAGATGTGCGGTATTGTGCGAGCTTTATTATTTTATGTGGCAATTGTCTGAATCTATTGAGTGAAATCTTTTTGACAGAGGAGTTTTTATTCCATTTGTGCTCTTAGGCGACATTCAGATGACGGTCCTTGGTGGTCCTTCGAATGGCGCATTTAATATTAATTGAAGCGTTGACTGCGGTGCTGTTCATTCTAGCATCAACACATGCGTTTGGGACGAAATGAAAATGATTTCTCTTTTGGAATGAGGTAATGTCTTATTTTTTGGATGCTCCTTAGTCTGTGAAACTTGTGGAAGAATGAAATAGCATTTTTATGCTTTCTTGAAGGATGTCACTTAAAACGTTTCCTTTATAAGAAGCGTTCTGCAGGGGTTGATGCCGAGGCGGTGAAAAAAAGGTTTCAAAATATGCATAAGCAAGTAACTTTGCAATGGTAGTATTTTTTTTTATAAAGGAATGTGAAATTCTGCTATTAAATTGAGAGATGCCAGTTGTCCATATGTCGAAGGTCGATTTAGCATCGCTTAAGCTCAACGACTTGTTGAGTACCCGCTCTGCGACCATCTTCATGATGATTTCTAAAGAGCTGGCGCTGAAAATCTTGACCTAAGCACTGTGTTTTTGTCTACTCTTGAACTCTCGACAACTGCGTGGATTAGACTAGATTTATTTTTTGTTTTCTTGTATGCAAGCTTATGGTACAAAAATCACTAAGCAAGGCTTCGCCGTCTGCCTGATTGACGTGTAATTAGAGATTTGATAACAAGTTTGTTTTAAGATATATTCAATTTCTGAATTTAAAAGCATTTAAATATGTATGTACAACTTTGCTACCGCCGTTTTGCTTCCGAAATTCGAGGCTTTATTGTAAAAAACTGGTTATATTAGGTTGTGAAATATCTCCCTTCCGCCTTTTTGTCTTTTGAATTTTCCGGGTATGTACAAAGCGCTACAGACCTCGTATCTGGCAATACATCATTTGAAAGGTCTTGACATAACCTACAAAACGACGCTATGCATGATTAGTTTGGATACGAGCTCTGTAGCGCATTTATGATTCGTTTTGCGTTTGATTCGATTGCGTTTGACACGAGTCTTGATCAAGTAATGCCTCCAATTCTGCATCTTCGGAAACCTTTTATCTTCCACCGCCATGCCGGTCTTCGAGGTCAAAATCACCGTTCTTGAAGCGTTGAAACCACTCGCGGTACGTTCTTTAGGTATTTCAGAGCATTCGATTCAGAGCATTCGATGAGCAACCGCAGATTTCTTCATATTAAAACAGAAAATTAAAACCTCCCACAAATGACAAGAATTTGGCTCTTAAGCTGACATATTTAACCGAGAATAACTTTAAGATGCAGACACAAATCGACTAATATTTTGATGGCGTTATGTTTGCAAATACCTAAGCTTACTGTATGACAATTGCAGTCTATTTATTTCGACTACCACTTACTGCTACAGCCATTTATTGCAAAACGACAGAAGCAAAGTTGTACGTACATGTAAAATATAATGAAAGAAATAGGTTAAAAATAGTTAAAAACTCTCACTCATAATTTTACTACGGTAATCAATTGCTGCTTTGTAAAAGTAAAGAAGTAGCTTTAAATCGTTTTCACAGTTTAAAAGGGCTATAACTTCTTTCCGTGATTTATAGAAAATATCTTCTTATTTCCTTAGGATGGGTCATCTTCCGATGAAATGGATAACGTCTTCTCTCTCAGATAAGTTGCAAAGACTGCAACAAATTGGTAGACAACTGCATAAGAACATTGTTTTTGAAATCTTTAAGTCCAGGCACGTGAAATCCTTTCTACAAAACCGTTCCAAAAACATAGCAACTCCGAAACAGAAAACATCTTCAAGAAGTCTTTAGCAAATTTGTTACACTCCATGATCGATTTTCCTCACTCACAATTTAACTCTGAAGACTCTAGTCATTCTGGTTGCAAACAAAACTACAAAGTGCAACAAATCGTGCACAAAGTTAAGATTACCCGTGTCTGTTAACTTCCACACTACCACACCACCCACATTTCCAACAGAAAGAACATGATGAGATTTCAGATAGCAAACCAAATATAAATATTTTCCCCACAAACACAGTCCACAGGATTCCATCCAACAATACCTTGCAACTTCCAGTGCTCAGGTAAGAAAATATTTGAAGTACTTACACTCTCATCCAAACCGAACCGAATCCATACACCGAAGGTTTGCATGCTTTTGCTGTAAGTTTTACGATCCGGTGCCCCATCTCAGCTTGTCCTTCACCGGACATTCGGACGGATGTTTGTGAAAAGTTTTGTAAACTTAATCAATTACCTTGTGGTAATCGTATTAGCCACACAATATGATGCGTTATTAAATCAAATTGATAAGACTAACCAAGAAAAGTTTTTTACTGATCCTAAGTGTCTGGGTAAGTGGGCCTGCCGATGGATGGCCATGATGTTAGATTAAGATTTCATTGGTAACTTTTTTAGAGTTTATCTTCTTGAATGACTTTCAGATTATAATCAATTTAAGTGGAATCGTCATGTTTGCTTGTGGGTTATGATTCTCCGAAAGTTTGATGCGAATATTTGTTTTCATTATTAGTTTCTTGGGATCTCACATTTTATGGAGTGAGCTGAAAAGTTTAGTTGTCTTGTTGAATATTTCCCAGCAGCCATTTGTGTATTCGATTCTTTTCTTTTCAATTTTATGTCGCAAATCACATTTGTCTAAGGTTCAAAGAGTTTTTTCTTATAATTTGTAATGCGAACCCTTTGTAGTCGTGCGAGACTGTAATGGACTTAAATTAAAGGGTAAGAAATTGAATGAAATTGAATGAAAAGGGATAACAATAAGCGATGTCATTTTAACGAGTCCCAACAGGACCTAGTCGACGGTTATCGAAGGTGTTTTATTTCATTTTCTGTCTCTAATTTTTCCAGCTGTTGGAGTGGAAGTCCATAATTTGAATTAGAGACTTTAAAGGTTATTTTTTATTCATCTTTTTGTTATGTAAAGAAATATTTAAAAAAAGAGCTGCAAGATATTTGAACATCGACTGGCAACAATCCACTTTTCTTCAAGTTACACTCGTAGAAATATAAAATATTTTCAAGCACAAATATGTGTGTTTTATGTATTCCTCAAAGGCAGTAGAACAGAATTGTTGCCGCTTAGAGAGGATTCCGAAATCGTAAACAAAATTACAGCATTTTTGAAGTTGCAATTAGATTGAAGCTTTTTTCAATTAGATAATACACTCATCCCTCGTTTTGCGCGGTTTCGTTTTAGTTTCGTTTCATCTTTGCACGATTTTCAAATATCTACCCAAATTCGATTTGCGCGATTTTGCATTGCCGGAAATAACGTCGTTTCACTATGGTTTTTCTGTTCAAAATACATCCATATACGCTCACTAATCGTTTTGCGCATTTTCGGTTTGCATGGCACTTTTTATTCCCCAAACCCCCCGCACAAAGCGAGGGATGAGTGTATATTAATGATATGTATTTCCCTCTTTTCTCAGTCGACTTGTTTCCTAATTAAAAACCTATTCTGTATTCAACCATATAATTTAGGTTGTCACAGATATCAGTTGCCTAGGAGAACACATTTTTTATTCACCTCTCCTCAATGAGATGCCACCGCTAAAGCAAGAAATACATCTAAAACCTTCTAATTGAAAATCTTTCCCAAGTTAAATATCAAAGAGGTAACTAGGCCACCCTTTTTCATTCAATATGGAAACATAATTCGAATTATATTTGAGTGAAAGAATAAACATACAAACATATGCGCGTCTGTATGCTAACCACAGAGTAACATGCGTATCCAATTTTCCAAAAGGGCCCCCAGAAGTATTCTAACAAAAGAAACGCTCCAACAAACAGAAACCAATTTCAACAAATTAATTTAATTCGCTCTGCTCTTTCGCTTAAGATGCCTTTTTTTGGGTTTGGTTTTCACTTTTTCAAAAAAAAAAATAAAATAAGAACTGCCTAAAAAACGACGTGAATGGAAAATAAACAGAAATGAAAAAGAAGAGAAAACTCGCATCAATAATAGATTTGTGTGTTGCCTTCGTATAGATTTATCCTTTGTGATTTCTTTTTACATATCCCCTTCATTGATGTGGAATTCAATTAGGACTCTTTACCGGAGAAACAGACAGACAGAGACGGCATTGCCATTAAAATGGAAGGAAGGACGAAAATTATTTGCAGAGTCTTGAGTTTTTTCTTTTTTTTTTCGCCGCACATTCGAGAAAGCCTCTTATGGTAAATGGCAATTTATCTACTAAATTAGCTCAGCAATCGCATAAAGTGGTAGAAATTGCCTGGACTTGGCTTTAAAGTTGTTTCACAATCGGCTTATGAGACGGTTCAGAGGAGATGCCTAATTTATATCCAATAATTTTCATTTCTTTTGCCGATTTAGCCGATTTTTATTGTTGAAGAGTAGAGTGGACTTGATTGAGAGTTGGTGGTGCATTAACAAATAAATTGCGAAATGGCTAAGAATTTTGAGAAATTTTAAGGCGAGTAATTTTATATTAAGTGCGCTCGCAGTTGAGTGAACAAATTTCGATTTCGGGAATATTGTCGAATAGGATGATATAAGCTTAATTTGATTGCTCGGAAAGATATAGCTACCTTAAAAAAAAGATTTTTAGTTTGAAAGACATTCGGAAAAAACTTTGAAGATTTCCAATAGTTTAAGTTCGTTTTACAGTCGGTAAAAAAGTATTCGCAGACCCAGTTTTTTTTTTATGATTTCGCGGTAATTTGAAGCCCACCACCATGATTTACTGTAGGATTTAATTTCGTCTTTGAAGTCTTTGAAATCTTTTTCCATCGGATCCACAAAAGTTGTACATGTTTCATCGGAAAATTAGATATTTCTACAAAACTCAATGGGCTTAGTTTTAAAACACTAGACACCGAACTTGAGGGTGAGAATAAATCAATGAAACGAACGTAAGAGGGACCGACTTCGAGGACATCCCATCTAGGAATATCGTCAAATCCATGAAGGCAGCACTATAGATCTAGTTCAAAGAAGGGGATACAATAGATCTCTTAGATCGAAGTATAAGTGACTTAGTGATCATATCATACCATATCGAGAGTGAAAATTAAAGCCCACAGTAAATCATGGTGGTGGGCATGTTATGGAATTAGGATACGTGGCATTTAAAGGAATGGAAAGCCTGGCTTTCATGAATGAAATTTTGAAGTGTTTTGAGATTCTTGCTATTTTTCCCTATAATTTGAGCCAAAACGCCATCAATTTGGAATTTCAGGGGCCGTTCTCTACGAACAGGACAAAGGCTGTCATTAAATATGGGAAATGGCAAGGCTTACATAAAAGTGGTTACTGTATATTGTTCCCCAACTACTTGGGATGTCTCCCCAATCAACAGATGTAAACTGTACAGAAAATGCTTGCATTAGGTTGGATTGTGAAGTAAGGAAAAGGAGATTTTCAAACAAAACTGTCCTAAGGGCTGCATTTTTGGAGAAAGGGCCTCAGAGAAGTCCTGCAATTTTTCGCAATCTTATCGATTCGAAGCCAAGGAGATCACAACTCATTATCAAAGCAAAGAGAGTGCACACAAAATATCATTTGGAGCTATGAACTATTTTTAATTACATTTCTTTAAAAACCTAACCTTTTTTGACTACAATGCAATTTTATAGTTCCTGAGTATAGCCAGAGTCAAAAGAAAGTGTACACCAGTGTTTAATGAACTCAAAGGCTCATAAAATAAGCTCGACTGCTTAGATTTTGGATTTTTTCGTTTTGGGAAGGTTTATTTATTCTCTAAAAGTTGTAAGAAGAATTATAACAATAGATCCAATAATAACAATTTAACAGCAATATAATAAAAAAAATTGCACTTTTTCGAGTTAAAGGAAAGTGTACACCAAACGCTCAAAACAAGCACTAAGACTGTTAGCTTTTTGTGTTTAAAATAGCTTTGAAATATCTTAGCGTTAATTCTACAAACTTTTCACATAAATTCAACAAGAATTCTATGCCAATTATTCGCTAAAATCGACGTCGACAATATTTTACTTGTAATCTGCCGTTTACGGACTTGGCTATCAAAATTCTCCTACAAATTAACACTCAAACTGACGCCTAAAGTAAGAATAGATGATCATTCATTCACTTATATGTCCAAAAAACGACCATTCAGATTGTAGAAGACCATTGACCCATTTAATCCCAACTTTGCAATCTCTGATGGAAAATTTGTCCTTAAGATGGTCAAAGAATCTGTTGATTGTGACTGTGGAATTCAAGACACGGCACGTTTTTAGTTCTAGCCAAATTTTGCTTCTTATTCATTCAGCTGAATTGTTTGAAGTAAGAAAACTGGTTCCATCTATGGAAAAAGTTGGTATGTTATTCCAACCGATCGAAATGGAGGATGAAACCTTTGAATCCGAGGATGAGCAGGATTCTGAAATTGCTCATAATTTACAACTTGTAAAGAACATATGCATTTGCCTGAAATTGATGAGAGCGAGTAGAATTCTACTGATAAAACACGTTTGACCACTTTGAGTCTACAAAATACGAAGAAAATGAAAAAAAATTACTGAAGTTTGATTGTTTTTGAAATACGTCAGAAAATCATTAAATGTGCCGGTCAACATGAACTAATTTCTAGTTTCGTTGACTTATATAGTGCGAGCGGTAGAGAGTTAAAAAAAACTATTTGGAAAATTGAAGCTTCGTAGAGAAATCGCTATACATTTTTTACAAAGAAAAAAATATCTGTTATTTATGATTCTTTCTTCAATTTTCATGTGTAGGCCTTGTATGAATTGTATGAAGACATGGCTTTTACTTCATTTCAGATGCTTTAAGGCTACTTCACAGAAACAACGACGTTGTCTACTTTCCAAAGTGCGTGATGTCACTTTTCTCTGAAAGCTTTTACGAGTGAAGCAACACCTTAATAAAATTCTTTCTTTCTGAAAGCCATGTATCAACGTTAGCCGAAGATAATCACAGCGTAGACCATATTTTCACAGAAAATCACTTACTCAGCACCCGAAATATCGCGCCTTCCAAATGATAAATAACCATAAAAGAGATTTCCCAACTTGAGCACATATTTATTACATCACGAAATCTTGGTTTATTGAATCAATCACGATGGATTTACTCCATCAAGCCAAAATTGACTTGTACAGCTGAGAAGTCGTTTGAGTTTTCTCTTTCTGAAAATCCTTTTCGATTACCAATCAGAAAAAAAAACCGTCTCAACTGCCAACAATGATAAGTCCTATCATATTAACATCATGTACTACACTAATCCCAACATGTTGCCCCGTACAGCAACCGGCCTACCAACTGTGACAGTTTTGATCCCATTCTTTTGGGGTTTCTCCGCATCCCATGCATCAACCCAGGGGACGAAGGATCTCTGAATCCCTGAATCCCAGTCCTGCCACAAAATCTGGAGCCGTCGTAGAGAGTTCTATTTCCTTTTCAATTCCTTTGGGTCTAGGTAAATCTGTTGTTAATTTCCTTCCTACTTTTTTCTCTTTTTTTGCTGTTACTACAGCGGATAAATCTTTTTATAATGACCACAGGGCGATGCTTTTATAACAAAAAAATAAGGGACAGTAGAAAAAACCGGGGCACTGCCCAAACAAATGAAATGGTGACCTTTTTTTCACCCGGTTCGGGTATAACAAATTTACTTTCGATTTTGTTTTGTTAGAATGTTTTATATCACTTCGTTGGGGCGGAGGGGTGGCAGGATGTGTGTGGATATGGATGACTGCTTCGGATACACACATGTACCTCCGTGTGCGTGCTATCGTTTTATGTCCCTCCGATGACCAAACACGAGACCCAATTGAAATCTCATCGACAACATCAACATGTTGTCAATTTTCCAACTCGTAATTTATTTCGTTGGTTATATTAAAAAGAGATTTTTTTTTTCGGGAAGATATTGATGATGATAAAGGGGATTCGGTTCACGTGTGGGACTTGGGAACGTTGCGTGTCTGGAGTGGCACGTGAAGAGTTCTTTATACAACATGTTTGGAAATTAGTTTAAGATTGAAACATAAACAACGAAACTACAGCAGTGGGTACGACGGAGGTAGAGTTTCTATTCGAAAATTTACTTTATCAAGTTGCCAAAAGGTTAAGAGTCGACACATGCTGAATATTTTAACTGGAAATGATGAAGAAGTTTGGTTTGGGAGATCTCTTAATATTTCTCATGTTTGTTGGCATAACATCTTTCCAAGAGTTGGCATTTGTTGTCCCGAGTCTTGCGAATAAAGCAAAAAGCTGCCATCTGGCAAACACCATCTGTGAATGTTTCTGATGCGTTTTTATTTTTCTTTTTATTTTTGGAAATATGTAAAAAAATTGTGATCTTATGGAAAATCGATCGATGATCTTGAGCGAAAACGAGGCTTAACAAATTTTCTTCTGCATCTTTTTTCATAACTGAATTCATGCAAAATTCAATGCTGTACCTTGCATTATTTAATGCTAGATCATTAATTATTATTTTTTGTATGTTCCTTAAATAACTCGTAATAATTTCCTGTCGAGTTTGCAAAATGCAACAAAAGCAAGAAGCATTTCTGTCAATCTCTAAAGTGCATTCTCTCTACAAGGGCTGCAAGTCTACACGTCTCAAAGTAAATAACCTTCAGTAATGAAAACACTTTCACTATTTACAAGATTTTCTTCATAAAATAATACGTTCTTCATACAGCAAGTCATAATTCGTCACAGAGCATAAGAAATGATGTCAAACGCTTCTAACAACCTCCTTTAAATGGACCGGAGAGAACTATAATAATTTACGTACGAGTCGTAGCTTCTCAGTTTCGTTTCACATTAAATTACAGGCACTCAGATAATTTTGTCCCAAAATCAGAGACGAAGGGACCGACAAACAGTTCTATCATCCAACTCCACAGGACACCATAACCAGCCACACTGACTTCCAGAGGGTGGAACCTAGATAATTTCAAATGAAATAATAATAGACGGATCACATCTAAACATGGCATAAATCCGCTCATGTAATAAGAAACATTCATCCTTCCGGTCGTATACCCGAATATATAGGTTCACTAGGACTTAACCCATCCCCGTTCTCATTCTGCAGCCCACGCCCACCCGACCATCCGGACTTACCCCCCATTCTGCTGAAAGGATAAACTGTTTCTGCAATTTAACTCGCATTGAGTGACATATGTTTTCATGTCACGTCCCATTTTGCGTCTACATAAACGAATGCATAAGGATGAGTTGAGAGAATGTTTGTGGATTTGGGGAGACCGACGGAGAAACGGAGAGATATCCTGCGTGCGCTTCACGGGGTACGAGCAACGAGCAAGCATAAGTGTTATGTGAATGACCAAGGGCGTGTGTTTTGGTTGAGTTCCATTATTTCCATCTTCATTGGGGGGCCTTCTCCTCCATTTCAATTTTCAAGGAAACCGTCAAGGACAGATTAGTTACTCAAAATAGCCAGTGTCCCCGGTCCTTTGGAGATTTAAGCTTTCCTCTTAAGCGATTTAAAGTTAATTGTCTCCAACCAGGATATGAGGGCGAATCTGTGGGTCCTTCCGTGAAATAATTTCTATCTCTTTTAATTGGGGCATCTGTCAGAATCTCCCTCTCTCTCTGTATCTCCTTTTGGACATGTGTTGTAATTAAGCAAGGGAAACCAAAGTGGTTTCAGTTGGGTGAGTCCTTTGGGGTGGTGTGTGGCAAAGTTTAATAGCCCATCCAATCTGCGGTGATGATGGAGAGTGCTTTGCTTGCATTGTAATAAGTAATCCACTTCAAAGTACTTGTCAGAGATGAGTGTGCCAAACACATCAAAGACATCGATGCATCGATCTTAATCACTTGAGCTCAAAGGTTAAATCGAATCGCGTAGATTCAATCGAAACCATAAATCGACGTTTCGTTTCGGCACAAAGTGAAGCATTTATTCGATTAGAAAAAAAAAGGAAAATCTCGAATTTGCTGTGTCGAGCTTTATGGATTCCATGATTTCATCATTTCACTTAAGGCTCTGTTGGTAACATCTCTCCAGGGGCGAGTAGTCTCTCTTGGTTGAAATAAATAGAAAATATTGATTTTATTTTATCGCTTTGCTTGCGTGAACTTTAAGTTGGGGGTGCTTCAAAGATTTCGACAGTTTATTAAAGTTTAATTTGTCTGGTATAACAATCAATTGAAAAGAATAATTTTTTTGTCATTTAAATATTTTTAATAAATTATTTTTAACAAAAAGCGAGTGTATGCAGAGTTGAACGTGGTGTGACCAATGGTCATCAGCAATTTAAATTCATTCATTGCATTATACAATTTAGAAATTTAAAAAAAAAATCCCAAAAACAACCAGTCAATTAAAAATCACGTTAAGCTCCAATTTCCATTTATTTAATCTTCTCAGCACTTTATCAGTGAAAAGTGCTTAACACTTAGAAAACTAAAAATGGAAATGAATGAAAAATGAACTAAAAAATAAAATGGTTCTCTCGGATTTATTTTATTACTTCCGAAAATCGATTCGATTGCAAAAGCCGATCAAAAAACGAACGAATCTAGGTCAAACCGAATGAACTACCTTCCGAAAATGAAGTTAAATGAAAATCGCCTGCACGCACATAAATCCAAATTGGAACAATCGAACCAGACTGCAGTTTCGCCTCTTTCACCGACATGCGGTTACCGGTGCGAAACTTTCACCAGGGCCAATAACAAATTTATGATTTTGACAAATTTCCGCTGAGAAAACTTACGCTTTCCCTAGCGTGTCCTTCCGCTCCTTGGCGATAACTACTTTGCAAAAGAAAAACCCTTTACATCCGGCAATAGGCCATGAGAGAAGGAGCTCAGGTTGCAGCTAACCATCGGATAAATTGCCAAAAAAAAGAAGCAGAACAAAGGAGTGAGGAGAAAAAAAAAAAAAAAAAACTTTGACAAGCGATGAAATTATTCGCAAAGTTTTACGTTCCGTAAGTTCCCTCTAGAGCTGGGTGACGACTATCGGTTCTATAGAGCGACTAAAGGTTATGAATTCTAAATGCATTTGGGTGGTGGTGGGCGAGGATGTTTCATTCTCTTGCAATATTTTTGTGTCACAGACCTATGCGTTGGTGTTTTGGAGAGAAAACTTTGTTACGACGATGCTGACGCCAACACCGATGCCATCTGCACAGCCTTTGTTTGGCATACTCTTTGTAGATCCTCCACCCACAGCTCAGAGAGTGCCAGAGGTAGGACTAAATTAAACGCAAACGGAAGCCGGGTGAGGTATTCAATAAAATGTTTGTGGAGCGGTCTTAAAATAATTTCACAGTCGTCACAAAGTTAGCTCGGGAGCACCATGAATCTGAAGTTTATTGTTTGCGCGTCGGGAATTTTCGGGTGCATTCTGACAAAGCGTTGGCAGTCACTCTTCTCTCTTTAAAGGAAGCCGGGAAATTCAATAGGATAACTCAATTTTCCAAGAATTCACATTCTTCCGTCGTTAGTTGTTTATTTGTTGGCGTATTTTTTGATATCTGCTGAAACTACGACAAATTTAAGTGAGATTGAATTTTATAGAAGTTAAATGGGAGGTGATACTGATCGTATCTTACTATGTAAGAAATACAAGAGTAATCAATACGCAGATGCAAATAAAAAATTCAAATATGCTATGCAACGTTTGTGACGCAAAAAAAAAAATTAATTACGACGATCAAAATATAGCCTTGATAAATGGGTCGAGATCATTAGGTGAATTTTGGAGCTTATTAATGAAAAAACTAATTCAATTTTACTAGGACTACAGCAGATCAATTAACAGACCATTTTAAACATTTTCGCAATGCGCAACGAATATCGCCGAACCTTGAGTACGATCATAAGTGCTGATCGGGAATAAATTCCTGGACTTACCATTTACCACCTTTCAACTAGAAGTTGTTATTAAGAACTCAAAGAAAAATAAAGCGGGGCCGGGCACTGACCGTATACGTTTTAAATATTACAAAAATTATTCACCGGAATTCTTGCCAGAATTCAGTAAAAGATTTGCTACCGCTGAAGTGTCTCAATCTTTCCAAAAAGCGATCCTTATTCCTCTACTCAAAAAAGGTGACTGTAGTGATGCAATCAAATCCAATCAAACTGCAGAGGAATGTCTTTCTTAAACACATCTGTTAAGTTATTTGCTTGTGTACGATTTTAAGAAATCATGAAGTGAGTGGAAAATAAAAAAAATAGAGGAACTCTAAGCTGATATTCTGGCCTGTAAGTATTAATAGAGCTATGCAAACGGAACGTAAAAAGTTAAACGCTTTCTTCGTGAAATTTTCTTTTCCTGCGGCTTTTCCATCTTGCGAGAATTTTTTTTCTATAAAATAAAGATCATTCAAATCGGCCAAATGAAAGGTTTTTTATTTACGAAAAAGCCTACGACTGCCGAATATGTACACGGCACGGAGTTTTGTAAAGTATAGGGAGGTACGCCCAACGTGAGAAATGGAGATCTTAAGGCCAACAGATTTAAAAAGCTAGCTATACAAGTATCTTGGAGCTCTGATCACGTCGAGCCGAATGAACAAGCACTTTAAAACTAAGCCGGCCGGTGTTGTTTGTGAAGGCTATGCTCAGAATAAAAATATTTCTCATGACGAAAACTTTTAAATATTTCATGCCATAGCCTTTTCTATATATATTGTGTGCAGCGCACGTTTGGGATGACGGTCGTGTAGAAAGGTTTCCCCGATATTTTCTCAGTCCAATTTTTAAGCTTCCTAGTAGTTCTCCTAATTTTATGCTTAATTTAGAGACAGGGGTTGCACTTATTTACCTGAATACTCTTAAATTACATTTTGATTATATAAAGTCAGTGCGCAAGAAAAAATTCTCAGGTTGGTACTCACGCAAATACAGAAATATAAGGTGAAGTATGTCTAAGAATGGAAATTATTAGGATAAGAATGCTGTTACAACTTTAATTTTGCACCAAGTGAATAACAGGAATCTCTAAACTAAAAACTAATCACCCTGCTTCAGAAAACTCGTCACACAATTTTTAACAAATTTATAAATGAGGCTTAGTCATCACAATTCAAAACTTTCTACAGCAAAATGAATCTCGATCTTCAAGAAACGACGTGTTTTTAACACAACTACGCAGTAGAAAAAATAAGTACGATTTTTAAAATAAGAGGCGAATTTATAAACTAAATTTAATACCGCATCACCCTAAACTACCAACCTGACCTGTAATCTCAGAGAGCGTAAAGATGTGATGCACTTCATCACCAAATGACCAATACGCGTTCATTTTCTTCGAAATAAAATAGTCTAACTTCCTTTTTCTTTAATGTAAATATTTTTTTCTATTTTTTGCCCCTTGAGAACGGTGAAAAATACTAATGCGCTCGACGAACATGCCCGTAGTAGTGTTGGACTTTCACGCCACTAAACCAAAAGTAAATAGTTAGACCTAGACGTAAACCGACATAAAATTTCATTGACTTTTTCTCAAAAATGTCCGCTCACATCTTTTACTTTTTTCGATACTTTTGGTTTAAGTTCAATCTTCAATTTGGGAAACATTAAATTTTTGTAGGATACAAAAGAAAATAGAACGCATCTGGCTTCACACACCGAATTCAAAACCTCTTACTAATAAAATGAATAATTTGCAGTGGCATTGCAGACAACAAACTCATGAGACTCATAAAAGCAATTTCAATTATGTTTTTTGGATATATCTTTAACTTTTATTTCAAATTTCAGAGAAATTCTTATTTGATTTTATGTCTTAACTTGAGTTATGAGTCATAACCAATAACATTGCTTGCAGAGAACATTTTTTTCTTTTCGATTTTGTGGTTAAGTGATAATTATAATTTAATGACTACTTTTAAGCACATAAAATAAAAGTTTCCCCCAGAAAATGATTTTACAGCGAAAATATGCGACCACTCAATTTTACTACCATGACTTAAAAAACATTCTGACCATAAAAAAAAGTCTCTGCAGAATGCAAGACATCCTCTTTGACATTTTTCGTTGTGGTTCTTATTCGAAAGTTTTTGAGGTTAGTTTCTACTCCAGGGGATTTGCTGAATGAACGTGATTGATATTTCTAAGAATCGTTCTAATTATTTTTTGTCTTCTCAACTTATTTCTGTGGACTGCAGAACTGGTGTAATGAAGAATTATTTTCTTTAAAAACTTCACAGAAAGTTTTCTGGTGACAACGAGCAGACGAAGAAGTTGGTTGTCTTTAAAGAAAACTCTAGAGAGAGATCGATTTTTTTTTTTTTTTTGTTTGTTCATGGCTTTAATTTCCATCGATTGATTTGTCACTAGCTCCACTCCGATTAAGTGTCTTTATTTAAAAACATCTTTGTGTTGAGGTTTTTTTTTTTTGGAAAAAACTTTGATAACTCCCAAAAACTTTGAACCACCAAAACCACTTTCTTCACACTCCAACATCCAGATGTGACAAAGTGTCGAATGCCGAAGGGATTCAGAGTTGTTTTTGGAAATTTCTTGTTCAAACTTTTGTGACTTAATTATGTGTGACTCATGTTGAAACCAGGACACGTTTTTGTAGTGGGTGTGTGTATCTTTTGCCTATTGATTCTGGTAACCTTGTTGTTGTCGTTGTCTGTGTCTCCTGCTTGTCTCACAACAATGGGAAAAGATGTAAATTTAAGTTGAAAGAGATTTCCCTTTTGTCACGTTGATGTGTGTTGAATTAACATTTTTCTTCGTAGAAAAGGAGTGAGTTTGGCGTCTTCTAACTAATCGTACTTAGATGTACTTAAAATGATTTGGAGAGGAAAACATGACCTTAGAGAAAATGTTAACATATTCCATTCGTGCTCAATTTGCTGAGCAAACTGCCTACAGATTTTTTTCCTTCCTCCTGTCTGAATGTTTTTTTTGTGAGTTACGAATAATTGGTTTTTGATGTCGGCTCTGCGAAAAACTGTGTAGGCGGAGAGTACGAATTTTTTTGTAAATTTCCTTAGAAATTCATTAAAAAATTTTAATATTCGTTCGTAGGAATTTTACAAAAAATTTTAGATTCCTAAAATCTAGCAACTTTTTTTTAGAGGAAATTTTTCTTCAAATCGTTGCATCGATAACAAGACTTTGAATTAATTAAAATGAAATGAGCAAAAACGGGTCTATAACATCGATTCGTTGGCTTAATGGTATAGGACCTTTCGATCATCCTGACAGATATCTCTGACTGGCAGACGTACAGATGCACATACAAACCACCTCTCAAAACACCTTCCTATCATGACTAGCATTCCCAACACTCAATCAACACATGTGGCTGGGTTGTCTGTGAAAGAATTATTGATGATCCATCATCACTGACAGAAACCACCATTCCAGAGTTCAGTTGCATCTTCAACTTCATCTCAACCACCAGCATATTGGATTCATAATTTATGCGAAACTTCACCCAGCGCCTGTTACGATTGCAGGTTATCCATTATGCACTCGGGTTAGATGGAATTCATGACAAGTAAACAAAAACCAGGAAAAGGTAAAAGAACAAATCAGGAGTAATTTCAAGATTTTTCAGGCCACAAAGCCTGCACACCCGGATGTATCGCGCTATTAATGATTAATAACAAATCCACCGCAGTCGATGCGGTCCAAAGTTTAGCCGAATGCATCTGGAAACTTCTGTCATTTACTTCAGGGATCCTTGTTTTTGTGTGACCTCTTTCTTTCGTTTTGAATCCAAGCCGACTGATTAACTTTTGAAAACTGATTAAAAACTTTCCAAGTGCCAGACCACGGACGTAAAGAAGGTATTCATCTAATCTATTATGCCCTCTCGTGCTCATGTGCACTTTCATGATTAGCAAAACATCTTTGGAAAACTTTCAAATGGAGAAGCATTTCACATGCAGACGGCCAAAGTTTTTAAATGAATTAAAGTGACCAAAGTCGCCAGTAACCATTCTTTCAATTCGGTGCACTGTAGTAATATTAATTTTTTTGGAGTAGTCTTTGCGCGGCTCCCGAATTCAATTGGATCTCGCATCAGTTTTATCTAAAGTGGTAAAAGCTTTAAATATTTGGCAGAATGCCAATTAATTGTAGATATCATTGTAATCCTCAACCCTGTCCGGCGTGGCCAAATAAGCCGTATTAAGGAGGCATTAGAACAACGTAACAAATAATTTATTCTGCAGCCTGTTGGAGGCACCATAATGCATTCAAAGCGGATCGCATTAGGGGATATCTAAATGCTAACCTTACTGTGTGATGGAACTTAATGCCTTGCATATGTGATAACTTTTGGCATTCGACTGGTGAGTGACGTAATGTTGAAAAGAGAATTTGTGGAATTGAAATTAAATTGCGGACCATTAAACGATGTAGTAGGAAGAATTTAAATTTACCATTTAGTTGCTCTAACCGAGCTACAAGTTCTAATCAGAGAATTACGTAACAGACGTTGATAGAAATTTAGTAAGGAAAAATAGTTAAGGAAATGAGGAAAGAAAAAACTAGAAACTGTAAAATATGCATTGAAAGAGGTTGACGACTAGACCACTGATTTTAACTTCTCAATCCAATTTCAAATATAGGGCTGGACAAATATCTTTTTAAAAATTCAATAAAATGAACAAAATCTAGGATAGGGATAGGCCGTGCTAGATTGCAAGGGATGTTGATGGCGGACCTGGGCCGCACTAGACTGTAGCGCCCGCAAAAGAAGAAGATGAATTTATTAGTAACAGAAGATTTTCTTATTAATAAGACAATGCCGTTCAAGTGGCTGCCTTGGCTCACTTCGAAGTAGCACATTCTGTCACACTAATTTTCGAAGGTCTTGTTGATAGTTTCGGGCTGAAGCTTACGAGTTTTTTGATCATCACCAAGGGGTCAAATCATTGCTACGAGACTGCCAATTGACATCGTGAAGATGGCTGATAACACGGTCAATTTGGATACACAGCACTTGGAAATATGTTTTCAATACTTCCCAACATTTTTAAGTGTAAAGCGACTAAATTCGTTTTGCAGAAGTATAATACTTACTTTCTGATACTTTTTGAGCGGGAAACAGCTGTCAATGTTAAAATAACCTATGATCTAAACAGAAACTATGAGATGGCACACCCACTACTTTTGCTTGCTTCATTGAAAACTTGTTATTCGCCGTATTTAGTTATAATTTGACCCTTAATCCTGGGTCCTAATCCTAAATGATCCTAAATGATCTTAGGTCGAAATTTTATATATTACAATTTCGTGGTCTCACCGTTTTACCATATGGTGTAGCACAGCTTGAAACACCATACGAGTGTATTCTTGTTCTAATTTTGTTGTGGCTTAATGCATAATGGAACAAACTATATTTCAATAAATTGCTCAAATACTAATTGACAGAATCAAAAACTATTAATGAGGAATTGTCTTTGAAGCCACTATTTACTCAGAGTATTTTTTAAGTCAAATTTACAAAAAAAAAAAGAATGGATCTAAGGGTTAATTTGTTTTATTATACTTCACATAATTTGTATAATTTTCTCTAATCTAGGTTAGGTATTTCGATGAGTTGGACATTGTCTCTGCCATATAATCAACCAGAGTTTTACTTATAAAAAACTACTTTTACTGGATATTAATCCACCAATTGATGTGCATAAAGGGCGAATAGACGCCTAGCCAACTTTACACAGGTTCCAACGTTTAACGCGACAGTGATGAGAAAATTAAAAGTGTGGCAAATTTTAGAAATCCAGTACTTTGAAGAATTGAAAAGTATTTAAACACTGCATCGCTTTGGAGCTAGCTATTTTAGGAGCAATTGGAGTAACTTCAGTGCTCCCATTCCCTGAAGTGCCTTCAATGTATTCAAGTTTATTAATGCCTTCTACAATGATCCACTCCTAAACTTCTTATAGTGTTCGATGTTTATAATCGAAGATCAGTAATTTGAAAGCATCAAACAAAATTATATTTGTAATTATACAGACATGTGTTTCACTTAAACAAAATTAAATAAATAAATTCTTTCAATTTTCCATAAACCTTAGTTTCGGATAGTGTGCTTGGTAATTGGAAAAGTGGAATTAAATCATAATCTTCCCAGTTGTCTTTGGAAGCTCACTTTATAGAGATGAGAATAAAACGTTTTACTAATTCACATTTTAGATAAATTCACATTTTCGGAGATTCACATTACCGAGCGACTACAGTCGCTCCACTAATTTTGAAATTGAATTTTCTGTAATCAAAAGGATTACAGCAACTTTAAATATGAATTCGTATAAAAAAGTGCATTTCCAAAGTTAACTAGTTAGCCAAGTTAATGATATTTTGAAAAAATATTAACAAAAAAAAAACATCAAAAGTAGGTCACTGTGTTAAGAAGACCTACAATCTTTTTAAATTTAAGAAATTGAAAATAAACAGAAAATTATTTTAATATTCTAACCAAAGACTTCGTTTCTCGAATTCTGAAGTATAAAAACGAAGAAAAAAAAACTCTCCCGACATTAGGAAAATCCTTTCAACCACGCGAACCCAAGAGTCCTTTAAACAAATCCAAAGCAGTGTACACTTAATAACACTGTTCCAACAAAAACCTAGCCCAACAAGAGACCCTAAATTTCGTCCAAAATAACTGAAACAAACAAGAAACAACCTTGCCAACAAAAATAAAAATTGGGTCTTTAGCTCGACCCCATTACTCAGGGCATCACCGTCGCCTTTTAGCAGCGCTTCACTGCCGCTCACTTTATGCTTCCTTGTCGTCACCGTCTCTGTAGTCGTTGTCGTCGTCTTTCGAGACTTCCATCCCATCACGTTTTCAATTATTCTCGCACTTAACACCGGTGTGATGTTGCCTTTTATTGCGGCTTCTTTCCCCGGGTGCCATCACAACCGGATTTTAATGGAATTACCTATGCCAAAGACATGAAGACTACTCTTGACTTTCCCCTCACGGCTTGGCAACCCCGTCACCACCGCTCATTTCGTTTTCGTTAGCATTCCGAACCAACAACATTCGCATAAGGACGGCGCGACATAACGACGAAGATTTCGGATTCACTTTTTCACTTAACCGGTGTATGAAACTAATTTATTTTACGCCTTTTTTTCGTTCACCTCCACGAAGCCTTCTTCGTTTCAATTCGCAGCAGACAGCCGCACTCCTCGTAAGCATCGCAATTACTTCCTCAGAACCGCCCGTATTCCCCGTGCGCAGGATGTCAACACTTCATTGGTTATCTGATTCAGGGATGCGAGGAGCGACGTCGAAAGGAAAGAATTATGCGGTAAATGACGTACGGGAATATGGCATCCCGGAAGGCGGGGGACGCGTGAGCGTGAGCGTGAGCTTATGTTAATGCCTAGGCATGCATAAATTTTCGCGAAAAGGATTTCCTTTTCGGCAGACTTTTCTCCCCCCATCGTTTGCGGTTACTTGTGTGGAATTTAAGCACAAAGGAGGCCATCCCTCTGCTGCCTGGCTGTATTGACGGTCTCAAGTGCTAAATCCTTATTTACATGCAAAGGGCCCCACCAAAAATATTTGCGCAACCCGCCAATGACCCCGGATATCCTGCGCCAGTTGGAATGCTAATTAAAATAAATAACACATGAGAGCCAGAATGCAAACAAAGGCAATCCTTCCGTTTAGCATTCCTCACGGTCTCCAAGGACACCGCCGTGCAGCCTCCCCTCCTTTCGAAGGTGCCAATGTTAACTTCGGTTAAGAGTGCCAAGTTTAACCGCCGCATAAATCATGGCAGCGGGCCCGAGCGGTTGATGCAGAAGTCATTCTGTGTCGCTGGATTTTTGCTGTAAATGTATTCGCGAAAATGTGCCGTGTACTGTGTCCGGACGGCGGCGGGTGGTGGGTCCTTTTTAGATCCTCCTTTCCATCTGTAGTTTCGTTTCCCTTTTGATTGTCATGTTTATCCTCGCAAAAGGATTGCGCTGCTCTGCGCGTTTTGTTATCATCGAAAACAACTCTGCCAGAATGCCTGGGGTGACTGTTACTAGACAAAGGAAAAAGCAATTTCCTCCTGACGTATCCTTTATTCTGGGCTTTCAGGTTTTCCACTCTTTCTTTTTTCCTTTCGTTTTTCTCCTCTCAAGTGGGCTGTGGTGGCGATGATGACGGCGGTGATGGTGTGTGTGTCGCTTTGTGTATTGTGAAGTGGCAGGGTAGTTGCAAGAGGTAATCATATGTTTTGCATTTTTATTGCAACATTTTGAGGACACTTGTCGTGTGAAATGACAACGTTGACAAGGATCCTCTCGCCAGGGGTGAACAGGGGGGACGAATGGCTTGGGCCCAGTGATGAGTGTTTTTGTTATTACCTGTGTTTCCAAGTGTACTTTTGTGACTGTGCGATGATGTTATTCAGATTTTGTTTGTTTGCTTTTTTTTTTTGTTTTCATCATGTTTTTACTTCCAAATGTTGCCACCACTTCTGTGTGTGTTGCATATGATTGGGAATGGGATGGTTTGCGGTTGGTATGTTACAATTTATGACTGTGGGAATAGGGTTGATGGAAATTCTTGCATTTCTAAGCAGGATCCAACGACAACGACGACGACGATGAAGGGATGGCACTCGAAAAAGTTTGTGAATAAATTTTATTTGTTTTGCTAAATTTGATAACTTTTGTTCGGTGCATGGGAAAATTTGATTTACACGCAGACACGCGGGGGCATGCAAAATGTGTGTCGTTTGTCGTTTTATTGAAAAGTTCTTAGGTTGGCTTAGGTTGTGTCTCGAGGTCTTTTTGGCTGGGGGAATGAAATCAACAGAAACAGCTGCTGGTACTAGTCTTTCGCGGCTAAACAAACAAACATGATGGGGCTGAAATTGAAAACAAAACGAAATAACTCGAGAGCCATAACAAACTGAAGTCCTTGGGAGATTGTGGATATGGAAGGAGGGTTTTTTCTCTGAAAAAGGTCTTATCGAAAGCAAGTGTCAAATCAAATAAACCGGCATAACTTTTCCTTCTTTTCAAAAGTGGCTTTTGACCGAGATAGAACTCGAAAGTAATCGGCGAATTTTCAAATGAATTGTTGTTTATTTTTCTGTGAACTTGACAATACACACAGCTGGTCAAAAAAAAAATGGGTATGTTCCTTTTGTTTGCTAAAGATCGTAAGAGAAACGGTGCTAAAGGAGTAAGAAAGTGTGTTGTGCGCGATATAATTTGACATTAATGCCGGTTCTGAACGGCGAATTGCGAAAGCTTTCTATGACAGAGGATTGTCAGTCGTTCGCTGGAGGTGGGGCAGTGAAAACTGTTTGTCGTGTTCTTTCCCCGGGCTGGATTCGAACCCGGGTACTCTCGCTCAAAAGTCCGACGCACTAAGGATTAAGCCATGGCGCCTACTTAGTCTATTGACCTTTAGAAAATAACGCCTCCAAGGATTGTCTTGCTTCTGGCCGAAGTTGGCTACGTTTCAACAACCTACTTTTCTGTGAAATGAGAAAAAACTGAAAATAGAGTGCTATTGAACATCTTCCTTGACTAACCACGTTGAATTGGCATCACTGGCAAATGTCACCAAACCATTATGGATCGTCAACGCCGACCCGTCGCCATTAAAAAAACCCTCTTTTTTTTTAAATGTAAACAAAATTATTAGAGTGCAACTTCCTCTCACATTTTGTGGCACTTGTTAAAAAGTTGTAAAAACGACACATTCTTTGCCCCATGCAGCGGCATTTTCCCAACAGAGTATTCCCCACGTAATTATTTAGAGACCACCCCCCCTACAGCACTTCACTCAAGAGTGCCTCGTTCAGGTCGACAGTCCTCCATCCTCACATACATAAGCTCATAATAAACCTCATGTGTTCCATTTTATGCTGCAATGAAATCTCAAAAATAAGCACATGAAGCCTAACAAACCGTCCTCATTGTCCTCGAACGTACCAGAGATGTTTGCCATAACAGAAAACCAGTAGATTATTTTTATTAATATCTTACCGTGTACTTTTTGGTCGTGCGAGTCGGAAGAAATTACTTCTTCTCCGAGTGGACTTGGAAACATTTGCTGGATATGATTCACCTTCTCTTGTTTCCTATATCTATCTGTTCACACTCTCGTTTTATGATTTCACGTTGAGTTGTGTGTATTATGGTCGACCTGGTAGCTGTACCTGAAAATTATTACCTTCGTTATGGTGGAGGGCGAGGAAATGTTTTATTCGCACATAAATTTTGTGAGTAATGCATTTCCATTAAAAACACATTATATACGGCGCGGTATGATACTTAAATTAATTTCGAAGCTCCCGCAGGGTCTTGCTTGTAGACTCAACGATATTTTCCTTTTTTTTTTTGGCTTCCTGACTTATCCCCGAAAATCGTTAAAGTGTCTGTTGTCTGGGGGAAGACATAAAGATAGCAAATGAAACTACTAAGAATTGAATTGGCATTCGTTCAGTTTTCAAAATGTTTTCTGTGAAGACACGAGACATGCGTTTATGACTTTATCTGTGATTCATAAACCCAAGCAATGAGACTAAAATTGTTGGCATTTTTCTTCTTTACATTTCTTAATAAACATCAAATTATTTTGCAGTGAAAAGACTACTTCAATTTCGAAAGTTTTTGAGTCGAAATATGATTTGCTTTTGGCGGTCGCTACAATTCACCTCTTTTGCATTTCTGAGAAAACATCACCCACCTATAATGCCTCGCTTTTCAGAGCCGAACAACTGAATCCTATCAGGTACTGCCCACTGCGTCCATTGTGTTCAGGATTCTGATTTCAACTTCGAAATTTCCGAGGATAGAGTAATTGAAGCGTTAATCATTTTCACTGCAACGTGCCAGTTATTGACCTGGCAGTGGATGCATCTCTCGTAGAATTGTGCTGTGCTTAGATTCGGTTGTTGGTTAAGTAGGATATTGCACTGGGCATGATATCTTACATTAGCCCATGTTGGTGGGGTTGGCCCGTGATACGCGGAGAATGAAAGAGAATTTTCGAGCTAAATCCTTTTCTAGGTATCTGACAGGCCAATGATATCCGAAATAAGGTAGTTAATTGGTGCAGGGATCAAGTTGTGAATGCGATAGACGGAGTTTATATTCCTGAATTTAAGAGCGACTTTACCTCGTCAATCAATTAGCTTGAACAGAGAACAATTTTAGTTTTCAACTTAATCTCGGTTTTTTGGAACAAATTTGTGAGTGTGCGGTAGAGGCAGACTTAAGCCCTTGGTCAAATTATTAGACTGCCCTAGAAATCATCTTTCACCTGCCACCCCTAGATATCTTCGTCAAGCAGGTCGCAGCCTATACAGCAGTAAGGATCAGAGCCGCGCAATCGTGGCTTTCTAGATGCATGGGTCACTCTACCATTCTTGAGATCTCCCCTTCAGGGAGTCAGACTATACTCGCCCGAGAACTCTTTTCAAAAGAAGCTTCTCCTTCAGCCTGCCCTCCAGATCTGACTGGAGAGAAGGCATACCTATAAGAAATGAATCTCTGGTGATCTACAACGACGGACCAAAAACTGAATCCGGAGTCGGTGGAGGAGTCTTCTCCGAAGACTTGGGAATCCAGATCTCATTTCGCCTTCCCAACCATTGCAGCGTATTTCAAGCGAAGGTAATGGCGATCAAGGAAGCATTGTCGTGGCTAAAGTACAACGTGATATCGCGTACCTCTGTCACGATATGTTCAGACAGTCAAGCTGCGATAAAGTCCCTGAAGTCTGTCACTTTTAATTCAAAAACAGCTCTTGACTGCCGCAAATCTCTTGACGAGTTGGCAGATCAGTTTAACGTTCACCTCATATGGGTGCTGTGACATCTCGGGGAACTGCCTGGCCGATGATCTTGCCAAGCGCGGAATCAGTGAAACCATCCAATCGGATAAGGTCGATCTCTGCGCACCTCTTGCTACCGCACTCCTCCACATCAAATCCATTGCGGCAACCAATCTTAGGTGGTCAAATGGTGCTACTTGTCGCGTCACCAGGGAAATCTGGCCTAAGCTAGATCCTGAACGCTCACTTAGTCCCCTAAGATTCAGTAGAATTCAAGTTAGGAACCTGATCAGTGTCATAACTGGGCACTTCACTTTTGGCAAACATGCCACCCGACTGGGCCTTCCGGCCAACGACTTCTGCAGA
The DNA here is from genome assembly GCA_905187475.1 of Syritta pipiens. Lineage (NCBI taxonomy): Eukaryota > Metazoa > Arthropoda > Insecta > Diptera > Syrphidae > Syritta > Syritta pipiens. The sequence continues at coordinate 99,406,662 of LR994571.1, read as the reverse complement.
AGCTGCAGAGACGAAGAAGAGGAAGAAACCTCGCTCTACCTTTTAGGAACCTGCAGCGCTCTCGCGAACCGTAGAAAGAGGCATCTTGGTCACTACTTTCTAAATAATCTCGGTGAACTAGCTGACACCAGCATAAGCCGTATCCTCCGCTATATTAATAGCTCCAACTGATTTCTAGAGTAGTGGGATGTTTTTGCATCCGCTCCATGTGGTATCACAATGGGTCTCATCTGGCCTAAGTGCTTGGCTGCCTTGCGCAGCCCACCACACAACCTACCTACCCACCTAACTCAATCCCAAGGTGGATAGCTTATTTAATTAGCATGTCAAAAAACTCGAAGTTGGCTCCCCATTTTGTCAGCTGTCAAGTGATTTATTTCCAGTTGGTTTAGCATTTCAACATGAATAGACTGACGCCTGAACAACGCTTCCAAATTGTGCAGTTTTATTTCATTTTTCTGTTCCCAATTTTCAAAAACTTATTTCATTTAGCAATGAGTCCTACTTTTGGTTGAATGGATAAGTCAATAAGCAATACTGCCGTATTCGGAGTGATGACAATCCTCAAGCCCATGCTGAGACACCATTACATCCACAAAAACTGACTGTTCGGTGTGCTTTATGGGTTGGTGAAATAATTGGTCCGTACTTCTTTAAAAACGATGTTGGCCAGAACGTTACAGTCAATGGTGACTGCTATAGAGCCATGATTACTGACTTTTTCGTTCAACAATTGAACAACCATGATGTGTAGGAGCTGTGGTTTCAACAAGACGGCGCACGATGGCACACAGCTCGCACCCCAATCGATTTATTGAATGAAACGTTTGGTAGCCGCATAGTTTCAAGTTACGGACTCGTGAATTGGTCTCCAAGATCGTACGATTTAACGTCGGCTGACTATTTTCTGCTGGGATATGTGAAATCACTGGTCTACGCCGATAAGCTCGAAATGAAAACCGACATACGGCCACAAATATTGAAAAAAATCATCGAAAATTAGACCTCCAGATTAGACTACCAGCCATTAACCATTAGACAAGCCAGCCGTGGCAGTCATATGTTAGAAATCGTATTTAAATTATAATCAAGAAGATTATCTTTCGAATAAAATATATATCAAGTCAATTTAAAAAAAAAATAACTTTGCTTTCTTCCATTTCAAAGTTTTATGCCTCTAAAAAAAAGAGTGCACTTTAGATCAAACAACTGAAGTTAAAGATCTTTAGCTGTAGTCAAACTCAATGCCTTGAATAGGAATTTAGCTTAAAGCCATGTTTGCAAGATAAGAAGCTTACCTTCCAAATTTCAACCAGATCGGTCAAGCCGTTCCAAATTTGCAAATTTCAAATTTTAAAAGAGCCGATTTCAAAGCCCGTCGGATTTTTTTCTAGCTCTTGAGCGGCTGAACCGATTTGAAATATAGATTACTTATGTCCTACGCTAAATCGTAAACTAATTTATTCTTGGATGCAATGAGTTTGACTTCAACTCAGAAAGCAACCGCCGCACATAGCAGACCGACTTTTCCATAAATTTTTAGGAAATCGGACCGATCTACTGAACCTTTTGGCGATTGCGCACACGTGTTCAACTATAGTATCTCCCGCTACTGCTTTCAACCACACCGGATAAGTTTATATGAAAGCACCATCACACTTTTCGTAACGCTCTCATCTCATATAAATCAGTTTACCCCCAATGCACGCAAAGAAATTTTGCTTCCAAAAAGCACCCTATATCTGCTCAGTTACTTATTACTTATTACAATTCAATAATCACTTCAAAAACCTGAACTTCTCTTCCAATTTAACCTTCTGCACTCAATTTTGAAAACAAATTAAATTAATGCCCCATTGAAATCGTGTGTGTCCAAATATGATTATGCCAATCATAAGGTGGTCAAAAATTAATTATCTCCGAAATTTATAACTTCATTTCCACGCATGACTCTGTCCGTCATGATTTTCATTTTATTTTGTGGCCAACAAGCGTGGGAAATTTAAACGAATCAGAAAACCATCGCTCACAAATCGTAAACCATCTCGTCAGCCGAACGAACGTCAACGTCAAGCAGATACTTCAAAATTCGATAGTCTCCTCCTCCACTTCAGTCATTTCACTACAAACACTGAAGCTGCTCTTTTGGATCATGTCTGTATGCAAATGCATGAAGCAGGATGCTCTCACTCGAATATCTATTAAAATTCATTGCACATGGCACACCGGTAATCCTGTTTATAGTTTCATCCGTCCGACTCGTTCGTTTATTGATAAACGTTAACTTGATGACGGTGTTCGAGAGTCACACATATCTCCGATGAGTGTCACTGAGTTGCTTCATTAGCCATTTTTTTTAAAACCCTTTAAGCTCTAGGTGATGTTTCAATATTTCAATAAGCCCGACGTGAAATGCTGGCTTTGCATTCAGTTGTTTGACTTACACTTTTGTTCGCAAATGATACATTTCTGTATTCAAGAAGGTAATCGAATAAAAAAACATAAAATCATTTAGGAGTGCTGGAAGTAAGTGAGTTAAATCTGAACCAATAGCTAAAGGCTTCAAATTTGGTGGCAGCTGAATGATGCGCCTCATTGATGAAACAAGTTTCGGAAAAGCAAATAATTAAAATAATATTGATTTAATAAACGAAGTTCTGAATGCAAATTATTCGTGATAGTGAATTGCGAGCTCGGTCACATGAGTTAAATGGCTCGTGCATTTAATAAAACTTTAAATGAGTGTTGCAGTACTGCTACATCATGTATTCATTGGCAAGCATAAACTTTATGATTGAGGGCTCAATTGACGACGCAAAACCAAGGTTTCGGTGTGTTACGATTTCAACTGAAATGCAAAGATATAAAAGGCTTGATAAATCGTGAGAACATTTTCGATACCTACAAAGTCCTTTCTTTATATTTTTTTCATATTTCGACTGCAATGCTAGTTGGTGTAAGAAAATTAAGCCGATTAAATTAGACCGATTCATGAGAAAACTAGAAGTTAAGAAATAAAACTGAGAAAACAAAAAATAGTCGTAGAGGTTGTAGAGTCATCTTTTATTTGATTTATTTATTTGACACGTATAAACTGAAATATACGAGGTCTGTTCAAAAAATAAAGTGAACTTTCCAATTTCGCGGCCATTCGATTATCGATTTTTTTTTATTTTGTTATGTTGGTACACTCGTCTCGAACATATGTTTACAGTTTCAACGATATAGCATACTTATTTTGTTTTGGAGAGGCGTAAAAGTTAAACGTGTTTTGCGTATTCGGCGATTTCCTCGTCGAAAAAAATGTATCAAAGAATTTACATTCAATTTTGTGCGAAAAATGGAATCAAGTGCTCAAAAACACTTGAAATGTTGACAATGGCATACGGTGAGTGTACTCTGAGTCAAAAAAATTTTTACAAGCTTTTCGAAGAAGCTCGAGAAAATGTGAATGACGACGCTCGCCCTCGACGCCCCAGCTCATCAGAAACCGATGAAAATGTTGAGAAAGTGAAAAAAATTGTTATGGAGAATTGTCGAATAACTATTAGGGAAGTTCCTGAAAATGTCGGCATATCGGTTGGCTCATGCCATGCAATTTTTTCGGAAATTTTGTGCATAAAGCGTGTGACAGCGAAGTTCGTTCCAAAATTGCTGAATTTTGACCAAAAAAGCTGTCGCGTGAGCATCGCTTAGGAATTGTTGAATGACGTCAACGGCGATCCAGATTTGCTTAAAAGGGTCATAACTGGTGAATCGAATCATGGATATATGGTTATGACATCGAAACCAAAGTCCAATCGTCCCAATGGAAGAGCCCAGGAGAGCTAAGGCCAAAAAGGTACGCCAAGTTCGATCAAATGTGATGGCGTAGTGCATCAGGAGTTCTTACCACATGGTCGTACGGTCGATAAGAAGTATTACCTTGAAGTTATGCGCAGCTTGAGTGAAGCAATACGAAGAAAACGTGCGGAATTGTGGAAAAAAAATGCATGGCTTTTACATCACGATAATGCACCTGCTCACTCGTCATTGCTTGTTTTTAATTTTTTGGCCAAAAACAACAATCATGTCTGAGCCACCGTATTCACCAGATTTGGTCCCCTGCGACTTTTTCCTGTTCCCAAGATTGAAGAGACCCATGAAAGGATGGCGTTTTGCGACGGTTGAGGAGATACAAACCGAATCGCTGAGAGAGCTCAAGGCCATACAAAAAAGTGCATATCAGAACTGCTTCGAGGATTAAAAAAAAACGCTGACACAAGTGTATTATATCTGAGGGCGACTACTATGAGGGGGACAACATAGAAATTGATGAATAAATAAATATGTTTTGAGAAAAATGTAAATTAACCTTATTTTTTGTACAGACCTCGTACATTGCCGAACATAAATATCGGCACAGCAATGATATCTGAGAGCAACCACCCGGTATTAAAAAAAAAGGGGGGACCGTGATTCTTTTTTTTACAGTTTTATTTAACAAAATATAGACTTTTAATTTTTACAAAATTTTCGTTTGATACCATTAACGGGGTTAACACCTTAAAATTTGCATGATGATATGCTTGATGGAGGCAAATTGTAGAGTGTGAACGCTCTTTCAATTTGTCATCAAAGTTATCGTACGGAAGTTCAATTTTTTCGAATGCTTGATGGTAAATTGTAAGGTGTAAACAGCTGTCGTACCGCTTTAGAGCATTTTTTCATTTTTGTTTTGACATTATAGAGTGAACATCGAGCTTGAGCGAAAGGATTAATCAGAAAAATTTTGTGTTGATTGGGAAGCATGCAAAAACATCGTTCAATGTTTTTTTTTATGTTTTTCATCATTTTCAAATATTTCATTATTGATTATAACCGCAACAAGAGCGCGCGTACCCATGTTAATGCTTCAAAATTTTTATTGCAAATGAAGTTTGTCAAGCAGTTTTATATTATGAACGCTAGGCATTAATTTTGATCGTCAAGTATATCATCAAGCAAATTTTAAGGTATCAATTCCGCTATTAATATGAGTTTTATATGCAGTAAAGTATTGGCACATTTCATTGCTAACACTACAAAGCACTTTATAACGAAAATGTTGCAATAGAAAAATTTTGTTTCTAAGTAACTTTAGTTTAGTAGAATATTTAATTGTGTTTTAAACTGATTTGGCTGGAATTTCATGCCATTCATGCACTAAAATCGACTTCAAGAAAATGTTTTTGTAATGGACCTGCCTATTAAGATATTCCCACAAATAAACACTCAAATTAAAGCCTGGTAAGAGAAGATAATCATTCATTTTTCTAGGTGTACGAAAACAAGCCATATGCTGTGTAAGATTAATCATTTAAGGATGCACCTGTTTTGAAAATATAATGTTACATACATAATTTTGTCAAACTCGTAAAATTTTATCGAAGCCACAAGTTTTATGTTTCTGGCATCCGCCCAACAAACTCAATCTCCTATCTAATGCGAATTACCCGCCTCCTCGTTGCAAGCAGCCTTGTCTTAATGAATTCGACTTGATACTCCAGCGATTATACAAAACACCTTATCCATTAAGTATTTTAGTGATGCCGTGTCGAGCAGTGCCTTAATACAGCTGCCTAAAATTATGCCAATATGTCCTCCTTCACATACTGCCACCGAAGTTGCGCTCCATTAAATCGCCATTAAAATTAATGACATCGAAATGTCTCCATTTCGCGGGTCCCTCTCTCCCACCCTCTGACACGGCCACAGACAACCTCTAATTGCAGCGACATCAGTGTGTATGTGCGAGTGCTTACTTGACCTGCTCCCATCAAGTCCACGGAGCAAAATGCTCCACTAGAGACACGTTAGATAAAAACAACATCCGCATCCGGCACTCTTCCATTTACGCCAACGCACATGGGAGTCGCGTCGGAGTACATCACGATGTGGAGTGAAACCGAAACCTACAAGCCCTGGTCCGTCCGTCCCCTCAGGCTCCTGTCGCTATCCTCTGGTGTCAAGTAAGCAACGCGCTGTGACAGCACCACCACCACTTACGCCCGTTCCCGTGTTAGCTTCAGCTTCAGCTTTATGAATTAACATAATTTTCGACAATTTGCTTCCATGTTCATATTCGCCTTTGCCGTCATTCTCGAATTCTCTTTCGCAGATAAAAGCCAAAAAAAAAAAAAAAACTGCTTCTCCTTTCATTTTGTAAGATAAACACAAGGATCAGCCACACAGGATATAACACAGCCCCGATGGGCGTCTGGGGGTGGGATTGGGAGGTCGATGCGACGCACAGAGAAATTGAAAAAAGAATACTTTTAGACGGGCGAATATTTACCGCAGGAACGAGCAGAATTTATTACCTTTCAAAGTAAATTGAACATAATGAGCAACCGAGAAAATTTTCATGATAATTTGTGAAGTGGATTGGAGTGGTGGAGCAGGGCAGACTCCTCCAACGACTGTTTTATGACAATTGAGGTCCATTTAAAATAGATTTCACTTCCATTAACTCCACCTAGAGAGTACGTCTTAGTGAAATTGAATTGAATTGATTTTCCACCGTTAATGGCTGAAATCTCGTTGGATAAATTGAAGGAGCGTGTTAATAAAATGTCTGTTTTATTTCAATATTTTCTATTTGTGCACTTCTTTGGGCGCAGACCTGATAAGGCGGAGAGTAAACAGCGGAGTGGAATATGGCGGAGACTATTTTCGATAAGTTTCGTTTATCCTGGCAAAACGGCACGAACAACATGTCTGCTACTACTGTTGGAATATTGACAACATTTTGTGTGTGCATAAATCAAATTTTCTTATTTCGGACGTGATGTGAATTTGCGGGCTAGAGAAGTTGTCCTTAGGAGGAAAACTAGTTTACATAATAACAAGCAGTCAATTTTTTTTTTTTGCCTTTCGTTTTGTTTTCTGGAAATGAAATAGCTTATTGAGGCATATTGTTTCGAACATAATAAGGAGAGATGTTTGTTGGTTTAACCGGATGGGAGTTAATATAAGCTCTTCTCACGTACCCGGAAAAGGAGTGACTGGTTTTAGGTGGGTGACAGTTCTACAGGTGACTTCAGTGGAGTTATAAAACATTCAGTGATATAAACGAGGCAAATGTCGGAGTTTTTTCAGTCTACGAGAAGTGCTTTTTCGTATTATGACAGAGTTCTAAACGTGTCTTGAATTTTTTTTCTTTCAATGAAACGAACTCAACTGCTGGACATTGGCCAAGTTGTTCTGATTTATGCTCAAAAGGGCAGACTTATTTTTACTTTATTCGAGTTGGCTGAGTTTTAAGATTCATAACCTACTTTTTACATTCCACTTCAGCGCCGCGGACAGTGATTACGTAGTTTCTTAACCGGGCCCTAGTGGTAATATGTTTAAAAGTTTCTGTGTTCTTTCGAACCACTGGTTGCCCGTTGCAGATTATGGCGTGAACTTCAATTAAATGAAAGTCTTTTAAATGAAATTTCAAACTTCCCTTCATATCGATAGGGAATAAGAACATTTCCCTTAGAATGAAATATATTTATATCTTTGACACTAATCCAGTAGTTTTAATTTTTTGATTAAGACATGTTTTGCAAGAGATTCACTACTGAAAACTCCTGCTTTTAGCGCAACTAAGCGTGGGTGAATTCACCGTGCAAGGCTTGGTGCCGTGAAGACGGTGAAATGCTTTACAATAATCAAGAATTGGAAGGGCAGCAGGGATTATGCTCTTCCAGTTGACACTTATTCTTATGAGACACGTTCTTACTTTTATCTTGGTGTACCCGAATTTTATTAAGTCGACTGTAATTTTATCGAAATATAAAAAGATGAGGCGAGAACGAAGTAAAAAAAAGATACATATTCATTCCAAGTTTCATCCCTTAACTACAGAGGATTCAGAAGTTATATGCAGAAATGCAAAGGCGACAGACACCGACAGGCGGACAGTAAGGAAATCCTTAAAAGGTGGTTTTTAATGCTAGGAACAAAAAACGAGTAACCGTTTATTCAATCTGTCAAAACTAACAGAAAATAAATTTAATAATAAGTAGACGTTATGACGTTGAAGAGTGCTGTAGAATGATGAAGGTAGATTTTGACCAAATTTAATGGGATCAAAAAATAGACAGCAGATGGGCCAATATTTGGATTGATGAATTTGCAAGATCTCTGAGGTTTTCGTCGTTCCGTATGTGTGCCGCTAAGTTGAATCATCATCAACTCAACTTAGTACTTTGTTTTAAAAAGTTTGTAAACATTAATTCATTAATATATAGGTATATTGCATTTTTTTATAGAAAAAAATACAAATAACATTTATACCTGAATTAAAAAAAAAAGTGTAGCTAAGCAACATTAGTCTATTCAACCTCTGTAAGTGTTAGGAGTTTGTTTTTTGTAAAAAGGAGCAGTGCAAAGATTATCGTCATCGTTTACTGAAAGAAAAGTATCGGATCCCAATGTCCCAGTGGGGACAAGTAGTATCGGCTGCTAATACGCCAACCCACATTTCGTCAAAAATATTTTTTTTAGGGGTTTTCATGATATTGCAGAGGCTTGAGCCTTCTTTTACTGAGGCATATAAGATATTCCAGCAAAGGAGTCACTTCAGAGTCTCGATAGATGGTCTTGTTGCTGTACCACTTCCCACTGCGTCTTTTCTTTTAGAAATAGCACTTCTAATTATATATCTTTCAAATCTGTGCAGATCTAAGTCTATATTAGGGGAAATATGGAACCAAACGGGAAAACCATAGGTAAGAAATGGACCGATAAAAGTTTTGTAAAGCAACAGTTTAGTATTTTGCTCGACGGAATTGGACTTGAGCAACATTTTTAATTTGACAGCTGCCGCCCTTGCCTTGATTGATGCAACTTTGGCATGTGGGTTCATTTTGAGTCGGTATTTGAAGTGTAAAAAAATTGTACAAGGTTGCCTTTTTGTCTTTTGAATTTTCCGGCTATGTACAAAGCGCTACAGAGCTTGTATCCAAACTAATCATGCATAGCGTCGTTTTGTAGGTTATGTCAAGACCTTTCAAATGATGTATTATCGCTCGTATGTATACGAGCTCTGTAGCGCTTTGTACATAGCCGGAAAATTCAAAAGACAAAAAGGCGGAAGGGAGATATTTGACAACCTAATATTTCGCAAGCATTTGCATGCGAATTTTTCAAAAACTATGGACATGAATAGTTTAACTTAAAAGTACAATTAAAGAATAGTTTTCTGGCTTTCGAAACTATTATAGTTCGTTGTAAGTGTTGCTATTGCTTTTAAAAAATCTCTTTTACTATGTTTATTTGCTTTTTCCCTATTTTGCTTCTAACTCCTAAATAGGACGAGATAGACCCCTCCTCTCAGAGTAAAAGTGCTTGTTTTTGTCCCCTCTACATAAGCTCATCACAAAATTTTGACGTCAAAGTTATCGTACTATTCCCAAGTTTGATTTTTAGGTAATCCTTAATATGTGTTCTAGAATTGCCAGCGTTACCATGCGGTCGCGTCACAAACATCGTCTTATCTTTGCTACCTGAGCAGGTTAAACTTAAAGAGTAATATATTGTAACTTGGGAAGGGCTAGTCTACAACCTATATGAGTTTGGTTGAAAAATTTGAACAAAATAATTATAACACAATTCGGGTTAAGCTGTGGTATGTTTATAAATAAAGCAATCTGTTCTGAATACTTAGTTCACTTCACTTTTCTTTTAGACGTGTTCTTTCCAACTAAGCCTTGCATTGAGAATCATTTCGAGATATTTCGTTTCATTCCCAAAGTTTAGTTGGCCATCATTTCAGATCGGCTTTTCAAATCTCGAAATGTTTAAGTACTTACTATAACCACTAAAAGCTGGATTATTGCCTCGCTTATAAAATATATCTGTGGGCGCCGTGGCTTAATCGCTAGTGCGTCGGACTGTTAAGCGAGAGTACCTAGGTTCGAATCCGCCTCGGGGAATTAACACCACAAACATTTTTCACGGCCCCACCTCCAGCGAACGACTGACAACCTTCCTGGAGTACTTCTGTCATGAAAAGCTTTCGCAATTCGCCGTTCGGAACCGGCATTAAACAGTAGGTCCCCTCCAAATGTGTCAAAATTATAATGCGCACAACACAGTGGAGGTGCGAAAAAGCTAGGCTCTGGCTCTCAACGGGCTGTTACGCCGCCTAATAAAAAAAAATTATAAAATATATCTAAGTTTTTCTAAAATGTCGCTAATACGCTTCTTCTTAGACAGTATTGTTCTAGCTGTCACGGAGTTCAACCGTAGCCTATCCTAAGCTCTTAGAAATGTGAATAAAATACTAAAGCCATAAGACCTACGCCAGTCGTCGTGTGATAGACGCCAGTTTGCTGTTTGCTGACATTCGAAATTAGCAAGTTATTAAGAGTCAATTGGCAATGAGAGAAAATCTTGTTAAATAGTTCCGAAATATCGGCAGGCTTAATTTCACAAGACACCGCTGTTAATGTTCGTATCCTTTTTTCATTTGACTTGATTTTAAAAGTCTGTGACAAACAAAATTCAGTACGGAAACCTTTTGAAGATTATTCAAATTATGCCAAACAACAGACAATGAAGTGAATTTTCATGAAAATTTAAGTAATAACGCTGAGGCTACTGAAATTCCACAACCTGTCCAAGTTTGATGCAAATACAAATCGAAAATATGCCAAAGAGTGCAAAGACTAAAATGTCAGAAGATTCCCTGAAGACCACTTGTCTGAATTCCCTTTCATTCCCACTCCCAATCACACACCACACAATTGCCAGTTTTCTTTGATGACATAAAAATTAAAACCACATATCAAATGTTTCCATTTCCCAGCCAACAGGTAAAACGTATTTCATTATCAAATGCCATAGAGTCCACGTCACTCGAAAAGAGTTTCCATTACCTGTCCTCTGTCGAATGGAGCAGTCCTCTGACGCTTCTCCAGCGCAGGCTCTTCACCGGCAATCGACAAAACGAAATTGAATATCGAGGAAATACCTTTGCATGGCATCTCGACAGCCCATTTAGAAAGTGTAATTTCCAAACTCAATTCCCTTCGACAACTGAAGGAGAACTTCAGAAATCTATTCCCCCTTGTCCCGTCCCGAACAAACGAAGCCCGAACACGACCTAGATACATAGATCGGAAAGTTGCCAAACATCAAAGTCGTGAGTGAAAAGCGTTCCTCTCAAACACTCACACACAACCAGAGACACGAAAAAAAAAAGGCTCTGCAATGTCGTTTTTGAGTGACAGGTGTCTTAAATGTTCGAAAGTCATTGTGGAAGACAAAACCCCCATGTTTTTCCCTTTGACAGGGTTCAAATACGTGTGAAATACGAGGACCAGCCTGGCGATGGAGATGGAGACGAAGAAATTGCCACAATTTTCACATCCTTTAGCCAAGGTGTGGCTTTAATGCGTCCTTAAATTTGTTCGGCATACGCAAATCGATTACCTTTCGCTCAGGGGACTCTCAACGGAGAACGATCCGCGAGGGATGATGAAAAATTCTGTAAGTTACTCATGGCAGATTGATTGCTCATATTTGGGGATGTTATGCACGTATTTCGAATGAATAAATTGGCTCGATGGATGCTGCCGAACGTGAATGCGGCAGAGATGCTCGACTGCTGTACGGGGTGGGTTTGTTGTTGTTCCATTAAATAACAAAACGATTTTTCATAGCTGGGAAATACGTCGGAATCTTATCCAACGGTTTTACGAGTAATTTTCCTTGGCTGCTGCTGTTCGCCCTTTGGGGTGTGAAGCAATGTCGGGCGCCCATCTCCACTCTTTTTCTGTTTTTGGATGCGGGTGTTTGATTGAAATTTCATACAAAGAGAACACACCAACCTCTGTCGATGTATTTTCGGTCGCCTCAAGCCATAAAGTCAATTTAAATTTCATTCTAAATGAAGAAGAATTTCCCTTAGATCCGGTCAGCGACGTGTATGAAGTGCAGCTGACAGGTGGGAGGCCTCTCCTCTTCTCAGTGAAGTGTGTGTTGAGAGGTGGAAGGGGACTCGAAAGTCTGATTCATTTTGCTGAGTTGTCGGATCAATTTTTAGATTTTTCTCTGAGTTCGGGTACTTGTAACGACGTGAGGATGACTGGGATAAGTGATATGGTCTAATTGGGGCTAATCCTGTGGTCGATGGATGTTGAAAGGTCGATAGCCTCTCAGGATTTGCCTTCAAAAACACCAGAGAACTTTTTTAAACAAAAAAGGAGAGGATTTTATGAAAATGACAGAAAAGACTGATGAACTTAAAAATTTTAGAATTTTTTAGAAAATATTTCTAAGCCTTTCACTCAGACTGTGGTTTTTTCACAAGCTGATTGTAATTTTGATAATCATCAAAATATGTCAAATATTTCGACTGGCACTGTAGACGCAAAGACAGAAAGTTTAAGAAACGTTGATCTTCGTCCATTTTCGATGAAAGTACTCTTTTTAACATTCGACTTCCATTGGCATTGCTGAGCTTTCGAAAAATTCATTTCAAATCAGCTTGCAACACTTTCAACTTCTAGCCCATTCGTCGTAAAAAAAAGAAATTTGATTGCAAAAATTCAATGCATTCCATTTTCCAAACCATTCATAGAGATTCTCTTATCTCGAAACTAATAAATAGCGAATGATATAGCCCCATGGACCGACACTGACTTAACATAAAAATTCATTGCCCCCAACAAAACAAAACAAAAAAAAAAGCAACCCCTCTCATATCACAACGGTTTTCCTGCTAAATGGCACAGTCAATTACAACATAATGTTACCATATTTCGATTTTTTATTTTTGCCGTATAATCCCTTCTCCAAAAGGACCTCGTGCACTGGCCACCTGCCAATTGGATACGAACCTGTTTAACCCACCTCAGAAATTCCACAAAAACCAACCAGCAAATCTGCATACAATCAACCTAATTCTTTTTTATTTTTTTTATCTTCTTTTTTTTTAAGTTTGCTTCTATTCAAAAAAAAAAGGTCAACAGCCACTTTCGTGCATGGCACAGTGAGTAAACGAACTGCCCTGCTCTAGAGTTATTTAAGTTGCTGCCAAAAACCGTGACAGTCCTTAAGGGAAGTTTTTCCCTAACACTCGAAGTACTCTTGGTCTAAGGGAGTGAAATATGCATTTTCATTGGACCCGACTGTGTAGGGGTTGGCCGTGATCTTACGTTTATTCTTATGAGCCCTTCCTCTGTTTATATTGTTCTGTTTGAGACCTTTATTTATAATTAAGCTTAAATTATGAACCGCTCACATTGAAGTGGTGGGGGTTTTGTTGGTCTATGTATAATACATGTTTTGTCTTAAAGGTAAGTGTCCTTTAAACAGCTTGGCCTTCACGTAAATTGGCTGCAAATAAAAAAGTACAAAATAAGGGCCACTTTGGCCTCAATTTATTGGTAAACAAATACGCCTACAACTACTGATTCTCTGATACAAAAGGTAACTTCACACGGGAGCCTCTTTGAAATTTTGATTAGCACTTCAGTGTGGAAGACTGAGAGGATTCATTGGTAAGGCGGGGTGCACATCTTTCGAGTGGGGAAGTGAACTATGGACTGAGTGAATGTGGGGAAATGGGGGAACATTTTCATCCCTCTCGCTGCGAATGAACTGTGGAATGTGTCTTAGGTTTGACACACATTTCTGTTTGTGGGGATGCAATAGTGGGTTAAGTGTTGGGATAGGTTCACACCGGTATGTATTCACTTTACTAGGAGTAAGACAATCGCTTAGGGGTAGTTTTTGATTTATTTGGCATTTTACCTTCAGTTTTTCGTTTTTCTTTAGCTTTAGGATTTGTATTCAAAATATAAAGGATCATCAAGCGAGTATCGAGGCAATTAATAAAATTTAACTCAAAAGTATAAGATGAAAAAAAAATTTCGGAATTGGATGGTTTCATTAACTTTAAAAAACATTTTTGTTTAGCATTTTTCAAAATATGATTTATTATGGAACAATGCTACAAAATAGGGTATGCACATAGTTTCCAGGCACATTGCCACTTGAGTAAAAACACGACATTAGAGAAAAAATATATGAAAAATTGTAAAAATTAAATTTAGGGCAAATGTTTTGAAAATTTAGGTTGGTGTGTAGAAGAGGAATTTATGAATTAAAATTGTACTTTTATTTACTTATTTATTTATTCATATATCTGTGGTCACAAGTCAAAATCATGTAAGTAAACTTAGGTCAATACCGAGTTATTCATACCACCAAATTCAAGATATCCAAATCTGTATGCAATAATTTTTTTATTTCGCTAGAATTAAAATTGTTAAAGCCATAAACAAAGCTTAAGTCGAAGTTCCTACTCAAATACAAGTACAAGTTACAAGTTTTGGTAAAACAACGTAACTTCAATTTCTTAAGTTTTTAATGCCTAACTCAACTTTGGCTAACTATTGTTCTTTCTCGACATCGGTAAAATAAATCAACTTGAATTAGTCACTTTCCATTTCTTAATTTGAATTTTGGAATAAACGCCTAAGTGAAGATGGAATAAATGAAATTACTTTGATTATCGTAGAGAAAAACAGCCGAACATGACTTTGGTTTGTGTAATTTGTATTTATTCGTAGGGAAGAACAGCCAACCTCGGCTTAGGTTTTTTCTTAATAAAACAACAAAGTTAAAGATAACAGCTTAAGTTTCTTATTTCTTAAATTATAACTACACCAGCTAACAAATCACATTATACCATATGACGAGTGGTAGGGACACACAATACAATACATTTGCGAACAATTTAAGGCGATATCCTTATTTCCCAGACCAATTTGAAACACGTCTCCTGAGTATTAGGGAAAAGAAATTCACATAGAAAGAATTTTGGAATGGCGCAGAAATTTACTTTTCTGAAAATAGTTTTTCACACAGGACTTGTTGTTATTGAATTGAAAATGAATGTTTTATTTTTTTATTTTCTTTTTTATGTAATTTTAAATCGACATCCCTTGCAATAATACAAGAGACCATCGTAGGATCGACTTAAACGATAAGTTGATATGAAATGAATGATAAATAGAGTGAGCTGGGATGAATTTCCCACGTATTTTTTTTTTTTTTCTTGAGGATGACATGGAAACCTAATAGGCAGGTGGCACAGGCCCGTTCTGCTCCAAGTAGTGTGAGACTTTCACTAACTAAAACCACATCTTGACCTCTTCTCCTTGACACCACTCTGGGACCGCTTTCGCATTACTTGAGAGACCCATATGCCTAGACCACCCGTGATTTAGGGATGCTCTTTCTATACTCTAAACACTAAATTATTTTAATTTTTAACGTTTAACAACTAGTTTATTGCAGAAAAATTAAAAAAAACGTTCAACCGCCTAACACCTATCACAGTATTTAAGAAAATTTACAACTGTGTAGGGAAGTAGGGAAGGAATAATAAATAAATAAGTAACTCAGACGACAGTTCAATTATTTTTCTTATGCTTAAAAGTTTAAATTTCCGCAGGTACAAATTTTCGCCAACCTTTGGTCCTTTTGTCTCCATCTCAAATAAGCTGTCCTTTCATATGCAGCTCATCCTTTAACTTGACGCTTTAGAATATCCTACGGCCGGCTCTTGGACTACTTGGAAATTGGAAATAAAACTAATTGCAATGCGCTTAGACGTAGTTTTTCAAAAATTGTTCTTTTAAATACTCTTGTTAAGAAAGTTAAGAACTTCCAAGTTTGTGATCCGAGTGTAACTGGGGAATAGAGGTTTCGTACAACGTTTATTCCTGTAGGAAACTTGTAGAAGCTATGTCTGGTAAAGAATTTCTTTGGAGAAATGTTAAACAATGCTGAATAAAAATAGCAGCATGGCAGAACTATCGTTTCTTTCTATCAAATATCTATCTAAAGATGGCATTTTTACAAGAGAAAAATCAACTCTGATTTGTTGACTAATTGATTTTTAATTTTTTCACTTCATTTTTCAATTTTTGCTGCTTGCACAATATCTCCAATGGAGAACAATTTCGCTTGGCCTCTTCTTATTAGTTTGGTCTACCAAAATTCAGTTTTTGTATGATTTCAACGCGAATTGGAATTTAAAAATCGTCTACCTCACTTGCCTCATTCATATTAAACAGCAAAAAATTTTTGTTTGTTTGTAGGTATACGTTAAATTGATAATTTTTTTTTTTCTGACTTTGATCAATAGCACGTCCCTGCATAGAAAAATTCAATTTTGGCTTAGATTCAAAAGCTCAAGTAATACCACTGTTGGAATTTACGAAACCGAAAGAAATACATTTTTTATGTCAACAGATTTATTCATGTCGTTGAAGTCTTTGCTTTTAGTGAAATTTAAGAAATTGAAAGAGATATTCAGAGCTCTAACCTCTTGAAGCGTAACAACTACCGGAAGTGTTCTTCAAGAGTTTCTTTTTTTTTGGCAAATTGTCATGGTGACAGACACTTTAGTTTTCTTTCAAGAAGCGACCCTTCAAATGGACCTTTGGTTTCCATTTCGTTAACTCACACTCAACACATGTCCTTTCACTTCTGGATCGTCCGGAGTAATACTAAATTGGACACAAATAATAACAGCACTTAGAGCTAACGTGCATCGTCGACCGGAAACATTTCCCACCATATTTGCCTCACCTCGACCCTATTCAATCCGAAGAAGCCTTCAAAAGTGCTTGCAAAAAACAAAAAACCCAAAAAGTAGAACAAAAAGTTCAGCGGTGAACAAAAGGACCCCCAACAACCCGAGCCGTCGATGTTTTTCTGGAAAATTTCACCCACAGGACTAGGCCACCACACACATAGGCTGCTTTCATCTGTGAAAGTCTGGCAACAGGAGCGTAATTGTTGGACATGGACGGAAAGAAATTGCCACGCATCCCTTTGCCGAGCCATTCGGCAGCCACACAACACGGAAGAACTGGCTGCCAAGCAAACAATACTCGTTCTACGAAAAATTTATTGCGGTCAGTTACCCAGCAAGACCAAACCGACGAGTCCGAAATGGGCCAGTCAAGTTGGTGGGCAAATTACTTTCAGACGGGCAATTTGTTTTCACCGAGCACCGCAAAAGAATTTCCGCCAAAAAGGATTCACCCCTAGGAACAAAAGTTATTCATCGCCCCGAAACGAAGCCGGTGACGCCCTTTGTTCCTTTTCCGGATCGAAGCGGGATCTCACTTTTGCATGTTCATAGCCATATCCTGATTAGCGGAGATGACCTTTCGAGTGCTCCTTGTTCACTTTAATTGGAAAAGAGGGAGATGGAGGAAGTGAAAGAGAATGCAAATTGATTTCTCCCCCGCTGAGGACCTTGCCGCTCCGCAGCTGCCTTAGAGTCTCGCACCGCTTTGCCTCGCCTCGCCACGAATCGAATCGAATCGAAGCCGAACAATAATAATTCCACTCTCTCTCGTGGCATTAATGCTATCGACTGAAATTGCTTCGATTGTCCTCGACCCAGATGGCCAGTCGGATAGAAGATTTCCTTTTTCGCCAATGTCATCCACTACAAAGGCTCCTCGGCCGGCAGCTCGACTGGGCCCGACTATTCAAGTTTTATGGTTGGTCGTCAATCAATTGGAGCGCACATTTCCCTCTAAACGTCATCTGCTCAAGGGCGCTGTTAAGTGATTTCGTTTCGCAAGTAATACACAGTCGTGTTGGGGGGAATAATGCAATAAAGCGCTTTGTATACACATAGTTACAGGCTTAGGGGGCGGGCGGGTAAGTTCGATATTGAGGATTTGTCGTTTGCGATTCGGCACGACCGGGCCGGGCTGGGAATGGCAAAAAGTTCGCGCCGTAAACAGTTTTAGAAGTTAACAACTGAAAATGGTATTTTACGTCGCGGGGAATTAAATGAAAACGAATTGAGTCGAGTCGAGGTTGAGGCTGAAGTTGAAGGGCTAGAAAAATTAAATCAAATTAGGCCACGGTAATGAAATGATGTCGGAATAAAGGAAGTTAGCTCTGGTGGAGATTTTGTGTCCTGTATGGGTTACAATGAACTGCGAATGTTGCGCTCTTGACCGGTGGGTAATTGAGCGAGAGTAAGTTTTTACTGTTCAGCTTTAAAAGGAAAAGTGTTCGAATCATTGGTTATGTCATTTATTTTTATTATGACTCTATAATCGGCCTGAGCATAGTTATTAAAGTCATCGTTCTAAAAAAAAAACGTCCAGAAACAAAAATTAATTCTGGGTAGTGGAAGTAAAATATTTAAGTAGTAACTGCACAGACTTCACAAGACTACTTAATTATTATTTTTTAACAACTTTAAAAAGCATTTAGCATTTATTAGCTAATATTTTTTACTACAGTTTGCATAAGTCCACAACATTGAAATAAAAGGAAAATAAACACGATTTTCACAATTTTAAAATAGTCGTGAATCATTTTCTGACTCTACTTTATCCTTTAAAATAATTGAATGTTTGGATTCTTCTCAAATTTTGTTATCTTTTTTTGTAATTCTATCCAAGTCACATTTTTTTAACAGTTCGCAGATTCATTATTTTAGCTTCTAGGCAAATCTGGATAAAAAAAAAACATCAGAGTCATAAAAAAATTTATATTGCGAAGTAGAAGTCACTTATTATTATGATTGCATATGGGAGACATTTTTTTGCAATAAAATATTAAGAGAATAAACGGAAGAATTTGATAAACATCACACACAAAAAATAAAGATTAGCTTAAATCACATACAGTGGTGGCAACAAGATTACAAACGGCTGCTTTTGCATTCATTTTTTTCTTATATTTTTTTTTTTCAAGGCACATGAAAAAGAATTTTACATGTTAAAAGAATAAATCATAAACATTATTGATTTATTTAAGTTCTCATTTTAATGGGACGGTAACAATATTAAAAAATGCATGAATAACAAAACACGTTTAATTGAAGTTGGATAGAGAATTAGAAACGATAAAAAAAATCGTATTAAGTAATTTAGAAAAAAAATTGTACAGCTGAATCCCTCTTAGTCGAATTTTCACGTGACATCAAATTTGGTCAGAATTAGAGGGAGTTTTGGAAAGATTCGAGTTAGAGCAATTAATATTTTTTTCTTGAAAAGCCTTTATTTTGGACTGTAATGTTTACAATTGAAATTTCACTGGTAGACGTCTCTTTTTAAAGTAAACTTCCATTACACGCACTAAATGAAGCAAGATTGCATCTCAGATACATATTTTCAGATTAACAGCATTTCTTGTTGGAGCCCTACCAACAACATATTGAATCAGCAGCGCAGTTGTTGTTAAAGGTGGCCCTAAACAACGACCGTGTGCGCTTGCAATGTTCGCAGTGTAGGGCCATATTCGCAAGCAAATACTAATTTTTGCTGTAAACGTTGCCTGCTCTCTCTTTCTTGCACGGATGAATAATCATAAGGGCAACCACATTTCTCGCTTATTTCTCCGACGTGTTTGCATTAGAAGAATAAACACGAAATGAATGCTCGTGAAATGTGCTTATTGTCTAGGGCCAACTTAAAGAGTCAGAGAATATGAACGTGCGTGCTTGATGAAGTTGCGAGAGGAAATTTTTTGTTTATTTTTGTGCAAAAGAAAAAAATTCAACTTAGATGAATCTAAAATAGACAAAGGATCGAAAGAATGTTTTCGAGTTAGAGGGATTTTCGACTTAGAAGGAGCTCGACTTAGAGGATGGTTTTCGAGTTAGAGATATTTCCGACTTAGAAGGAGCTCGACTTAGAGAATGGTTTTGTAGGGAAAATAAAAGGGAATGTCAAAATTTGACGAAAAGTTAGAGGGAAAATCGACTTAGAGGACGTTCGACTTAGAGAAATTTGACTGTATTTTGTTGGAAACCCTGTGTTTGTAATAACAGAGCAAAGTCTTCGATCCAAGCTTCTCACATGCTCTTGATTCGTTGAAATAAATCTATCGTAATTTTTGATCGAACATACTTTACTTTTTTTTAACGAGTTCCCATAAATTTTCAAACGCGTTTAAGTCGAAACTATGCGTTGTCAAATATAAAACATTAATTTTTTCCGCACTAAAAATTAATTTACTATGTGTAGCTATGTGTGCGGTGTGTTTAGGGTCGTTATCGTGATGGAAAATGTACTTAACGAGCTTGTATTCGAAGAAACTGGGCTCAATTTTATCTTTTAGGATATCCTTGTAATTCAGTAAGTAAGTATATTGGCTTCGATATGTACTAAAGGAGCTACCCCATACCAAGCGAATGTACCCCAAAACTCGACGTTTCCTCCCCGTGCTTAACCCTATTAATGGTGTAGCTGGGGTCAAACTACTAGTTGGGAGGGCTTCTTACGAACCGAAAGCTCGAAACTGACGAATCAAATTTTAAATTTATTGGCTCAGATAATAAAGTTAAATATTCATTCGTCACTCCACAAACTTGTTTTTCCAAAATTTAATAGGTTTCATTACTTATAGAGTCATGAATTTAATTATTTAATATTTTGTTTTATCGCTAAAATTACAAAAAAAAGAAATTAATAATATTTACGATTAGTTCTTTTTTGGGCTGTAAAGCTATTTTGTATGTGCTCTAAAAAAAGAAAACATATGAAAAAAACGAAAAAAAATTAAAGGAAAAATTGGTTGAACGTAATTGGTTCAGGCTTCAGTTATAAGGAGTTCCATGTGGCTAAGCAGTTTGCATCTAGCTTTGAATATATTTTGTATTTTCTTTTTTTAACATGCGACACGAGTTGAAGATCATTGCAGTCTGGCGAAACAGGTTGTGTGCACACAATGCATTTTGGAGCCTTGTCAGAGTGCAAGAGTGGACATATTGAACGAGTAATCGGCCATTTGGTCCTCCATAATTTTTGGGACTAAATACACAAATTGTAGTTAGAAACGTCACAATAAAACATTTATACTTTTCGGAATCAGCGGCGTTTTATTTTCTCCGCCACACCTGTTAATAAATAATAATTAAATAAATATTTTCCTTTTTTTTCTTGTTATCTTTAAGAAAATTTTAATTTAGATGAGTTAGGCAACTGCTAACCCTTATGCCTGAATTAATTTGGCATAAAACGGCTAAGAGTTTTTTCAATGTATACTGAGCCTGAATCAGCTATGAAGTGATCACTAGCAATACTCATAAAAAATATTTACCAATAACCTTACACAACATATCAAGCTATTTTGATAAAAATAAATCCCCTTAGAGAAAAATTAAAATTACGGAAAGAAGCTCAAACATATAAATGTTGCCTATAGGCAACATCGGGCATTAAGGGTTGTGAGCAAATTATCCCTTAAATTATAATCCAACAGAAAGCATCAATGGCTTTCACATTAGTGAATTAGTTTCCAAAATTGGCCGTCTGATTTAACCGCATGCCACAGTGACCGCATGTTGATTTCTGAACGCCCACCGTGCTGCGTGACAAATTCATGGAAGGATCGATTTCAAATCTTAAGTACCACAAACGTGACTTGATTTGAAGTCACTTGACACTCAGATAATAAATTAGTTAAATATTAATCAGCCGAAACAGATTAGATCTAATTAGCAATTGATGCCAATGAGCTTAGACGGACCAAGCACAATATAGACATTACACAAATCTATAGAAAAGAATTTTATTGCATTCATTTGTCGTCGTATGCAACAATGGCTCCTCACTGTTAACATCAAACCATTACAATGTCTTACTTATTCTTTAGACTTCGGTTGACCATCCATCTTGTTCTTTTTTTGATCGACATTTCTCGGTTTATTACAACAAAAGAGCCTCCTCAGACAAATACATCTTCCAATCGATCTGTGTCGCCCTTCAAAAGAAAATTTCTCCTTTCTCTCAAAGTTGTACAATTATTTCTTCAGCAATTCCTTTTTAGCTACACAACCCATAGACACGTTCCAAAAACCACAGAGGCACAATCGTCTTCCTCCAGCAATGTCTGTGTCTGTGTCTGCTGGCCTTTTCCAAAAGTCAACAATTTATTGCATGAAATCTATGCTTCCATTTGTTTTGTTATCTCAAAACTCTCTACTCTATCTTGCTAATATTATATGTGGCCGCATTCCATTCGAGAGCACAAGACTTCCACAAAAAAAATGTATCTGGCAGGATTTTTACTCCGAACCGAATGGGTAGACGTACCGCACCAACACATTGTTCCGGCAGTTGCATCACCCCCGCTTAACACAAACTGATAATGGATTGGGTGAGAATGTGTGAATATTGTTTTTGGGTCGAATGGTTCGAATACGCAAAACCTGACTCAAAGAAATAATTTATTGTTGTTACTGGTCGTACGTGAGGGAGAGACTGCAGGGATGTGCCAAAATGTACATTCGAAAGCTGACCTCACACAGGACTGTGATGTTTTTTTTTGTTTTTTTTTTGGCATCGGATCAGGAATTTTACAAATGAAATCCTCTTTTTGCTACCCGGTCTTGTATTGCTGGGGGTTTTGCAGAGAAATCTATTAGCACACCATTACGGGTGAGGCTTGTTGATTCATTGTAATGGCTGTTTGAACGTTTTTCTGTTTTTCTGTTTGACCGCACTAGGAATTTGTGTCGTCGACACCTGTTGCTGGAAGTTTTTGGAAAATATAGTTGCAGTAGAATAGAGAGATATATTGTTTTTTGTTTAAGCGACAGGTTGACAGTTTTACATTAGAATCTGACTACGGATTTGTTGATACAGTGGATTGGTTTATTTTTGTTGACCATTTTAGTTGGAGCTAGGAACAAGTGGCTGCCTGGAGGACTTTTGCAGAGCACTGTCAATTTGCTTTTTTTTTTCTGTCCACCATTAAAACCATTTGGAATCCAAGACGTTAAACAAACGCATAAAAGGTTGTAACTCTCTTCCTTTTAGGACATTTCCAAGTCTACCCATAATATTAATACAAAATCGATTACATTTAATGGTAGAACGAAACAATTTACACAAAATGCACTGGCTCCGTCCTAATGACTAGAGGAGTCATTAATTTGCTGCACCATTCCGAATCGCAGTTTAAGCACTTAAAATACAATTTTAGATAATAAATTCTCAAATAGCTGCAGTAAAGTGTGACTAGTTGTCGCAATCGACGATGCATTTCAACTCAGTAGTTTCGGAGATCTTGAGAAACTTCTAGAGCAATCTCGCCATCATCATAAGTTACCAGAATATTTTAGAAGACTATTCCAGCCCATAACTAAACTACAACTGGAAGAAAGTTTAAATCCTGAACTGTGTAGTTAAAATCCGTCCAAGTCCATAAATAAGTTAGTTTTTCTTCTCAGAACTTTTTCAACAAATTACAGAAAAATGGAAAACTTTTTGATCATGGAAACAGCTCTATGAATAAAATAATCGGATACAATAGCAACTTGAAAATTCCTCACAAGTCCAAGTAATTATAGTCCACACCCAGACCCAAAGATCTTCTTCTAACCAAATATTACCACCAACCTCGGTGTGGGCGGGTAGAAAAATTTAAATGCACTCTCTGAAGCATTACGACGTTAGTCGAAAAACTTAAAAAACCGTCTCCATCTCCACGCTGTGTGAGAATGAATTTTATAAAGTTTTCCATTCCGTTTAAAGAAAACAACCGAAGGATTTAATTATATTATTTTTTTCCCCCTTTAACTTTCCTTTAAATAATTTGCAGACCGGCCGAGTGCAGCAACAACCAGTGAACCTCCCTGGACTGTAGATGACTGAAGGAATTGTGCGAGTTTGAGGGTGTTCCCTCTTTGTGGAGTGTATGAGATTTTATTTAAGTTCTTCGAGGAAAGCAAGGACCCAGTTCTTTCCATCCACACCATTTTCTATTTATTGTGATTTTTCTTCATGAATCATTATTTTAATAGGAAACGCGAAACATTCTCGTTAGAGCGAGAAATTTTGTAATTAGATTTGAGAAGAGGAAGGAGAAGTATTTTCAATTTGGCGAAAACTTAATTTTTTTTTTATTTTCATTTTCGACAAAAAAGGGCGTGTTGGTCAGTTCCAATTAATAGGAGTTTTGTATAATTTGAGACTGGTAAAAGTTTGCGCAGAACTTAGCGTGAGAAAGGTCAGGAGGAAGTTTTATTTGTTTTCAGCTTGAAGTGGATGAGAAGTGAGTTATGGGTCGGGGAATTTAGTACTTTCGGTAGTCATTAATTTTTAACAACCTTACGTGCACAAATATGCATGGAAATGTAGATTTTCCACAAATCAAACTGAGAGGAGTATTTTATGTCATCCCTTTCTTGGAATTTGCCTTGAAGTCGTTACTAATTAAGGAGAATTATCTCTTGATTCTTTTTTATGCATTCCCTTTCAAATCACGTTTTTTTCTACTTTCAAGGTAATTATTTCTTAATCTGTTTATTATCACAAACGCTGCTTATCTACATGTGGAAATTAATTAAAGATCATCCAGACAATGAGCTTTTTTTTGTTATCTCTGTTCGCGGCTCTCAATTAGCATTTTTTGCGTTCGTTGCAGAGAAAAGTAGAGAAAAAAGAAATTAATTAAATATCTTAATTAAAGGAATCTGATAGCCGTTTCTGTAATCCTGCGGATCCATCGACATTCAACTCTTTTAAAAGTCGTTCTACTTGGGGTAGTGACGTCGAATGGTGAGTGCATTTGTCTGTTCCTTTTCTAATTAAGGAAATATGGACATGAAAGAAAATCAATTTAGGAATCGCAAGTGCCCGAATATACAAAACATCACCGAGTCGACGATGTCAAAAGGGCAATTAACTTGCAATTACTGAGGTGTAATGATGGCTGGTAGCATCAATTCGCCTGCCTTGCCACAGTAATCGTAGTCTGATAAGGCAATTTGTCTATGTCTGGCAAAACGTGGGTGGGTTAGGATCACAGTACGGGGTATAACGCCTACAATACACACCTTGTCGATGGAATTAGCTCTCTAGGTCCCTCGAATGCATGTGCGTCAAAGTGTTTGGTTTAATTACAATTTCAGAGTTAGCTCTGCAAGACTAATGTGGCTTTCGATACCATAGATTGTTGATTGTGATAAGTGCATTAATCATGAAGTATAATGTAAGCATGCTGGGCTGATTAGTTTACGAGGTGCAACGAAGAATTTGTGTGCGTTTCGAACGGGTTTGTGGTGTGGAAACATCATCTGAATCATAATGCGGAATATTAATTTTAGGACGATGTTTGGGATGCTGCTTATTCGCGTGTTTGCGACATGTTTAGGGCTGAGTTGTTGGGATTGGGCAAAGCGCATAGAGACGGGATTTCATTACTGTGCCTGAATAGGTTTAGAAAGTGCATAGTCCGCAGCAGGCTGTAACACCAGTCAATTATTATTATTGAAATTTTAAGAGTGGAATAAGGGAAAAAGTTACAATTTCTGTAAACACTGAGAGTTTTGGAACTAGTTCGTCGCGTTTTGTCAACGATCGTACATTTTACAAGCTATGAATTCAACCGGAGAAGTTCAATGTGGACAAACTGATTACAAAAATTTTCGATAAATTTGTTAAATAATAAAATTGTTAATATCTTTGCATTTTATAAGTGTAACACGTTGAGCCTTTGTTTTTTCATTAGAATTCATTTTTGTCTTGGTGACCGGGTTTAGTGAAAAACGAAAAGAAAGTAAGAACCTCCTGTCGTGGAGTTCGATAAGTTCTATAAACTTTATTAGCTTAGTTGAATTATCTCAGTTCGAAAGTGCAGCAACCTTACGGAAAGAAAAGTTTAATACTAAAAAAATGAAAACTAAAAAGATTGTCGAAAATCAAAACTAAGTAGCGTGTTTCGAAGGACTTCATCAAGTGAGTTCACTTTTTCCATTTATCGGTCGGTTGAACTCCATTCCGAACTTTCTGTGTTCTGTCATTGCAAGAACCTCATTTCAAACACAATTATTTGTTTGTTTAAAACAAATCTATTATTTAAGACAGGCTTCTGGGCAAAAAAATATATAAAACATTAAAAACTAGGCAATACAGTAAACTCTCGTGAATTCGAAAGCCAGAAAAAAACTTCGAATTACGGAGGTTTCACAAAAAAAATATTGTTCACTTTTGTTAAGTACGCATTTTAACCAAAGATTGTTGAAAAAAAGTTAACTTGATTTCGAATTATAGAGGTGATAGACAAGCCATCATTTCCGAATTATAAATGTTGTTATTTTGGTTTTGCACAAAAATAAATTCAAAATAACATAATTTTACAGAGGTTTTTTCAGGGGACTGTGAGAATGGTTCTGTTTACAGAGGTTCTCGAAGTGGCTCGAATTATCGAGAGTTTTCTGTATTTTATTTTTTTTAAGAAAAGCTTATAAAATAGCAAAGCAAATAGATTTCATTGCAGAAAAACAAGATATAGAGACTAATATGTTAAAAGTTAATTGCAGTTCCAAAAGATTCCCCTTAGTCCTGTTTTTTTCTAGAGCAATTTGTTTCAGTCGCTTCTTACACGAGTTTGGTTCGTCCACGAGTTGTGCACTTATATTATCTAGAATTTAGTTTGGGAATCATTAGCCGGTCGATTGTCTGGTAGATTTTTGGACACAAATTTGTTCCTTCGGACTGGATTTGGACTGTTGATACACTTTCGTCCTGTATTTAGATTTACTTCTTCAGAAGTTACATCGGGCTTCCGAATTATTGTATGTGTTTCTTTTGTTGTACTAGGAAACTCGGCGATATTATTTTGCTTAGATCGTTTTCCGTCTTCTCAGATGACGTAGTCTGCATTTTAACATCGACTCATCTCAAAATCCCTTAACGCCGATGTGGAGATGAAAACATCAAAACTTATAATTTGAGGCAAATCATCAACACAATCTTTTAATGAATGATCTCCTCTTCCAAAGAGTGAAAAAAACTTAACTTTTCGCCTCCAACAATTTAAAATGCTTCCTATATCTCAGCTATATTCGTGAATTATTGGCAAATACATCCATCGGCGAGAGGAAATAGCAGCTGCACAGATGGGTGTCTATATTGGGTTGTCTGCGGTTATGTCACAGTTTCTTACGAAGGACAGATTTGTGATCCGATCATTAAAGAAAAAAGTAAACGTTAGATAAATTAAGTACAAGCATTTTTTAGAGTTTATTTATTTTAATTTACCTTCTTCTACTCTAATATTTTTTTATTACGACGGCCCAAACTATTCAGCTCTTGGTTTAAGTTCAACCAAAACTTTTACACAAGCTCTGGATCTTTTTTCGTAAGATTTCTGCCGATGTCCGAATTCCGCTTCATGTGCTTTACCAACACTTGAAATTGCTTACGATTTTTTCGCCTATTCATTTTGCCTATTTGTGGCAATAAGACAATAAGAATAGCTTATGTTGAAAAAAGATATTTTGAGAAAAATTGATTTTTATCATATCGGCGGTTCAAACAAAAGTGGTTACGAATTTTACGATATATTTGTAGCGGACAATTTTTTTTAAATGGGAGTAAGACGTATTCAATAATGGCTGGCTTTTCAGTGATAGCAAAACACGGTTATTATGACATTTTGCCGCTGCAATTGATCAATGATTGACATAAATCAATTTAAAACAAAATGAAAAGTTAACAAATGCAAAGTAAAACAAAAATAATCTCACAAATGTTTACTTCACTTCCGTGTCATTTTTTATTCACTTCTGTCTCTCTGCTGTATAAAAAACATTTCAAAACTGAACAGAAATATTTTGCAAAAATTGAAAAAGTAACAACACTGCAACTATACGAACTCGAGATCCTTGCGAACGTGTTTATTTATCACGTTCCAGGTGCGCATAGCAATGACAATTCAAATTGAATGACACACCAAATCAATTGTCGCAGTTCAGGATGCGCACACACACCATCTCTGTTTATATACAAAACTTGTGTGTTTGTACATGTGCAATGCATTGCACATCACTCAAAATGATACCCAACATGAATTATCTATTCCATGCCAACGCAAACCGAGCAATGTATATAAACGTAGGTTAGTTGCACGATGACAGATTCAAGTAGAACACATTTCACTCTGGAGTATAATTTTATTTGAATAACAAAAATTGAAAAAAAAAATAAAAAAAGGAAAAGGAAAACTTGAGATGTATTTTGAGAAAACTGAAAGTAGATTCAATCCTCGTTTTATGGGACAACACTGCAAACATCATTCGACAGAGTTTGCATAAGTTAAGTGTTTTTTGGGGGACTCGGTATTTGTTCAAGCTCGGTCAATGGAACAAGATGCGAGGATGAATTTAATTCTTTTAAGAAAATTAAATGTTGATGCTGAAAATTTATTGCAGATAAAACTGGCGAATGGTGAAAAAGTAGCGTCGGTTTTTGGAATTTATTGCACACGGTTTCGGACTGTAGTTTTGTTTAAATTGATTTAGGAAAGTGATTTATTCTGAAATTGCAAAGCTGTCTCAGTTTGCGTTAAAATGCCACACGTCATTCATAATGGAATATGAAAGAGAAAGAAATTCTATAATTTCATTAAGTGGAATGTGGAAAAAAATATTCAAATTCTGTGTTTTGCAGGAGTTTTTCGGTTGAAATCGGATTTTAACCGTCGCAATGATACAAAAGTGTTTATATTTCAAGCATTTGAAATCAGTTACCAAGAAAAATTGCTTCTTAACATTCCATAACTCAGAGTGTTCTTCTCCGACGTTGCTGTAAATATTTGACGTCGATTTCAGGAAAGACGTAGTTGAAGGGATTCCTTGTAAGATAGCTGTCTATTTTAAAAATGAAATGCAACGGAAAAATCTGAAGTTCCATAGAAATATATACAAGAGGACAGACAGACTTGCAAGTACACTCTCCTCCGCACCATCGTACAGATAAATTTCAATTCAATTGTTTGTTCATAACTTTGTATGGGACTACGAGAACGTCGACGAGAGGACGAGAGAGGTTTCATTAAAACTTTTACAATAATATCTCCTCCACAGGTCCTTCAACCATGCATTCATCTTTCATTTACATCCTGTATCCATTATTTTTTGAGGCCATTTATCTTTACGCTCCTCTCGTCCCAACCAATATGAAATATGTGCTCACTCTCCGAAAGGCATGAAACGAGAAACACAAGACCCCTTGTAAAATTTTAACAAAACCCATTCGTTCAGGGCTTCCATTTAACACAACTCCAATTCCATTTCTCCAGGACACTGCACCGACCAAGGAAACGGAAGGCAACACCCCCTCTCTCGTCGTCAACTTAAACAAGAGTAAGTACATAGTGTAACTACAAATGGAGATTCATGTTACACGAGAAGATCAAGGTAATAATTTTTCAAAAAATAAAAGGAGCATGTGTGTGTACAGAGAAGGACCTCTTACTCGGTGTGTCCACACCGAGGCGAAATAACGAATGAGCGTCATTCTAAAATGCCAAACGGATCCTTTGTGCGAAGGCTGAATATTTTAGATTGCGTCATAGAATTCTAAATTGTTAGATTGATGGCATGTGTGCATCGCCCCGAAACAGACAGACAACGAAGGTGTGAAATTGTGTTACGCAAAACAAAAGCGAGAAAGAAACTCGCAACATTCTGGCGGCAGGGAACTTTCATCTGGTCGCGTTCAGGAAAAACAAATTCATCATGCTTATCTGGCGACATGCCAATTTAACTTGAAACTATTCGAGCCCTGCACTACGACACAATGTGTGCGACGTGCAAGTGTGGGGATGTGCAGGTGTGTATCCCTAACAATTGATGTCCTGCCACCGATGGTCTCGTCTGGCGTGGTCATCTCTGTCTTGGGGATATGAGCGGTTGTGTGCATTATTTTGACACAATGCGTTTTCAAATTTGCATGCTAATGAATCGGGAGGACAACAGGAGACCAGAGAAGACTCCAGTGGGCGAACATGCATGAGACTTTGTATCCTTGCTGTGTGAAAACATATTGAGTGTTTTCATTCCTCAGCTTTTTTGCTGGTTATCCTTATGTTTGTCGTGATGAATATCAAATTTAATTTCGCATTGTTCAGCAGAGGCGTTGGTTGTTGGGAAAAGAATTAAATGCACGAAAACAACAACAGCGGGCGTGGGAAAATGGGCGAGTGATGAGCATGAACAAAAGCCGCTTTTATGTGTCAGAAATTTAATTAGGTTCCATAGATTAAAGTGTTGTAATAAATTTATGTTTGCACCATTTACCTTGGAGATGGAAAAGAACGTGATTGACGTTTTGAAATTAATTACCAAAATATTATGTGCGTTAAGGGAGATGAAGTGTTTATTATAGCAATTTGAAATGAAGTCGGTGCTTATGGGATTTCTTTGAGTGGGTTATTAGGGGACCTGAGTTTTTAAGGAGGTGGTGAGCTAAGAGGCTGTTTCTTACATAAATATCGCGCCCTAACCTCCAAATTATCGTAAGCGACATTTTAAGCAAAAATGAGTTAATGATGCAGATTGATAGTTTATTCGATTGCGTGTCTTTCTGCCTCATTAGTTTTTTAATAAAGCATTTCAGTCATAAATAACAGCGAAAGCAAAATTTATAGTAAGCGACATTTACAAGTTTTTAAGGTCAGACAAAAAGCAAAAAAAAACCTCTCCTGCAAAATGTTCATTTTTTCGCTATCGATAATTTGGCAGTTGAATTTCAAGACTATATGATTTTTCGTGTAAACTTTTGAGTCTTTAACAATTATCAGACCGCACTTCTCTTTTGAATACGTTTCTGTGGTAGAATTCTACATTGCATTGATTCAGGTAATGCCTTTCTAGTGGCAACAATAGCAAGATGAAAATCGGTTTGTGTTCATTCAGTGGGTACAAAATCTACCCCGGCCATGGCAAAACCATGGTCAAGATCGACGGAAAGACCTTCACTTTCCTCGATAAGAAGTGCCAGCGTTCATACCTGATGGACAATTCTGCTACAGAAAATCAAGCTTAGGAATTAGCTCAATATGATTAATACGAACTTGAACTTATTCTTGAACATTTAAAAGTTAATTGGGAAGACTAAGTTCTCCATCCATCTGACCAGATTTCCATCGATATCAATAACCACACGCTTCCGCGATCAGACCAGATTTCCCCATCTGTTAAACCAGAGATTCAATAATGAGTTGCATCTACTTTTAAAGCTCGCACTTTTGACCTTCTTCTCGAAAAAATAACAATCTGAAGAAGACTTAAGTTTTATTGGAGAACTATAGTTCTTTTAATTTAACATTTTAAAAGACCAAAATGAACTAGACTAAAGTTTTGAATAAACAGCAAAAACGTTGCGAAGATCTTTTCAACAACCATGTCTCGATATTGAGAGTCAGGGGCGGCCATGTTGTTTCGGTGGTGTCTGGCATACGTATTGCTAGTGATGCCAAGCAATCAAGTTGCGCGAAATGATAAAAAATTTTTTTAAATTGTCTTCTAGTTTCTTTAGAGTGCGGTGTATTTTTCTCGTCGGGTGATTGCAGCTAAAATAAATATTTTAGTACGTAAAAAAATCGAATTTATATGCTCGAAAATCAAGTTGGATTGACTCTTCAAGTTCTATAATTTATTTTTTTTTATTTAGTTTGAGTTTGTTTTCCTTCTAGCAATTACAATAGTAAAATTGTTTAATAGAAAGATATAGATATACGAGGTCTGTTCAAAAAAATAAGGTGAATTTTTATTTATCTCAAAAAATATTTATTTATTCATCAATTTCTATAAAAGTAATCCTCCTCAGAGTTAATACACTTATGCCAGCGTTTTTTCCAATTCTCGAAGCAGTTCTGATATGCACTTTTTTGTATGCCCTTGAGCTTTCTCGGTTTAAATTTCCTCAGCCGTCGCAAAACGCCGTCCTTTCATGGGTCTCTTCAATCTTGAAAAAAAGTCGCAGGGGGCCAAATCTGGTGAATACGGTGGCTGAGGCATGATTACGGTTGTTTTTGGACAAAAAATTATGAACAAGCAACAATTTTTTTGGTCAACATTCAGCGATTTTGGAACGAACTCCACTGCCACAAGCTTCATACCCAAAATGTCCGTAAAAATTGCATGGCATGAGCCAACCGATATGCCGACATCTCCAGGAACTTCTCTAATAGTGATTCGACGATTCTCCATAACAATTTTCTTCATTTTCTCAACATTTTCATCGGTTGTTGATGTGCTAGGCCGTCCAGGGCGAGCGTCGTCATTCACATCTTCTCTACCTTCTTTGAAAACCTTGTATCACTTATAAACATTTTTTTGATTCACCGTATGCAACTGTCAACATTTCAAGTGTTTTTGAGCACTTAATTCCATTTTTCACACAAAATGGAATGCAAATTCTTTGATCCATTTTTTTCGACAGTTGGAAATCTCAGAACACGCAAAATACGTCTAGCTGTTATACCTCTCACAAACAAAATAAATATGCTACATATATAGCTAAAACTGAGACGAGTTTACTAACATAACAAAATAAAAAAATTAATAATCGAATGTACGTAGCCCGCGAAATTCGGAAATTCACCTTATTTTTTGAACAGATCTTGTATAGCATATCTCTGTGCTATAATCATTGTAAATTGTGCGATAGCAGTTCTTTTAAGGAAAATGAAAAGAGAACTTGGTATCCGTATATTTTCAGTTTAAATTTTGTTATTTTTTTTATCTAAATTAAAGTCATGTTAGTATCAAAAATTGTTGAAAAGATCTCTTTCTACCCCGCATACACGGAGAGCGTTAATCTCTCCAAACTTGCCACTTCCTGTTACACTTTATCCGAGATTTCATTTTTATGTTCTGAAGCTCTACATCGCCCGAATGCATCGGCTTTGAATTTCACACACACTGTTCGTCGACCTACTGAACGCATCCGTAGTTTGGTTGAATAAGAACGTTATTGTTGTCAACAACTCGTTGCGAGTTGAAAAATTCTTTTCTTTTTTTTACTTTTCACTCTCTTCATCGTTGTTTCATTTCCTGTATTTCCTTCAGATTGAGTTCGCATCTTCATCCTGTTTTTTGGGGGCAACCCACATGCAGGAAAAGGGGGTGCGAATCCGTCCCTGACATCAACATCCTGCATCCAACATCGAAGGGTCAAGCTAAAGAAGAGTACTAGTTGCGCTTATGAAGAGACCAGTGTCCCACATGGTAATGACAGACATTGTATCAATGCAGGACTCACGGACCACGTACGTTCTTCAGGCAGATTATCTTTCCAGTTGATTCGTAAACATCTACGTCGTTGTTGTGTTTTACGGAGGGTATTTTGAGCCATTGAATGCATGACCCGTCAGACAAAGGCAGACGAGATACTCAAAGACTGCACCAGTGATAAGCTATAGTAATGGGTCTTCGTAAGTGAGAGTGCATGTTTTTCGCTACAGAGTTATCAATTCAACAACCAGCTGGGGTTACGGTCGGTTTGAGCGAACACGCTCTGGTAAGGACAATATGTCCGCTGATTACGTGTCAAAGTTGACACAAGGGATGGTGAGTGATGTAGACTCAATGGAGATTTGCGGTGTAGCAACCAAGTTGGAGGGTATTGTTATGATTTTTTGGGCTATAAGAGCTGTTAATTGCGAATTTCTTAAATTAAAATGCAAATGTTCCTTCACACCACGTCGCAATGGGCCAAATCTTACAGTCTTACATACAGTCACTCACAAAAGTACTATTGAAAAGCTATTGATTTTTCGAAAAAAATATGCAAGAGGCGGCAGACAGACAGACAGACACCAAAGTGATTCCATAAGGGTTTTGTTATTCCTTTGGAACGAAACCCTAAAAACTGCATTAAAGGTTTTTTGGAGGCTTTTTTGAACTTGTTTTCCCATGAGTGCAAAGTGCTCTTCATGGTGTTTGCATACTTTTGCGACTGGGTGGTGTAACAGCCCAATGAGGTCCAGAGCCTAACTTCCTGTAGGTACCCAGTCACTTGAACAATCCTTAAGACGATTCGATTTAAATTATTCGATGAATCAGTAATTCGGCATTTCATGCCACATGTTATGCTCAAGATGTTCGTATTTCACATCAGAATGCACTGCAGTGGATGAGAGGGCCTCTTGCGGCTAATCGAGATCATTACGAGGCATTGTGTGAGAGAAGTGTACTTAGCCCAGGAGGGTGCATTGAACAGTGCCTGTTGGTAACTTTGTCGCATAATGAGTTTCACATACATCAATTGCTTTGAAACGCTTCTGGAGTGATAATTGATGATAAACAGAATACTCGATTGTCCTTTGAGGTCGGATCGAAAACAGCCAAAGAGGGTGAATGTGTGGGCTTAAGAGCTGACAGGAAAATGAAGAGATTTATTGAAATCGAGGCTCTTGAAGGCTTAAAATTTCAATAGTTTTTTTTTTTTTTGAATATTTCCAAGTTTTATTAATTAGCAAGACTATAAGTTTTTTAGGTTCTACCATATGAAATGTCCGCTTTTCGCTTACAGAAAAGAAGTTCAAGAGTGAATTCTGATCTTTGCCAGATTGTTTGATGCTCTTTTTTTTATAAATAAAAGTGATGCGTGTGCTTGACGATTGGGAATTTTATTATTTCTTTCTAAGAATTTTTGTTCATACACTTGACAGATCTGGAAAGCTGAGATCGTTACTTGCCAACGATGTCTAAATCTAATCTCAATCGTTTTGGTATTTTTATAATGACCTTAAGTAGACAAAATTTGTCCATATTCTAAAATTCGGACATTTCATATGGTACAACACAAAAATGTGTAAATTGCTTTTAAATTACAACTTAAAAAACCAAAATCTTATAAGCAACCTCTTTTTTATAAATCTCTCTGTTCCATTTTCTAAAATTCTTTCTATAAAATCGGAAATTTCATGTCGTACAACAAAAATGTGTAGTGTTTTTAAATTACATTATAATTAAATTAAAGAACCAAAATCTAATAAACATCCTCTGTTTTATAAGCACCTTTTGTTCCATTTTCTAAAATTCTTTCTATAAAATCGAAAATTTCATGTGGTGCAACACAAAGAATTTAAAATGCCTTTAGATTGAACTTTAACTGAAAGTTTCAAAATTTTACAAGGATCTTTTGTTCCGGGGCTTCAATTCCACATTCTAACAGAAGACATTCTTAGTCACTAAAAGCCTTTTGCTTTGATCGTCATAAATTTAAATAAATGAATTTTTAATGACAAGTACATTGTACATCATTGTCGCCAAATTTAACTCTCCCACAACAACTTTTCTGACCACGTATCTACATTTGTTCTGCATCCTGCACAAATTTCGGAGGACATTAAGGGTGAAAAAAAAAATGCTAATTGCACGAATCCAACGCGACCACGAGTCTCAGAACATTTTTCATTTCACCACTTCACGATTCACGTGCGCCAACTGCTTTTCATTTCCACCAGAGCAGGCGGTCTGCTTTAATTACAACGCAAAATAAATATCCTCCATGAATGTCGTCATAATTGTCTAAGCGAGCCTTCAGCCGTTTAGACAAAATGAAATCGAGCAACATGTTTTTGGGGATGATGTTCTGTCCGGTCGGTTAGTGGGGCGGCGTCCATGCGAATGAGAAACTGGAAACCAGCCGACCAACCACTACACAAATTCACACACTTGCTCGCACATTTCATTATCGCATGTAGCGTATTATGTTGCGTGTCGGTGGACCACGAGGGACTCCACTTCTACACGATGACTCTCATTAGTTCTTTTTTGTTTGTGACCGCGCAGTGTCCTTTGCGGCAGGATGTGTAACAAATTACAGGTAAGTTTAGCTTCCAGCATGTTGGTCGAGGCTAATTCGGGCGCATAATCCAAATATTAATTACACTTTGAGAGGGAGAAGGAGATTGACAGCACGATTACGCCGACTTATAACGGCCGTCAACTCGGGATAATTTTGCCGAAGAGAAGTCGTTAATCAAATGGAAGGACCCACTCGAATGAGATCGTCGCTTTGAAAGGATTCTCCCGCAGCGTCTCGTTTGCACACAATGCGCCACTCTGGTAATTTGATTTCCATCCGTGGTGCATTCATGTCGCCTTTTATGTCACGTCCACGTATGAAGTGCGCGCCAAAGAATGACATAACAAGTCATGACACATTTTATTGATATTTTACGCTGTCGGAAAATATAAATAGGAGACCTCATAGCTCAGCTCTAATCCCCCCCAGACTTGTGGTGAAAGGGCAAGGATATTCTTTACGAGGCGCTTAGTGGCCTCATGAATATTTCATGCCAACATAATGACATGGTCGATGACCATGCATCCAGTAAATTTATCATAACTTTGGAGTCTTGCTCTGGAACATGTTTTTCTTTTTGTTTTTCGGTAGTTTTTTCTTATCGTTGGTAGTGAGTGTGCTCTGAATGATAATGAGAATGAACAAACTTGCTAAAGATATTTTAATATGCTTATGAGAGATTGATTCGGTTCGATTGGCTCGTGTGGAGTGGATACAGGGTGAATAAATTTCAAGTTCTGATTTGATGAAGATACATTTCATCGGGCGTGTATCTAAAAATCTTTTCCTCTTCATTGATTCTTTTATTCATACAATTAGGACGTCTCAGTGCTGGTAGTTTGTTTTATTCGCATGACTTTGTCCTTGTCATGGAGTTCAGTTTGGTAGAGACAATCATGAGTACAATAAAAGTTTCCAACTTGTCTAGACGAATTTGTGAAATTCGTTTCAAAGTATTCGTTTCAAAAAAGCATCGCCGCAATGACTTTGATGTAAGTTCATGAACGCAGCACGACGACTGCTGGAACATTGACTTCAGAATGCACCGATTAAGTTCAGGAATGAACTAGAGAACACTTTAATATTATTCTTTTTTTCATGACATCCATGACATGACAGTTGCTGTACACATTAAATGAAACTACTCGACACCCATTTAAATTTTTGTTTCTAAAGCGTTTCAAGTTGACACTTTCTTATACATTTAAGGTATTTTTTTTATAAGTTGTTGGATATTTAAAGCAATTTTCATACTTGCAACACGTTGATGCACTTAAATTCTCACCAAAACATTCTTCTTCAAATCAATTGTTCTCCACGTACAATAACCTTCATTAGGCATAGGTACATTCCACCATAACGTTGATTGAGTATCACTGGATCACTCTCCACAGTGGTGTAGAAGTACCATAGAAATTATTATTCAGCAACCTCCCATTGTCATTTCGAATGCATTCATGCTGCCACAACTATTGTTTTTAGATTTTCAACATCAATGTGAAACAATTTACCAAATGGATTAAAATTACTAATAACTACACATGGAGTTTTCCCATCCTAACTTTCATATCAATATACAGTTTAAGTTTGCATTAAAATTTATGCACATAATGCGTATTTAATACCCCCAAAAATTCCAGTGGTTGAATGCCAAAATCTGGTAAACAATGTGGTAAATGAAAATTCTACGCCGGACTTAATCAGTTTTCAATTTATAATCAGCGTGAGGGTGGATACAAAAAAAAAGTTGAAGTGATTAATGCAGCGATGTTAGGAAATTTTATGAAAATTGTTTAAATTTTTGATGAGGAGAGGGATCATGAGTGGAGATAGGACAATTAGAACAAAAGTCTATATAGGTTTTTTATGGTAATTGACTTTTAAAGGCCGTTTTTTTTGCATCTAACTTGGGTCTAATGTCGATGTCTATGGTGCCAGATCCTTTCAGCAGTTACAGCAATGTGAAAATTAATTGCACGTCTTTCTTTTTTGTCATTCTATGTTTAATCAAATAAACACCATGTCCCAAAACACATTAAAAAAACACATTTTGAAATGTTGGTATACTTAGGCCAAAGCTAGACCCATTATGCTGCCAACCATCTTTTGGGTTCCCACAATTAGATGAATGTAGGCAACGAATTTGGCTGGTGGGATATTACACCGCCACGTTTTGTTGCATGTCGCACGAGCAGGCTTCTTGGCAAAAATTAAAATATCTTGACTTCAATGATGAACCCAGTTACTTTTAAGTTTCAATATAATTCAATAACGAGAGCAGTATACGAAGTCTGTTCAAAAAATAAAGTGAATTTTCATATTTCGCGGGCTACGTATATTTGAATATCGATTTTTTTTGTTATGTTGGTCTGGTCATGTCATGTTGGTCGATCACTCGTCTCGAAAATATGTTTACAATCGCTGCTATCGAAAAAAATGGATCATTGTAACTAATTCTAATTAAAATGCCTCCGTTGAAGTTTAAATAGTAGCACTTAATTGTTGAATTAAAGGAAGTGAAGTAATGGTTATAAAGTAAGGAAAAGGAAGTGTTTTTTTTAATTTAGTCAGCAACGCTCTGAGTCATCTCGCTCAGTAAATAAGTTATCGCTTGAGCCGTTGGAATCGCGCCTAATCAAGACATTGGTAGCACTCTCCTGGAAAAAACTTGCAAAGTGACTGCAAAATGCTGAAGAACCTCTGTAAAGGTGGAAAAGAGGAGAAATCAAGTCAACAAGTTACGTGTTTCAAAGAAGAAAATATCTGGGTTAAGAACTTTAAAAAAGTATTCAAACTAAAGTCTGAATACAACCGTAAAAAAATACCCATCCTACCTTGAACTAACCTTGGAATTCTGTTCATTTCACGATGATCTTAAACGTGTCTACTTGAATGTACAACTCATCTCCCATGTCTGCACTTTCTAGGTCAGGTGCCGCCGTAAGAAAAACATGCGTCGTAATTTGTTTACCGTTTACGTGATTTCACAAAAGCCAGCTTACCCCTTACTCACAGCTCACACCTAATTGAAATAAATACCTTCCACTGAACTTCCGCCACTTTCCATCAATCTCCATATCAACACATCACCAGCTACACGCCACACACAGATTTAAATTAGAGCACCCTCCCTGGTGTGAAGGTAGTATAAGCCTACAAGCCTACATGCGACTGAGCTAATGCCTTTAATGGGATACACCCTAACCCCACATGATCCCAATTTGCTCATCCCACTCAGTGTTTCCCTTTCACATTACTGCCACTCGAACACACCGTCTTAAGTAGGCACGTTGTGAAAAGCACATCTTACACATGACTCGAAATTAATGCCCACGATAACGGCGTGCCCACGACCACTAAATAGGCATGTAGCCTAAAATAGTTGAATGTATTATAAAATGTGCTAACTCTAGGCATTTTGTTGACGCCTTGTTTACACACTTCTAAGGGTCCCTCTCTCGACGTGAGTGAGAATCTTTGCCACATAATTATAAGGCTATGTATAGGCACGTGTACATCTCGAGTCGAGTTTTTGCGGGCGAGCCTGCTTCCTATACCTGCCCCACTGTGGGAGGCTGACTTTGTAATTCGTAATTCACTTAGATGCATTAGCGTTAATTTAATTTCTAATGAAAAATTCATTACAACAATTTCCATTAGCATAATCCAATCCATAATCTCAGCGTTCTCTTTTTTTTTTTTGCAGTGCTGGGGGTGGTGATAGTCACCCGCTTAAGGAAGTCCTTCTCGTTGGTAACATGTGTGCATGGGGATTTTGTAATCGACTTATTGAGGACGTTGGTGACTTTAAGTAAATTTAAATTTAAGTAAAACAGGTCCACCTCAGCACACGCCCAGTGCTGCTAATAAACTGCATTATTGTGCTGCTTTAGCAGATCTGCTAATGAGGTTGTCTGTTGGCAAAGTTAGGAGACCACATTGTATCGGTGCAAACATTGTGAGGGGTTTTGCGGTTGGAACCACCACAAAAATTAGTTGGGGTTGGTTTTTGTTCTAGTTGAACTTCATAATGAAACCATATACAAACGGTGGTTTCTGCTTGGGCAAGCACTTGGCGCGTTAATTGTTTTAATTACATAAACTTATTAGAAGGTGAGTAGGGGTCAGGTTGTGTAACATGGAAATAGATTGCTACAAGGTTGATTGTTGAAGGGGTGTTGTCTCTCTCGCCCTTTTGTAAATCACTCCATATTGAGTAATTAGTATTCTGCGGCTATTTTTGTGGTTCCATCTTAAAGGAATCTAGGGAGGTCGTCTAATTACATCTCCGGCAGTTGATTAGTTGCGGCTTACTTTTGATGTAAATAAAGTCTTCGAGTAGTGTTCAATTTTATACTGAGAAATGTGTCAAAATGTCGGCAAAAGAGGATTATTGTTGGAAAATAAAACATTTTCCAAAAATACTTCGCAGAACATAAAGACGTCCGACAGCAGTACTTTTCTCACTGGCTAATAGTTTTGAAAGGAAAATTTGTCTAAATATTTCTTATTGCACAATGCTGAAGGGTATTTGAGCGGTTTTGATACTTCCATTTGAACTAAATTAGATATGTCAAAAAATAAGTAACCATCAATTTTCACGAAGTTACAGCATTTTTCTTAAGATTAAGTATTGCATTGCAAACGTTTTTTGTCTGCTAGATTCGTGAAATATTTCAAATCGCGTTTACCAACTTAGTCGGTAGGATACATAACGACTCTCGAAATCAAGTATAACGTTCGATTCTATTTTCAGTAAAGCTCTAAATTCGAGAGTATTGTTGAATTCAATAAATAACATTCTATATTTCTATCCTAGCTCAATTAAGAAGGAGCAGGTTCGAGTTAGGCCTAAGCAAACACGAAATAATTATTATGGCTCCACTTCAAGCCGTCGATTAAAAACCTATTCTGTAGCTTCATGCTTCATTGTTCCGACACGGTAGCAAATAGTAGATGACTTTTATATGTTTCAAAAATTGGAAATACGAGCAAGGATTGATCGTTTCATGGGACGTTACATAGGCAAAAAGTTTGAGTGGGCCATATAGTATGTGTTTCTTTTTGAAAATGCAATAAAAAGAACAAAATTTAATTTTTCCCTATCATAAAGCCTTATTAGTAAGGGCAAAATTTTTAATAATTATGGAATACAACTTCGTTGAAATGTTTGCCTCGGCTGGCTTCACAGTAGCGCATTCTGTCACTCCAATTTTCCAAAGCCTTGTTGTTTCAATGTTCCGCGATGCAGCTCACGGATTGCTTGGAAGAGACTGGCCTTAAATTGTTAAGATAGTTGACATTATTTTGCTCTTTAAGGATTGCCCATAAAAAAATTCAAAGGTGCCACATCGCAGCTCCGAGACAGAAAATGGTCATCACCACAACAGTTCTTTTAGGAAATCGCACTCTTGCTACACAAAAATCACTTTAGAAATCGGTTTTCAATACTTTTCTTCAATGTTCAAGCCTAAGCAACTCATTTCGTTGGAGGTATAATACCGACTTTCTGTCAAGATTTCAAGTGGAAATCAGTGTCACAATAAACTATGATGTAAAAAGAAATCACTAGATGGCTAAGCCTTCATGTCTGATTCTTCATACACCATTAAAATTTGCTTTGAAATACATTGTACAACATTTGCCTGAATATTTGGAAAAAGAGAAAAATAAGCAATCTGCGTAACAGCCCGTACAGGGCCAGAGCATAGCATTTCGCGCCTTAATTGACACATGTGAAGTGGACCTACAGTTTATTGCCGGTTCCGAACGGCTGATTGCGAAAGCTTTCCATAACAGAAGTACTCCAGGGTGATTTTC
Organism: Syritta pipiens; assembly: GCA_905187475.1. Classification (NCBI taxonomy): domain Eukaryota; kingdom Metazoa; phylum Arthropoda; class Insecta; order Diptera; family Syrphidae; genus Syritta; species Syritta pipiens. Next base: position 99,365,218 of record LR994571.1, on the reverse strand, counting down.
ACTCATTCTCTGATGGTGGGGCAATGAATATTCTTTGTGGTGCAGTTCTTCGAACCCGGAACGCTCGCTTTGACATGAAAAGAAACCACTAGATGGCCCAACAATCATACCTGATTTTGCATTCACCAGACTTTCAAAATTCGCTTCGAAATACTTTGAAGAACAAATGCCTTAATTTTTGAGAATATTTTGATAAAATTTGGAAAAAAGGACATCACGAAAATAAAATTCTCAAAATTTTCGTAATTTAAAATGAATCCTCGTACATTTATTTTGCACAAAGCATTAAGTCTCACAACATCCAAAAGTACCTCTAAACCCAAGAAGCTTATACCAACAAAATTCAAAAACTCCTTTTTATTAATACGCTCACTTTGCGCTTAAACTCAATTTCAAATTTAATATTTTCAATCCAATTCGATGACTGACGAGGAAGTGCGCACAAGTTTGTTGATCCCAAAAAAAGAATATAGAAGAAAAAACCGCCCACTAACTCAAAATCGAACGAAATCGTATTCACTATTTACCCAAATACTTATCCAATTACCAATTTCAAATCCATGCATCGTATAAAGCACATCCACCCATTTATCGTATCTATCAGACTGGGAAATTAAATTTAAAATCCACTGGCAGGTTCACCCACAAAAGCACCTATCATCGGTTGGTATTGTAAATTATTGACAGCATGCAGATTTATTTGATGGCAATTTTCCTGCTGTTTCCGCATCCTTTTCTACGGTACGTAAAACTCGCTGATGTGGAAAAATCATTGCACTGTATGTGTTGATTTAAGACCTCGTTCGAATCCGATGGTGAGAATTTTCTATTCGACTGCATTCGAAATGTGTTCAGGTGGCCGTGGAAGCCCTTTTCTCCGATCCGCTTCTCAATCGGCGGTAATTAAATGGTTGGAGTTTGGCTATGGTGCTTTTAGTGCTTGCGCCACTCGGAGGCATAGGAGGCGGACAAGTATATGTGAGAATCGGGAACGTCGTCGACGTCGTCGTTGTCGTTCGGGAACGTAGAACTAATGCATTCGATTAGTGTTTAATGCACAAAAACAGCACAAAAAACAGGACGTCGAGTGGCTGGTTTGGCTTTGTCGGACCTAATGCATTAGCAGTTCGCGCACATCCTTTCGAACACATTGTTCGGTGCTGGGGTGGTGTTCCAATACCGAGTGCAATTATTCAAGGGAGCTGGTGTTGCATACAAGTGGCTTCTGATCTGGTGTTGGTATGGGTGGAGTCCTTTTCGGTGGGGTTAAAGAAATTCAATTAATTGGGGGTGCAAATTAAAAGCGAATGAAATGTGTGTGGCCTTAAACGTTTGGCATTTGAATGGCGAACGAACAATTCAGGGACGTTGAAGAGTTTGTTACAAATTGCTATTTTCTAGAATTCCATGGAATAAAGCCAAATGCGATCACTTACAGCAAATCGACTTTTAAACGAGAGCTGAAACTCTGAAATGCAGTTCAAAAAATATGTGATTGATTTTAAAAACTTTCAGTGTCACCGGGCTTGCGAAAGTTATCACATTACATTGTGGAGAAGTTGATCAGAGAAGTAGGTCATCTTGAAATCGACTACACGTTTTTGATATAGACATGATTGAACTGGAAGGCAAAGAATTATTTTTTCGCGGGCATTAAAAAACAAAATCTTTAATAAAATACTAAAAAAATTATCTTACATATTACGTCAATACCAATTCTTATGTCGTTCATCAGAAGTAAGGGCTTGTTTTTTGTTCATTTTTTCGTGGTACTGTGACGAATGGAAATATTTTTCTGGCCACTGCAAATGTTATGTGCTTTGTGTTTGCATTTCGTTTACCAATTTTTCAGAGAACCAATTGGTTATTCAACAATAGTTTCCTTGTAGTATTATCGCTGTATTTTGATATTTTTATAACCTTCAACTTCAAAGAACATGGAAGTAAGTATTGTAGTCCCCTTCAGGTTTCATATTAATTTTTCTTCAACATTTTCGACAGAGGTTAACGACGTGTTCCCTTCTCCTCTCTATTCTGTACCGAAATAAAATGCTTCCTTTTAGGAGTTTTAACCTCATTTTTTTAAAAGTTGGATTCTGGTCGCCGTATGTGCGATTCTTTCAGGTTTTTGAAACCTTAGAGAGTTTTGATGACTAAGTCACACTTGATGTTGGCTCGCACATTATCGGTTCGGTTACATTTTAAGCAAAAATAATTTAGTAATGTGCTTCTTTCTGCATAATTATTTTTTTTTTAATAAAGCATTCTAGTTGAAAATAACAGAAAAAAAATATATAATTTATCGTAGTCGTTTTTTTAGCTCACAAAGAGAGTGCGCGACCTCCGGGTCACTGATTTTAATGAAATTTGGCATAGTGATAGGTTCTCTATAGAATATGAATTTCCCAAAGTCAGAGATCGCAACACTCCCCCTTTTTCGAGAAAAACGCCCTCAAAGTTTTCTTAATCGCGTCAAATAAACAAAACAAAATAAACAAAAAAAACGTCTGTAAAATTTTCATTTAAGGTCATTCCATGACAGCCTATATGGGGAGCTCTGAACGACACCCTTCCGATTTGGCTGAAAATTGGTGGAGTTACTTATTGAAGTGGTTCAAGTAATGGGACAAAACAATTTTTGCTCAACTCGATATAGTTTGCGTGTAACAAAGGTTCAAAAATTGATGAAAAGCCAAAAAAATTCAAGATTTCTTTTAAATTTCAAAAAATCATAACTTTATTTCTGCTTATCAGAATTTCGTAAATTATGTCTTATTGAATTCAGAAAAGCTTAAACTTTTAACTAACCCACACAATTTTTATTTGCAAGAACGGAGGATAGTTCAAAATGCGCGTATTTTAATTTTCCTAATTTTTTTATGTAGCACATTCTAAACATTCTAAAGAAATGTCATTCTTTTAAGTTATTTAAGTTGTATGAAATACCATGTACTATTCGATGTTAAATTAATTGAACAGAAATCGTACCACAAAACAGTAGGTTTTTTTTTGTAACGTCATCTGAAACATGCCACTGCGGTCCTAGACCATCCATAGTTTTAAGCAAATGTACAAAGTGAGTTCAGTTTGTAATAAACAGTCATAGTAAAAACGTCTTTTATTTCCCATATCATCTTGTTCTCTTCGTCCTACATTGTTGGAAAACAATGTTCCACCCATTTTCGCTCCAAATTTCAAGTTGTTATCTCGATGGGTTCGACCAAAAAATATCATCTCAATATTTTGATACACATTTTCGTATGATAATAAAGTCAGGAAAAGTACGATAACTTTGGACTCAAAAATTGATTATGGGCTAGGGGGGTCGATAGCAAACATTTTTTTGTATAAGAGGGGGATCTCGCTGCGTTTACGAGGTAGGGGAATTTAACAAAAAAAAATGAATTGACATGATGAAAAAAATTATCAAAATACAACGACAACACTTACAATAAAGTACAATACCATTTTTGAAAGCCATAAACCTGTTCTTTAACCGTACATTTAAGATAAACTACTCATATCCATAATTTGAAAAATTCGCATACAAACTAAAATTTTTTATAAAAAAAAAAATAGAAAAAAAGTTTAGACCATTTTTTTTCAAAATTGTACGATGGACTGCTAAGCTTGTTGTCTTGTTGTCAGTGCTCATATCAATTCTGAATCGAACCAAAAAACGGTTTTATGATTTCTAGTTTTGAAGAAAATTACTATTGCTGCCTATGTGCAAAAGGGGCTGAGTGGCCCGCTCGCGAGTTCCAAGGCTTTTAATCAACTCTTCGACAGGTTTGGATGCTTACTCTACTGCTTTGATCCGTTGAAGGTATGTTCGCAACCGCCAGTCAGGCGCTTGCGTCTTGTAAAATTATTTTATTAATACAGTCTTGGTGTTTGCGTTACTGGTATTTAAGTTATTCTTCAAAGTCACTCGATTTTTTTAAACATTGAATGCTTTTAGATTGCAACACTTCTTGCCCATATATAAAAAGCTTGAATTTTCAATATAAAGAAACCAATGGAAACCACAAGGATATTAGTAAATGAACAATTTTTTTGGCAGTAAGCTAATGAATCTGTTTGTCAGGAGGCGTTCTTCTTCTAAATTGTTTATCATATCTTAAGGCTTGACTACTATTGGATGAGTGGTTTAAGAGTTATTGAATTTTGACGCTCTCTTCATAAGTGTTTTTTTTTTTTTCAAATTTCGAACTCTTACAGATTTTGGATGAGTAAACCACGCATAATCTTGACCAACACATTTTCTCTTTTACTACAAATTCGAATATTTTGGAACGACATTTTTCCGGCATGGTTGACGTTTTTTTTTGAGTTCTTTTCGATAAAACGAAACAAAGTAAACGCGATAAGAAAAATGAATTCAACTCCAAAAGGTTAATATCTTCAAAACCATTGCTTCGTTGCTGTTATGATCCCCAGTGGCCTAACTTTCCTCTATTCAGACTCATATTTGTATAAATTTCAGGATAAAATACGCGACTTGATATCTTAAGCGAGTTTCATAGTAAAATATCTCTCTCAGCTCTTAACTCATGACAACAAAGTACATCGGTCATTCCAGACAAATAGTCGTGTGTAAAATCACAATGTGTACATACATTTGGACTGATTAAAGTTCACCCTCCCCAAAGCAAGATGTGCAACCACAAAAGTTTGGTTATCCATTGTTTGGTTTATTCAGGAGTTCCACCGAGTGGCCCACATCTCTCAACCACCAACACCCATCCACCCACACAATCCGGCATCGTCTAACAAATGCAACCAATAAATTTGTAATCAGATTTTGTAATCACCAACTTCTTTCGGAGCTGTATGCTCGCTCTCACTCGTTTACCGTCACGAGGGAGTGGATGGTTGTGTATGTGTGTGTATATCCTTTTTCACAGGACGAAAGTAGAAAACACACGTGCATTGTGTGTACGTTTTCAAGACGATTGATTATTTATTGCCTGTCAATTAAAGCGGAAAGAGGGTGCAACTACGAGAATCCATGACCTCGTTAAGGATTCCACAAGGATTTTGCTTTATTATCCTGTTTTCTTCTCCTTGAATTGCTGTCATAGTTTTGACATTTCATAGTAAATATTCGAAGTTTTACGAATTTTAAATTCAAACACGGAAGGATGTGTGTGGGGGAGAAATTTATTGTCTTAAGATAAAGTTTAAGGACGTCGATGGTAAACAGAATGGCGCTGGTTTAAGTTTTTTTATCGATCAGGAGACGGGGACTACTTTTCGCAGAGTGCAGATGCGCTTGCAGCAATGCCAGCTGTCTATATTCTCCGTCTCTTTATGCGAACAATAAACGACGGGTCTCATTTTCATCATCACAAGAGTGTAATTAACCCCCAAAGATTGACTCAGTGCAGCAGTGTTAAATCTGGTCGAAGGGCCAGGCCGTACCAGGCTGCTATTCTCTTCTTAATCGGTCTTTGTTAACACGCCTCGTATGGCAGCATGCCTCTTCATTTCTCAGAGTTATGGACTTAAATGATTACTTGCCTCGTCCATTGCGCATGTAAGCCATGCAGATAAACAGCATAAAGTTATTTTGTACAGAATTTATTCTGTTACCACATCCTGACACTCGGAAGTTAGACAGGCTCATGCTATTATCGTCATCAGTAACAAGATGAGGAGGGCGGCATATGGAGCGTAGGCCTACACACGCAGACGGAACACTGTGTGCAGTCGGACATGATTGAGTGCACTGTAAATGCAGTACTAATCAATAATTGATACTTTAATCGGATTTATGTGAAAGTTATCGGCGGAGCCTATTGTGAAACGTGTGCAGGAGGAGCCTGCCAATGCAGCCACAACAGAATCGGTAAATATTTTACGAATCGATTTTGGAAGTATTAAGTCCTTGGGATGCGCATTAGGGATGTGTCTGGATACGAACGTCCGGTGATGAGGTTTTTTGTGAATATGAATAATGCACGACTAACGAGATGAAATTTGAGATAACTTAATTCAATTTTAATACCAGAGTGGTATGTGTAATTCATTTCAGTTTAAAGTCCCTTCAACACTGTTCGTCCTAAGCCGATCAGTTTCACTTTGAATTTTAGATTTATTGGCGTTCCTTGTCGATCAGTTTCACTTTGAATTTTAAATTTACTGTCCTTCTTTTGATGACTGAAATCCTTCTCTCATTATGCATGGCTCTCATAAAAGCTTAATACTCTGGACGCAGTCAATTTGGAACTAACCCTTTCCTATCAGCCTCTACGATCACCTACCCAAAGCCAGGATTAACCTTCCCGTAATCTATGCAGACGTCCTTTTAACAATCAATTTTCCAAACGAATTCTCACCCAATCGAGGGGGATGACGCATTTTCAGTAATTCCCGTCAATTGGCATTCAATGTCTGCTGTCCAGTCAGCAGGGTTCAGTTCCCTCCGACACCGAATTCACTCATAAAAATTCACGATTTTCTTAAGCATCCTCTCTGATCCTTTGGCTCTGTGAAAACAGCACGATGTAAGCAGTAGAAAAAAAAATGAAAACGTTTATCCGGCTCACACCGTCCTTACCCTTTTCTGTCATTATTCCATTACGGTCAGCTTTCGACGCCCGGTTGTTGACGTGAATCGTTCGGAGGGCTCAAGCCCCCCTATTGATACATATTTCTAGTCCTCAATCAAAATGTTAAGCAGAGACGATAACAATAATGACAATGACCATACCGCTCCTTAATAATCCATCCAGAGAGCAAAACAGGCACGACATGGCAAAAGGGGACGCACACATACACGCATAATCCACCCCTCGATGGTTTACCAACATAAAATGTCAAAGTTTACGAGATTTTTGGTTAAAATTTTGCGGTGAATTTCTCCTGAACCAGGCCGAGACACAGTCCAGTGTAGACTGGTTATTGTTGTGGAAGCTGGTCTACCGGAGATGGTGGTGTGTCGACAACCCCTGTGTGCCGACAACTCTATGAGTGGGTTGATGTTGACAAACGTGATCCTTATTACTTTCGATTGGATGTGTTGTGTGCGCCACAAGTGCTGTATGAATGAGATTTTTTGGTTGCTGCATCAACTAGAAGGACATAAATGTGAATGACCCAGACATCATAAAGGATACCATTAGTATTTCGAGTTATGGTTCTCAATGTGTGGTGACGGGTTTCATTGAGAAGTGGTGGTTGAACAAATATGATGAATGCAATGAGTTATACAATGCGGGTTATACAATACAATGCGGTTGAAATAAACACAGAAAAACGTCATATATCCGCTTACGCCGTGCTCATGAAATATAAAAAAAAATCAAACAATAATTTAGAATTAGGAATAAATGCATTAAAACCGACTAAGAAAACAAAGGTTGTTTTGAGCTCTGACCGAAATAAAAAAATAACATAATACTCCTAAGGTAATTTAATATTTTTGTGAGACTCTTTTCGTCATAGTTTGAATTCTCACTCAATTTAAGGATTCCACTCACTGAGCTTTGAAAAGCTTTTACCTGCCATCTGTCTGTGAATGTCCAAAGTTAATGAAATTAGCTCTGTAAGGGAATTTCCCAGTTTCTTTTCGAGATTTGTTTTCGCGACTGTTATACGAATGTGTGGAACTTGTATGGTCGTGAATAGTTGATATACGAATTTCGAAATTGGAGTTCAACAACTCTATGGTTTAGATCTGAAAAAAAAATATGAAGTTTGACTAAAATCGAAAAGTATTAGACTTCTTAAGGCAACAAAACTTGGTGCAGTCATTTTTTCGTAAGAGTTTCGAAAGTTGGCTCATGCTTTTAACGTATTTTTGTATGCTGCTGTATTTGCAGACTTTTTTCAAGTTCAGTTCTTTAAATTTCCTCGTTCAAAAACCAAGCATTAACAGACAATGCAGAATCTAGCATTTATGCCACATATAAGCCAATACAGACATCCAACTTCTTCTTCTCTTATGCCTTGATTTTATTTGACAGATGTTTTTTAGAACATTTTATGTCTGTGAATAAGTGTGAGCGCTTTGAACAACAAATCAAACGTAAAAATAATGAGCTAGTGTTCGATCATTCCTGAATTACTGCCAAACTGCTTCCTGTATTTCAGCTACATTCGGGAATTACTGTCCAATTCATCGATGGGCGACGGAAAATAGCAGCTGCTCAGATGGGTGTCTATATTGAGTTGTCTGTGATTTATACTTTACGCCTGAAAAAAAATATTAGTTTTCTCTCAAAATGATTTTTTTGTTTCGTGTTCAGCGGGTCATTTTACATTTAGAAAAAGTTTCGAGGTTTTAGGTAACCTAAGTCGAAGACTGCTTTCTGAAAAAAGCTCAAAAGCAATTAAACGCCATAAAACCCCTAATAAATTTGATTAAGGTTAATAATTGATGAACAAAAGCCGAATTCTTAACTTTCTAACTCATTACTTTTTGTCACATAAAAAACTTTTAGTTTTGAATTTTACTTACGGTAGATTCTGAATTCAAATTATTTACTCATTAACTTGGAGGAAGTGGAAACTCTCCAAGGCTTTAACAAAGCACGTTGACATTGTCAAGTTAAGCAAAAGCTTTGTTCGGTAGGTGCCTTAGCTCATAGCTAACCAAAAGTTTTTTAATTTAATTTTAAACTTCTGCTGATTTCTATTTCATGATAAAATAAACCTTTTTCGTTAAACAAATATATTCTTACAAAACTGTCAGTCACTTAGAAGAAGTGGACCCGCGAAATTAGTTTAACGTTTGGTAAACAATTAGTTAGGCATTCCAAAAACTAGCTTCTAAGTCTTTCGATACACTTTTCAAAACAACAAGTTTCAGTTTTCAAACCAACAATTTGCGCTAGATGAGTAGTGAAAAATCAAAGGCAAAAGTTCTACACACTATTAAAAAAAACGGGGCAACGAATTTTTAGCCAATTTGTAGATGAAGCCCAGTAGTCTCACAGGACGTATTAATTAAACTAAAATTTATAAGGCAGAACGTACTTTATGGCAAGCAACACGACGGATATCACCCTAACCGCCAAATTATCGTAAGCGAAATTTTAAACAAAAATTAATTAATATTGCAGATGGATAGTTTATTCGATTGCGCATCTTTCTGTATCATTAGTTCTAAAAAAACATACCCGTTGAAAATATCAGAGAAAACTAAATTTATCGTAGGCGACATTTGCATTTCTTTAGCTCAGAGAAAATAAAAAAAAAACCCTTCTGCTAAGTTATCACTTTATCGCTTATGATTATTCGGCGGTTAGGGCGCGATAAGCAGCATCTTTAAAACTAGAGAGGAGCTGATTAGCTTGAATATTATACCGCCTTAACCTTCAAGAACAAGAGGACGTATTTTACTCCATCGCAATGGGCTCCATTCTGCGCTCTACGATTTGTCGTATGGGTTGCCTGGCGCCCGAAAGTTAAAAGTATTGAGCTTCCATACAAAAAATCAGACGATAAGTTAAGAAAGTGTTCACACTTAACAATTTGGCCCTATCAAGGACAAATCGTGCTACGAATCGTAAGTTGTGAACTCTGCTATTTTTACTCAATCAGGCTTCCAAAGCTTCAATGGCTTGTGCCTAAGTTACAATCTTGTAACATACTTTTCCAGTTCCATTGATAGGGGTTGAAGAAAATGATGAAAAGCTCTTTAGGTGTTTCGCCATTTCTCCACTGATGAAGTGCACGTCGCTGCAGCTGCTGGCCTACCAGTAAACAGGAAAAAAAAAAAACCCTAATAAGACCGGCAGTTGGTTGTGATTGCTTCTTGAAAAGGCTGAAAAACAAAGACGAGATAACCAAATAAATATTCAATGATAAATACCAATAAACGTTGTCACATACTTTTGCGATTCATACGACATTGGAAACTTCAGCATTACTTTGAGAATTTATTGACATGACCATCCGCACACTCCCACTCGGTAATCTATTATGCCAAAGTTAAATAACTCCATTCGGTCGTAACGCCATCGGGTTGGGGGGCCTCTTTCCAACGCCACTAGCACCACCACCTCATTGGACACCGCTGGACTTTACCGCCCCAAAATCACATTTGAACTTTTATTTATAGCTCGTTAAACGATCGATTGCCCTTTTATTTTGTGTCCCTCAAATGAATATAACTCTTTTAGTTGTTTCATATTTCACGATTAATTCCCCGGCTGTCTCTATTACAGATGATTCAAATTACCCAACCGAAAAAGTAATGGATACTGTCCGCATACAGAGACAAATTACAGTTTTATCACCCTTATCTGCTGGTGTCCTTTTTAGTGTTGGTTTCTTTTGATTTAGGCCTAAACGGAGTGAATTTCACTGGGGATTCTTCCTGTTTTTGTTTTGTCCTTTTTTTTTTTGTCTTTTTCTTGGATATTATTATAATGTAACAACATTGGGCGTTATCCTTTCAGGGTAATTTGCTGTTATGTCTGATGTTCATAGCAATGTTCTTCCGTAAAGCACAACGGGAAAAAAGAAAATGTTAGAAAATATTTCAAGCACTTCTCTTTTTTTATGAGCTAGAGATTGGTTATGACACCGAGAGACAAAGTGAAGTGAAGTGAATTAAAGTCAAATGGAGGTGTGAAATTTCGTAGCACGGATATAACTCTCTCTCCTGGTGAAGTGGCTTTTTCAGTTTTGTTTATGCGACGGGATATGATAAATGCTGGAGGATGTTCTGGGATATGATATGCAGTTCGAATGAAAGATGAGCCTTGCGATTTATGGCGGGGAAACAATGGAATGGTGGTTTTTTGATGATTACAATCAGAGAATTGCAATAAATGAGAAAAGTTTCATGTAGTTGAAGGTTGTTGTGATCGGAAAATATTGGCAATGGGTCATTTAAATAGAACGGGGATACTGATTTTGTGTGTCACGGGAAGTCAGCAACGATTTACGAAGCTGACCGTTGGAATTGAAATTGCCAACAGCAAGTGTGGCACAGAAATAAAAGATGGAAAATTCTGTTAAATCAATATGAGTTTTTCGGGAAACTATGCTAGTATGTCATCAAGGACTGCAGGGAACGGAATTGAATGTATTAAAAAAAAAAATGCTGTATAGGTCAATGAATATTCGAACTTCGGATTTGTACTCAGAAATCGTAATGAAAACGTTATAAGGCCAGCTTAAAAGTTATAAAATAATATTAGGTGTACAACTTCGATTCGGTAAGTGGTAATCGAAATAAATAGATAGCAGATATCATACAATAACCTTAGGTATTTGTAAACATAACGCCATCGAAATATTAGTCGATTTGTGTCTGCATCATAAATTTATTCTCGATTACACATGTCGGCTTACGAACCAAATTATCGTCATTTGCGGGAGGTTTTAATTTTATGCCTTAATATGAAGAAATTTGCGACTGAGGCTCATCGAATGCTTTCAAATAGCTATGGTGAGGCCGCTATTAGTGAAAAAACACGTCAAGAGTGGTTTCAACGCTTCAAGAACGGAGATTTTGACGTCGAAGACCGGCATGGCGGTGGAAGTGAAAAGGTTTTCGAAGATGCAGAATTAGAGGCATTGCTTGATCAAGACTCGTGTCAAACGCAATCGAATAAAACTCCATGGAATCAAACGCAAAACTAATCAAAATAAAAAATAATCAAAAATGTATAGCCAATTGAATAAAGAATAAGAATTTCGGAAAAAACGGCGGAAGCAAAGTTGTACGGGGAAAATAATTTTTAGGGCAGCTGAAACCCCTGGTAGGTAGAGATTGATTCTTTTTATTGTTATATAATTTATTAATATTTTAATAAATTTGCAATAAAAATAACTCTTAGGGCAATTGAAATGGCGAAACACAAATTTTCGTTTATTGAAGTACTCTGCAAAAGAATTTTACAAAATTCTGCATAAAAATATAAGTTAAATACAGGAGTTTAATTAAGAATTAGGAGTGAATTAAGGAAAACATTTCTATGGAAATTCAATAGAACAAAATAAAGGCTTTACTTATTAAGAAAGATCTGTGATGCTTCTTTGTTTTATAAAAGAGATGCAAAAGCATAAACCACTGTTCTTCTGCTCTCATGCATTAAAACTTTCAAGTCTGGCTGTGGCAGATTACTCGAGAAGAGAAGCTGAGTCTCACCCTCAAACCCGAACTTTCCTTTCATTTAATCTAAGAAATGTTTTAAAATATTAACACCACCCTCAAAAGGATTCCCACACTTCTCCTCGAATCTTTGTTCAGAAAATTAATTCACTCAACTCTAACATAATTACTTTCATATAAAACGAAAACAAAAGAACGTCCTCATAAATACAAATAAATGACTCAGAGATATTAAAACGTCAGACAGAAAACACGAAAAGTTAAAGAAAATTATATTTAACATTCTCCCAATGAACTGCCCCGACACACATTGAAATGTTGGTAATAAATTTGAAGTACGATACCAATTTTCCAACACGGTGGAAGGCCTATAAATGTCTGCTTCAGTTCTGTGTGTGCAAAGGGCAATGTGCAGTTGTGGGGGGGTTTGGAGTATTTTCATCCTTTTTGTCTTCAGCCTACCTATCGTCGTTATTGTTGCAACAATGGAGAACTCAATGGGGTAACATTTTCGGTTGAAGCCATTTCATAAGGGTTTTCATTCATCTTTTTCTGGCACTTGGCCCTTTGCCGAACATGCCCACGTTGCAATGTTGGAAATTTTGAGAAATGTTGTTCCTCATAAGATACAAAAATTTATTATTTAATGTCACTGGGCTGTGGGAGGACGTAAAGGTGGCTGCCGAGGCGTAAACTGAGAACTTATTGTTGTTCTGTTTATGTCAGACTGTGTCTTCATGAATATTTCGTGCGTTTCCCAACAAATAGGATTTGTGTTGGGTAGATATTGCTGAATTTCTGGAATCTACTTTACAGAAAATGTAGAAAAAAAAACACCAACGTAATGATTTAGGCAAGTAAATAAATTAAAGAAAATCAAGACAAAGAAGAGAAACAAAATGTCCTATGAACAGTATTTAGAATCATCACAAGAGTCGAACAACATTTATCGGGTAATTGACACCACTAAATAGGCCATTTCCTAAACCAAGTTCTCCAATTACACTCAAATGCCGTTGACTAACATCAAATATCCTTATGCCACAGCAACTCACAGGAAACAACTTGATATCCCCATTTCTTATTCAAATTTAATTCCCTCTCTACCAATCCGGTTGTGTGTGTGTCTGTGTTTACCTTAATTAAAGTTTAATCACATCCAAGGTAGAATTCCATCCCTGTTGAAAAATTCAGGACACTAGGTGTTTCTACTTCGGCCAAATAGTCTCCCCTGCCCCCCGGAAAAGATGTCCACAACCAGTTAGATTGACCAACCCCACACGTGTTTCGTAAATGCTATCTCATACGGATGTGTGTCGTTCAACCTGACATTCTTGGGTAAATGAAATCAGTTATTTATGTTTTCATTTTCAAAATAAATCAGTCTAATCAGTTGTGTAAATAGGAAAACTCAACACGAGCCACAATTTCCATGCAAAAGTTCTCAGAAACAAGGAACAGGATCTCAACAATTGCAAAACTTCTGATGTGTATCGAAAGGTAAACAAAATCAAAGAGTTGATCGAACCCAAGTTAAAGGACAACAAGGATATGCACCAAAAACAAGAAAAAAAAATGAATTTTTGAACTAGAGAAATTTCCTAATTGTCGTAATTTGAACTCAATTTTGGAAATTCATGGTTCGGTCAGTTGCAAAAGGATAATTGAAGCATATTTCAGAGTCACGAGGTTTAATCCTTTTTTCGGGGAAGGTCAATGATATAATTCTCTGGGTTTTTTTTTTTGTTTTCTCATTGCTATTAATTTGTTTTTCTCCTCGTCTTTTTTTTCTGAATTAAACATCTGAAAGGATAAATGATTCGGGGAAAAGATTTAGGCATCAGCGAATTGGAAATTTGATTAACTGTAGGTTCCTTCCTGTCAAAAGACATTAGAGACGAGCCTTTGATATTTGATTTGTACGTAATGGCTCTAAGTAAAGGGCGGCGAAAGTAATTCTTTTTAAATTGAAAATCGTGCATGGTGAATCTTAATCTATTTCCCTAATAGGTATATTTTTTACCAGGGGAATACATGTCATTTGACATTTTTCTGCTCATTGTTTACATCAATGTCGACACAAGGAAATTTTTGTATTAAATTTGAATTTCAGTCATTAAAAGTGAATTTTTTTGTACAATTTTATGGTGAAAAAGAAAACAGACTAGCAAAAGGCCTTTGCCTTTGGAAATATTTACTGGCTATATTTACTATCTCTTAGCTACTTCTAAATAATTGAATAAATAAATAAACAGATAAACATATTTCAGATTCCAAGTCCATATTTTGCGTTTCTTTGAAAGTTCTTTTAGACTATTAAGTAAGCGATAAAACGCACTCAATAATCCTGAATTACATGCGCACATTTTCACTCTAGACGCTTTCAATGGCCTTCCCATACATTCCTTTCAATGCGATCATTAAAACCCGCGACTTTAATATTTCCTCTAGCGAACACTCTTCGTAAAACTTAAAAAAAAACAAACAATAATAGAAAGATCCATAATCCTTAAACGGCTTTCTAGAAAAAAAAAAAGGATTTTCGAATAGTTGAAAATCAACCAACCGCGCTATGAAGAAGCTCACTTAAACCGCCATCTGTGTAGCGTTGTAAACCACTTCAGTAGTGCCCAAGAATGAACTAAAAGAAAGGATGGAAGGACAGACAATGAACAAAAATAAAGAAAAAAATCATCCTTTGTTGGTGACGATGATGACGCTGACATGGGGTCATTATCACTAACAAAAGTTTTACCCTTGCAGAAGAAGGAAAAAGACACAAAAAAAAGGACGCAAATGTCCGTTTCAACCTCGTCAATTTTAGAAGTACCTCGCTCAAGAACATTTTTATGGGTTTCAATTTTCGCTACAATAGCTGTGTAATATATTCCTCTGGCAGTCAGGATTATACATAGAGGAAAGGATAAACGTGAAAGGAATTAGTTCTACGTTGACCATTTTAAATGAATTTTTACTTACTTTTACGAAGCAGTTGAGTAGAGTGAAGTTATGGCCGAGATAAAGAGGTCGAATTTAAGGCCATGGTTAAGAATTTCATTCTCTTGAAATCCCTTGAGGTTTGCTTGTTTGTCAAATTTGATGCTACGGATTGGAGAAGTTGAGAGGACTTACATTTTAAGCGTTTATTAGACAGAAAGACTTTATTAATATCTGAGTAAAAAATTACTTTTAATCATTTATGAGATGTCAGTGTTAGAGAATCTAAGGAGGATTATGAAAATTAATCGCAGTAACCATACTGACACGATTGATGTCGATTGCCACATGGGTCATTCGTGACCGAATTTGGTCATTATTTTTTCTCTTGTTATTTTTTCTTCCATTTTGTAATTTTTTCACGAAAAAAAGATGCTTCAATTTGTATGCAACCTAAGGAGGAACAAGCTAAGCTCTGGCCCTGTATGGGGTACTACGCAGATTTTTGCATTTGAAATCAATCATACCACTTCTTCTTTCTCCCAAATGGTACTTGCTGGATCTTTTTGTTACATGAAGTTTTTTTATGTGGTTCAATAAGTTGCCAATTTGTCTGCGATATTTTTCTTAAAATTATGTGAATATTTTAGTAGAAAGATTATTTATACCACATACAGACTGTATGACAAATTTAATGTTTCTGAAGGTGCTTACTTCGCCACAATAAAATAAAGGGTGATTTTTTCGCTATTATCTTTTTGGCAACACTGGCTTAAACAGCTGACGCACGTTTCGTGTTTTGTTTCACTGTCAAACATCTTCAGTTTGGTCTATAATTTAACCATGAATCGTCTTACAAACGAACAACGCTTGCAAATTATTGAATTTTATTATCAAAATGCGTGCTCTGTTAAGAAAGCTCAGCGTGTTCAGCGACGAAGCTCATTTTTGGCTCAATGGTTTCGTAAATAAGCAGAATTGTCGATTTTGGAGTGAATATCAGCCAGAAGCATTGCAAGAGCTACCAGTGCATCCAGAAAAAGTCACAGTTTGGTGCGGTTTATGGGCTGGTGATGATGGCATCATTGGACCGTACTTCTTCAAAGATGATGCGAATCGTAACGTAACTGTGAATGGTGAGCGCTACCGTGAGATGATATCCAACTTTTTTTTGCCCAAAATGCAAGAGCTTGACTTGCATTACATGTGGTTTCAACAAGACGGTGCCACATGCCACACATGACTTATTGAGAGGCGAGTTCGGTGAACATTTTATTTGACGTTCGGGACCGGTCAATTGGCCGCCTAGATCGTGCGATTTAAAGCCTTTAGACTATTTTTTGTGGGGCTATGTTAAAGCTCATGTCTATACAGACAAGCCCGCTTCAATTGACGCATTGGAAAACAACATTGAAGCATTTATTCGTGAGATACCGGCCGAAATGTTGGAAAGAGTATGCCAAAATTGGACTAAGCGGATGGACCATTTGAGGCGCAGTCAAGGTCAACATTTGCATGAAACAATCTTCAAACATTAAATTACATAGACCGTATTCAAATAAAGATGTAATGAATTTTTCTAAATTTTATGTGTTTTTTTTTTTTAAAAACTTTCCCATAGCTTTTAAAGAATCACCCTTTATGTATCTACTAAGGCGGTTCTCTTTTCGACTTATTCAACAAAGATACATCTAAAAATCATTCTCATCATCATCATTTTTGTAAGAGATCGTATTGTTTGTAAATTTTGTTTTCCACTTACCGGCCACATTGTTTCTGACCGATTTCCAAAAAAAATTTTATTATGTAAAAGTACAGCCCAATTGTTCATTCCTGTATGCGATGTATCTTATGTAAACTAATCTGATCTAATGTAAACTAATACTATTAGGTTGTCAAATATCTCCCTTCCACCTTTTTGCCTTTTGAATTTTCCGGCTATGTACAAAGCGCTACAGAGCTCGTAACTTTCAATACATCATTTGAAAGGTCTGGACATAACCTACAAAACGACGCTATGCATGATTAGTTTGGATTTACTTCATTTGACAACCTAATATGTAAACGAATTTTTGTTACTTTTGAAAAAAATGCTAACGATCTTTTTGCAGACGTGTTTACTATTTTTATTTTTTGTCCGTGTGTCCTAAACCGACCGTCTTATATTTTTTAAGATTTTTAAAGTACCGCCAACATTTAAAGTCCCACAGCTAATTTATTTTAAAATATATTTAAATACCCAACTGAATCTAGCTAACAAGACACGTTTATTTCTTCTTTACTTTAATTCCTTAGTATTATTTGCTTTTGGTCAAGAGGCAGACAATACTAAAGTCATAGTCGAGGAAAATCGTGTTGTTTTTTTTTTAGTAAACTAATTAAAAGTTTTTTTTTTCAACTTCCTTTTTGTAGATTGAATTCGATATTTTTTCGTTTTCTATTTTCTACTTTCTCAGCTTTGCAGGTGACTATTTGAACTGAACCCCCAACACTTTGGAGCATTTATCCAGGGAGTTCAGTTTCTCTTCTTTCTTTGGGAAAGAAAAAGTTTCTTTGCCTTCGTTCTTGCTTTTGATTACCTGGCAATGGCTAAAAGGTGAAGGGCGAAGGGGAATGGGTGTCTTTTTCCTTTCTTTAAAAAAAGGACGGGGGGGCACTTTAACTTTTTAATGAATGTCATTTGCAACGGCATATTTCAAACTTCTAGCAGTAACATTATTGCGTTCTTTTTATTTCATTTTGAAATAAGGGATGGAGTTAAGTGCTTCGAGGAAATCGTGCTGGACCGTCAAGGGTTCTTGGGTGATTATGCAATTTTCAAGTACTTCTGATTAGATCCAGAAAAAAAAGAAACCTTAGACAAAGGACGCTTCGCAATCCATCCATCCGAGTCCAAGACTTAAAGGATACATTATTCACCTCTCTACGACAGAGTGCTTGCTTATTTGTTCCTCTTACATTGATCATCATTCTGGCGGCCACCCACTGAAGAGATAAAAACTTACCAATTGCATCTAAACTTTCCTAATGCAGCTCTCTCTCGCCGTAGAGTGTACTCTTTTCCTACGTGCTTCCATTTGCACTTAGCACCAGACGAGGACCAGACTCACTCACACTCCTCCCCTGCACCTTGTTAAAAACAAAGTTTTCTCCTTCAATTTACAAACTTTTCAAGTAACCCTCGCTCTGATCTCTCTCCTCCAGGGGGCTCAGTCCATCCCACATTCAATCCTTTCGATAATTCAATGTCAAATAAAGAAACACATAATAAAATAGGATTTTCTCTTCGGAAAAGTATCCTTCTACACATGATGTCATACTAGACAGAAGGGAAAAAAGAACCGACAGGAGAAATTCCTATATCGACATTAATCTTACTTCTCGTCCATCCATCTCGCATCGCGCTGTTAAAAGGAAATAAAACAAAAATGAAAGGAAACAAATCCTATCTAGTTGAGGCCTTGTCCATTTATCTAAATGACCAACAATTTGTTTTCTTGTGTACCACTCAACCTCAAATTCACACGTTCTGCTCCAAGTTAAGCAAACAAAACGATGGGCCGGTACGGGCATGGTAAAGAGTCGTCGGTAGCGTCAGCGGCAGCAAAAAAGGAGCGCAGACCCTTCCAGGTCCAACAAACCTACACACACATAGAGAGAGAGAGTGGGGTCAAAGTCGAACAAGAAATAGAAACGCTTGCCTGTTAGTTAGTGCTAGCGGACTCGTTTAGAGAGATACCCAAGCGCATACCATGAAAAATCAAGCCCCAAACAAGTGGGGGCAGGAGAGTAAAGGACCTTCCCCCCACTCATACTCGGCATGAGAGTCCTGTGTGCACATGTGTGATACAGAAAAATCGTTTCATGTTTCACTTTAAAATGATTAATAGGACACAATTCCATTTGAACGTTTCACATGGAGTTGTTGCTCGCATTTTTCATACCCAAAGTATTCCTTTTTTTTTATTTATTTTTCCATTTTTCTATTTTTTTTTTCTTTTTTGTTGTGTCCTGCCTTGTGATGCTTTGATTGCAATCCTCGACGTGTTTGCTTTTTTTATTCTTGACTGTCGCACAAAAGAGGAAAATAGGAATGATAAGTTGCTGGCTACTTTGATGATTTCTTTGTTTACGAAAGTGTTTCCATTGTCCTTCCAAGGGGAAGGACCTGGGTTAAAACATCATTATAAATGTAATCAACGAGCAAAATTTAAGATGAATAGACGAGTGGACTCTTCCCCTGCTGCATTGCCATGGATATTTTGAGTTTGTGGTCCACTTTCATATTTTTTTGTGATGGAGTCGTAATGAATCAGAAGTGAGCAGTTAAATTGTCTGCAGGCTACCTGCTCCTACCTTTTTCAAGCATTCCGTCCTTGATCCTTAGATAAATTGACATTGTTTTTATTGTAAAAGTCGTAAATGCCCTTTAAATTCTTTATTTGGGTTTTATTTTATTTTTAAAGCTCAATATGGGATTTGTAAGTTTTGATACGTTTTTGTTCTAAAACTTTATGTGCGATTTGACTGAATTGTAAATCTGAGAATTGCTGCTGGATTTTGCCCAAAACATTAACCATCTTTCCATCTCTCCCTCGGTACCTTCGGCCCGTGGTGTGTCTTAAACAGGATGCTTACGGGTACCCCCCATCCCTGTATTACGCGCTAATTATAAAAAAAAATTATTGCGTTATAGGAATAGGAATAAGATCACTTTGACCTTCATGAAAGTCCATATGAAATGTCCTATTTACACTCAGGATATAAGAAGTTCTCATTTCTAAAAAAAAAAAATAATAATCGGCGTAGCAGCCCATACAAGACCAGAGCCTAGCTTCTAAATGGTTGATAATTTAATTTAGTAATTTTGCCACAGTGGTTGACTGCAAAAAAGGCCTTTTTTTAATGTTGCCGTGGCGAAAAGAAAAGGATGAAGGATAACATTTTGTTTTAAAATAAATCAACCAAGAAAAACGACTTTAAATTGTAGAAAATAAAAAAGAATTAAAAACTTTCTTTTACTATTCAAACAATTTTCGTAATTGAAAAGATGTTTAACTTGAATGCACTACATCAAGGATTTTAATTTTCATATCAGTTTGCAAGCATTCCATTTTCGCACAACGATTTTCAACTCATCAGTCTCAACATCCCAGCATGTATGTTTACATTTAAAATTTGTAAGATGAAAGTGCGCCCCATAAATTTTAAGTATCGCATACTTTTGGCAATAACCCTACCGGTGAAAATTCCCTGCTTCCAGCCAGGTACTACAGCAATATCCTGTTTCCTTAATATCTTCCCAACCAACATCGGTTCACATATGGCCAGTAATTATCGCTGCTAAAGGCACTCACTCGCAATTTCCTGCAGCAGTGGTCAGATGAACGATAGTGTTTACCCCCCCAGGTTTCAGACCAACATAAGTGCGTATCCATTCTGCAATAATTTTTCTTTTTTTTTTTTCTTTTCTCTTTCCCGGTTTCAATTCACGGCACTTTTAAGTTCTCATGCAATATACTTTGCTGGGAGATTAAAAAATTTATTGGTTGACTTAGCGCTCGTGTTTGAGTGTTTTTGATTTCATTTCGTTGTGCCAGTTTTTTTTTTTTTTTTGTTGTTTGTATAAAATAAAACTTCACGAGTCCGTGCGATTGGGAAACTGATAAAATAAACACAAGAAGTTATTTTAATTTTTTTTTGTTTTAAATGCTGAGCCTGTTTACCGGTGAACGTTCATTGATTGATGCGATTATCCATCCATCTTAATGTTCACAAATTATTTAAACGGATTATCGAATTGAAATGCTTCGGGCAGGAGATATTAATGTTCTATTAGATGTTATTATGTAGGCTGACTGCACGGGATTCCTATTCATTTCGATAATTGACTGTTTGATCTTATTTATTTGTATTGATTTCCTTGACTTGTAACTCAGACAGAATTGTGCGAAATTTAATTAAAGATTGCAATCATGAATCGCATAAAGTATTTCAAAACTCATTTGTGGAAATGTCCTTTTTAGGTTTGCAAAATAATATTTTAATTTTCACTCATTTGAAACTTATCGAGTGAACATTAAAAAATGGAATGAAGGGATTGATGAAATGAGTTCTAAAACAAACATATACGCAGTTACGAAGAAAGCAAGTAAAAAAATATTGCCCATGAACTATAATTTGTAACTTCAAAAGAGTAAATATGTAAGTAGTAACTGTTACGCATTAAACAGATAGTCATACAGCTTACATTTTTTTAAGATCAAAGAAAGATTTTGTGAACAACATTTTGGGTAATAGTCGTCTATACGATAGGGATTTTTCGGACGGGGAAGGTCTTTATAATTTTATTCACTACACCAGTAGTTCGAAAGCCATTTCTTTTGAAAGATGGAAACTATGCATTTTTGGTTTAAATGACTAAAATTAGATTATAATACTGGTCGTAGTCATTGCACGCCAGGACCGACAGAATATAGAATCTCAAAAATGTCTAACATATCACTGGTTTCCGCTTTCTTCTTTTTTTCCAACAGTCATTGATAGCATCGAAAAGATCCTTTTCGATTTATGTTATCATAAACCCACATTGGAACGAACCCAAACATTTCGAGGAGATTCAAGGAGAAATATTTTATGTGGATGAGTGGAAAGAGTAAGCATCCGAGTCTAGTTTGACGCTGCTACGTCTATCCAAGTCTTTAATATAATCATGCATAGCGTCGTTTTGTAGGTTATGTCAAGACCTTTCAAATGATGTATTGCCAGATACGAGTTCTGTAGCGCTTTGTACATAGCCGGAAAATTCAAAAGACAAAAAGGCGGAAGGGAGATATTTGACAACCTAATAATATTCAGGTAATAATTATCTATAGCTTTCATTGAATTTCGTTTAAAAATTACATTTAATATAATTAATTCATTTGTCTTTGGACAATAGAATGTTCCTGATTCTTTCTTAGAAACTATTTTGTTAATCTACAGGGTTTTCCAATAAGAGGTGTTATTTTGATATTCCAAGAAAAAATAGCATTTTTTGAGATAAATGATCGGATGTTTATTTCAATGTTAAGAAAAATTTATGTCATTATTAATGGAGAACAATATCAGTGGAATGGCCGCCTCATCCACGCTTACAGAACCGTATCCTTTTCATGAAATTTTCCATAACCAAATCGCAAAATGGCTGCTGGATGCTCTTAATAGCTTCACGAATTCCATCTTTGAGGTCTTGAATCGACTCTGGGCTGTTGGCGTAGACTTTAACTTTCACGTACCTCCAAAGGAAGAAGTCGCAAGGTGTTAAATCACAAAATCTCGATGGCCAATTGTGAACGCCCCTTCGAGAGATAACACGGTTTGGAAGCTTTTCCCTTAAAAGATCGATGGTTTCGTTGTTTATGTAGCACGCAGCGCCGTCTTGTTGAAAGTAAATGTTGTCCAGATCAATACCATCCACTTCCGGCCATAAAAAATCATAACTCACCTCTCGATAGCGCAATCCATTTACCGTAACTGTTGCTCCAGCATCTTTTTTCGAAAAGTATGGTCCAATGACTCCGCCGGATCATGAACCGCATCAAACAGTTACACGTTGAGGATGGAGAGGCTTTTCAACAAATAAATTTTGGGTTTTCCGAGCCCCAATTTTGTTTATTGACGTAGCCACCAAGGTGTAGATGGGCCTCTTCAGTCAAGATGATTTTTTAATGTAATTGCGGATCATTGTCATGCATTTCAAGGACCCAATCAGTAAAGACACGACGTTGTTGATGATCCACCGGCTTGAGTTCTTGTGTTAACTGAACTTTATAAGCCCTAGGAACCAAGTCTGTGTAATGACGTTTGTGGAATTCCAAATAACGACGAGGAATGGACAAACCTGGGTTATCTTCAACACCTTGGGCTACAACAGCAATATTCTCAGTTGTTCTTGAGCGACGTCCACGGGTTTCATTCTTCACATCACTAACTTGTCCCAACAGCTCGAATTTTCCCACCAATTTTTGTATTGCGGTCCGACAAGGTGCTTCACGACGACCCAAAAATGTTTTAGATCTACGAACCGTCTCTGCCAAATTTTCAGCATATTAATAGTGAGTTTTAATAATTTCGATGGAATTTTTTTTTTGAAGCGTATATCGTTCAAAAATTTAAATTAATGTAGGGGGCGAATTGCATAGCTTTATTTTCTATTCACAAAGGTTTTTTGATGGGACTGTGAGAATGTTTTTATTTACAGAGGTTTTTGAATTATAGAGAGCTCACTGTATGTAACAATGTTTTAAGAGGAATGATCAATTTAGACCAAATGAAATCGGTGCGGCAGATTCAGCAAGGCGTAGGAGTGTCCTCAATGAAAACAAGTTGACGACTTCCTCTCATTTCATCAAATTTTTACTATAAAATCGAACAACGAACGGCAATACCTAAATCTTCAACGTTAATTTTTTGAGATACTCAATTCATTCAACCTGAATATAAAATCATTTTTAAAGATATAAAAATCTTAAATTATCGTTTAGAAATTCTCTAAATTCCATGCCCACCCTGTGATCTAATTGTCGATTGTCAATTGATTTGATTCCTCAAAGGTTTCCTTTAATTATATGATTTCTGTTCATTTTTTTTTCCAAAGTAAAAGTCATGATGCTGTCAAGTCAGTTATTCCAATGCCCATAAAAAAAAGCCTCACCGACATAAATCATAAATTAGACTTATTCTCTGTGATACATGTCCCCGATGTGAAGGGAACCGTAAAGTGCACACTCTTGTCACACGTACACCACGTATCAGAAGCAAGCAATACAAATCCACTGTAGTCAGAGTCCTTAATCTTTAATCGATTTGGAGCGATTGAGATACAAGCGCGTATGCGACGACGACGGGTGGTTCTGTAATTAAATTAATGCGCCATCATTGGCACACATACACACATGCAGGAGAGTCTGTGATGCCTTTCCGATTCGTTAGGACTGAGCACAACGCCAACGACAACGACAACGGCAACGACAATCTGAATTAGGAATTAGGAAGCCAGATTTTCGGTTTTAGTGCTGAAGTCTCAAAAGTTTAACGACTCTGTGGTGATAACTTATTTAGGACATCCGTGAAGTTGATATATCCACCTACGAAGTGTCGGAGAGAGCAGAGAGGCTCCTGGAAGTTTTTTTTTAAAAAATGACTTTCTGTACTTAATTAGAGTTTGGAAACCAAATTCCATTTCACTTTCCGGAATGTAATTAAGCCAGCTTCGACAGCCTCACACCGACAAACGGACGTTAGCCAAATAATTTTTCAAAATCCTATTTTGAACCCAAAAAATTAATTAAACCGAAATTCTTCACGCCCGTTTCATGGCCGTTTCACCCGCATGGTCGGTTTGAAAATCATCACTTTTGGTTGCAGGTAAATCGACCTGTTGGTGTCACAGCACAAGCAGAACGTATAATTTTCGAAATCGTTTCAATTACTTAACACATTACCAGCGACCAGCACACACTCACACCGATGTGAGTGTGAGCATGTGGCCTGGTCCTAATTGATACTAATTGCATTGTGTAAGCAAATTCCTAACGTTTAACTGAAATTTACCTTGCAACCAGAAACCACACTAATAAAGAATTGCGTCGAGTTTATAATTGTTGTTATTAGACAAGCCTTGTCAGGGCACATCCCCGAAACCCATGTGCTTACATTGTGTCCAACTAGGCTACGTAAGGAAGGGAAATTCGTAGGTAACTTTCCGAAGTTCTAAAATTAATTAATGGCTCTCGGTGAGGAGGAACGACTCGAGTTATGGGTAAAGGAAACTTATTTTCGGGGCTAAGTGATGGGAGAAGAGCCATTCATTTCTCGGGAGGATTAAGTGGCCAAAAGTGCTTGTGGTGTTTTCTTGTAAATTGTGGAACCATTTGCACTTTGCCGCTTTGATGGCTTTATTGTGTGTGGCAAGCGGCAGCTTGAATTGATTCCCTCAAGCTCACAAGCTGACAAATCGCCTGTCGAATGGCGATGTTCTCATATTTTTAGAACATCCCTATCATTATCTAATGTCACAACTTTTTATAGCCACACTGACTGCAATGTCCTTCTTGATATTCGCCACCGTGAAGGAGGTATTAATGCTTAAGCACCATGAAGTGCTATATGATGAGCAATCGTCATCTCGAATTCGTGACGTGACGCACAATGAGCTCACTGTACATGCTGCCATATTTGTGAGGGGACATTCTAAGGCTTATATAATGTATATCCTCGTATGCGGAGTCAAACATAAGAAAAGGACAATAATAAAATGTAATTTACAATCCCACAAAAATGATTATACCTTAAATCTTTAGTGTGCGACGGCGGTGGCATCGGGTACATCGGGGAAAGGTACATTCCTCTCGTACCTGGTGGGAAAACTTGAGAGATTCACCTCTCACGTACACGTAGACAAGCACCGGCAGTAAGGCGTTATTGGATATAATGGCTTTTTGGGGGGTTTTCGTCGTCCCGTATTGAAGGTAAGAACTATGGTGACCATCATACGGTGTACTTGTACAAATGGGTAAATAACAACAGCTACGACTCACGTGGACTTAAGTTAGGTCACCCAAGTAACTGGGGGTCCGTGTCGGGGCGAGAAAAGGTGGATGGGTGGTCGGGTGGATTACTACGTGATATATGAAGCGAGAAAAGGTATCGTGACATGGCATAAAGATTAAATTAGATTTTTTTTAAAGGTTTTTACTCGGTTTTTTTTTTCCTTTTCTGCACTGCACCAAAAAAGAGATGTACGGAAAAAGTATTTTACCATTCATTGCACACTGACTTTTAATTGGCTATTTGGGGTTTATTGAACGTGAAGTTGATCCCCGGAGGAGAGCAAATTCTGCAAATAATTTGTTGTTCATTAATAATTTTTGTTTTGCTACAAGGAGTAACTTTTTTATTGAGTCTACATTGAGACCTCAAAAAAATTGTGAAGATCATAAATCAAGCTGAATATGGTTGGGGTCACAAAAAAATTATTAGAAACAAATCAAGTTCATGGCGGAAAAATAGGTCAACTTTTATAGCGACTTTTTCTACTGAATTTTTGTTTCGGAGTCTAAAACTTATGATGTGGCTTAATATAGATGGAACTTGCCACCTTTCATGGATGTTCTTGATTGACGGATTGGTTATTTTGTTGAAATCATTGATTTGAAAATTCAGCAATTTTGGAACGAACTTCGCTGCCACGCGCTTTATACCCAAAATTTACGAAAAAATTGCATGGCATGAGCAAACCGATATGTCGACATCTTCAGTAACTTCTCTAATAATTATTCGATGTTTCTCCATAACAATTTTCTTCACTTTCTCAACATTTTCATCGGTTGTTGATGTGCTGGGGCGTCCAGGGTGAACGTTGTCATTCACATCTTCTCGACCTTCTTTGAAAAGCTTGTACCACTTGCAAAAATTTTTTTGACTCAGAGTACACTCACCGTACGTCACTGTCAACATTTCAAGTATTTTTGAGCACTTCATTCCATTTTTCACACAAAATTGAATGCAAATTCTCTGACTCTTTTTTTCGACAACTGAACACGCGAAACACGCCTAACTTGTATGCCTCTCACTAAAAAAATAAATATGCTGTATGGCTGAAACTGTAAACGTATGTTCGAGACGAGTATACCAATATAACAAAATAAAAAAATTTATAATCGAATGTGCATAGCCCGCGAAATTTGAAAATTCACTTGATTTTTTGAACAGACCTCGTATTTTCTTAGATATCTTAACCCTACGCGACTTTTTTTTTACTAGGAAAAATATTTTTAATATAATTTATGGTTGTAAATACCAGAATAATAATAATAAAAAATATTCCCCTCAAAATATATGAAGCAGATCATCCACAAAGCTTAACAGAGTAAAATTGTGGCCCATAATTTATGAAAGAAGTAAGAATTGAGTTGCATCAGATCTGCGCAGCGTAGGGTTAAGCCTGCTGGTATACAGAATTACATTGTTTTAAATTGAAAGACATTCCCAAATACTTGTTCAATTCCTTAGTCCAAAATATATTTCTCCACAACGAACATCCTTCATTTAAACTTTTCCAAATATCTCTAATAAACTCGCCACTACACAGATGATTCATAATGACTATTTCTTATTAAGAAACACAACAAAGTTTCATTAAAAACTATAGATTTTCGTTCAAGAAAAACACCAAACGTTCCTCTCTGGTCCTTCGGCACTTTCATACTTATTCCACTGCAAAACTTTCGCTTAGCTCATTCACTTAGGTTCTTGAACTCTTTACGTAAAAGTTTTTGGTCGCTTTTGTTTCGACATTTCTAAGGAATATTAAAATATTTTTCCAAAATAAAGTTACCTCTGATTTCGCTTGTTTTGTAATAAATTTTCCCCCTTACAACTACTATGTACTTATTTGCTTACCTTCTGTTAATTAGTTGATGTAAACCTTTTTCTTTATGATTTACAACGCGCAAGTGAAGCCAGGCATAATTAAATGTAACAGAGATTTTCGTATACAACAGTGGTTTGTACAGAGAGATATTGTACAAAGTTTTAAATTACAATACAGTTCAAGTCTCTGTTTTGTTGGGTGAAATAAAAACAAAATAAAAGTAATTAATTAAAATGTAGTCTGTGTTATTGGTCGTTGACATTTGTTTTACTTTTTTCATAAGGTCTTTTGAAAGGAGTTTTGTTGGAGTCAATGAAATTTGAAAGTACATTTTTTTAAATTCAATCTTCAACTTAACTTTTATTTCAATTTATAAACGTACAGTAAAACCGATTAAATCGGACCACCGAAGCCGAAGAAAAGTGGTCCGATTAGGAGGTGGTCTGATTATAGAGGTTCATTCTAAATTAGACTTACAAAGGTTTTTTTTTTTCCTGAGAAACAAGCAACTTTGATGAGCTTGCTTTACAAAATTCCAATTGTTTCATTTGCCACCTAAGAACAAACAAAAGTAAGCTGTGGCAGATTTGAAATTTACCCCAAACAAAGAATTCGAAAAAACAAACGAAACATGGTGTGTACATTTTTTGTATTCCTTACGCTTGGTCCGATTAGACGGGTAAATTCATATAGCAACCGATGTTATACGCTATCGAACTAATGGTCCATGGTCCGATTAGCAGGTGCGACGATTATAGAGGGAAATTTGTATAAAAAATGGCAAGGAATGTATGACATGCGCTCCGAATAGGAGGCGGTCTTGATTAGCAGGTTTTACTGTATCTGTAATGTATGTGTAAATCTAAGAGTACTTTATTGTGGTTTATTTTTCAACAATAGTTTTATTTAAATTAAAATTGTACCGCTTAAAATAGTCTAAAAATATTTTATTTCGGTCAAGAAATTGAGCTGCTAAATAAAACTGTCGAATTTTTATAAATGTGTTGTTTTTGAACGTGATTTATAACCTTTTTAATATTTTTCAACGTCGAGAATCACATTGTGGAATGTAAAAAATTATAATAATCTGTGTGATGGCCTGTACTTTTTTATGAAAGAATTTAATAATCGCTTAGATGTTGTAAGTCGCTTACTGAAATCTTCGTTTACTTCAAATGCTCATCAAACATTGTTTTTCTTAAAATGAGTTGAACATCGGTCAATAGTTGGTTGACTAAAAGTTTTTTCTTTTTTTGGTAAAACAAACATTTTTCTTTAAATATTACATACCTCACATCCAAATGACTTACCAAAAATATTTTAAATCTTCAGTCAAGGTAAAAATATTTTCTTTAAGACTCAACATATGGAAATTACCTTTTATTTATTCATCTTTGTACGTCCTCATAAAGTCCCCCCATCAAAAGTTTCACACCTCCTCCCTGTTTATGCAAATGTTGCATCAGTGAAACTTTTGAGAAAACTTCAATCAAACTAACACCAGTTGCAGAGTAACTAGTTTGACTACGAAACTTTGTGAAAATATAATTTAAAAAAAAAAATTCTTCAAATTTCTAAAACTACCATACGTGTAAATTGTGTGAAGAGGGAAAGCATCACGTTGAATGATAGAGATGGGTCTTTTCCAACCATTTCCGAATTCACAGAGAAAATCTAAATTTTCCAAAGGCAAAGACACTCAAACCTTCTCAGTGTTTTCTCTGTCTGCGTTGGAAAATTTCTCAGCTAAACACTTTAAAACTTTGAAGACACCATCGGAATACGAAATGAAATCGGTTTTCGATAAATCAAATAAGAAAATTATCTCGTCTCTTTTAAATCATTTGTGTGGTGTAGATTTGAGAATATAATTGAACAGCGTATTTATGTCGGAGATTGCATTTGTTTCAGGGTCGATGGGACGAATGTTTTTATTTGGCTCCAACAGGATATTTGAAGTGAAATGCAATAAAGTGAATGGGATAGGAGAGTTTTGTTTTTTGGTAAATGTTTTTACTGGTGGCTTTTACCATCCAATCGATGGAATTTTTTTTTGGCTAGATTTGGTCATAAGTATTTTTCTTTTAGAGTTACTAGATCGCTCGCTTCGCTCGCCAATCGCTGTTTCTTCTCTCTATAATCTCTTTATTATAAAAGAAATTTGTGTTCTTTGCTTAAAACTATTCAATTATTTGAAGAATTATTTTGGCATCACTAAATGACTGATAAGTTTAATACTGACCTTTTCTTTAATTTTTCACGTGAGACAAGTCACGTGAAAGCTTATGCTTGAATCTTAAGATCTATTTCCTGTTACCAATGTGTTTTTATGACTTCGGCGTTGGTGTCTTCGAGAAAAATGTAAGTGGTGGGCCATCTAGTGATTTCTTTTAAATCATCAGGCTGACAGCTGTTTCCCGGCGGAAATCCTGCCATAAAATTAGTCTCACAAATTAAATAAAAGGGAAGAGGGACAAGATAAGGCTCACACAGATAGGGAATGACGTTGTCAAAAAAAAAAAAATCTATGAAAAAGGGTGTCAAAAAAAATTTAGGGGAAAGGCACGAGGGAGTTGAATCTCGTTCTGTCTTCTTTCTGGTTAGTGTCAAACCTCCACCGAACGAAATGAATCGCTTTAAGATTAAGCAACTAAGGGAAATATTGAAAATTTAGTTTCAAAGTAGCCCAAACAGTGAGTTAGTTTTTTTTTTTTACTAAATCGCGTTATTAGCCGTTTTTGCGGATGTCAATTGGCATAATTTTACTCATTTTATTGTATTTTTGAAAATAAACTTGTATTTAAATAACTTTGTGCATCGATCGGGGTTACATTCAATGTGTAAATTTTTAAAATATTAAGAGGTCACTCTTCTGTCGTATTTGTCCCTGACTATTTTTACTAATCCACTGCTAATTTTTTTTTTGTTTTTAAAAACGCTGCGAGACATTGCTGCCATTTGAGCCGTTCAGAGCACATATCGATAATTAATAATAATAAAACGAAAATTTGAGAAAAGCGATTAAACAAATTATATTCGCCTTTGAAATACACTTCGTTTTTAAAAATTTGTCATGTTTATTATTAAGAAAATATATTGTAAACATAAAAAGGGATGACTATACCAAGTGACACTAGTCTAAAATTTTTCTAAAATTGGAGTTAATCAATTTGTGAACTTATTTTTCTGTAAGGAAACTGTTCTTTGCTTAGTATTTTTATCTTTGAGTGTGATAGAAATACTTCCAAGCAGCTGCCCGAGAATAAAATCAAATATGAAATAATTTTGTAAATTATTTTTTTTATATTTTGAATCACCTACATAGAGTAGTTTGCATTGTTATGTTTGTTGTTAAATAGAAATCGAGTACCATTGCTTCACCCTACACGCAAATTTCTTCTTTTTTCAATTTTATTCTTGTTTTTGTTTATTTCAAGTGCGACACAAATCACTTTCGGTCTCGAAGAATAAAAGCTTTATAGAAAATATTGCAATTTTAATTCAAAGCATAAAAAATGTACCTAACCTTGACGATATGCTTGATATGCATTCAATCGGAGGAGTTTAAATAAATCCACAACCTATTAGCCTTGATGCGAACTATTCGTTTTCGAACTTGGAACATTGACTTCGATTCATAACAATTACTTCATCAACTGTATGGCGACACAATGCCTTTCATAAATTTTAGAAAACCGAACATGGCCAATACCCTCACTTTTCAGAAAAAATAAAATTCAAATGCATTCAAATAAACACAGTCAACTGACTGCACCAACATCATCCCGACGAACAATAACCCATTCTTTAAAAATTCATAACCATTACAAGACAACGACATTCAAGTCCTTGCAACTTTCGATTTCCACTCAAGTGAGGATTCCCTTTTTCTTTGTTTCGCTGATTTTTCCACTCCCTTTTCCAGCAGGATTTAACTTTTTTTTTTTGCCGGCAGTCATTCTTTCATTTGTCAGCGATATTCCGCGGCGCACATGTCGACGTATTGTTTCCAATTAGCGTTCCAATTAGTTAATTGCTAATTGCCAAGTGTTACGCTTAGGATATTTTTCATTTTCACACATGTGCATCGTGCATCAATGCCAGCTATACCCTTGAGTGGAATAACTTTAAAATTGTCGTATACTAACATCGATTTTCTCACCTAGGGGGGTGCTGGCGATTGTTGGGGCTATGAATTTTAATCGTCTGACATTTGACGACAGCTGAATTGTTTTGGGTTTTAGTTGTTTTTTTTTTGTGTTTAAATCAAGCAGGTCATTTGAGTTTTTCTTTTAATGGACGGAACTCTGGAAAATAACGATAAACGAATGTGTAGGCTGTTGATAAAACACGATTGTTGTGCACTTCTTTCTCTGAAATTAATTTTTGGATACACATGCAACTAGAAATGAATAAACAAATTTAATCGAATTATTTGAACATGTCTATCTCTCAGAGATGCGTGCGAAAATATTTGTTTATATATTTCCAATAGATAACATAAAGAACAATATTTGGAAAATAAAAAAACAAGGAGAATTAAAAATTGCTGTCGTTGAAAAAAGTTATTTATTTATTGAAGTAAAAGAGATGAATGAAAGGCTGCCGGAAATACGTTATTAATTTATTCGACTGAAATAAGCCCACTTGTTTAGTGAAAAACAATTTTTTGTTTTCAGATTTCAATCTAATACGAATTAAAAATGCCAAAAAGAATGCAAAATGAATACAGTTTGCTGGAGTTGATTTAACTCCGAAAAAAGAGCATTTGAAAAATATTGAACACATTTTTACAGGCTTCCAAAATATTTAAATAATCATGGGTTGGCTAATTTTGGTAGCAAAATATGACACCCAATTATTCTCTTTTACCCAACCTTTCTCTAAGGCAGTGGCGACTTTAAACGTGTCAATTTCTAAGGTGTTGTATTGTGCCAATTTATATTTAAAGGTGTACAACTTTGCTTCCGACGTTTTTTTTCCGAACTTCGAGGCTTTATTGTAATAAACTAGTTTTGCATTTATGATTCGTTTTGCGTTTAATTCGATTGCGTTTGACACGAGTCCTTATCAAGTAATGCCTCCAATTCTGCATCTGCACAATCTTCGACGTCAAAATCATCGTTCTTGAAACGTTGAAACCACTCTCGGCACGTTCCTGCACTAATAGCGGCCTCGCCATAGGTTGAGAGCATTCGATGAGCCTCAGTTGCAGATTTCTTCATATTAAGGCAGAAAATTAAAACCTCCCGCAAATGGCTCGTAAGCCGACATGTGTAAACGAGAATAACTTCATGATGCAGACACAAATCGACTAATATTTCAGCCATCTATTGCAAAAAGACGGAAGCAAAGTTGGGCAACAAATGCATTAAATTTTAGATCGAAATAAAAGTTATTACAACTAGCTAAGATAGTTATTCTCTAACGATTGTGTTGTATTGTGATGCTATACAATTAAAAACATTTTACTGGCCGTAGACTATAGCAGAGAGCGTTATAAACATATATTAATATTATAATTTATTTGTATTTTAATAAACTAATAGTTGTAAGAAGAATTAAAAAAAATATTATAAACTTCGCTAACAACCATTACATAGGATTCTCCTTTTTGTCGAATGTTAAACAGACATTCAACAAACTGTTTGAAGTTTTCAAACACATGGCAGTCTAGCTCTGTAGTTTTTTTTTACAAAATTATTTATTCACCAATAATCTTCAACCAAGAAAAGTATGAAAAGTTCTGAAAGTATTGCCTGAACTGCAACAGCTGCAAAATCCTTCAGCATTTTGTTGCGGTAGGATCATTTCAATATTTTTTTTTTGTGAAAAAATAAAAATAACAAAAAGGACACGCGATACTCGCACCTTTATCCGCCGTGCGATGGGAAATGAGCATCACAGTCCAGCCTTGCTGTCGTCCATTTTAACAGGATAAAAGGGATAATGCTGTTTTCGTGGCGGCTTATACAGAGTGAATCAACGCCCAGCGGGAGGTTTGCATGATTTTTCGTTACTGGTTTCTGTTTTTTCTAGCATTTCATTTTTTCGAATCTCCACAGTAGCTTAAGTTCTTACAAGAGAATCCAAAAAAAGGCAAAAAGGCAAAAGGCCTCCCCACAAAATCCAAATTCAAAATGCTTTCCCTGTAGGGTGCACCATCAAGCACAAAAAACAAATCACAGGCACCCTGCAGGACTTCATTAGAATTCGGTTTGTTTCCTTTTTATCATTTTTTCAATTTTATAACTCTCAATTTTATTGCAGCCAATTTGTTCTAAAACAGCTGCATATTAAATTAATGTTCACAATCTCTTCGAGTGAACGTTTATGTCAGGTACTGCTTTGTTGTCTGCCAAATGCAGGTGAGTTAGGGTTAATCCTTGAATTCGTTTCCATGAAATATGCACAATATACCGAACAAGCTGATGGAGGGTTGCGCCATTGATTGTTAGTCCCTTTTTAATGGGGGGGTGCGTCTATTTCTTTTTTTTCGAGGGTAACTGTTGCGTTATTGTGGGTTGTAAAACTGCTGGTAATTGACTTGAATGAAGTCTATTCTTTTGAGGACTATGAAACTGGAAGAATTAAATGTATATATTTTTTTGTGAGTTTTTTAATTGGAATTTGCAGACAAGCTCGTTGATTGATACCGGCATGGAGGATGGTAATCGATTGAAAAATATGGAAATGCATTTTTTTTTTATCAACTTTTTCCATGACCGCACCTCATTCCAGGGGAAAAATATTTGTTTGCACCTCACCGCCTTACAAAGCGAAGTAAAGGACTCTCTCTATTCTCATGGCATTAAAGAACATCTGATGCAGAATTAAATGACCCGAAAATCTTAGCATGAACTTGAGACACTTTTATTGCAATTGCGTAAAAACTGTTTGAGTTGTCAACAGATGAAATTCATGTTGTACGTGTAAAACACTGGGCATGAAAAAATTAATTGGGAACAAACAAACGTTTCTTCCTTTTAACTCGTTTTCCATTTCTTGCCTGGCTTCTTAGACTTCTTGTAGAATGCATTAAGCTTAAACAATGTCAAGGGTATTTTTGTTTATTCCTTCGCATCCTATTTTCTTTAATGAGACTGCTGTTTCCTCACTTTTCCTTAATCGATTTTTTCACTTCTTTGTTTATGTCGGGTCTTTGATGGATGAAGGCTTTATAGAAGCCTTTTAGTTTCAGTTATTTAAAAATGTAAGCTAAAGCCAGTCGAATATGGAAATGCATTTATTTATTATTCCTGTGCAGTATGTTGAAGATTCATTACAACTTAACGCTACGCTGCGCAGCATAGCAAATCTGATAAAACTCATTTCTTACTTCTTTCATAAACTATGGATCAGAATTTTACTCTCTTTAGCTATGTGGATGATTTACTTCATATATTTTGAAGGGAATAATGATGCCAATTTACGTAGAGTAATGATGTTTTTATTATTGGTTTTAATAAAATAAATAATTATTTTTTTATTAATATTCTGGTATTTGAAGCTATAAATTATGTAAAAAAATGTTTTTTTTTTTTGTAAAAAAAAGGCGCTCAGTGTAGGTCTAAGCAGCCCATTCACAAAAATTGTTCTTTGAATTTGTTCAGCCGATAAAAATATATTTGTCCACAAAGCATGCAAAAATTCCTTACAAAAATCATTTGCTACAAAGTTTCAGTGAACGCCAAGGAAAAGGCTTTCAGCTAATATGCGATGATGACAAGACCAAAGTAGGGAGATTCTTATGAGCATCACTATTATTCTGTCATACTTTTTTTTTTTAAAGAGTGATGTTCGTGCAAATATTGTCATCCACTGATTAATATACTCTAACAAACACAGCCAAGATAAAAACGTTTCTATTTTTCGCCACCAAAAAGTCGAACATTGAAACCTGTTTCCGATCGAACTGTCCTTGTCAATTTATTCAGTAAAATTTATTCAGTATTGGTAAAGTACACGAACGAGCAACGTCTGCAAATTATAAAAATTTACTGCCGAAATTCAGAGTTAGTGACCGTAAATTTAAGAGCATTTACTCCAATTTTCGGTCGTAATTCTCACCCTAGCGGACAGCCAATAAGAAGTTTAGTGCAAAAAATCGAGTCTGCATATTCGTTGTGTGATTTTGAGGCGTCAGTGAGACAACGAGTTGGTCAACGTATCGAAAATATTGCTGCCGTTCAGGAGTCCGTAGCAAAAGATCCAAATCAGTCAATTCCACGGCGTTTTGGGCCGTGGAATCGAATAATTGGGCATCGCTCAGGCACATTATGGACTATTTTGCGTAAGGATCTTGGCTTACACCGATACAAGATCAAGCTGACTCTAGAATTGAAACCGATGCACCATTGAAAGCGACGTATTTTTGGCCTGAATCGGAAGATATGTACTTGGATGACATGCGGTTTCAATAGGATGGTTCCACAAGTCACACAGCACACGTTACAATCGATTTATTGAGCGTGTTATCTAAAGAAATGGGTCAGTCAATTTGATTTAACGCCTCTAGACTATTTTCTTTACGGATACGTTAAGTCATTGGTTTATGCTAACAAGCTGATGATGTTGGAAGAGCTCAGAGCCAACATGGAACTCGAAATAGCAGCCGTTTCGGGTGAAATGTGTGCCCGAGTCATCGAAAATTGGGTCCAACGAATCGACCGCTGCAAACATGTCCGCGGTGGCCATATGAAAGAAGTCGAACTTCCATTCATAAATGTTTTGATTGAACTTCAAGCTGATAGTAAAGTTTTTGAATTATCTCAGATGGTTTGGGTTTTATTTAAAAAGCAAGTTGTCAAGTCCTTATTGGAAAACCCTTTATTTTATCGAATAAAAAAATTCCATCAATGAATTCGCGGTGGTAGGAATACTTTAGCAACAGTTAAAATCATAAATAATTATTACCTTTTTTATTTCATCAATATCTTTTATTAAGAAAGAATGAGCAATAATTCTTTAGGAAGATTGTGAATATTTCACTGTCTGGCACAATTTTTTTGCATTCTACAGTTCACCACTAATCTTTTCGAAAGTTTCTATGGCGAGTCTAGCCTACAAAAAAAAAATAGAGCAAAAGAATTAACGAGTCTAGTGGATCAGTAGTGAGACTAGAAAAAAAAATTCGAGTCTTACTTTTCATTTCTGAAAGCGTGTTTAAATTAAATTTACTTAGAGTTCGAAAGAAACACCCACCACTTTAATTTAGACAGCCCAACTCAGCGAATTTTTAATGAATTTAATTTCCCAAGACCGACAACCTTTACTCACTGTCGTCCAGTCACCAGTAAAAACGTCAGCAGGAATCACTTCCTGTTGTCGTTTGGTTAATGTGATTGTGATTGTGTCTCCTGAATTTTGTTCCTGCTGCAAATTTTGGCAAACGACAACCGTCCTCCTCGTCATAGGCAAGTCAGGACCTGGTCTGTCTCTCTTTTATTTTTCTGGTTGTACCACTTAATTTTAGAGACAACCAAATCGACCCTCCACCAGTGTTGGCAGGACCATACAAGGATATAAATTTGCATGCATTTTAGCTTGATTGTGCAGATTTGTGGCATTTCGTAGACTGACACAATTTCATCTACCTTTTCGTGCTTTTGGTTGCTTGGTACTGAGTCCTGGGTGCTTGGTCCCTGCTGTTGAATTCATGTGCGTGCTTGCGTCTGTGTGTGAGTCTGTGCATGCGGTTTGTCTGGTAAAGAAACCTCTTAAGGGTGAAATTATTTTGGCTGATACAGAGTTTCAGAAACCAACGCCTATGGGAGAGTCTTCCAAAGGACAAAATAGCTGGCATTTTCGAATCGGTTCGTTGGTGTATCCAAGTAATCCAAGCACCAGAGTGTTTGTTGCAAAAGTGTGGGGGTGGAGCATAAAATTATTATCCTGTTCGTTTTTAATAGTGATGGGAGGACACCAGAGGCTGAATGCATTTCGAGTCATGATGGCAGAAAATTGAATACACATGAATCAAATATTTTGATAGACTTTGAATTTGAATGCTGATAGTCGGACCGAGAGCAATGTTTTCATCAAAATTCATTTTTGCCTGACGAGCTTAGGAAACGCCCATGGACATGTGATAGATACTTTTTGAATTTCAATCGAAGTCTGTGGGTGTGCATTGGGAACTCTTTGTCGGTTGGAGAGAAAGAAATACGTTGGGCTTTGTTGAGTGCAAATAGAGACGTGAAAGTGGGTCAGACCTAGAGTTGCTTGAGTAAGTCTCAAGACAATTATTGAAGTTCTGCAAAAACCATCAATCTGGAGCCTTGGTAGATAGGATTCTTTTCTCTTTTCTGGACCATCTCTGTATGAGTTCCAACAACCTTGAGCTACATACTGATTGCTTGGAGATTTCCTCGGCACAAAGAGTGATTTACACAACCTTAACCTAAATGTCGTGTGAAGACACCGACATTTTCTTCTTGAATTGATTCCCAACAGTTTGCCACATGAAGGACATATGTCCTTGAATATCAACCCCCCTTTCTAGTTTGAATAGTTGCTGCTGCCGTCATCACTTTGTAACCACCTCTGTCGTTGTGGCAGCAGTAATTTGATTTTACGTATATCAACAACCTGCCACTCTTCCTTCATGTGATAACGATGACCAGCAGCCATGGTGGGCAACTTTAAGCAAACAATTACGAACTGTGAAACTCAATTAAAATTATTTGAACAGAAATCATCGTAACGAAGGTTTTACTGAAGCAGGTGCAGGATAGGTGTGGTGGTGGTCTTTCTGTAAATGCATCTAATGGCATCTATCCGACTTAACAGGTCGGTGCAGTGGTGCAGCTGGTTCAGCAAAAAGGACTTTCAAGCTGCACTTTTTGATTTGCATATGTAGTGCGCTGATTGGGCAGGACTGCTATCCTGCTGACCGGTGGAAGGCTCAACATTGACTTTTTGGCCAATTTCAATTTTGTTAATGAATACCATCGGCTTTCACCATTTTCAGCGTAAGGGCTGGTGAAGATTATCGAGGCAGAGCGGTCTTCTGGATGTTGGTGAAGTGTGTGTAAAAATAATAAAAGTTAATTGAAATTGGATTCAATTACCGGTGGGACGTTGCAGTTTACTGTCACAGTCTGTGGAAAACTTGTTTAAAAATTGATATTCAATGACTGCATCGATAAGAAAAGTTTATTCAAGGAGTCGGCCTTAACCAATTTTTTTTTTTCAGATGTATGGCGAAAGGATTTTTTCCATTCTGACAGACACTGCTAAGACTTAGAATAAGACGTTCAAGCATAAGCTATCAAGTTTTGTGCGTAACAAATACTGCGTTACATTCCGTGAGCGACCAGGGTTAATTTAAGGCCTGGGCCAGCTTTCAATTTTGAATGCTGTCGTCTAGAGCCCAAGCTGCGAATTAAGTAAGCTATTCACGACCGAAAAAGTGTGGGAGGATTGTCGGTTTTTTGCAAAAGAATCGAAACAAAATGTTTCTCACTTCTTTAGAGCCGGATCCTAACTTTTGCATGCTGGCTCAAAATTACGGCGTCATAGACGACGCGTCACGACGTCTATAATGTTAGATCTCTATTGTGAGTGATCGTCCATAAAAAAACATAACCCCGTTGAACTTTCTGCAGTTTGGAATGAATGTTTTAAAAGTGGTTTTTCCATTGGCCTCTGAAATGACTCTGAAATTCTTTAATGTTCACATTTTGTCTCGTCATCTGTTGAATTTTGTTGCGTTCAATAAATCGAATCTCGAAATATAATTCAAAAGTTGTAAAATGGCGATAATAAGCAAAGTTATTTACAACACCTAAACCTTTTTTTTTAAACTATGAATAAGAAGGTCTAAAAGCTAAAAAGCAAAGCTGTCATTTGTCGTGCAGTTAAGTTTCCTGCACGTGGACGCTTTGCCTCGTAAACTTCCATGCCAACAGTTTCTTAAAAGAAGACAAACGTGCTTAATTGATATGCAAATGAAATAATGTTTTCATCATTATTACTCAAACTTTATGGACGAAACATAATTTTTTCTCCCTTTGACTTCGCTTTCAAAAACGACAGGAGAAACTTAGGAAAAAGAAAATATCCTGTCAAGTGGTGAGTTTTTCATTTTTTTTTTGTATTCCTCACCCATCACACCATCTCCTCAGTGTATCACAACAAGAAACGTTTTCTTTGTCATCTTTAGACATCATAGCGAATTTATAATGACACAAAGCTTTTCACTGGCTGTGCTCTCTGCTGCGAAAACTCGTCCTCCGGAACTCCTCAGCAACACTCGCCGGGTTCCTTTGGCATGTTTTGAAGCCGGAAATTATGGCGGTGTTGCAAAAATAACAACATTGCCAACAACACGCCAGCAGTCTTCACTGTTAGGAGGACATTTTACCTACTACGTGACTTTTTCCATATTCATACAGTGCACCTAACGCTGTGAGTGTACATTTCCTCTGACTGTTCCTGAATGCTCATTCAGCTTGTTCCCAACCCTTGGTGCTCGGTGTGGAGGTGACGTTCATACCCGCACATGAATTTAATTATTTGTGAAAGGGTGTTGAAATTAAAGGATTTTACAGTCTTTTAAAACATTCACCGGGCTCTATTTTTTTCTATTTTTTCGAACGCATTTTGTGTTTTTTTTTTCGTGCTGGTCTCTTCTACAGTTTTTATGAATTCATGGACGAGGTTTCGGAAAACAGTGGATTAAGCTCTTCAGGGTGCTGCTGTGTTTGCCATTTGCATTTTTCTCAATCCTTTGAAGGACTTTGTAAATATTTTATTATAATGTTGCAATGTTTATTAATTGATCACTGAATGCGCACATTTTGTATGCAAGGATGGGCCGAGATGATGGTCTAATAAATTTCGGAGTTTGAGTTGTAACTTATGCACAGCAGGAATTTCTTTTTCCAATTATGAACAACTCTTGACAAGTATTTGAATGGAGTTTAATTAAAACCGGTGGGAGGTCTTGAACCGAAATAACAACGTCAATTAGAGTTAGATTATGTTTGTGCTCGATGGATTTCAAAGTTGAGTAATTTTTGATTGATTTATTTGATACGAGAGGTGGATAATTCGTAGTTATGGAATGTAGTTTTGTCGATATAAGAAGGGAAAAAAGGTAGAAGGGCTTTGTGGTTATGAATTTAAATGGGTAACTACAGAGGGTATTCGAATAATTTGATTGTGAATTCAATGGATGCTAAAACAAATTCTTACACGGCACTTTAGAGTTAAATGCATACATTTTTCTCCATGAACACCTAGGGAAATTAGCGTTCATTTGCTCTAACTAGGCTTTAATCTGATTAGATATTCATGGAAACATTTTGATAGGCAGATCGTAAACGGAAGCTTACAGAAAAATGCAGTTGACGTTGCATTTAGTGAATGAAAGGCGTAAAATTCTTCCTGGGTTGAGTAAAAAGTATATAGAAATAGCTCTATGAAGTTAAAAAGCTTTTTTAAATATAAACGGGTAACAGGCATGATGGAAATTAATGCTATTTTCGAATAACTTGATTAGCATGCAATTTTTTCATACTTCAGAGCCTAGCTTGCGCGTTATAATTTTCACATGTGAAGGGGACCTGCAGTCAATTGCCGGTTCCGAATGGCGAATTGCGAAAGCTTTCCCTGACAGAAGTACTCCAGGAGGATTGTCAGTCGTTCGCTGGAGGTGGGGCTGTGAAAATTGTTTGTGGTGTTTTTTTCCCCGAGCTGTATTCGAACGGGGGATCTCTCGCTTAACAGTCCGACGCACTAACGATTAAGCCACGGCGCCCACATATGCACAATATTTGGTTTGTAAACGAATTGTTTTCTGGACTAACAAATTCTTGCATGCATTACAGCTTTACGTGTGCATTTCAAATGAGTCTTTTCTTTAAGCTCTTCTGATCCTGCTTCATCATTTCAAAGTTTCAACTAATCATTCAGTCCTGGCGCTGCCTACAAAACAGACCAAATGCTTATTAAACTTTTTGACGAACTTCAACTCTTTTAGCTGCCACACAAATTTTCAAAGTTTTGTCTCTCGTTACAGATGTTTGCTATGACTCGAAAACCTTTTTACTTACAGTGTGCAACCCATGAGAAAACTACGATTTAAGACGACTACAATCTTTCTATCCACCAAACTGATACGCTTTAAAAAGATGCTCAAAAAACGTAACCATGTAGCGTGCTGTGACTTGTCATCGACTGTTTACCTCACACAATACGCTTTTACCGCACCCACTGACTATGAAACAAGTTTTCTATCACAGCATAGCAACCCATAGGAACATAGCCTAACCATATGTCTGTAAGGGAGACAGTACATAGACACTATTTCCGAGAATCCATTCCTTCCCTCTGCCTGCCAAGCCCATTGTTTGTCTCTGCTTTTGTCAAATTTTATGCGAAATAAAGCAAATATTTGGTATTGTCTGTACACTGTTTAGCAATGTGAATAACCCGAATTCCATAATGCGTCCCATCCACACGACAAACGAGCCCCGGGTAGCAGCTACAGCCAAAAACAAACCAGCAAGTTTTTCTTCCTCGCCACCCCTAAATCCTTTTTCTTCTTTCTACTTTAGCAAACATTAATAAATGACATCCCAGAGTTCTAATGTCTTCGATAGACACATTTGGTGTCAATCCAGCTTTTGTACGTGCCTTAAAAGCGTCTACGAATATTCTTTATTGTGTCCTTAATGAAAATGAAAAAAAAAAAAGAAAGAAAAGGAAAGGATTCTGACATGCGAAAGAAGTAAACAGCCTTTACGACTACGGCGACCATGACGTCTGAGCTGTAGAATTGTAAACCGATTTAAGAATTTTAAATGTTCAGTTCTGAAATACAAAAAAAAAAAGTGGAAAAATAAATAAAAAAGGGACCATGCTAATTAAGTGTATTGTTGTTGGCACGAACGAACATTTTCAAACGTAATTTGATTTTTTTTTTCGTACGGGGGCTAGGGAGGGATTAACTTGAACAATTTTATTATTCCAGGGGCTCGTCTGTCTGTCTGGAGAGTTAAGAAGCTATTCTCCAATTTACTTTTTGGCTTTTTGGCCTTATGGTGGCATTGAGGCAATAGGGTAGACATCAAAAGGGTTGCGTTTTGGATGAGGCTTGCGGAATTTGCAGTGTTTGTGCATTAAAATGTGTAGACATGAATGCATTGCTGCCGTTTTTAGGATAAATAATCAGTTCATTGACGTATTTAATGGTACTCTCAACCCTCGAATGAAAAGTTTCGCGAGAACCGAAACCGCGCAAAACGATTTATGAGCGTACATGAATGTCTTTTCAACAGAAAAACCATAGTG
The DNA here is from genome assembly GCA_905187475.1 of Syritta pipiens. NCBI lineage: Eukaryota > Metazoa > Arthropoda > Insecta > Diptera > Syrphidae > Syritta > Syritta pipiens. Next base: position 99,322,493 of record LR994571.1, on the reverse strand, counting down.
GGCCATGATTTTTTGTAAAAAATGTTATACAAAGCAAATTCGGGCAAATGGAATTTGGGTAGACATTTGAAAATCGCCCAAAGGTGAAACCGCGTAAAACGAGACCGCGCAAAATGAGGGATGAGTATATATTGATTTAAAAATATTTAGATTCTTTCAATCAATCCAATGAAAGAATTGCATTGCACTGCAGTGATTTTTATTTAAATTCAAATTAAGTTGTCAGACATGAATATTAAACTCAATGGAAGCTGCTATCAACAGAGTCATTAAATCTACGATTGTTCTGTCTATGAAAGTCTTTAGTATTTTTATGAATCTACTAGCAACCCGTCCTGGCTTCGCGCAGGCAGCACTATATATCTAAAGTTTTTTAGTATTCCAGTAATAGAATACCAGAAAGTGCATTTAGAAATAATTTGGGGTAATGCACCGCTTCTTCTTGATGATAAATCACATTTGGCAAGAATTGAATCAATAACTTATTTGACTTGCTTATATGTCTGTCACAAAATATCCCTTCCCTCAAACCAAATGAATTAGTAGATAAGTTTGCAATATCCGAATATACCTTCTCAATCATTTCTAAAATATTCGGCACCAAAACAAAAGATTTTTCTGAAATTTACCTTCCCATTTCTTACTTCAAATTTTTCTGGTCTTATTTGAAGCATATTATTGGAAAGTGATGTGTTGTCTTCCGTATGCAACGAATGAAGTTACGATTTTTTATGTGCAGCCATAAGTATGACTTTTTCAGTGAAGCATAGACTTTGCTTTAGTGCATCTTGTTAGACGTTTTGTGGAGCATTGAAGCCTCGTCCTAAATTATTGAACTACAATCCCCCGTCAATTTACCTTAACAATATTGGAAACATTGCAAGCACTTGAAACATCGGCACTACAAAATTTTAATGAAAGCTTAAAAGCAGAGTTAGCAGTTCCTCCGCCATCTAAAAGTGTGGGTTCAATTCCAAACGATCCCCCAGCAAAAGCAGTCTTCCCGCTGCCTCCAGTAGCATTCAAAAGAAAATATTCCTCTTGTTATTGTAGACTAATAACATAATTAAATCATAAATGATTTTTCCCCTTTTCAGAAGACACTCGTTTTGAATCACTTCAATAAATTAGTAATGATCATAGTTTTTTCTCGCATGTATTCTGCATGGTTTAATGTTATATAGCTACTTGAAATAAAATTCCACAGAACATACAGTCGAATATCTCTAAGTCGAAAATCCCTCTTACCCGAATACATTCTTTCCAGCCTTAGTCTACTTTCAAAACTTCTAAGTCGAGTTTTATTTCTTTGGCTAAAAAACAGACAACAAAATTTTCCCTCGCAACTTGTAGCAAATACGTACACTCGCATTATCTGACTCTCCCATTGGGGTCCTAGACGATGAACACATTTCGAGAACATCGGACAAAAAGCGCAAGTGGTTGCCCTTATTGTTGTTTACCTATGCAAAAAAGAGAGAGCAAAGGAAGTTCTCAGCAAAAATGAGGATTAGCTTGCAAACATGCGAACCTACATGCGAACATCGCGAGCGAACATTATCGTTGTCGAGAGGCATCTCTATTCGCATAGCGCATACATAAATAATCGGTTTTTAATCTGAAAACAGGTAGGTATCTGAGATGCATTCTTTCTTCATTTACCGCGTGTATTGGAAGTTTTCTTTAAAAAAGAAACATAAAGACGTCTGCCAGTATAATTCCAGTTATAAATATTACAGTCCAAAATAAAAGATTTTCAACAAAAAAAAATATGAAACCCTCTAACTTGAATTTCCATAACTGCCTCTAACCCGTGAAAATTCGACTTAGAAAGATTCAGTAATTTTACACAACGAAATTATCAAAGTAAATAAGTGTCCTTGTTATTTTCCTGTAGAACAGAACACGCATCAGATATGTTATTTTCCCATTGGCTATCATATTACAACAAAAAATACCACGTTCTTTCATCGCTGCCTGTATTTCTAATGTGTACATTTATGTAAACCTATACACATACATATATACATATATCCATTTTTCACATCTCATATGCCTCTATCCGTACAACACCGTTTCCGCGCGATCATCGTCATGTGTGCAAATTTGAGTTGAGCAAATAGGGGTTGAAATGAACATGGAAAACACCACTGAAACTCGCATCGTTTTCAGCCAAAATTTTATAGATTAAAAAAATCTTTTAATCAGCGATTTCTCGGATTTCACCAACTAATCGATATTTTTATAGCTAGTGCTTAGTGCTTGCTCCGAGATCTATAAAACTGCGTTTTTAGATTTTCGAAATTCGCATATTCACGTTTTAATGTTTTTGGCCAAAAGCTCCAAAAGTATTGGGGCTAGAATGCTGAAATTGTTTTTTTTTTATTTACTCATGGAAGCCGATTTTTTGTAATTTTTTCAGATTTTTTGACAAAGCTGTGTGGAAGTTACAGGGCGGATTGGCTTTTCGAAATTTTTCAGAACCATAAAATTGGTTACTGTGAGTCTGCCTTAAGAGATATACATATGGCACCACTGACTTTTTTTTAGAACTTTTTAAGACGATCAATTTCCCAGTACATTATTTTTTCGTATCTTTAACTATTTAGACAGTGCCCGCCTTAGAAGTTTGCCAGTTCTCGACTTTTTCTACTTATCTCAATATACCGTTAACTTGTTGTGCCTAAATGTCTATAAAATGTAGTCCATACCCATAATAGATACCCAACAATACTACTGGTGAAAACCGCATGCAAATCCGTTCAGTAGTTCCTGAGATTAAACTCCCCAAACATTTTTTTCGACTTTGTTTTATAATATTTATAGAAGTGAAAAGGTTATAATTTTTATCTGAACAATACCGGAGGTCCTTATTTCTTATTATCCAATTAAAACTTCAGAGGTTCAGCAAAAGAAAATGATGCGAGTTCTTGCAATAAATACACGAACAATGCGTCGAACTCTTAAACGCGAGTACCCGGGTTCGAATTCAGCCCCGGGAAAGAACATTACAAACAATTTTCACGGCCCCACCTCCAGGGAACGACTGACAATCCTCCTGAAGTACTTCTGTCATGGAAAGCTTTCGCAATTCGCTGTTCGGAACCGGCTATAAACCATAGGTCCCCTTCACATGTGTCAAACTATAAAGCAGGGGCTGTTACGCAGATTATTTGTCTTATTTATTTTTTTACACGGCTAAATACGAACCACTTTTCCAGCCGGAACAATGAGGAGTACTCGGGACATTTTCTATGAGCTTGGATTCAGCCACTCATTAAAAAAAAATGTACTCCATAACTCTATTGCATATCATTTCCTTAAACTTATAATTGCAAAGTTTTCCTTCTCAAAAAGTTATTATTCCTATTTCCTTCAACAATTTATCTCAAACACTCCTCCCGTAAAATTCAACAACTTCGCCAATTTAATAATTATTTTCCACTTCCTTTAAAACTTCAAAAGTTTGCAATAAAAACATTTTGATTAATTACCAAAAACTCAAACACACTCTACCCTATCCCAAAGCCTCACCATCACCATCACCATCCACCTAAAACCTCTTCTCTACTTCCATTCAAACAGGCCCCCACTCAACGAACAATTGTCCTGCACGCCCACAGTCGGCATCACACCACACTGACTGCAATTATTCACTCTTCCATTCATAAGAAAAGATAATATTATTATGTGTGTGTATGAATGAACTTACTAAATCACTGGATGCCATTTAAGCACAAGATAAAGAGGCTGTAGAAACAAAGGCCTTAGCAGCAGGCAAAAAAAAAAAAAAAATTTGTATCCTTCAAATAAATCCACAATTTATCATGATGAGCGAGAGAAAGTGTCCTTTCATTATGAAAATGAAAATTGTTGGCAATTTTGGTGAAAAAGAAAAAAAAAAGCGAAGGAAGCAAAAAAAAAGAAACGAAAGGAATGTGAACACATATACACATAACAAAACTGTGGAAGGATCCCCAACTAAAAGCTTGAAGCGAAAGCGGCAATTTGAAGCACAATGCCCATTCAAAGGTTATTCATAAAGCAAAAAAGAGACGTAATCGCAAAGCAAATATTGCGAAAAGAAGCACGTGAAATGAAAAAAAAAAAATATCCTCACACCACCCCAAGCCAAAATAGTCTATCGACAAGTCCGTAGACAGACGTGCTTAAGAACTTTATACAAAAACAACGAGCGATCAAAAACACAATTTAAAAAGAAGAAAAAAATTGCTGCAGTAGGATCGTGTGTGCATCGCACCGGAGGATGTAAAAACAATTTCATTCCCCTTCCGAAATACTTGCCGCATATGCACGGCAAAAAGGAAGCTATAAAGTCGTGTGAATTCCATAAGGAGAGCTTAACGAAACACTTCGTTAAGAACGCCTGTGGTAAAGAGAATAAGTATACACATTGTGGTCGGGCAGGAGCCTAACTGACCTCAAGGATTGAAATAAAGAGAATGAGCATCTGACGTGAGTTTCACTTCCCACACACAGGCCGCTTCCAGTTTTTGGGTGTGTAAAAATACCAAAAGCTTTGAGCATCAATTTTCACCTCAACTGAGCAACTATGGTGGGAGTTTCCTTTTCCTTTTTACAATGTTTTGGGAAATTTCATTTCTTCACATATGGTTGAGTTGGGAGAGAAATAATTCTGTACCTTTAGGGAAATTTTGTTCCTCGACAGACTTTGAAATGGACGCAACGAAATTACAGGTTGACATAGGTAAGTAAGAAGTTGTGGTGTCTGTTTAATGAGATACGCAGCTTCTGTATCTATCAAGGAGTTTTTTTTAAGGATTGTTATAGATCTGGAGCGTGGAATATAGTCTCATAATGCCACAGCAAACGTTTCATTGTGCTTTAAATGAGTATACAAGACTAAGAATCTAAATCTACATTTAATTTACAAGACTAAGAAGATTTTTGGTGCGATTGTCTTTGAGAGTACAAGGTAGACTTCTCTTATTAGTCCATCGACCATGGAGAGTGTGAACTCGACCTTAAATAATATTTACTTTGAGAACTAATTGTTCTGGACACATTTTTTTCAAAATCATCAAGATTCCTTCTTTGGTTTATATGAACTGTCACTAGACAATGGAATATTGCATAAATCGGTAGCACGATTGGAGAATTCACAAGTCTTTTTAAAAAGCAATCATATACGAGTTGTATGCAACATTTAAAATTGCATATACACTCAAAACACGTCTAACTTTCATGCCTCTCATAAACAAAATAAATATGCCATATAGCTTAAACTGTAAACATATTTTTAAGACGAGTGTACCAACATAACAAAATAAAAAATGGTTAGTCGAATGTACGTAGTCCTCGAAATTTGAAAATTCACCTTTTTTTTGAACAGACCTCGTACAATGCTCTACAAAAGTTTGCGTGCGATGAAGAAATCTACCCAAACAAAATGTGATAATTTAGTTTGAAAGGTATTTCAATTGTATAAATTACAAGGTTTAGAATTTACCAAAATTATTTCAATACTTTTAGCCATTCAAAAGTAATAACAAAAAACAGAAACCAAGGTTGCAGAGCTCAATCCACAAAAGTTTGCATACGTGAGTAAATTTTTATCAATAAAGACCTTTTAAATAATTGTAACTAATTAAAAAAAGCAACTATATATTACTCTTTCAAATATACCTTCTAAGGCTAATTGGCACATTTGGTTTGGAGAAAAACGCCTTTTTTAACCCATGTTCCTTCATCATACGCAAAATTTTGTGGAGCACTGTATCACTCATTGTTTTGTCATTTGTCAACTCTATTTGAAAAACGTTTCAGTATTTTTTTAGTTCTCACTCTATAAGTCCTTAGTGTTAAAATTGTTCAAGTATTAAACATGCGCTCAGAATAAAACCGCTGTTTCCATAAATTTTCTCGCTAAGTACTTTATTTGTCCAAATTAAATCTGTTGGAAAAAAACTAAAAACAAAAAACAGCAAAAATTTAGTTTTCATACAAAAAATGTACTAAATATTTAAAAGTTTTTTTCACCCTTATATAGTCTGCTTCGTGCATCAGCATGATTATAAATCACCAAGTGATATTTTTGATAAATCAAATTCAGATTTATGTAAAGCAAATTTCATTTAAAACTCGAAATGCAAATTTTTTGCAATATTAAATTCAATATTCAATGTTTTTTTCCCATTTAATTGACGGCTGTGTCACTGAACAAATGGACGCTAATAATTTTCTATATACTTACAAAATAACTACAATAATTGATTGTTTTGTCACAATCAGTCCAACGCATTTGAGGCTTTCAACATGTGAAAAAAAAACCTTAAAATTAATTAAACGCTTTAACCATTTTTTTGTCAACTAATATTTGTAGAATTTAAAGAATCGTTGAATAAATCTCTGTGCCCTAGATAAAAAGAAAAAACCAACTGGAGGTGGATTAATGTGGCTTATAAATCAGTCACGAAATGATTTTAAAAATGCAAGCAACGTTAAAACCCAGTTTCAGAGTACGTCTCCTCACTTCACAGAATATTTCAGTCTTCCTGCAGAAGGTATTTTGCAGACGTAGAGTGTCTTTTTGTTGAAAAAAAGAAAACATCGACCATTCAAACTCGAAAAATACATCTCTAATAGAGAATATGCAAATTCAAAAAAAAAAAAAAAAAAACACTGCGGATTAGTTTTTAGAGAATGAGATTTTATTTTTTCGTTTCGTTTTCTTTTCTTTTCTCATTCACACTTTCTCAGCAAAATCCGATTAAGTAGTAAATTTGCACTTAGATACACTTCGCTGAACGACGATGATTTGCTTAAGAATGGAATATGTATCCTCGTTGTTGACGGTGAAGATAACGTTTAATATTTTCATGATGAGAAAATTGAGAGAAAAAATGGAGATGATGATGTCTTTTGCTTTGGAAACGTTGTCGGGGTAATAAATCTGCGTAAACACATTCCTATTTAACATTGAAGAGAACTTTGATAAGTCGCACTAAAAACATGAATCGCAGTTTTCCTGAGACTGATTAAATTCGAAGAGAAGGAGAACTTTTGTGAAAAGCGAAGTTCCTTGAAGGACTTTTTGTAATTTGTGCATAAACCCTATTTTGACGTGTTTCAATAGAGTCATGACGCTGATGGCGTTGTTGGAAATTCAAAATTCTTTTTAAATGAGGGCTTATTATATCAGGTGAAGACTGAAAACTACGCTTCTTCGTTTTTTTGTAACAAACTTTTTTTTTACGTTTCAAAAAAGGGGTATGAGCGCTTTCAATGCTCAAAAATAATCACTACCCTTAACAAATCAATAATTCACCCAAGTGACGCTCTTACTCAATTTTTCTTGCTTCATGCATAAGCATAATTATTAATAACCAAAGGATATTCAAAATTTTTAATAAATCAAATTAAGATTTATGTAAAAAAAAATTTTAAGTTCAATATCCAATTTTCCTTTTTTCTGCATTAAATTGTCGACTGTATCACTGAACAAATAATTACAAAGAAAAATTTAAAACAAATCTTAATGCAGGAAATCTCAATTGAAAATTAATTAATACCTACTCCATGTAAAGAGCAGTGATCGTAATGTAAGATACACTTGATGCTAACGTACGATAGTCGGGTGTGAGAGAGTAAACCAACCCCATTGTGGTTTTCCTTTAAAGGAAGAACAACAACGGCATGGTTTCAATTATGCACAGGTGCTAATGTAGTCTCGTAAATTGCACGAATCGGCGGGTATTTGTAGGTACTTGTGTGTGTAACCTTCATTGTCGACCACATTTCCTCCCACTGGCTACAACTTCATTAATTCACTTATAACGATACAAAAGTTAAACAACTTTTGATTAATATGCTTTTGTGGTTTTCACAGATAACACAAAATGGTGTCGTTTGAGTTGACAAATCCGATTGTTAGTTGGAAAGAAGGACGTTTTATTTTCTTTTCCATTTTTTTATAAAACTTATTGAAGGTTCATGCACACAAATGCATTTTGAAAGATAATTTAAGATTAAGAAATTTTTTATAGCTAACTGGTGGTCATAAGATCACTTAAATTTTCTTAATGAGTTGAGTTCAGTTGTTTCTTAAAAACTTCCCACAAGAAGCCTTAAGTTCCGCGGGTAATTATTAAGGACTAAGAGCAGCACTGATGAGTTAAGCCGTCTATAAACTCGCACTCAGTTCAACGCTCTATTTTCTTTTTTGCGATAAAATACTCCTTTTTTATTTAGTAGACAAGAACGTACCGTAATTAGTGCTTAATCCCACAATGTTCCCTCCCGAACGTGAAAAATATTTCAACCGATAAACCAAACTGCTTATAACTATCTCAACATCGAGCGATAAATTGTTCGGAGTTTTATAAGCAGCTTAATAGGTACTTAAAGTGTGCTCTCCTTAAAAAATGTTCGCTTCTCGTTTACGTAATTATAAGTTTCATAAGTGGAATTGAAGTCATTTAAACAGAATACCCCTTGGCAACAATTTCAATAGATTATTCTCTACAGAAAGATACACGCAAATAGTGTGTACAAAATTTCTATCATCATGTAGGTACGCAAGAAAAAAAAAAGGAAAAAAAGGAATACGCAAAGGCCAAAACACAACTACGTCTTTGAATTTATCATTAGAACATGCTCTATTTATTCTCAGACAAGTATTTCTGTGTAAGGATTTCTTTACATATCGATTGGATTTTTATTCACATATCGAATAAAGGATTCTATTGAAATTGAGAATGTTTGCATATGTGATGTGGTGGTGGGTTATGCCTTAACCAAGGACGTTGCTCTATGTACTTTTGCCTCAGTGTACGAGCTGCTATATCAGCATTAAATTCTGTTTTTCTTTCCCTTACATTTTCCACCCTTCGGTTCTGTAATAAAGAACTAGAGCAGTATTAGTTGTTGTTAAAAATGATACAGATTCGATAAAAGTATGTCGGATAAATGTGATTTTCGTATTGTTACCTAAAAAAAGGGGACTTGGATTGCGAATATTGTTTGGGTGGAGTCGAATAATGTTTTTGTTAAGGACAATGATTTTCAGGCGGTTATTTTGTGGTATGTTTGGAGATCTCAGTTTGCTGTGAGTTTTGATAGAGAAGACCGAAAAGCGAAATTTAATCATTCTATATTTTCCATCAAAGACTAAGTGTAAATTGACAAATTTAGGATTGATATACGAGGTCTATTAAAAAAAAAGGTGAATTTCCACTTTTCTCAAAAAATATTTATTTATTTATCAATTTCTGCTTCGTCCCCCTCAAAGTATGCATATAAAAATATAATTCACTCGTGCCAGCGTTTTTTCCAATCCTCGAAACAGTTCTGATATGCACTTGAGCTCTCTCAACGATTCGGTTTGTATCTCATCAACCGTCGCAAAACGCCGTCTTTTCATGGGTCTCTTCAATCTTGGAAACAGGAAAAAGTCGCAGGAGGCCAAATCTGATGAGTACGGTGGCTCAGGCATGAGCAGGTCTCTTCAATCTTGGAAACAGGAAAAAGTCGCAGGAGGCCAAATCTGGTGAATACGGTGGCTCAGGCATGAGCAGGCGCATTATCGTGATGCAAAAGCCATGAATTGTTTTTCCACAATTCCGCAGGTTTTTTTCGTATTCCTTCTCGCAAGCGGCGCATAACTTCAAGGTAATACTCCTTATTGACCATACGACCATGTGGCAAGAACTCCTGATGCACTACGCCATGGTAATCGAAAAAAAACAGTCAGCAAAACCTTCACATTTGATCGAACTTGACGTGCTTTTTTTGGCCTTGCCTCTCCTGGGCTCTTCCATTGGGACGATTGGGCTTTGGTTTCGATGTCATAACCATACCCATGATTCGTCACCAGTTATGAGCCTTTTATGCAAATCTGGATCGCCATTAAAGTGATTCAACAATTCCTAAGCGACAGTTCTTTTGGGCAAAATTCAGCAATTTTATAACGAACTTCGCTGCCACAAGCTTCATGACCAAAACTTCCGAAAAAATTACATGGCATGAACCAACCGATATGCCGACATCTTCAGCAACATCTCTAATAGTTATTCGACGATTGTCCATAACAATTTTCTTCACTTTCTCAACATTTTCATCGGTTGTTGATGTGCTTGGGCGTTCAGGGCGAGCGTCGTCATTCACATCTTCTCGACCTTCTTTGAAAAGCTTGTACCACTTATAAAAATTTTTTTGATTCAGAGTACACTCACCGTATGCCACTTTGAATATTTCAACTGTTTTTGAGCAAATTCTTTGATGCATTTTTTTCGACAGCAGGAAATCGTCGAACACGCAAAACACGTCTAACTTTTATGCCTCTCACAAACAAAATAAATATGGAATGTCGCTGAAACTGTAAACATATGTTCGAGACGATTGTACCAACATAACAAAATAAAAAAAATTTGATTGAATGTATGTATATAGCCCGCAAGTTTTGAAAATCAAATTTTTTGAACAGACCTCGTATACATTATAAAATATCAAATCTCTGTATAAATGTAAATTGTGCGACAATTACTTTGTAAAATTATGACGAAATAAAAAAAAAACCTATCTATCTATTTTTATATAAAAAAAAAATTATGAATTATTTGCAGTGAAGTTGAAACCAGTGCTCAAAAAATGTAAGGCTAGAGTGATGCCATTCTTCGTCGATTTTTTGCATTTCATGAGAAAAATAGCAACATAAAGCTGAAAAATAAGATCCATGTGATTGGCTACTTAGTTTATAGTTGTAGATTAGTGATGGCAGATGAATAAGGACACATTCATTTAAAATTATATCAAAATTAAAAAGTGCATGCTACATTCTTCATTTAGAAACGATTGTCAGAATATTTTGTTCGAATATCTCAACAAAAAACACCACAAAGCAGTGCTGCCCAATAATTTAAAGGGCCAAAATAAAAGTGATTCAAGAATTTTCGAAAACGGCAAGTGAGGAATTGGTCCTCTTAAGCCTAAATAAGCCCAACTTTACTAATAATAGGATTTTTTTAGTCTTCCCAAAAGAAAGCAAATCCAAAATCATCCACAAGGCTGAAAATAAAAAAAAAATACAAGTATTATGACTAACAGTTGAGTAGTTATTAAAAACTTATGATCCAACGTAAATCCTCCCAAAAACGATGACTATTTTCACAACAAATAATAACAATCATTTTTCTGCCACAAATTGATCCTCAAATGTAAAACCGCTTCAAAGTCTCATGACTGTAAACACAAAAATATGATTCGATGTTTTTAACATTGCAAATGCTTTTGCCATGAATTATCGATTTGGATTGGACGTGGGAAAGCATCATCTCGTTCGTTCGACCAAACATGAAGGAGAAAAGATGTTACACATAAATAAATAAAAGTCTTTTCTCTTTTTTTTTTGTTTGTTGAATATTGCATGCATCTATCAGTGTGTCGACAAATCTCTAAATCCATCTCGACTGCGGATTCATCCAATCGATGTTGAATTGCATACGAAATTGGTATTTAGATTTTGAACGGAAATCGTTTGAAGTTGAATTTAATTTTCATGATAAATTGAACCTCAAAATTTAGAGTTTTAGCCTTGATTGGTATTTGATGGGATTTGAAATGTGTCAAGTTCGATAGAAAACACAGTTGACGAGTTAAAACACCATTGTGTGGGGGCTTTGCATTTCAATCAGAATTTGTGGGTAAATTCTACGGAATGACAATAAATCGTCAGTGAATTTAATCGAAACTTGCGGTTATGTTTTCTGCCGTTAACCCATAATTTGGTAAGCCATTTCAACTGAATGAACAATCAAAGAGTTCGCGGGAAGAAATTAAGGTGAAAATCGAACATGACGCCACCGCGCACAACCTAATTAGTAGATAGTCGCTGTTTTGTGGCGATTCAACGAAAATTTGGTATAGTTGTGGCATTTTTCCAGAAAAACTGCACGAAGTCTTGGTTTTGGTTTTGGTTTTCATTGCGGGAAAATGACACGAAGCGCAAAGTTGGATAAAGCATTTCAAATATGGTGTGGGATTTTCGATGAACTTTGTTGTCCATAAAAATAATGAAGGGGAATTGCTACACGGATGCAAAAGCACACGTCCTGACGAATATTTTCCGCCATATCAGTGTCGTTTTGCCACAAAGTTTGAACCAAAACACTAAGCGAGAAGTGATTTGAATTATCTGAGTAAATTCGCATTTAAAAACAAATACTCAGACTTTAAAAACAAATTCTTTATAAATGCCTTTCTTCCCTCACATTTATTCATACAAATTTTGATGTACCATTTTGTCTACCCATTCCATAATTCCACTTACCAAGAGAAATAAGCCCCAATAATACGGCCACCTCATTCTGTCACTGCTTGAATGATTTCCTTGCAAAAACACGTTCTATTCAGCATATCCGCGGGCCGTATCACATCCGATTCTCCCATTCAATGGCTTCAGAATAAAAAAGCACACGAGCTTAAAAAACTCGACGACGAAATTAATTTCCACGAAATCCTGAATCACAGGGAAGATAACAAATAAAATTAACAACGAAAATCGTTTCTCTTCATTTTTTCTCCCAGCTACCCAACACGTCATAAATTCGGGGACATTTTCTGCAATTTCCCCTGATTGTTTATTTTATAATGAAACACAAAGTCGTCCTAGATCGACGTCATTTTGTTAGCGTCTCCAGTGTCCTGGTCCTGCTGCTTTTTTTTGTTTCACTGTTTAACCATGAAATAGATAAATTATATTCTTTTTTTATTTCCCAGAATCTTCTAGGAAATTAACAGAGAAGTCATTAGCATTGACTAAAGTCTTGTGGATGAGGATGAGGAAAAGAAGTTTTGCTCTCAAAGTAACCGCCGCATGGTGCTTCTAATGACTGCGTGCTTGATAACATTGGAATGCGAAAATCACTTGAAGCATTGTAAGTAACGTCAAAGGGAAGCTTCTCTGCTTTAATGCTTCAATAAATCCTAACCCTAATTAGTTTGGACACTTAATTAAGGGCGCTTATGAAATGCGTACACAAAGAAAACCACATAAAATCTTAAATATGAATTAAACATGGACGAAAGCGTGGGTTTGGTGGAAAAGAGATGAGCTTAGAGAAATTCCTAATAAAGATTCTGCGTATGCTGGGAGGCATCACATTTATTTGGATGTCAGCATTGAAATGTTATTGCATGGCTTTTTTGTCTTATTTACTTACTTGCTTACAGTGTCTGGTAGTGTCTGATCTAAAGCTAATTTCCAACATTGACGGTTTCAGGCATGCTGCTCCTAGTCTGGAAGACGTAGAAAAAAAAAAAATAAAAAAATCGCAGATTGTTAATGCCTAAAAGCAAGTAAAAGTATCACGACTTAATTGTTGTGCCAAATTTCTATGTTTCATCTCTTAAGCCGTTGAAATAAAGTCACAAATGAAGATGTTACGTTGTGTCCTTTCGTTGCATACTTATGCAAAAAAAAATCTTTTTTCTGTTAAAAATGAAGACACGCCGAAGACAGCAACTCACCAGCACAGCTTACTTAGCTCGCATAGCTACTTAGCAAAGCCCAAGTGAAAAATTACTGCTTTGTTCGTTTTACCATGAGAAAAATTACTGCATAAACCATTCGTTCACTTCCCAAAAAAAAAAAATCCTTGCTTAATCTGAGACAAAATTGACGGCTAAGATCCTTTGTTAACTTCAACGAGATACAAGCCACTGCTTCTCCAAGCCCGTCGTTCATTTCGCTGTGAGAAAAATCACTACTTAGGGTCATTCTTGATTTTATTAAGCCACTGCTTAGGTCTTCCTTTGTATAAAAATGTACTCCTGTCAGTAGGTTGCTATAAACACTCTCGCGTCAAAAATTCCCCACCTCTTAGTTCTTAAAGCCGACTTCAAGGCACCGATAAGCTGTAGACAATGTTCCAACACAATCTCTCGCATACCATCAAAACTCTACAATTGACATTACCGCCTTAAGCAAAAGCGATAAGATACGTCACAGCGGTATACAGATTTCCGGCCAAAAAAAGGAGATAAAATAAAAATTCAAACACGTATTACTTACACATCGATTGCGGGTTTTGTTCTCCTTCCAAAAAAAAAGGACAGTAGAAGAAAGATATCTCCATTCCTGTGGATATCTAGAAAACCCTAAAGTATTAGCGGTAATAAATCACACTACGATCGATAAGACGGTTTCCTTCCTGCGAGAACTTCTAAGTGAAATTCACGTCTATTTGAATAGAAAACGAACAAAACGCTTTCGCTTTCGTTACATATGCATCACAAGCAGTGGCAGTCAAGAACACCACGCACACACATACCCTCCCTCCGATGCAAAATATACGGAGCTCACTGCAAGCTAACCAAGGCACGATATCTCGCAATTTTTCATTCCTTTAACTGACATGGCGAGCTGCAGCTTCCGTCGCAAACCTTTTTGCTAGTTTCACCTAAGAGCCATTCCCTCTAGCACGTATCTGGAATTGAATTCTCCTTGAGCGAAGAGAAAAGTTTGAGCATTGTGAGTTTTTGTGGTTGGCATAGGGACAATGGGATTTGAAAAAAAAAGAGAAGAAGAAAAATTCGGGAAGAGGTTGAATTCAAATATTTTATTAAGGTATACCTTTCTTGCGTGTCATGCGGCTTTCAGGTTTTCGAAGCAAATGAACAAAGGAGATCTGCAAGGATTTGTTGCTGCGGATAGGATATTGAAAGTATTTGCTTAAGGCAAGCTCTTCTGTGTTTTCCTGTGATTTTTTTTGTGATGTGGCGTTAGCCTACTGAGAGACAGAGGAACATCAAATATTTTGCCAGTCAAGCTCCGCCCTTCCCTGATAATCAAATAGTAGTCAAACGTGGAGGCTTCTAATCTTCTTCATAGGACGTGCAAAAATAGAAAACTTGCAGTGGTCCTTCCGGATGTTATCTCACGGTTTACGTCTCAATTTTTCAGTTGCAAAAAAAAAATTCAAGCAAAAACATTCTTGGTTTGAATGTTCATTATGGCCTGAGGACCAAAACGCTGCTTAAAAAATGTTACCGCTTTTTTTTTGTCATTTAAAGGCAACTATCATTTGAAGTAATGTAATATTAGGTTGTCAAATATCTCCCTTTGCTACAGCGCTACAGAGCTCGTATCCAAACTAATCATGCACAAGCGTCGTTTTGTAGGTTATGTCAAGACCTTTCAAATGATGTATTGCCAGATACGAGCTCTGTAGCGCTTTGTACATAGCCGAAAAATTCAAAAGACAAAAAGGTGGAAGGGAGATATTTGACAACCTAATATTAGCTGAATGTTTGCCATTTATAATAAAGTTTCGTTTACAAATTAAACAATGCTTCAAAATTGTAAAAACTCACTGCAAAAGTGATGATTCAAATTCAGTGGTCGTTCATTTTTCGCTTTCGAAAGTAAATCTAACTAATCGGTTGTTTGAATGATTCTTTTTTTTTATATTTAATGACAAAGTAAAAACCTTAAAATCATATCAAAGTTTTATCAAAAATATTTCGCTGTGTGTATCGCATTTAGCTTTATTTTCGAAACCGACAATTGTAACCTGGTTAAAGTTTTTCTTCAACATCTTTTTTAAATCCGAGATTTCATCACAAACAAAGATCAAACATAAGCCTTGCATTCAATTGAAGAGCTATAGACTAATTCTCAAAAGCGTCACCCAACCAAGTGGAAGACACACGCCTTACAGGGAATAATTTTCTCTTTTCCACTCGAGTAATTCACATCTTCAAACAATACATCGCCGCCATTTAATAACATCAACATGCCTTCGCTTCCTTATAAATTCCTTCCACGCATACCAAGCCCCCCGCACTCCACTTCACAGCCGCATTCATAATTTGCCAATCTATTATGTTTTCTAATTTACCTGCGAAATTATTACCAATCGATGAAATTATTTGAAATTATTTCCCTAAGCAAGCAGCACTGGAATACTAAACTGTTCGCTGTGCCAGGATATTGATTTACGAGGTGAAATGAAGATTTTCCAGCCACACTGCCGCCAGGCCATTGTGTCCCTCAGGAGCAGTAGATATATAATTGTTCAAATAAATATCACTTGATGGCGAATAATGTAAGCGATAGGTATTCTTATTAATGTAATTGTGGTGTGTTTTAGTGAAAGCGAAATTGTGTTTTGAATATTAAGTTTCTTGTGGTGTTCGGCGCCGATGGGAGCGGAGTACAGTTTCAAACATGGGTCTTCGATTTAGGAGCGATGGTTTCTAGGAACTTTATCTCCATGGATACTTTGGACATTCAATTGATTGCCATTCAATGTTGCTCGTCATGTGGGTTATCAACGTGGTCATCTGTGATTGGTGGTGTCATGGCAGCGAAGGGTCAAGAGTCAGCTCTTCCTTCATCCTGAAAATATCATTATGTCACGACGTTGTGGACCTCAACTTCAAATGCCATAAGGACGCACTACATCATCCTAGCCCGCAGCAGTTTCTTTGAAAACAACTTTCTGCGGTCGTGCCCACACAGCAACAGCAGACAACCCTCTCTCTCCCGTCAGGTACAGTTCAATGCTGACGTCAATTCTGAGGCGGAACACCCACGCGCCAAGAAAGTGAATTTAATGAGCAACGAACGGATTGATCTTGACTTTTGCTCCGTGGGCAAGATTCAATTCTTTCACATCACTTCATCGATTTGTGTTCCATCGTTTGAAACCCACATGCGGTTTGCCGGGGAAAGAAAACTTCCACAAAAGAAACCCAATAACTCAACAACGCGATTGAAGTAGGTACTCCCGTCCCACACATGTGTATCCGTTCTCGACATTTGAACGCGTCCTCTCTGCCTTCCTAATCCTTAATAGAATATTAATATCATTTGCTTTGCAAACGTTTGAACAGGAAATTGACTAATTAATACGGAAAAGCGAAATCGTCACGCTACAATCATGCACAATTAAGTTATAAGTTGTTCAACTCGAGGCATGCATGTAACGCCGGATGAGTCAGGTTCAAACTACCGAACCCGAAAGTCGAGGTAAATTTGTGTTAGGCATTATCTCTAGCAATTAAACAAAAATTTAAGACGAACATGCTTGCCTGGTTGGTGTGGATAAGAAAATTTGAATGTGACAGCCGTAAGATTGACACTAATTGGACTCAAGGATACCCGACCGACGTGTAATAGACATTTGTATTCGTTTCGAGAGTGCGGTGTTTTGTTTGCTCAAATACTCGGAAATATTTATTTTAATCACTTACCATAATTGAATTGAACTCATAGGTGTAACGAGGATAGGAAGAAGTGTTGAAAGGCAAATATGTATTCGGATGGGGTTGTTTGGATGGATGGGGTTATGTGACAAATTTTAAATGAGAAACTGAGGGGGGTTGAAGCGCTGTATATTCTTCTTTGTCGCATTCATAATTTACCAATTTATTCATTTTTCTATTAATTTTTTTATTCGTCTCGTTTTAGGGAGATCCTTGATAGTTACACCTAACTTCAGCACTTTATTTAAACATTTTTGAATGAATTGAATTGAAAAAAAAAAGTAAACGGTATTTGAAGGTTTGCAAGAGTAAAAACTTACATTTGTGAATGCTGCACATTAAATTATTCTTAATAAAAAAATTGAATGTGCATGTTAATGTTCTTAATAGAATAATTTAATGTGCAGCAATCAACCGATGCGCTAAACCCTTGAACAGAGATTTAAAAGAACCTCAAATTTATTTTAAGAAAGTCACAAGTACAGATAGTACTTGTGCTCAAAATTACAGCACTTCCTTTTTGAGATGATTGATTGATCTAGAACAAGCAAAATGGTTACTTTTTTAGACAACTAGGCAAATAACTCATCATCTACTCTTACCAGGCTTTTACCTGATTGGCAATTTGTGGAAATAACTTGGTAAGCAGGTCTGTAAACATTGGATTACAGGAAAAATATAACTGACGTTGATTGAATGGCATGAAATTCTTGCCGAATTAACTTGAAAAGTTAGTAAAATTAACGCTAAAGTATTTCAAAATTTTTTAAGACACAAAAATGTAACAGTCATAGTCTAGTTCTGAGTTTTGATTTTCTTTCGACTCCAAAAAAAAAAAAAAAATTAAATAAATAAATAGTCGGCGTAACAGCCCATACAACGCCAGAGCCTAGCTTTTCGCGCCTCCACTATATTGCGCGATATACTTTGACACATGTGGAGAGTTTATTGCCGATTCCGAACGGCGAATTGCGAAAGCTTTCCATGACAGAAGTACTCTAAGAGGATTGTCAATCGTTCGCTGGAGGTGGGGCCGTGAAAAATATTTGTGGTGTTATTTCCCCGAGCCGGATTCGAACCCAGGTACTCTTGTTTAACAGTCCGACGCACTAACGATTAAGCCACGGCGCCCACAAAAAACAAATTTACTAATTTTTATTTTCTTCCTGTAAAACTTTTGTGGTTGAATTTATTGTTATAATTTTTTTTAAATACATTACAACTTTTAGAGAATAAATAAACCTTTTCAGAACTAAAAATTGTTTCAAAATCGGAGCACCCGAAGCTATTTCATGAATCTTTGAATGCTTGAAACATGGCGTACACTTTCCTTTTACTCTGACTGTATTTTAGATTTTATCTGAATTATATTTAGGGGGTCATTTATTTCGTGATTTGAAGTTGGTAGCGCTGGCATTTGATGCTGTCCAACTCAGGTGTCATATAAAGTGTCACAATATTGGTTACAAGTTTGCTTTCACGATAATGGATCGCTTAATAACTGACCAACTCGCGTAAATTACTAAGACTTGCTACAAGAGAGGTGATTTAAATTCATTATAAACATATTAAATATTAAAAATAAAAATTATTAAAAATAACGTGTGTCTTCACACGCTTCTGATCACAAGCGAATGCCTTAAAAATACTCTTAATTCCGGTAGTCCCTTTTACATTTTAGTGTAATTCTCAAAAGAATGTTTAAATTTGTCATCTGTTACGATACATATTTACTAAGGAAAGTGTTTTAACTTAGGGCCTGCTTCAATATGTTTTTTCAATATTTATTTTGTAAAGTTTATTATTCGACCATTTCGCTCCGAATTGACTGTAACCGTCTGTCAATTGTCATCTTTAAATCGCATACGGTGAATCGTCTCAAAGCGGCCATTGAAAGGTATGGTTTTTTACACTTAATGGCAAGCTCAAAACTCTGTAATAAAATAAAGTTTTCATCAAAAAAGTATCGCTGTGTTTGTTTAATTTAGCTTTACTAAAGACCGAATCTAACGAGCATTTATTTCATCTTCAAATGTAAATTTTAAAACGAAGATTTAACACAAACAAGATGCTATAGCTTGCGTCGCTTATTATTCAGACAAGAATCAAACAAGAAAGAGTTTATGAATAAAAAAAATTGGTAATTTAATTTTTAAATGAATTAAAAAAATTGAACCTTAAATTCGCTCTCCTCGTGTACACAGATTCTCTGCAATAATAACGACATCAGTGGGAAACTACTTCTCTTCACCAGCAGAATTATTGCATGACAGTCTTTTGCATATGAGCCTACTGGCTGCATATTTTACACGAACGCAGAGTTTTTTTTTTTTGTTTTTCAAAAAAGTCACAAGTCAATGGAGACTATAACAATTTATTTCCCATTAGAAAAGTTCAATTTCACGATATCATCACACCGAAAAACCAAACCTAATTGAATTTTAAATGAAATCAACAACGATTACGGCCTCTGCTGAATAAAAAAGAAATAAACTCCACATCGGCGCTCCATTCCATATGGTCAATTAATTTCTAATTCAAAGTACAAACACATCTGATAGTTATATTTAGTCTTGTTACATAACACAGTAAATGCCAGGAGCCATTAGTGTCCCAGCACATTTTGTATTATTCCACAATCAATTAGCAGAATGAGATACCATTTTTGTTTGACTGTTTTTTTTTCTGTCTCATCGCACGTTTGTGGCTTTAAGAGTTTAATAATAATTTTTCGGGTTGAAGTTTTGTATTTTCGATGGAAAATAAATACAAATGAAATCGACTTAAGCAACAGGAATTTTTTTTCCGGGCTCCACTTGATAGTTGTCGAGCTCATAGAAATTAAATTAGAATTTATTTTACGTTTCTCAAATGAATTATACATAAAAATGATAAAAAAAAAATAAAGATGTTGTCTATCTAAGGAGAATAAACAATAAAAGCAATTCCATATATTAAAAAATAAATAAATAAATTTTCACAAGGATAAATAACCTCTCGACTTGGCTTTTTACGATCTCATCGGAGTCATAAAATATGGAAATGTCGGTTTTTAGAAGTTTGATGATTTAAGACCCAAAAAAACACACAATGCTGCAAAGCAAGTTGAGTATTTTCCGGGATATTATAACTCTCTGTAGTATATTTTGTGGCAACACATGCGAAGTTGAAAATTTATCTTATCGACAAAAAAGAATCAATATTCTTGTATTTATTGGTGTTGAATAAGAATGGGGAAAAAATACTGAAGAAATGAAAGGAAATGCATTTTTTGAAGAAGAAAGAGAAGGAATTAATTTCAATTAATCACGGGAGTGGATGTGATGGACCCGCAAAGTTAAATTTGAAGACTCGTCCTTTTTTAGGAAAAAATTGTGCAAATGTTATTTCGACCGCGTATAAAGCTGATTTAGAGCTTGAGTACGGCTGTTTTCTGGTTCTCCGAAAGAAAATAATTTGCATATATTTGTCATGGCAGGTAGGCTGCGTATTATCGACCGAAAACTGTTGCTCAATTCATTCTGAGTTTCACTCAAAATATAAGATCTTACATCTTATGAAATTTCATGGCGTTTATTATCCGCCGCAAGAGTTGAACAAAGCAAATGAGTCCCACAAAAAAAGCAACAGAGCTAAATGAGAACACGACTCATAATATTTTTGCGAAAATGGCCCAAATTCAATCGATTGCGGTAAGTGATGAGCCAATTAAATGTTCGATAGCAATCCATTTGTGAATCTGGGTCGGTAAATCCTACAGTCGACTGTAAAATGCTCTTTTCTGCAGTGAGACGATGTAAAGGACATTCATCATGGTCGTGTTCTATCGTAGGCTTCCATGTTTGGATTTTTAGATCTGATCTTAGGTTCTTTGAAATGGGAAATAAATAAATTTAAATTAATTCAATCCTCATCCTTTGACCTAACCCCATGGATTCCCTTTGATCATAAATAACTCTTTTCCTCGCCCTATAAATCTATTTTTATTTACAATATACGGAAAATGAAGTATTACGAATTGGATAACATCCTGTCCATTTACAATTACCTTTAAAACGTTTTTAATAATTGACCAGCCATAAATTTTTCATTCGCCCATCGTCCCATCGCCCGGCACAAATCAATATAGCAACGCACTTGCATGCACACAATCCGTGCTATATCCTTTGTGACCCATTTTTATCTGCCTCCCATTGGTTGGCTATACTTTTAGATCTACGCTCCCCAGAGAGTGATGTCCTTTCGTTTGAAAATAGCGATTTCCCACAATTGTGCAAGCCAGAGAGTTACCCTGCGACCAGTCTCACTATGTGTACGTGCGAATCCATAGATACGAAATAGCGATTTTAAGTGCAGCTAAATTATGCAAGTGGGTCACGTACCGATTTTACCCATTTCAATCAAGTTAACCCTCACCCCATCCGCCTTTTTGGGCGCTGTCAAAGCGGCGCCCATACTGACGTTGATTAGCAGATGTGTATCCAGCTGTGACGCCGTGTTGTAGTTTAGCCGCCATGCTCTGTACGTGTATCTAGGAAAATGTTAAATGGAAAATTTATCTCCATTAGCGCGCGTAGATGGGGCAGGGAAAAAAAAGGGCAGCCACATGTACGCACAGTGCGCGATAATTTGTTTATCGTCTAATAACTGAAAATTCATTCATAGCCGTTGAAAACTGAACCGAAAAAAAAAGTGAAGTGGAGTTGGGGAAAAAAAATTCTGAAAAACAGGATATTGCATCAACAGAGCGGTAAACAAAAACACAAACACACTTTTGCGGTATTAAGTGCGAGGATTCAATTGTGGCTGTTTCATAATTTCAACTCAACAGCGGATACATCCGACAGATACTATTCATTTCCGGATATTAAGTTTTCCCCTTCAATCCGGTGTCATTCAACTCACCGCCGCCACCGCCGTAATGATGTTGCTATTCAATATGCCCAAAGGGGGATATGAGTGCGGAATGAGTTTTGAATGAAAGGCGGCGTGCTTCCCGTAGGCGCGCCACGCTTTTGGATACGGCGATGAGTTTCACTTGAGGGCGCTGTGCATGGGGATTTTTCAGTGTGCAGTTTTTGAAAATACCAGTGGAAAGATGTGGGGCAGTGTTGACCAATATTCACATTTCATTGTGTCGTTTCATCTCGCACTTCATCGAGTTAATGAGATTTTTTTTTTGCATTCAAAATTGAAATGAAAAATTTCATTTGCCTTTGACTATCGAGTTGGTTTATTCTACAGCATGCACAAGTCACAAAGGATAAGGCTGTCAAACGACTCAAAACTAAGCAGTTCTTAGAAAGTTCGTTTTCAATTTGGTATTGAAATAAGTTTAAAAAAGCTGTGCATTGATATTTTTTTAATTGAAAGTTCTATTCATATGTCTGCTACTTCTTCGAGTTTGGATGTTTTTCCGCACTTATTTGGCTGAAAAACAATGACCCAATGACGCTGCCCGGCTCAAAATCCATGCCAAGTAGCCCCCTTTTGTAATGCTTTGCCACCTGTTGTATGTTGCGTGGGATAGCATTATTTCATGGGCGGCAATTTAGCCTCTCGTTTTTAAAAACGATTCTCCTCATAATTTAGTTATACCTCTGAGCTCTCTGTATCAACGTTAATAAAGAAACCGCATTGTCTATTAATGATGCTGAGCTTCTGTTTTATGGAAGAACTGCTGAAAAACTCGGCGAATCGATGCCTGCAAAGAACTTAATTCTTGTGCAAGGGCAGTAGGTTATCTGTTTTATGACAAGAACAAGTCTTGTTTCGACATTAGAAATGCCAAAAATAAATTCATCTGAACAAAGGTTACTATTACAGTCACTTTTAACGCTAACTGTAGATAGTTCTATGTCACTGGATATGGTGTTTTCCTTATTGCTTCTGAACTTCTTGAAGATCAGGCTACTAGTTATTTGCTTTGCCTTTTACCTTACCTTTTGAACCGATCAATTTATAAACATGATAATAGCGAAAAGCAACACTTCTTTTCCAAGTCTTCTCCAAATAGAGCCAAGCTCCATTGAAACAGCCAGTAATCGAAGCGTGTGCATCGCTGCACGTTGTTTGTATTTTATTATGAAGGTTCTAGTCAACGGGAGCAGTTGAGACGGCTTTAGCTTGATATTTTCCAGAAGACGTGTGTGGTTTTGATAGTGGATCATTTAATTAAGCAATAATTGACAAATGTTCTTCTTTTGGATTTCGGAAATCAAATATGGGCAGCAAATTTTGATCCCAATGCGCTGTGATAACTTTAGATGCATTGTTTTAAAAGTCAGTTTTATATTTCTTGTGACCTAAACTTTTTTTGGCTGAGTTCTCCCTGAATCGAAGTTTCATCGCTGCTCATGTAATGTATGAAAAATTTATGTCATTAACTCATTTTTGCGTAAGATGCCGGTTACGACAATTTGGCGTTTAGGGCGCGATATAGCAAACCAAGTTCAGAAGTCAAAATCCGTTTTTCATCCAGAATTTCTCTTATGTATCTATGGACGTAACGTCAACTAGCGCGCATTCTATAGAGAATTTTACCAGCCAGACGAATCGTTTTTACTGGCATCAAATGTGCCAAAGTTGTTTCCTGTTTCTTATACAAGTTCTCAACCGGGCAGGTCATTGTCGTTGTTTCGGTGCATATTTCAAGTCATTTGTAATGGAAGTAGATTCAATTGTCTACTCTGCTTAAGCATTCCTGTTGATTTGGTTTTTTTGTTCATTTCAAAATATTTTGTCTTCCTTTATTTTTTCTTTCTTTTAAGGCCATTGACATCTGTAATCAGACATGAATCATTAAAAAACAAAAATCAGGACTTTTGACCTAAGTTTTATTAATATTCATTTGCAGCTATATCCAAACATGATATTAGTTTGTCAAATATCTCCCTTCCGCGCTACAGAGCTCTGTATCGCGGATCGCGGCTTGTCGCGATCACGGTTCTCAGTCCTCTGCCTGTCCTTCCATCAGGACATTTATACATATTGGCCGATAAGTGGTCCTTGTCTTATCGGCAGGATCTGCGTCTCGTCTGTCCTGAACTTTATGGCGGTCGATAGGAAAACCCAGCCGCCGTCTAGTCGTCCCTTATCTTCGTGGTTTGAGAGGATAACCAGCTATCTGGTTATCCTTTAATTGAGTAGGTCTTCGATCTACTCACACATCAAAATCTAAATTTCAATAATCAATAGCGCGATGCGTGATGCGATGAAATGAAAAATTGACCGCACAACTTATTAATAATTTTTAAATCGAAGGTCGGCACAGGCAATTATTCATATAACAGGCTAGTATTTTTTTCTGAGTTTTTATTGGGTTGTTAGAAAAGTTTTAAGAATGTACATATGCGTCAAAATATATCTAACTTGAAATTTGAGGACACCCTAAAGGGTGGTGGGAATTTTTTCATCCGACTCGTCGCTCTTTTGACATGTGATTGGCCACCAAACGACACAGACTCAACTTTTAAGAGCACTGGGCTTTTAAATCTACAAAACCGATCTTGAAGACCGATCTTGCGATATGGGCATGAAAATAAATGATAATAATGGTTAGCCACCAAAATACAAAAATCTACAAAACTTATTTTAAAGACGCTCGTTTCAGCAATATGGCCGCCATAGACTGTGAACATGGCTACTGTAAAATTTCAACATGGCTGCCGTAGATTGTCAACATCCGCTTTTCGTTTTTGGAGAATCCTTTCGAATTTCTTCGCATCAGAAGGTAAAATAAATTTTATAAAAAGCAAATTTTATAAAAAAACATAAAAGCCTAAAATATAAAAAGCATAAAACTTATTTATTTTATAAAAAGCATAACAGCTTTTTTTGGGCTGTGCAATTAAAAGTTTGTGAAGTTATTTTTAGTCTTTTCTTGTTTTCCTCATGATTTATGGGTTTTTCTTGAATGTTGGCGCTTACGCACTCTTTCTTATTAAAGACTGATATTCGAACTTCTTAAACTGATCGTCATTAAAACACATTCATTATTGTTTATGGTTAGTAAAAAAATACAGATTAACACGCCAATTAAACAATTTCAATTGAAGCAATTTCTGAAGTTCAATAAAGTAATTTTTAAACTTCGAAACTTTTTTTTTCAAGTTAATTTACAGCATAAACATTTGTGAAATTACCCTCCAATCCATTTAAAAATTGTATGCATCAGATATGAACTAAAATTTAATTCAATGAGTTTAATTCAAGCGCACGATTCACATCGTTTCTGGATATTAAACATTTTCACAGAAAAAATAAATAATAATAATTTTAATTTTCACCGCCAAAGTAGGGAATTTAAATTTATTAAGAGCTTTACAACACGACCGTGCTGCGAAAGTGCGATTGAATTTTCATAAACCTATTAGCTATGCAAAAGGTTATGAAAGTTCTTTAAATCGATTCAATCAACTGCAAACCAACAAATGTATCGCAATCAGCTCCGTTGTCGAGCCGCCGGATAAAGCACAATTCTCATTTTTTTTTTTAAAATTAGTTTAATTAATTTCATATTGTTATGACACCAGTTGTGTGGATGTCCTCTGTCCACTACCATCCACTGGTTGATGATGTTGGACAAGTTCTTTTTTTTTGTCACTCACACATACCGCATCACGTATCGGAATTGAGTTCGTGATTTCCCAACCTCACTTTACGTACTGCGCGTATCCATAAATATCCCCTCTGAATATGGGTGCAATTAACGCGGAAATTTTGTTAAACGATTACTCATTCTGCACGCGCACTGATAATGCGTGTGTGTCCGGTCGGTACGCTTCAACTGTCCAATAATCGGATTCTGGGTTTTATACCGATTCTGACGTTACTTTTTGCGTTATCCTTCGGCATTTGGTCAAGCGTAAAAACGAACATTATTAATGCCAGCTTTTGTTCACCTCCTTAGGGGAGACGAGATCCTGTGGTTGTGTCCTGTGGTTATCATGGGTATGTGAATGTCCTTGTGTGTGTGAATAAAAGGCACACCCACACAAAAGAACAGCACAAAATTTTTGATCGAAATTCCATAGCATTTCTCTCTATAAATCGGAAAATTTGTTTCCCAACTCAGAGAAAACACCACCCACCCTCAGACTGGGTGTGGTACTCCTTCGCATCAATAATGATTATTACCGTTATTGCTAGCGACAGGATATATTGAACAACATGTTAGACTGAATAGCGTGTAAGGACAAATTTATACAGCCAGCAGTAGCCGAAGGTGGAAATTTGTAAAATGTTAGAAGAGAGCAGAACAAAGCCGAGGCAGCGTGAAATGTAGGGCGGGCTCCAGAGTGGAACAAGGATGAAGCAAATCGATCAATAACACCCATGAACAGGACTTAAGGCTTTTTCTCTGCCGGTGTTTAGGCGTTATTACTCCCTTAGTACTTTCATCGACTCGGCGGTTACTTGCTGGAACGAATATTACGAAGAAATTGATTGTTGGTAATAAAGCCGTAATGGATGTAATTCAAAACAAAAAAAAGGAGACGGAATCAACAAACGAAAGGAGGAAACAGGGTCCGAATTACTTATGGGCCGGGAACAATGGAGGATAAAGATGCAGAATAACAAAGCAGTTGCGACATTTAATACAGACCGAGATGAATTTCCTTTCGCCGAAGACCGAGAAATGTCTTTCGAGACGAAGCGGCGCGTTTGGGATCCGAACAGAACAGTGTTTAATGTTTGTGGTGGAAACCCTTATTGTTCATGTCCTTTTTATGGAAATGTCCTATCGATTTCATTTACCAATTGAATGGGGTTTTGCGCTCACTGTCATGTTTGTCTGACTACTTCTCAAATTTGTGTATGCAGATTGCCAGATCCATTCAATGATATTAAAGGGCCTTCGATATTTTTTGTATCTGTCGGCAAATTGAAGGATTGCAAATTGTCCCTAATACGGAAGGAGCAGACACAAAGAAGTCGGATTGAAAAATTAGTTTTGCAGACAGTTTTCAGAAATTCCAAAGGAACTTAATCTAAAAAAATGAAAATTGATTCAAATCTCATCGCGTGTTTTTTTTTTTGATCGTATTCACACCAATGCATGCGAAGTACGTGTTTAAAACTAAAACTCATTTACCATGTTGTCGAGTGAAACTTTCAGCAATTCACATTTGAAATAATGACTTCCTTATTCGCAAGTGCCTTCCTCCTGTCTACGCAATCATAATTGCATCCATGATTGATGATCAGAACTACCCGAAGGAATGATATTGAAATATTACGTGCGAATTTCAGCTCACGTTGAAATCCAATGAAATAGAAAATTTATCTAAGTGCAGCCTGAGCAATGGACTTGAATGACTCCCACGACCACCCACCGAAACGATGCCAACGGGGGGGAAATGAAGAAACTAAAGGATAAAAGCTTTTCGCAATAAATTTCCTGATAATGTCTACTGCATGCCGGTTCCTGTGTGCGTAACAAAGTTCTGTGAGCAAGAACAAAAATTTATATTTAAAACTTTTGTCTCTCATCCTTTTGTTGGACATCGGGTGAGACTCGGTGACATTTTCTCGAGTATCTTTTTCCAAACTTTAGATTTTCCCACGTGTGTTCACAAAACTCACCTCTCTCTGACCACAAAAAGTGGTCAACGGCCTGGCATTAGTCGGAAGTTTCCAATTAGTGTAGTATTTGACAAAAAGATGTTAATTACTAATTGACCGTTGAATTTGCTGAATTTTGTTGGCGGCAACAAATTGGTCCTTTGAGGCACAGCCCCTTAAGGGCGGACGTGGTTGGTTGGTATTCATTAATCCGCGGTTAATTGAATTTTGCTAATTTAGGCAACGAGTTGTAAAGTCAAGTGCCAGGTGTGTGTGCACTCGGCATTATGGAGGTAATTATAATATTTGAATGTAAATATCAAATCAGAGATGAAGTGGGTTCCTGTCGACTGGTTATCGAATGGGGTTTATCTAAGCGCGTGGGATTTTAATTTTAATTTTACAATTTTGTTGGTCTAATAGTGATGGGGTGTTCTGCCACTCTGTGGTAGAATTTTCGGAATGGAGAACTTTTATGATAATTTTAAATGTGGAATTTTAAGCTGGAGGCATATGATGATTACACATTTTTTAAAATTCAAACCTTATTCTAGTCTAAGAGTACTTCGCTTTTGAGATGATGGTTTTAAGATATAAGCAACAATCTTTAATCTGGTTCAAGATAAAGGGTTTTCCAATAAGGACTTGACAACATTGAATTCAATTTGTGAACGCACCCTTTCACCAGTCATCGAACTGTCATTATCAATTTATTCAGTAAACTCAACATTTTCATTATGATAAAGTACACGAACGAGCAAGCAATGTCTGCAAATGAAACAAAGGAGACATTGCTTGCTCCTTTGTTTCGGAGTCGGTGCCGCGACTTTAAGAGCGTTAACTCCAATTTTCGGTCTTGATTCTCGCCCTAGTAGACAGGCAATAACAAGTTTAGTGCAAAAATTTGAGTCTACATATTCGTTGAGTGATGGTGCCGTGTCAGCGAGACAACGCTTTAGTTGAAGTGTCGAAAATATTCAAGAGAGATCAAGCTGACTTAAGAATTAAAGTCGATGGACCATTTGAAACGATGTACGTGTTCCGATTAGGCTCTGGAGAAGGTGCGCCAAGATGATGAATTTCATCGCAAAATCCTCTGCAGTGACAATTTCAATTTATTTCGATTTAGTTCTATAAAGGTTTGCACAAGTTTGGCTCAATGGATTCGTCAATAAGTAAAATATGCGTTATTGGTCGGGTCAAGATCCACATGCGGTTCATGAATTATCTACAAAAAATAACTGGTACGGTTTGCATGCCGGCAGCGTTATTGGGCCATATTTTTTCGCCGACGACAATGATCGTCACGTTCCTGTGAATGGCCAGCGTTAGCGTGCCATGACAACCAATTATTTTTGGCCCGAATTGGAAGATATGGACTTGGACAACATGCGGTTTCAACAGGATGGTGCCACAAACCATACAGCACACGTTACAATCGATTTATGGAAGAGTAAGTTTTATGAGCGTGTTATCTAAAGAAATGGGCCAGTCGATTTGATTTAACGCCTCTAGACTATTTTCTTTGGGGATACGTTAAGTCATTGGTTTATGCTAACAAGCTGATGATGTTGGAAGAGCTCGGAGCCAACGTGGAACTCGAAATAGCGACCGTTTCGGCCAAAATGTGTCATCGGCCGAGTCATTGAAAATTGGGTCCAATGAATCGACCGCTGCAAACGTGTCCGCGGTGGCCATATGAAAGAAGTCGAGCTTCCATTCATAAATGTTTTGATTGTACTTCAAGCCGATAATAAAGTTTTGAAATATCTCAAATGGTTTGTGTTGTTTTTAAGAAAAAAGTTTTCAAGCCTTTATAGAAAAAGCCTTTAAAAGCAATAATTTTTCATTCTCCATCAAAACAAAGTGGCTCTTAAAAGAGAAGAATCCTTAAACAATTTCTTGTATCACATTGAAGAGAATTATATTCTCGAAAATCATCTTTTACTCTCAAAGCAAATTTCTGGTTTGTAGATGAGTTTTCTATGTAACATTACCTCCAAGCCTGTTTTTTTCTTAAACTCTTTTTCCATAATTTGCCAGTCCTCCTCCCAACTTACCAAGCAATAAAAAAAAACTTACCAATCAAACATTACTAACCCTCTTCCAGTTTCCTTCCTCGTTCGTTTAACTCATTCACCGGATCTCTAGATGACTACACGAGCCATGTTCACGTTTCCTTTTGCTTTATCTGCAAATTGGATAAGTTGTGTCCACTACTCCATCCGTTCAAAGTTGGTTTATTCTCAAAAGAAATCAAGAAAAAAGGAATAAAAAAACTTACAAAAGGACTGTATCTGTTTTATCTGCATTCGTCGCTCTTGACTTTAAAGAGATAAGAGTCAAGTTCCTCGCAAAACGAAAAGTAAAAAAAAAAAAAGAAATAATAATTTCGCATGTCCTTCCACTTGTCCGTATCAGACGGACGTCGGGTTTAACCTCCTATTTCCATTTAAGATCCACAAAATCCCATTTCCTATTTCAGGACCACTTTGTCGTCGTGTCTTCTGCCATGCACTGATGTAATTCACATTCATATGCTAAGGACATCCATGAAAGTACACATAATCGAGTTTCAATAGAAGTATGCAGCAAGGACAACGAGAGACAGAAGAGGCACCGAAAATTGTAAAGATGATAAAAAATAACCGAAGGAGGTAAGATTTCCTCGAAAGAAGGACGAGCAGAAAGAAATTGCTTAAAATATTTCAACATTACTGATTATATGCAAGGATGTCCACGACGTCTCCACGATGCCATGCCACACAGTGTTCACTTTACTTCTTAGCCAAACAGCCGAGAAGACTAAGTGTGTTATCCTGGCTTGCAATCCATTATGCGACCAATAGGGAATACACAGCCTTTTCGTTATACTATATATTAGTTTATACAATATCTGGCAAGGACACACGCCGACAAAGGAGTAGACTTGCATTAATGTGGTCAGTTGGAAGGATTGTAGATTGTATTTATGGTTTGTTACATGCTGAGCTTTTGTGCCACAAGGACTGAAGGCACAGGAATATAATATGTCCGCTTATAATGTGATTTTAAAGGTAATTGAAAAGACAATGTGGTTTTCGTCTTGAGGAGGAGAACATGACGTTAAATTTTAAAGACGAATGTGGACACCTACAGCGCTGGCATGTCGCTGTGAAATTCTTTCTTTTGCGCTTTTGCAGATCCTTTCAAGCTGGCTTCTATTAAATGCACACCAGACATAGTGACCCACATATTCAACTTTTAATTCTTAAATGAATTTATTTAATGAAGCCGTAATGATTTAGTTCATTAACTGTCAATCAACTGGTGAATAATGAAAATGTTTCCACGGATAACCACGAGGGAGGCATAATTAACGCTTTATTCATATTTACTTTTCCTCCCTGAAAACATGAGCGCACAGGATGTTTTGTAAGCGCAAAGCGCTGAATATTCCCACAGCAGTTGGTGTCATGTCATGAATACCGCAAAAATGTTATCAATATAATAAAAAAGCTTGCCAGATAATCAAAAGGCCCGTCATTAACGTTGGATTAAAACAGCAAACGCAGTGAAAACAAAATAACGAGAGAAAAAAAGTCTGAGGATTTAAAAAAAAGAACGAGCTTCTTCATTAAACAGGAAACAACAATTTGACATTTATTTCAATTAAACGTGTATTTACATGCAACAAACTCAGTGCAACATGCAAATGGAAAAAAATCGAGTAAAGAAAGTGTAAAGCACTCGTCCTGTTGATGTAAAGGACTTACATCAAGAAATAAGTGCGAAGTGCTTGTACTCTCTGGCATTGAATGAGAGTTTTTTCCATGCCATTACACCCGTAAGCAAATGCATTTGGGCAAGCATTTGAATTTTCATGTATTCGTGAGTGTATCTGAGTGTGTGCGTGCAGGAAAATCGGTGGGAAATGGTGCTTTGGCATCCTTTATTTTGAAAAGGAGCAACTTTTTTCGTTCTCTTGGCGGGTCCTGCCTCGTTGGTTGGAAAGCAAAAGAGTTTAGTGAACTGGTGAGGTTTTTTCTTCGTTACTAATTTTTTGCGTTCTGTAAGGAGTTCGCTTTTTTTAATTGCGTGTACGACGCGAACGATGATGTCTTGAATTTGACAAATCGAACCATCAAGGAGCTTGAACTTTGATCCGATCTGTGCACGGAAGGGTGAAGTTTTGTCATTATAGAGAGTAGTTTTTTTTTACAATTTATTCTCTTGAAAAAAAAAAAAAATAAATTCTCTTTGACTCTTGAACCTAAACGGTTTTTTTTGACATGGGATAAGGAGGATAATGTTGAAAAAAATATTAGCTGTACAACTTTGCTTCCGTTTTGCAATAGATGGCTGTAGCGGCAAGCCATAATAAATAAATAACATAAATAAATTATAACATACGCTTTTTAGGTAATGCGTGAATTGTAGAGGGAATAAAAACCTCTAACGAAAAAAGAAAAAAATGTGAAACGAAATTCAATTAGGTAACAAACTCTTTATTTCACTTCTTTGTTCTAATGCACACCTATTTTTCTACAGAGCTGTCTCCATGGTTTAGGCAGACTACTGAAAACCTACAGAGACAAGAAACATATTGGCAGGTAACTTGTCCGTTTAATGCCAGGACAATAAAGTCTCTTCTACTAGGCACCTCTGAATTTTGATTGCTGATGGCTGCCTAGGCTGGGCTGCAATTTTCAAGGACGTGGTTGATGGTTTCGGCCTGTAGCTCACGGATTGCTTGGATGATATTGTCCTTAAGGGCTTCGATCGTTTGCGAATTGTCGGCGCATAATTAGGTTTTCACGGTTACCTAAAAAAGAAAATTCAAATTGCTGCTCCTCCGCCTCAATTGGCTAACTGGCGTCCCCAAGAAGATTTCTTTTCAAAAACTCATACAGTTTTCACTTTGGAAATAAAATCTCAATATTTCCCCAAATTTTTCAAGCGTAAAGCGACTCATTTCGTTCTATGGAGGTATGACACTCTCTCTGTCTCTCAAGATCCCGAGTGGGAAACAGCTGAAAGTATCAAAATAACCTATGATTTCAAACGAAACCACTAGATGGTCCACCCTTTATTTTTTATTTTATTGTATTAGGCGGCGTAACAGCCCGTTGAGAGCCAGAGCCTAGCTTTTTCGCACCTCCACTGTGTTGTGCGCGTTATAATTTTTGACACATGTGAAAGGGACCTACAGTTTAATGCCGGTTCCGAACGGCGAATTGCGAAAGCTTTTCATGACAGAAGTACTCCAGGAAGGTTGTCAGTCGTTCGCTGGAGGTGGGGCCGTGAAAAATGTTTGTGGTGTTATTTTCCCGAGCCGGATTCGAACCTGGGTACTCTCGCTTAACAGTCCGACGCACTAACGATTAAGCCAAGGCGCCCACCACCCTTTATAAGCATTGTTTTTCCATTGTTGCAACGAAATTCTTTGTACTTTGCTCAGGCTTTCACTCAAAAAAAAAGTAGGAGAATAAAGTTATCCAAATTTATGAATATACAAATTCAGTTCCGAATTTTTTAACGCTTTCTAGGTTTTTATAAACTCGACATATTTATTGCACTTCTGAGATTACCTAATTACACAGAAAATTTCTGTCTCTGGTTTTTGCTCCTAGGCAAAGTTTTTTTTAAGGACTGGACACAAAGAAAATTCAGTAGATAATTCGCGTTGGTTGGATTTAGACAAATCTCTCGCCTTAAACTAAACTGAAGTATGGCCACGTTGATTGACTCTTAACTAAGATCTTCAAAGGTTGAAACACAAACTCTTCAAAATCAAAAGCACTTGCTATGGCAAATTATGGCAACCTGTTATAACAGTTCTCCTCTTATACGTAGTTGCAGTTAACTATTAAAAATTAACGGAAACATTCCATTCTGCATGTTTTCATATCCTGTTTTTAGATACAAACATCAGCCATTCGCATTCTCTTAGTCAACATAATGGCACCACCATCGGAAAAATATTTTGTAAAATAATTGCAAACAGCATTATTAAATTTAATTTAAACAAAAAATTGAATTCCACGAAATGCTTAAATCCCCCAGCGTGCTTAACCATAGTGACCAGCGGCTTTTCGTTGTGCGTCCTGGCCATATCCTGAAAATATATATATTTTAATGAAACGTTGCTGATGTATTTTTCGGTTGGATGGACGAGTGCTATAATGCGCTTTGCTCTTTTTCGTTTGGCCAGTTTTTTGTATTTAAATTTTTTTTTTCGTGTTTGTGCCTGTACTTTTCCGTTTGCATGTTTTATCCTTTTTTTTAGGCCTTTCGATTAATAAATGAAAAGAAAATGTTGAAATTAGCAGTTCCGGTGCTGCAGCCACCATGAATCAATTTGGCAAATGCGTTGCAGTCGAAGCTAAAAAGGACGAGAATATGTATCTGAGCGATGCATATAGCTTTGCTGCTTTCAATACTTTCAACCATTTCTGTTTCTGGTCTTTTGGATAGAAATAAAAGGAGCATCTGGATTATGGAATGTATATGTATATAGAAGGAGCATTATTTGCAGTTGAATGAGTTCGGCCATGAATAAATGGCTAATCACTGGGTTTAAGAGGAGCAAGCCAGCCAGTACGGCATGGATGGTCGTGGGAGATTGAAAATGAAATTCTCCTTTGGTGTGGTTACAATTATGCTTGTCTTAGGATGCTTTTCGAAAACTTAAGGTTTTTGTGTTAGTTTAGAAAAGGATATAGCCTTGAAGAAAAGACAATGGAAAGATGGGCATTTAGCATTTCGTAAGTCTAGAAGGAAGTCGGTTTAATTAAGGAAATTGTTTGTGGTCGACCTTCAGGGTTCCGTGGAATATTTCCATTTTTCTTCCTTCTCAAAATGGATACAATTTACGCAGGACATGCTTAAAATGCTTAAGCTCTGTTTACTGAAATAAAAGGAGAAGGATTCATCCTTAATTCGATGAATCCTTTTGTAAATTTGTTTTTACTGAATTTTATTCAAATTCATCGTCGTCGTCCATACTGCAGCTGAAAGGAAGCTAGTAAGGCGTTTGTGATTTTGAATTATTAATTGAAAGGAAAGTATTTAAACTACTATTATTATTACAATTTTATTAATAACTAGCTGTATCCGGCGCGCCTTGCTACGCATAAAATAAGTCAAATTTTAAAAAAGCACACTTTTTCCAACTTTGGAGCTTCATATCTTTCCAACGGTACTTTTTATCGACAAAACCCGAAAGAAGGCTCAATTTCATTTTCAAAGACCTTTTGGTTGATATATCACTCGACAGGATCAGGATAACTTTGAAAGTCAGCGCCCACGTCACCTCAATGGGAGCCATCCCAGGGGCCAACTAGAGGACATTTCGTTAAATTAATTTTGCTTTAAAAGATTTGAAAAATTTCAGTAGTGACGTTTACTACGTGAACTTAACTTTTGATTGCAGTATCTCGATTGGAGAAATTTCTCAATAGTTAAATGCAAATGATGTGATGGTTAAAATCCAATTCACTGCTCAATATTGACCTCGACCTTTTCAGTTTCAAACAGAGAGACTCTTGTAACGAGGTTATTCAGTTGAATCCATTAAACTTATAAAAGAGACAAGCATTCTCGATAATGGCGAGAATACCACGAACGAACTGTAGAAACAAAATTAAATTTTTTAATCACAATTTAATTCAGTTGAATTATTTTGTCCTTAATTCACTTACAGCACAGCTTCGGTCATTCTGTGTATTCATCTGAGCTGTCCATGACTTCCTTAAAGTACATGAATACGCATTCTTAATGTTAAAATTTCCGACTTTACACTTTTGCTGACCATCATAACCCACATATGCGTGTCCATCCATTTTTTAGCGTTGTAAATAAATACCGGGCATTTATTACACAAAAAGGATACAAGCCGATTACTCCTTGATGTTCCCTTTTTTAAATCACTTTAACCGCCTTTTCAGCAACGGTGTACATTGCTCAAAATAATCCACCATAATTCGAGTTTCGATTGGTAAATTACTTAATTAAATCAGCAAACCGACGACCATATCCTTTGATTTTCGCTTCCACTCACAGGAGCGAGTCGAGTGTGCGTTAAGCATAATTAAATCGATTTCCATAACCCCGTCTGTCTGGTGGCCCTTTCTTTTTGCTTTTCCTTTTCGTTTGCGTTTATTTTACTTGTTTTTTTTTTTCCTGGAAGGGAAAATTTCACAAGTGTATACGCTGGTCACAACGGAAAAACCCTGAAGCTTTTTCAGCTTCAAGCTTCATGCTCAACCGCTGGATACATCATCACACTACGTTGGACTGTAGCGATTTTTCGTGCCGACGGGTGATGCGCCATCCCTTTTTTTGGCTGCGATATTCATCGAAGGCAATCCATTAAATGTGAAGCGAATTTAATTAATTTATCTAATCGCATGGAAATGATTTTCGATTGACGATTGATGCGGTCGATGACTGGATAGTGAGGCAACGTCGCCATATTGAAAATGTAAAATAATTCTTCGAGGCTATCGTCGTGGAGTGATGTGGACGGTCAAACGGACTTTCTTGTGTCTTAAGGTGAGGAGGAGTTAATGCGATTGCACAGAACCAAAAGTCTTTCTTTACAGAGGGGAGGAAATGTTTCAATTGTTTCTGGAAATGACACGCCAATTAAAAACGCAAAAGTAGTGTGTCTGTCACACGTCGTCGGCTGTCAAAGTATAAGATGTGATTTTACAACGAACATTCTCTTGTACAATTCTAAATCTAATTTCAAATTCGAAGTAAGCGTCTCCACCTTTAAAAAAAAAATAAGAAGAACGCACCTGCTGTAGAATGTGTACATAAAATTATTTTTGAAAGCATTTAAGAAGAATTTCAAAGTTGTTAAGCCAGCACCTTATTAAGTTAGTTATTCCTTAACCCTTTCACGACCACAATAAATCCTGCCGCAGGAAAAATATTTTTTTTCGCTTCACCAAAAACGAAGCAGAAAATGTCGAAAGTTCTTTTTACATGAAGAGGCGTCTGAAGCAGAAATGAATGAACTGAAAATGGGTCTTATTGCAATTGCGCCAATATTTTTGAGTTGTCGACAGAAAAAATTGATGTTGCTTTCAAACAACACTGGGAATGAAAGGGTTCACTTAAGATTGACTCAATTACTGAAGCAAAAACTAGTAATTTGAATATTTTCTAAATAGTCATAGATTTCTTAACAGTTCAAGATTATTTTGCATTCAGCGTCCAGCACAACATCTTTTCAAAGTAACCACTCTATTCACGTCATTAAAGCACGGCCGAAGTGAAATTTAAAACTTTAAGACTGACTGCGAAATGAATGCATGAATAAATTATTCTGTGAGCGTTCAAATCACAACAACTGTATAATCACAACGTGAAGCTAACCATGTCTTTGAAGGATAGCGATTTTTTGCACCTTTCATCAGTTCCCTCGTCACCACCATAGTTGCAGATGTTTTCCGGTTGAATGATAGCGATGAGGTGCGATGATGTCTAGCGGGGCATCCAATCATCCATTGAAATTAAAAACCTTCGCCGCCATTAAACAGTGGGACCGAACGTTGCAGGAAGAAAACTAGAACTTTAAAAGAATTCTCATAGAACGAAGCTCGGGCTTCAGCATCTGCACGAAGGTTTTTTTTTTTTTTTATTTTCCCAGCTTGTTGATTGTCTGTCTTAATTTTTGACATTACATAAAGGTTTTATATATTTAGGGAACATACATTAGCAAATCAGGACCAATGTCCTTCACTGTTGTTTTATGTTGTGTATGCACAAAGGTGAAGATAGCATTGGACATGGTACAAAGCAATTCATCTAAAGAGAGAGCTCTGATAAATGTAAAATTCATACTCGATTGAAAATTCATTCAATTGAAATTGAAAAATACAGGACTTCACATCCTTTGGACTGATCCACTGTCCTCCACGTCGAAAGGAATGAAAGGGAAAAAAAAATATTACAACCATCACATGCATTGATGCGGTAAGTTGATGGCGGTTTCTGCTTAAAGCTTTTCTATCTTCATCAAGTCCGCAGAATGGTTTCTGCAACGATCTCCGTGTATTTTCAAGGACCATCTCTGTGTGTGTGTGAATGAGGGACTGCTTTAATTTTTATTTTTTTATTTTTTTGTTTATAATTAAATGTCTTCGTCGTATTCGAGTTGACTTTCTTTTCGCTTCGATGACTGCACATTTTATCAACCGCTGATGGGCGAACAAATCAAGGATACTTTTGCTGAAATGAATGAGTGAGTGTTCGATTTTAAATTTACTTTTTTTTTTCGTGTCCTTCCTTTGAATAAATACCGCATTTTTTCAACGAGATGCTGTTCCATTAACTGAAATGGTCCTTAGAATAGAATGTCCAGGGTGGTTGAGAGTTTGCCATGGTTAGCCTGTAATGGTTGCTTTTGTTTTTTTTGTGTAGTGGACGGAAAAAGTTTCTTGCAAAAGTTTTGAGTTTTAATTATGAGAAATGGTTTCTTGATTATTTATTTGTGCTTTTTTTTTAATGCGAAGGATGCATTGCATGAAAATGCTTCTACGATATGAAGAGATTTTATGGGTTGGTAATTCTAAACACATGAAGTAAGGTTTCTGATATTAAATTTCTTATAGAAATTTTTTATTTCTAGAGGTGAACTTCATTGCCAAAAATTTATAGAAATTTAATTGTTTTGCAAATAATAGCCAAGTGGCTTTAACTAGATAAGTACGATGAACCTTCAGATTTTCTGAGGGTCATAAAATCAACAAGGACAGCGAAATGGTTTTTTGAAGCATACCCTTTTTTGAAGTCCGAAAGACTCAAACTTCCATCTAAAGTGATTTGCTTACTGTTCCCATTTCGTTTTGATTCAATTGTAAATTTGTCTTTTTCTATTTTTTTTTTTAAATCATTCAAGTCGACCAAATTTAAAAGCGTCACTGCCCCTTCCGCTTACTGTTCTAGTGTCACCCACCAAAACCAAAATAAAATCCATTGCTCGAAACATCCTTTTTTCGGTGAACAAACACCTCTTCGCACAATTTTCTTTCAAAAAAAAAAGCCCAAAAAATCGAAAACTGAGTGTACACAAAAGCAAATGTCACTTATTTGTCACCACCAATAATCCTATCGCAAAAGGTTGTGGCCCCATATCGCCGAGCTTAAGGATATCACATCCTATATTGGTTACAGGGTGGATTACATGCCTCTACCATTTAAGCGCTTAATTCATATGTCCGGAGGTTCTCATTCGTTGCCTCTTGGAAATTGAGTTTTCCAACTATACGATTTGTGTTTTAGTTTCTTTCACTCTCTCGTTCAGTAAATTGTTTTCTCGGCACTCTCTTGTGAAGCGCGCTAGTGGTTTTGTTTGTTGTCGTCGTTGTCGTTGTCGTCGTCTATGTGTTCCTCTCCCTGTCCCTGTTCTTGTCTGTGTCCTTGTCGTTGTCGTCGTCGAGTGGTGTCAATGAAATTGATTTGGATCAACTTGGGTTTGTGAGGGATAAAACCGGCAAATTGAAATTTCACCACCTACACATACATTCGGTTCGGTTTCAATGGGCGGACATTGGATGTTTTATTTTGGTTTTCTTCTTTTTTTTTTCTTGATTCAAAGCGCTTCAATGAGGAGTTAATATTTGCTAAACGTTGACGAAGTGTTTCAAAAGCAAGTAAATGATATTAAATATTTTCGCTGGGAAACCAGTTGTTACAAATTTCAATTATTCCTTTTCGAAATGAATAAATGAAAAGCCTCATTTTCCTTTTCCAAAGAATGAGATTACACCCTTCAATCGAGATGGGAATACTGTGGCCCGAAAAACATTCAATATTTCTTTTTCAGAAACAGTTATCGAAATTTTGTTGTTTTGATTAGATATACAGAAAAAAATTGACTGAAAAATCTAAATTTGAACGAAAGACTACTTAGAAGTAACTTAATTATGAAACTGGATCCCATGAATTTATTTAAGACGGGATATTTTAGCCACATTTTCTATAGAGACGGGACTGTTGAAACGCAACTCCAATATTCAAAGCCCCCGAACTTTCCCAGAGTTACACATGAATGACTAGGAAGTTCTTACCCAATATGTTCAATATGTTTTTACAGAATGTTGTAAAAACCCTTTCACAGAAGCATTTCCTCAGCGAATTTTGAGAGTTTTAATTAAGTTCACATGTTCTAAGCAGATGGCGCTTTTGCATGAGAAACATGACAAATTTGGCATTTTAATATCAACCAAAGCCACCAACTCACAAAGTTAAATAAGCACAGCGCCTTTGTGACTCGCATTACCCCCACCAAAACACACGATGACGTTTTCAAAATGAACCAACTCCCATTATTCGTCGTTTCGCTGTGCATTCATAAAAACTCAAATTTTGTGATGTTTTCGCTGCTAATATCAACCCAACTCACTTCTGTCAGTGCTTTGTGTGTGAATTGTACTTACTTAATCCCTAACGCTGGGAACTCACTCGCAACAAAAAAAGAGGATTCAAGCTCTTTTCATAAAATGTGCACTCTGCATAGTGCTCTTAAAAGATTCAAACATGTCACTTACTCAGCACACCCACACACACACACCAACATTCGCTCCTACTATCCTGTTTGGCTAATTTTCTTACATCACCAAGGACACCGGCGTCGCTAGCACCCAGGGAGAATCTAGGAAAATTAGTTTACACAAGATTCACAGCCTGATGATCGTCTTTCACACCTCGAATGTCCTTAATGAACTAAGATGAAAGCGGGTACTATTTTCGCTACGATGGTTGAGATGAAACGAAAAACAAAAAAAAAAAAACAAAACAGAAAACAGAAAAAAGGACGATAAATCCAATTACACGCTGCGGCAGGATGTAACTCTGCAGCTACATCTGGCGGCATTAAAATTTTATGTGATTGACATATTCAAAACAAACTTCATTCAAAATGGCTTTTGCGGTAGAGACGAAGATGGAGGATGTTGTTGCCTTCTCGACGTCGGTTGTAGTGTAGTTTTGAAGGAATTTCCGTTTTCCACTTCCAACTTAACTTTCATCTGTTTTTCCTCTTTCTCTCTGTTCTTTTTTTTTTTTTCGACGCATAGTCTGGCGTAGCAGGGAAAATTGAATTATCCTGAAATTCGATTTAGTTTAAGGATTTTGCTGCCATTTTTGTGTTGTTGACTTTTTCTTTGCACCTTTTTTTTTGACATTGCCTTCTCCTTTATTTTTGTATTTGACGCGCGCGTACGGTTTCGAAAAAGAAAAGGGCATGAGGGGAAATCGAACGGGCCAAATTAAATTAAACTTCGGTCCCTTAGAAGGCCAATACTGACACATAGAGACACACACAAAAAAATACGAAAGGAGAAGTGTAACGTTAATCAATTTTATGGATACAACGTGACGCATTGTTGAAATAAAAATCTTTCGACCAAATAAAGGAAGAAACTATGTTTGAAAGGATGCCATAAATGACAACAGCCATCCCTCAAGGTCCACCTAAGGGTTGTTATTATTGGTTATTTCATTTACGACTTTTAGAATCGTGTGTAAGAATGTCCCAACATACTTTAAGGGCTTCGTATAGAAATTGTAAAAAAATAAATTCCGTATTCGAATTTGTCACATCGAGATTCCTACGTGGACTTTTTATTAAATGTGCAGTTTTCTTATGGAAAATTAAGCTTTAAAAATCGATAAAAAAACAACACTTTTTTATTTAATTTTGTTTCACTAGACATAAAACAAAGTTTTTAGTTTCCTTATTGAGGCTTCATTGAGTTTGCATCGTGGATTTAAAAACCAGTACGGAACCCTTCGGCATAACTTAAATTTGGACGTCTGTTTTTTCTTTTCTATCATTGTTTTATTTTTCTTTTTTGATGTTTTTTGTTTTATTTGTGCTGATCGCTGTGTTCAAACTCCCGGATATGTTTAAAATTCCAAGTCAAATATATTCATTACTGATTTAACCCCACCAGTTAAGCAAGATATGTTTCTGTAAGAATTTTAGACAAGGGGCGACGCATTTAATTTACTTAAAAGCCTTTTTGGGCATAGTAGGTGTTCTGATCTTTTTTTGTGTCGGTGCGTTTGTTTCGCCTTTTTCTCCCGAGTTCTTTTATTGGCCTACTTTAATCTGCTTCTGTTTTTAACTGCCTGATTAACTACCAGCAGCTGAATTTTATATTTTATTTGTAAACACTTCGACTGCAAAAAATTGGATAGTTTATTTTTCTAGTTATTATAAGGTTCTTCCTTCTTCTTTTTTCATAGATCGTCTAAAAACGAACAATTTTTACTATGGGCGGGGGGTCTATCTCACCCCGTTTAGGAGGTAGGGGCAATTTAAAACCAAATCAAACAAAATGAAAAAAAAAAATTCATTAAAAAACAATGGCAGCCCCCACAATAAAGTACTATACCAACTTAGAAAAGCGGAAACTTGTTCTTTGATTATACATTAAAGTTAGATTGTTCATGCCCATAGTTTGTGGAAAATTCGCATACAAACTCAAAATGTTAATAAGCAATAGTAGAAAAAAAAGTAAATAATTTTTTTTTTCATCACGTGAGATAATTTAACACATGTGAAAAGAACCTACTGCTTAGTACCGGTTCCGAACGGTGAATTGTGACAGATATAGCATGATTATCACTCGTTCGATGGAGCCGTGAAAATTGCTTATGGTGAAAATTATTTAGCCAACTCCCAAATTCTTGGTTATGTGGCAACTATATGGCGTATACATAATATTTTGTAACAAAAAAAAAAATTTCCTATTCTGATCCAGAAAAAAAAAAACGAAAAAGTTCAAGAAGTGGTAAGAGCAGTATAAGTTTCTTCCCCTTCAAGAATTGATTTTTATCAAAAACACATTTATTTTCCACAGATCAGTAAATCACTCAAATTTAATTTTTAAAACAAATTATGTGATTGAAAAAGAAATGTTTTCCAGAACTCATAATAGCAACTGGCATTTGGAATGAGGTATTGACTTATTTCCTTGCTAATTGAATTTTCACCTTGACATTTAGCAGCCAGCTGTTGCAGTTGGCGGAACAATTAAGATCGATTGAACAACT
The DNA here is from genome assembly GCA_905187475.1 of Syritta pipiens. Lineage (NCBI taxonomy): Eukaryota > Metazoa > Arthropoda > Insecta > Diptera > Syrphidae > Syritta > Syritta pipiens. The sequence goes on along the minus strand of LR994571.1, from coordinate 99,279,626 downwards.
TTATTCAAATCATCAACGAGGTTTGCTGATTTCGATTTTTTGTCGTAGTCCACAATTAAGGAATTGTCATCGTTTAATCCTGAAAATTTTGTGTAAACAGTCAGTATTAAGATACTATTTTTTTTTATGTTTCCCAGTTGGTGAGCAAACAAAAATTATGTGCAAACAAACAGAATGTATCTTAACTGCAACAAACACATAACTTTAGCAACACGAATGTTTACAGAACCATGTCACTTCATCTATCGGAACTACACATAAAATCACTTTACTTTCAAGGATCAACTCCTTCTCATGCATTGAACTATCAACAAAAATGTATTGAATCCCCTTCATGACGCTCCACCCTTCGGCTGCATATGTAAGGACCTCCAAGCAACCGAAGAAGAAGAAGAAGAAGCAAAAGAAACTTTAACATCCAATTTGCATCTCAACGACAACGATGACCGAGGAGGAAGAGACTAATAAAAAAATGTATTTCGAATGTAAAGAAGGCTACGAAACTATTGGCAAATATGTTGCAGCCGTCAGGAAACTGCCATTTATTTCACCCACTCGTTGGAGAGTCATTCCAGGCCACAGGGATAAAGTGGTTTCTTACTTTTTTTTATGTAAATGTTAGTGCAAATGCCGCAGCAGCACAAAAGAATATGTTGTCGGTATTGTTGCTCTTCATTTTGTGTTTTGTATTATTCTTCATGTTTCGCTTTACTTTTATCTCTCTGCCCTTGCGGCGAAAGCGGAAAAAAATAAAGTACACACAATTTTCTATAGATATCTTTTAGCAAGTGGTTTCTTAAGTGATGCTGAGAGACTTATAGTGCATAGTCAAAGGTAGTCAGTGGTGGTGTGGCGGAGGTTAACTGAAGGGAAGTTGTTGCTGCTGATCGCTTCGAGGTATAGATTCGAGTTTCCTGTTTTCACTTTAATAAATTGTTTATTCAGTGGGATGTTTAGGATGATTACAAGCTCATCTGTGCTATGTTCTAGACTACCTGCGGTGTTTATAAATCGTGGGAACTAAAATAGAAGCGATATAGTCAGACACATGTGTTTTCATGCTGTCCTTCGAAGGCTTAAGCTCGGAAATGAAATGAGCTTTCAACTTCTCCGGATATGTGCTCATTCTACACGAATTCCTGACACGTTTTTTGCTTATTTATAAAAAATCAAAAAAGTCTAAAGAGCTCCGACATTTACTTCCGTTTCAGGACGTTCACACACTCTGCTCACGATGCGCGTGTCCATGCCACACACTCTCGCGTCTTGTAGTAATTACTAAGCAAATAAAATCATCTCCACACACCTCCCGCAGGTGGTACTTCCTGCATGTGCACATCACCATCGAAAAACGCTGTGCTCTATGCGAGATAGCATTCAAATTAACAAATTTCATAACGCGAAAGACGTCGAGGAACAACACACATGCACACAGACAAACTCGCTGATTCGCTTTATCCGATTAAGCTAACAAGAATCACTTCACCTTAATAATGGCGCAACATCTGTTGTTATTAATCTCTTTCGCTTTCACATCCAGGATATCCTGGAATTTTCTCATACCCTTAGCCAACTTATCGTTACACATTAGCTCACAATTCAATCGCAGTGTATGTACATGACGTACGTACATATGCACAGCTGTAGAGGGAGAGATGCGGCATGTGCGTGCTTGAGAACGCACTCATACGCTCGAATAACCCCTTTATAAGATAAACGAATAACGATTGCAATGCTTGTTTTATTCGTCGAATAAAACCTTTCATTCTGTTGAGAGCAGCATCATCAGTAGAACTATCATTTGCACAAAACCCACGCACACACATGCCCATTTACGCAATTATAAATTTAATTTAAAAAAAAAAAGAAAGCAAAAAAACTTAAGCAAACAAACACGAACTGGTTGTAGGTAAAAATGTAAAAGCTTATTTTAATATTCATTTAAAAATTAATAATGAATGTGGAATTAACTATGCTCACACCGCTGATTGTTATGAAATTAATTTCATTAGGAAAAGTAAAAATTTAATTTGTCACATTATTTTTTAATAGGTTATGGTGTTTGTCGACATTTTTTAATGGTCACTTGATGGAGTGCAATTAAGTCGAAAAATAAATCGATTTTTAGCGGTGGTGCAAGTTGATTAATTTTTGTGGTTCTAACTTTACAAAATTTGAGTCCGAAAAAAAAAACAAACATAAGCCTGATTGCCCAGAAAGAAAACTAATATGCTGTACTGAATAATTTGTTTGGGACAACGTTTCAGAAGGCTATTGTGTACATACATAAGTTCGGAATGTACCAACCGCTTTAAGGCAAGTAAGCAATAATACCAGATTCAAATTTAATTTAAAAATGTATCTTCAATAAATGTAGGTCACATCTTTATTTTTCATAATCATTGGTGGCGTAACAGCCCGCGAAGGACCTACCTTTCCGCTTCTCCACCGTGTTTTGCAGGCTAAATATTTCTTAGTGAATAAATAAATATAAATCTATAAAAAATTCTAAGACATTAAGGGTTAGACAGAGATTCCAGGCTAGTCTAAAAGTCGCTTTATGGATGGACAGGAGAAATGAGTTCGTCAGAGGTTGCAAAATACATTCAAAATCGTGCGTTTTCCACATGCTGAAAAAGCAAACGAATGGTTTAAAGCTGCATCCTGCTGATTTCGACTTTAATTTTAAACAAGTTTAAATTGGACGGCTAAAGCAAATCGAAATCAATGAGTCGATATGTTTTTTCCTTTAGGTACAACGGACATAACACCACGAAACGGAAAATACTCAAATTTTACTATTTCTTTATTTATTTATTTATCTATTCATTTTTTTGTTTTGATTAAAAATATAATTTTTTGTTTTTGTTTGTTTCTAATGGAAGGTTTCACTGGTAGTTTTCCTTCTAATGTTTACACAGTTTTTCTCTTTTCCTCATTTGTATAAATAATATCTCAGAAGAAAGATCAATGGATCATATCTCTGTATTAATTATGTGTGATAACCAAATATCATTGTAAATTTTTGCTACCAAATAAATACATCTTTATCTTACCTTTAATAGAAAAAAAACATTTTTGGTCTAACAAAACAACAAATTTTTTTTTGCTATCATGCACAGAAATTATACTCCAGCATATTGTAGCTGGAGCATCAAGCTATTTTAAAGATTTTTTCGTATGTCCGCTCAAGAAAAAACCGTCTAAGTGAGGCAGAGCTTAATGCTTCAATGCATTACATAAAATCTGAATTTATTTCACCTCCTGATACGATAAAATTCTGAATGATTCTCCAGAAACGGCGAGTCGATGTTGACAATCTATGGCAGCCATGTTGAAATTTTACAGTAGCTATGTGACGCTGTGACGAGCCTCTTTGAAATAGGTTTTGTGGATTTTAAAGCACGGTGTGTCTTTGAAGTTGAGTCCGCGTAACGTTGCGCCACCAAACGGGTGTATAACCATACGACAAAAAAACGAAAGCTTCGATAACAAAACCGCTACTGCTCATGCAAAATAAAATATTTCTTTGCAGACGATTCGATTCGGAGAATTTTTTCATCAGACCTCCACAAAGCAGCAACTCAAAGCTTATAGACATAGATAGCGTCGTTCGTTTACTAATGTGGATACGGAAATTTGGGAGAAATACCCAAATTTTGGGGAAAATCATTTTTCACGACGTGGGGCTATATTTCCGTGTGGATGTTGCGGAGGACAGCGTCATTGGATTATAGCTCATCAGTCGAATAACTGCGGAAAACTATTCAAAACTCGAGATACTTAAATGATATTTGCAAATTTATTTGTTTTCAAAAGATCTTTTTTTGTAGCTTCCTGTCAACTTATATTCAAATCTTGGTAAATTTTTTTTTTAAATTTCTAGAACACAGATTTTTTGATTAACAGGTAGTTTTTTTAAATTGTTTTTTTTTTAATTTTCTTTAATTAATAATTTTCTTTGAGCTATTTTTATTAGTTATTGTTTTATTTATATTTTTTGTCTGTTTCTTGTGTAAGTTTAATTTTTTAAGTGATCTTCATTCCCAAAACCAGCAATACTCATGCTACTTTAAGTCTATCTCAATACCAGCTAATGCACTAAGAAAGTAAGAAATGTTCCTTAAAACAGTCCTCAACGTCGTATAAAATTTTTTTTTCTACTTTATAAAGTCGTAGTCTGAGTGCTAGTCGACCAAAAAATGTGAAGCCATTCTTTGTACTAAATGATTCCACAGCATGCAATGATCTGGCTTTCAAATATTTCGTACGAAATGCGGAGTTGCAGTTTACGACTAATAAATTAAGTTAATTTGATAGCATATAATATAAATAAGACACCCTGACCTTTTGTAGTTCATTTCAAGCCGCGATAATTGCAATTGACGTAAACGAAAAAAAAAGTACATTTTAAAATGGATATTGCATTCACAAACAATTTCACAAATAATTTAAAATTAAAAAGGCTATAATCATATTTTCCGTAATAATCTTATCAGCATTCGATTGGACGTAGTCTTTTCACGATTCGACCATGTTCTTTGACATTTTTCAACGACTCTTGGATATCACATTCCTTTGAAATTCTAGGCCACGTAATCTCGCGGTTTCATCGCAAGACTGCTGCGGAAAATGCTAAAACTAAAATATTCGACATGCATTTGCGTTCTTTACCGTAGTAGTTTTAAAATCCCATTTTAATGTCTGCCATTTCTCCACAAACTCACTCACCTATTTCATTTTCTAGGCACTTAACTGCGGTACTAAACAAAAGTTTATTTTTGCTTCGAAGAACTTCTCGTGGGATCTTAAAGCCTTTCAGTGCAAAAAAAAAAAAAAGTAGAATAAAAAAATGAAAGAGTGAATATCAGCAATGAGTTATGTCTGTCATCACCATTTCCCTGAAAATGCCCTGACGTCGTCGAAGTATGTGTGATAAGCATGATAAAACCTTACGACACGACTAGAGAACATAAAATCCATTTTGTCGTTTTGGGATTTTCGCTCCTCTTATTTTTTTTTTTTTCGTAACCAATACTAGGGTTTATTATCCTTTAGCACGGTTTCTTTTCTTTTTTTTTAACGCGAGAATAGTCTCTTATGGTGTATCTAACCCATGAAGACGTACGTCTTTTGTGCACGACAGCTTAATGGTTAGAATTTCTTAGACAGATTTAAATGTTTTCGGATCATAATCTCCCGAGAATGAACGTTCCCTAAGTGGTTTTATAATATTTATGCGCAGGATGTAAGGCTCACGTTCACTGGGTGAGTGTGTGTTACAAATAACGTTCGAGTATGTATAATCAGTTTTTTTTTCACCAGCAAAAAAGGACGACCGTGGTTAATGGAAATATCTAATTTATTCAAAGAATTACTCGGCTGAAAAAAAAAATATACCGACCATTGACGAAAGAAAGGAAAATGAATGCCAATCGGATGCAACTGAAACACCAATCTGGTAGAGAGTCATTACCACGCAAAAGTCATGTCATATCATTTGGAAATTATGTAATGAAATTAATAAACTTTGAGCGTCCATTACGTATCGTAAACTCATTAAAATCCAACCGATGGGATATAGCAGAATGTTAAAATAATAAATGTTAAATTAAGTCGGTGTCTCACAACACTGGCAAAGGACATTAACCCAAAAGTTGAAAATTGATTCGATTTCCATTCCAACAAAATACATAGTTGATTGACAGTGTGCCACTGTGGCCGTACAATGGTCTGACTTGTGATTGATATGACTTTATTAATATTCCACGAGCACTAATTATAGAACAATGGCGTACTGGAAATGGAATTAATTATTGTGCGGAAGTGATAATAGATTTCGCGGGTATGCGTCGATGCATTAGAGAGGACTGATGACGCTTTTACTCAAAACTAATAGGGATCATCGAAAATTCCATAAATCATTTCATGTCAACGCTTCGATTTAGCAGAAGTGAGAGAGATTGTAGTGAGTGTATTGAAATACAATATTTGGAATGAGCTTTTCAATTTTGACATGCAGTTTTGAGAGCAATTTCATATCCCACAAAAGAGGTTTTGTATTTTAATTCATTTTTCGAGTGGGTATTTGGTTTTTGTGAGTTCGTAATTATTGATTTGTGGAGTGAATGTGTCCAATTTTGAACCTCAATCCTCGGGTTTTATGCCGACCAATTTTGGGTCAAATGTGGACAAATAATCAGTTGTATTTTTGTATATCATCATTTGCATATTTCATACTTTGTCAGAAATCGAGTTCCATTCATAAATATTTTGATTGTACCTCAAACTGATATTTGAAGTACCTCAAATGGTTTGCGTTTTACTTAAGAAAAAAGTTTTTAAGTTGGAAAACCCTTTATCTTCTAAAATATAAGAGATACATTTTTGAATTTAGGCGACTTTAGTTGTTCGACCCAAAATTGTGCGCCTTATTGAAAAAATCTCAGATATATCTGGAGATTTAGATTTAGATTTCCCTATTTTCTCTAGGGATTTATATATATTATATTTGGAAAATTATGAAGATTGCGCTAAGAAATGACGTATAGAAAATCAACGTGGATCGAAGAAACGAATGAAGAACGATATATGAATGCGAAACAATTGAAACGGTGTGTCAAAAAATTAACAAGAGGAAACGATGTTGAGAGTGTAACAGTTCAGAAGAAGAGAATTATATTTCGTCATCTTTAACTGATATATAATTTTAGTCCATTAAATTCTAATTGGTATAAAAAAAAAATAAATAAAATGTGTCACTTTTTTTTCTATGGTGCAAGACTCAAAATTTGTATAACATTAAGTAAAATTAGTTCAAATTATTTATTTCATGTTGATGTACCTCAACAGTAATTTTTACATATAATTAGCAGTTCTAGCGAAAACAAATTAAATTGATCACTAGGTTCGTTGTAATAAAAGAAATAAAACTGCAGTGTCTGTCACTGAGTTAAATGACCCAAGGGACGGGGGAAGGTTGAAGGTTTACAACAAAATTCGTATACTCATATTGATAGAAATGAAACGTCGGTCACTGAAATTAAAGTGTACAAAGTACTTATTATCCTATTTTCAATTCAACCATTAACCATAAATTTATACAAAACAAACTATCACAATCCTCTTTTCAACTACTCTACCATTTGAACTCGTACACATAAAATCAAATGCAGCAACAAACAAAACATAAAAGTTGTCCAAAAGCCAACTTAATATGTAACAAGCCCTCAATTTCCCGTGTCACTTTTCAATATAACGTCTAAATTAGAGTTTGCTTGTTTGAACTGCAAAATTGTGTTTACTGCCACATAAATGCCAATATATTATTGTTGCCATAGTTTTAGAATGATCAAAGCATTGTGTTTCGTGTGAATCGAAATATTGTGTGTAAAAAAAAAATATCAATTTCCAGAGTTTAGCTACTGATGTGGTTGCATTCTGCAAACAAAGCAGTTTTCAATGCACTGAAGTGACACATTCGATTGAGTCTCGGAAATTAAGCTTCGACCGTATCCGAACTAATTGGACTCCCTTTGTGTACTATTCAATAAATCGACATATGTAGTTGCCGAAATAAAATCCAATTGTTTCACATTTAAATCAATAGAGACACGAACGAAATTCCATCCTCGAATAACGAATCGACGAACGTTAATTGAAAGATATTTCAATATGCAGGTTTTCTGCTAATTAGTTTGTATAAAAAATATTTTATTGACTTTGCAAGAGAAAAGGTTCAATTATTATTATTCTTTCCCTATAAACCGAACTCCAGTCACACGTCATTTCCAGGACAAAAGATACCAATATCAAATCCACATTCTTTCTTTCTCGTCCACAGTCAAACTAAAAAGGCAAAAACTAAATTTGGCTTTTGTTCAATAACTCAAAACTGTAGCCATGCTGACATCTCTCCATCTCCTAATGAAACACGATACTTAGGACAATTAATTGTTCCATCGTCTTTTGGGTCGGCGACCTTTTAGCTTGAACTCAAATCGGACAAAAAGTTAGTTAAGTAAACATTTTCTTGTAGGAAAATAATTATAAATGCAAATGAAGTAGCGGGTGCATAAAAGCGGTCAATGGCCCATTGAGTCCTCGTTACCAAATGCTGCTTCCATTTCTTTCGAGAGCCTGACTATGGCGAACTTCTTCGATTACAGAACGCAGAAGGACCAGAATGTCTACATTTTTTTTTTGGTCCACTTCTTGTAATTACTTCTCCGCAAAATATTTCGCTTTTGGGCTAAATCTTGACCTATACTTTGTAGCGTGTTCCAAAAAAAAAAAAAAAATTATGAGAGTGGGAGAGCTCCAAAATTATTCTCCATTTGAATGCAATATTTTTTTAATTAAACCCACTCGTAGAGTTCCATCACCCACCATAGAAATGAGACGGAGATTTTTTTTTTTTTAATTTTTCTGCTCAGCTCTCAGGACGAACTGCCCACTTATGTTGGGAAATAAATAATAATTAAGGTGGTCCTTCTTTTTGGTTTGGTTTTGGTTTTTTTTTTTGTAATGATGCTCAACATGCTTACGTGAAATGAATGACCCGGAAATTCGAGCAGGAATTTAATTTCCTTTTGATAGTTTTTATTTAAGTGACATTTAAGCATAGGAAGCGGTTATGCAACTGAGATGCTGGGATTGTTAGCTTACAGAGCTCTTTTTTTGAGGACGGAACTGGCTCAAAATTAATAGGAACCTCAAGAAGTTGCGGTGTAGCTTTACTGAAATTTATTTACATTTTTTTGTTCTATTGATGTTGCCTATATAGAATGGTTTTTGAAAAGTCTGCTTTTTAGAGTTTTGTCACAAAAGAAATAACGAAACGCTAATAAAAATATTTCGATGTCCGTCTGTATGTCTCTCTGTCCAATTTACAAATAAGCTTATAACTTTTGACTTTCAAATATCTTGAATGTGTCAAGTAGTGAGAAAATTACTTTGGCTCTAAACTAAATTTACGACTTCTTCACCAAATAATGGCTGCTTTAGAAGCAGACTTGGAGTCCCTGCCAATGACTTCTGCAGAAGTTGCCAGAATGAGGATGCGGAGGAAACCATCATTCATCCTCTACGTTCATGCGAAACCAGTACGGCAAGCACTTCCTTGACAGTCTGAGCGATTTGAGTAAAATCGGCATCAACCAGATCCGTAACTTCGTAAGAAGCTCTAATTGGTTCCATTAGGGTGCGGAATAGATTTCCGCATTTTGGTATCACAATGGGCCTAAGTGTGGCTGCGGGCCTTTGACTCCCCAACCAGTCACTCTAACCTAACCTAACCTAGAAGCAACTTCTTAAAAGAAGCTCTTTAAAAAAATGCATCGAAATGCAAATTTTATTTATTTTATTTTAATTAATTTTCATTGTCGCAATAAAAGACAATGCCGGGGAACTAAGCCCATTGGCCACTCGTAAAAAAAAAATCAATGATATTTAAAGCTTCGTCAAAATTATTCCGAAATTGTTTTCACCCTCCCAAGAAAGTAGAACAGTCTTAACCCACTTTCAAATCTAATCCAGGATTGCCTTAATGGCTTTCGGTTTTTCTTCGTATTGTGACCCAATAAAAATATTTAGCTAAATCAATTTTTATCTCAGCTCTTTCGCTTGCACAGTGCATTAGACTCGAATACCGCGGAATCCTTTCCATTTGCTAACGCTCTTAAAATCCTCCAAGACAATTTCAAGATCTATATATTCCAAAAAAGGACTCCAGATATCGAAAAGACTAGTAGTAGTATCTTTTAAAAACATATCATCGGCAAAGAAGAAAAAACTATCTCTCGAAAGGAAAAAAAAATCGACAAATGAATGGAGAGATAGAGAACTTCACTACTTGGGTTAAGGATTACATAGCCGGGGGTTTGGAAAAAAAAAGTTCAACCACAGGATGAGAAGGGGGCGGAAAAAGATACGGGATTTTTGTTACAAGAGCTTAAGGATCGAAATAGAAAAATGCTTTGTTCAGCTCAGCTGTTATCCTTGTTCTGCTTTGCTCTGGTCATTGTGAGAGTTCAACTACTGTGAGTAGATTCATCGTCCGTTTCCTTCTTGTTTTGTAGTTTTTCTGTTCCTTTTCTTTTTAGTGTCTTAATCTTATAGTGCTGTTGTTCTTGTTCGCCGTTTTCTTTTTCACCCGTTTTTTGTTTTTTTTTTTCGTCCTTCATCTTCAACCGGACAAGGAGAGATTATTCTCTTATATAATTAATAAATGTCATTCCCTTAATTAAAATTGTCCTTTATAGTTGGTTTTCGTTTTGACGGTCGAGTAGTAGTGCTCTGCGGACACGAAAGGGTGATTAGCGAAAAGTTTTTGTCACACGATTTTGCCTTCGCTTCCTTCTCCGTAGGAAAAAGGGATGACACAGAAAAAATAGAAAACGGGGATATGGACTCTCCTTCCGCGAGAACAATGACAGATTTGTTCATTACATAATTAAGTTGAAGGATTTCTAATTACACAGATTATTGAAAATTCCATGAAATGATTAAAAAGAATATCACGTTACCTTAGACGGTGGAGGAGTAATGATGGGAAAAGACTCATTTCCCGACCTGCAATTATGATGTGCAATTAATGTCTTTGAGTTGGGTTAATCGCTGATCCTTTTCTTCACTCAAAGGAGGTGGTATAATTACGGCTTAAGGAGCGCTTTTTCAACGTGGGTTGGACTAGTTTCTTCCGGAGAGTGCACAGTCAGTCTTCTAAAAACACTTTGACTTTGACACTTGAATTTGTTTTTCAATCTGAGCTGTTAAGACCCCTGTGACACTTTAAACTTCTCATAGTTTGCACTGCACCTCTCGCCTGCTGATCCATGACCAATTCAGTCGCACATTTTCGAAGAAAGTTTTATCATTAAAAATATCAAAACAATACGCAAACCCTGTCGAACTTAAGTGGAACTTCCTTCCGAAATCTCGCATGTAAATTCTTCCTCGTCCTTTGGACATCCCAGGCGCAAATAAAGTTGCTCTGTTTCTAACCTCTGGAAAGCCAAGCTCCCGACTTAAGGACAGATATTGTAATACTCACATGAAAACTAAAAGTTCACCTGAGGTTTCTTCCCCCCAATGGTGACGTTGGCCAAAATCATTATGGAAACAGACGCAGGAGACCACAGGACGAAAAAAATTACAAAACAAAAGCAAAAAATCGGGACAAACACAAACGAAACTTTCTCACACACCGTCCGCAGGGTATGTGCACAAAGTTCAGCAACTTATGTAAATCTACCATCGAGATGGGAATTTATTGCGAAAGTTTTGATTTTATTGTTAACAGTTTGACTTTTTTTTTTCTGCCACTCGAAGTCCTTCACCTTCGGTGGAGGATTGTTGTTGCAGGCTGAATCTTTCTCTGTCGTTCGTGTTGACGAAAGAAAATGTTTTGATAGGAACTCAGTTTTGGGCCGTGTAGTGGGAAACGGCGATACTGAGTCGTTGTATTTATCCTGCACCAGGCCAATTTATGCGCCACGAATGTGTCGCTGGAAGGATGGGAAGCTATCTCCTGGTGTGGTCGCTACGAGTGTGTCATCTGTCATGTCAGGATGCATGGAGCAGAGTTCTGCAGCATCCTCTCTTTCCTTCGAAAAGGAGACATTGATGTATGGCCGAAAAGTCGAAAGATGAGCAGAGGGTGGGCGAGTGTGTTTATTTTTAGAAATCGAAGTTGGCTCTCAGCTGGCTTGGTGTGCGTTGGTGATGTAAATTGGAAAATGTTTAGAGGCGCTTGGTGGTGAACGCGTCGGTTGGGATACTTTGAAAAATAGAACGATTTTAGGGTGATTTGCTGTCAATTTCGGTTCGGACTTTGGGGAAATTAGATAAAAGTTTTTCTATCGTTGTGGCCTTTCCGGGAGAGAGTTTGTGTGTCATGGACGTGGTTTGGACAATATAGGAAAGTGAACGATGGAGTGGGTGTGCTAACATAGTTTTATGAATAGCCATTACATAAAGTTCAACGTTAGCATCGATCATAGAAAATTACTTCAATTACAATTCTATTCTGACCCAAAAAAAGAAACTATTCTCTCGTAACGTGAAATATTTTATGTAGAATCATACCCGTAGTGTAAGTGGAGATTTGAATGGACATCAAAGTGTTCTTTCAGTTTCAGAAGAAATTGAATATACAGCGTGAACATACAAGGTCAACCAATCAGTCAATCCAGCCTTCCATTTAAGACAAGTTACTATGAATCAAGTTAGGAAGATGTTTTTTTGAAACGGCTCAAAATAACTTTCCAGATTATATTCATGTAGAGTGCAAAAATATATAAATAATAGAATTTTGAAGCTCGGTAATTGACCCAACGTTAGAAGATTCTCTGAATCTTCGACACAAGCCAATGAGTAGGATCTAACTCCTTTTTGTCCCAAACTTTTTTCATAGAAATGAACAAAGGCCGATTTTGGGTATACAGAGCCTCGCAAAGGCATTCGTAATTCGATTATTTCTCCGTAAACATGTAAACAGACTAACTTAAAGCCCAGGAACTTTTTTTTTGTCTTTTGCTTCTGAAGAAGACGGTAGATATTGCCTATTGGGCAGTGTTAGAAAAATAAAATTAGTAGAAATCATTATTTTTCGAATCACAAAATATTTGTAAATACAGTCGAATCCCTCTAATTCGAATTTCTCTCTAACTCAAATACATTCTTTCGACACTTGGTCTGTTTTCAATACCTCTAAGTTGAGTTTTTATTTTGCAAAAAATAAATAAACACTCGCATCTTCTGGCTCCCTCTAGGTGGCCCCAGATGATGAACACATTTTGGAGCATTCATTTCGAGTTGATTTTTGTACTGCAAACACGTTGGAAAAAAGGGCATGTGCCCTTATGATTGTTTACCTATCCAAGAAAGAAAGCAAAAACGAAGATATGCTCGCGAAAATCAAAACCAATGAACTTGAGAAAATCAAAATTTTAGATAGACGACAAAAAAAAATCTCAGGAACGTTCTTGTTGGGTGAAAATAAAAGCTTTTAAACAAAGAAATACTAACTCAGTCAGTGAGATAACAGGCTGGTCAATGTGTCGAAAATATCGCTGCCGTAGCTAATGATCCAAAGCAGTCAGTTCCAAGACGTTCTCAAGAATTGGGCATCGCTCAAAACACATATCTTGGTTTACACCAGTTACTTTGAATGACCAGTGTATTGCACCATGATTACCGATTATTTTTGGCTCATATTGAAAGATATTGACATAGACGTCACTCTCTGTACAGGACTCACTTTGAAAATCAATTTTCAATATTTCTGAACGTTGTTCTGTTCTGTTCTTTCTGTGAAGATTTCGAGCGGGAAACATCTGGCAGGGTGGAAAGAAAATAAAGCATCACCATTTACTTCAAGAGGATTGCCAATGGCCCGCTAAAGATTTTGTGACTAAAATAGTTTTTGCTGTTTTTACTCGAGCCAGAGTTCAACTTTGGTAGTCTCGCTTACGCTCTAACCACCAAATCCCTACATCCACTAATTTATTTCATTTAAAAAATCCTTAAATCAGATTATAATGCTCGAGTCGCATCCAACATTGTGAATCAACACCCGCCAATCCCCACCATCATCATAGAGCAAGTGATTATTGTCCATTTTCGTATTGCTCATCCTAAATCCGCCTGTCGCACAGGGCATCATCATTAAATCTAATTCGAAAAGATTTTGTTACCTTAGAAGCACCTTCCTTCACCGCTACCTTGACCCCAATTTGCATTCGTCGACTATTTGCACAACACCAGCAAAAAAAAAAAAACGATGAAATCCCTAAATATTCCCTTACTCGTCGTCGTCGACATTAATTTGAATGCAAAGTACTTTTAATTAAACCACTTCTGGAAAATTATTTTTAAGCGAGACCCTGTCACAGGCCTGAGAGAGAAATATTATCTACGATTTTTTTTTTTTTGAACTCCCACTGAGAAGACGACTGTTCGCATGTACATCCCCTGCGGGGTCATTTTTAGTTGGGTCGACCATACTGAACCTCTCGGCTCTCCTTCCTTGACCTGTTAGATAAATAATAATCACGATATCCATCTGGCATGGAGTGGGAAACACGTTTTACTTTAAGATTTTCTTTTTCTAAACAAATGTTAGGACAGTTAAGAGAAATGTAATTTCCTTTGAAGATTATGAAGAAGATTAAATGGGACATAAAATCATCAGTGGTAAGATGCAAGTCGAGTGTACTTAACGATGGCAGTGATATCATAAAAAAAAATGTATGCAAACAGGAAGACTAAACAATTGAGAGTATGAGTGAAATTAATTTGTTTGCTGGGAAGGGGGCGTTTTTTAAAATAATTCTTCAGAATTCAGTTTCATTTGAACTGTGGCCACGTGGCGTTTATCTAAAGATGACACTTTTTTGTTTAGAGTTTTCTTTGAATTATAATTTGTTTGTTCCTGCTTTTGGTTTATGACATAAAGTGTATCTTAGCTGCAACATAAATAATGCTGCAGTAAAGAAATACAAATTTAAAAAAAATCAAAATTCACAATCTTGGACATAACATTCAACTGTCCCATGGCTGTTACTTTGTGAATCAGAAGCGGGTTTTTTCTTAAAATATCTTCTAAAATATAAGACAAACAGGGCTCTCATCACGTAACACGACTATCGTCTGACGATATCGTTTGAACGATAGCTGTGCTTCACGTAAGCATAAAAAAACGATATCGTCAAAACGATATCACACGAAACACGTTTCAGGAACTCTTATGGGTGGTGAAATATAAAAAATATGATTTGCAAAAATGCTGAACTCGATTGAAATGTTTAAGCTTCAGCCTATTATTTACGTCGTTCAAACTAACTAAAGTATCCGGAACATTACGGCAAAAGAAATGTCTTTGGACAAAATACTCTCTGACCTTAAGAAGCCGGCGCGCGGTGGTCCCTTGTCAGAGCAAACTCGAAATCCACAATAATCTAGGGACTTTTGATCGGTCGTCGGAACAGCTTTTTAGAACAGTCTACAAAGAAGGTTATCAATTTCACACCGCGGAAGAGTTTTAAACACAATAAATTTCAATCCAAATTTTGTTTTAATTTATAAAATTTGCAAGACTAGTTGTGTCTGCTGATTGAGCACAAATTTGCAAAATTTCAGGAGATGACGGGAAGCGTACGCTTTACAACTACAGGACTTTAAATACAAATGTAGCACATACACATACTTATTTAACGGTAACGGTGCTGAATAAAATTATTGAAAAACCTCAAACTTGAGATGATGTCTCAACCAGTTGTCGTGGGGTGCTGTCTTTGCTAAAGTAGGTAGGCTTAAATTTCTTGAATTTTTTTTTAGGAGAGAACAGAATATTCTTCTTTTGCATTAATATGCAAACTAGAATTGTTAAGTAATACCTACGCTTTTCTACTCACTTCTTTATGGATTGGATCGTGAAATCTCTTGGTAATCCCAGACTTCAGGAATTTCGAAAGTTAAGAAGACTAAATCTCCAAATGTCTGCTATTATTTTAATCGATCAGTATGTCTCGAAATATAATTTTTAGAAGCTGAGTGAAATGGTTCACACTTGCATAAGGGAAGAAGAAATGTTTGTCTCTTGTTTCTTTGCTGTGGCCAGAAGCAAGCTTTACTATTCAGGCAGTACTACTTTCAGAACGAATTTTTAATCTTAGGTACCAAAAGGGCTTAGGTACGTACCTAAAGTACTCTAATGTATTACGGCGTAGGCTGGTAAAGCATATTAAATTATTTCCATTTCAAGTTTTTTTCTACAATAGTTTTGCGGTTCCTATTAAATTGTTTTTAACTTGTGTTAATCTTAAACATAAACTTTTTTTGACAGCAGTTCGTTGAACTGCACGAAAATGAACAGATGGACAAGTAAGTAAAAGTAAACAAAAATGGCATCTGTTTTATTAAAACATCAATCTCCACACAGTTTAAACGACTTAAAACAAAACCGACTAAATTTGCTTACAGTTTAGTTTTAACTACTTTCTGTACAAATGTTAAAACAAAATGCCCACAGTTTTGAGTAACATAAAACTTTCAGAAAGTTATAAAACAAAGTGCACTCAATTGTACTTACTACAGCTCAACAGAAACATTAATTTTGTACTCAAAATCAATTATTTTCATGAATTTCAGTTACCTTTAACACCCCTGTATTCAGAGAATATGTTTTTATTTACGTGGTTCAGGCGGCGTAGCAGAGAACAAAAAATTTCTTGAAAAAAAAAACTTTGAAATCACTTTCAATCATTAATTAAATGAATTTATTTGGCTTGACATTGACGAAGTATACACAGGCATCAGATATCAGTGGAGAGTGATGATTCAAGTGATTATCTCTTTAATTGGGCATCACTTAGTTCAATAATGATTCGCTCAGCGTTAAAGATTGTTTGCCATTTTTTTGTTTCTCATTTTCATTGTTCACAAATATTTTAACGTAAATTATAATAAATGAAGAGGAAGTAGTCAAATGGAAGAATCTGTTGTGAATAATTGTGACAAATAGTAATCGAGTGAGCCCAGAGTTGCCATCGAGTTTGAAATTTTGAATATTTTTAAAACAAACCCCAACCTATAGAGATTAAAATAAACCGACAAACATATCTCAGTTTATTCTCTAAAGTGCTTTATTTTTCTACACTCTGTCGCGACATCCATCATTCTCTCACCCTCTTTTACGAAAATCAAACTGTCAATGACATGTCACATACATTGACGTGATAAATGAAGATGTGACATTTATTTCTGACTTTTATTTAAATCCCTATTACACTGCATAATTCATTAGGGGAGGATTATTGGATTCAACTAAAATCGTTGACACGGATCGACGCCTGTTCGAGTTTTTGAGTGACATATTTCGAATATAATAAGTGTTACGACATTGTCAAATCATGATAAATATTATTTTTGCAATTCAAAACAAAAAAACGAAGAGGAGAAGTTTTCTTCAAGCACGAGTAGGGTTTAAAACAAGTGTAGGGTCTCGAAATTGGGATTCTGGGAAAATCTATTTCAAGTTAATTACGATTAACATAGAAAAGGTTGAATGGAAGGTAAAGTAGCACTTCTTAAAAAATTGGAAGATGACATTGATTCGATTAAAAATGTGTGCAGGTTACAAGAATTATGATTTTTGATTTTGTGTGAAATAAGAGCGATTTAGTTTTAATTGAACTCTAGTTATTTGGCTTATAAGTTTTTTTTTAATTCATCCCGACTAAGGAGCAGTTACATACGTTTCTGGAGCGACAAAAAATCATTTAAGCCTTTTATTCTCCCGACAAGTCTTTCCTAATTTTTCATTCTAAAACAGAAATAAGTAAAAGGGATTCTTCAATATTGGACAAACTCAAAAATCTGATAATTATTTTTATCGAGTCTTTCACTATTTTAAAGGGTTCAGTATTTTAATGTAAATTTTGCTTTTATATAAATAAATTAAATAAATCTGTGGCAATAAGAGAGAGTAGCTTGTCGAAAAAAATGATTTCGAGAAAAATAGATTTTTATCATATCGGTTTATATAGCCGTTCAAACAAAAGTGGTAACAAATTTTACGACATCTGTGTAACGGCCAAATCTTTTTTAAAGGAGGCAAGACAGAAATGTAGATTCAAAGTGAAACAGAGAAATCGCCTATTTAGACATAAGCTACTCATTGCCACAAATATACAAATGAGTAAATAAATAAATAAATTGTTGTAGTGTTGCTTCAAGAAAAGGTCTCATTTATTTTACTTTACCAATTTTAGCTCATTGGCCAACTTTTAACGGACGATAGAAATCCAGATCAAAAAATGCACCTTTTAATTACCTGAAGAAGGTTAAAATTCATTTGACAACAATACCATTATTTCGTAAAGCTGTCGACAAAGAAGAAACCCACTTACTTATGTTCTCACTATTCAACTCGAACTAGGACTTACTCATCCCCACTGTGCACAAGAAATACCCCTAACATAATCTCCTCATGTCAGCCATGTCGACAAAACACAAGTTATGCAATTCCATGTTCCATGCAAAGTGCTCCTATGACCACCGCCCACCACCCTTAGCCGCCCACCTCTCAACATGATCCCAGTTACACAGCTCTCACTCTCTATACAACAACCATCATCATCTCATTGTGTAGCATCATTTGATGACAACTTTTCAAGGGCAGTTGACTTTAATGTTCACAGTCGTTGGGCAGGATTTTTGAGAATGTGTTGAGGGGGGGAGGATAATTTTCGGGGTACGCCTTTTATGCACAAACACCCACTTTCATTTTATAAAAGGACGACGTCGGTTCGGTGCTGAAAGGGCCATTTATGTTTAGTTCCGTATTATTATGTTGTGTGTGCCTTTTGTCCTGGAACAGATAAGACAATAGTTTAGTGGGTAACTTCCTTTCTGAACAATTGTTCATAGTTCACATAATAATTAGCTTGAAAATTCGAGGGAGTCTCTGCTGGGGTGTAAACTTTAAGGGAGCACAAGGCCTTTAAATTTTTCCCTCAAGCATCCTCTTTGCCAGGCTCACAAACGATGTCCAATGGAGCACTATCCGAACCAGTGGTGTATGAGACGCAAGGCTAATTGGAAGCCGTTGCAGGACATCTAGACTCATGCGGGGAGTTGTGATTTAAAATTCAATCAGGATGTGGTTCGATTGATTTTTCACTCTTCCAAATTGAATTTTACAGACTTCCCCTCCCAGGAGAGGTGGTGCCGTTTTCGTTTATGAAAATCAATCTCTCTCATTCACTCGCATCAAGCGTGTGAAAGTCATGACAAATTAATTACTGCGAATTCTTGTGGCGTTCAGAAAAATTTTATTTTTTTTTTTTTTCGAACTCTCTTTTTGTCAAAATCAATCAGTGGAAGGACTTAAAGCGACATAAAACCTATTCTATGCTTTGCCTTATAGTTTCCGTGTGCAGTATTAATTAAATTTAACGTTTGCCTGTGTGATGAAACCGGAAACTCCGCTCCACTGTGCAAATGGAAGCGTACACTAATTGAACGAAATCCTGATTGAATTTTCAATCAAAGCAGCAGTCTAACGTCTACCCGTCTGTGTCGAAAAACCGATCGAATTTTATCCTTTTTTGGGGAAGTAATAATTTCTAATGGGATGGTGAATGAAGGATGGGGTGGAGGTACACATGCAGTGAGTACGTTGGGAGGGAGGAAAAAGCAGTTTTTGTGCCGTTTGTATTGCAAGCGGAGGAGATTATCTGTCGCGTAAAGGGTTTTCGATATTTTTGCAGAGTCGAGTCGGCAAAGCAAAGGAAGCTCAGGGGATCTTTTTTTTTCTTTTTGGAGACGCAAAGTAGACTTTGTTACTTCAAACAGAAAAGTGGAAGTAGAAACAAGAAGCGCATGCTTTGTATGCCCTATTCACTAGAGGGCATTCTATGTCATCGACAGGCGTATGACAAAGGAAACGTTGAAATATGAAACTCATCTTTGCGAGTGTGACTCCCGGAGCGAGTACTACGAGACAGAATTATCTGCTGTACTTTTGGGATAAGTTGCTAATGGAATGGAATTAGAAGAACGACGAAAAAACACATTAGAGTCATTAACTCGTTTCATCAAAGCAAATTACGATTGAAAAAAAAGAAAAAAATAGGAACTGGAACTAATAGCTTTTTGAAAAGAGTTTCTAAGAGCCGCAAAATACATTCCAGACGATTAGGAAAAGAAAAAATACTCTAAATTAATTAGAATAATATTTTTTTAATCGAAATGATGTTTTTGTGATTCCCAAACGTTTTATGTCTGTTGTTTCAGTTTCACTCCGTCTCAAAACTATATGGCTAGGAAATGTCAGCTTCCAATAAAATAAAAACTTTTGTGTATTTGAATCCCAATAAATCTACGATCTAAAATTTGCATTCTACCAAATTTCTTAGGTTAAAATGAACAACTTGAACTTCATCGGAGATCATTAGTGAGAAGCCTTTTTCGTTTAGACTTGATGGAACACATAAGTTTAGTTTTTATTATTATTAATATTTTATAGGAAGATGCCCGAGATGGAAGCCAATTTTAAGATGACTTAGCCGACAGGTTGGACGTCAAATGTAGGTTGACACTCTTTATGGTCTGTCAGGGAGTGGAGGTCACAGGCAAGTTGTGACTTCCCAGATAAAATCGCCGCTTTGCTTCACTCTCTGCCGCGTTTGTGCTGTCGAAAGACCGCAGCAGACGCTGAACAAGCAAAGAAAAGGGAAAAAGGCAAAATGGAAAAACGCGCTTTTTAAAATAAGCAAATTTTATTTAAGATAATATAAAAATGTTAAAAGTAAAAATGCAAAAATTAACGAAAGAAAGAAGTAGCAAGTGAAAAAATTAACGAATTAAAAAAAGAACAAAATAACGATTTAGAACACGAACAACCAGGTAAAGTTAAAAAGGAAGGATATGAATCTCGAGTCAAGCGTAATTGCTGTAGACAGTGGCTAGACAACATGCCCAGACCCGACCGTCGTACGAACAATCAAGCTTGTATTTTACTTTCAAAAATTTAAGGCACGCTTTTCCGGTCACAAGTGTAGCACCTTATCAAAAGTGGAAATAACCCGACAATTGGTTAAAATGCCAAACCTGCTCAACTTTACCCATCCGTCTAGAATTTATTTAAGCCAGCTGCGTGTGCTTGTCGCGAATTATGACCGAACGAATCATCCCTTTTGAATGCGCGTGCGAAAGAACCTTTGCCTCTGTGTTCTGTAGAGTGACTTTACACACTTAAGCGAATTTTACAATTCTTATTTGAAAGAAAACAAAATTAGCGTATGAATGAACATAAATAATGAAATATTAGGTTGTCAAATATCTTCCTTCCTCCTTTTTGTCTTTTGAATTTTTCGGTTATGTAGAAAGCGCTACAGAGCTTCAAGCGCTACAGGAAAATTCAAAAGACAAAAAGGCGGAAGGGAGATATTTGACAACCTAATACATACATAGTTAAGAGTTACAAAATGAAATAAGACATAATTCTGCAATGTTAAAATTCATAACTCTGCAATGTTACTGTGCTTAGAACAGCAATGTTACAATTTTATTTTTATTTAAATAACTACGCGATTATCTTGAGTTTAACGCTGGAACTACTCTCAATGGCTAAAAAGTTCAATCGTTTCAAATACCTTCTCATAATTTTGGAATATAGAAAAAACAAAAATAACAATCTCACAATAGTTCAACTAAAAAGCGTCCTTCCGATCTTTAAAGTTACATTTTGCTGACACTCAATAACAAGTGGGTTCCCAAACTGAAAATTTCAACTTTCATTATAAGCCAAAACAACCTGAACAAATTGACTTTCCCCATTCAATCATACTCTCACTTCCACTACCTAAAACAAGGATATTGAACAAGTGTATATGTCAGAAAATAATTATTGAACTTCCTCTTAACCTTTCCCCCATTGTCTCGAGGATATTTTGCTAAACAAAACCGAATTTCTCTCACAAATTGGAATACCGACAAAAGCCAGACAAGATACCACATATTAGGTCACTGTATTGCCATCGTAAGGACATTGAAACAAATGCCCTTATCATAATCAGTAAAAAAAAACAAAATTATGACAAAGGATTTTGCCAAAGGACATCTAAGACACAGAAAATACACAAAAAAACAAAAACCAAATGAACTCTATGAGCCTGGAAGCACTTTCTTCACTCGATAACAACTTTTCCTGTCTCTCTCAAAGAAGACCCAGGACAAGACTCACAAAGTTACAGAAACTTATCTAATTGGTGGCAGTAGATTCTGTTGATTGTCAAGAAAATAAAAGAATGATGCTACTCCATTCGTGGGTGAATGTCGTAACTCATAATGTTTGCTAAACTGATGTTTTGTCAGTCTGTCAAATGGAATAGGGATTCCATCGCACTGTGAAGCTGCTGATGGATATCTTTGACAGGATGAATTAGGTGAGTTTTCTTCGTTGTGGTGGTAGAAAATACACAGAAAGAATTTTAAATTTGTTTCGAGTTGTAAGATTATTTGCAAGTTGAACGGATAACTTCGCAGATTAGGGAGTGGACCCATGCTTTAAAATTTGTATTTTCATTTCTGAATTTATTTTTTCACAATTGCAGTCATAGTGGGGAACCAGAGTTGAAGAACTTTTTTTCGAGTCAAAAGAGATATATCTGGTATTAACGCTTGTAGTGTTTAAAGCAAACAGAATCCAGTATATGCTCCCCCTACTTGACTGTCTGTGTTCGTTAGCCCACACCCTTCAATCCTGTCCACAATTCTCAATTCAATTCAGCTTTGCATTCAAAATTTACCATGACACTCGTATACCATGCTATCAAACTACATACCTTAAACATTATTTTGACTGAATAAACCAATAAAATTAGAATGGATTTGGGAAGAACACACACACACACACTCTCCCAGTCCTTAACACAACCACAATAAAAACCCCGAGTATCTACTCTAGGTGCAAGGGTGACCCCACTGTGCTATTCAGCTTACCCAGCCACTCCACCTGAATTGAATTTAAATACATGTACCAAAGGACTTGTGTGATGATGCTGTGACCCGTCGTCATCAAACGACGATCCTGGACGACATGAAGGACCTAATCAATTTTGTCTTGAATGAGTACAATAGACACACATACACACGTACAGGAGTGGTTCGTCGTCGAGAACCTGCAATCTGAAGAAATTGTTCACAATGAATTTGTTCATGAATAGCAGCAAAGTCTCAACCTATAGGGGCATCGTCGTCGTCATCGTGAGAGGGTAAGACTTTATTCATGCAAAGTAGGATACAAAGCCCGTCTAAAATGAAGACTGACGAGGACAACGGGTACAAGGAAAATGAACAGCGGCATCAATAACAAATGACTTTTGACTCCATTTAGAAGACACTCGAGTTTATGTTTTTGAATAAATTAGAAGAATATTTTTCCAGCTCTTTCGGAATGTCGTGATGGTAGGGCGATCTTAAATAGATTTTCCGGGATGGTTTACTTTTTGGACTGTTCACTTATTTAAAGCCGTGGTAATTAAAAAAGTTGGAGAAGGGATCGTGAATGGTTTCAATAGAATGGAGCAACTATGATGAGGACCGTAGAGTGTAGACTGCAGGAAGGATAATTTATTAAGGGCGAGAGAAAATGTTGCAGTGCAGACGGAGTAGAAGTTTCTGTTCCGGACGGATGTGTGATGAAGGAGAAGGATCATGTGAGGAAAAATATAAGTTTCCGATTTTGTTGGAACTAAAGGTAATAAGCTCAGAATAAGGTGAGTTACATAAAGAAGAAGACCAGCACTCTTTCCATTTCTTGTCGGTCAGGAAGAAAGCGTATTCAGAGTATTTAAAAACTTCTGAGAAAATTTGAGAAAATCTCTGAAATATTTTTTTTTTTTCTGCTATGAAAAATTCCAAGTAATTGAACTTTAATCAGTGGACTGCAGTTTTGAATAAAAAATTTACCTTAAAAGGCATTGGAATTGCTCCAGGCCTTGCCGTAACAGCTACTACCGTCATTTACGCTAAGAGCTTTCTACTTAGTTTTAATTTACTAAAATTAAAAAAAAAATTAAAAAAAAAAAAAAAATAAAATTTTGTATGTCATGGCATAAAAATGGATACTTATTACTTTCAGTTCACTAACAAAATACGTTCAAGTTAAATAAGGACAGCCCGAAGCACACACGTGTAATTTCTATCGTTAATTGTGTCTTTTTAAAAATAAAATAATTTCCACGAAAATGGAATTCAGATCTACATTCATATTCAATTAAAATAAATTTAATAAATCAGAAAAGAAAGAAAGAAAATTTCTATAATTACATGTGTACCTTCTCCAATGGGGATATAAGTCAAAAAAGCAACATCGTTCTCTGGTTTGACATTCCCTTTATAACTTTATAAAAATAGGACATGTTATTATTTCCAAGTAATAAATTTAAAGGGTGTTCACCAGAGCATGAACCATAATAACAGTCAGCCCATTCGATGAAAAAAAAAAATGTCGTCTTCCTTCAGTGTCATAAATTATCATTTTTTTGGAAAAAAAAAACGCCGAAAAGGAAACAGAGTACAGTTGAGTGGCGATGTAAGAAATCCTTACAACAACCTTCCCGATATAACTCGTGCGTGTATATCAAACATACATCTTGTTGAAAATTTTAAGCCTGTCATTTAAATGCTTTGATGTCATGCAAATCAAAGGACGACATAGAACATTCATTAATGACATCCATTACAAAACGTAAATATGGAAAGATGCCAAGGAAGAGGAGGTGGTTGTATAAAGTGAGAGAGAGAGAGACTGCGTGGTGCAATTATCGCATTAATTAAATTTCTGTCTTACATGCGTCGAGTATCAAAGAAAAATTTCATTACCGACCCATTCGAGGTGTTAACTTTGTAAGGCACTTGATAAAATTTACATTCACATCAAAGAAGGAGGCACGCATTCTGTGTTAATTATCGTCAAAAGGGTGGGACAAAAAGGCAGAAAAAAAGGATGGATGTGGATGGATGGTGAGTGGCTTCTTAACTTCGGAATTTTGCAATAAAATCAAATATTTGTTTCTCCTTCCAGCTGTTGGAGGAAATCAACAACTGCGAAGTGTCCACGGCAATCGGTCATTATTTTCCGAAAGAAACAAAGGAATACAAATTTTAGAAAATGCAGAGATATGTTAGATGTCGCTGTAACATTTTTTTATAAAATTAAATAGTGTCTACGTTAAATTAGTAAAACATACAACATTTTATATTTAGAACCCTGTTTCCACGTTTAATAAGACTTTTTGGTTCCTTTAAGAACTCGTCTTAATTTTGAAACTATTTATGTTCCAACTCCAGTCACACTGCAACATATTTAGCAACGATTATAAATGTCTAAGTCACCTTCCTTTCGAAAACCAGTGAACCCACCCTAAAATCCTCAGTGTCTTTGATCTCACACACGTTATCAACCGATGGAGTGTACCTAAACTGATAGTTTTCTTGACATGAGGCAATTTCACAAACTATATTTAGCATCAATTACAGATAGATTAACCAGTTTCCCGTATAATAAACCTCCCAACTATTCTATTTCTGCTCAAAACCCCCAACAAGACAACCAATCAATCTGCAATTATAGGAAGCTCCCCAACAACCACAAAGCTTTTCTAGTGGAAAATATGACCCGAAATGGAAATATTCTATCACATTAATCTCAATTTCAAAGAAGGCGTATCTTTCTGTACGGTATATTTGACGAGAGGCAGATTATTAGAAATGTCAATCACGTACCCTCTTCCAAGCGAATAATTTTATAGTTCAACCCCATTTGCTTAATCTTCTTGCCAACGCTAGGTTTTTGAATAATTTAAATTTATGCAATGGTCGCAGGATAGGCAATTTCTTTTTTTGTGTTGTCGTTTTCAATTCCAATTACTAACACCTTTGTGACAAGGGAACACGTTCTAACACGTGGCACGTTAATTAATTAGTTTTCTTCTCATTAATCGTGTGTAAGTGGCTTTAAAAATAGTTTTCTGTTTAGAATTTATTCTACGTTGTAATTGTACTTGATTTTTATCCACACATTGTTCTGAGTTCAACAACTTTCAGAAGGTAAAAATGATTGCAAAATAATTATATCTATTTTTAGTGGAGCTAAAGAACAGCGGTCATTGTTTCATGTGTACGTTTTTTTCTTGGACGTATTAAAATATGTGCGAAATGGAACTTGACTTCACATTGATGCACGTAAATTTAATGAGGTCCTATGTCTCAAAATCTGCCACAAAATGTGGCCCAGCTTCTTAAGAACTGACGGTAGACTTGTTTCAAAAAAAAACCTTCAACAAACGTTGTCAGATCACGTTTCTCCTTAGACAACCACCGTCATTCAAATAAGATGATAAAAGATTGAGCAGCGTTCCAAACAACGTGTTAAAATGTCTTTTTAAGTCTTGATAACTATCGATGGATTGCATCACACAACATTGTCAGTGTCACAAAAAAGAAAACGCAGAATCATCTGTGAGGAACATCTAAGAAATTTTTCACTTTAAACATCGACATCATAACCATTCACGATGCAATTTACTTTTATTTTACAGCTACTACGTCGCAACAGGATTTTCATCCTTCGAGTGTGTGCTTTACAGAAAATGGAGACGAAACGTTCCCAACCCCTTTTCCATGGATGAAGACATAAGATTCACTTTTTTTTTTTTCGTCGTCAGTCTTATCAGTCTGTTTGACTACGTTCGCAAAAGAAAAAGAGAGAATTGTTTTGGATTTTGATGCGGGTCTCTTGAAATATTTGCTTGAAAGTATTGATTTTTGTAAATTGTCTAAAGCGTTCTTTTTTAAAGTTTCTTTTTTTTTGAAATTGAATTACACACAAGAAACTTTTATCGTCGATTACAAGAAATTTTTTTGGCATGAGGAAGAAAGTGGATTTGGTGAACAAAATTTCGTGTAAAAGGAAATCGATTTTGGAAATAATTGAGCATCATAGAGTTCCTTTTTATTTATTTCAGAAAAAGACTGAAGGAGCTTTTATTGTAGGCACCCCTTTGAGACAGAGAGTAACCTCATAGCTAGCCTTCTTCTAGTGGATCACCAAAAAAAGGGGAAAAAAACAGTCAAGTTCGTAAATACACACATTCAGATGATTTTTTTTTTTTCAATTCAATTCAATTCAATTTCCTTTTAAGACAAAATTAAGAGGAGAACATAAAAACAAGTAAACTGAGTGAGAAAAATGAAAAACATAATTTTACCTACGTGACTCCTCAGGCAGAGCTCAAGTCTTAAGACTTGTTTTTCAAAAGTCCGAAACCTTTAGGCTTTTCCCACTTCCATTTTTCTGCTTATCAACCAGGTTCACGGAAGGGAGTAATTAATTACTACCAACGCATTCATCTCTTCTGAAGAAAGGCAAAAAAACAGAAAAAAAAACTATTCAAATTAAAAGAGCATCCTTTCCTGACCTCTTTTGTCATGTTATACATGACAGGATCGAGAAAATATTATTTCCTTCCACCGAGATACCGCCACAGGGCAGCAAAACAATGTCAGAATAAAGAAACCTTAAAGCAACAATGTAAATAACATATTCTTTTGTATCCGGCATGTGATGTTGCTGCGTTCTCATTCAGTAACGATTGAGAAGCGATACAAATAAAAAAAAAAACAGAAAAGGAACAAGCTGCTTCCTTCTTGGTAATAACAAGTTTCATGAGAGTTCCGCAATCAAATGAATGCAAATCGCCTTTTACCACATACTTCGTTTCTTTTATCTTATGTTGTCGTTATCGTTTGTGTATTTTATTCCTGCGGTACGATAAAATTACTCTACAACGATATTTATAAGAAAGAAAATAAAATTGGAAAAAAGAATTGAACGGCTTGTATCACTTTGACGCGGTAATTCTATTCTTTGAGTTGCTAAAGTAGAACTGTGCACCTGTTACGAGGAAAGCAATTCAAAAGGCGGATGCCATTTGTGAAGCTTTTGCATTTGAAATTTGTGAGTGGAGTAGTGAATTCAATTACTGAATTTCATGAGACATTTCTCAAAGGCAAAGAAATACACAAAATAGCTAACAATACATCAGGAAAGTGTTCTGGAAAGTTTTACACCATAGTCGCAAATAATTGTTTTTTTCAGATAGAAGTTTTATTTTAAAAATACAGTAAAATAAAGAGAATTAAGTTTTCCATGTGTTGTGGCTTTAGTAGTCAGAGCAAACATTCCCATTAAATATGAAATACAACGTTCATTCACAACGTTTAGTCACTCCAATTTTGAAAGACCTCGTTGATGGTTTCCAACTGCAGCTGAGGAATTGGTTGGAAAGGCTTTAAGTGCTAGCCAGCTTTGTTGGATTGTTGGCATAACATCGATCTTTCACTGTTCCGCACAAAGAACAGTCCAAAGGGGTCAAATCGCAGCAGCAACGAAGACGGCTGATTTCTTTAAAAAAGAACGCACTGTTTGGGCAACACAGTATTCACTTTGAAAAGGAGTTCTCAATATTTCCAAAGTTGTTTTAGTTTAAAAACTCATTTCGTATCGGGGAAATTTAATACTGACTTTCTGTCAAGACTTCGAGCGGGAAAAACAGTCAGTGTCGAAATAACCTGTGATTTAAAAACAAACTACTAGATGGCCCACTCGATATACTGATCACCTAACTATATGACAAAGTAAAACTAACACAATTCCTAGAGCTCCAATACTCCAATAAAACTAGAAAAGATGCTGAATAATGATGGCGTCATTTTAGGGTTTTTGCGTTGAAATATTAAGCTATGATAACCAGGTTCGCGTCCGACCCGTCGAACCACCAATTTTTACATCCGAACTCCTTTCGATCACCACACAATTTTTACAGTCCCACTCCTTGCGAGCTTTTGTCGACTTTTTATAACTATTTCTGTCGTGAAAATCTTCTTTTGCTTTACTTCTTACCTTTTTTAACTTCAATTACCGGCATAAATCCAAAAGAACCCCGACAGGTGAGCCAAATGTTCAAAAATATCCCTAGCGGTAACGAGAAAGCTGGTCCTTGAGGGTCGGTGGCATAAAGATCTATTTAAATGTTTTACGCGCATGCTTTAAAGCGAATTAAAACCCCTCTGTAGCATGACTAAGTTGCAAGGAATTTAATATTTGAAAGGAGAATCTGTTAAAAAAAAATCTACAATAGAAAACTTTAAATCTTCTTTTTAATTTTTGTTAAGTAAATTTGTAATTCAGCCTCTTTGGTCTCTGTCACCTCTGTCTGGACCTCTGAGACAATCATAAACATTTGCATAAGTTCAACACACACATGACTTGCATCGTAAAATAAAGTCCGTTGAGACAATATAACACCTTGCACACATTCGATTAGAAAGACACACCTAATTCGATTCTATATTTCAAATTCCAAGTTTATCCAGAGGTACATGTACATATTCCAACCAACATGTAAGGGCATCTGTTTTAAATCCTTCACATACATTTGTGAGAAAGTATCATTGTGTCAACTTCATACAATTATAGTCCTATTGTTTCTGTTGAATATACCTTGTGGTTTCGAATGAAGCCTTCCCCTTTATTTGATGCCATTGTAGTGGGTATGCATAACAACAATTCCTGACATTGTCATCCATTATACACATGCACAAACGTGTGTGCTGTGTGAGTGAATAACTTTGCTTAATTCAATGAATGTAAAATATCTGCTGGCACATGTATTGAGGAATCTCAATTAAGTTTCCATTATCATTCTGATTCAATTGCATGTTTGCAAGACAAAGAGTCACTTTTCACATTAAAACTCGATCAGAGGATTTCATTTTAAATGAGCGATGAATTTCGATGTCTGTTGATGTTCTTCAAATGGTTTTTCTAAAAATAAGAAATTTCGTATTTGTTAAGCAGCCCTAAATTTTCGTATATAGGCAACCGATTTCTGCTTAATCCAGGAAATTATTAAATGTGTTCTGGAACAACTTCTCTACCACAAAAGGATCAGTATTGTGGTGTAATGGAAGGATTTTCCTTCGGCTTAGTACACTGCCTGAAAGTTGAATAGGATTACGTGCCTGTAAAGCAGTTAATTGCACGTTAAACTATAATCTACAAGCGAGATAGATAAAGGCTGATTCGTGGAAAACGGTCATGAAGTCTGAGTTCGTATTGAAGAAGGTAAAATTTTTAGTAAAAGATTAAGTTTGGGAGTTGTTTTGGAAATTAAAAGGTTAAGTTCCTGGAATATATCAGCAGAAAATAAACTAAATTTATATATTTGTGAAACAAATAGTTCATTAGGGGAAAAGGTTATTATTTTCTTTTAAAAACAACGAATTAAAAAAAGACTGCCTTCATTAAAGGCGACATTTTAAGACTTTAGAAGATGGAAAAGAAGTTTCGAAAAGATTCCCCATTTCCCACGAGTGTCAATTCAGAACTTTCTCTTACCTGGTTCACAAAACCACCGAGAAAAATCACTTTAAAGAACCACTTAAAATTATGTTTATCCGTCATAATTCTTCTACATCGTGTGTACTTACGCTTAACAGTTTAAAATTAAAAATTTAAAAGTTTATCTTTGTCAAAACACAAAGCCCACTGTGTTAATGTTTCCATTTTTTTTTTTCAATTAAAACGCATGCTCTGCTCTCCAAAACGAGACGCTCCTTCATCCTAGAAAACACCTTGTGTGCATGAAGTACAAAAGTTATAACAACAAGAGTAGGAAATGATTTCTTAAATTAATTATGCAAATTTTTAATGAGTTTTCGTAAAAGTTTCAACGAAAGTCCTTGAGACACAATCGTTTTTTTTTTTCGTTTTTGTGGGTTTGAAAACATTTTTGGTGTAATTTTGTATTTGAGTTACGGTGAGCCTCCCGTTGTCGTTCATCATCGTTTGCGTGTGTTTTAAGACAGTGTACCTCTTTTTTGGCCCATTAAATAAGCAATCTTTGAAATTTAAGGAAAATTTAATTATTCATCCTCGTTTATGGGGTTATGTGGGTTTTTAGCGGTAAACCATCTCACCATCGCAGATACGCTCGCTCATTTCATCGACTAAATTAGGTTTCTACGTAACTCTATTACAAGAACAACTCATTTCCCCTTGATTAGATGTATCTACAACTTATTTAATCGAACCACCAAACACCACAAAACGTTTTGTACACGTCAACAACGATGGACATCCCTGTTGTATTTACTGCAGACAATTAACAAGCCTTGTCTATAGCTCGTGTTATTTAATTATAACATTTAATTGTATTCAAATTAGACATGCGAGGCGTTTAAATTGGCCACGTCAATCAGATACACCCACACTGTCGAATAATTGGCTAGATTAATTAAAATAAATCCGATAAAGGTGTATCCTTTTATTTTTAGCTCGTACCGCACGCATGCACACAAAACTTGATAAAGGATGCTCAAATTACATGCTTCGTATTTAAATTGAAATGCAGTTAACAGTTTATTAGGCTAATTAGCTTTACTTTGACGGAAATCTCTCTGACAACAGCCTTGTCGTTAGAGTGTGCAGTTATGCAGCGGTTACGATGCTCAGCTGGGTAAAAAGTTGTTTTTTGATGAACGTTGAAAGGATTTTTTCGAAGGCTATTTGTGGGCGTAACGTTCGATGGTTTTAAAGTTGATGACAATATTTTACGCGACAATTTGTTTCAAAACGAAGAATTGTACAAAAAAAAAAAGGTTCGAAGGTTCAAAATGTTGTTTTCTAGGGAATTGCCCATTTTAGCTGCTAAAATTAAGTGCATGGCCTTACACTACCCACCAATCTATCTATATCTTTAATGATCTTTGACTAAAAATCAAGTACTTACTTTTAGGAACCAGCTACACCTAAAAAAGTTGAGCCAACGACACGGTAACTTCTTTCCATCTCTCCCTCGGTACCTTCGGCCCGTGCTGTGTCTTAAACAGGATACTTAAGGGTAGCCCCAACCCCTTTAGCACGCACCAAAATAAAAAAAAAATTTATTAATTTGAACCTGAGTCTACTAAAACGGAAATCCTGTCTCGTGTCCCTGTAAATATAAATTTCTTAAACATAAAATATTCGAACATTTGACGTACCCTCCACCAGTAAAAACCTCAAAAATTACGGTCATTTGAAATCGTAGCTTAGAAAGAAATAAGAAACACAATTTCAAGGATATACACTGAGCAAATAGTTTTCGCACACGCTCGTGCAGAATCGACCCAAAGTCCTCTATGTCAAAACTCCGTCACATGAAATCAATTCTAATACATTATGACAAATATTTAAATAAGCCCGATTCGAGGGTGTTTACTTTCGATCCCAATGCCATCTGTCGATTCAATCTCCAGCGCTGTGCCTTGAGTTAATTGTCTGCGATGTCGTAGTCGTCATCGTCATCGTTATCCTCAAACAAGATTGAATAAATTGAAAATTTGCTTATTGTCGCCGTATGGCTTAAGGTCATATTTGCTTATTAGGATGTCTTCGATATTTGATCTGGAAGTACATATTACCAACTAAGCTCAGTCCCAAATCCGAAACGAAGTCTCCTTCGTCCTTCGCGATGATTGCGAACATCGCCACCCATTTTGGCTTCTGCTCAAAAGCGACTATTAGGAATTTATTATGAGAGTCTTTACGGCGTGGCGGGACACTGTTGGTTTTATGTTATTGTAAAGTTCAGACCGCCTTCGTCGTTTACCTCTGTGATTTTCATCAGTCAATTTTAATAGATCAATTGTGGGGGTGCGATGTGGGGGCCAAAAAGAGGATGTTCCCAATCAACGGGAACAGCACAGTCCTTTCGTGCAAATATCCTGTGTGCAACATTTCGATTAGAGGCACAGTTTCAGAAGCGACATCCTTTATTGACTTTTCTCTGTGCTCTGTGTGCTGGTGCTGGTGTGGGGAGGAAATTAGAATTGAATTGTGAAATTGTGTATTGTTTCGATGTCGAGAGAGAATTGAATAAGGCATGTGTTTTGAATAATGGAAGTTAGCAGTCGTGTAAAAATAAATTTATTTGTGACAAAAAGCCGGTGACAATATAGAGATGGAACATTGTAGACAATATTCTGATTTTGTTGTGTGACTTATATTTTCCCGCTTTCAGCAGTCGCAGCGATTATTTAAAATAATAATTGATCCATGAATGCGAACGTTGTGTATTGAATGTTGTAAGATGGTGATTTACCTACAAGACACTCCTTGATTTGAGAAAGTAAAACACTTGTAAAAAAAATTCAAAGAATTTTTGATGGAACCATAGCACTCAAGCTTGCCAAAAAAGAGTTCTCGAAATAGTTTTTCACACGCTTAGGTCGCAAAATTGTGAGAACTGCAGTCTTTTTAGTGCTGCAGTTATTTGAATAAAAAGACAAATTTTTAAAGTATTTTAACTTACTAAAGTAGTCAACACTAAGTTTTTGACTAGCAGTCAATAAAAACAGTCAATTGACTACTCTAGTGCGTTGTATATTAGTCAGTAAGTCTTTTAACTGTAGTCAACTGACTACAAGTCGTTTAACTAATATTAAGTCTTTTGACTGTGGGAATTATAAAAAAGTTGGGCTATTACAGGGGGTCGTCTATGCAGGCTTTAAAGGTAAGTTTAGTTGAGAATGATGCTGGACTTTGCGACGCGCTTAACGAAAGAAACCATTTCTGCCAGGGGCGAATCATGTGTAGAAGAAGGTTCGATGATCGTTTGATGACCGCTTTGTAAATAAAATTTTAATCTTTATATTATTGACGTATGGACACACTAAAATAGGAAGTTTAACAACAAGAAACTTGCATTCTTTGGTAACCTTTTTGAAAAAAAATGAAGCTTACCTGCAGAGACTTTCTAAAAACCGGGTGAAAATCAAGCGAAAAAATATTAAAGAATATTGTTGATAAATATGGCTGTTGTAAAAAATGCAATAGTTTCATAACCATTTTGTGGAAAAAAGTTATCGATTTCTTATGAAAATCACAGCGTTTCTTATTTTTATGCTTTTGGTTGACGTTGTGATACTTAATACAAGATCCATGGTTTTTGTAAGAGGTGTAATCTGTAGTTGCAATAAAAACTAAAAACTACCTTTCTAAAGTAAAAGGTTGGTACGGCTCTCTCCGAAAATACCTCTCTGAACAAAATACCCCGAACCTAAAGTCGCTGTAAACGTTTTTCTCACAATTTCAGTTAAAGGACTTTTCACAGTGTATTAACTTGCATTCAAAAAATAAGTTAGTTAGCTGCGACTGGATTAACTGCAGTCTTTTACAGCTTCGTTACGTCGAGTATGAATTAAAATCTAGGCTCAGTGAATTATACCCACTTGTTAAAATGAACAAAGAAAGCAAATAATTAATGCTTTTTGTTTTTTGTTGCTTGTTAGCAAATAGTTCAACAGCAAAAGGAATACACAATCCCAGCAATAATTACATTTAAATTTCGTTGGCACATAATTGAATTACAAATAATGAATCACAAATTCAAGACTGTAATAACCAATCGAAATGTATGATCAAATCAAAATTAATGAAAGTATTCACTTATTTCAATATTGATTTCATAATTTGAAAATAAACCAATTAGTATATCCGGAATTTTCTGCATTGCTCTAACAAAAGAGTATCAAGCGTCACAAGTTTTAAAAATTAGGTCTGGAACTTGTATCAAACAATGTGAAAGAGCAAAACGCATAGCAAAACTTTTATTTCATAACTAATTTATAGTTTCTACGTTTTTATTTAATTTCTATTAATTCAACTTAACTTTCATCGATGTCAATTTGAAAACTTTATAACTGAGAAAACGTACCAATCAAAAGAAATTTTTGACGACTTGATTTTGAATTCCATATCACTGTCCCGAATCGTAATGAATTAAAGAAAATTCGGTAGTAACTCTAAAAGAAAAATGCTGCTCACAAAGTTATCGATTATCGATTGTTATATCCCATCGTCACATTTTCGTTGTAATAAAAAAAAAAAATCTTGCCCTCAAAGTGTTGCAAAATGTTCTACCCCTTCTATGGGAGAGAGAATATGTTCTGTGTAACGAATTTATGGGCCATAAAAAGAATTGCAGTTATTCCTCTTAAGTAAAACTGTTTATACTACGGTAAAGGAAAACAATTTCGATAGATTTTACACGAAAACCTACTAAAGGTTAAGGATAAAACACGAGCAAAGTGACCGTAAAATTGCAAACTTGTGCCAATTGAACGTTAAAAGCAAAGACGGATATAAAGCATGCCCTATGTAGCACACCGTTCGAGATTGAGAATGAGAAAGGACAAAGCATAAAGTTTCACAAGATGGAGCAGTTGTTTTGGTAATCAAAAGTCGAACATGTCATCTTGCAGGATATTCATTTTTTATAGATATTATCCGGTGGTTTGATGAAAAATTAATGTAGTTCATTTCTGAATTCTGAATTTTATTTAATTTTAAACATTTAATAAATCCCAGTGACATTCGACCCATCTAAACCAGTTGGACTCAATAAATCCTCCTCGTCGGGGGAAAAAAAACAAAAATTCATCTTCTCCGCATTATCCTTTGGACACTTTTAGCATAATTAATGAATTTTTCACTTTTATTATCGACATAAAATAATTTAATGATCGTAATTAGTTAGCATTGCGCCAATTATTTTATGCACAAAAGGGCAAATTGCTTCCACGTATCGATTTAATTTATAGCCTATTAAGCCCGTCCGGAGCCTGACACGACTTGCCACTATAGCCTATATTTATTTTTTTTTTTTCTTCGCAACAATTAAACACTCTTCTCCCTGCAGCATTTGTATATTCAACGTTCAACGCCCATCCTCCTTTCAGCTAGCAGTATCGGTTATGTTCGAAACTTTCTGAGGGTGGCAGTTTGGGGGTGGACACCGCCGCCGCCACTCATTATGGCCGAATGAAAAATCCTTCCCATTTACGGGCAATTTATTAAACAATCTTAGTTAATTGAATTTTTAATTTTTACAATCTGCAAGCGAAATATGGCAGCACCATTCACGCTGAAGACATGGAGAAGATATCGTCCCACAAACGGCTCTTTAAATTTTTGTTTAATGGCCCGGGACATCATTTATTCGAGTTATGTGCTTTAAAAGAAAAATCAATACAGGACTTCGTTTGCTAACGAAAACTTCTTTCACCGCACCGCCCACTCGTCGGAGTTCGGAGTTCTGGATAATTTATTAAATTTTCCTCCTACTCAGCTCAACTTTAAGTGTAATCTCACCTTCAGGCTACATCCACATTGTCAGCCATTGACCCAGTGTGACGCTTTAATCTCAATCATTTGCCATGACAAATTTCATCGGCCACCCCCAACGGAATATCTTCAGGGTTCAGAATGATTCGCATTTGATGACTTGCAAGCTAAAATGGCCATTGGCCATATTCTCTTCTTCAGATCCAATTGACAGTGTGTTGGCATTTAGATTGATATTTCGTCGAAAATATAAGCAATTTATTAAATGAGTAGTCTTGAATAATGTCTTGGACGTCGTAGAAGTTTCGTAATATGATGATGCAGGAAAGAAAGTTTTTTTTTTGTAATTTTTCATTGAAATAAATTAAAGGAAATGACCAAGTGGAAGATGACAGATCTGTGGATGGACAATTTATCGACTGATTGGTCTTTTGTGACAAGTTGTTCAAGGTTGATGATGGTAAGGATAATGTTGATTGTAGCACGTTAGGTAGGGTATTAATCTTAATGAGTTTGGTTACGGGTCTTTGAGGAGCATGGTCTAGCGATGAAACTTGGCGGTTTTGAGTTAATTAAGTGCTGTTTATCGGCGCCGATTGTGGTGTCTGTTGAGATAAGCTCTTACAATTTCGTAAAACCAAAGACTTTGGCTTAGGTTATTCCCATTTTCAATTTAATTATAGACAGCAAACTCCACACAATGTTCAAAAACTGCACAAAGGTAGTTGCAGAAAAGCACTATGACTTCTGGTAAGCAACATTCTTCGCAGTAAATAATTCGCATAAAAGAGATGTCGCGGAAGATAGTGAAACATTTTTCTGTTTTAAAAATTAAATTAGAAAAATACACGCGACCACATTAGTGGAACACGCGGTGATGAAGATCATGATGATGATGAAATTAGGAAAGTATTTTATGATGTTTTCTTAGAACCTTTTCTGTATTCAAAGGAACTAGTAAAACGGCTCAGTAATTGGTAACAAAAATGCTTTCTTATAGGAGATCTTTGCAAGCGACACATTCAAAATGTGGAAAATATCAAAGCGATTCACGAATCGATCCAATTTTTTACTTCTTCATAAGACCGGAAGTGCTGGTCAGCCAGGCCGTGTGTCATTGATTGAAATAAGTAATACTTCGAGGGAGCAACGTCTGGAGAATACGGCGGGTGGGGTAGGACTTCCCATTTCAACGTTTCTAACTTTATCGTCTTGACGACTTTTGCAACATGGGGTCGACCATTGTCATGCTGTAAAATCACTTTATCACTCTCGTTTTATTGTGGCCGTTTATCTTTTAATGCTCGGCTCAAACGTATTAATTGCGTCCGATAATGATCGCCTGTGATTATTTCAATCAGTTTTAACAACACATAATAGACTACGCCGAGCTGGTCCCACCAAATACAGAGCATGACCTTAGAACAGTGAATATTCGGTTAGGCCGTCGACGTGGAAACATAGCAAGGATATCCCCATGATTTTTTGCGCTTGGGATTATCGTAAGGAACTAATTTTGTATCCCCAGTCACAATGCGATGCAGAAATCCCTTCCGTCTTTGCCTTGCAAGCAAACAATCGCCGTTCACCATCTCTCGGCTTCAACTCGGCACCCAAAATCCCAGTTTCTGAATCATTCCCATGACTTTCAGGTGTTTTGAAATGGACTGTTGCATCACTCCCAATGATCCTGCCAATTCTGGTTGCATTTGACACGAGTCTTGATCAAGCAATTCCTCTAATTCTGCATCTTCGAGAACCACCTCTCTTCCACCGCCATGCCAGTTTTCGATGTCAAAATCACCGTTCTTGAAGCGTTGAAACCACTCTCGGCACATTCTTTCATTAATAGCAGTTTCACTATGAGTATTTAAGAGCGTTCGATGAGCCTCAGCAGATATTAAACCAGAAAATTAGAACCTCCCACAAATGACGTGAATTTGGCTCGTTAGCTGACATGTTTAATCGAGAATAACTTTATGCTGCAGACACAAATCGACTAATATTTCAATGAAGTTATGTTTACAAATACCTACGATTTTTGTATGACATCTACGATCTATTTATTTCGACTACCGCAAACCGGCGGAAGCAAAGTTGTACACCTAATAAGTCAACAAATTTGTATTCATTTATAGTTTATAATGTACAACAAATCTGATAACTTTTTACCCCCCACAATTCATATCTAGCATTTAATAATCTCGAACAAATGTGAAGTGAAAACCATTTCCACACACAAAACTCCAGCTATAATCTTTCTCTCATTCATAACGAACTTTTTTAAAATATTTCGCCGGCACAAGACTTAACGCGCCCCAAACGAAAAAAAAAATGTTCACCACCAATGTTGCCGTACGTTCCGAATATGAATCGCTCACGAAGCCACTTAATTGCACAATTACAAGAAAAACTTTTATCCCCGAGCGAATGCGGACAGGAAAAATATTGAGCATTAAAAAAAAAACAAAATTTAATACGACCATAACTTTATTCCCATTACACAATCTTAATCTTCCATAAAATTCATTTTGCTGCATTTAGGTGTAATATCCTTCCATTAAACTTTCATTCGCTTGTCCTGCTGTACCGGCCAGTTCGCATAACACGGTCTCCAAGTCCGGTCAGCCTTATCTCATCCAACTGCCATTGTTTGGTCAGATACTGTGGCTTTTGTGGCAACGCATTCATGTAGAACGTCATAACCACAAGGTCTTCGTTTTCGATTAAAACTCGCAAAAAGGGTAATAACCGACGAATCCTTTAGTACCCGAACGTACCAGGTGCATTACTGCGGCTCCTCGATGGCAGAAAGCAAGCAAAAGAAAAAAAGGGACACAATCATAAATCTGTATTAAAAGTCTGGTCGGTGATATCTGTGAAGCCGTGCTATCAATCTGCGAGGATAATACGTGACCATGACCGTGATAAGGAGAGGAACAAAGAAAAATGAAGAGGCAGAGATAAAAGGATAAGGGTTCTTTATAATTCCGAGCGTGTGTTGTAAGACGGACGGTGAAGGATGGAGGTTCTTGTGTTCTTAGTGGATGGAATAGTTGAGGGGACGGTTAATCGCAAAGGTAAGTGCAGACAATCTGAGAATGGTGGATAAGTTTTGTTATTTGACTTGAATGGTAGGCTTTTGTTTTATTGTCTTTGGGGAGATGCATTAGCACGGTACGTTTTGCAAAAAGGCTGTCTTATCAGGAATAACATTTTATCATAAGACGAGCAGTGGGCTCAATTTGCTGTCGGAGGGATGGTGTCCTTAGAGGAGAAATAAAAAACGTAAAAATTTTCCGCGTTTCGGAAAAAAAACAAACCTTAGTGGACATAATCCTCATTTAACAACGCACTGCACTCTTTGAAATTTTCAATTCAACATTTCAAAGTCAGAAAACTACGCTTTGGTTAAAAGGACATAATTCCCAACTCTATCCACGTCCGACTTGGAATAGTAGTGGAAAAACATGAATGTCTTAGAGTTCCTACCAGAACAATTTGTATTCCAGCGACAAGAACTGGTTAATGATCAAATGACAAGATTTCTGCTTCTCTCAGACATGTTTATAGGCGGGAATAAAGTTTTTATGAGCGAAATAGAAAAATGTGTTTTCCTTAGCTTAGGTCAGCAAGGATAAGAGTAAACGGACACATATAAACAGTAGCCATTAACTAACTTGTTGTCGGTCGTAACCAGACTTTGAAAGAAATTACTGTTTTCAAATATAAAATGCCATTGAATATTGCTGCTAATAATAAAATTTAAACGAGAGCTGAGCTGAAAGTCCTAGAAGCCACGGCTC
This sequence comes from Syritta pipiens, assembly GCA_905187475.1. Taxonomy (NCBI): domain Eukaryota; kingdom Metazoa; phylum Arthropoda; class Insecta; order Diptera; family Syrphidae; genus Syritta; species Syritta pipiens. The sequence continues at coordinate 99,240,080 of LR994571.1, read as the reverse complement.
TATATTTTAGCTTGTAGTTTAAATTACCTGTTAATAAATAATAAATAAATAAACGAGAACTACCAGCTAAATCAAATGCTAAATCCAAACGAATGTTGCAAAAGCTTTCAAATTTGTTAAATAATTCAATTTGTGCATTGCTACAGTAAACGAAAAATCAGATACAGTGAATACCTCCTTTAGGGTTCATTTTTTTATCGAGCTTCTACTCGACATTCAATCGAATTTTACGTCTCTAAGCAAAACTATCATTCGAGAGTTTCAAATGTAAATTAAATTGACTGATTTTTTTTTCTACTTCAAATTCTAACAACTAATTTGATAGATAGTTTTATTTTGATTTTTTGGGAATTGGGCCGAGAGCGAGCTTTTTAATTTTAGCTCACTTTAAGGGGTGTGTATTGGCTAGAAAGACTTATTTTTTCATTGCAATTACGTTTAAATATTTTATGCCTCGTTCTTTTATTGAAGTCTTACTTTCATGCTTCTGGCGTATGTGTATGTGTTACTTTTATCTTCTGCAGAAATGCTCTCGTGATTATTTACAGTCTAAGTCAAGGACAAGTAGCCTCTTAGCTGTATCAATCACTCAAAGCCAAGCGAATCTAAATTTCCACTCTAGTTTAATCCAATCGTTCATCATGATTGAATGACAATTCAGTAAACATTTTTTAATTCAATCATTAATCACTTTTGAATTTAACTTTAGGCAATATTTTAATTTTCCAGTAGAACTCTCTTTAATTTTCGAGTCAAAATACACATCCAAACAGTCGGCCTAAGAATTGAAAGTAATTACTTAAGCAATTTGTTTCACGATACGCCTCTAACGTTGTATTTATTTATTCATTCGGGCTCTGTACTTGTTACTCACAACATTTTTAGAGAAAGAACACTCGAGAGAGAAATCAATCAACAAGTTTGATTGAAAGTTTTTTCGTGGTGATTTCTAAATTAGATAAAATTGAAATTTTTATTCTGACTGAGTGCATGGTTTTTCCAAAACACTGACAATTTCATTGGCATAGCAAATATGCAGATGAAATTTATTTTTCAAATGTCTCTCACTTTGAATTGGATCATTCAAAAGATAGAAGTCACTTATCAAGCGATGAAAGCAGAAATTATAACCTGTCTAACCTAAAATAAAGCCTTTAATATTTAAGACCTTGAAATTCACAACAGCCCCTTGTAAAGCATCGTCATTGGCAGACATTAATTACGACTTATTGGAAAGAAATTACCGCGGTCATAAGCACGTCTCGAGGAGGCTTTCTAGACGAGAAAACTTTCACAACGGCTTGGCGCGAGCACCCGATGTGGATGGGGAGAAATAATCAACCAACTTGTCACAACTCCAGTGACCCTTTCGTTTTATCCTTGCAGCTTATTTATATTTCCAACAGCAACTGGGTTATATTTCTTCTCGTGCTCCTTTTTTTTGCCCTTCGAGAAAATTACTTAATCGAATAATCCACTTGACGGGGTGGCGAAGGACGAAAAAAAAAAAGAATATACTGAGACTCCTCCAACCCAAACAGGATTAGTCAACACATAAGCCTCACAGGCACCTTTAGGGATAATAACATTAGATTAACGTTGTCGATTTCAAAATGAATTCGCTTAATTGTTGATCCTGCTGCTGCTCGCTGGCGTGGGTTGAATATAAAAGTAATTCAAACATTGAGTTCCATTTGGTTTTCAAAATCCTCCACGTATAACAAAAAGTATAGATATTCCTGTTCGGTGGGCAGAAAAAACGAAAAAAATTAAAGAAAACGAAAAAGAGTTCAGGTGTGACACATAAAAATAAAATACGCCAACAGCACCAACCCCAGCAACGTCAAGAAAATGAAAACAATAAAATTATTGTTCCTCCCCAAAGTCATTCGGCAAAGGAAAGCAATTTAAAGGAATAAATATGAAGACGTTGAGAAGTACTTTTCCACGCAACAAAAAAAGGAAGGTGAAAGTTGAGAAAAGAAAGGACATTAAATTAAATAAACGTAATAAAAGAAACTCGACCACCTGCTCGGTGTGTAGGTGGGTGAGTGCTGAAGAAATCCAAACACACCTTGGTCCTGTCTTAAAGTGTTCCTGCGAAATGAGTTAAGCCCCTGAAAACAAAACCGACTTCAGGTAGAATAAAACAAGTGTCAGATAGGCCCCAAAGGATATCCCTATCACATTGTTCACACAGACAAAGGAAAAACGAAGACGAGAAGAATAAGTTCCAAGGCAATGCGGCGTGTTAAGTTTACTGGCAATATCCTTTTCAGTAACAAAAACACGAACGGATGTACAAACAAACACTTTGGATCCGATATGAGTTCAATTTGCGCCTCTTCTTCTGTTTTTTTTTTTTTTTGTTTCTTTTTGCTGCGTCGTGTACATGGGGTGCGTCAGGATAAGCCGGCTGTGCAGAGGATTAGGACATGCCACTTGTGTTTGTGTACTTTCATTAGCCGGGTGGATGCTACTCTGGTCGATCGGTCGGAGGACGACTCACAGGAGAAGAACTTTTTCTCTACACAGCATCGCCGTGTGCTCATGTGTCGAGGTTGGATGAAACAAAAACGCAAGTGGTGGATTAAATTTACGCAAGGGGATTTCTGGTTTCATCTTTTGTTAAATTTGTTTTATTTCCACTTTCTTGTTTCGCAGGAGGATGTTGTTTTTATTGTTCTTTTTTTTTCCCGTGTTATTGTTGGTTTCACTTTTTTTGCTCGTGTTTTTTTTAAATCGAATTTAGCAAACAGCTAAATGGCAGTCTCTCGGTAGCACTTTTATTGGACGCGTAATGTCGAATTAGAGTTTTGAACTTTTGAATTTTATATGTTTTTCAATTGATAGTCTTTTTTTATGGGATTTTTTTTGCGGAGTAGAATTTATGGCCAGAAAAATCATTGGTTTAATGGGAATGATAAGAGGACGCAGAAGTGGATCGTGTATGGTCGAAGAAACTTGTTGAAGGTCCATTTAGAAATGGTTTTAAGTGAGTGGGGTGGGAAAAGCTCCTTGTTTAGTTTATATACTCTATATATTTTTTACTAAGCTTTTAACAATTTTGTTTTTTAAAAGAAGAGAAACGTAGGGGCTTTTTGAAGCAAGCTCTCTGAATAGAATTGTGCAATCTTCTAGGCGGTGCAACACTTTCACTGCACCAAACTTACTTGAACATATGCTCTAGGAAGAAAGGTTCTTTTTTTTTGTCTTTGTAGGAGAACACGCGTTCCTCCGTGAAGGTCGGTAAACGTTATGTCATTTTTTCAACCGAACCATCGAGAAAATTGTGCGTTGTTGAGTCTTTCCGTCGATGTGATCGACATATATCCCCGCCGTCGTGCCGAGGTACGATATTTCATAAGTCGCCTCAATTGCTTTCATATACCGACTACACCAACATGATCGGAAAGACTCAACAGGCTTTCAGTGACGCATTAGTGATCATTGAGACGGAAGCGGTTAAGATGGGTCCTAAGCGAAATGCGGAAAAGTAAGAAGAAGCAAAAAAAGACCCATTAAGGCTAACGCCTTAAACAAAATGTCTCTAAAGACAGATACAATTGTCTTAGATTATTTTGGATGCCAGGACATAAAAACGATGGGGCAATGAAAAGGTGGACACACTAGCCAAGAAGGAAGCCTAGGCTCTGTTCATAGGACTTTCTCCTCTCTTTGGATTAAATAATGCAGACACAAACCAGCAGCTAGGTTAGGTTGGTGGGCTGGCAGAATGTATGTATATATTCCGCCTCACTTAGGTCCTTGTGGACCCGTTGTGTTACCCATAGGGGGAAAGGTGTCCCAATCCTCACTCGCGGTGTCCTATTCCACTGTGTCCTCGGTCCATTTGGTCCTGCTCAGATACCTGAAAAGACTCTTTAGAGATAGTGAGTGAGGTAGCACCGAAATAACTCGATTATTAAATAACTTCGAGGACATCCCATCTAGGAATATTGTGAGATTTATGAAGACAGACTGGACGAAGTAAACCTTAGTCGCTCCTTGAGAACAATCTTTTTAATTATTTTCCATTTTACTTGGTCAGTGAGAGTTTGAAGGAGAAAAACAAGTAATGAATTCATTGACCTGTATAACACCATCGGCCTAGTCTAACGATTTGGATTATATTGATTGATTTTGCTAATTCTTGTAGAGTGAATGAACACCAACAAGAAACAACGACCTAGATCGAATTAAAGCACAAAAAGACGCCTGGCCCCACACTGTGCCAGTTGGAGAGGCATGTTCACTGAGTCCCTCGTCTATTGCTTTCACTAAAGAAGCTGTTTAAAACAGCTTTCTGTTTCAAGGCTTTTTTTTTTAAATTCTGCCATAAATTGAAAGCATACATTCTAGCAAGCAAACCAGTGTCAAACCAGTCACTGAATTTGCCTTTAATCCATGTGAGACGAAAATAACAATTCCACTTTCAGAGGGAATTCATTTTTCATCGCTAACCACAACATCGCCTAATCGAAAACCGAGCTATTAATCCTCTCCCCAAAAATTTTCTTCCCTGGAAAACCCTCGCACGATGACGACTTGCCAATATTGGCAGCCAAAACTCAGTGGGCAATAGCCCACTTACAAATTTGTCTACATGTGTTTATTTACACAGCGCGTATATATTAACCGAGAAAAGTTCATAAAAAAGTATTTGACTGCAGATAGGAGAGCACAAAATAATAAACCTCCCGCCAGCGTTAGCCTATCAACCTACGAACACAGGCGGTCTCATGTTACAGCCTCTTCCCGGCTAAGACGAAGATCAGGGTGGTGAATAAGCAAACAAAAATGGAAAGTCTTAAGATTTTGTGGCAAAAAAAAAACAACTTCTTATGGCTCACGCCAGGAGCGTGTACCGCAGAAATATTTGATGAATGTTGTCAAAGCAAGGGGCCGCCGCCGGTCGGGCAAATCAAATACGCTAGGAGAGAGAGAGTGTTCAGGCTCATGGAATATATGATTATCCTGGAGAAGTGTGTTCACGTCCTCTTTACTTCGTTCTTCTCTTCACTTTTTTTCCTTTTTCTGCACTTTATTTGAATGTGTGTTTATACGTACTCCATTTTTTTTGTGGGGGGTGGTACTGTGACAAGGATAACATATTTATAGATAGTTTACTTGTAAATATGAAAATGTAATTCAATTACTTGATTTTGAGCACACATTCGTTAGGCGGAAGACGAAGAGGATGATGTGGTTTATGATGCCACAATTTAAGGGATAACACTCGTGGTCGTAGTGGGGTTTTTTGGATGGAGAAACTCACTCGCACATTTGTGTAGTATCAGTTTTAAGGTCGTTCTCCGCAATCAGACGAGCAAACAGTGAGATTTTGTTCCCAGTCTTTTTTTGTCCGGGTGGTAGTTTGCGTGGGTACAGACTACAGAGTAAATCTTTAATGAGGAACTAACAAAAAGGACATGACCATGAATACGTGCTCGGATTTATTTGCTGGATATTTTGCCTGTACGCAATGTTTTGCTTAAAAACTAAGCTTTTCATTTTACCTTTTACGAGGGTAGTAGTTTTGAAATATATTCTGATTTAGACCTTTCGACAGAAACGTGAATGAATTGATTAATATTTTTTTTTTTTGCAGTGTTTTCTATTCGTGGTACTTGATCAAACTAAGAAAAACTTGTTTTTTGAAGCATTTTAAGTTTAATTAATTTGACAACAGAAAATCAACGGAGTCGAGGAAAAACTTTGGTGGCTGAAAAAGGTTTTCAGGTGTATGCGAGCTGGACTTTCGTTTTTTAGTGTACAAAACAAATATAAAATAATTTTGAGCATTTGAAAAACAGATCCTACATCCATCATTTTTCTCTAGCTAACTTTAGCAACCACGTCGAAGAATTAAAACTAACACCAACTGCGTGGAACTTCATAAATCCGTTTGCAGACTTACGAATCCGGGACATACAGTAGCTCAAAGTAATAATGGGATCAGCGAAAATCTTGAACATAAACCTTTGCTGAGCTTTGAATTATTTTTTGCTTTTTATGTTTATGAATTTAAATTATTTTTGTATTTTTAGCAAGCTAAATTTTTGAAACACCACATGAACTCGAGAAAAAGACAATCAAAAATATAGAACAATGTATTAGGTTGTCAAATATCTCCCTTTTTGTCTTTTGAATTTTCCAGCTATGTACAAAGCGCTACAAAACTCGTATCCAAACTAATCGTGCATAGCGTCGTTTTGTAGGTTATGTGAAGACCTTTCAAATGATGTATTGCCAGATACGAGCTCTGTAGCGCTTTTGTACATAGCCGGCAAATTCAAAAGACAAAAAAGCGGAACGGAGATATTTGACAACCTAATATGAAAGTTTTTTCTGATTCATCTAATCCTTTTACTGCAAAAACCACTTTAGATGTAGAGGACTGGCTATTGATCTAAAATTTTAGTTCTAGGTAGTTCTACTCCGGCGGGCTTACTACTTTCCTTGATTTATCATTCGCACTTTATAGGAAAAAAAAATTCCTTTTAATAACGATTAAATGCTCATCCCCAGGCTCCAGACTGCTGTTTTCCAACCCAAGTCAACATTTTGCATTGCAGTATCGTCTCGAAGTTCACGCTCTTCCTTATCCCGCGTATTTCCTTAAATGAGATGACAAAACTCTTTCTAACTTTGAGAAATTTAAACAAAAAAGTTTTTTAATATTTTATTGTGTTGACGTTCATAAACAACCTTGGTTTACAGACACAGAACTCAACAACAATTATAAATACCAAAAGTACTCGCAGTCGATTTTTTTTTTACTTCTTTTACGACCTCAGTGAAACAAGTTCCCCAAGAAGTTTTCTAATTTCCAATTACCACCAACACAACTATACCGAACCCCGCCCCGTTGAAACAAAACGGAAACAGTCATTTTGTGAATTATTAATTAGTTTTTGAAACTATATGCTTTTAAGCATTTGTAAACTCCACGATAAATGAACACGCATTGAACTTTCAAAGAAATCCAAATAAACATTTGGCACATACTGAGAGAAGGATGCATTGCAGGCACACCAGAATACATAAGAGAAAATCATTTCGCATAATTAAATAACTCATGTTGATAACAAGTTTGGCAGGATGAATGAAATAGGGCAGAGTGAGTGAAATGTTTAATTATTCCCGAAACTGTAGAACGTGCACACTTTCCTCCATATGGCACCTCCTAATGACGGCGGTTTCATGTGGGAGACGAAGGCGCTTTAAATCCTGTGACTAGAAGATTGTTGTACTGTGTTCATGTTGTTGGTTGTCAGTCTCTGAAAGCTAGAACAAATGAAACATCCCCCGTTGGGAAGGAAGGTAATTTCTGCGAGCAGGAGGCAATCAGACAAAGTCGTCAAAACTTCTGATCACACCGAACAAAAGGTTCTGGCTGGCAACTAACTTCATGCGGAGAAGTGTATTATGTCTTTTAAAACGTCGTGCATCAGAAACTGCTGGAACAAAACCCATCTACAAACTTTTACCTTCTAGTTTAGAGAGAACACCACATTCAAACAGAGTTAATATTTCTTAGAACAAAATTTAATTATTAGATGAGTCGTTCGTAAAACAAAAGTTGACATTCCCAACGAAGCAGTTGCATTGAAACGACAAACTCTGTTTTCCACACTCGACAAAGCTACCAGAGAGAAAGAGGTTATCGTAAGAAATTTCAAGGACATACTGTCATGGCAGTTTAATATTACAAGAAGCATACTTCTGCACTTCAGAACTACGAACGATGCAAGAACTCCACTCAAGGGAAACCCAGACTTGTTTCAATTGCCCCTTTAGAGTAGCATTGCGACTCGGTACTTAAAACTATCAAAACCAAATACAACGATTCCTTATCCTGGGGACAGGACAACTCCTTAAACAACGAAATTCACTTGAAAATTGAAGACACCGACAATTGGGCATGTCAACATTTCCAAAATACTCGTAATCTTGTGTCAAAAAGTGTCTCTTGAGAAATTCGGATAGTTTTTGAATTCGGAAAACAAGTGATTTAGTTTTTTTGTTCTCTCTCAATATAAAATGCTTTTCACAACCAGTTACACTCCAACTTCATCATGTTTCAGGAGCTAAATTCGAATTGCATTCCTTTGTTCTACACCACGGACTCCGAAACGAGTTCAACTAAAAGTCAAAAGCGTATTCACACGTCAATACTCGACAGAATGACAAAAGCAATTAAAGGACATACCATTGGTAACATCCGTTTTCTATGCGTTCGCCTCGTCTCAATTGATTTGAAAACAGTGTGTGTTAGAGAGTTCTTCTGCCTTATTACTGATTTGAGGTTGAAATTGGTGTGTTTCGACCCAACACAATGGAGATCAGCCCTAGAGAAATTTCGAATTCATTCCAATTGACATCTGGTTGCGAGTGTTTCGAACAAAACGGTTCCTGTTGGTGTCCTTGCATTTCTGCTTTCCATTAACAGATGGTAACTACCTACACGTCACAATCTGCGTTTACCAATCAACAACTCATTGCACTAATGAACTTGTTCACATGGCTGACTGAATGCCTCCTGAATTCCAGAAGGATTTTATTCCATTGAGAGAATGGAGCGGTGTTACATTTGACGGAAAATGGAGGTGAAAACAAAAATGTTGCCAGGGGAGGATACGCCAAGTGTCTTGTTGGTGTAAATTGAATTCGAGTGATTACCTGGAAGTTTAAAGTGCCAGTTATTTTGAGTTGAAAAATGTAGGACCTAATGCTTTTTACTGCGCCATTTAACTTTACGTCAAATTTACTTTTTTTTTTTGTTTGAGATTTCATTTCAACATATTTAAACTGATTTCACTGAATTTCATGAATTGAAAAATTCATACAAGAAAATTTCTATCACTCATTAGATAGAAACATTATTTCATTATTTTTAAAACATATGGGTAAATTGTTTTCCAATAAGGACTTGACAACTTTTTCTTTAACAAAACGCAAACCATTTGAGATCTTTCAAAAACTTTATTATCGGCTTCAAGTACAATCAAAACATTTATGATTGGAGCTCGACTTCGTTCATATGGCTACCGCGGGCACGTTTGTAGCGGTCGATTCATTAGACCCAATTTTCGATGACTCGGCCGATGACACATTTTGGCCGAAACGGCTGCTATTTCGTGTTGAATGTTGGCTCTGAGGTCCTCCAAAGTCATCAGCTTGTCGTCATAAGTCAACGTCACTTAATCTAGGCCCAAGGAAAATAGTCTAGAGACGTTAAATCGCACAAACGAGGCAGCCCATTGCTTGAGATAACACGATCATCAAACTTACTCTTCAATAAATCGATTGTAACGTGTGCAGTGTGGCTTGTGGCACCATCCTGTTGAAACCATAAGTCGTCCAAGTTCATATCTTCCCATTCCGGCCAAAAATAATCGGTTTTCATAGCACGATAACGCTGGCCATTAACAGTAACGAGACGACCATTATCGTCGACGGAAAAATATGGCCCAATAACGCCACCGGCATGCAAACCGCATCAAATAGTTGTTATTTGTGGATGAAATGGTGATCCATGAAGTGCGGATTTTCACCCGACCAATAACGCATATTTTGCATATTGCCGAACCCTTTGAGCCAAAAATTAGCTTCGTCATGAGCAGTCTTACTTGTGCAAACCTTTATAGAAATAAATTGAAATAGAAATTGTCACTGAAAATGATTTGCGATGAAATTGATCATCTTGGCGCATCTTGTCGACAGCCCAATCGATGAACGTTAGTTGCTTCAAATGTTCCATCGGCTTCAATTCTTGAGTCAGATTAGTCTTGCATTTGTGAAAGCTAAAATCCTTACACAAAATACGCCATAATGGGGTCTGAGCGATGCCTAATTCTTGAGAACGACGTGGAATTGACTGATTTGGGTCGTTTGCTACGGACACCTGAACGGCAGCGATATTTTCTAAACTTCGACAAATACGTTGTCCCACTGACACGACAACATTACACAACGAATATGTAGACTTAAATTTTTACACTAGGCTTGTTATTGCCTGTTTACTAGGGTGAGAATGAAGGCCGAAAGTTGGAGTTAACGATCTTAAAGTTGCGGTAACCGACTCCGAATTTCGGAAGAAAACTTTTATAATTTGTAAACGTTTCCCGTTCGTGTTCTTAATCATGATGAAAATGTTGAGTTTGCTGAAGAAATTGACAATGACATTTCGATGATTAGTGAAAGGGTGCATTCACAAATTAAATTCAAAGTTGTCAAGTCCCTATTGGAAAACCGTCTGTAAGAGCATTTTTTCCTGATACTGCACACTACAGAGCCGATTTATTTCAAAGCTGTTTGTAAAGTTGAAACATTACTTGCAAAAGATTCCTAAGTCTACTTTAAGTTTCGGTCTCTAGCTAAATTTGATAAATCATGTTTATTGAGTACAGAAAACAACCTTATTCATCGCTCTTAATTATACTGAACTTTTCACATGACCAAAAGGAAACTTACAACCATTGAAATCTTTATAAACCTTTTAAATCCTCTTTTCAAAACGATTTCGCCAAAGTATCTCGAGTAATAAAGCTCAGAAACCTACTTTCAAACTCATTTTGACTCAGTTTGTCGTGCGTTTTCTTTCTATTAGAGTCAAAGAGATGAAATATCATCCCTCATCTGTTTCCCCAATCCCACCCATAAAAATGCACTTTTATTAAAAACCTCATTTCATACGAAAAAGGAGAACTCCCTTAATTACATAACATCTACTTCCTCTGCTGCAAATCACACCACACAGCCTTTAATTAGGAAAACTTTTGAGCATTAATCATATGCACACGTTTCTGGAGAGTGTTCGCGTGGGGGAGGGGCACCTTGATGTAAGCCAGTCATGTGGATTAAGGAGCGTCATTAGGTGACATTCGCCACGCTTTCGTAACGCTTAGCGTCTTCATCTTCATCTTCACTTCACTTCACAAAAATGAGAAAAAAAAACCAAACTGACTGTTGCCAAAGATGACGGAGGAAATGCATGGAACAAAATCCTTACACGTAAATCAGCATAAGAGATTTAGTGAATTTTCAAAAACCCTATGCATAAATTGAACGCATTCATCCGTTTAGGTTGAACAAGAATAAGGATAAGTGCGCAGATGAGTAATTTAATGGCACATAGCACGCAATTAACGAAGCTCAAGTTGCTCGATGGGTTGGATCGTTTCTGTCAATTGGGGGAGTGTGCACTTATGCCACAAAAACGTCAGTGTCACGGATTTTTGAAATTAATTATATCCGTTCTGAAGGATCGGCGAGACAGGAAAAAATAGCACCGAGTAATTGAAAATTAAAATGTTCATTTTGAGTGAAGATAGCAACGACATCTCGAGTAGTTTTAAGGATGCATATAGCAAGAATATACAGATTTTGAAGATGTCGTTAAACAGTCACGTTTGTTTGTTATCTCTCTGACCTGTAAAGTGTAGGATTGTCCGGACAAACGCTGAATACTTGTATCCCGTCAAAGTTACGGCTGGTCAAAAGGAAGTGTTCCCAATTTTTCCCTTTTACATGCCCGTATAAGCTCGTCACGACACAATTAAAATAAATGAAGTAACAAGTGGCAGCACGCAACACACCCAATTATTTTTATTTGCAGAACTTACCCTTAACTTAATTACAACGCCTCCGAAAACCAACTCAAAATTTGTTACGCACGCAAGTCAATAAAAAATAATTGTGCATACACTTGCCGCCATCGGTGATTGCCTTCGTCCTCATTTTTGAACGTTCCCATCAACCACCCCCCAACTGCAGACGGTTCCCCATTACCTTTGATGAGTGCCAATAAAAACGAAATCCCAATCGAAAGGATACTAAAAGAAAAGCGTAAGCCTTTCATCACAGATTCACAAAATCAATTTGTGCATTCAGCGAATTGTTACGATTTTTTTTTTAAATTACAAAAACAGCTCACCCCCAAATCCCGTCGCTGACAAAAGCCCCCAACCAAAAAAGATCCAAGATGAAAATCGACGGGAAATTGATAATATTTCCTTCCCGGTGGTCGTAATCCAGGAAAGAGAAGGAGGGAGGGTCCTATTCTTATTGCCGGTTGATTACGCAGCCCCTTTCTTTCCCTTTTTTTCAATTCATTGATTGAATCTGACTTGTATTTCAAACAATGCGAGAGATCCATCCCCCCCGGGTGGGGAGATGCCAATAAAATGAACTTTATACCGCGGGCTCGGAGGGATTATTGCAAATATAATGCCCGTCCTCGTGCCGCCCGTACCGCATAAAATAGTTAAGTCCAATTGGCAGCAGAATTCCGTCGCCGCCATCGGCTACGGCAGTCGACAGACGGCGGACGGCAAAAACAGAAATACCAGCGACGCAAGTTTTGCAATATAGGACCTGTCAGAAACTGTCTGAATTAATTTCTTTGAAAATTGAAACTCCATTGGATGGAATTCCTCGAATTATAATTGAAAGGCAAATGTTACCTCAACCCAGACGGTGGAGACTGTTAAAATAAATTTGCATTTCGTTTAATGGTGTCGTGAGCAATTTTCGAACGGCCAATCAATTTTTGGGGAAGGGCGTTTAAATGTAAATAACGCCTCCCGGGGGAAAGAACCGGATCGGGAATTAGGGGTTGCTAAGTGATGTAATAAAATATTCTCGAATAAATAATTATAATTAATTTTTAGATTATAAAATATTTTAGTGAAACTCAATCGACGGAATTAACCGGGTGATTGAATTGGTTACTAAACTGCAATAATATCAAAATTTAGTATTTATGTTATTGTGTATTGAAACTGGCTTTTGTTCTCTAATCGTTTTTAATGCTGACAAATTGGCTCACTATTTTATCCAAATATATAGTTAGTTATATCTGAATATTAGAGCTGTATTTGTTTAATCGCCTCCCACAGAAATTCAAATAATCATACCAAGCCGACTTTTTGCAATTTTTTTTTTTTCGGCTTTATTATAAAAAACTAGAAGACATAAACCCATTCGGTTTTTTGTGTTTTCTTCAGAATTAAAATGCTCATCGATCACAAAAAGTAAATTTTCCACTACATTTCAAAATTCGGAAAAAAAATGTAAACTTCTTTTTTTTATTTTTTTTATCAAAATTACTTACTTACTTTTTATCAAAATTACTTACTTACTTTAGTTTTAAGTTTTTCACTTTGAAGTCAACGTTATTATAATTGCTAAGTACTAAAAAAGATGTAAATCTTATTGTACAATCCTTTTATAAAATAAATAGATGAAATGATATGAAAAAATGTTTGCATGCGAATTTTCCAAAAACTATTAACACAATAAAAAAAAGTTTAGCTATAGAACTAAAGAGCAAGTTTCCGACTTTAAAAACTGGCATAATACTTTATTGTATGTGTTGCCATTGTTTTTTAATAATTTTTTTACCATGTTGATTGATTTTTCTATAAAACTTCTCATACCTTCTAAATGAGGCGAGGTAGACCGCCCGCCTATAGTAAACAATTCTTGTTTTTAACCCCTCTACAAAATCCCATCATAGTTTTTTGGCGCCAAAGCTATGCAACTTGTTGTATCTGTTGGCGCCAAAAAATTACGAATACTTTTGCTGTTCGCAAAAGTGACGATAATTACTCATTATTTTTTTTGGCACGATGAAATTGGAAAGGCTTATTGTCCTTCCTATTTGTTAAGAAGAAAAAGACAAGGAAAAAAATTTTAAAAAAATTTAGTTCCTACGCCCAAAATTAGTCAGTTTATTACATTTTTAAGACAAAATAATCAAATTAAGAATACTTTGGGGGGCACTGTATTTTCTATTGTTGTATAAATCTAATAATACTAATATTACTTCAGACAGAAAAAAAAGGAACTAGAAGATAGTTGCTTACACTCGTATGGAATAGAAAACAAAATTGATTCGTACAATTTAAATACAATTTCTCACTTTTTTGATTATTTCATTTTTATGTTTTTTCCGATACTCTAGTGGAGACTTCGTTAAGTATTTTCGGGACAGAAACTTCGACTGTTCAGCGGCCATATTCATTCCACATCCTTGGAACTTTATATATTTGCTGTCAACGTCTTCTAGTGTTAACCATCTGCGATGATTTTATTCTACAGTTGTGGTCACAGCCGTAGATTTAAATGATTTTCTTAGTCTTGAGTGGGTTGACAATTAGTCCACCGTCATGACACCAGGCTGCGGTCGATGGCCTAAATTGTCAAAAGATTTCTTGAAATTGATGAAGATAACTGCTGTGGTTTTATCCAGGCTTTTGTATACTATATTTGCAAATTTGCCAAGTAGTTTATTTTATTTCTTCCTTACTTTTTCCTTGCGCCTTCCACTTTTGTGAATCGGCCGAACTACTTAAGTCTTAATACAATGTTTGGAATCGATGTTTGATCCAAACTCATATTCGTCATCGATAGTTTTGTTGCATTGGTTTTTAGGTGTCTTGATCTTAGTCCATCAATCTCCGCCAGTTTGTCTTTTAGTGATCTAAGAATGTTGCATATGTACCTCTGCTATAAGAGCTTTTGATTCAGTTCACACGCTGTAGGTGTCGTCAGAGAATGTTTGGTATTCATGAACAATCTTTTTTATTTCTAATTTTAAAGGTTTCGACAAATTTGTTGGTAAGATATTCAATAATTGCTTCAATCGAGAAATTCTTTTTTTAATACGTCGTCCAGATTCCTAGTGTTAATGTCAAGTTATTGACCTTTCAGGTCTCTTTTGGGTTAGTTTTACTGCTTAGAAATTTATGTTTATAGAAATTTTCGTTAATTACCCTATTTTTTTGCTTATTCCAATCGTTTGTATTTTTTTTTAATGCCTTGTGATAGTCTTCATTGTGTCGGTCGTTTTTGTACTGTCTATACGCCATTCTTTGCCACATTAACCTTTTGCCTCAAAGTCAAGCAACTGAATTCAACTAAAGCAAATTTTTAGTCAATGATTTAGAATTGTGTCATAACATTTACAGAAGAAACTTCAACTGACAAGTTTGAAATCACCTTTTGATGACTGGTCTTAGTAATATTAAACACACATTTTCATTCGTAAATTGACCCACATTTGAGGCAGCTACACAAAACTCTTAATTACTCCTTAAATTCAATAAACTCTTGAATACATTTAACCAGTCTCAGTAAAGACTTTCGTCAGTGCCTTGGTACTCCCTCATCGTCTGACTCAGCTAAATACCAATCACTTACTTTGGCCACTGAATGAAATTCGTAATAACATAGTTAACGAAATTTTCGCAAACTGGGCACAACCGTTGTGCTAGTAAATCAAATTTCCTTACTATTTACTTGAGTTCATTGTGAAAGTTTTTGCACACAACTACTGCAGTGTACCGAGTCAATTAACACACAGTCTTTCACTTGGCCGCGCTTCTCTCGGAGAAAGTTTTTGACTTCTTGTCTGACAGACCGATTCTTGTTGTGGTAAAGTATTGTTTCGACACAGAGTTTTCCCTCTCGTGCGGTGGTGGGATGGTGGTGTTTTGTGATTTAATAAAAACAAAACAAAAAAAAAAAACAAAAATCAAGAAATATGCCACAATGTTATGGTCTGGAGTAATGAAAAGTCGGTGCTTTGGTCTCGGTGTGGTAATATATGCAAATAGAAAAAGTTTAACGCTGCGGTAATTGCGGGCAAAAAGAAATGAAATTGTTGACACGTTGCTTTTATGAGGGTGTTTATGAAAAGTTATCTAACAGAGAAGTGGTACTTACGAAGGGACTAACAATAATAATGATAATTTGACACGAGTGTGGGCAGTGATTGCAGGAAAGGTCATGACGAGGGCTTTATGATGAACATCGAGAGAAAAACATGTTAAGTCGGTGACCGTGTATTAATTTGATTTTATGTACTTTCTAAGTCAGTATACAGCCAATCTCTTTATCAAGGCAATTCATTCATTTAACAGCAACAAAATCAAGTGGCTTTCCACTGTACTTTAGCTTTGAAACCGAACACGACAGAAACTTGGCACTTATGGCATTCATGAAAAACATTTCCGAGCAATAAAATCCACTAAAAAATCATTTTGGAAATTGACGAACATATACACGTCAAATTTATGGACGTCAAATATTAAGGGAGCTAACCTCACTTTAATTTTAACCCTACAAATACAATTCAATTTACACTTCTTTCTTAAACTGTAGACCACAATTTTACTCTGTTAAGCTTTGTAGATGATTTGCTTCATATGTTTTGAAGGGAATAGTCATGCCAATGTACATCGCCTAATGCATTTTTAAATTATTTTTCTAGTATTTCGGCCATAAATTATAAGAAAAATACTTATTTTAGTAACAAAAAAAAAATCGGGCAGGGCAGGGTTAATTTGTTAAATTTGCTTTTATTTAAAGCTACATTACCTGCTCTTGCTCCAGCGGTGACACATAGCGATTGGACATCAAAATAGTTGACTTTATTTCATTTGAAATTATTTAAATAACAATAAACAAAATTGCAGACAAAAGTAAAAAAAATCATTTAAAAATAAAAACATAAGCAAACAGAGTTTAAAGACTAAAGAAACGATTCTGTACTAATGCCCAAAAAATGTTTAAAACAAAATTGACACACAACATTGATGACTATCCCTGTACGCGAATTTTTATATAATATATGGACTGTAATTTTAACGGAATATGAGACGAACGAAGCGAGAGCAAAAGTGAAAAACGTGGTTTCAGTACTGCTAACAGAAGACGAATAACCGTTTTATTTAATGTCAAAATTAACAAAAAATTAAATTCAAAGAAAGAAAGAGATAGAAATATTTATGTTGGATTTTGAGCAAATTAGATGGGCCAAAGGGTAAGCAGCAGATGGGCCAACAATCCCAAACACAGATCCAAAACTAATTTTTTTTTTTTACTGTTGAGAATCACGGCAACATTGGCAATACCTTAGTTAATTGCGTCAACCAGTAGATGACAACTTAAAATTGGCATTGTTTTATTAGAAGCTTATTTGAAATTACCGTTTTAATATTGTGAACTTATTTTAGACTTTAAGTAAACCTATCCGGTTCTCCTTTCTTTTTCAATAAGCCGAAGTATGAAGAGCATGACTTGAAGCCAGTAAAATTAGAATTCAAAGCTCCTTCTTTCAAGTTTATAAAGTTTATCAAATTTCAAGAAATACTAAATAAAATATTAGTTTCTAAGGAACTCAAAGATGTATGCATACAATTGGGAAACAAAAACATAAGAAAGAAGCCATCGTATCAGACGACAACATAAAAGGATTTAATACTGCAATCCCAATTTAATTTCTTTTTATTCTTACACAAGATTTAAGAAGCAGCTCTAAATATTAAGTGAAAGAATTTAACACTCCAAAAAAATATAAATTACTATCTTCTGAAAAAAAATGTTGTTCGATGTTCTGCTTCGGAAACCGGACACAATCGGGTAAATATTACTTTTAAATTTCATTCCACACGTATTCCGGATCATCTTCTTGGTACACGAATAACATATCATCTGTCGCTGAAATCGGCTTCATGGAAAATAATAATAAAAATAAAAAACCATAACTGGGTAACAAAATTACCTACAATCATTTTAAATTACACGAAATTGAGTAAAAACATTTTTAAGTTCACAAATATACACATCTACTTATTTGATTACAAAAAAAAAAAAAAATACAGTCTCTTTTTTTAAACGAGATATCAATTATAATGTAGAAAAAAACAATTTTTAATGTCCTTTGATTTACATTTCATCGATGAGAGATGTATACGTAACGTGAACATATTTACAGTGGTTGCATGGAAAAATGAGTTCTTTTAAATTTAAATCATTTCATTTAGAGCCTTGAATGCGTGTAACGAAAGTATGGTGGATATTAATAAGTAAAATTGACTTATGTGTATGTATGAATGATGGTAATCAGATTTATAAGCAGATCGAAAAGGATAATGAAATATGTGCTTGTATTTTGTGACATGTTTTCCGACTTTACGACACGAGGTAGAATTAAATCCTCTTTTCAGTTGATGTGCTTGTTTCTTTGTTATTAATTTTGTTGAGGTCTACTGTTTTTTTTTTTGAATTTTATTGATGTTTCTGAAAGGCTGCAATTTTGCAGAATTAATTTAAGGATCTGGAGTTATTATTCTTCTTAATGAAAATGTATTTTACTCAATTTGACATTTTTTTTTTTTTAAAGAACTCCAATCATTCGTTGAATCATATATAGTAGCTCAAGGTAATAATGGGACAAGCAAAAGTCTGAAGACATTGTTGATGATCGACCGGCTTGAGTTCTTGTTAACTGAATTACGTGAGCCTTAAGAACCAAGGCTTTATGGAAAATGTGATGTAATGACGTCTGTGGAATGCCCATATCCAAAAAACGATGAGGAATGGACAAACTTAGGTTTCGTTCAACACCTTGGGCTACAACAGCAATATTCTCAGCAACGAGGTGCACAGGTTTTATTCTTCACATCACTAACTTGTCCCAACAGCTCGAATTTTCCCACCAATTTCTCTATTGCGTCCGACAAGGCTCTTCACGACGACCCAAAAATGTTTTAGTATTACGAACCGTCTCTGCCAAATTTTCACCATGTTTATAGTGAATTTTAATAATTTTAATTGATTTTTGAAGCCCATATAGTTCCATTTCTATAAAAGGCGTAGTTTCTACTTATCAAAACAAAAAAATATATAGCTTCAAATGTGACATCTACCGAAATGGCGGGCTATTCAAAATAACACCTCTTATTGGAAAACCCTATAAATACCACACATGCTTTTCGAAAAAGATCTCAAAATGTTCAAAATAAATTGGAAAATAAGAAAAAGAAAAAAACAGGTTTCTGCTTGTACTATTACTACTTTGAGCTAATGTAAAAGCAAACTTTCATTGCAACATAATTATCTGTCCAGACGTGATCTAGAACATTCCAAGCCCTAAATTTCTATTGAACTTGTGTGGCATACATTTAAAAAAAAATACGTTTCCTATTTCCGAAGCTATGAATTTAATTGATTTTATTTTAAATGAGACGAAAGGATTAAGTTATACATGACCGCCTTATGCATATTCATTTTGAATGCATCATATTTCCACAATCTACATCTTCCCCCAAGCTAGATTTCTGTTATTTTATTTTCTTTTAAGAAGGCAGTATTTCAAAAAATGCGCGCCGAGGATTCCATCTTTGCAATTATAGTCAAAATAGGTTTAAGGATAAAATCTCATGAGTCATGACAAAACAATAGGATATATCTCTGTAAATTGTGCAATGTAGTCTTAGGAAAAATATAATATTTAAGATATAATAAAGATAAAAAAGAAATGTATTCTCCAGAAAATAAGGGGGAAGGAAGTGCTTAAAATACTAAGCTTTTATTTTTTATCGCAGCAGAAACTTTTAGTAAATTATTATTACGCATTTTACGACGTCAGTTTTCTTAGTTAGTGCATTTTTTATAATAATACTAAAGACAAGCCAAACAACTTAAACGGGGTTAATAAATACTTGGACTCGAATTTGCTGCACTACGATTGCTTTTAATATTCCAAACCGTCATCATGATTTTTGTTAAAAAATTTTCTTTGGTATGATAAAAAAAAATGTTTTGCGTAAAAATTTTCTATTGTTCAAATTATTGCAAAGATATCATCGCCAGTCCTATTTTCCAAAGAGCCTTAAAGTCCTGCGAATTTTCAATTCACCGACAGACAGACAACTAAATCAATTTTAACATTTTTCCTCAACAGTACCCTAGGAACAAATGAACTTAATTAAACACCCGAAGGACTCCCGTAGTTAAAATTATTCACCTGTGAACACTTTAGTTTTGTCACTTGAAATTTTCATCGCCCGACTTTAGGGGAAATACAATGAAGCGAACAATGTCCACTTCCGATCAATAGAACACACATTTGAAGGGCAATAAATTGAGCACCTGCTGTTTGGTGGTTTTTGATTCCTCGAGGCGATACGATTTTAGTTCTCTCACATCCAAGCACCATTACCTTGCCAACACTAGTGCATATAACAGAGAGAGAGTTGTTGTACGTATGGTTTTTCCGATTTCATTTCGACAAAGTTCTGTGTCCTGCTTCCCATGAAGTGATGAGGATTTCGCAGGACCCCCGAGGCAATTTGCTTTAACCTATTGCAATTCGGTGATGTGTAAATTTACTTGACTTTGCTTTTTACCTCCTGTCGAGTTGGAATAGGGTGAATTTGTTTTTGTGAATATTTTCGTTTTCAAAGAATTTATTTCGGTAGACTTCGTTTCGGAATCCCTTTTGTCAGGTTGTGAAGTTTGTTTTAGGTTGGAAAATTGAGCACCTTTCTTTAGTTGAAAAACAAAACCAACATTCGATAAGAGTGGTCAGTTTATTCGTACCGAAATATGTCTTCTAACCAACTTAGAGTTAGGGTGGGGAAAAGACGACTAAATCACTCCTAAGCAACTTAACCACAACCAATTTTGTTGATATAAAACACAGACTAATTAAAAGACCACAAAATAATTATAGTAGCTAGAAGCTGGTTCAATCAAGTGTCTTTAAGTTGAATAAAAAAGAGGCGAATGTTGTTAGACCCACTTTAACTTGCTTCCTCTTCCTTTTTTTGAAATAAATAATTTTAAAAAACAAAAGCAATATTCCATGGAGTGCCATAGCATGTGGAGACGGTAAATTATTCATGGAAGTGCATGTTTGTGCAGAATAAAACCACCACCACCTACAGGTGGGTCAGAGAAGAGGATAAAAATTCATTTAGTTCCTCCATAACTTCAACGAATTCATTGCTGACCTCACCGTGAACACTCGCAGAGCAAAACTTCTAGCGAATACACTCCCTGTTGCGCAGTTAAATTTTCATGTGCCCCTGTTCATTTGAATCCTGAAAAAGGACTTGCAGAGAAACAACAATGGAGTTTAAAATAATGACACAGGGACCAACATCCATATACGTAGGATTCAAATCTAATGACGCGCATTTATTGCTTACAGGATCAACTTTTATTCTCCAACAAACATAAAGCCAGATCAAGTAAAATATTTTCTTCAAGGCTAACGACAAGGAGGTTATTGTCTATAAGTTTGCCTTCGATCCGCCATGTCGTGTCGTGTATGTCGTGTACGTTAAGCTTAAGCGAAACAAAGTCAAAAAAAAAAGAATCGTCCTTCATTACGGCACTTTTCTAAATTTAGATGTCACGAAATTTTTCAATTACATTTTCTCGTTGACAGAGAAATGAGTAACGATTTACGAGTAAAGTAAAAGCAAAGTTCTGGAAGCACGAAACAAAAGTAATACTTCAGTAGCAAAGCAGCAGCACCGCCAAAAGCAAAAAAAGGAACCTTAAGATATAAAAATGAAGCTGTAGAACGGTTGAATAAATATCCGCAAATATAATTATGATAAACGGATAGAAATTTGCATAAAGTGTCACTCGAGCTAAGCGCGTATGTATCCTTGCAAGTGGCATGACACTGGTGTAAGCGTTGTGTTGTAGGGAATTTATTGCACTTCACTACATCTGAGACAGTAGCAATTATCCTTGTTTCTTTGTCGGTTCTTTTTTTTTTTCTTAGTACATTTTCTCAATTCTAGATGGGTTTCGCACCCGAAATGTGTTGAAGAGATCCTGAGAGAGTAGTCTTTGCTGAAAATGTAATTCCTGGAATTAGGATTAATGATATTCGCATTCGCGGAAACAAATGGAATTGCGTTTATTCATAAGCATAAATATCTTCGTTTATCTCTTTAATGGAATATGTAAATTTGTCTTGTTTTTCGAGTCTAGGAAAAAAAAAAGGACGATGTTGTCGGTTTTTGTTTTTGCTTAGCTAAAGCAATACTTTGGATGGAATGAAGCAGAGCCTAGTAAAACTTTGAAAGAAAATTTAATTTAGAATCTTGCTTGGTCTGCAATTGGCTATGCTCTTGATCTTAGACACTTCCAGACTGTTGTTTAGTGAGATCATAATCCATTTTTTTGCTTTTTTGACAAAGCGTTCCGGTATGCTTTAAATAGCACTCAAAGAGTTATGTAAATAATGGGTGTACCATATGAAATATCCGATTTAGGACTCTTCTGTACAAGCAGCTTCTGATTTTTTAATGTTAAATATTAAGAACTCGCTACTACCACTGAAAAATATAATTTAAACAATTAGATTAGATCTTTGTTTAGGTATGTGTTTTTATTCATTTGTTCTTTTTTTTATTTGAGTAATTGAGACTGACTGCAGTCAAACTAAACTACTTTCCAGTGGTTAATGCAGTAGAGGGTTAGGTAAAAATGTTAAGTAAAATTTTTATTATTTGCTCTTAATCACACATGTTCGCTCAAGAACTTTTTAATGTCGAATGAATAAAAATCGGAAATTTCATGTGATACAAAGAGTCATCCAGCTGAATGTGTCTACAAAATTGGAAGTGTTTTCAGATTGCAGACTACTTTTCAAGTCTCATTCAGAGCACTTCGAGTTCTTGACACTAGGAAGTGCCAATCGTTTGCTCACATGTGCATACATACCAGAGATGTAAAAGATTGCAATCTTTTGATTTTAAAAATCAATTGAATTCATATTTCTGATTTTTTAAATCATAAATTAAATCTGCAACTAGACTGCAACATTGAAATCTCTCATTCTTTTTGAAGTCTTGACTGGAGCAATCTTTACGACCAATCAATTGATTGCAAATCAATTGAATGCAAATCCTTACACTAACATATTTGGGATTTCAAAAATGTACGTTCTAACTTTTTGGATTACAAAATTTTTCGTTGAAATCTTAGGGACTTGTGATCAGTTTTGAAGAAAGACTTCATCGAAAAATCTTGCAATCCCAAAGACTTCAACGAAAAATTTTGCAAAACCAAAGATTGCAACGAACATTTTTGAAGTCCCAAAGACTTAAAAGTGATTGCAATGAATTCAATGCCAATCTAAAGATTTGCATTCAATTGATTTGCAATCAATAAATTGGTCGTAAAGATTGCTCCAATCAAGACTTAAAAAAGAATGAGGAATTTCAATGCCGAAGTCTTAGTCATCAAATGAAGTCAATTGAATGAACACAAATCATAAAAATCTTAACATGCATTCAGGGATTGCATTACAAAAGTCTGCAGTCTTTTACAACTCTGATACATACATACATACATACATACATACATTGGGTGGTGTAACAGCCCACGAGGGCTCAGGGCCTAGCTTTTCGCGCCTTCACTGTGCGCGTTGTGCGCGTTATAATTTTGACAGAAGTAGAGGGGACCTACTGTTTAATGCCGGTTCCGAACGTCGAATTGAGAAAGGTTTTCACGACAGAAGTGCTCCAGGACGATTGTCAGCCGTTCCCTGTAGGTGGGGCCGTGAAAAATATTTGTAGTCACATGTGACTTTGCCAAAAGTGTTTGTCTTTAAAATAAATGCATGCTTTTAGGTTGTTGTCAGATGCAAAAACGGAAAAAAAATATTTGGAACCTTATTAAAATAAATATTCCGTTTCTAAGATACCTTCAAATCGCCAGCTTTGAACAACATGGATTTCACTTGAACTTCAAGCTTCCTTAGACAAAGGTTTACATAAGACCCGCCACGCTATGGTTCTCACTCTGCAGACTTGCAGCACCTAGGATAGTGTCAATAAAGAATGTGAACAGGAAAAAAAACAGCTTGAGGAGAATTCCAGGTGATAGTGTTCCACGATGTCAGATACACCGCGGCAGTAAACAATTTTGAACTTTCACCATCGACCAGAAAATAGCGCAAACAATTTCTCCCATCACATGGTAGATAGAAAAATCCTTTAGATTTCCCTCTATTTTTTTATTCAGTCTTTCCAATAACCACCAGAGCTCGTTCTCTTCTTGGCCCTCTTCTTCTTGGCATTCTTATCGATTGACGGTGCAATGTCTTACGGCGATAAAAAAAAGCGAAAGAAAAAAGTTCATCCACACTTATTTCCTTTATTTTCAAATTCTTTGACAAGAAAATGAAAAATTGCAGTTTATTCTCTTAGTTTGTCCAATGGAAGAAGTTTTCATGCGAAAAAAAAAAAAAGAGAAGAGAATCCAAGCCAAAGAAAGAAAGAATGATAACCAACAAAAAAAAAAGGATGAGGGAATAATAATTCTTCGTGGCTACTCCATGGTCGATCATCAATTTAGAAGCTGTCAATTGAGGGAGCATTTATGATTAACAGTTCCCAAGAACTAGAATATAGCTTTTAAGGTTGCAAGGCGTGGGAGAATGTCAGACGAAGACCATTTGTTGGTCAAAGTTTTATCTCCCAGAAGGTGTATATATCTTCGAAGAATAAACTTAATTTAATAAATGAATCCTGGTGATGCTGGTGGATGGGATGGGAGAGACTTTTTTTTTGAGTGGCTTACATCATGAATTGTGAACTTTTTAGTCTCTCCTCAGGACGATGAGCAGTCGGATGGAGTGCAATCGTTTTCTTATCCCTAAATGACTTCGACTAAAATTTCATTACTGACCTAAGCTATATTTAAGTTGTTGCCGTAGATCCCCCTAATTCAAAACAACACTTCATAAAAAATTAATGAACACACTACCGTCAAGCGCAGAGAGTCAACCCTCATTTCCAAAGTTCTGCAAACGACCAACGTCAGATCCTTTCCTCCAGTGAAAGGAGGAAAAAAGAAAACGGCAGCTTTTCCTTTTTCCGTCATACTCCCGCGGATTCGTCTTTGAGAGGGTTTTATTAACCAAAACCTTGTGTCATGTGCCTGGGTGTTGTTAGCACACCTCCATAACGACACTCATTGAAACTAATGTACTGAATCTGAAAGAGCTTTGTTTCAAAAATGCCAGCAAAAGCAGCGAATAATAAACCCTAATGCGCCGCATCTCCCCCTTATACAGCTTGTATTCAAATGTAAATTGCCACTTCACCTAGGCAGCTTACTGTAAAGGAAGATATTAAGGGTGGTTTATTCTAGTTTTTCCTTTTTTCCACATCTTCTAGATTCCCGGTGGGGAAGGGAAATCGTTCTACGAAAATGCAAAACTTAGAGGAACGAATCTGCTTGTCAACGCACATGTTTGGTACGATTGTTTTCAAGCGGAGTTTTGTATTTTGTTTCAAAGGAAAAGTTGTCTCCATAACGAGCAGCACAAGTTCAATTAATGTTCCTATTTTTTTTGTCTCCACTCCTGTTTTTATGCATTTGATATTTCTGTTCAATAGATTTTCCGCTGCTCTCTTTTGTGTCGGTACAATTTAAAACTCCGGACACTGTTTTTCGGTTTTAATTGAGTAGCAAAAAACGAAAGTTAGAACGAGCTTTTGTGCTCTTTTACGTACACATCCGGAGCTGTGAATATATCCTTTTTTACCGCCAAAAATCGCCATTGAGAAGCGCTTATCCATTGCCACCGAGCACCAACAATAGACTTGTCAAATAAATAAAATCCTGCAGCTTTTGAAAATGAAAACATTAACTCCCACCACCCAACGCCGTTTTATCGCTTTACATCGCATGATGATGTCCTGACGGAGGGTAATTATGAGTTAACACGCAAATGTTTCCACCCCCACCACAGTGCCGATGAAAAATGCAAAATATTCATCGGGATGCGCGCAAAAAAAGGGGGAAAAGCAGAAAATATGCGCTGACTGAACTAGGTGCGGGTAGATTGAGTTTATTACGCCATGAGGGGATCGCTTTATTTGGCCACAGGAAAATGTAAACACGCATCCACAAACGAATTCGATAGACACATAAACGTTTGCTTACGCTGGTAATAGTCGTTAACTACAGCAGACTCTACAAAAAAAATGGTTGAAGTGCAACGCTAGGCCACCCCATTATCCTGCCCACTTCTAAACTGAAGGTTACTGCAGAGTTAAAGTTTCAGTGGTATTTTATTGTTTTTTTTTTTTTTCTAACCTTCCCTTAAACTTTTTCAGGCACACCGCCGCCGCCGCCCGTGGTTAAAAAGTGAAATTGAAAAACATTGAAATCAAGTGAAACTCATTGTATCTATGCCAAAGCATCTAGCACTGGGTTTTCAACAAGCCCTCGGCATAAAAGAACAGAATGCATTGACTACCACAAGCCGAGCACCCTTCCTGCAATAACGAAAAGTTTATCCATGAAAAATTGAAATGCAATACAAGCCAACCATCCGTCGGAGGTACAATCGTTAAGAGTTTGTTTTTTTTTTTTCCTAGTGAGTTAAGAGCTGCCCTTACCATTGACCGACTCGTATCCCAGTTTACGGATTTCTAATTTACCTGAATAAAAATTACATATAGCCCATTGAAAAAGAAGAAAACCAATTTTGCATTTCTTTTTTTTTTTTTGATTTCACAACAACTTTCCATCCATCTTTTCAAGGGTGAAGTTGTTGTTTTTTTTTAAGGACGAAAACCTTGAAAGTTACCACAGGCACTCATGTTGAAGTTTTTCCACACATTTACAGGTTATAAATTTTATGTTTTTTCTTTTTCGAATGAAATGTGCTTTTTTTTTATGGTTACGAGTTGTGAGTTAGGGTTGCAGAACAAAAATAAAAGTGTTCTATTCTTAGAACCAAAATGGAGTTTTGTGGAAGCGCTCTAAGTGCGATGATAGTGAAGAACATGCACTTGGTTAGATGCAAGAGGGATTTAAGGGCATGTGAGTTTCGTATTCAGGAATCCTTTTCATTGAGGGATCTTAACTAAAATTAAGGTGAAAATGTGAAGATTATTTTCTAAACAATAAACACGGCAGAGCTTTGGGTGGTTTTTGTCTGAGTTTGAAATTTTTGGATTATGGACTTCCTGGGAAAAAAGTCGATTACTGAAAATACTTAGGTGGTCAGGTGCAAAGGGAATAAATGAATGAGTTGATTTTAAATAAATCTTTGAGCTAAAAAAGAATTTCAACCTAAGTTGGGATTTGCCTCTAATTTTCAGAGGTTTTTCTTAGGCCGTCTTACGTCTATTGCAGACAGTCAAGTCAAGTTCGTAAGAAGAACTTGGAAGAGGGTATTTTAAATGAATGTGCCTCAGGGCAGACATTCTCGAATAAATAAGTCAAATCTACCGTTCGGTAGATTCGGTGTCCATACCAATTAAATTTTGTATTCTCTTTAAATGTTTTCTAAGTTCATTGTCCCACGTTTTTTTTACCCCGCACGGAGATGTTATGAGAGGCATTGCTTTGCTCTCCGCTTTCAGAAAAAAAAAACGTCTGCTGAAAAAAATACCCAAGTCAGCCACTAACGATCGCTTAATGTTCATTTTTTCTTTCCCGCAATCATATGATGGTATTAACGTGCCACATACATAAACCCATCAACGTCTAGACGAAATTTATCAATATGACGGTGTACTGACATACCTAATCCCAAGAATTTTTCCTCCCCCAAAAAAACTTGACGTAAATTTTAATGAAATTTAAGAAATATTACTGTGAACAGTGCCGGGGTGTATTACTTCAGAAATTACTGCGACCGACATTCACGGACATGATTTGTGACATAACAGCCACACGTCCATTACGCAACACATATTGAAACTGACCAGTAATAATCCTTAATGACCACTTCGGAAGAGGGGAAAGAGAAAATTCAATTAAACTCTTGGTGCAAGATGCCATCAGACTATTATCTGTCTGAGTAATGGATTAATAAGGGAAACTTTTTTTTTGTTGTTGTTTGTGTGGTTGGGGAAAATTATTCAACCGAAGCAAAAAGCAATCAGGCAATACACATGTTAAATTAATTCTCTTCGTCTAGACCTACTGGATCAGTGGGTGGCTCGTAAACATTTCAAGAGGCTCGACAATTTGTGATTGTTCCATTTTTTTATGGGTCGGGGAATAAAAATATTTCCGTTTTATCAGTTGCTGGAGGAAATATAATTAAAGTGAGTTATTTTCGAGTGGATTTCCATTAATCACACGGTTAATCTAAATCGTTTACGAGCCATTAGATGGTTTTTGTTCTGAAAAACAAAAAAAGAGTTACAAGAGTGTATGGTTATAGATAATAATAGTTCAAATATTTTTAAGTTGAACTGGCTACAATTAAGAAGGAGGGATACGTTCCCGACCACCGGCAATTAAGAAGTAGGGTCAGGAGATTGTCATGATAGTTGCTCAGAGTGTTTTACTTCTTTGGAAATTAGTTTTGGACTATTAACTAATTTTTTCCGCAATTTTTTACTTAAAGTATTTGAGAGTGAAAAAAGACAACCAAGGAAAAAAATTAAAATTTTCATAAGGGGATTTCAATAGGAACTTGACAACATTGAATTTGTGAAGGCACCCTTTCACTAATCATCGAACTGCCATTGTCAATTTATTCAGTAAACTCAACATTTTCATCATGGTAAAGTCCACGAACAAACAATGTCTGCAAATTATAAACATTTTCTACCGAAATTCCGAGTCAGTACCGCAATTTTAAGGGCGTTAAGTCAAATTTTCGGTCGTAGTTCCCGCCGTAGTAAACGGGCCATAGCAAGTTTACTGCAAAACACATTCGTTGTATGATGTTGCCGTATCAGTGAGACAACGGGTTGGTCGAAGTGTCGAAAATATCGCTGCCGTTCAGGCGGTCTTAGCAAACGGTCCAAATCAGTCAATTCCGCGGCGTTCTCAAGAACAGGGCATCGTTCAGACCACATTATGGCGTATTTAGCCTAAGGATCTTGGTCTCCACCTATACAAGATCAAGGTAACTCAAGAATTGAGGCCGATGGACCATTTTAAGCGACGTACGATCTCCGATTGGGCTCTGGAGAAGATGCGAGAATATGATGAATTTCATCGCAATATCATCTTCAGTCACAATTTCAATTTATTTATATTTTTTACTATAAAGGTTTGCACAAGTAAGACGTAACTCATTTCTGGCTCAATGGGTTCGTCAATCAGCAAAATATGGGTGATTGGTCGGATGAAAATCCACATGAATCACCACTTCATCCATACAAAATAGCTGTTTGGTGCGGTTCGCATGCCGGCGGCGTTATTGGGCCATATTTTTTCGTCGACGATAACGATCGTCACGTTACTGTGAATGGCCAGCGTTATCGCGCCATGATCACCGATTATTTTTGGTCCGAATTGGAAAATATGGACTTCGACGACATGTGGACTTAAACAGAGTGGGGCCAAAAGCCACTCGGCACACGTTACAATCGATTTATGAAAGAGTAAGTTTGATGAGCGTGTTATTTCGAAAAATGGGCCAGTCGATTGGCCGCTCGTTCGTCCGACTTAATGCCTCTAGACTTTTTTCTTTGGGAATGCGTTAAGTCATTGGTTTATGCTAACAAGCTGACGACGTTGGAAGAGCTCAGAGCCCCAACATTGAGCGCAAAATAGCTGTCGTTTTGGCCGAAATGTGTGCCCAGTCATCGAAAATTGGGTCCAGCGAATCGACCGCTGCAAACGCGTCCGCGGTGGCCATATGAAGGAAGTCGAGTTTCAATATCAAGCGAAAACGGTTGTGGTCGAAGGCCGGTGAATCGTCCCAAACAGTGGCCAAGCCGGGATTGACGGCCAGGAAGATTTTGCTGTGTGTTTGGTGGGATTAGAAGGTAATCATCCACTATGAACTGCTCGCATATGGCCAGACGCTTAATGCTACCATCTACTGCGAACAACTAGACCGCTTGAAGCAGGCGATCGACCAGGAGCGTCCAGAATTGGTCAACAGGAAGGGTGTAGTGTTCCACCAGGACAACGCCAGACCACACACTTCGTTGAAGACTCGTCAGAAGCTACGGGAGCTCGGATGAACTAAATCCGATCACTGTAACACTTTCTATGAAGCAAAAAAGCGGAAGGGAGATATTTCACAACCTTATATCTCAAATGATTTAAAAACAAATTGTCAAGCCCTTATTGGAAAACCTTTTACTTTTAACACTCAACAGTCTTAAGCTTTTTTTAATGATCAACTATATTTCAATCCGTTTTAACCTCTCGAATTCAACTCATAACAAACTTCCCCTATAAAACAATGATGATTAAATGATGAAACACAGTTACGCTCTTAAAAAACCCAAACATGGATACAATTTAAATGATCATTTTTTTTTGTATATTTTAGAAGGAAATCGCTTTAGTCAAAATCTATTTCAGCCAAGTACATATTGGCCAATGCTATCTCAATGTCATTTTTCGGGTAGCTTCATAATTCCATCTGTATAGAACTTTTCTTAGGCCCCTCTGTATGTACCTTGTTTCTGTGTCGTCATCGGCTTTTGAGACAATTGATCCCCATTGCTCTATTCACAAGTATATCTTCCGACAATCCTTTCAAACTCTTAACGATACTTTTGAAGTTTCCCGGAATCAAAACGAGACGCAAAACGTCTCTTCCTTCCCCAGTAAACCGAGTCTCCCAAAACAACAAGCTCCGCTCCTCTTCGGGCGGGGAACTCCACTCTCCTTTCGACGATACGTGACAATTCTCATCATTGCCGAAGACTTCACTAATTAGGCAGATTAATTTCCAGCGAAATAAGCTAACGCGAAGAAATATTCAGTTACTACTTTTCAAAGTTGAACCGACAGGAGTTTTTACCTCACACAACTTACATGACGATGAACATCCTTTTATGCAAAAGTTCCTATGCTCCTCCCCAACTCCTGTGTGGGTTTCCTTTTTCGCTATCAAAGTTCGAAAGTATCACATTAACTTTCCGCACCAGTTACTTGGTTACAAATCAGCTTGAGAATTCTCTCGTTCCTCACCTCACACGTGCACATTGCCTTTAGCCATTTCATTTTTTTTTTTTTTTTATTTTTGAAAAGAAAAGAAAAAGTTTGTTGTCGTGGAGCCACGATAGAGATTCGTCGAAGGCACTTCCCGTCTTTCATAGTGCTGAGAGGTGACAGGAAATACTTTCATTAAACAATTTCAAACTTTCGAAATCAAGAATAAGCGGATTTTCTCTCTCTCTCTCTGAGTCTGGTTTGGGAAAGGTTGCGTTTGACCTCTCTGCAACAATAATCCTTCCACCACTTCGCTGCATAGGATTCTTTTTACATCCCTATTCCGCCCCCCACTAACATAGCTCATCGATTGGTGAAGTATCTCAAAGTGGGAAAAACTTTATCTGTACGTCGTTTTTCATTAGAAAATAAAATGAAAAATTGTAGTTTGTTCTCGGAATCCAAGCGAACGCACTTGAGGATATAAAAAATGAAAATTCTAGCTAAACTCGACGGTAGGACGCGACGGGGCAACCGCGGCCCGGATGATGATCTATAATGGAACTGTCAGTTGTGCGGACAGTTATGATTAACAGTAGTGCTTGCAAAGTCTTCAATATCCTTCAGCAGTTTGAATTGACGCTGCACCACCACCACCACCATTGTGCGGTGGGAAAATGGCTGACAACTTGCAGTGGGAGGGCTCCCTGACAGCAAAATATATCCTTTGCTAAGGGAAATCCTTCTCCCGACCGACAAGGAGAACTAGGACGAGGACGACCTTGACAGAAGACTGCATTTGTATCCCCGTTGGCACACAACATAACCATGTGACATGTTGAGCGAAAGAAGATAAATATTTAGAAAGTAAAACGCAAATTTGTGGAGTCATTTAGATGCCAAATAGTATCTGCATATGAATTGATCACCGAGACGAAGCAATGAATCTTTCCACTCATGGCCCAGTCCCTTATCTATCTGAGTCGTTGCGGCATGCAGACAAGTCGTGAAGGTTGCCAAGAAAAATGTTCCTCCACCCATTCCCCGCACAACCATAATCCGAAAAATCATCGAAATTGCATTATGTCTTCGGGAATATTTATTTTCCTTGAAGGTCGCCCTCGTTCTTTGAAATATTTGAATTGTATTTTTATGACTATTGTTGAAGGAATTTTTGAGAGAATTTTGAGAAGAGAAAGTTCACGGTCGCCCCGATACGATGTGGGGGCGAACACATTCACCTTCGGGTGCAAAAAGGAAATGAGATGGAGATGACATATTCGAGGAGGTTTGCAGTTCGTGAAGGGGATTTATTCGAAATGGATTTTTCTCTGCGAAAGTTGTAGATGAAAGTAGGCGAGATGCAATTGTAGTTTCAGCTGAGCAAACAAATTCAATGACGCCGCGTACGTAATCGAACTTGTGTTCTACTTTAATGTTCTCAAATAATATCGCATACAACGCCTTCAAGAAGTCGATAGACCCCGTCCAAGCAGACAAGTCCACCCGAGGCCAAGCAGTCTATATTATCAAGGGACTAATTTATTAGCTTACTTGGAAATCGAAAAAGGCCATTTCAATAGAACAATACTCCACAATGCTGCGCAATCCCTGCCATCTACTGCGGTAATTGATGGGGCTTCTTAATTCGAATAAATGCTTAATTAGGAATTCTCCGAACGAAATTCGTAGACTACTCGTAAATGGTCAATTATGTAGCCACTTGTCCTTAATTTTCCACTTATTTCAATCGTTTTCGCTTTTGTTCGAACGTAAACATGTTCGCTGGAATCAACAAAGCAAATAATTGAAAATGGAATTTCAGTAGTGCAAAAACCAAACGCAGGTTTTCAAAACATGTTACCATCCGCTCTTAAATTTTCGTGTGAAATTTTCAAACTCGAAATTGAACAAAATTTCATTTAACACTTTCGCTGAAGGATATAAATGGCCAACACATGGGCTTAATGAGAATCCATTCATTGCTCCTTTCGTGATTATTCATATTCGTGCATGGATCACATGCAATGGCTGAAAGTTGGACGTGTACACATCGCCATTTAGATTTCTCTCTCTCTAAATGTTTTTCGTTTGCGTTTTGTTAATTTTAGTTAAAACTTTTAATTCCACTTTCTAAAATGCTCGTTTGTTTTTAATGCCATATTCGCAGGTATTATAGAGGTCACAGCAGGTGTGGCTGTTGGTGGAGCGGAAAAAAAAACACTCGAAGTGTGTAGCATGTGGGAAAACTTTTCAATTTTATTTATGTGTTTTTTTAATAAAATTTTTGTATAAATTTTGCAAAAAAAAAGAGTAAGTCACTATAATTTGAAGTAGGGTTTTTGCTGCCAATCTGCTGATATAATGACAAAAGTGTTACCCGCAAAGTTTTGTGAACTAAAAAAGCTGATTTTAATTTTTTTTTTTCCGTGAAGGAAAAACATTTCTCATACAAAATATTTTCCACCCTAACCACTTTTAAATCAAATTTTCCTGTAATTCTTTAATTTCATACAAAAATGTGGCGGTAACTCAAACTAAAAAATGGTTTATCAACCCAAGTAGTTTAATTTGTCGATAACATTATGTGGTTAAAAGTTGGATTTTCTGTTTTTGTTGTAGCCATAGGGCTACACATTTTTAAAAAGAAAGTTTAAGTTATTACTGCACAAGCAGCCATGCTTTTGATAGTTAAAGTCCGACTTCTCGGATTACCCACTGGAATCGGAATGAATAAATAGGCACATTATAATCGGTGTTAAATTGTCAACCTAAAAAATTATCAGCTTAACGTTTCCGCTTCTGATTTTATATTTTTTGGGGCTTATTTCATGACAAAAAACGTGCAATGCTATTATTTTGCTCGCTCATTCTGCGTTGGCTCATTGAATTTTATTTTAAATTTTTTCTTTCCGTAAATATGTAGTTCTTTTTTCGTTTTTGTTATAAGTTAATGCTAATCTAAGACCTAAAAAAGTGTCGTACCCAAAATAAGTGTGCAACTTTATTGAACATGGCCGTTTGCGGTTTTTGTATTACCACTGCTATTATTTTGACCGCAGTTGTTTATAGGTCATTATTCATTTTCCAATATATGAATATTCAAACTTCGATCTTTTCCAAGTCCTTTTGCAGAAGGAAATGTTTTATTTTTCCTGGTGAAGGAAATCAGAACGAAAACACGTGAAGGTGCTTGAAACCGCTTGAAGCGACGACACTGATGATGAAGAACCATTGTCCACCAAATGTAAGAAGAAGAAAAAGAAGTCAAAAATATGGAGGAACAGGGTCGTGCATCATTTGCGGAAGCGATTATTTCTTTTTAGCGACACGCAGATTTTCTTGTTTTTTCTTTTCACTGAATATCTTTTTGAAATGATTATAGAGGAAAGCGTTGCAGACAACATAAACAAGTCATTAAATAAATTCCGAAGTGAAAGTAAACAATTTATCGAAATGTGTATTCATGTCCCCCATTAAATTGACTTTTAAAGGGTTTTTCAATAAGGACATGACAACTCTTTTTTTTTAAATAGAACGCAAACCGTTTGAGATATTTCAAAAACTTTAATATCGACTTAAAATGCAATCAAAACATTTATGAATGTAACTCGACCACCATCATATGACCATCGCGGTATAGTTTGCAGGACTCGATTAGTTGGACCCAATTTTCGATGACTCGGGCACACATTTCGGCAGAAACGGCCGCTTTTTCGACTTCAATTTTGGCTCTGAGCTCTTCCAACGTAGCCCTAAAAAAATAGTCTAGAGGTGTTGAATCGCACGAACGAGGCAGCTAGTCGACTGGCCTGTTTCTTGAGATAACACGATCATCAAACTTACTCTTCAATAAATCAATTGTAACGTAAGCTGTGTGGCTTGTGGCATCACCCTGCTTAGATCCGCATATGGTCCAAGTCTATATCTTCCAATTCGGGCCAAAAATCATTGCGCTATAACGTCATTTAGAGTAACGTGGCGATCGTTATCGTCAACGGAAAAATATGGCCCAATAAGGCCGCCGGCATGCAAACACTTATTTTTTGTGGATTGGTGATTCATGTGGATTTTCACCCGACCTTATTGACGAGCTCATTGATCCAAAAATGAGCTTCGTCTTACTTGTGCAAACTTTTACAGAAATAAATTGAGAAAAATTGAAATTGTGGCTGAAGATTATATTGCGATGAAATTCATCGATTTGGCGCATCTTCTCCTGAGCCCAGACGGAGAACGTACGTCGCTTCAAATGGTCCATCGGCTTCAATTCTTGATCATCTTCATCTGCTTGATCTTGTATCTAAAATCGTTAGGCAAAATACGTCATAATGTGGTCTGAGCGATGCCCAATTCTTGAGAACATCGTGGATTTGATTGATTTGGATTGTTTGTTATGGACGCCTGAACGGCAGCGATATTTTCGAGACTTCAACCAACCCGTTGTCTCACTGACACGACGACATCACAAAACGAATATGTAGACTCAAATTTTTGCACTAAACTTGTATGTCTGTCTCCGAGGTCGAGAATTAAGACCGAAAATTGGAGTTAAAGCTCTTAAAATTGCAGTAACTGACTCCAAATTTCGGTAGAAAATTTTTGTAATAAGCAGACATTGCTCGTTCGTGTACTGTACCACGATGAAAATTTTGAATTTACTGAATAAATTGACAATGGCAGTTCGATTATTAGTGCAAGGGTGTGTTCACAAATTAAACTCAATGTTGTCAAGTCCCTATTGGAAAACAATTTACAAGACGCCATTGAAATTCGCGATCAGGAGAGCCTTTTGGATTTCAAACAATGCCATATAGTCGGGGGATGGAAAGAAATAGATGTCTTAATTTCGACGACAATGACAAATTTGTATGGTTTGGTCAACTTAGACATGACAAGCATTTTAAAATCAGGCCGCTCTTAATAAAATATGGTAACGACTTCTTCTCATACTCAAAGAAAGAAACCTTGCAGTAGATGAACAAAGAATTCCTATAGGGGAGCTATCACCATGCTAAATTTCATCCAAATCGGTGACCCCAAGGACGTGCACTCGCCTTGTAAGTGCAGAAGTGTAAGCAGCGCAACCCAAAAAATCCACGTACAATACCTCAAAGTAATAATGGGACAAACAAAAATCTGAAACATAAAGCTTTTGATTTTTGCTTGTATTTTTCTCAAAACTCTTAAAGGTTAAAAAAAAAAAATTTAACGCAGTTTGAAAGCCAATTATGGACGCCGTGACTCGATTGTTAGTTCGTCGTGTTCGAAGCCAGCCCCGGGAAAAAAATACCACAAGCAATTTTCAAGGCCCACCTATAGGAACAATTTACATTCCTCATAGAGTATTTCTGACATGGAAAGCTTTCGCACTGCGTCGTTCGGAACCCGCATTAAATTTTAGTTAAACATTGAATTCATTTTTCGCGTTTCACTTGTTACATCCATGTGTGATAAAAAAAAAAACCTCTTCTAAGTCCATGTTAAAGTTATAAGGAAAAAGATTTTAAGCTGCAATTTCTCTTGTTTTTCGACAAAGTGGTTGTCAAAGGTTTTTGATTGTCTGAAATACCCACCACGATGAACTTTTTTAATAGCTCACAAAACAGATTCGTCTACAACTGAGTACTTAAAAAAAAAACAACTTCCATTTGTCACTTCCTAACAACAATTGCAACTAAAACGTCTACAGATAATTGCCTCGAATAAGTAAGTCAAAGCAAAATTGCTGTTAATCATGCTTTAACAATTTTCTTCGTCAGAGCATAAGCAATATTAATTACAACGAAAAAAAAAAAAACATCCCGACAAACACCTTAAGTTCCTTGTCACAGATTCATCTGCGCTTTTCCAATCTCCTTCCCTAACATCGCCTTCAAAGTAATTATCAAGTAATTTAAATTTTTTTTTCTTTTCTTTCGTCGACATCTTTGATGGAAGCTGAGAAGACCAAAAGCATTGTTCATGCAAAGAATGAGAAAAACTGATAGCAATCTTAAATTAAACTGAAGCGTCTTTTTAATTAGCTCACGGAGACGAAGACAGGACACTGTTGTGTGTGTTTGGGAGTTTTTTTTTCTTTTAAAGAATTAAAGCCGAAATGTGGCGTTTTCTAAACTCGAACTCGAAACTCCTTTGGGGGAACGAACCAGACAAACAAGAAACAGTGACACAAATGTCATCCTTTTCCTTGTTCTCGGTTTTGTGTGTGTGCCGGGAAGTTTTAATTATCCGAAAGGCTGACTGCTTCGTTTAAGAAAATTCAAAAAAACCTAAAAGAAAAGGCCAACAGCTACAACGACGCAGAATTCTACTCATTCATTCATCTCGTATCTGTCCGAAAACCTTGGGTCTTAGAGGTCCTGTGGTGAAATCATTTAATCCTTAGATTAAAATAATTAAAATGTCCGTGATGGTTTTCCAGTTGCTCCAGTTTCTTCAGTGACTCGTCCTGGCGCACACCGTTGTTGTGTCGAGATATCGTTTGTTTTTTGGGCCGGCGGAGGGACGTCGAGCGACGATCCAGAATTAGGTTGATTTAACTTTCACCAACGGTCACCGCAAGGATGTATAATTTGCGGCTGCCAGATAGATGGGAGGGACAGATAAAAGCCGGGATCATTCTTTAAACGCGCTCCGCGGAAACTTCCGAGAGTGTGCACAGAGCCTTGGCTTATAGCTGAGATTTGGGGTTTGAGTTTTTGTTCGTCCTGACTTCCTGTTTCGCGGGGTGTTTAATAAGTTCGCCTTACTTTCATTCACATAATTGGTAATCATCGTTTTAATTGAGTGTTCTTTTTTTTTCTCCTCCGAACCTCCCCTGTACCTCGGGGATCCTAACAAAGAGAAAGTTCTCTCTCTGCTGATGATAATATTTGTAATTTAAAAGGATTAAGTGGTGGGTTACGACAAACGGAGTCCTTTGCCTGGTTATGATGATTTTCAGTGGGACGAGGAGGCGGTGGCGTTTATGGCGAGAATGGCGAATTAGATTTTGATGAAATTCTGATTTAAATAAAATACTCTCACCCCTCAGGAGGTTGTGACGTGGATTAGTCAAAATGAACAACATTACAAAATTATTGAATTGGAAATGGATACGTGTCTGGAATTTATGATAATCCTCCTCCCCGCAGTCGATGGAATCCATTTTGTGGATAGTATTTGTTTGGTAAAATGGTTTGATTCCTTTTCAACAAAAACTGGGTGTGGCAGGGGGATAGCTGGTAGCTGTGGTGATTTCGGATGATTTAAGGGCCAAAGGAAATAAATTTGCGGCATGGGTAATTGGCGTTCTCATTAAGCGGCTGCCATGGAACTTGTTTTTTGGGGGAAGGGAGAAAATTAGAGAATTTCATTTTTGGAATGTTAATTGTAGGATGATACGGAGGGGATTTGAAACGATATAAAACCAAAAATCTATGGTTTCACAAAAATCTATAACAGGGCTTCTGAGTGCAGGCGAAACCTAAAGCTAAAATATAGCTGGAGCTTTGGTTTTTGGCCAGGAGGGCCTGTGTATTTATTAACACAATGGTTTCAAACTAATTTTGCAATTGGATGTTGCCAGTGGAATCAAATATTTATGTTTTCGGGTGATTATAGGGGATTTTCAAAAGTTTTCGTAGGCTGCGTCATGCAAACACAGCTAACCTGTTTCTCATAGCCCCTACATTAGTCAGTGATTGACCAACTTTGCATCGTACCCAAAAACCAAAGACCACAGTCCTACGGAGAACCTCACAACTTTTAACAAAAGAAACTAAAATCGTTTCCGGCAACTGTTGAGGTTTGTTCAAACTGCCGCACTCCAAACTTTCGTCAGAATTTGTTAGCCTCAGCAAAGTCCTGTAACATTATTTTCATAAATAAAATTAACATTTAAGATTGCGAACTACATTCATGTTTGCTTCGACTTTGCATTGTCCTGCTTACATTCCGTCCGTAACCAGGATATAAATGCATGCAGGCAAAAACAACTCTGCTCAAACACAATAAAATCCTGCAAAAACCGGTAAATCGCACATCCTGGCGCACTCATGAACGATTTTATCCATAATCCGTAAACATTCGGTTTATTTGCGGTGCATTTTCTACAGAAAACTTTCTGTATCTGTCGGCTCTTGACAACTCTGTAAAAGAAAAGTCAGCCCCCAAAACTCCGCTGTGCGTGTGTGTTTGTGCCTGCGAAAAATAAACCCCCAAACACATGCATAAATGCATGAAAACTAGAAGTTTTCATGAATATAAATGAAATCATCAGCGCGTGTGTGCTTGGGCAATGGGAAACTTTTTCAATGCATATGGCCAAGATGGTTTTTCGGTTAAGGGGTTTGAATACTCTAAGTTTTTGGAATAATTTCGAAGCTGATGTTTTCTATGAGACTGCAGAAAACTCGCCCCCTAGAGGTGATGGAATATCTTTCATTTTTTTTCTCCTATGACGGAAATAGCTTAAAGGGCTTAGTGATGGCTACGGCTACGGTAACTTGCCTCTTTCTTTCAGACGACAGAACGTATGCATTAAACAGTGTGGACAAGTTTTAAAATGGATTTTTTCACAAAAACAAAAAGAAAACATTCTTGTAGAAACATTGTTCCAGGAAAAAACATGCTCACTCATTGAAAATCATTTTACATGTTTTTCCGTTTAAGGGCTTACTCTTAATTTCTCCGAAGGGCCTTACTTAACTCATTTATCCGTTTCCATTGCAATGTGCTGGTGGTCATGATAAAATTCTTTTAAGTAAACGAAAAGTGAAAGGACACATGTACATTCGGAGAGTTTAATTTATACAAATTTGCCACGGGACCAGCATACGGTTGGGTTCGTGCTTAATGACGAGGCACTCGCAACTCGTTGGGCTCCCGTGGACTTTATGTTTATTTAATTGCTGCAACCTGTGAGGGGACATTTACCTGCAGGTAGATATACATTTTTAAAGCATTAAATTTCTGTTTTATTTATTCAGATTCGGGTTAAAATTCGTCCGGCTGTAATGAAATGGAGAAAAATCGATATTTTAATGATCTTGTTTTTTTTATGATTCTCTCAGTGAATAAATGTTAATGTACTGAGTCTGTAAAGATTGTTAAATATAGGGGACTATTGGGCAGAGCTTTCTTTAGCATTTTTTGAAATTTTTAATTTTCATTTTTGGCTTAGATACGATAGATTTCGAAGCCGAATCTTGCAGCCACCAAAAACTTCAGACAAACAAACAACATTTTAGAACTATTAGGTGTTCAACTTTGCTTCCGCTATTTTGCAAAAGATGGCCTTAAGTGCTAGTCGAAATAAATAGATCGTAGATGTCATACAATAAGCTTAGGTATTTGTAAAAATAATGCCATCGAAATATTAGTCGATTTGTGTCTGCATCATAAAGTTATTCTCGATTAAACATGTCAAATTCATTCAACTTCAATTCAAATTCTTGTCATTTGCAGGAGGTTTTAATTTTCTGCTTTAAAATGAAGAAGTCTGCGGCTGAGGCTCATCGATCGCTCTCAAATACCTATGGTGAAGCCGCTATTAGAAAAAGAAAGTGCCGAGAGTGGTTTCAACGTTTCAAGAACGATGATTTTGACGTCGAAGACTGACATGGTGGTAGAAGAGAGAAGATTTTCAAAGATACAGAATTGGAGGCATTACTTGATCAATACTAGTGTCAAACGCAGTCGAATCAAACGCAAAACGAATCATAAATGCATAACCAGTTTATTACAATAAAGCCCCGAATTTCAGAAAAAAATGGCGAAAGCAAAGTTGTACACCTAATACTACTAGGTGTACCAGACAAACGTAACTCGCCGAGTTCTATTGGAAAGTTTGACCTTTTAGACTTAGAAAAGGGTCTAATGTACAGAGAGTTTATAGCTCACTAAGGTAAGGCTTGAAAATTTAAATTACATATCATAACGTGAAATTTACTTCATTCCAAAGATAATTTGCTGGCATTATAATTTTAATATGATTTCTGGCCACGGTTCGGACATAGTCAAATTTTCGATGACTTTTTCCAACATTTGTGGCCATATATCGGCAATTACGCGACGAATGTTGTCCTCTAAGTGGTCAATCGTTTGGGGCTAATCGGCGTAGACTAGCGACTTCACATATCCCAACAGAAAATAGTCAAGCTGCGTGAAATCACACGATTTTGTAGGCCAATTTATATGTTGAAATGCCAAACCAAACTAAAAATAAATTACTTGACAGCTGAAAAAAATGGCTGCCAGTTAAATTAGTGCTGCCCATTCAAAGTTCTATAACTTAAAAAAAAACACCCTTTATTTACCCTACATTATGGGAAGTTTGGAAATTTGGAGACAGGAGATCGCCAGTTTTGCTTGCCATTTGGCTTTCATTTGGTCGTTGGCTGTATTTTGATAGTTTTCTCTTTAATGCAGCTGAAATGGATTAACTGCTGCTGAACACTTTTACTTGGAAATGCAACGAAAATTCAAGATTGTACACTCCCCGCCCTAAATTTAAACAACTTCGACAAGTAGTTCACCGACAACTAAAAAAATAATGATTCAAAATTAATGGTTTACAAATATTGCTTTACAGAAAAGAGGCTTAAAAAGAGTCTTCTATGCATTTGTAGACAATGTAGAATAGAAAAGGTTATTGAAATAAGACCTCAAACGACATATCTGCAAAAAAAAAAAAATATTTCAACTGTCATTGATTCACTTATCAAAGCACTAAAATTCGCTTAGTTCTGAACAACCAACCCACGCTCAGCGCCCAAATCCTCAGCCATTGCTTTCACAAAAAAAAAACAAAAACCAAAGCAGTGAATTTATGAAATCGAAGCCATTGAAAAATTTCTTTCGCACATCTGCCAACAATTTATCTATTCCCAACTGGCTTAAGTCAATAATGCATCTTCAACTTGCCATTTAGATAAGAAGCTTGTGATGTACTCCCCAATAACTATCACATTTCCAGCACTCTTTCATTCAATCTTGACCCCTATCAAATTTTCACAATATCTAACTTCGTAGACAGATAAATGAATTCCCTTGTTGGCTAAAACAAGAGCGCCAGGACACAACAGGATACAAGGCACAAAACATTTTCTATATACACAAAAAACAATATACGAATCCATGTATAGCAACGTTTATGTGCCAGATAATGTCTGCGGATCTGCCATATCGGATTGGATGGAGCAACAAAAATAGATTTTTTTTTTTTGCCAAACAACTCTTTTCTCAGCCGCTGTGGAAAGAAGAAACGTCAGACAACTCAGTCAAGTCCGGACGGAGAATAAGAAGATCCCCGAGTGCTGTGGTCGTCATCGACTATACACGAGAACCGAAGGGAAGATGAGTCTGCAGTTCTATAACAACAAAACGAAAATATTATCTTTCGATTGGGAACCGAAAGGCTGAAAAACATCTGCGCTAAGGTTTCCTCGGTGTCCTTGCACATGAGGACGAATCCTTTCTTCGTGTTTCTTGTGAAAGTTTTCTCGTCTTTTCTTTTGATTTTTTTTTTTTGCTGTTTTTCGTTTGTCCCATGTATTGTTTCGGAAGAAAAATATGTTATTGTTTTTGTCTCGAAGATGGAACAGGACAGAGAGGCGACGAGTCTCGGAGAATAAGGGAAATTGGGTTAGAGCGGGTATGATTGTTGTTTAAGCTTCTTTTTGTGAATTTTTAGCTTGCTTTAATTGCGGTCTTGAGGGATGTTCTTCATTTTCATTTTTAAGTCTGGGATTCTTGATGGTGGTCTGTTGTCTGTGTTAATGCGACAGTAAGACTGGTTGGGGGACATGTGTGGACATGAAATAGCCTTGACCTGATTTTTCTTCGTTTGTCTTTGGTACACATTTAGAGGGGGAGAAAATTGGCTTTTGAAAATTATTCGGGTTTTCTGTGGAATAGGATCATAAAAGATATGGCTCTATCGATTTTTAAAAGAAGTTCCTGGTGATGCTTTCAACGAAACGATGCTTTTGAGTTTTTCAATGGCTTTCTTAATCTTCTCATCGATTGAATTAAATCTTTCTAAAAAGGAGTACTCGTGAAATTGTTTCTTATCATACATAATTAGCTTTAGCCGGCTAGTGATCTATGTACATTTTACAAGTACATAAAGAGATAAAGAAGTTTTCACTGCTTTCTAAAAAGCCAACCAAAAAACTCCCACTTGCAAGATCAGATATGGACTATTTGTGGTTAGAAGATCAATTATGGCTTTATTGCATGAGAAGTTTCTTGGTAGCGTAATTTTACGTTTTGGCGACCCACAATGGAAAAAATGAATAGAATAGGTGGAAATTTAGTCAAAATTGCATGCCGAAAAAAAGACACTGTTATAAGAAATGGTTGATGACAGCAGAACCACAACAATTTTCAAGTAGCAGCACTTTCGTAAGTGAAAGTGCTATTTCAAGACAATGAGAACAATAAAAGACTAAATAAAAATTTTCACAACATGTGCTTTATTTAATCTGATTGAATTCGTATTTGGTTTGATACTATTTTTTTTGCCTTTAAGGAATTTTTCCAGACGTACGAATTTTATATATAACCAATTTCTAAGCTTGCTCAGATGCAAAAAAATACCAAGTTAGCTTTTGGTCCGCCCAGCTTACTAGGTAGGCGGGTTCACTAGGCCCGCCTAATTTCTTCTTA
Organism: Syritta pipiens; assembly: GCA_905187475.1. NCBI lineage: Eukaryota > Metazoa > Arthropoda > Insecta > Diptera > Syrphidae > Syritta > Syritta pipiens. The sequence goes on along the minus strand of LR994571.1, from coordinate 99,196,727 downwards.
TAAGCAAATGTTTGATAAGCTGTCACTTCTTTGGATCACATAGGCTCATATCTTCTTTGTGGCATTTGAAAGAGGAATTCGTAAGCGGAATTCTCAGATGAATAAAAATCAGAACCATCTAGAGCCATTCGTCTTAAAAAGAAGCGTCTGGGGTCTAGAAGGGATTAGGTCTAAGGTATAAAACAACATTGTTCTCATAACAATTATTTTTTGTGGTATAGGTATTATTTTTTAAAGCTTGCAATGGATTCGAAAATGTCCAAAGTCATCAAAACATCTTTCAGCTCAGGTGTGGAGCAGTTTTTTACCACAAACGAACCTACGAAAACTGTTCCATAATTCAATGATTTTTTTAAAATTAAAAACTTTTGGCAAAAAACGAAAAATCCCAAAATTGATAGCCACCTTGGTGGACCATGTTTTTAAACATAAAAAAACTCGTTAAGCTAAATTTTAAAGTTTATGAGTGATGTCCTAAATCTCATATTTTTCCCACTGTGCGACGTCAGCTGACTACTAAGATCGTGCAATTTTTTTTAGATTTTCTTTCTATGGCGCAAGAGACCATTTTTACGTGAATAATGTCGAACTCTACGCGCATTACAAACCATCATAACTTAAATTGTGGCTGAAAAACCAGGATCTCACTGACTTACGTGCTCAAAAAGCGTCGATTGTCCCTGAACAGATAAGGCAGCACCAAATTTATCATCATCATTAGTGGCGTAGTAGCCCATAAAGGGCTAGAGGCTAGGTTTTCGCGACTTACTTAATACTTATAAATAGACTAGAATAGAGAAGGATTGTTTGTGCAAATTTTGCCGAACCGGTAGTTTCAATGATATTTACTTACTGGCAAATGTCTGAACCTTATAAAAATAAAAAACAATCATTTGCAAGTTTCTTAATTACGTGGAATTTTTTAAGCCACTAGACTCCGACCATGATAGTCTTTCCGCAACAGAGTAGGTTTGGATTGTGATTTTGCCTAGAATGACACCTTCCTCGTCGAGTTAAATAATTAAACTCTGCATTGTTCATTGAATTTCCGTATTTATTTCAGTTCAAAAGCTTAGTGTTATTATGTTCTTACAGGACCGCATAATTCTGGAAAAAAATACATCCTTTAAGCAGTTGAAATCGCAGTATTACTTCAATCCCAACACTCAGTAGGAATGGATTACAGACATTCCCAGCTCACGGTGTTTTCCCTCAACAACAATTTCCTTACACTCGACACGGAGGATGCGGATGATTACAACGCAAACTATTTAAAATAATAATTCCACGAGTTTATTAATTAACAATCAAATTAAGCAACAAATTTCTCCACTAATTGCATCCACTTGCAACAAAGAATATTCCCCTGGTTTCTGCTTCAAAGCCACGTCTCCTTCGTCCCGCATTGTCGCGCTTTTCCTTTTTCTCGTCCTCGTTCCACGGAAAACACTTCACCACATCCCCTCACTTAAATATTTTACCATCCTTTCAGTAAAATTTTTCCCACCATCAACGGCTTCCATGTCCAGATTCATAATGATTCCCTCCAAACCAACCATGAAAGCCCTTTTGAATAATCCTCTTCGTAACCGTTATTCAAACAGAAAAGAAAGACAGAGAAAAAAAAAGTGTACTCGTGTAGTTATAAATGGGCAATAAATGTCTGCACGATGATGCCATCGTCATTTTATCTCCATGAATGCAGTAAAAAAATGTTTCTTTTATTATTGACGTAAAAGTCGTTGTGTATCATTTATAGCCACCAAGAAACACTGACCCAGTTCCGTTTTTGGGCCCGAATACGGGGATGTGTTGCAAAATAAATTTTAACGACAAGTGACAGTGAGCAAATGTCAGATTCTTAAAGTTCGAAACGAGGTCAGACGTCCGGTCCAAGTCGTTGCCCCAAATGAATTATTCAAATTCTTAGAAACACGTGCATTACTCTTATTAGAAATGCAACCTCTGGCTAGAAGGGAAATGTAATCTAAACAAAAAAAAAAGTTGCAGTAAATGAATGTCTCAATTTTTTGAGTCATTAGATCGGGAGAATGATCTCCGTCACTGGATGGAATTTCACTCCTGTCACGGGGCGAAAAAATAATGGAAAATGGACACGAGCGAAATTCCGTCCTCCCGTGTAAATCACACTAATAGAGTGGAGAGGATCCTCTTCATGCCAGAGGACGATGTGCGGTTGAACTTCTGATATATAGAGTTACACATCAACTTTCCACCGACCCTGCTTTCCAAAAAAAAGGAGCTGTCACAAAATAAAAGGAATGCACTGCACTTTGCCAGGGGTACGATAAGCCCTTCGTTATGATAAAATTGCCTTGATGGTGCAACGGTGGGAAATAATGATGAGAGTTCTTCTCGACTTTTTTTTCTGTTTTACTATCGCGGTCGTAGTCATAGATATGTTTATTTTATGATGGAGTGGAGTAATGATGACTGTAATGTAAGCAAAAGGAAAAAGGACCTCGCTGCATGTTCGTAGAGAGATGTACCAACACGCGATGAAGTATTTTTTTGGGGGAAGGAATTTGGTATGAGATTGCAGTTCTTATGAAGAATGAGAAGATGCGTGTTTATATATTTGTATGTTTATAAAACGATTGCAAACACTTTTCGGTTGTACACGTAAAACAAACATAGTTGATGATACACGATTAAAAAAAATAATGTGTGCGGCTGTCGCAGACTTGCCAAAGCAGACGCAGACGGGCCTAGCTTTTTCACCATCGAAAATCTTGGAAGATTGATCGAATGAATTTCCCAAAGTGAGAGACCGCAACACTCCCCCTTTCTCGAGAAAAACGCCCTCAAAGCAAAAAAATTGAAATCGCGAGACAATTGAGATTTGAGCCCAATATTCTCAAAGAAAAAAACAAAAAAACAAAAAATGCAAACCCCAACATAGTCGAGGATCCAGCACTCTCTGAATGACAGCCGCGATCACACCCACTAGGCTATTGCCGCTTCGAGTTCTGACGTTTCTTTTTTAGTATATAAAGCGTTTGGGAAAACTTTGAGGGCGTTTTTCTCGAGAAAGGGGGAGTGTTGCGGTCTCTCACTTTGGGAAATTCATATCCCATATCGGAGCTATGACTATGCCAAATTTCATCAAAATCGGTGACCCGGATGTCGTGCACTCTCTTGTTAGAGGAAGGTTTTTGTATGGAAAATTGAGGGGAATGCCAAAATATGGCAACAAAATTTGACTTAGAGGAATTTGACTGCAGTTCCTGTTTTGTTTTACAAATTCTTAATCATTGTTCATATTAAAAAATCCTTTTATCGCCACTGAACTAAGCGATCTTAAACTTTCTGTTTTGTCCCACAACAATAAGCGCTGCTCTGTATAGCTTTAGTTTTTTTTCAGTCATTAGATGTTGTTTTTGTTGTTCTATTTCCAAAATAATCAGCATATTAATTAACATTTTTAAATTTGTCAACAAAATAAAATTTTCAACAATGAGCTTAACCTGCAAAAAAAAAGTGGAAGCTGGAATTTGAATTAAGTGGAGGAGCTCGTGATGTGCCACTAGGAACATCCGCTCTGGGTTGCGAGGATAGAAACCGAAAAGAAAATGTCTATTTCTTTGAATTCCTTCAGTTCCAGAGAACTGAATAATTCTTTCAACAAGAAGATCTTTTACAAAAAGAATTTCCAAGGATTTTTCAAGAAATTTTGAACTCTATTACAATAAAGTGTTTGTTTATAGAATGAAAGACAACTCAAGTTTCTCTAAGCAAACTCGTAAATCTTCTTTGATTATTTAAAAAAAAAACTAAATTTTTTGGAGTACGCCAAGAAGTGAGTGAAAAATAGAAGCACAGAAAATAAGAAAATATTAAATCGAGAGCAGGGTATGGACATAGACTGATATTTCTAGATACTAGCGTTTGGCAATTGCAAGGTCAGATATTTCGGCAAATGTTGTGCTGATTTCTTGCCTCAAGTGATTGGAATGGATCAATTATCAGAGTGTAGACCAAGATTTTTAAATTAACCACATGTAGGCTAAAGAATTTATTAAAAAGCAACCGATTTTTTAGGTTCCACGACCCATGTGTTGCCTCATTGTTGCAGTAGTAAATTTCCTCGAAGTAAACGTTGATTACAAAAGACCCGGGTAGAACCAGCCGTTTGGTAATTAAATCGCACACTTTCGAAAGTATCATAGTGCCAATTTGGCACAATGACGCTGAACTTAAAGTTGCGACGAAAAACTATTTGCAACCACTTTAAAGATACTTTAATCTAAAGCACGTAGGTGCTGACATAATCTTTTCATCCGTCAACAAATCCAAAAACAGTGTCAAGTGTACACAAACCCACAGAGTCATGCAGCACTAGATAAGCCCGGCAAAAAGGCAAAATTAATCAGTGTCACACAATTGCCACACGCCCCAGCTGTTGTCCGGGTCTATAATTTCTCTTCCTCTATCCTGGCCTCGCCAGCTGACGGCCAAATCAGAGTCTATGACACAATTACGATTATATTAAATTGTGTAACAATAGCCCTAGAATCTTGCTCCATATAATTGTGCGCACATCACCAACATAATTACATTTTAATCATTTTATGATTAACCTTCCCGCTACTTAATTCCATGCATGTGCTGCTAATTCTAGTGTGTTTTGGCCCGTGCCACACAAGTCCGGGCCACGAGTTATCTCGATTCCCCTGTAACAATCCATATACGAGCCGGTTTCTACTAATTCCGTCTGATTGCCCAGACCTAATGGCAACCACAGAGAGTCAGAGAGAGCAGATCTATAATAACCGAACTGCAGCTACATAAATTCTGCTAAATTCCAAACCACAGATGTCAACATTCGGTTTGCAATTAGTCCGTCTACGCCCACCCTATCCGGCCACCCGCATGCGAGGCTGATTGATAATTAACACAATTTAAATCACAGCATAAAACTAATCCTCCAATTACTGGGGCTTAATCATCAAGTGCATCATTATAAGGCCCCCTCCGGGCGGAAAAAGTGGTCAACTGATGAATTTATATTGTGCCTGTGTTTGAGCGTTCGTCTATAAATTCGCTGACCGACACCCGGATACATTGGCCGGGGTCCTTTTTTTGTGTAATCATGCGGCCGACCGCCGTGGAGACGGACGATGATGTGAGTCGATTTGTTATCCACAACCAGTTACCACAAGATACATAATTAGAGTGTTCAAAGGACACAAAGTCATTAAGGTACATACGCGTTTACACAGGCAGGGGGACGATGAGTCGATTCAAGGCCTTCTCTAGAGTTTCTTGCCTTTTCTGAGGAGTAATCGAATACAAAACTCTCTTGATTATGACCCAGATCAGAGCACAAAGTTCCTGACCTATATTTCTGAGCGCCTTAAAGCCATTACTAATGAAACAACCTCCCCGCTTAGCAACCTTCGAATACGCTTCTGTTATTGCAATTGAATAAACACTTTTCCAAAGTCAAAACTCCAGCAAAACACAAGACTAAGTCCCTGAACTGAGCAAACTAAATTAAAAAAAAAAATGGAATGAATTGCACAGAAATGAGGGGGTGGTATTAGGACTGAGGAAGAAAAAAAAGCTGAAGAAATCCGAACGATGGGCCTGGCGAGCTCTGCAATTCATTAGCTTCCTTTACACATCACTCTTTTTTTTATTTAAATAAAATTAAAATATTTTGTGTAAAACCCGAGCTTGGTCCTTTTGGAAGGTCGAACGAAGTTGGCAGACTTTTTGTTCGACTTTGAACTAAATTCATGCCAAGGGTTGTTAGTGAAACGGGCAAAGTTTAAATTTCTATCTAAACTTTTGGATTATTTAACGATAGTAAGTGGAACTACAGTAATTAAAAACTTTGATCCAAACGTTTCGGACGATGAGTTTGTTTTTTGACGTTGCCTTTTTTGTCAAAGCAGTCTTTAACATCTGACTTGATAATTCGATTCGATTCAAACCTTAAAATTTAATCGACAAATGAAACACCTCTCCTCTATCACAAGACACCAAAATTGCCCGGCAAAGATACAATTTGACTTCTAGCGTTGAAAATTTATTGAATTAATCATACTTGCGAACCGGTTTGCCCATTGAACCATTGATACAATTAATTAGGATTAAGATTCTATCGGCAATTATTATATTACATGCACAATCTGCCGGCGGCACGTACTCGTACTCGACTCTCTCTCGCCCTCCCTCTGTTCGTACACACAACACAACCTCCTTCCTTGCAACACAGTGAACGTAAAATATTCTTCGGGGCAATTACAAGTCCTGCATGGTTGACCATAGTTAATTAATTTTCCTGCTGTCGTTCCAGCTACCAACGTTCGAGAAGTTCCTATCCATCCTTTGCTGTCACACATGAAGTTCACATTGCTGGCATCTTTTCCCCTTGGCAGATAATTAAATTATTACGATATGTGATGTGGTGGGATCATTTTTGGTACACCCTATGATCTGCGATTGGGGTGTACATATTTCAAGACACTCCTGGAAAATCATATCGCAGTTCATTTCGGACGAGTCCTGATGAACATGACTGAAGGGAATCAATGTGGTCAGGTCGGAATGTTGTTTTAATTAAAATTTTATAAAGATTACTGCAAGTCGATGGAATGTGGATAAGGTGATGACTTAAGGCACATTGTCCTGTGGTATGAGGAAGGTGTAAAGCTACATATTTGTCGTGGATGTTGTGTGCGGAGCTGCATCGAACGGGCATTACTGCTCGGAAATCAATGAACAAGAATCAAATTAATAAAATCGTTTTTTTGGAAGTCTGAATAGTTTCTGTGCCGTGAAATAAATTCCGGGTAGTGGCTTGTCACGATCAGCTGAACAGTCGCGAGTGTATGGGTTTTTCGATTTTGCCAAAAAAAAAAACACCATGGAGTTCATTTTTGGAAAAAATCGAAAACAAATGAAATCAAAATGGAATTTTCCGCGAACGATACGATAAATTATACAGTTTTCGAAGTAAAAGTAATAAAGCTAACTAGCTATATGAATGAAATTTCAAAACAAAAGAAGAGACCATGTTAATTGAGAAGTATTCAATTAAATATTGTAAGCAACCATCAGTCTTGGGCGAAAACCCAGACGCATGGTAAGGGGAAAGCTGAGATTGTTTGGCTTTCAGGCGACACGCCGGCGCGCATACGTGCGAGATACCCCGTCATAAAACGGGGTGACCGGAAAAGGAAGAGGATGGGAAAAACCCTCCGAACCTTGGTGGCGACGCGAGAAAGGGTTCGGTCGCTGGTAGAATTTGAGTATGGGTATTTCCGTAGTTTAGAGCACCGGAAGGACAGATTGAAGACCTGTGAGCAGTATAAAAATACTGTTCACTCACGGAATCATCCTCAGTTGTGTCCTTGCGAGTGCGTGGTACAAGTAGTGTATAGTGTAATGGTTTCGGGTGAGTTTATCTCACTGAACAAATGTGTTCAGCCGTAGTTAGTAGTAGATACTAGTATAGTAGATTTTGGCGAGCCAGATGTTCATTTGTTTGTTTGTTTATATTTTATTTCAGACTCGGCCAAGTTCACCGAAGCGTTTCTCAACCACCTGATTCCCGACGCCTTTATATTCAAGAAACCCAAATGAATTGTTTAAATAAAATACTTTATAATAGAAAAATATATTACTCTTACAATATCCATTTGGCTATTCATCTGAACTGACTCTGCAATCTTTTTGACCACTTGAACTTGAATGACCTGATTGCTGGTGGGCTTACAAGCAGACTAAAAATAGGGATTCGTAGGCAGTGCTAAGAAACTAACAAACATTAACCCTCTTGACAAGGCATTTGTTTCATATCCATACTAATATTATACAGGTGAAGAGTTTTTTTGTTTGTCAAAAAGCCGATCCCCCTTTAATTTCCATACCGCTTTGTAAAAAACTCGTAAAAAATTACAAAAAATCGGTTTTCATAAGAACATTAAACAAAAATTCGCTTCCGAAATTTGGGGCTTTATTGTAATAAACTGGTTATACATTTATGATTCGTTTTGCTTTTGATACGAGTCTCGATGCCTTCAGTTTTGCATCTTCTAAAACCTTCTCTCTACCTATGGTGAAGCCGCTATTAGTGTAAGAACGTACCGAGAGTGTTTTCAATACTTCAAGAACGCTGATTTTGCCCTTGAAGACCGGCGTGGCGGTGGAAGAGAGAAGTTTTTCGAAGATGCTGAATTAGACGCATTACTGATCAAGACTCATGCAATTGAAAAATGCAATAGAATCAAACGCCTCAAATTTCGAGAAAAAAAAAAAAACGGCGGAAGCAAAGTTGTACACCTAATATAACATTCCATTAAAGCCCTTCAGATTACCACGAAGTCATCAAAAGTGGTGCAAATATTTTATTTACCCACTGTATGTATAGCCAAAAAATGCGCAGCAAATATTTTACGCACAAGAGAAAATCTATTTGAAAGCTCTTGATAAATATTTGCACCTAAAAAAATTCACAATAGCAAGCTTTTTTTTCTACCTTAAAATAAATGAAAAATATTCTAGAATGAAATGCTTATTGACTTTCAAAAAAACAACCAATACACTAATGTTACACAAAAAACCTGTAAAGTTTCACACTTAAATTTATTATTTATTTTCCGGAAAAGTGCAAAGCAAATATTTCCAATAACAGTTTTTTTATGATCAATGCTCTTTTGTTGCCGCGGTAGTTAGTGGCAGGTTAATTGCTATTATCTTTAAAAGTGTGAAGTGGATTTGGGGCATTTCTCGGAACTGTTTCAGCGATGTGAACATGTAATATGAATTGTGGACTAGATAGAATCAATTTAAAAAGCCATCGATTTCAAAGAGTATTCATTAAACGATGCATTGTCTGCATTACTGAATAAACATTGGCTACGTAAAAAATCGAAAGGTTCTTTCCAAAGGATTCGATTTTGATTATTTCTCCCAACATAATTTAGTGATAAAGCAGTTTCGTTGACCCGCTTTGTCTTCAAGATTTCATAAGATCCATCTAAATGCAAATTGACAGTTATGGCAAAGACTCAACCGCAAAAATCAATAGATGATGAAACATGCGCTGTGTCACACCTCTGTCATATTCTTCATAGAATGACGAACATATTGCACGGCATCACCCTCAAGCTCGAAAATTTCCCTCCTCCAGTTGTTTTCCGGAACTAATGACCCACTAACCCACATAAAGACGACAAGCCTGTGAATACACGCAGCCCGGTAAAGGATGAATCCATTAATTCCATAATCTCCATTCACCTTGATCTATTTATGTGCTTAGCAATGCACATTGCCACACCAGCGACCATAAAACGTGCAGTTTCCTTCCCAATTCGCAACGACACATCGACGATGACGTCTTCGCATTAACAACGTTTATTATCACAAATGGATTATGTTGTCCTGGAACTTAGTTATGTCATTTCCCCCCTCAAGGTATTTCCAATCATGCTGCAGCTCACCCACACACACGTAATCTGAAGTGTACTTCTGAGCGAGATAAGTCCCTGTTGCAGTTGAGTCCAAAATCAACAAATAATTTAATTACCAATACATGATAATATAATTCGGTTAGGGTAGTAATTAAATCTGCCAGTCTACATACACATATGTGCATGTGTCCTTTACAGGACGAGCAGGAGGACGACGCCGACGTGCTTACCTTGCATATGCGTAGGTGAGTCTATTCAGCATACGATCAACTATTTCCGTCATCGTCTAGATAATAGTCTCCCTCCCACCCAAGATCCCTGTGCTCTTCATAAAAGATCGTTAGGAGCTGATGTAGGAGACGAACTGTATCCGATACTATCGCCTGCAGGAAGTCTGTCTATTAAGTCATAGATACTTGCCAAAATTTATGTAAATCAGCCAACGTATAGTGCCAGGATGCTTCTCATGCTCTCTGGCAGGACTTAATATGTTGCAAGCAATTTAAATGATTGAAATTCTCGTCCTGGCGCTGCAGATGTGATTACTATTGGCTTTCCCTTTTGGACGTGAAAGTGAATGCCACTCATTGTCAATGGAATTTTCCGCTTTTGGATTATTCAAAGCAAGCCATCGCAAGGCGGAGAGGGAGAGGCCCCTGGGAATAGGCGCACTAGTGTTGAATTCGATATTGCAATTAGGTCTTATGAATAAATTTGATAACAACGTTATCGATTTTGTATTCGGCCTTTGCGTGGGTGTGCCTTACTTTGAAGTCAACCAAATGCATGGTAATCGAGACAGGAAAGGGACCAGTTCGCATGATGGGGGAACAGCAGGGTCGGGACTGGAGGAGTCGAGATCTATTCAATGGCTTACTGAAAGGTTAATGAATGTTCATAGTGCGTTTGCCCTTTTCTCTATGGAGCACGATGTAACGATGGAGTCTAGGATGTTGCAAGACTTGATCAAAAGGGCTTCGATGGAATTGGTTGCAGATGCAAATGCGGGGGTCGTTTTTAATTCTTCAATTATTATTCATCAGCTGAAAGTCGGCCATCGGAGAAAATATTTTTGGATCCCATACTCTCAGTTCAAGTAGTTTTAGTTTGAATTTATTAGCAAATGCATTTTATTTCGTTCGCAAGTGGGTGAGCTCAAGAAACAAATTCATTCAAATTTTTTTAACAAGCTATTGTGCGCAATGAATTATAGAATAGAAGGAATGAAATGAATGAAAACAGATTGAATGAAATTTTATTAGGTAAAAGAAGAACGGGTTCGATAACTCTCAGAATACAGTGTTGCTCAAAATATAAGCAACCATTTTTTGCAAATTCTGTGAGTTGCTCCGCAAAAGCAAAAAAAAACTAAAATGACCTCGTAAGAAAAAACGCTGAAGTACCAGTTCCATTCACGCGCTAAGGGTCTCGTTTAAATTGTAAGTTAAAGGGACTAACAACCTAAAATAGCTCCACTTAAATTCCTCTTATTATTTCGAATGAAAGGAATTTTGTTTAATATTTGCTGATCATGTCAGCAGTAGGAAAATTGCGTTGGTGAATTTAACAGATGAAATTGTCGCAAATGACTAGAATGAGACAATCAGTAGAAAATCGATGCGATTAAATTCGCTGTTACCTCCAAAAATTAACCAAAAATAAAATATTAGTCTGGAAGAAAAATCCATGATTGTGACGTGAATTCCAAAAACTATATTTAAGCATCGTTCAATTTGTCCGATTTGCATTTTCTTACGCAAATTTTTTACTAGGACAAAATTGCTAATAATTAGTTAGTGTCAGGTCCAAACCAAGCTTCCCAAACAAACTCCAAGCTCATCATCGAACTGAGAAATGGATCAATTTCATTACATTTTACAAGGCCTTGTAGATATAAGGCAGCTCAAATGTTTTTATTTGTGTTTTTGTTTTTGAATACAGCTTTGGTTCGAATCTGTGTTATGATTGATCCTGAGCAATGCTTCTGTTGTGAAAGGTTTTTCAATAGGCACCTAATTCAATCATAGAACTGTCATTGTATATTAATTCAGTAAACTCAATATTTTCATCATGATAAAGTACACGAACGAGCAACGTCTGCAAATTATAAAATTTTCCACCGAAATATGAAGTTGGTGACCGCAACTTTAAGAGCGTTAACTCCAATTTTCGGTCTTAATTCTCGCCCTAGTAGACAGACAATAACAAGTTTAGTGCTAAAATTTGAGTCTGCATATTCGTTGTGTGATGTTGCCGTTTCAGTGAGACCACGGGTTGGTCGAAGTGTTGAAAATATTGCTGCCGTTCTGGCGTCCGTAGCAAACGATCCAAATCAGTCTATTCCACGGCGTTCTCAAGGACTGGGCATCGCTCAGGCCACATTATGGCGTATTTTGCGTAAGGATCTTGGCTCACACCCATGCAAGACTAAGCTGACTCAAGAATTGAAGCCGATGGACCATTTGAAGCAACACGTCGCGACGTACGTTCTCCGATTGGACTCTGGAGAAGATCTGCCAAGATGATGAATTTCATCGCAAAATCATCTTAAGTGACGAAGCTCATTTCTGGCTCAATGGGTTCGTCAATAAGCAAAGTATGCGTTATTGGCCGGCTAAAAATCCACATGTGCTTCATGAATCACCACTTCATTCACAAAAAATACCTGTTTGGTGCGGTTTGCATGCCGGCGGCGTTATTGGGCCATATTTTTTCGTCAACGATAACGATCATCAACTTATTGTGAATATCCAGGGTAACCGCCCCTTGATTACCAATTATTTTTGACCCGAATTGGAAGATAATAACTTTGACGACATGTAGTTTTAACAGGATGGTGCCCCAAGCCACACAGCACGTGTGACAATCGATTTATTGAAGAGTAAGTTTGATGATCGTGCCGATTGGTCTCCACGTTCGTGCGATTAAACGCCTCAAGACTATTTTCTTTGGGGCTATGTTGAAGTCATTGGTTTATGGCAGCTAGCCGACGACATTGGAAGAGCTCTGAGCAAAGACTGAACGCGAAATAAAGGCGACATTGGAAGAGCTCAGAGCAAAGATTGAACGCGAAAAAAAGGCGACATTGGAAGAGCTCAGAGCAAAGATTGAACGCGAAAAAAAGGCGACATTGGAAGAGCTCAGAGCAAAGATTGAACGCGAAAAAAGGCGACATTGGAAGAGCTCAGAGCAAAGATTGAACTCGAAAAAAAGGCGACATTGGAAGAGCTCAGAGCAAAGATTGAACGCGAAAAAAAGGCGACATTGGAAGAGCTCAGAGCAAAGATTAAACTCGAAATAGCGGCCTTTTCGGCCGAAATGTGTGGCCGAGTCATTTAAAATTGGGTCCAACGAATCCATCGCTGCAAACGTGCCCACAGTGGCCATATGAACGACATAGAGTTCCATTCATAAATGTTTCGATTGTTCTTCAAGACGATCATAAAGTTTTTGGCCTTTTATTTAAAAAAAAAAAACAAATTGTCAAGTCCATATTGGAGAACCCTTTAGAAATTACCGATCGATTTTTTTCAACTGTTCTAGTATTTTACAAGAAACCGAAAAAAACATTTCAAATTATCGAGAGATTCAACGTGAGGAGTGTCAAATTATTGAGACTCGACTGTAGTTGTTTAAAGCTCATTGACAAGATGAATCGGATTAAGTCCAATAAACCAAATGACGAATTCGAAAAACGAGAAATTAAATTAAATTAATGCAATGCAAATTAATGAGTTAGTGTAGTGATATATTGAATATGTTATCCAGCTTATTAAAAAAAAATTATCACTATGGCAAACATTAGAAAAGTTCCAGTTCAACAGAAGGCAAAAGAATAAAAATCATATATCTGGATAAGAAGCTGCAGCTGCAGCGAATGAGCCGATTCACTGCTACACTTTACGACTACAGCTTCAGTATCGAAGGTTAATAATTTTCAATTAAATACTTAAATTATTAAAATTTAATTTCACGCCAACAAAGTATGAGCGTGACTATTATTTATACATATTACAATTTCCTATCAAAGAGAACCATATCATTAAAATGCAACCCTCACAATTCGTTGTTTTGTTTTCATTGTGTTACATCATGAGCATTCACTTTTTTATGTGTAATTCTTTGCCCTGTGATACATATTCTATTATACTAATTAATAATGATTGTTGGATAATTAGGAAATTATGTTTAATTATCTCAACCGCAGTACATGTCGGCACTTTTCGATGAAATTAATTTAATGAACTCAGAGTTAGCTTTTGTTTTGTAATGATAACCAATTCAAAGGTGTGGTTGGATTTGAAACAATGACGACAATCTGACTTTTGAGCACAATGCCACCTAAAATTTCAATCAAGCAATGCAAAGGAGTCCTTTGAGATGCCTACTATCAATAAGTACGCGCCTGAACAAAGGACGGGAAGATCTTAAAGGCAAATTATGAGTACACGCCGACTAATTCTGTTGACAACCGTCCCCTTTAAGCGCCTTACGCAAAAGTTAAAATGCACCCCACCACACACACGCCGGCATAAAAGAAATCAAACACAAACATGCAAATCCTTTCCTCCGCCCGTGCGCGAGAAACAAAACGAAAAAAAAACTCGAATTGTTACTCAAAATAAGATCGCGTCCTTATTCAAAAACGCCACCATTCCCCTCGAGGCGTAGACAAACAAAGAAACGAACTTGGGAAAACATACGAAGCTCTGTCAGTGGCGGTGGTGAGGAAAATTTCAATTCCCTAATCGGTTTATCTAGACAAACAAATTGAGAATCAAAAATTAGAAAGGATTACGAAAAATAATTTAAAAAGGATTTCCCTCCAAAGCCATGTGGTGGTCCCTTGACAAAGGTCTGCCCATTCCTCCACCACCCATCACATCCATCATCGTATCCGTCACCTCCAACGCCCCAGTTCTCTCAGCGTGTGTCTGACTGAATACATGTTTTTCAATCAAACAATTTAATCCTGTTCCTTTTGACTAATGAAAAGGATCTTCTGCTGAAGAATTATGTGCTGCATGTTTGAGTGTCGACGTCCTTTGTCTGTGGGACAACGTTCGTCCCCCCACACTGATGCTTGCTGCCGATTTAAAGAGCTGATTGAAAGCTTCAATCGACAGACAACAACGGTCCTAAAAAAGGGGCCGACGCGATGTCGAAATGACACAGAGAAGAGTGTCTTTTGACGACACTTTCGAGGGTTGCCTTCTAAATGCACCGTCGCTTTGTCTCGATGCACTTATGATCCATTAAGAGTATTTAGAAGCCTGCTATTTGGACAGGGGCTGGACTGGGGAATGGCTTTTTTTCTTGCGTTTCCATCTAGTATTTCATTTTGCTGATACACAGTTTTTCTTCCTCACTTTTATGTATCTTAACAAAGGGAGCCAAACAAAGGATTAAGGCCTTTGATGGCACTGGATGGGAGTGGGCCACGTAAAGGGCTTCGTGTTTAGAAATGGGAATTTTAGGGGATAGATGAAGGAATGGCATGTATTTGCTTAACCCATTTTTTCCTAATAAATCCGTCCCACCCTTTTGTTGTGGAAGCTAGTAACACGAAAACCGCAATTCTTTGTTTTACTATGAATACAATCCTTTTTTCGAAAGGATTCTTGTGATAGATACCTCGCCCTGTTTCATTTCACACGCATGGATACACCTAGATCCGATCGGTATCGGGGTTACGCCTGGCTATCAAGATATTTGATTTTAACCTGATTTCAATTAGTAAAGTGGATGACGGGTATTGATGAGTCAGAAGGTCTTTTTAAGAGGTGGGAAAAACATGAGGGTGCTTAAGTTACAGCAGATGATGGAAGAAGGAGTGTTTGCTGTCTCGAAACGGAATGAGAAAGATTATAAGAATTCGTTGAGTACACTGTACGTTTTTTTCTGACAAAAACTTCATCTAGAATTTTTTAAGGAAAATTCGTTCAAATTAATTAGCAAAATTAGTTAGTTCTGTGCGTGTATAAATTTGAGCTGCTCCAACTGTTACAAAAAGATTTCGAGAGTCGTTCAAGTAATTTTAAACACAGTGAATGCCGAGAAAAAAAACACCGAAAACATTTTTCACGGCCTCACGTCCAGCGAACGATTGACAATCCTCTTAGAGTACTTCTTTCCTGAAAAGCTTGTAAAATTTGCCGTTCGGAACCGGCATTAAATAGTAGGTCCCCTCCACATGTGTCAAAGTTGTAACAACACAGTGGAGGCGTGAAAAAGCTAGGCTCTGGCTCACAATGGGTTGTTACCCCACCCAATGTAATGAATGCCGGAAGTTCCAACAGGTTCATGACATGAACAAAACGACTGTAAGACCTCCATCACATTAGACGCATCCAAGTGAAGTAAAATAATTCCAGGAATGGGACCCTTTTTCTATTATAATTTTTTTTTAATAAATTTAAAAAAATGATGGTCTCTTTAAAACCAGCTTACTTCTCCTTTTAGTGGGATTTATCACTCTTGTTGTAAAATTTCCATCGGTTTTGAACTTTAGTCACCTCAAATACCTCCAAAGTTCGCATAAAAACAAATTGAATGCAAGCCGATAGCAAATTCCCACAAGTACCCAGCAAACTCTTGACAGCAACGGAGATATCGAGAAATGTGTTGCCCTGCAGTAAAATTCATTTCCAGATAAAAATGGAAAACTCGCATTTCTCCATCTCACCCACTCCCTCCCATTGGTAAAAGGTTATTTTTGACTGAATGAGATCAATAAACAAATGAAAATCACTTCTACCATTTGCAGAAGTTGTGAAAACTCATTGAAGAAGTTTTCGCCGAACATCTGTCGAGTGAAGTGAAAAAACTTTCAGTCAACTAAAGGCGAAACGAGTTGAAGTTCAAGGGCCACAATAGTATGCACCGTCACACCGCATCGCCGCACACAAGCTCTCAGCTGAACAAAAGTAAAACCCACACGTTAGTGTACGTTTTTTTTTGGGGAGGGAAGTTTTTGAATATAAATTGAATTAGAGTTTTCATTTTTTTGTGACTGTACTACTCTACCGCAAAAGACATTTAATTTCCCCATTAGGACTAAACAATGAAACGACGACCTCAATTCACCTCGGTTAGGTAAAATTAATTTTCATCTCTGTCAACTTTTTGAATTCGAAAAAGTTTGTGATTTAATTAAAAGAGAAAGAAGGAATTCTCTTCTTTTTTTGCGAGAGGATTGCGAGCTATTAAAATGTCATTAATCCAGGATTTAAGGTGTGAAGAGGATTTATGTAAAACTGAACTTGACGAAAGGTCAAAGGAGTGCACACACTCTAAGGCATGGCGACAAAATGACGAAATGAAGCCATAATCCATTCAAATAATTACACTCATTCGGGGAGCCGATGAGTGATTTGTGGAATTCATTTTAATGGCAAAGATACAGTTTGAGATAGCAAACTGTCACTCTGCTGTCATTAGACGCAGGGGACAGTATCCAATGCCCAGCAGTGCATGCTAATCATCGATCAAGGCTTTTTGTTTCATTTCCTTCCACCCAGATCCCACACTAATCAGCATAACCAACCCTTATTGGGTCCCATTTTATCATCTAAAAGCAGCATTACTGCGTCGAAAAAAAAACAAATAAAAATGAACAAGCGAACGTCCCCATGCGGAGCCCGCCTTAATAATTTACATACCTTTAGCTGACAGTGCGTTTCCATTATGACAGTCGTTCCCATGCCAGTTTTATTTTTAATTTTTTTTTTTTTTTTGCTTTTCCATCAACACTGCCTCTCCCAGGTGAGCCGGGAAATGGGGCAGAAATTTACGTGCCAATTTGTAATTATTGAAAAGGGGCGCGTTCCGTGATACACACGTTCACATGCAGCACGGTTGAAATGAAAATGCAAAAACACTGATTCCACTCCCGATTAAAAAACACAGAACAAAAAAAAGAAAAAAAAAAATGAAGTCAAACAAAGCAAAAACAAACACAAATAAATAAACATATTTATTGGTGGCCGCTAAGGGCTGGTGCCGATGATGGTGGTGGCTAATGGTGGCCGGATTAGCTTAATATTGGCTGAGTTGTGATTATAATTTATTGCAGATTGCTGAAGGTGCTGTCAGCAGAAGTAGGCGTCGTCGTGTTTGGGAATGTTATTTATTGGTCCCACTGATAGTGGTAATTTGAGTTGGAAAATGGGTTTGGTTTTTGGTTATTTTTTTTTTTTTTTTTTGGGTAATCGGGGGGTTGGCAAAATGGCTGAGGGAATTCCACTAATCATTTTGTGGAAACTTTTAATAGGCAAAAGAGGGAGATTGGGGGTGTGGTAATGGATGGTTGATTTTCAAAATTAGGCCAAGTAAATAGGGCTGTGGTTATTTAGATTTTTGCGTGTGCTTTTTAGGGAGCTGTTTGTGGTCGATTAAGTTTTATTATTGAGACCAGGATCAAATGTACATTCAGTCGAAGTAATAATTAGAAACTCAAAAATCTGAAGAGTATCGCCTGTTTTCTATGAGTCCTGGTACATAAAAATTTTAAATGCAGGTTGAAAGTACGGACAACTATCTCATAAATAAACCAATAAATACATTTATTCATCAGCTTAAAAGTTAAATTGTTAGGGAAAGTATTAAAAAAAAAAACCCCTAGAGTGCCGTGCACGTTATTAGAAACACCTAAAATGTCTTTTTTGTTTTCATCATAACTCATGTACTCTCCACCTGACAATGACAAGCTTAGTGCGAAAAATTGAGTATATATTTTCGTTGGTGATGTTGCCGTGACAACGGGTTAGTCGAAGTGTCGAAAATATACCTGCCGTTCAAACGTCCGTAGCAAACGATTCAAATCAGTCAATTCCACGGGGTTCTCGAGAATTGGGCATCGCTCAGACCACATTATGGCCTTTTTTTCGAAAGAATATTGGCTTACGCCCATGCAAGAACAAGCTGATTTAAGAATTGAAGCCGATGGACCATTTGAAGAGACGTATATTCTCCGATTGGGCACTGCAGAAGATGAGCCAAGATGACGAATTTCATCGAAAAATCCTCTGCAGTGACAATTTCAATTTATTTCATTTAGTTCTATAAAGGTTTTTACAAGTAAGACTGCCCATGACGAAGCTCATTTTTGGCTCAATGCGTTTGTCAATAAGCAAAATATGCATTATTGGTCGGGTGAAAGTCCACACGTGCTTCATGAATCACCTCTTCATCCACAAAAATAATTGTTTGGTGCCGTTTTGCAAGCTGGCGGCGTCTTTGGGCCATATTTTTTGTCGACGTAATATTCTTACAAATGATCAATCCAGATTAAAATCTTCGATTTTGGTGCTATGGTGGTATATGTGGGGGTACAGGAGATCACAGCGAACATTACTTTAGTCACTTAAATTGTTGGCCAAAGTCTACGAAATGAACTTCCGGGAAAACGATATATTCTTCAGATTTTTGAGTGTCCCATTAGTACGCTGAGCGACTGAAGTTGTTAGTTGTGGAAGTTATTGAAGAGGTGTGTGCAGTAAAAGGCTTATAAGTAAATTTTCCATTAGAAGATTGCTCATTAACTCTAAACAACAAGTTTTCAAACAAATTTTCTTACTTCTTGCTTAAATAATTTTTCTTGCTTTGTAAAGGGTGATTTCTTAAAAGCTATAGGAAAGTTTTTCAAAAAAAAAAAAACATAAAATTCAGAAAAATGCATAAAATCTTTATTTGAATCAATAGTACGGTCCATATAATTTAATGTTTGAAGATTATTTCATGCAAATGTTGACCTTGACTGCGCCTCAAATGGTCCATCCGCTTAGTCCAATTTTGGCATACTCTTTCCAACATTTCGGCCAGTATCTCACGAATAAATGCTTCAATGTTGTCTTCCAATGCGTCAATTGAAGCGGGCTTGTCTGTATAGACATGAGCTTTAACATAGCCCCACAAAAAATAGTCTAAAGGCGTTAAATCGCACGATCTAGGCGGCCAATTGACCGGTCCCGAACGTGAAATAAAATGTTCACCGAACTCGCCTCTCAATAAGTCCATTGTTGCGCGTGCTGTGTGGCATGTGGCATGTGGCACCGTCTTGTTGAAACCACATGTCATGCAAGTCAAGCTCTTGCATTTTGGGCAAAAAAAAGTTGGATATCATCTCACGGTGGCGCTCACCATTCACAGCTACGTTACGATTCGCATCATCTTTGAAGAAGTACGGTCCAATGATGCCACCAGCCCATAAACCGCACCAAACTGTGACTTTTTCTGGATGCATTGGTAGGTCTTGCAATGCTTTTGGCTGATATTCACTCCAAAATCGACAGTTACGTACCCATTGAGCCAAAATCGACAATTCTGCTTATTTACGTACCCATTGAGCCAAAAATGAGCTTCGTCGCTGAACACTTTCTTAACTTTCTGAACTTTCTTAACAGAGCACGCATTTTGATAATAAAATTCAATAATTTGCAAGCGTTGTTCGTTTGTAAGACGATTCATGGTTAAATTATAGACCAAATTGAAGATGTTTGACAGTGAAACAAAACACGAAACGTGCGTCAGCTGTTTAAACCAGTGTTGCCAAAAAGATAATAGCTAAAAAATCACCCTTTATATCTAGGCTATGTTACTAAGCAGTTTGATCGGAATACATGACTTTCACTCTGACAAAGTAGACACAAAACTTCAGAAGAAAATATAGTGTAAGCTATTTATGGCAATTGCAGCAAAAAGTGGTTGGAAAGTGAGCCCTTAGGACGCAATTTCTCAGCTCTTTTAAATTTCAACATTATAAAATGTTCTATTCAACAAAGAGTTTATGATTCAATGCAATAATTTTGTTTTTGTCGTAATTAAAAATCATCCATCTTTTAAAAAATCACTCTTTACACACTTCCCGACCTTTATGAATGCCCTGCATCTGAGGAAACAAAAACTATTAGAAAGCAAAACACGCTTTCGAGTAGGAAAATTTTTAAATTGTAGCAGCCATTTGATATTTATGAAAACAATTAATTGAAAAACATCAACAACAGCAGTCTAATTTTTCCTAATTTATAAACGTAGACCTCGCACAGCTGCAATTTATGATTTCACAGCGTTCTATGCATTTGTTTCTCCCCAAAATAGCTCTAAATAGTTTTTCATAAAAATAATAAACCAAAACAAAGCAGAATTGGTCTCTGCAGTTAGAGACGTGATCGAATGTATGTCAGACAGCTTCACATGCTTCCTTTTTTTGTTAATTCTATTCCCATCTCTTCTATCACCCCCCAGAGCACTTCCATTAGATCCATTTCCAGTTCCCCGAAATTCACTTCTAGAACTTTATATGAATTCCCTTTTTTTCCGGCTTCGTCGTCGTTGTGTGGTTGTGAGCATATTCATGCATAATATTGCGGCTTAAAACCCAAAATGATTTAGATTTTCATTTATTGAAATTTTACTTGAACATTGAACAAAGAGATGTGTTAAAGAAATATACCATGTCACATAAGTTTTTACTACTGTGTCATCCCTTTCAGCTCGATGCGATGATTGTCCTTCCGCTAACCTAAGTTCAAATAAAGTTGTAGTTTTTTGTGGTCTTCTATTGCGTAAAAGCAACACACAAAAAAAAAAGTTGAATTTAATCCCTGGAAAGATAAGGAAAAAAGGGACATCATAGACATCATTTTAAATATGGTTTCTCTCAATCATCCTGCTTGTGCGAACCCTCATCGCTTGTCATGCTATGTCAGTAAATCGGGCAGCGAAAAGGATTCAAACACACACAGCCGAGGCTCTAAGTAAAAGATGCTTATTCCTTTTTTTCTTTTCAGAAGCTTGTCCCGTCCTCTCTTGTCTTCCGCTGCCAACGCTTTAACAACTAAAAATGAGACGCAAAAAAAAAAAATTAATACGCTTTGCGTGAAAATTAAAGCGGGGGCAACATGGGCGGCGAGGGCGGTGGCAGTTCAGTCAGCAAGGACATTTCATTTTTGTTTAAAGGAATTATGAGTTATGGCGGAAAATGAAGTGGGTCAATGTTATTTAAAAGTTTATCCACTGGAGGGTTGATGGGAAGTGGAATAGAGGATGAAGTGATTTATTTTGGAGAAAGACGGAGAAGGAGGCCCTTCGATTGATGTTCCAAATTGAAGGATTTTTAAACGTTCGAATGCATAGCTAAAAAAATCCCAACTGACAGTCTAAACCGTCATGTAGGCGCCCACCGTTGACCTCGATGTCACATCTTCCGACAGGTGTGGCCGAGTAAACTGAATAATGGACGTTTCATGGAATTTCATGGAATGTCCAAACCGAAAAACACACCACACTAATAGTATCCAGCTGATCCTGGCGACATCACGCTGTGTCTGCCGTGACACTTGATGCTAATGACAACTTCCTCATCCCCATTGCGAGTCCCCAATTTCCACTTAATCAGCGACTAGTCCCGATACAACCGTGTATCTATTTTTAAGTCAAACAAGCTCCATGATGTCACCCGAAAGATACAACGCCACTCTCACTAAGGCGCTTGACAACTTCTTCGAAAGACCAAACTTCAGGTGAGCATCTAATAATAACAAAATCCGCTCATAGATACAACAAACTTTGCACGCACTTCACAACAACATTGTTGCCGGCGTAAAGTGCAGACGGGGTGAGTTGATGACAGCGGTTCCTGGGGGCGTTGTGCCAGGCGTCCGTGCCCATGTGGTGTGCGGCGGTGGCAGCATGTGGTGCGATTTCCACGAAACGAAGATGTCCTCTCCAGGATGCCTTACGGTTACTGGGTAATGCATGCGATGAAAATGGTGGTGCAGGTGTGATGATTGATGTTATCGAGAATAATACGGTGGTATTTTCCATTTGCACTGTTTTGGGTCGATGTGGTCCTTAAGACGGTGTTAGTTTGTGCAAATGAAGACGTCATGGAGGGTACAAGGAGGACTAATTTGCGGAGATTGGGATTTGAGTATCGGTGGCGCTCAGACCATGAATAGGGTTTTTGGTTTCGAATGTCGATAGCAAGGATTTCTATTTAAATTTTTGTTGGTACATCGATCTGCCTTAACTTGTCTTGGCACCGGTCAATAAAGACTTAACAAACAGCCAATTAATTATTTTAGTGACTTCACAAAGTTAATATTATATAATAATCTGTTACTCCTGAATGAGACAGAATGATTTAGGTATAAGTGTGTAGCTTACGAATTGAGTTAAATGCTTTGTTCAACGCCACGATGAAGTAGCTTCCCAACGCCTTGAGTCTAAACCGTGAGGTCTCAACTAAGCCAAATTTAAAAAAAATATATTCAAAGACGAAGGGATAACAGTATATAGAATGTTGTTCCTATGCAAAACTGGTCGTCTGAATTCGGTAAAATTGCCTCATATTCGAAACCATGCATTTCAATTAAAAGAGTAACTTTTAGTTTTCAAAATACTCGAATTCATTTTAGAATAATTTTGTGATTTTAAAACAAATTATGAGATCTGTTGAAATGTAACTCTTTATTGAGATTGCCCTTCAATAAAACCAAAGTTAAGGGGCCCGAATATAATATTCTTATTGCACCAATAAATCTCTGAAGTAATATTAAATGGATTAAAATAGTTTTAAGCAGGAAATTAACACAAATTTTGTTTTAATCGCATCAATAATTTTTGAGTTCTGAGCAAATGAAGTTTTTGTTGTACACAAACAACACTGGGCATGAAAAGGTCAATATAGCCCTCACTCTTCATTCTTCAATTTATAAAACAAATATTCGTTTTATTTTTGTGAAATATTCCTTGTCAAATTATTATCCCTCCTCTGCCTTGTTATCATCATCTCAAAAGCAGCTCTTCCTTTCGAAAGTCATAAAAATTAATAATGAAATCCATTAATCCCAATTAAACAAAATCGTTTTCATCTGAAAATATAACTTTTCTTCAATACTTCATTCACCACGGGCGATGTCTGGCTAATCTTAGACGGAATTTCCTATTGCGTTAGCTTAGAGCAGGTTTTCTTTTGAGCTGCTTTCTTTGCAGATGTTTGGCATCGGCCATTACACCCTGAAAAGTACTTAGAGTTCTTTTCAAATATAGAATGGCTGCTGATCGTGATTTCCCTTTATTTTGCTGTAGAATTCAATGGGACTCTAAGAAGGGATCTCCATTCACTTCAAATCCGTATTTTTGTCTAAAAACAACTCGTTTGCCATAGTGACCCGCCAGTATGTCCGACTTTTAATTAAAGGTTTTGCTATCTTATTGAACGAAGACCCCTCTTGACGCATTTTTTCAATGTTTAACATTTCTGTCATTTTTCCCAATCCCATTCTTATGGTTTAATTCAAAAGAAATAATGAAACCCTTATAGAATTAGATAGGTAAGTAGGCGGTCTGACTTGTTCTGTCACACTTAGGTCCTTGTGGACCCCCTGTGTTACCCATGGCGGGGGTTGTAACCCTCTCCTTACTCGCGTTGACCTAATTCCATTGATTGATCGTCCATCTGGTCCTTCTCAGATACCTAAAAATCTTTAGATGTATGAATTGATTTCTTTAAGGTCCTGGAATACTGGAAGTTCTAATCCTCGAGTGACAAAAGCTGGGGCAGTGACAGAGGTAGTGTTGGGTGTCTTCCCTCTCATCCCCATCAACACAGCCCCTCCATAGGCTGTCACTAAGGAGCCCTATTTTAAATAGGTGGTCCCCCCCTTATAAATTTACTACGTTGTTGTATATTATCTACCCATAAAAATTTGAGTAACTTGTTTCCTAACCTAATCACTGAAAATTACCATAAAGCTACACTTCAAACAACTTCCGAAGTGAAATAATTGTCAAACTCCATGACATTCACGGCCGGTCTCAACCAGTTGTCGCGGTCGATTGAGGAGAAATTGCAAATTTACATCGGTTATTCGACAGTTTTCAACTTACAATTATAAGAATTTAAATAAAAATTAGCCTTAAATTTTGAACACTAACATCAGTGGCAAGTGTTGAACAAAACTATTGAAAAATATAAAAACATCTCAAGCAATTTGTCGGAGGCCTTACGAAATTTATACGCAAATTTATGATTAAAATTTAGGTCTGGATGAAAAAGGTTGCAAATTCATGTAATTTAAATTTTTTGCTCTTAGATCCAGAGGTGCTGTGGCTGCTTACTCGACAATGTCCACTTTTCGACCTCAACCAAAAGCACATCGAGCAATTAAATCGCTTAGAAAAAATAACTTCAAGGAAGACACTTCCTGATAAGAACATCTGTTCTTTGATTGGGGGTGTATTTGCGTAAAAAAAATTTCCTCAACACCTCCAGCATGAACTCACCACCAGACGAGTAAGATATAAAGCATGCGCCGAAGTGAAGAGAGAATTTCTTATCAGCTTCTGCACAGTATAAGAGAAGCCAAGTTGGGAAATTTACTCATCCCTCATAAACTCTATGGAAATTTCGCTTTTCCAATTCAAACGACAGACTCTCCATCAAAATCAAAATTTGACTGAAATCGAAGCGTAATAAGTTCCTGTGCCTGCCGACTTCGAATCACATTTTTTACAAACGTAGAACATTATGAATTTTGCTCCCCTCGATTGAGCCCATTTCCCGGGAAAGCCGACAAAGCTTTTCGCCGACTTTCAGCCCCTTTTTCAATTTTCCAACGAGGCACACATTTTTGGGTGTGTTATTTCACCACAATGGAAATTCACCACTAAACTTTTCCTCTCAATCAACGAATTTTCTCTCTTTTTCAACTCTCTGTCAATTGCTGGCGCTTGTGCTCTCTCCCAAATCCCATTTTCACTCTCACCCAGATTACAATCCAACAGAAATAAAGGAAAACTCCGTTCGGTGGTTTTTCGCGCATCCAAAATGAAAAACTCGAAAATCCCCACAGCTACAGATGTATGGGAAAATCCGTGATTGGGAAACTAGTCTCCTAGCGTCTACCGTTTATGACGCCACGATGTCTTTCGGTGGGATTTGATTTTTCCAAAAAAAAAAAAAAACTAATTTGTATCTTAAAGTGAAGCGAAAAAAAATCACAAAATTTCTGTATCTACGTTAAAATTAATTCAAATTTTTTTTTGGTTTTTCGCGGCAGAAACGGTTTCAACGGAAAATCATTCTTCGAGATAAAAAATTTATCTCAAGAGGAAAGTTTTATCCAAAAAAAAAGTGACACGTGAGTGATATAACAAAAAAAAGAAGAAAAAAAAGCAAAAGCTACTTCTAAGTGTGTGTGATGGGCCTCGTCCGCTTTACCAAATGAGTACCTAAAGTATCTACAAGATACTCGCGTATCTTAAGTGTGTTTACATGTGCATCTGAAGATGATTGATTGACATGCTCTGAGTGAGTGAGAGCTAGTAAACCGGTAGCTGTCATCATCATCGTTCATTTAGATTGGATGCCACTTTGTCCTGTTCCCGAACACACCACAGTGTGTGATTCATCAGACGACTGTTTTCATATCTATTAGCGCTCGGCGTCAATTGTCGGTTGTCGGTTGTCGGTCGTCATCGCGTTCGTCCTCGTCGTGGGTGGCATCGTGTGTGTGTGTGGTCTAAAAATGGTATTTTGAAAATCTACGACACAAAAAAAAAAGAGAGAAAAATAAATAAATAAATTAGCTTGTTAGTTTAAACTTCATGTGCATCCCTCTGTACTCGCTTTAGAAGTGCAAAGCAAGCAAATCAACGACGAAGAAGATAGATTGAAGGAAAACAAAAGGATTAAATGACAGAGCGAGAGCGAGAGAGAGTTTATATTAATTAAGAAAACGGACTAATTGCATGCGGATTATTTAATCCGTACTAAGCTGCTGCAACTCTCTGCAACCCACCCCCTCCACCGGATAAAAATAAATAAGAAAACAAAAGCATCTCGGAAAATATATGTGACGGTATGTACTTGAGTTGGTTTTGGTTTTTTCTTTGCTTAGACGAGAGAAATATTCTGCCGAAATTTTTTTCTGCTTCTTTGGCACAATAAAAATGCAAATCGCAATACCGGGCGCCGTCTGCCTCCCTACACAAGGACCTTCAACTAGTTTATTCATCTTTTCTTCCAGCCAGCCAGCGACACAATAAACACAACAACACTCCCGATGGTTGTGGTAGTAGCACACGGCCGACAATTAAGAACAACTCAACTGTTATTGTCCTAGTTTAGTGCTTGCGATTGCACACTTTACCCACATGTAAACAACAACGTTGAACAGAGAAAAGTCTTCTCTTACCCACGCCACCCCCGCCCCACTCGTTATTTATTGTGGTCTATGAAAGTTTGCTCTCGCGCTGAAGTTTATCTTCTTCTTCTTGTTCGGGGTTGGTGTCTTTTTGCCGGGGGTTGTATAGTAAAATTAATTACAACGCCGACAATTACAATTTTCGGTGTGTAAAGAACTGCTGAGGTGGTTTATTTGTGTATGGATGTCTAACAGCACTTTTTATAGCCGACCGAGTTAAGTGATCAATCAACAAATGCCCTCTAAAAAAATATCGACCATCTAATTCAAGTGAATTTTTATCCCCAGCGTTGTGGGAATTTCCACATCTGTGTAGTTTTAGCGTTGACCCAAAACAAAACTACAACCCTTTCCAAATAAACAAAGGGATGTAGATGTCACGAATAAATTACCCACGCAGCTGTGGTTCTCAAACATGTCCTACTTTTTTATTGATGACAAAATTTTAGAATAAAAAAAACCGCTGGGGATATTTTAAAATAAATATTTTTAGATGATTTTTTTGTGTCTGAATGTTGGTCGATTGATTTTCCCCTACACCCCTTTTTGAATTTAAAGTCTCACACGGTTGCCAAAAAGCCGGTGAGTATTTTAAGCTACCATGGAAGTAAATCGAATAACTTAAAGTGGGTGATATTGCGAGAAATTGTTTTTTTTTATCTGCTCGAGGGCGTGGAAGGTTGAGACAGTGGGTGGTAATTAACAGAGAAAGATTTTTTTTTTTCCTCTACTACCCTTGAGCTGATTTCTTAGAAACTGAGAGACAGTATTCCAACTTCTTTTGAAGTTCTTTTCATAGAAATGTGCATGACGAAGAGAAAAAAATATGTTGAATGGTTAGTAGAAAGGAGGGAGAGCGAAATGTCGCATTAAATAGTAGTAGGTGAACCTCATTGACAACCGAGTCCTGGAGGACTTAACCATATTTTCTGATGTCTGTCGGTTGCTTGGGTTGTTTTTTTCTTTTTGCTAAGTGTGGTGAAACTTGTTGGAGAGGAAAAATAATTCTCTTGTGAGTGTAGGTTGTAAGTATTCTTATGTTGAGGTATTTCTTTTGATCCTCACACGTGGATGCGTAGGGGAGGATACTTTTGCAAAGAGTTTGATTTCTATTTCTTGGTCGTAAATAGGTCAATCTGGGATTATAAATAGTGACGCTAAGATTGATGTGGCTCTTGTGACGATGATCTTTGGATTGATTATTGCGTTTTAAGAACGAGAAAGGTTAAGTGCAATCAAATCGATTGCAATTTCTTATTTTTCTTTTGAAATACAAGCAAAATCTTATATAATTTCAAATTCATTTCATTCATTCATTTATAAATTTGGGTAATACGCATTTGAACTTCTACTATTTTTAATATAGGCGTATGAACAGCTGGGGAGTGCAACTAAGTCACTTCTACTGCGACCTAAAAGATCTTTTGTGTCCCTAAAGTTGGGTTACTTTCATGTTTGTAAAAAAAAAATATTAAAAAAGTATTCTTCGTACTGTTTTCAGATATGACTTTATTTTCACCAAAAAAAAAAACCCAACCTGAAATCGCACTCAATGTAAACGTGATACTAGCGCACGTTGCAATTTTGACAACATATGCTTATTATTAGAAAATTGCAATATGCGCAAATTGAATTTTTTCCAAATATGTTATTGGAGCTGCAGACCTTGGTGGTGCAACTATATTGCACCTACAGCTACTTTGCGAGGCGTGTGCGGTCAGACTCAAAAAAAGGTGTACACCCATGCTTCGAGCATACAAAGACTTCTAAAATAGGTTCTGGTGTTGTGATTTTGGAATTTATATGCTTCAACTGCAGCATATGATAGTGATTCGGGTATATTCGAGGGTGTAGAGCAGAATCCGGTGATAAGAACTTAGTCAGTCAGTCAGTCAGTCAGTACTAAACTTAATAAAATATTTTAAGAAAAGGCTTGCCATCAATGACTGCAAGGTTGAGACTTGCTGAGCTATGGATCATCTAGTAGGAGATAAATCTAAAGACTAAAATATAATTTAGGATTTTTTTTTTATTTTCCCAATTTGTTTATTGTCTGTCTTGGTTTTTGACATTACATAAAGGTTTTATATGTTTAGGGAATGTACTTTAGCAAGTCAGGACCAATGTCCTTCTTTGTTGTTTTATGTTGCGTATGGAATGAATGATCTACTCTTACTCTCTTTAATTTGATTAATAATTCGTGGGAATATTTTGATAGGAAAGTCCGTAAACAGTAGATTACAAGAAAAATATCGTCGGCGTCGATTTTAGTGAATGAATGGCATATAATTGTCGAATTGATTTAAAAAGTTTGTAGAATCATCATCAAGCTATTTAAAACACAAAAATATAACAGTCTAAATACTAGGTTTTAGTTTTGAGTCTTTTTTAAAGATCACCTTCATCTACATCGTCTTTTAACTCTAGAAAAATTTACTAATTTTGATTATCTTGATGTTAAGTTTTTGTTGTTGGATCTATTGTTATAATCTTTTTACAACTTTTAGAGAATAAATAAACCTTTTCAAAAATCAATTTCATAGCTTAATAAGTATTGGCATTAATTGCATGGCAAATATTTTATATCTTACATTGCAACCAAAAGGGTTCAAAACCAATGGAGCTTACTCTTCTTTTTCTACTTTTTCCTTTAGTTAAATTTACTTACATTATATTATTTACAACATTATATGTAGTCTTGAAGTTTTTAGTTCTGTTTAATCTATGCAAGCAGAAGTCTAAGAAAAATATTTTTAGTATTGTGTTATTGCAAATTACTAATCATTCCTACAGTTGCGCATTCACTGATCATCCTTAAATGATCGGTGATCTTAACTTAAAAAGCATGGTTTGATCTCTTTCACTATTCAAATACACTTACATTTTTTACGCTATTTAGAGTTTTTCTAATCAAAGAGAGTTATCGTACCACTTAAGAGCTGATCCCCAACCAATTTAAATATTTTCGAAAGCTTGACTAACAATACTCTGCTAAAAAAGATTTGTTTCTTACTTGTACATCGAAATAAAAATTGAATTGAATTGACAATCGTCTACTTAAAAATTTTGCATAAGGCATTTTTGCAAAGAGTTTATTTTTATTTGCTAGTAACTAATTGCTTTACTATTAATTACATTTGCTGAAAATAGTTTTTTTAAAAGTGCCATAAAAGTCAATCTATAATGCTCAATCATAATGATCATAATCTATAATGATCTATAATTTGATCAGATGACCATGAAGAAAACAATGTTATTTTTCAGTAAAAAAAGTCAATTTCTCAGTATTCTTTTTATTAGAGAATGCATATACAAAACCTACATACGAATGGGGAATATATTAAAAGCAAAACGTAATTTAAAAACTTGAAATAACCAAACAAATTGGTGGCTAGATTTTCACACTCCCCCCCTTGTCACGTGTTTTTTTTTTAGTTCTTGATAAATTTGGAAGAAATGCACTATCTAGCGATTTTACATCAGTGTTGAAGTAGAGGGCATCCATTCATCATGGTCATCTGATCAAATCTTTTACGAAGAAAAGCTAGCGAAAGAACGAGAATTGCAAAAAGTTCAAGTGAAAAAAGAAGACATTGAATTGATTATGAATGAAATGTTACTACCAAAACAGCAGGCGGAAAAAGTATTGAGAGAACAACGAGGCGATGTCGTAGCAGCACTAGAAATCCTCATTGCAAACTAATAGCCAATAGTTAATAGCATGAAGTAGAGGGCATCCTTATTAACAGTGTGATACAACAATTTTTTTATGTAAATTTTCCATACATTTTGCTTTCTTATGAGTAGTCAAGCAAACAATTAACATTCATTCTTTCGACTGTTGAGTTTGCTGCAACGCCATTGCCAGATATAAAATGGAAGCAGAACAAATCTTTCAAAATCAGCAGTAAGTTGTTGGTTAAAAAAAATGAGCGAGCCACGATACTTCGTTTATGCTAAAGCTTTTTAGCATTTAAGTTTCAATACAACCCCAAAGTACGGCGATTTGGTACCTAAACATTTCGAACGGAAAAATGAAGACAGTTGATAAATTGGTGTTGAAATTTCAAATAATGAAAGGAGCATTTCCTTCAAAACTCTGCGGCAGTATTCGGAGACAGGAGCCGCAGTTATGGGCTGTTAGGCAGATTATTTGTTCTCAGGCATAAAAGAAGGCTTGCTAGAAAAAAAAAAGTAAGAAAAAATACGTAAGATTGGTAGAAAATTTAGTGGATAAGTTGAGAACATGAGGTTATAGGATATCGTCGAGGCCATATGTTCTCCAGTTCCAATTAGATTTTCATGGTGAAAATATGAAAAAGATAGTAAGAGGTTCCATCGCAATACAAATAGGATCATTCGCTTGTGCCCCAAAAATAAAAAAAAAAATCTGATGTTCATACAAGAAAACCCAGAAAATCCTTACACTTTTAAATATTTATAGGAATATTTTGTTTATTTGGACGCACGCTAGTTTAATAAAATCTAAAGCAGTATTATTGATAGAAACGTCGGTAGTACTTTTTTTTTAATTAACAATATTGCGTTAGCAAAATTACATACAAATACGAACTTTTAGATCGATTATGAAGCAAACGATAAACTTAAGAGACATTTTTTGATATTTTTGAAATCAACCCCAATCATAAACAACACAAAAATTCAGCAAAAACAAACATTTTTTTTTAATTTGTTTATTTTTCAAAAGAAGAAATTTCAAGAAAGAATCATGAAATTTATTTTTTCATTGGACTAAAAAAATTGAATAATGATTCCTCCACCCAATGGCTCAACCACTCAATAGAACTTAATTTGTTTTCTTAGTGAAATTAGTCTAGTAGCCAGTCAACTTAATCACACATTAATGAGCTAATTGAAATTCGTGTTATTGACGACCAACATATCTCATACTAAAAGGAAATTGAATTTGATTATTATCACTTTTGATCAGACAACCTAGAAGCCAATCGATTTTCATGATAAATGTTGTAGTCATGTCGTCAGTGTTCGTGTCCAGACTTCGTGTTGACGGTATGCAAACAATTTGTTTGGATTTCGAATGCCAATGACCGTAATAAGAAAATTCGTTTCATTAAGCACAAACCATTTATTATTTTTATTGAAAAGTAAAATGCTTCTACAAGGGTTTGGGATTGAAAACACGAACTACAGGGAGTTCACCTAGCGACTATTTTTGAGAAAGCCTTTTCTAAAGACTGTGCATTAAATGTTAAGCCTTTAACTGGATCACGCTAATAAATAATTAATAAGTTATCTCATTTATGAATAGAGTGTAATGACGTACGTTCAAGCAAAAAAAGATTAACTTTTCGAAAAGTTTTAATTTGATTTTTTTAAAAGGGGAAGGTTTCAATATGGAAATGTTGCGACTCACTAGAAATACTAGAGCTTCTACGAATGTCTAGCGTCGCATATTAAACTCAAAAACAGTGCCCTAATGGGATCAATAAACACCATTTTTTTTAATATTGCGGCTAATCCAAGAAAAGAAGAAAGAAAGATCAAAGAAAGCCAAAGCCAAGCTGTTTTTGAATCTGTGGCCATAAGGAATAGCCCCCTAAGTCGAGTTAAGACAATATTGAAATTATTTCAGTATTTACGTCGTAGAATCAGATTCATACTATCTTAAGCAAATCTAAAATTAAATTAAATGAATATTTATTCAGTACAATTTTTACTAGTTTCTGATATTCATATGAGTTTTCGGAAAGATCTTAAAGTTTAAACTTTCTTTTCTAAAAAAGTGAAAAACATTAACTACGCGGTTATTTCTTCTGATCACAGATTTTTTCTTTTGTGAAAAAAAATTATTTTAATAGAAAATTGAATCTAATCTACTAGAACTTTTATGAAGTAGTACTTTATTCCTAAGCGGTTGCAAAATATCCACGCAATTGTAATAAAGTGGAAACACTAGTCCACACTTCTTCAATGAATATTCAAAGATCTTAGTCTATTTAATCAAAATTCTTCTTTCATAGTCAATTCATGTTGTCATTAAGCTCAAAGGCGGGTCACAAGAGACGGAGGTAGACATGGACATATAAGAAAACATTTCATCTACTGCTGTCTGTCGCAATTGATTTGCCCAAAGAACAATCGATTAACCTGTATCCTAAACTAAACACTTCCGATATCCTGTAAATGTAATTCAACCTACCGTCTCCTGGTGTCTAGACCACAATGCCGTAATCTATTTTCGTCTTCTGCAGTCACATTTTTCACCATCAATCGGTCACGTGCTTGTTTTCTTTGAATCTCTCGAGACTAAGAGTTGACCCACATCAATTTCCTTCATCTGTCCATCCCACGTCCAATCAAATATTCACGCTCATCAACCACAAAATTCCCTAAAGAAACCATCGAATGCTGCACACACACTCCTTTTCCCTTTCATTTCAACCTAATTATCTTCAGAAATAAAAATTCACAAAAAAACCCGTCTTGTAAGGCTTGTAATCCGTCTAATTATTTACCACTTCACAAATGCCTCGTCTGCCGAGAACCTCTTACTTAGCTCTAATTAATTTTCAGGATCCCTCTTTCTTATCAAGCACCATTGAGAAGCAGAATCACTTTAATTTTTCGCTGTCTGCAGTGACGGGATACATTCTTCTTTTTCTTTTTTTTTGGAAATTGAAAATTGAATCCCATCTCCATTTAACAGGAATGGACTGCGTACCTTGGCAAGCACTTGATACCAATCACTGCGCGCCTTAATGAATCTTTAAATTACAAAACCGGAAATGAAAAACGGCGCCGCGCCGTTCAAAACCGTACAAGGCGGAATGGATGTTCCAGTTTGAGTCTCCTAGGTTCATCTTCTCCTTCTTCACTTTCGCACCATCCTTCTGCATAAATATACATATTTCGTTTTTTTTTTTAATTTTGTTAAAAATCAATTTTCTGGGTGCTACAATATATGGCGCACAGAAGAAGAAGCACGCAAGTATTGAAGCAACACCCAGAGCACACCGCGAGGCACAGGACTCGCAGAGCATATCCTTGAAACTTTTTTTTTCCCCGAAACCCCAAAAAGTACACGAAGGAGAAGAACACAATTTTTGGATTTTTTTTTTCTTGTTCATCTCTTTCTCATCTTCCTGATGTTTCAGGTGGCGCACTCACTTCCTGCATGGTTGGTGGTGTCCTGGGCTTCGTTTAAGGCATGGAAACCAATTTCCGTTCAAGTGATGAGAAATAATTTCGCCACGCTTGAGAAGTTTTCTTATTTCATCGCGTGTAGACATCATGTAGTTACCTCGAGCCTCAAACTGAGGAGCAGAAATTAAAATGCAAAACTTAAAATGCGCCCTAAACAATTTCGACAGAGTGCGAGAAGTTTTGTAGCGCTCTCTCTCCACGAGAAAAGTTGGAATGAGTTCGAGGATTCTAGCAAACGGGTGACGCGGTAATCGTGATGAAGGGTTACCAGCTGGTGAGACTTTAAAATAAGAAAGAACTTCGGGGAAATCGGCGGCGTAACCTGTTTTGCTAGAACTTTTCTCATTTGCTCCCTTAATAAATGACAGTAATTAGAATCTGTGTTGTACTTTGTTGGGCGGCGATAATCGTGACACCAATTTCTCTCAAAAACAGCGAATTGGAATGAATGTTAAGTAGTTTTCAGCGCGTGGTAGTGGGTTGACTAGCAGCGATTATGGGCTGTGAGTTAGTGGGTATTTATTTTAAAGGTTTGATAACTGGCTTCTAATGGAATCTGCTTTTACACGACATTAGTTTGGGGTCGGTTTTTGATGCAGTTGTACAATTTCAATCACCTCGCTTTCACTTACATCCGTGGCAACTGCTTTAGTGATTCAGTTATATTTATTTATCTTGTCAAAAATTCTTTTAGGAATAGTTCCATCGAAGAAATATTCTCAGAACAACTTCTAGTAAAACTTTGAGGGTGGACAAAATACAAATTGTAGGAGCTTACTCAGGACATGGAAAAGTTTTCATGTTTTCGTACACATCAATTCAATAAATGAAAGTACACAAGCAATTGAAATCATCGTCTAATCATGAGATTGTTTTTGAACTACAGCAAATAAATAAAAACATTTCTTTTGGTAAATGAGGTTTTGAAATGAAATAAAAGACTGAGAAAGTAGCGTCAACTAATGCTGAGGATAGTACGACGAAATTTGTAATTTAAAACAATGCCAAGTAGAGTTTTGTGCACATTCAATGTGTCTGTCTCACATAATCAAACGAGGCCACTTAGAAGTTTCAATTTAACTCTACACTGCGCAATGTAGCAGATCAGACCAACTCAATTCTTACTTCTTTCATAAACTATGGATCACAATTTTACTCTGTTAGGCTTTGTAGATGATCTGCTTCATATATTTGAAAGGGAATAATTATGCCAATTTAGGTAGTATTCTAGTATTTGCAGCCATAAATTTCATAAAAAAAATGTTTAGTAAAAGAAAAGTCGCGCATGAGTTCATTTTGATGTCCAGGCTAACAAGTCCTTAGTTAAAATAAAAAAATATTACCTTGCTCCAATTAGTGAGGGCATGAAAGGAGAAGTAAGGAAAGAGTGCCTTTAGCTCTAATCTTTAAGAAAGATGTTGAAATATTAGGCACACAGCGTTTATGAAATTATACAAACTATTTCAAAATTATTCAGCTCTTACTCTTTGACTAAAATTATTGAAGCTCTTTTTTAACTTTATTTTTAGATTATGGTATGAAAATTTAAATAAAAAATTGGAAATCGAATTTGGTGTTAATTTTTTTACACCGAACGGTGGTAATGGTTCGCCTAGGATTTAATTTCTTTTCGACCTCTTCCAAGATTTTCTAAAATAAAAATATTAAAACTGAAACCATTCTTGTTGAAAATGCAACTTATACTGATTCCACCGTAACCATTTGTCCTATGGACTTTTCACTTAATTTACGAGGCAGAAAACATGCCTGGAAAAAAATAAAATAAAAAAAACTTGTCTTCATCTTCTTCATCTGTTTCACTGACTAATACAAATTTCCCAGCACTTAATCAAAAAAAAGTCCAAAATTATCTTCACACAAAATCGAAATATTAAAGTTTCGCTTGGTTCATTAATTTTCTTTTTCTCTTTCGTTTAATAAATGAATGTGTTCTTTTTTTTTGTTTTTTCTTCATAATGGAAATACTTTTTCAGACTTTTTGGTGGATGTATTTTTTTTTTTTTGGTTATGCACATGTATTTGAAAAGAAGGGAAATCCAGCCCTGCGGGTGATCCATCTTATTGCTTGGAACTTGTTTAGGAGGAGAACATCAAACTAAAGAAAAAGTCTGTGAGCAGAGGATATTTTTTTTTTTGTTAATCATGCTTAAGTTGAATGAAGAAAGGATGTTCATTCGGAGGAGGTTATAGGCAGATTATAAAGTCATAAAGGCGGACTTGGCGAAATATGAATTTAACCTGTTTGTTGTCTTCATTTAGACTCCCATTAATACTGTCTTAACTTTTTGAAATATGCAAGTTGATTTCCTTGTAACTGCACATTCAATGACATTCAATTTTTTCTTCAAAAGAAATTTCTGTTCAAATCTTGTTGAGAATAGTTTTTAGTCAAACATTTTCTTAACAAAATTGAATTCTACATCAAATCTGGCTAATAAGTAAGTTATAATAAGGTTCAAAGTGTTAATTTGATTAATTGTATAATAATTTGTTTAGATATCAAACTTCAGCGTATCGTCATTAAATTAGATTGTAAAATTAACTGTTTGAATAAATAAAAATGAAATGAAATGAAAATGAACTTAATTCACTAGTTACGATATATTATTTGAATGTAATTTATTTCTTCACTTTAATTGCTTATCAGATAGTATCGACCAGCAAAAAAAAAGAAATAGTTTTTGCCACCGCACGAATTTTTTTGTTTGCAAATTCAGGATTGCTGAAAGCTAGCAAATTTGAATTGCTATTTGCTTTTTTGTAAAAGGGATATTTAATTTATTTATAGAAAAATACCCAAAAGGTCATATTTTATAAATGTTGTAGATATTTAATTCAATTAATTATGAATTGTAGATATTTAGTTCAATTAATTATGAATTGAATTAAATATCTACAAAAATTCAATTATTTATTATTTGAGTTAAATACAGACAACAATCAATAATTCGTCCAAAGACCAAATTTTTGCGTACTAATGAGTACACTAAGTCACAAAAGTGTAGTCACATCTTTAAAATGTTTTAAGTCTCACGACCAGCGTAAAATAAAAGGTCTACGCCATATTTTTCGTTGGCCATTGGCCTCGAAAAAAATGCACTTACTTTCGTCGGTAAATAGTACAGATCTTACATGCTCGTGACGTTTAAAAATATAGCGCTAGGCTCGAGACTGTTTCTTCCATTGACCTTTCTGTTCAGCGGCTTTTTCTTGAGAATTTTACACGAAACCCTCCAGATCTTTGGGAACTTGTAACTAAATGATTGTTTGATATTAACATTCTTCGAACTGCTTCTGGATGAATTTTTGGTGCGTCGGACTGCTAAGCGAGAATACACGGGTTCGAATCCAGCTCGGAGAAAAAACACCATAAACAATTTTCACGGCCCCACCTCCAGCGAACACTGACAATCCTTCTGGAGTTAACCCCTGTCATGGAAAGCTTTCGCAATTCGCCGTTCGAAACTATAGGTCCCTTTCACATGTGTCTAAAGTATAGCGCGCACAACACAGTGGAAGCGCGAAAGGCTAGGCTCTGGTCGTTCGTGGGCTGTTACGCCAACAATGATGATGATGATGATGTGGAATGTCTCCAGTCAATTTTGGAATGCTGGTCCTAGGGTTGAGGGTCACTTTGTGAAGGATGGACCTAACATCTATTTGGTTCCATTGTATTTTCTATGAAAATGCAACTCTATTATGACTGTAAGATTATATTTTTCAGTTATTTTGCTTTTCTTTATAGTTTATTTATTTCTGGCTGACTCTGCTTTTCCGGAAGTGTCGTATGGTAATAAGAAGAAGTTTAATGACTGCCTGACAAGCGAGTTCTAAGATTTCATACATTTTCGCAGTGAATGTAGACTTTCGTGGTAGAATGTATAGTAAGAATTCGCGGCCAAATTTAGAATATTCTGCGAAATAGACTGCTGTGAAAAAAGAAACCGCAAAATATTCGACTTTCATACAACAACCACGGATCACAATTTTCACGATGATGTCCGTTTCGCCTGAAACCATTACTAATCTAAATAAAAATATATTTTAGTTTCAAATATTTTTTCCAACCTCCCGCAGAGTGCAGTCGATTCCAACGAACTTTTTAATTGATCCCAACCCCCGAAAATCAGCAATTCGTGTGTCCCACACATTCACCCACGGAGTGCATTCCGTATTCCCGCCAACACACCATGAAACTCGCACTGTTCATTTCATTGGGAAAATTTCTGAACTCAAACAACAGAATTCCGGGAAAATGACATGGCCAATAACACGAAAGGCACTTGGTCGAGGTCATTGCACATAAAATATGACCAAAAACCACACACGGATGGCAGACGACGACGTGGACCAGTGTGCACCTCTCGCTCTTCCATTCGACCACAACATTCAAATGCATCTACAAAATATACGCAATCATAGAATGATGAAAAGTTTAAAATGAGTTGTAGATAGCCATGCAGAGATGTCGGATGTCGGTGAGCACACTGCGTTCGGATGCATGACATACAACAGTGCTACTGGTGCCTTTTTGGGTGCCACGGGGATAAGTAATAAAACAACATTGTTGGACAAATTCCCATTAATAACGCAACACAATGACAATTTTG
The DNA here is from genome assembly GCA_905187475.1 of Syritta pipiens. Taxonomy (NCBI): domain Eukaryota; kingdom Metazoa; phylum Arthropoda; class Insecta; order Diptera; family Syrphidae; genus Syritta; species Syritta pipiens. Next base: position 99,158,258 of record LR994571.1, on the reverse strand, counting down.
GGTGGTTCCTGACATCAGTGGGAATGTTGTTTGCCTTTGAGCAGAAGGTGATTCATTGTTGAGGTGCTGACGTCGTTCTGTGTGTGTGCAAAGTGTGATTCTCGGGATTTTGTTGAAATGAAAATTGCGTTTTTCTAAAGCAAAAAAAAAAAAACAAAAACAAAAACTGAATAATTCATTGTGAAATGCACATTTTGGTATTCAATGGTTTTGCTTAGCAGGAAAAGTAACCATAAATTTCACGCTTGGCTTTAAGGTGGTTCTAACAAGGTGATTTAGCCTGAAGAGTTACACGTGGGATTTTTTGGTTGGTTTAGTTAGTGAGAAACGTTTTATGTTTACGTGATGAAAAGTGTTTGAACTTTTTAGTTTAGTTTGCATGTACTGCATAATCATTGCCCCAACATTAAGCCTCATTTCTCAGAGTAAGACAAGGCTTCCTAGTGTGTTGGTTATTTTTTATTTTTCGACGAGTTTTGTGATTCAAACATTCGCTTCCAAGGAATTCGGTCTCTTTGATTTAGAGGAGTTTCTACGAAGCCAAAAGGGTGGATATTTTTCTCGGTATTCAATACACGTCAGGTCGTCTTGGAGTTTCATCAGCGATTTCATCAAGTGCGTCAATAAACACACTTGACAAGAAATTGTTCGCAGTAATTGGCCGCTCATTATGGCGCTTGCTGTTCCAAGAACTTCGCAGCCTGTGCGCTGCCTCTCTAATTGCAAGTCGTTTATTTATTCCCCAAAACATACTTATAAAAAAAAACTTTTGAATTGAAGGTTATAGAAGAGCTTCTATTACAAATATTGATAGAAATAAGTCGAATTTAAGTACTGACTATTGGGTGGTTTCCTTTAGAGTGTAATAGATTGTAAAATGTTAGTGTGAACGTCAGCAAATTTGACAGCACCGACAAGTCTGCGTTCGAATTCCTTGTAGCAATCAGCTGAAGGCCTATCAGACTTGCTGTCGTCTAGTAATAGTATAAATAAGATTTCAGTAGGTGTCCGCAGTTCAGTTGAGTGAAGTTAAGCAGTTGAGTTGTGACTTGTGCATTATATGTTATTTAAATAAAATTGACGACTTTACAAGAGGTATGGTACTTTATGTTGAAAACACCATTTTAACTGGTGGTCATTTTGTCGGCTGTCAAGTGATTTGTTTTTAGTTTGGTTTGGCATTTCCACATGAATAGACTGACGCCTGAATAACGTTCCCAAATTATGCAAATTTATTTTGAAAAATCATGGTTTTGTTCCCAATTTTCATTAACGAATCTTGTTTAGGGATGAAGCTTACTTTTGATTGAATGGTTACATCAGTAAACAAAACTTCCATATTTGAAGTGATGATAATCCTTAAGTGTATGTTTAGACATCGTTACCATCTATTAAACCTGACTGGTGTGCTTTATGTGCTGGCAAAATACTTGGTCCGTACTTCTTTAAGAACGATGCTGGCCAAATTGTTACAATCAATGGTAACCATGATTACTGACTTCTTCGTTTATCAATTGAAAAACCATGTCCAGGAACTGTGGTTTCAACAAGACGGCGCAAAATGTCACACAGCTCGTGCCACAACTGATTTATTGAAGGAATTGTTTGATAATCATGTAATTTCACGTTAGAGATCTGTGAATTGGCCAAGATCGTGCGATTTAACGCCGTTTGACTATTTTCTGTGGAGATATGTGAAGTCGCTAGTCTACGCCAATAAGCCCGAAACGATTGACTACTTGGAGGACAACATTCGCCGCTCTATTACCGATATGCGGCCACAAATGTTGGAAAAAGTCTTGGAAAATTGAACCTCCACATTAGACTATGTCCGAGCCAGTCGTCGCGGTCATATTCCAGAAATCATATTTGAATTATAATGCCAGAAGCTTATCCTATCCAAATAAAGTAAATTTCGTGCCAATTTAAAAAAATCGCCTTTGTTTTATTACATTTCAAAGTTCCATACCTCTAAAACAAAACACCCTACACAAATAATCAAATATTTTGTATGCAAATTGTTTTTGTGTTAAAGTTTTATTCAAATAAATTCATTAACTTAAAACAGAAAATGCTAGGGCTTGCTGCACATAATTTTTTAAAACAATGCTTTAAGAAGATTAAACCGATATACACAATTCAAATCGAAAAAAAATTAAACAAATACAATAAAAAAAGATAGGAAACAACTAAAAAAAAAACGAAGTAATAAAATTATTTGCAAATATGAAATGGAAACAATAAACTAAAATTTTTGTTGGCTCGTTGACCTTATTTAAAAAGTCAGCTAACATTTTATGTTGAAAACGGATATTTAATGCAGGGAAACTAATAATGGATGACAATCATTGGTAGCTTGGCCTAATTAACATTTTTTTAATAAAACTGATGATCTGACTCTTTAATTGAACATTTTCGGATAGGTTGAAATCCAAATGATCCAATGATTCAATTGAAGAGTCAGATTTTTTGAATACAGTAAAACAGTGACTTTTTTTTTAACATAAAGCCAAACATTGGAAGTAAAAACTGTCTCCAGAATAAAAGAAACCTATCTTCCAAATCTGAATCAATATCTCCGTTTCGTAATTATTAATTTACAAAAAATGCAAAGAAATCAGCAAATATAAAAATATCCAAATTTCCGTGAACAAAATGGGTTTTCATTACCATTCATGCAGACTGACGAACATCGCCAATTTGTGTCTGCTTTCAAACCACAAAAAAATCGCATGTAAATCATTCATTCATCAGCAAATTGATGACTTATTTTCTTGTTAACGTGTCCAACGCTGTAGAACATTTTTTTTTTGCTTTCAATTCCATAAATTGAGTCAAGTTCCTTCGACCCTTTCGAATATTCGAAATTTTACATTTATGAATACCACTGCATGAAGAAAAAAACAAAAAAAAAACTACGCAAAATGTGTTTCTGATCAGAATCTCTCGACCAAATAAAACAACAGCCGACAAAAAAAAAAAAACAGAACAGGACTCGTGTACCTTCCTCACTGCGATGAATTCGCCCCTTTTCGATGTATTCTTTTTTTTTTTTGACATCCTCGTGTAGAAATTATCCCCGGACGAACTACAAAAAAAAACCAACAGAAGACAAAAACCGTCCAAAATGTGAAAAACATTCCGGCCGAAGGGAATACATAATTCGGGAGAGGAGAATAAATTTCCTAGTGTGATGGCTGCGACAAAATCCTTTCCAATTTTTCTGCTCACTCTTCCTATGTGCTTTTCCTCCCAATTTTGTTTTTGCCTTTGTATTTGGCAGTTTTCGGAAATTTTTTTTTTTCATTTTTTTTTGCGTTTCTTTTTTTTTTTCTCCTCTCTGAACGTCCTCAACTCGTGTCCGTCGTAATCGATGGCACTGCATGTAAATGTTGAAGGATGTTTATCTTTTTCGATTTCTCCTCTTTTTCGTTTTTTTTTTGTTTTTCGGTGTCCGCTTTGTGGAATATGGATCGGGACATAAATACGTACAAATAAAATGGAATCTATAGACGTGCCCATACGCCCAGATGATTTCGATTGTGAGTGCTTTTGGGGTTTGGGGAGTTTAAACTCCTCGATATTTTTTTTTTTTTTTTGGGGGGAGGCCCAGGACAAATATTAATGGCCCTCGACATTTCGGGTCAAGAAAGACAGTCGGACTGTCTGCTGGGTAAAATAGATTTCGAATTAAATAACCATGGTGGTGGGGTCCTTTTTTTTCGGTGGACTGTATGGGTATCCGTGCAGAGTGTGGAGCTTGTCATTATCTCTACCCGGAATGAATATTTGCTTATAATTAATATGAGTTCAAGTTTCGATGGCTGTCTGCTGCTTAAGTTACGCGCGTGAGTGCTCTTTGTGTGATTGTCATGCGAGCGTGTGTGTGCATCCTTGCGCCTTGTGGAAACAGGATAAGTAAAATGTTAATGAGAAATCTGGATCCAATTAATTTTAACTTTTGGACCGTGCTTTAAAATTTTACGACTCTGCTGAAATTACTCTGGCGAAAAACATATTTTTTTTTTTCATTTTTTTTTTTCGTTGCTAACTTATTGAAGGAAATACCGTATGTATCCTGGCCAAGTGCTATTTAATGTTTCCGTAAAAAATTAATATAACAACTTGTGTTCTACAATGGGAATGGGTTGGGGTAATTTTATTTATTAAAATTGAATTACTTTAAACTGGCATTACGCATGATAAAATCCAGCTCAAAGGTTTTTGAGTTCACGGCAGTGTTTTTAAAGTAAATTGTAATGAATAAAAAAAGGGTAAGCAGGTTTTTTGATTTGCAGATAAATCGTTTACTATTATGTAAGAGAATTTTTTAAAAGAATAAATGGAGCGAGCATTTTGTGATATAGCACACACAATTTTGGACTCATTGACGTCTAACTAATATTTGATTGTTAGCTATATTTTCAATTGAATTTTTGTGAACATTTTTTTAGATAAAAGAAAAAGAAGCTAGAAATGAAGAAAAAAATTTTTAATTTTGGTAATGTATGCGAAGACACATTTTGTGTTTTTTTTTCGCATTTTTAGTCCAAGTTTAGATAATGTATTTGGATTCTGCAGCGTTATGTATTGCTTGATTTCTTTTTATAAAAAAACGAAAAACTTAGAAACAGAAACAAACAGACAGAAATAGACAAGATAAAAACAAGAAATAGATAAAGTAAAATAAATTAGAAAACTATAGGCTTTGACCCACCAAAAATTTAATAAAAAAATCAAAACAAAATAAATTATTATTCATCTTGTCAAAAAAAGAGATCAAAATTCGTTTAAATATCTTGCAAGATCCATTAAAGTTGAACAGGCATTTTTTCTATGTTGATTTTAGTAATTCAAAACCACCTCCATTGAACTCCTTTTAAAAAGATCATCGTCGAAGCTGTTTACTGACCCCACTAAAAGAGCTGACCATCTTAAATCCCATTGATAAAACAGAATCACAACTTTGAAGGCTCGCCCAAGTGCACTTCAGAGAGAAGCACTTCAAACCACTTAAATCGACCGGCATAAGGACTCCCGCAACCGTTGAGGAGCAGAACTTAAAAGGATATTATATTTCCTTTATCCTTTTGAAGTGGGGGGTGATTGCTGGAGAAAAAAATTGCATAACAGATAATGACAGTTAAACAATCCATTGCATGCATGCCTTACAGAAATCAGCCCACAAATGAGGCAATAAAACTTCTGGCACAGCACTTCGTAAGCACAGAGGTAGCTCGTAACTCGTAACTGAATTGTTTGTTTGAAAAGTGGGTCATACCGCTCGTTTGTGTCTTCGAAAACACAAATAATTTTGCCAAAAAATACATTCAACACAACCCCTTTTGTCGGCACACAGCATGACATATCCCACCCCCATTGAAGAGGCCCTTAACGATACCATCCGCCGCAGAACAATGAGTGACAGCTCGTTTAATCCACAATGAATTACCGCCAAATAATACACAGACATGAGACGAAACGGAAAGGAAATGAATTCATCTTTTAGCCGCAGACACACATACGTACCCGAGTCCTTCGGAATATCCCGTCACTAGAATGAAATGATTTCAAGTACCCACCGCACCAAAGTACACACATATCCACTTAGTCATTGTAATGTAAAGGGTGTCACTTACTGTACAAAGAGTGCGGGGGTGAGTATTTCATCTCATCTCCATGTTTTGTACTTTTTCTCTCTGTAAAACACGAAAATTTATTTTCACCTTTCCTGTCAGGTTCAGGGGAAATTCTTAATTTTCAAGTGGGGCTTGGGCATGATGATGGCGGTGGATACGCATTCTCAAACCTGTTCACTCTACGAACTACAAATTCATTTTTTTTTTTTTCAAATGGGTAGATGTGTATGTGTGTGTCTTCTATACTGGCGCCCAACGAAAGACGTGTATTGAATTTAAGAGTTTGCTTTTAATTTTTCCCTCGTAACCTTGCAAATTCGTATTTAAGTCACGCACCACAATATCAATCGAGATGAGGTGAATGCTGGGAATCTCAAGGTTTTTGCTTCGAAGGCGAAATAATAAAAAATAGAAAATCATGACTAAATGTTCCCACATACTTTTTTTTTGACGCTGTCTGCCTGTCGTCGTCGTTGTAGTCGTGGCAGATTGGAAGGTGTGGGATTGGGTCCTTATGTATCCCAAAAAGTTGCCTAAATTGTCATTAAAAGTCCTACCAACTTACAATTCCGTTTGCGATTTTATCATTTCAAATTCGTTAGGAAAGGATACACAGAAGAAAAAAAAAAAAATGCTAATGTCAAAAGGGTCACTTGGAAAGAGGGGTCCTCTTTGAGGCCAATAGTGAATTAAAGGAGACCCAGTTGACGGAATGAATTAGAGAAGAGAATTTCTTCTTTCCCTTCGCGGCAGAAAGGGTTTAGAGAAAGAATAAAAAAAGGAATTTCACAGGGACAATGAGTGGTAATTGAAACCAGCACAAAAACATAGCTCTTTGAGAATGAACCTAATTTTGAGCCTCTGTTTCAGGTGGTTCTACTACTTTTTTCAAAGTAAAGTAGTTTTTGAAGTGGCTGAATGAAATGGAACGATTCTAAAAGTGTTTACAAAGTGACTTGGATTTTAAAATATGTAGCAGAAATTTATAGATTTCAAAAAAAGTTGTTTCTATTTATAGTCTTGTCTGGTTTGGTTGAGTGTTTTGTCAGTGAAACGTACCGTTGGAAAGATATGAAGTTCCAAAGTTGTAAAAAGGGTGCCCCCTGTGACTTTTTTCTTAAATTTAATTTATTTTGCGCGTAGCAAGGCGCGCCGGGTACAGCTTGTATGTAATAAATAGTTTGAAGTCGAGTACCCTATGTTTTCGTAACAAATGCTTTACTTCACAAAATATACTGAATCGCCCGGGATTGTCGCAAAAAGTCAAAATCAGAAAAGGGTTTTTTAGGACTGTTATATCACAAGGTAATTCGCGCCAATACAAACTAAAACTGCGAGCAAAAAAGAACGACGATATACAAAAAGAAACAACCGTCGCTAATAAATATAAACTGGGTCTTTATTCGGTGATTGGTAACAAGGGAATGAATTGATTGATTATGTCCATGGTCCCAGGAGGCCTCCCCATCAGCTGAGGTTCGCGTCGTCAAATTTCCAGTTCGAAGACATCGAATCATTCCGCCGTTGACCCAACTCTTCCGATCATCATGGTCAGGCCGTCTTGCCGTTTGTCCAATGGTCCAGATCATTGACCCCAACCAGCCAACAAGTGCATAACGCACACAAAAAAAGTAGCTCAGTGGGCGGCGCCAAGTGATCGCATATTTTGTGTGTGCCGTGTTGGCCCCCTGTTTGCGATGATGGGCGCCCAATTTTGTTACTGATGGGCACATTGTATATAATTGCTGTGATTGCCGTCGGCTTGCATTACGTCGATTTGCCGACGGCACATGCATTGTGGGTGTGCTGCTGGTTGGGGTGTTAAGTTCATGTTGCTCTGCAACATATACAAATATAAATATAATGCAGTTTTGAAAATTAATATAAATTTGTTGCGGAGAAAATAAAAAGCCGATGATTTAGAAAAGTACAAAATGTTTTATTTCGTTTCTATCTACAGTGGTGGATTTGATTTCAAAAATTATGGAGGGCCAAATGACCGATTGCTCGTTCAATTTGTCCACTCTTGCACTCTGCCAAGGCTGTAGCTCCAAAATCAATTGTGTGCATACAACCTGTTTCGCCAGACTGCGATGATCTTCAACTCGTGCCGCCCTTTTATACGCACAAGTGTAACGGACGTCTTCGAATTTTCTTGTCAACAGCACTTGTGCATAGAAAGAGGCAGTACGGCACCTAAGTGTAGCACATTTTAATTGCAAAAAAAAAATTGTGTGACAAAATTCATATTTGAGTACATAATGTTATATAGTTTAGAAATTCAATTAAAAGAAAATTATTAACAATTCAAGCAATGTACATATGTAAATATTAAACAATGAAAAACAATGAAATTCAATAAAAGGTTAATCAAAAGATTATGATGACTGCTACAATCTCCCCCTCTGACGCATTGATCGTCCCGATGATGTGTCAGGAACAGGTGCAGTCGTCCTTCTATGTGTCTTCTTTGGGATACCAGATTCTTCTACGGCAGCAGTTGCTTTGACAGGTCGACCTCTCTTCTTAAGTGGTAGGATTGGTTTTGGAGCAGTGGTAGCACCACTTGTATACGGCGTTAACATGGAGGCGTGATACGTCTCCAATGGAGTGGCTGGATTGCTTTCACTAGCAATCACAAAACTTGTAGATCCCTTCTTTGCCAAAATAACGTACGGGCCGTCACGTTTTGGAGCAAATTTTGAGGTAAAACCTTTTTCAGTTCTACTAATAGGATGTGTTGTTACAAGAACTTTGTCTCCTATTTCAAGTATGGGATGTGGTCTTCTTTTCTTGTCAGCTTGTCTTTTATTTGTGTCTTGTACTTTCTCCGCTGTTTCTCGTGCTTGTTTTAGAGTCTCTGCTAATCTCAACAGGTGTGGCGTTATTTGAGGAACGAAGTTCTCAGATTGCGCGACAGCTTTTAAGTCGTGGTATACTTCATTTGGTGTTCGAAGTTCTCTTCCAAACGTCAGATAAGCAGGAGAAAAACCAGTACTTTGGCACCTTGCAGTATTCATTGCAAATCTTATTGCTGGTAGTTTTAGATTCCATAAAGTATGTTTGTTTCCAACCAGTATGAACAGCTGCGTTTTTAGATCCCTGTTTTTCCTTTCAGCAGGTTTTGCTTCAGGGTGATACACAGGTGTAAACGATTGTTTAATACCCAAACAGAACGTAAGCTTTTGCATCAGACTGGCTATGAACTGTGTGCCATTATCAGTATGAAGTCTCCTCGGAACTCCATACCTTAAAAATACTTCATTCAGGAGTGTAAGCGAACAATTCTCTGCAGTTCCGTCTTTTAGTGGAAATAGCTCGACCCAACGGCTGCATAAATCTTCTACAATCAAAATCCACTGATAGCCTTCTGGTGTAATGGGTAGAGGACCAAATAAGTCCACGGCTATGACCTCAAATCTCTGACTACTCGGAGTTGTTTGTAGTAGACCAGCTGGCTTAAGATTCGTTGCCTTATACCTCTGACACTCGAGACAATTTTTCACATGTTTTGCAATGTCTGATCTCATTTCGGTCCAGTAATAGCATTTTGATATACGAGCCAGTGTTTTATCTAACCCATAGTGTCCGGCTGTTGAATCATCATGATACTTTGCCAATATCAACGCCCGCATGGATTTAGGTACGACAAGTTGGCCATTGTCAGAATCTTCTTCATGACAAAATCGATAGAGAACTCCGTCTATCATAAAATAACCTCTATTTGTCCAACGAATAACGCTTTCATCATTTCGCTCGAACGCCTCGATGATGGTTTTCAGGGTTTGATCGGATAATTGCTCTTCTCTCAGTTCTCTTGCACCACATTTCGGCATGTCTACATCAATTGAACATATTACACAGCTTTCTTCTTTATGATTTTCATCAGGACAGGGTGGTCTGGAAAGTGTGTCGGCAACAGTGTTATCTCTACCTGGGTTGTAACCAATAGTGAGATTGTATGGTTGAAGCTGGAGCGCCCATCTTGCCAATCTTCCGGTGGGTGACTTCAGAGACATTAGCCATTTGAGTGGTTGATGGTCCGTTAGAATTTTGACATCAGAACCTTCAATGTAACCTCGGAATTTTTGAACTGCCCATACTACCGCCAAAGCTTCTCTTTCTGTTGTTGAGTAATTTCGTTCTGCTGGTAGTAGTAAGCGACTTGCGTATTCTATAGGGTGTTCCATTTCTCTCTCCCCCTGGAGTAATACTGCACCGATAGCATAGTTACTAGCATCGGTTTTTAACACGAATGGTATACCTTCTCTTGCTTGCTGTAATATTGGTGAGCTAGACAAAAGTTGTTTTAGATGTTCGAAAGCGCTCTGTTCTTCATTGTCCCATTTCCAGGGTGCGTTTTTCTTTGTCAAATCTGTCAGTGGCTTAGCAATTTTTGCAAAATTTTGGATAAATCTTCGATACCACGAACAGGTTTGCAAAAACGATAGCACTTGTTTCGGATTCTTTGGTCTTGGTCGTTTTCTTATGGCTTCTGTTTTCTCTGGGTTTATTTTTATTCCACTTGGTGTTAGAATATGACCAAGGTATTTGACCTCTGAACAACAGAATCTGCATTTTTCTCTCTTCAAGCGAAAACCAAACTCCTTAAGACGACAGAAAACTTCTTGAAGATCCTTCAAATGCTTTTGAAAAGTTTGAGAGCATATGATTATGTCGTCAAGATATGCAAGTAGCAGGACCTTTGGTAAACTATTCCGAAATTTGTCGATTAGTCGTTGAAAAGTCGCAGGTGCATTTCGAAGGCCAAATGGCATTCGTTTAAATACGTATGTACCAAATGGGGTAATGAATGCTGTCTTTAACTGATCTTCTACAGCCACCATGATTTGCCAATATCCGGAACGTAAATCCAATGTTGTCATGTATGGTGTGCTTTGTGCTTCGTGAAGTAAATCATCAATACGTGGGAGCGGGTATCGATCCGGGAGTGTTATTGCGTTAAGTCCTCTGTAGTCGACACAAAGTCTTATGCTTCCATCATCTTTTGGCACTAACACGGCAGGGAATGACCATGGGGATGATTTTTCCTCAATTATGCCATTCTTCAGCATCTCATCGATTGCTTCTTTAAGCTGCTTCTTTCTTGCGATGGAAACTCGATATGGTGCATGTGAAATTGGACTGGCATTACCCGTTTTAATTGTATGTACCACATGAGGAATGGGTTTTGTGATCTCACCAAACGTATCTTCATGGCTCCTCAGCAATTTCTCAATTTGTTTTTTTTCTTGTGGCAATAAATGTTTTCCTTCTTCGGGACGTAAGGATATGTCCACAGAGTTAAGTTCAATCCAAGACTCAGAATCTGTAGGTTTTATCTTTTGCGGTTCTGTAAAAAGTCCTTTCGAGTTCTCAGGTGTTGTCATACCAATTGGGAGTGCATCCGCAAAGATAGCTTGGATCGAGTGGGGTGAATAATCATTCGGTTTCATTCGTTTTGGTGTAGTCTGAATTGGACTTAATGGTTCTCGATTGTCTAGCCAGGTCAGGTAAGTTGATATATTTTTTAGCACTGAGTTGGACGGTGATGGTTGCGTTACTCCTTTTGCTTCGTAGTCTGTCTTCAGGACTTCGCTATTCACCATCTTGAAGTCAAATGTTTTCTCGGGGTCATCAATGAAGTAGAAGCATCTTTGAGCTATGTTCAGAACTATTCCACATTGTTCAAGGAAATCTATCCCAAGAAGTGTTCGATTATTTTTAGCCTTCGGCAAAGCAATAAGACGGATATTCCGGAACCTTTTTCCAATTACGATGTTAGCTACTGTGGCATAGACTACTTCTTTGCGAGGAACACCGTCAGCAAATGTGATTTCTGCATTCACTCGCTCAAATCGACATCCTTTTTTCTTGAGTTGTTGAAACAGTCGGCTTCCTGCTATGCTTGTTCTAGCTGCGGTATCCAGATATGCTTCACCTTTCAAGCCGTTGATATTGATGTCTATCGTTGGTACTTTCCTTCCCACTATGCTTGTATCTAGGAGGTTGAAGTCGAGTGCGTTTGGGCTATTCAGGTTCTTATTGCTGCAGGTTGGACAGTTTGAGCGGAAGAATCCAGCTGCTCCGCATCCATAGCAATTCAAAGTAGGCTTTTTGATTTTATTGTTTACAGCCGCATTTCCCACCTCTTCACTTTTCAGCCTCTTAAAGCATGATTCGGCCAAGTGGCCCTTCTTCCGACAGAAAGTGCATCGTCTCCTATTATTCAGTAGACTTTCTGAGTTGTTCTTTTCTTCCATTTCCGCTTCAATATCTCGAACTTTGTCCAAGAGATCCTGAAACGTGATGATTGATTTTCGGTGAACTCTTTCCCTGATGTTCATTTGGATTTGGCCATAAATCATGTTTATTTGAATTTCTTCTGAGAGTTCGTCGGATAATTTTGTAAATAACCCTCGTTTTCTGCATATAAACTTGTCAATGCGTTCATCTGGTTTCTGCTTGTCTTCAAACAGTTCAGCATATATGCGCCATGATGGTTTTGCAGGAGAGAATGTTCGACGAAGTAATTTTAAGGCTTCATTGAACGTCTTTGCCTCGTCCTTCACTCCTTGCCACCACGTTGCTGCAAATCCTTCAAACAACAGCGGCATACTAATTAAAGCATTTTCGTCTGTTATGTTTTCGGCATTTTTGTAGACGGTTATAGTCGCTATAAATTCTTCTACGTTGTTAGCTTCTTCACTTCCTTCGAAACGCGCAGTACATTTACTGAAAGAGCCCTGATTCTGCCTTGGTTGCATTATGGAAACCATTCTTTGGAACTGATCTTCCGTAAATGCTGCCATTGGTGTTGAGTTCATGGCTACTGTTGGGCTTAATTCCTGCACTGGGCTTTCAATTGACGATGGCTGAGAGGTTTCTGTATCACTTTCTTCAGTGTGACTCTCGGTGTAGCCTGTTTTTAAAGCTATGCGTGTGCTTTTCCTTATCATTGATTAATTATTTTCGGCCTGTTCAGTTTTTTGGGATTCTACTGTAGGTTACAGCATCCACTACGTTGGGCGTCAGTTGTGGCGGAGAAAATAAAAAGCCGATGATTTAGAAAAGTACAAAATGTTTTATTTCGTTTCTATCTACAGTGGTGGATTTGATTTCAAAAATTATGGAGGGCCAAATGACCGATTGCTCGTTCAATTTGTCCACTCTTGCACTCTGCCAAGGCTGTAGCTCCAAAATCAATTGTGTGCATACAACCTGTTTCGCCAGACTGCGATGATCTTCAACTCGTGCCGCCCTTTTATACGCACAAGTGTAACGGACGTCTTCGAATTTTCTTGTCAACAGCACTTGTGCATTGTGTGACAAAATTCATATTTGAGTACATAATGTTATATAGTTTAGAAATTCAATTAAAAGAAAATTATTAACAATTCAAGCAATGTACATATGTAAATATTAAACAATGAAAAACAATGAAATTCAATAAAAGGTTAATCAAAAGATTATGATGACTGCTACAAATTATAATTTAGAAAACCATGGTTAAATTTTTCAGAAATAAAGCAAACAAATAAGTAAGATAAGAATACTTTTCGACAAAAATTGTATTTGGGAAAACCTTTTATTAATATATGTACATCTTTAGCCTAAGTATTAAACAAGCCAGGGTATAAAATTTTTGCTGTTCGCTGTATTTTCTTCATAGAATTTGGACTTCTTGAACTTAGTTTCATTGAAATGGAAAATAAGAAGAATTTATTCCCTAATCTTGTTCAAAAAATTATAAGGACTCATACCTCATTTAAACATTTGATTCAAATCTATTCACCACCGTCCAAAATCACGGCAAAAATATATTCTCGAGGTCCTTAAAAAAACTGCGTTTTATTTTTTCCGGGTACAAACCATTGCCACGGATGTGCAACCTCTCACCGAAAGAAAAAAGTTGGTAATATATACACCCAGTGAACTCGAAAAAACAAAAAAAAATATAAAATCGGAACATCCGCAACGCACTATTCTGAATTAAATTCCCTACCAACTCCCCGTCCACTTACTTGCAAAACGGAAATATTTTTATAGGTTAATGTATCTGTTTGGTGGTGATGCAAAATCTTTCAAATTCTTTTTTTTTTTCCCGACCCACACACTCTACATGCAACACCCTACATGTCGCATCCACCTCGCATCTGATTTTATGTAGATTACATTGAATATTTCAAGAGACACCTTTTTTTTCGGGAGTCGGGAAACGAACTGAGCCAGTGGCACAGATGCATGTGGCTCGGCATGATTCTTCTCCATTTGGATTTATATGACAGATCCCCATTGGGAATGGCCCTTATGTTGCCTTCCATAATTTTTGCAATTTTCCCATCCATGAATCCATCCTTATTTTTTTCTCCCATACTCCTCGACAGAGGCCCTCCTCTGACGGGGTGGGATATAAAAATGTTTTGTGGAAATTTTTTGACATTTTATAAGTGTTTGGCTGTGTACATACTACACATACACTTTTTTTTTGTTTTTAATGGATAACTGAGAGACAGGTGATTTTATTATCCTCCGCAGAAGTGAAACAATATGTGAAAATCGATAGACATGCATATAAATCAGGATTTCATTGAGCGTACGGGGATATTTAATTGGAAATTTGTTCAGTGACCGACTGCGGGGAGAATTTGTGTTATATCCTTTTTCTGCAGCATGCGGCTTCTATGGATGCACAGTTGTTTACGATATTTAATATGAGAATAATAAAAGAAATAATTGGAGCCATAAACAAGAGTCTATTAAATTTTGTTTGCTGCTGAAAGTCGTATTTATTTTATAGAATGCGGTGGAGGGTTTCTTGTGATTCTTTGAGCGTGAATAAATTGATGGTGAATGGCGCACTTGGATACGAAGTAGACATAGAACTATTTTTATGGATTTAATGTTTTTAATATAAATATTTTCTTTTCATAACTAGAAAATGAACTTACAACGTTGTTTGAAATGTTTCCCTGTTTTTCAGAGGGTACGATTGATAGACAATTTGCTGTGTTACGCTTAAGGGAATCATGCTTTTTAATAGTAATCCTAACTTGTTTCAATCAATGCTCTTAATTTAAATATGCAGTGCCAGTACTTACTTCCTTTTTCATGCTCACGGAGGGAAATAGACCGGAAGAGGAGTTTTGAACTGCCTCAAGTTTTGAGGTTTAGGCAATTAAGTTTAGAAATTCGTCTGCTGAATATGAGTTTGATGACTGGGACCAGTTTAGTTTTCCAAAAAAAAAAAAAGAAAAAGAAAACTAATATATTAATATTGTAAAATTAATCACTGTAAGACAAAAAAAAATCAGTGGCCTATGTAAAGGGTGACTTTTTAGCTATTATCTTTTTGGCAACACTGGTTTAAACAGCTGACGCACGTTTCGTGTTTTGTTTCACTGTCAAACATCTTCAGTTTGGTCTATTATTTAACCATAAATCGTCTTGCAAACGAATTATTGAATTTTATTATCAAAATGCGTGCTTTGTTAAGAAAGTTCAGAAAGTTAAGAAAGGGTTCAGCGAAGCTCATTTTTGGCTCAATGGGTACGTAAATAAGCAGAATTGTCGATTTTGGAGTGAATATCAGCCAGAAGCATTGCAAGAGCTACCAATGCATCCAGAAAAAGTCACAGTTTGGTGCGGTTTATGGGCTGGTGGCATCATTGGACCGTACTTCTTCGAAGATGATGCGAATCGTAATGTAACTGTGAATGGTGAGCGCTACCGTGAGATGATATCCAACTTTTTTTTGCCCAAAATGCAAGAGCTTGACTTGCATGACATGTGGTTTCAACAAAACGGTGCCACATGCCACATGCCACACAGCACGCGCAACAATGGACTTATTGAGAGGCGAGTTCGGTGAACATTTTATTTGACGTTCGGGACCAGTCAATTGGCCGCCTAGATAGTGCGATTTAACGCCTTTAGACTATTTTTTGTGGGGCTATGTAAAAGCTCATATCTATACAGACAAGCCCGCTTCAATTAACGCATTGGAAGACAACATTGAAGCATTTATTCGTGAGATACCGGTCGAAATGTTGGAAAGAGTATGCCAAAGTTGGACTAAGCGGATGGACCATTTGAGGCGCAGTCAAGGTCAACATTTGCATGAAATAATCTTCAAACATTAAATTATATCGATTCAAATAAAGATTTCATGCATTTTTCTGAATTTGATGTTTTTTATTTGAAAAACTTTCCTATAGCTCTCCACTCTTTATGTATGATACGCTGTTGGCAGAAAATTTACATTGCCAAAGAATAAAAAGGAAAAGAATTAAACTAATAATCAAATAAATTTTACTCAATATTACGCAGTCATGAAATATTCAAAAACCAACATCTTCAAAGAGAAAGCTCAACAAACTCAAGTGGTACGTATATTTCCTTCAACCACTGTAGTCACGGTCACCATAAATCACTTAGAGAGTTGTTAGCATTGCGCCATAAAATTTGCAGCACGCGTCACGATAGAAAAACCTGTGCTGGGGGAAAAAGACAAGCCCCCCCCCCCCACAATAAGTCTGCGAATTTCAAGTCCCCCAGACATTTGCTTCTGATGTTCTATTTAAAATGCGTTGCATAACAAGTCTACGTAGGACTCTGGTCTTAATTTTGCCACGAGTCACAGAGCACCCCCGAGGGGTTGGAATTTTTCGAATTCCGGCGATTAACTTTCACTTCAAAAGACTCCGACACGTGTCAGTGTCACCAGGTCTCGCTTCCCTGCTAAATGTCCTTGGGCATTCCAATAAGGACTCTCATTAAATTAATTAGTAATCACGTAGTTACAATTTTCTCAAGCCAAGTCACATAATCTTTTTCAAAATTGTTTTCGCCCCCAAACAAAAAAGTCTTTCCCCCAAAAAAACGCGGTCAACCCAAACACAGGACACGACTCTTGCCCGAAATTCCCGTTTTTTTTTCAAAATCATTTTAATTATGAATTCAATTTTCGCACACAAATCCTTTTTAGCATACCGAAACTGAAAAGTAAAACACTTGTCACTTATGGTGTGTCCTTTTTCACCACCCTCACACTGCCACCATCAAAGATTATCCTTCAAAAAAAAAACTGTGCGGGCAGATTGCGGGTGAAAGGTGGGTGGAGATGGAACCCTACATCAAACACCTTATTGTTTATGAATACTGTATGAGGCGTGGTGTGCGTTCGCCTGTGTGCGTGGTTAAATTTTTAGGGCTTAAGTCCATTATACGTCCATTTGAATTATGGATATTTTAAATTTCACTTCGCCGTGATGGAAGGTTGGGTCGTTCAGCTGTGACTGATTTTTATCCTCCGACATATTTCACCATAAGCCCTCAAGTAAAGCATAAACTATTCCCTCTATCCATTCACCTTATTACCGTCATACAACTAGTTTTTTTTTTCTTTTTCCCCCCGGGCGGTTGGGTGGTCCACGTTGAATGTAAAGGATTACATCTCGTCCTCGAACAACACACTTGTGCCAACGTCCTTCCATAAACTATGATATATTTTACTTAGAGTTGAAAATTCAAAATAGTCCTTTTGGGTCGAGGGGGAGGATAGTTTTCCCTCGTTGGCCGTGGTGGGGGTCCTTAAATAAGTAATTTCGGTTTTGGTTACACCAGTTGTAGGGTCTCCTGGCCAGTTTGTGGAAGGGAAAATTATTTAAGCCCCATGAATTTTCGTTAGGTTGCTTAAGAGATTGCCCCGTCTTCGATTCGTTTTATGTGTTTGAAAACTGGCAGAAGACGTAGTGCTAATAAGTTTCTAGACTAAACAGGATATTGAGGAAACGTCTACGATTCGCAAACGGGCGCCTTCTTATGAGATGCTTTTTGTTTTCATTGAAAAGAGTGACGCGGGGAGGAGGGGTTGTTGTTTTTGTGTTGGTTGTCGTCCTTTCGTCTCTGTGAACACACAATCAAATAGACGGCAAACGGAGGACCAGGGCAAAGGACAGCAGGACCGCCCTGTCTCTTCGTAGCATTTTCATTTTTGGGGAAAATTCTTCATGTGGAAATTGGGCGGCGACGTCGCCGACGACGGTTGAGGCAACTTCGTCTATTTGGCGTCTTGAAAGTTTTCATTTTTTATGGGATTATTGTTTAATGCTGTTTTATTTATTTCCTCTGGATGCTTAGGCGGGGAATTAAGAATGAAATGCTTGGAAACGAAATGACTGGGATTGTTTATGAATTAATGAGGTTTTTTGTTTTTGCTTTTTCAATTCATCTGCGGGGGTGTATTTGAAACGGAAGATATTAAAATTTCTTGTGGTAATCACGTTAGTTTGTGACGTCTCAGTAAGATGGACGCACACGTGCGTTTCATGGAAATGTGTAGTGAATTAATTGTCATTGAATCACGTAATGATGGTTCCATTAACGACCATGTTCAAGAAAAAGTTTATTTCTATTCCATATTTTTTCATTTCGATTTAAAATTAATATTTTTTGTACTCTCTTTCAATTCTAGTCTGGCATTGAAATCAATGCCAATTAAATCTTCTTCATAGTTGGTTATTGTTTCAAATTAAATTGGCATTGACTGAATTTTACTGACAGACAGAAATTTTTTGTAAATATATCATCAAAGCTCTGTAAAAGAGGTGATCAAAATATTTTTTATTTTCAGAAAAGCATCGCTAAAAAAATATCGTTTTAACTAATTTCTTATAAAAAATGAATTCAAACGTTATAGAAATATTTATATGAACAGTTTTATTGTGAGTAGTGAACTGGAAGGCTTTATAAATTGTTTACGCAGTACTTTACCTTACTTCATTTAGGAGAATGCATTGAAGGATTTCTAATCTTGTAGTAGCTTTTCAATCGAATAATTGCGACTTGAAGTGATACCAAAAACTTGTGTAAAAGCATTTCGCCATCTCATACGGAAACAGGAAGTAGAATACCACCCACTGTTACTTTGATTTATCGCCAAGTAGGTCATCAAAGTTGGTTATCCTCGTCCTCTTAAGCAACTCACGAATTCAATTCCTGTTAACGCATCCACCATCGATGCTTGTTTGAAAAGAAAAAGAACAAAAAAATTAAATTATCCTCCACCCTTTCGAGTAAACTCTAGAACAAAATTTTTAAAACTTTCATCTAATTTTTCACTTTACAACTCTAAAACAATTCAACGAGAGATGTTGACAACTTTTCCCGAAATATATTTTAACTTCTAATGGAAAAATCATCCCTTCCATCTGTTCTCCTGATGGAGAGCAGCATAAAAATACGAAAACAAACAAACAACAAACTTTTTGCGAGCAAACAAAAATCAACTGCAGCGTCGCAACATTCTAGAGTCGTCTGCCCCAAGTGGAAGCATGACAAAAGTTGCAACTAAATATTTGCCCTAATTGTTGTTCGCAATGTCGTTCTGTAGGGCGGACCTGACTCTCCTCCGGGCACACTTCCCGGCGCCATCTTTGTGTACACGAATGTGTCCTTTCATCTTGCTTTTTTTTATTTGTCACTTCAGGAGGACCTGGAGACTGCCAACACCATATTGGATTACACTGAAAAGGAAAGGCACGCTTCCGTTTCGCTTAAGCAGTAGGCACATCCGGCATGAGTCATTGGAAGGCTCATCCTGGCTGTGTGTGTACACGTCTCATCTCATCTCAAGGCCTGTCACGAAACGTCACACACTAACTACTTCGTCAACCGGTGAAGAGGCTGCTCGAAGAAATACCTGACTGTCCCCGACTCCGAGCCTTTTGTGACTTCTGTTTGAGTTTCACTCCTTCATTCCACCGTCGCCGACGTCATCCTGCGACTGGCGGGAGCTAAATTGTTGAAAAGTCAAGTCAAACAGAAGGACGACGATGATTGTTCGTTATTTGCTTTTTTTCTTTCTCTCCTCCTTATTCCTTCTGTCCTCCTCTGCAGGATACACACCTCCACTTTTGTTTGTGTTTATTTGTTTGCTCGTTTGCCCGCGTTGCTTCACCAAATTAATGGTTCCCCTATGTACGAAGGACTCCTGGAATTCAGGACTCTTCCCGTTCTCTCCCTCAGCCGGGTGCAAGTGGTGACAACCAAACTTAGCGATAGGATTCCTCAGGTGAAATTATGAAGTGAACATGTGTTGTTATATCCTTATCAAATCAACGAATCAGGAGTATTTGCTGTAAATATTGAGTTTTATTTTTTCCCCTTTTGTTTTCCGCGGGATTGTTGACAGGTGGCGCTAGTGGTGGTGTTACTTTCTCCCCCAGGATGCCACACGGAGTGATTATGACGTTGTTTGAGGAATGATTGAAAGGGACGGTCTAAGTCTCGGCACAATGGGAAGGTAAAATCTAATGAGGATGTTGTTTGTCTTTTTCGTCGTGTTAATTTTTCTTCCTTGGATGGTTCCGTTTGATGAAGTCCTTGTGCGGGGGAGGCGACTGCAACAGGAGCGAAAGCGATTTCTGTTTACCTTTCCTGTTTTGGGAGAGCAAATAATTTAGGGACATGTCCTCTGCGCAGACGGGGGGACGTGTCATCGTCCTGGCACTTGTAGTGTGAATTAAGGTAAACTTGTGAAATAATTCATTTCCCGGAGGACGAGGTGAAATTTAATTTCACAGCAGGCACTAGAGGAGCACTGACTCCTTTAAATTGAACTTTTATGGTGGTGGGAAGGGAACCAAAAGATGGTTGGCAGCACAATGGGCCTAGCTTTGGCCTAAGTGTACCAAAACTTCAAAATGTGTTTTGTGGTGGTGGGAATACGGAGAAATCCTAGAGTAGTAAGGCATTGGAAATATCGAATCGAATGCTATTTGAAGGTTAGCAGTATCTGTCAGAAGGTCTCGCTTGTCATTGACAGTAGTATGACGTTTGAAATGTCAAACTTTTACTTTAAAATTTTGATTGCACACTGATTGTAAACATTTAAGTGTTGGAAGTACGTCAAATTAAAGATCTCCTTTCCTACTTTAATGTACGTACCCAGCTTTTATTTAGGCTGGCGTATCTTATTTTTGAAAGAAAACTTTGTCCAGATGACTGTACATTCGCTTTTGACGCTGACTGTGAATGCGAAGTTAGAAAATTTTTATGCTCCTTTTTCTTTTTTTCTCATTTATGTTGTTATTATTATTAATTTTATTACCAGATAATTTTATAATTATATGATAGTCCTAAATTTAACCTCACACTGCACAGTGTAGCAGATCTGATACAACTCAATTCTTACTTCTTTCATAAACTATGTATCAGAATTTTGATCTTTTAAACTTTCTAGATGATTTGCTTCATATATTTTGAAAGCAAAAATCATGCCAATTTACGTGGACTAA
This sequence comes from Syritta pipiens, assembly GCA_905187475.1. Classification (NCBI taxonomy): domain Eukaryota; kingdom Metazoa; phylum Arthropoda; class Insecta; order Diptera; family Syrphidae; genus Syritta; species Syritta pipiens. The sequence continues at coordinate 99,137,320 of LR994571.1, read as the reverse complement.
TGGTTTTTTATTATTATTCTGGCATTTGCAGCCATAAATTATATAAGAAGTGTAAGGTTAACGCGCTTAACTGCTAATAGTCCTAGCACTTTTTTTCCCTTTCCCTTTTTTTCTTTTTCGCATAAAAGCGTAGAGACTTGGGCCAAATAAAAGCCGTCAAGTTATTCCATGGCCAAATAACAGTACAGTTTTTTGTCTTAAAATTGAAATTAGCGTCTTAAATTAGAGCTTCTTTCTATAAAACTTTGACTAAGCCATTTAATTCTTAATTTTTTACAAAAATAAAAGTTTAAATGACTTTTAGTCTGGAAAGAGCTTGAGCTAAAAAAAATCGATGCCTTGGTCAAAATCCCTTTTTTCTTTGCTTGTTTAAAAAACAAACTTTCTTAATACTCAAAGACCTATAACACTGTTTTTAAAAGCCTCTCTAAGTATTTTAAATTTTAAGTACCCTTTCAACAAATTCCACAGGACACAGTGCACAGACACAGTACCATGAGTCAAGTCAAACTCCAGTGATCCACTTAACAAAACACGAAAACAAAATATCCCCTAAAAACAAATAAAAAAAAGTGTCCTTGACGTGAGTTATAAAATTATTAACGACAGTCTTGTTTTATAGGAAACACTACGTTTTAAGCCCTTCAATCGAAAGTCCTTTAAAATAGAGCTTCTTAGTGTAATCCTCTTTTATGCTCATTAAATCGTCTAAAAACACGAACTACTACTCTGCCATTTATAAAGGGCTTAACTTTGGATGAATGATAGCGTTCTTATTATAAAATATCCTTCAAGCCTCCTTCTGTCACGCGAGAATATCCTCTGAATTCAATTTTTGTCCTTGAGATAGACAACTTTACTTCACTTCACTTCATTTCCGAAAAACGAAGAAATTTCATACCCTACGTCGATGTGAATAAATTTTCAAAAAAAAAAAAGAAAAAACAGAGGAGAAGTACTTCAGATGGGCTCATGAAAATGACGATGAAAGATAAAGTTACCACCCGCCTTTTAGAGACAGTGAATCGCTTCGGGTGATATAGAAAAGGCCTCTCGCACATAAAACTATTACAAAGGGATTCCATAGTCGTTAACGTTTGAAATATTCGCCCTCCCGAAACGAAAGGATGCGTTTTCATTCCTCTCTCTCTCTCTCTCTCTCTCTCCTTGATTTACAACCCATTTCATACTTTGGTATAAGTGGATGTCGAAAGAAGCTAAGACGCTGAGAATTTGCGCTGAGTGCTCTCATCAATTATTTTGCTAGGTGATGGAGGGAGGGAACTGGTTTGGGAGGGATACCTTTGGGCCAGGTGCTTAACTGCTATGTGGGTATATCCTTGGGGTAATTGATTTAGACAGATGTTTAACGAAGGTATTGCTTTTAAGTTGTGGAACATTTTTAAAGAACGCCAAAACATCGAAATTGGAAATTGTCGGTTAGAATAAAGTCTGTAGGTACTTAAGGTTGCCGATGGAGATTCAGGAATTTGGATTGAGGCTGGTTTAGGTTTAAAATGGGTTATGGAGACAGTCGCTGAATGGACATGAAAACGATTTGGACTTATAAAAAGGTTACCCAGAAATAAAAATTAAATATTTTATTGTTCTGAACATTTTTTATTGACAACGAAAAAAACGCTGTTTAGGGTCAGGAAAATTTAACACCCCCTCAAATTTTCACTAAAAGTTCCACATTCCTAAGTTATTGGAGCTACGAGGACAAAACTCGGCTCAAAAATAGTTCTAGTCGATGTTTATTTTGATGCATTTTTTTTTTGTGAAAATAAGATGCTTTGTCATGGTGCACCCAATTGGAAGCTGACCTTAACAATCTTGGTGTGCAGCTGGAGACCGAGCTGGCTGAAGAGAGTTGCTACGTAAGGCCCTGGTCCACCTCGGACTGTAACATCACCAAATAGAAAGAGGCTTTGTTTATTAACAATGAGAAGACCACTGCTCAGGGTCAGGCAAAGGAAAATGTTTGGGTGTCCCAGCTGATGACTGCCGTCGAAGCAGCAGAAAAGTGTTGAGGATGAAAACGATTTTTATTTTCAATTGCTCGTCTTTTTTTGCATTGAAAAAAAAAAAAACTTCTTTAGATGCATGTTTTTTCGACAGAGTTAAAAAAAAATGTGAACTAGATCGTTGCAATGGATGCTTAGAAGATGCCATTCGGATGTGAAACCACAACTGGACAGCAATTAGAGTTCAAATCCAAACTAAATGATTCACCCAATTCAACCCTTGTAAAGAGTTGATTTATTTATTACAGTCTTAAATTTTTCTGCAAGGCTATATATATTTAAAGAAAAAAATTCTTCTGTTTATTTCTCCAAATTTTGAAGGTGGGTCAACTCATCTGTTCGCCCCCTGCAGGTTATTTGGTCAGCAAACTCCTAATGAAAATGAATTTGACAATGTCCCACGGCTATTGAAGCAATCTCAGCCCCACGGGCTCCCCCTCTCGAAATCTGAGAAGGGTACATCTAATTACCGTCATTTTATTAGACAAAACAAATACACACCCTCACCAAATACCCAACGGCTGCATACTCCTTCCCAAAAATACGAAAACTGCCCGTTGTCCTTATTACAGAATTAATTTGTAATTTGGCTGCTCAAGGTCATATTTTCCCTTTCTTCCTCACCAAAAAAAAAAAAAAACTCCAAAAACTAGAAGCTCATAAATGCCTTAGTTTAGGCCAAGATATTCGCCAAATAATATTATCCAGTTAATTGCGAAATTCCTTTGAATCCTGCAAAAGAAATAACAGTCGTGTCCTCGCTTAAGGCTTCAATTAAAGAAAAAGAACGAAAAGAAACGGAAATCAGTCCAAGGGACCAAAAAAAAAAAAAAAAAGAAGCAGTAACTCGCCTTCGCTGTTGGAGGGAAGGGTCTGTTCGTAGGCCTTCAGGCGTCATCAGAGACTTAAAAAGAAGAATCGTCTCGAGCAGCAACCGCACCATCATCTAATTATAAGACCTCTTCCCTCGTCCTTCAAGGAAACTATCCATCCCAAGGTCTCATCCCTTGCGGTGTGTGTGTGTCTCCCTCTGTTTGTGAGGATGAGATGAGAATTTTCGCCTCGAAAGGAAAACACCAGAATTGCTGAAACATTCATAACAATGATCTATTGACATTGGTAGAGCCAAGGACTAAAATGTTCATGACTTGACAATATCCTGCTTTTTTTTGTTCTGAGTGTGTGTATGAGGCTCATCTGCCGCCCAGATAACTCTTTTCCATTTATCTTGTGCAAAGTCTCTGAATGTGTGTGACCAGTTTTTGTCTTTGTCATCTTTTGGCGCATAGTTTTCTTTTTGAATTTTCCGGTTGTAGCCCACAAGGAGTGGTGTGCCCTCTGCATCGAAGAATCGCCGGAAAAATTTCATTATGACTCGTGTGATTGTCCCCAAACATTGACAGAGGGAGAGTCTAAAGGCCTACAACGATTTACAGACGGGGATGAAGATAAAATCGATGCCAAGTTAGTGGCTGCCGTTTCGGATTGCGAGCTGGAATCTGTTACGCCTCAACAGAGCAGGGAGTGAAAAACTATTTATCGATTCGTGTCACACACGAGGAAGTTTGGATATATCAGCCTTCGATAGGATGTCGGAATATTTCGGATCCTTTTTCCGCCAGCTCACTCACGCAATTTTGTGTGTGCGTGCGTGGGCGTAGGCTGGCTGTGATGTGGATCATTGTTGTTGGTGTTGTCTTCATTTCGCTGTTCGACTTAGTTTTGTACCCTCCTTGTCCTCCTTTTTTCTTTTCTTTGTTCTGTGTGAATGAGTATTGTCAGTGGCTCTTCGGAGAAGAGGTGGCGCCCCAATTTGAGATTGTGCGGAGAAGGGGCTGGTGGGATGGATGCCTGACAGACTGGATGTCTTATTGAATTTCTCGTTCGTTCTAAATATTTCGCCACCCGTCTTTTTTTCTCGTTGATTGACACGGGCTCTCTTCATGGAACTGGGGAGTCGGTGTTTTTTTTTTTCTTTAAGGCAAGAGAAATGAATACGTGATAAAAATAGTGAGTTGTGATTTTTGTTGCTTTATTTTTATCTGTCGAGTAGGCAGTCTGATTGACAGACGTCGCCTTGTTTGCTTGCACAGGAATCAATTGCTCAACAAATTTGTGCTCTGTGGCAGATTGAGACAAAATCGGAGGCAGAAGCTAAGAAGAAGCTCATTTGTTTTCTTGTTAGGTTAGGTTAGATTCCTACTACTTCACAAAAAAAACCATAAGGACTTTTATTTCAGTTCAAATGACTACTGTTTATGGGCGGCTTCAACATCAACATCATTGGCGCTGCAGGCTCGGTCTCCGGTCTCCTCAACGGCTGCACACGGAAAATATCAACGCCGTTTTAGGTTAGAGGAGAATTGTCAGTCTCGCTGGCGGTTGGGCTGTAAGAATTTTTTTGTAAGGGCTAAATCGAGACTGGGTACGCTCAATTCGATCTGATCGACTTCTTAGTTTTCATATATAGGGACATTTATTTCGTGGTCTCAAGTTGGTAGCGCTGTCATTTGATATCTGTCAAACTCGGCCGTCATTTGAAGTGTCATAATAACAGTTGAATACTTGTCGCTTACGATAATGGATCGCTTTATAATCGAACAATACGTTAAAGATAGTAAAATTCATTACTAAAGTGGTGATTCAAATTCATCGGTGATTCAAATTATTCGAAAAGCAGACGCTAACGATTAATTAGGAACGATATGGTCGGATGATAACCGATTTTTTGTTTTTTTTGCCTGTGATTGAAATTCATGGCTTGCGCAATATGTGGTTCAAATAAGACTAGGCAATAACCTACACAAGCGGTCCAACTATGGCTTTATTGTGTAAGAATAATGGTATCGTAGTTCCACGGCTTGATGACGTCAATTGGCCACCAAGATCATGCGACTTGATACCATCAGATTTTTTTGTGAGGCTACGCAAAATACCGTGTTTCCGCGAATTATCCCCGAACTCTAGACGTGGGCGCCGCGGCTTAATCGTTAGTGCGTCGGACTGTTAAGCGTGAGTTCCAATCCGGCTAGGGGAAATAGCACCACAAACATTTTTCACAGCCCCACCTCCAGCGAACGACTGACAATCCTCTGTCATGGAAAGCTTTCGCAGTTCGCCGTTCGGAATCGGCATTAAACAGTAGGTCCCCTCCACATGTGTCAAAATATAACGCGCACAATACAGTGGAGGCGCGAAGAAGCTAGGCTCTGACCCAGTATGGGCTGTTACGCCGACTATTTATTTTTTTTTCTAGACGTATTCTAAAGCCAACATAACTCAAATTATGGCTGTGATTCTGCCTGAAATGTGCAAAAAAGTGATTAAAAATTACCTTAAAGGAATAGCATGCTGTGAATCTTCCCTAGGCAGCCTTTTGAATGAATTCCTTAATGGCAAGGCTCTATGACTCAATGGCTCTATAATTGAATAAAATTTATATCAAAAATGTAATGTGTGATTTCTTTAGTTTCACTTTCGAAACCGAAAAATTGATGATCCTTTTTGTACTTGTTCCTTGTTTGAACGTGATTCACTAGCACTAGGACATTGAAAACCTGTAGTTGGGCTTCATAAGTATAAGGAAATATTTACTCATTATGTTAAGTTTAGGTTTTACATTAAATTATTAGAAATCAGAATAAGCCCAAGAAGTCTAAAGAAACAAGTTTTATAGTTTACTTTCTGCCCAAAAGTCCGGTTTTTAAGGATTTATTTTCTTAGGTTAAAGCAGAAAGTTGGCTCATAAAGATTGAGTTTTATTTATTAATTATCATAATTGTATCCATTTTTATTTGCCATCCTATCTTTTAAAGAACTTCGCACTAAAAGTCCATATCTTTCTGACAGCTGTCTTTGTTGCTTATTTCACTCAGTACTCAACACTCACTCTTCATCCATTTGTACAAATTAATAAACAAAACAAAAGAAAAAAATCTTCACTTATTCAAATGAAAGCTGATTTAACGCAATTTTAATTAAAAAAGAATTCCTCTTCAAATTCATTATACATCCTCCATCTTTTGACTACCAAGTAAACAGAGAATCAGAAATTTAATACAAAGTCCATTCGTCTGCCTTACCTACTTACCATTCCAGTTGCAACGTTTAGCTGCATCCTCTTCATTTTTATTCCTCGAACGTGTTTCTTGCTGACTTTACCTTCCCCCTTTCTCTGTCATTCCTAATACATACTTTAACTTAAAATAGGTTTGCTGACTTTCTTTTTTTTAGATTTCAAGATTTAATTTAGCTTTTCTATTTCTATTCCTCTCACCATCCTTTTTATACACTTAAGACTGACCCACACTTTGGTATTTTTCTTCTTTTCTCTTGCAGGTAAGTGGTGAAAGTGGAAAGTGGAAAGTGGAAAGTTTCTTTCCTCAGGAAATAAATAAAATCAACACAAAATAGAAAAAAAAGTCCAGGTAATTGCTTGAAATTGAATATTTAGAGAACAATGAAATCCACGTTAAGATAAAAAAAAAAAAGAAAAAAGAAGAATCCTGAGGCAACTTTAAATTACGAATGGAATAAGAAAGAGCTCAGCGATGTAATATGAAAGGGGATAACGACCTCCTTTATTAAATCCAACAGGATAACACCTTTCTTGCTTCGTTCCTTGTTACACGTCCCTTATGTTAGTCTTATTATTTACAATTCACACAGACACGAGAGGCATCTGCCTGTGGAAACGATAACTTCCACAAAGCATCGTCGTGATACAAAACAACAACGGAGAAAAAAACATAAAAAATAAAACAGCAAAAAAAAAAGAAAGAAAATTATCAGGAAACGAATTAAGTATTCTGTTATGGCTTTGTTGGCACATGCCTCGAACGTAATTGGGATGGATTGTGTTTCAAACTTTAAGTGCATTCAGGCAGGGTTGTTGTAGTTTGGAATTCAGGGACGTCTACGGGGGATTGAGGTGGCTGTGCAGTGAATAGAAAACTGGCTACATGGATGTTATTGTAAACTGCAAGATGTAGTTTTTTTCGAGAAGTTTCGACGTAGCAACTGCAATAATTAGGAAATTTAAAAATCTTCAAATTATAACGAGCACAACACAGTGGAGGTGGACCTTCGTGGGCTGTTACGCCACTAATGATGATGATAAAAAATCTTCATTAAAAAATGTATTCTGTAAACATTTTTTCGCGAAGAAAATGAAGGGAAATTTAAAGGATTTTTAAATTTAAAGGTCAATTTTAAGGTCTAAATCGGTGTGTTATCTTGGTGTACGATATTTTAAAGACGCGAATTTTACGGTCTGCGAAGTTGCAATACATGACAGATCCACTTCAATTTGTATCATGCTTTTACGTGTTAATCTCAAATGTCAAAGGCCGACCGACCGAACGAGCCGTTGCGATTTGGGCTTAAAGGAAAGACCACTCAGAATCCCTTCGGGGCACACAATTTAAATAACGTGTGAGAAATTTTAAGCGGTAAGACAAATCATCTCTGACTTCTGTTCTAAGAAAAACCTACAGCAACTTAAAGAAATAATGCGACAAGCAAAAGTCTAGAATATAAACCTTTGTTGAGCTTTGAACAATTTTTTGGTTTTATGTCGATGAATTTCTATGATTTTGTTGTTATCATAGAAAGCTACTAGAATAACCTTTTAAACTTAGCCGAAAGCCTTTGTTGCTCTGGCTATATTTTTCTAGCTATCAATTTTTAAATCCCTAGCGAGTTATTTTTCTAGCTGTCAATTTTTAGATTTCCTTAAATAAATAAATAAATAAACCTTTCAAACTATATTCACTTTTTTTTGTGACTTTTAAGAGTTCTGAGAAAGAGAAAGGCAAAAATCTGGAGCATTATGTTCGAGAATATTAATTGTCCCATTGTGCTACTTACTCTCGTTTTCTTATTCATTAATTCCACTCAGTCTACGCCAAATTGGTTTTGAGAATTTTCGAAAACATTTTGTCTGCTGGGCCGCAAGGCACGGTCAATTCCAATTCGTTTAAGAGACGCAATCTAAAAGTTCTTCATTCCTAAAACTGCTTCCACTGGGTAGGTGGACCGGATGGTTAAGAAAATTAGCTCAAACTTTATGCTTAAAAGTAATTAGAAAGTTGCAATTATCCAAAGAGGCACTACCAACGTTTCCAGTTATCGGAAATGTGTCAAGAAAAACATCAAAACAAACGCCATCAATAATAAACAATGTTTGTCTTACAAAATGCCCGATAAATTATCCATCCCCTCCAGGGCTTCCAAGAATTGTTTAATGACCAACAATCCATTCCAGGAATCTCTTTCAACTACGATTCCTTTTTTTTTTTTGCGAATTTTCAATGAACAACAGTCAATTCGAAGAACGGTAGTGAAACGTTGTTATCTTCCTGAGTTACAATTTTAAAATCCACTTACAAATTGCTTCCCAGATTTCCGCTTTCATCATCCACCCACAGACAGGAAATTCGCCTCCTTCGAGATTGGAAGAAAAAAGGCTGAAAAATTGAAGTGACTCACTTTCCCTGGGAAAGGATAATAAAAAAAAAAAAAAATTGTCTTCATCAGCCTTTCTCACAGCCTGTCCGCCCCCTAAAGCCATCCCAACCGCGAGATGGAAGCATATAATAGTTCAGCAAATTTTATGAATTAATACGATTACTGAGTCAGGACGTGCTCTCGGGCGCGGCGTACCATTAAATGGCTATAGAAATTGCACACGCCATTCTCTTATGTCACATCATGACAGGGACGGGTAACAGACATCCTCCCGCAAAAGATCCTTTACATCACACCGCAAACGAGATGGAGATTTCACATTTTCATCCGCCAGAGTCATTATCATTGACATCCTTCCACAGCTTCTGGCCCCGTTTCCATTTCCGCCGCGCTTCGCCCATTACCAACACACATCCATGCAGCAGCCAGAGTCCCGTCCCGTCCCGTGTATGTGATGAAGTAATTGGCATTCTTTTCAAATCGAATCGTACGTGATTCCACTCGAAATATTTCTCCACACAATGCGGTGGCACGTCCCATAACAAAGTGCGATACTCACTCGAACCCGGTCGCGTAATGGTTCCAGATACTCGCAGTCGCTCTTTGGGGTTGTTCCAAGAAAACCACAAAACTCAAATTGGAATCAACCGTTCCTAGACGCATCAGCAGACACAAAAGACTGACTATCAAATGAGAGTGTAATTGGGTTGGAGAGTGGCACGAAGGAGAAGGAGGAGCCTTGCAGACATGGTGGGCGCAGGATACCTGCCAAGGATGAAAAAGTTTTCCTTTTTTTTTTGATCTTCCATCTGCGAAATTAACTTGGAGACAATTTCTTTTTTGGATTTTTTTCTTCTTTCGGTTTCCTTCTTTTCACTTTGCTTTCGTTTTCATGGAGAAGAAAAAGAAAATATTTTCTAAGAGAACGCACGTGTACCCGCGCAGAAGTTCATCGGAGCGTGCATGTTTCTCAAAAACGAACATCGTGTGTGTGTGAGGAGCATGTGTGTGGTTAGGAGCCTGCCTACGGGTCACAAGAGAGTTGTGAGTGGATATATCTTTCATGGGGGAGGAAATTTCATGGCTTTGAATATTGCTTTGCCGGTTCCAAAGGCGCTCGGTCGGTAGGCCATGTGTAAAATTGTTGCCTTACTGGCGTGGAGGGCGAGGCGACTCATCTGCTGGCGCTGAGCTTTCTTCCACTGGCCATGGCAAGTAAGTGAAATTGCCTTGCGATTGAATTGAAGTGGGGTAATTGCTTGGGCATGGGTTCATGGGAAATCAGGTGGCTGAGACAATAATCAAATCAGTCGCTGGCAGACGGGGGGTTGTCATATTCGAATATCCAACCAGTTTACGTTGGCGGATCACAAGGCAGCGGCGGTAATCTAATGGAACAGGAATCACTGAGAGGCAGTGACTTCTGAAAGAGTTTTCTTTTCGATTGTCGATTGGGAAGTTGCTGGTTTTTGGGGTGAAAAGGACGTAGACGGACGAGGAGCGTTACAGTTCATCAACGGTCGTCGACTTGTTAGGGAAAGACTTTCAGAAAACTTGAACTTTCAAGTTGACCGGTCATCGACTTCTTTCTGATAAGGCGTCTGAAAAAAAAAATTGAAATGAAAAAAAATTTAGATTGAAATCCTTTAAGCTTGAAAGATCATTGACTTTTGTTCGATAAATAGAGCGACTTTTAAGGTGCCTCACCAAAGCAGGTTAGAGACGAGTTAAAATCGAAAAAAAAAAAACATTTTCCCGCCTATGCATCTCAAGCATACACAAAATTACAAAAGTTGTGGAAACACGAAATTTGAAGACATCGTCCAACAAAATCACAATTTCAGAGTGAGTCATTTCGTGCTTTCAAAATTAAAGCACTAAAATTTAGGGCCAGTCAAACTCAGCTGTCATCTAAAGTACCAATATATTAGCTGAATATTTGCCATTTACATTTCTTAACTATTCAACAAAGCATTAAAATTATTAAAACTTACTGTGAAAGTGGTAATTCAAACGAACCCACTTTTAGCACATTATGCAATGATTATGGTCGTCGTAATCGACCGACTCGACGCAAGCAATTGATGAATTTGTAAAGAAATTTGAAGAGAGTGGAAGCGTTATTGATGTCTTAAGGCCCGTGCATCATCGCTGATGATCCGAATTTGTCAATATTTCATCCAGGTAAAGTGACTGTTTGATGGTCGAAAGGTGCCATTGGTCCGTATTTCTTTTAAGATTATAATGGGCAGATGGTTGCAGTCAATACGGAGCGATATGGGTGAATAAAACGTCTTTTTTGGCCTGCCATGAAAAAGAATGACTTGGACCTTATGTGGCTCCAAAAAGACGTGTCAACAAGCCACACAACACCACCAATTATAGCCTTATACTTGATACGTTTCAAAGTCGCGTTATTTCACGACGCCAACTGGCCCGCAAGATCATGCTATTCAACTCAATTAGAACTTTTCCTATGACGCTACGCAAACGACCGTGTTTACACGAATAACAACCGGAGTCTAGACACATTAAAAACCAAAATTACTCAAACCGAGATATCGCCCGAAATGTGCAAAAAGTGGTTAAAAATTGTCACAAAAGAATCGATCGGCAAAGTTCAGAATTAATAAAAAAAAGTTTCATCTGTTTTATTTAGCTTTACTTTCGAAACCAGAAAATGAATCACAACTTCGTTCATAAACGAAATTAATTAAAAATGTTTGACTATAGGCGCTTTGCAAAAATATGACAAGGTCCAAAGGACTCTTAAATACGAGGTCTGTTAAAAAAATAAGGTGAATTTCCAAATTTCGCGTGCTCCTACATTCGATTATCGCTTTTTTTTTGTAATGTTGGTACACTCGTCTCGAACATATATTTACAGTTTCAGCTATATAGCATATTCATTTTGTTTGTCAGAGGCATACAAGTTAAATGTGTGTTGCGTGTTCAGTCATTTCCTGCTGTCGAAAAAAAATGGATCAAGGAATTTGCAATCAATTTTGTGTGAAAAATGGAATTAAGTGCTCAAAAATACTTGAAATGTTGACAATGGCATACGATGAGTGTACTCTGAGTAAAACAAATTTTTACAAGTGGTACAAGATTTTCAAAGAAGGTCGAGAAGATGTGAATGACGACGCTCGTCCTGGACGCCCCAACACATCAAAAACCGATGAAAATGTCGAAAAAGTGAAGAAAATTTTTACGGAGAATCGTCGAATCACTATTAGAGAAGTTACTGAAGATGTCGGTGTCGGCATATCGGTTGGCTCATGCCATGCAATTTTTTCGAAAATTTTGTCCCTGAAACGTGGGTCAGCGGAGTTCATTCTAAAATTGTTGTTAAATGTTCGTAATTTTTTGGGCAAAAACAACACCGTAATCATGCTTCAGCCACCGTATTCACCGGATTTGGCCCTCTGCGTCTTTTTCCTGTTCCCAAGATTGAAGAGACCCATGAAAGGACGGCTTTTTGCGGCGATACAAACCGAATCGGTGAGAGAGCTCAAGGGCATGTCAAAAAGTGCATATCAGAACTGCTTCGAGGATTGGAAAACAACGCTGGCACAAGTGTACTAACTCTGTGGGTGACTATTTTGAGGGGGACAAAATAGAAATTGATGAATAAACAAAAAATTTTTGAGAAAAATGAAAATTCAACTTATTTTTTGAACAGACCTCATATATAACTTGTACAGTTTTTTCCTTTATTTTGATTCCTCATTTGCGGAACCAGTCATGAAAACTTGAAAACGCATTCTACAAAATCACACTTGTAAAGTCACCGACCTGCGTCCTTTATTCCTTACTTCAACAATCTCTGTGAAATGTGGACTTGTTTTGTTGAAACTACATAAACAAATTCCTTCAAAAATAGTCAAAATAGTGTTTGACAGATTGGAATTAAGTTGGGCATCAATGGAAAAAAATATTTGCAAATGATCAGCTTTATCCCGAGTGAAATGATTCAAATCGACGGTGACAGCAAGCGAACACAAACAGTCACAAAAAATATTATTTCCAATACGCCATCAATGTGGTTACATTGTAGCTGATTCGTATTTGGAATTCCTGTCCAGATTTAATACAAATTCACGAGCTGTGCAAAATCTGCTCCACAAATAGCATTCGAGTTTATCATTCAAAATCTAATTTCGTGACAAAATCCGACTCCACCCACGCACTGAACCAAAAACTAAAATCTATTTTATCCTTTTCGACCGAGCATGAATCTCCAATTGGTTCAAGGTAAAAAAATATCATTGAACATGTTTTCATTGGAAAAATCACCTCTGCACGGACGTGAGCTGTTTACTGGTCGCCCCCATGAACCGTAGTGTCGTCCTGACAACATAATTCCACAGAATTTCACATCCACTGTGATCATGTCATGTCATCCACAAATCCAAGTACACACAACACACACCCACAGGATGTCCTGATTATCGGAATCGGTTGCAGGTCATTAAATTATATTGCCACCAGAGTCATCGCAAGTTGACATCATTAATCCGCGCATCCGCTCCGCTCCGCCCCACCCAGTCTGCTTCACTTGAGAACCATCTCAAACGAAACGAATGATTTCCTCGCACTCCATCTGCAGTGCATGGCAACAAATATGTCCCGCGACGACTCGCGTGAGGGGGCAAAATAATTAGAGGGACCGCCATGCCGCCTGCCCGACTGGATAAAAATAATCCCGGGGCATGCAACTCATTATCGCGCGAGAGTTGGGTGAGTCTGTGCAATTACGAAGAACTAGAAATCATAATCTTCGTCTTGGCAGGCCCCCCCCTGCAGCATTGAATCGATTCGAGATGAGCGAGGGGTGTCATGGACCGCTGGCTGGTGTCAGTCGTCCTCGCCCACCAGAAGCGAAGCAACCGCCTCGGTCGTGCAATAAACTTCTCCTCGTAATTTATTTTATTTCATGGCGAAGACCATTAAAAATGTCCTGCTAAGATTTATGATCACACCACGCAACACGCACTCGGATTGGGCTCAGTTCGTCGGTGTCGCTGTCGTTGCTGCCGCTCAAACTTTTCGGGCGAGAAGAGCTCTGACGAAATTCCCAGCATCTTTCGCCGGCATAATTTTGATGGCGACGATGATTAATGAGGAAATTTCATTGCGTTTCCAGCATAAAAATAGCCACCCTCCCGAATGACTGATGCTCATCTGGCCCAGCTCCTCCTCCTCCTCGTTCGTCGATAATCCCCCCCGGCCCCCGCGGCTGTCGAGTGTTGGCACACCCTCATGGGAAATATAATCCATAAAAGTTTTGCTTTATTGCCGCTGTCACTTGACAAACCTAATGATTAGTTAGATGAATGATTCCCGACCAAGTGTACGACATGGCGTGAATTGACGTCCCTCTGAGGCTTCTTTTTTTTTCGGAGGGATGCGGTTTAAAGTCCGATGCGAGGGGATGCGACACCCGGCATGTGTTTGGGATCAAAAGTGTGGATTGTCAACAAGACTCTTTTCCCTTTTTTTCCGCGACAGGGTGCTCCCTGTAAATGACTGACATCAGCAATTCTGACGCACGGGAATGTGCGTGCGTGCGGGATCAATGGGGTCTTGGCGTGTATTTTATTTGTTTATTTTTTATTTTTTTATTTGGGAATGTGCCTCTGGATTACGGCAGCGATTTTTATCTGTCAAAGGAATTAAATTTTAATCACACCGAGAAGAGGAGATTTCTGTGAAAAGAATCGATTTTATGTTCTTCCTGGAATTCTGTTTGATGGGGGCCATTACGGTGAGTTGGAGGTTGGCTTTTTCGTTCGCGTGTCATGAGTCACGTGAAACAAGTGAAACAGCGCGGGATTAACGATGGAAAATGTCGTGATATTTCTTCAAAAGAGTGGCAAAGAGAAAAAAAAGGGAAATAGTGCAACAACCGCCTTGGGTGGGAGGTTTAAATTCATAAATTTGTTGGTAGTCGTGTTGAAACTTCTGCTTTTGATGATTTTGCTTGGGTTGGAGGTTGTACTTTTAGACCTTTGACCTAAGCCTATGCAGGAAAATAGTTGTTTTAAAAAAAACCTGATCAAGAGTCTGCATAAGATCTACTTTTACTTTCAATTTCTCAGATTTAAAGAAAAGGCGAAGAAGATAGGCTCTGGCCCTGTATGGGCTGTTACGCCAAATATTTGTTTTTTATTTATTTTTTAAAGAAAAGAGTTACAATCTTTGACTCTCTTATAAATGCTCGAAATTTAAATCTACTGAATATTGCATGGCTTTTGTTTCCAACTTTTATCTGAATTTTAGAAACACACGGACGGTGGGTCAAATGTCGTAAGAGGCCTCAATAAATAAATTCAAATCAGCAGAAATAAATAGAAATAAACTAATAAACTGGGACTTATCAAAAATGGAATTTTCAATTTTGTTCTTAACCCTACACTGCACAGTGTAGCAGATCTGTATCAGATTCACACTTCTTTCTTAAATGACGGATCCCAATCTCTGTTAAGCTTTGTAGATGATCTGCTTCAAACAGCTGCGGTCAAAATAATAGCAATGCCTAGCAGTAATAGTGTAAGAGAATATTTTTTCCTTGGAGACTTTGGGAATGTTCTTCTACTTTTGAACAATAACTGAAAGGAGTAAACGATTTTTCAATTACTCCAATCATTAGCCTGATATTACTCAAGTTGCAAAGATGTATCCTTCACAGCACTGCTATTACTTTGATCGCAACATTGACGTCCAACTAATATTTGATTTTTAGTTATATAATATTTTCAATTGATTTTTTTTGAACATTTTCATTAGATAAAAAAAAAAGAAGCTAGAAATGAAGAAAAATCCTTTTAGTTTTGGTAATATATGCGAAGACATATTTTTCAATTATTTGAGCATTTTGAATGGATATCCAAGTTTAGAAAATGGATTTCGATTCTGCAGCGTCATGTTTTTGCCTGAAGGTATCCTTCAGAAGGCAGCGCTGCTATTATTTTGACCGCAATTGTATATTTTTAAGGGAACAATCATGCCAATTTACGTAGACTAATAGTTCTTTAAAATTGTTTTTCTAGTATATAAAGCCATAAATTGTATAAGTAATCATTTTTTTTTTAATAACAAAAATAAAAGGCGCTCAGTGTAGGTTTAAGTTAGATTGTCTAAGAAAATTTCACAACCAATGATTGAATAAGAAATCCCTTCATTTTTGCTTCATGCATTTTTTCCAACATTTACTTTAAAGCCGACACTTTTTTCTTTCCGTTTTAAGAGCTAACACAAGCCATATACCAGACATATCTTCTCAACACATGTTTCCACATACTTAAAGGAATTAAAGTAAATCCCCAGTTCCCAGCTCTTAAGAGAAATGGAGCCCATGCTTTCAAAATATAAAAAAAATACTCTCATGATACTCATCATCTTCGATATTGTTTAAAAAGCAGACCTCAAACATAAGCACATGTTTGCCCAGGATTAATATTTGAGACCATGCTCGTCCTTCCGTCTGCCACCAAGTCCCTTCTCATTCGCGTGATGTTTGTCTAAAGCATTATTGAGGAGGAGCTATTTTTTTCTTTTTTTTTAAAGCCCCAGCACAGCCCTCCAACAACTGCGGCGGCAACACAACATTTTATGTGGTAATTAATATTTTATAGCCCATAATGAAGAGACGAAAACAAAAAAAATGAATGAAATAAAATTTATAGCGTAAAAAAGGCCTTCCAGCTCCAGCGGCGACACCACCATATTGAGAGACAGAGCTCACTCCCATTTTTTCTTTTTTTTTTTGCCAAATGGAACAGAAACTTTTTCTTTCACTCCAATTGACAGCACCTGCCTGGGTACGTATTGAGATTTTATTATTTTCGGTGAAAGGACACGATTTTATGATTTATTTTGTCCCAATATAGCATGATCCATGGTCGACAGGGACACCGAAAAATGTTCGACTTGGTCTGAACACTAAAATAAGAGAAGGGGTGGGCCTGGGAACTTCATTTTGAATATAATACGGCTGGTGTCGTAAAACGAACCATTAATGTCATCGTTTCACCGTTCGTGATCGGAATGTAAACCAATTTCATCGAATGGTTTGCATATGACGGTTCTACCGCAATGAGGCCACATCATATCATGGCCCACGAGGAATTATCATATAATAAAAGGACGACGGACAATGATTAGATGGTTGTCATTGAATTAGTCATTTGGGGTTATTGGTGGTCGGTATGTGTGCGAGCGGGAGTGTGTTGTTGGGACATGTTTGGGGGCTAATTTATGTCGAGGCAGTCGCTGAAGCTCGATCACATCGTGTGTCATCAAAAATTTCATTCTGAATCAAATTGAAATTCAGAGAAGTGGGCCAAGATGAACGAGGAGTGATAAAACGTGTCCATTCTGTTGATTGCATCAAGGTCGAAGTATTCCGAGATAACCAGGATTGAAAGTACACCTTTCTGACGAGGCTTTCACTGACTAAGCGGAGGAAGTAAACAAAATTGTTAGTTTTATTTATAGTTCCACGGAAAAACGTTAAAGGTATTATCTGTCAAATTGTAGGGTTTGGAAAAGACCGCTCTCGAAAGACCCTTGATCATTTAAGTATAAAACTATTATTTTTTTTCAATTTGGAAACTTCTCTTTTTTCTCTTTCTACTATATAAGAAAATTTTGTGAAATTTTTAAATGGGGGTAAGACAGAAATGTGGATTTCAAAGTGCTAATGAATATCTATGTGGGCGCCGTTGGCTCGATCGGTTAGTGCGTCGGACTGTTGAGCGAGAGTACCCGGGTTCGAATCCAGCTCGGGGAAAAAAACCACCACAAACATTTTTCACGGCCCCACCTCCAGCGAACGACTGACAACCTTCCTGGAGTAGTTCTGTCATGAAAGGCTTTCGCAATTCGCCGTTCGGAACCGGCATTAAACAGTAGGTCCCCTCCACATGTGACAAAATTATAACGCGCACAACACAGTGGAGGCGCGAAAAAGCTAGGCTCTGGCTCTCAACGGGCTGTTACGCCACCCAATACAATACAATGAATATCCATTGAAAAAAAGAGAAATCGCTTATGTCGACATAAGCTACTCTGCGTTATAGCCACAGATTTCACGAAGCAACAAATCGAATACTTTTATACTTTTTGTTATGAATTTGTTTGCAATCATGCAAAGATTAGATGGTGACAAAAATTTAATCAAACTCTGATCTCGTCGTCTTTCCTTAAGTTTCAGGAAAACACTCATTCCGCAGCCTGATCATTGACGTCAGCCCAAGACTGTTAATCCATGTCATACCTCTCATCCTGAATCCGTGTCATTTTGCCCCGATTAAAACTGCTCCAATTGACATCATTCTCATGCACGAGAACACTTTGAAAGTAATTTCCCTCGAATCTCAAACACCCAATCTACTAAGAAATATCGACATCCTTACATCAATGACAGTGATTTCCGTAATGTATCCTCATCAAATGCTCCTCATGGCTTGTTAAACTTTTACGATGATTCCCACCCTGTGTTGTTTTAATATCCCACCGCCCATGCAAGTTATTCAGGAAGCCAATCATTATCTTCCATTTTCGCTTCACTCACTCTTCCTATGAACGCATGTGTGTGTTGGGTGAATAATTAGCACCCTCCAGTCCCCCCCAAAAGCTCACGGTCTGTTTATGAAATATAACAAGTCATTCCCATCCGCCGCTCGGAGCTCCACTCAAAACGGGGCCTGTCTTAAACATCCCAATTAAAGTAATTAGCCAAAAGAAACAATGCTCTCTCATTTATCCCCAGAAATAGAAGTGCCACCTAACTCAGAGCACCCGGCTCCCCTCTAAGGCTGGGGCTAGGCACCCAACTCAATTTATTTCCTTGGGTGCCTGCGAAAAACTTTGCAAATAAAACATTCCCAATTCTAAGTAAGCCCTCCTCGTTTCTTTAAGCGAATGGCGAGGTCACCCTCACACTCCCTCTTTCTCACCGGAAAACCCATCAGCCATTCCACCCACAAATAACGAATAACAGAAATTATATGGATGAAAAACTTTTCGACATAACAATAAAGTTTGAACAAAACGTGAGCAGAATTGGAAATGTGGGAAAACTTTTCATTTCCAAATGATACACTCCTTCGAAGTCCTTTTTACCGCACTTGCTGCTTGGTGCTCCACCAACTGCTGCCACCTACAGGCGGAGGGGTGGTTACCCTCTCCGAGCGAGCGCCCTCTATAACTACTTAACTGCGTTTAATATTTGCTAAGAAGTGGTAACTTTAGTTTTTTTTTTTTTGTTAGTTGTTAGATTCGTGGTGGTGCAACTTAAGGCACCCCAAAAATTATTATCTACAGACGCGCAGAGGGCGGCGAGAGACAGATTAGAAGAAGTTTTGGCATGTGCACCGCAGCGCACTGCCGCCGCCATTAGGTAAATGTTTCTTATCCGGGCGTGTGTTGTGTGAACAGGGTAACAAGACACATGAAGAGAACCATTTTGTTTTGTTTGGATCCTTTTTAATTAGGACGTTGGTGGAAATTTTCTGAAAACATACACACACAAAAAAACGAAATCACTGAAAAGGATATTTCCGAAATTAAAAAGTTGCAAACCAACAAACAACGACCCCACCAAGGCGGGTGAAAAGTTTCGTGTTGTAAAGGTTTACAAAAATTTAATTTCAAACAAAGAAGAGAAACCAAAAAGCCGAAAGGATATCTTCGGAATGAGGTTTGAAGAGAGGTTGTTTGTTTTTAAAAAGAAATAGGTTTTTTTTTTTTTTTTTGAGGGGTTCTTTTGCGTCGACTTCATCACATCTACCGCCGGCATAAAAATGTATCCACAAATGTGAGGTTATATTGTTTCGAGGGTGGTGGAGGTGCTTGCCCTTTTAGCGAGGCGTAACTCGCGCAGGTGGTTGTGTGTGAAAGTTTATTGCCCTCTTGCGTTGGATTCTGCGAGTGAATTTCAGGGGAATTGTTTCTGTAATCTACATGTGAAGTTTGATTCGTGAAAAGATTGACTTCTTAGAAATAAAAAAAAAGATTTAAGCGAAATGGTTTACTATCAGCGGTCGGTATTAACCTTTTAATTGATTGCTCCAGTCAACGGTACGAAATGCACATTCAGCTGCAACGAAATAGAGTAACGAAGAATCATGAATGTTTTTGAATTTGTTTGCTCATGTCATGCTCATGTACTTAAGCCACTTTAAAGGTTGTAGATAAATTGATCGAATAACCCAAGCTCTGTGGCGCTCTGTGGCCGAAAATTCAAAAGACAAAAAGGCGGAAGGGAGATATTTCATCATCATCATCATCATTTTCTTAGCCCGCATGTTCCACTAAAGGGGTTGCGGGGGCAGTGCACGCAAAAGAGATCTCCAGGCATCCCGATCCTCCGCCGCCGACTCTAACTCCTCGGCGGGTATGCCCAAGCGTAACCAGGCGAGCTTTTGGACTTGGTCCAACCATCTCATCCTGGGTCTACCGAGCGGTCGCCTACCTGACGGAGTCGCATTCAAGGCACGCCTCGGAAGTCGTACTGCAGGGGACATGCGTGCCACGTGGCCATACCAACGAAGTATGGATCTTTCCGTTCGGAGAAGAAGCTGCTCAACGTTTAGCTCTCCCCGTACTGTCGTGTTCCTCACCCTATCTCGGCGAGTAACACCTACAACAGCACGCAGAAATCTCATCTCGGCAGCTTGTATTCGCGATCTTATTCTTTCGGTCATTACCCAAATCTCATGACCATAGGTGAGAGTTGGAACAAATACCGAATTGAACACCGATAACTTGGCTTTCACCCCAAGCTCGGCCTTCCTGATGACAGACCTTCCAAGCTGTTTCAAAATTGACCCAGCTTGGCCAATCCTACAGGAAAGCTCAGTATTGCTCCTCCCATCACTCGTGAAAAAGACCCCGAGATACTTAAACTTCTCCACCTGTTTCAATGGAACTCCGCTGACCTGCAGAGTGCATTGCACAGGCGTTCTAGAAATGACCATCACCTCGGATTTGTCCACGTTAACCTTCATCCCAGCATCAGTACAGACGGCCACAAACCTATCCAGCGCACGCTGGAGTTTCGTCTGTGAGGATGTGAGGATAACTAAGTCATCTGCAAAAAGCAGGTGATTTACCCTCAGCTCCCCCAATGTCAAACATTCTTCACCACGGCTGCGTTGTAACATCCAATCCATGTATATAATGAAAAGGAGAGGTGACAAGACGCACCCTTGGCGAAGTCCAACGCCCACAGTAAAAGGTGTTGATTTACTGCCGTTAATCCGAACACAGCTGCTACAGTTTGTGTATAGGGACTGAATGGCCCTCAACAGAGACCCATTAATCCCATACTCCTGCAGAACACTCCAGAGTTTTCCTCGAGGCACTCGGTCATACGCCTTTTCCAGGTCAACAAAGCAACTGTAGACCGGTTTGGCATATTCCCACGCCTTCTCGAGTACCATTCTTAGAGTGAAAAGCTGGTCGGTAGTACTTCTGCCGGGTCGAAAGCCGCACTGTTCGTCCCCCAACCTGGATTCGACCATAGCTCTAGAACGCGCGCGGGAGATATTTGACAACCTAATATTTACTACCTTAGTGCTCATTTAGGACATAAAATTGTCTGTCTGCGAAAAGTTGAAGTTGAAAAGATAAAAATTATTTTTGTTTTTTTTTGGGAAAAAGCTTCAATAACTTCAACACACATGTGACAAGAGGGAACAATAAAAAAAAGTTCGGTTTTTGACTTTTGGGTAAATTTTTGTTTTTTTTTTTTGTTGGTCGACGACATTTAAAAAAAGGCCAAGGAAACTTTTCAGGCCAACCACGAAGCTTACAGTATTATTCGAGAGAAGGACGGGGTCAAGAGAAATTCGGTGAATGTTACAGAGCCGACTTACAGATGAATTTATTTACTTGGAGAGTCGACAATGATGCGGACAATGTGTGACTTGGATGTTGGTTTAGGGCACTAAAAAGTTTCTGGGGATGACGGCTCTTTTGCTGTATACGTCTGAAAGCGAGGTACTTGGCTTGGAATTGTAACTTAGGCTTTCCTCTTCAATTTTAAATACAAATTTGATTCCAGTTCGCTTGCAGTGAAAAGAAAAAAGACGTAATTTCTGACATTCATGTCTCATTGATTGCAAATTCGTTTATTTTCAATTGCTGAGTAAGTGTTGGGTATTCTTCAACGCTTTGGGCTACAGCAGCAATATTCTCAGTTGTTCTTGAGCGACATGAGCGGGTTTTATTCTTCACATCACTAACTTGTCCCAACAGCTCTAATTTTTCCACCAATTTCTGTATTGCGGTCCGATAAGGTGCTTCACGACAACCCAAAAATGTTTTAGTTTTACGAACCGTCTCTGCCAAATTTTCACCACGTTTATAGTGAACTTTAATAATTTTAGTGCATTGTTGAAATTCGCATCGTTCCATTTTTATTAATGGCGTAGTTTTTACTTGTCAAATGTCAAAAATTAGAGCTCCAAAGGTGACATCTACCGAAATAGCGGGCTATTCAAAATCATCATCATCATCTTCTTTGCCCGCATATTCCACTAAAGAGATCTCCAGGCAACCCGATCCTCCGCCGCCGACTCTAACTCCTCGGCGGGTATGCCCAAGCGTAACCAGGCAACCTTTTGGACTTGAAAAACCCTATATATTGTTATTTTTGCCAAGTAACACCGCTCATTCGTGTCTCGTGTATTTTAGTGCATTCAAGTCTGAGTCCTGTTTGCATTGAAACTGAAAAACTTTTAATTACTTTCAGCAGTAAATGTGCGTCTTTCTTTGTTAACATGATTTCAACCTGCAGTCAAGATTTTTGAGTGATAAGTTCTGTTCTATTTGACTTTACGTAATTGCTTTAATTGCCAAATTTACGTGGTAGCAGACACTCTCTTTCCACTCACTTTACAAAATAAATTTCATTTGCTATAACAACGAGAAAAACTGTTTAAATAAAAACCCCACAAACAGAGAAATTCTACTGAACATCCAGCCGCAGGCTTTAATACTTTTAACCACAGCAAACATTTCTCATCTGAAAGTCCTATCCCAACACAAAGTTCAAATCCACTCGATAGAGACCACATAAAAGAAGAGCTTCATGTCCCACAAAAAAATAGAAATAGAAAAATAAATAAAAGACTCCCGACCACCTCCCATACATTTTTCTATCTCTCCCCAAAATATAGGGCAATTAATAGAAAACCAATGTTGTGTAAAAAACAATCACCAAACAAAGTAACAATACAAAGCTAGGAGGAAAAAAAGAGAAGGAGAAAGAAAAGAAAAAAAAAACAATAAAGGAAAACATAAAGGGAACAGAAAATACTTAAGTAAAAGCAAACACAATATCCGCTCTAGAACAATACGCAGCAGAACGAGATACACGCCGCCTTCATACGAGGAAAAGATTGGCATCACTGCCCTCCCGCCTCGTTATCCGGATACACCCAGTTGCGCTGTGCTATTGTCCAAAAACAATAGGCCAAACTAAATATTGTTTTTTTCCGAAGGATACAAGCAAGAAACTCCACGAGGAGCTGAGGAATTGAGGAACTACTCCTTTACACAAAAGAGCCACTACCACCGCCACGACATCCGAGTGAAATTAATATCCCTCCGTCGTACGTGTACGTGCGCCGCCACCGCAGCCATCCGCTCCACACCCGTCCGAGAACACAATCGATGCCTTTTTGGGGATGTCCTGGAATTTACACATTGGGATATCCATGGAATTCTTTTCCTGTAATTACTTACGGGGGCTTTGTCTCCCCTACACACATGCGGCCATGTGTCATCGATTAATAACTTCCAGAGTGTCTTGAATCCTTTTTCCTTTCTGTTGTCGTCGGCGTTGTTTCATCGCAAAAGACGACACAGTGGACATGACGTAAAGTGTGAATTGTATTTTTGGTGATGTCCTTGCCAAAAAAAAAGAAGAATATTCCATAAAACAACAACTCACACAAAGGATATCTCTATTCAATTGAAACGAGAACAAGGACAATGGCTTGCGAAAAAATGCGGCTATGGGAGTGTACAGCATCTGTGCACACACCTTTCTATAGAATTTGTTAAAATATCCTCGCAGTCCATTAGTGTACTCCAACTACTAGGACAAGTAGTGGCTGCAGAAAAAAGAAGTGAACGAGAAGCTTTTGCGTCCTTGTGATATTGGCCAACATGGTGATGGGGGTGTGTTTTTGCTATCTACTTAATGAATGCAATAGAGCACACTCTCAAAGTAGGTTTTAAGGACACATTCTGGATAGTCCTCCCGCCCCCCCGCATCTCCCTCGTCTTATATTCTGCGGCGTGGGTGAGACGAGAAATGATGATAGCTGGTTGTTTGCTCACATTTTTTATTCAAGCGGCAATCTTCTGCGAAAAGAGAAGCAGAAAAAAAAAAAATAAAATAAAAATAAAAAGAAAAAAAAATGTGTATCTCTGGGATACCGGTTAAACAGAGAAGAAAGGCTTTTGTTTAGACTCCTCTGCGGTGGTCCTTTTATCTTACCTTTTTTATCTTGAGACTGTGTGTGTGTGTTTGGGCCAGCAGGAACCGACGCAAATAGTCATCGATGGCACAGGAAAAGCCTATTAAGTGCTGCGCCTACTTGTTATCCTGTCTACCATTTTGATTCATTTCTGTAATTTATGACGACGTAACAGGGGGTTTGTTGATTAAATAATTACAGTCGTTGTGTTGGTGGAGAGGACAATAAAGCTGCTTGAGGTTTAATTCAATTTGTGACGGTGGGGGGTTGAGTTTGGGCTATTTTAGGGCCTCCCATTGTTTGTTGAAGTACGAAAAGACTTAGAATTCTGAGCATATGGGAGATGGAGTGTCTTTTCTGCCACAAGGTTGCGAGCATTGTCACCTCAATGCCGAGAATGTTTTTTGTTAACGCCAAGAGCTGTGTGGGAGTCATTGAATTTGAACTGAATTAGAAGGACTAAGATGACTTTCAATTTTCAAACAAGAAATAACTTTTAGTGAAGGTGGGGTTGAACACCCTATTGTCACCTGGCACAATTTAATAACTTGAATACACTTCAAAGTTTACGCCAACATAGAAATTTATAAAAAAAAAGTTAAATCAAATTTAGGAAAAGAAACATAATTACAATTTTTGAGCACTTCAACAATATTTTGTGTCCGACTGTAGACGGAAGATTGAATAATCTCACAAGTATTTGTATTTAAACTACGCCAATACTCCCAGGGATGTGTAAGCAGAATTTCTATATCGTTGGAGGGGCTACACCCTTCAAGAAACAAGTGAAAGCATTTTAGCGACAAATTAATGGAATCATAGCAAACAAATTTTTACATCAAACATTTTTCTAGGCTTTGTTTGATTCAATTGCAGTTTTCAGTCATGCGGATAAAGAGTTTTTCAAGAGACACATAACAATTTTGTATTTTAAAACAAACACATTGTTGAACTAATAAATAAAAGATAAAACTCCACAAGTTTTCAGTTTAGAGTTTATGAATAAACGATATGTGGAAAATATCTGCTAAAAGAAATGCTTTTGACCTATTAACATTTTTTGTCGTAGTAGTCTTCCCGTCAGATAGGCTGTGTAAAATAAGGTATTCAACATCCTCGTATCATTCCCCTAGATTTTTCTTAATATCATTTTTTATAACTTTTTTTTTTTTTTGGCAACATCATTCCCTATCTGTGAATACGCGTTAGCTCGCCAAAGCCCCTGACTTTGTTTTTATCTCCTAATATTTTTCAAATTCAAAGTTTTGTCTTTTGGTTTATATAGCAACCTACCTTGTTTTATGGATTTCCGACGTTTTTTTCAATGCTAATTAAAATGGAAGGATTCCACCACAAATGATTGCGAAGCATTTTCTTAAGCTCGCTTGAGCTAGAAAAAAAAATTTAAATCTCACATCGCTAATAATATTATATTAGAATTAATGGAAAATGTATTAGAATGCAGGAGAGATAAACATTTATATTGTAATAGACTGAATTCAATTTTTAATTTAGATTATATTTTTATTGCAATTGCAATCTCTTTTCAAAACAAAATTTACAAAACCAAAAAAGAGAAACAGCATGACTTTGGCGAGTGCTGCTTATATCGTAATATAATAATTATATTATTGAAATATAGCAAAACTATTTTTTTAACTGTGTTTTACTTAACGGACGTGCGACATCACCAATTTAAGATAATGCTACAAATTCAGCACACTTTCTATTACCGATTATGAAAAATAATAGTTGAGCTTGCGAAAAAAATATAGTTTTTAACTTAGGTTATTCAATATAAGTTTACTTTTCTTATCCTATATATTGGAAAAAATGCATCCATTTTCTTATTTAAACTAGTAATACATTTATAGATTTATTATTTGAATTGTTGCCCGAGTTGTAACTTATAGTACGCTGACACGCAATGGTCTGTAATGCCACCAATAACTTGTAGTATGCACAGTAAAAGTGTATTTATTTTATTATTATTTAATTGAGGCTTAATACATTCAACTTCCAGTTTTATTACATGATATTTTTAGAGAACAAAAACTATTGGAGTAAATTGAATTCTGACATTAGGAACAGATATTTCACGCTCAGTATTAAAATATGCCCAGAACCCTGAGCATTTTAAATAATACCTTATCATATCTCTGTTTGTAAATTGTGTGGTGGCTAACGTTGTACATATGCTAAGAAAAAAAATAAATATCTATCTATCTAAATAATACCTGTACATTGAATATTAATATTTAATTTTTCCCAATCAAAATAAATTTTACTTCATCCAAGAACAAAGAGCTTAACTTTTTAAAATAACAATAAAAAATTAAATTTTTAACTCACCTCTTAAAAAAGTACTAAGTGGCATTGTTATAAATAAAACAAAGAATATTGCTAAAAATAAATGATAGATCGCTTATTTTTGCTTTTAAATCAATTTAGTTTTAATTTTGTTCGTCTGTTATTTTATGAGAAAAGGAAATTTATAAGGGTTTGAAACTATACGAATTTTTGATTAGGCCATAGACGCAAACGATTTAAATCTTTTGAATTTTTTTGTGGCGGAGAGTGGGAAAATCATGAAGTCTTGCATGTAATACTTGGAGTCTTTATTCAGTTAAACGTCAACATTTTGGGTAGATAAAACGTTTTTCACGCTAAAAAGTTGAAGATTTCCTTCTCACTGATTTGTGGTGCGTACTCTAGCCGATAAATTCAAATCAAAATATTTGTCATTTAATATACAACTGATAGTAACATAACAAACCGGTCAAAGCATTTAATAAGTGACTTAAAGGCCCAACGATTCGATTCAATATGAAAATCGATACGGTTTGTGCGCTTGGCTCGACTCAAAATCTGACAAATTAGGCGTTTACATTTATTGGATATCTTTCAGTCTGAAAAATAGCAAATTTAGGGTAAATATCTTGACAACCTCAAGATCTAAGAAGCCTAAAAATAAGATAAATGTTAAGTAAGATCTAAGACAGTAAAAAACATATTTAGCGCCATCAGACTTTTTGTTTGTGAGGCTACATTTAGTCCCTAGATTTCGATTTTTTTTAGATTTTAGATTTTTTTTTATTTATTTATATACAGAAAAGTAGATTGATTAAAGAACAATAAGGAACAAGAGAAATAGAAGGAATAATACTCCATTGAATTTAGGATACATTAAAATAGACTACTTTTAGTTTAATTTTGAAACTGTCATTATTGTTTACTTGCCTTAACCCTTATTGTGCCACCGTGGCCGTATGGTCACACCCAAAAGAATTTTAAATGAATGCATGATGTACTCCTCGCAAACAAATTCTTCCACTAAAAACGAAGACAGACCATGTCAAAAATTATACTAATTATAACACTATTAGGGTTAAAGCAGTCGGTAACGAATTCCATAAGCGGATAGAGCTTACGAAGAACTGGTGTTCCGAAGTTAAATGATGAAAACGAGCGGGGACGATGGTGGTGGCAACAAATGAACAAGGTAGAGTGATCTAATGAATAACATAAAATGCTGATAGTAGAGAAAATTGTCTTGTTAAGGAACTGGTCATAGCGAATTCGGTGGTCCTCTGAACGAGACCGAACACATCGAATGCATTTCAGAGCGCTAGTTCACTTAATTCTTCACTTGTTTAAGCACAGACACAGCCCACAGCCCAAAACCGACAGCTCTTAAAATCGTCACAGCTGCAGTCACCTAAGCTCCGTCACAGCGCTTACCTCGAAAAAAAGAATGCTCCCGTTTGCACCACCACACGCTTTAACTCTTAAACGCCATCCAATTAAAGTTTCCTTCCACAATAAAGTTAACTGCTTGTCGCGCACATTACCGTGCTTAATGAAGCATATTTCGCTCCTTCTTTGTTAAATAATTAAAATTCCATTAAAAAGGATTCTCATCTGCAATGCACATCCGCATGCATACCGTTCCCGTAGCCTCATCCCCATTTCCACGCCCCCGGATTGAAGTTCTCTGTTTAACTTTAGTCTTCAGTCGGAGTATTTCGCGCAGGCACTTATGCTGCTCACATGTTCACGTGTGTGTATGGAGAACGTCAAGTCGTCCCCCACCTCCGCTTTTTTGATTAAATCCAAGCCCTTTGAGGCATGCGATACGCAACTCAATCTCATCGCACACCAAGTGCGCACCCAAATGCACAAAAGTGCGATTAAAAAGCATCGCAGCAATAAGTGGGCCTGATTAAAACTTCTTCTTGCGATTGCCATCCTAACAGCTCAGCGGTTTTATACCCTGACGCAGCCGGAGATACTTTCATCGTCCTCGTCGTCGTCGTCGTCGGTTTCATTGTGGAAAATCTGGATTCTGAAATTCCTGGGATATGAAAATGCGAGTTTTGTTTGCTCTGCGCTGCGTACGCGGTGCCGCAGCATCCTAATTATTCCCAACAGTTCATGAACTTGCCCTTTACCGCCGTAAAGCTTACTATCCAACGGATACTAATTAATGTATCCACACTGCACACTCACGCTCACTCAGAATGCATCGTGCTCCGACTTATCTGCTCCACAGTCGATTGCCGGTCGAAGGATGTGATTACGCGGTGCTGGTGGTGGTGGTCGTCGTCGTCGTCGTCGTTGTCGTTTGTTCCAAAAATAGACAAAAAGATGAATATTCTGGCGTGTGTGCCGGTGCTCGACACCCACCCCTTCGTGGCCCGTCGTATCAGTGAGTCAACAGAATGTTTCTCCAGCGAATAATTAAGGGTCATTGTAGAAACACTCTTCCATGGCGGGTCGGTTTTAGTGTGTGAAAATAAAATAAAGATACGCATACTGGTGGCGGTGGAGGAGCAAAAAGGATTTGCATTTTAATTAGTTGGGAAGGGAGGGGGACCGCCCCCCGTTTACACACATTCTTTTGTGTGATTCCCGCCATTTTTTTGGCGGTGCGATGAAATGTGCCAAGTGGGGGTTGTTGTTTCATTCAAAACCCGCCGCCGCAGTTGTAGTCGAACTCTATGGGCGCATTGTTGTTATAACGCGAATGGTGATGGTGGTGTGCGGTCGTAATAGACTGCTCTTGCAATTATTGCGTCGGTTTTTTTGTTTAAATTTTAAAATAAATTCACTTTTTCTCTCATTTATTTCTTTTATTTTCGAGAATTCATGTAGACGTGCTTGTAGCGAGCAAGAGTGTAAATTTGCGGGAATGCTATTGTGAATGGTTGGTTTTATTCTTCTGTGTGCATTGTCTTTCGTTTATATTTTCTCCCACTTTACGCGTGAGTGTTGTGCATCCCCTTAATGAAGTGAATTACAGTTAATTAGGGTTTTGTGGTGGTGAATTCTTCGTTATTCTTTTTTTTTTTGGAAAAGAAGAACAACAGAATCCTTTTTCTCGTACAAATGCCTTTCACTTCACGTGTCGGTTGCTGCGGTGTCTTGTATTTGAAAATTGCATTTACATTGCAGTAAGCTGACAGGTAAAGAGACAGAGTGTGTTGCTGGTCTGTAAAGGAAAAAAAAAAATAGTGCTTTACGTGCAATTCCCGAAATAATGGCAAAGTGCCAGTGATTGAAGTGCATTTCTTGTTTTTTTCAGTGGGATTTATTTTAAAGAGGATTTGTGAGAGACCTTTTAGTTTTCCGGGGTGAGTATTTGTCGATGTAGTTAAGAATGACGTTGAAATATGAGCGGGGAAGCAAAAACAATCAATCGATTTTATTCAAAACTCACCGAAAAAATCCAACTGTACTTGTTTTAAATTCAACAAAAGAATTTGTTAACAATCGTTTGTTCAGCAGCGATAAAAAAACAAAAAAAAAGATTCAAATTGATGTAAAATTGCAGAAAAATATTCATTTGAGTTTTGTGAAAACAAAAAAAATGGAAATTACACGTTGATTGAAATATAATAAATCAGAAGTTATGTGTGGTAACGAGTGGCGCAACAAAAAAAAAAAATTTCTGATGATTTTTCGTATTTGCAAAAGGGCTCCTCAATTATCCTTTAATATTTTTATCCATTAACATATATTTTCAATTTATTTTATTTATCTACTGAACATAAATTTGTATTTTTATTTCAAATAACAAAGCATGGAGACATGTAAATGAATTAAAAAGGATCTCAAATAAATAATAATAGTTTATCTTTACAGGTGAAGTTATTTAAATTTACAATTTTACTGTTCAATAATTTCGTTCTCATAAGTATTTATTATTGTTTGATTGAACAAAGGGTCGAGTGTTGCTTTAACACTTTAAAACAAAATTTTGTTTTAATTTATTTTACTTTCTTACCTTTCAAAACTTAATAAAATTTTATTTTCTCGAACGAAAAATTTTTGTAAAGCCGGATTGAATACACGCGAACTTTATTTTTAATTAAATTGAATTTATGTGAATCTGCTTAGGAGTAATTCACTCACAAAAACTTTGTGTTATATATTTCTGCTTACTTATTTGTACTTACAGTATTGTGAATCAACTATTATTATTATTACAAGCAATTAATTATAAAAGTTATTTGTTTCTGCGAAGCCTTATGAAGGCTTCTCTGCAGAAATTGTGTTTTACTTTTTTTTATTAATTTGTAAAAAGCTCAGATTACATTTTTCACTAATTGATTGATTAAATAATTCCTACAATTGAAATAAAAGTTTAATCGTTATAATAAGTGGAATCGGCCAGTACACGCGATCAATAAATTTAACAGTATGCTTAAGCGGATCTGATCCTTTCTGGAAGTCGATCGGTTATTCTAAAAGCAATTTTGTGCCAACAAAGTCGCTTTTTTAAGAACTACTCCCTCTTTCAAATCGTGACTTTAAAAACTTGTTCGAGAGTAAGGCGGAAAACAATCGAAGACTGAAACTAGCTTTGTAGCCTCTCTAAACAGAATCAAAACGTGGTGAAACTTTACCCGAATTCAATTCGTTATTTTGTCAAATTCGATAATGCAATATTTGTCCCAGGTTTATTAAAAAAAAAAAGGTGCATTTTTCAAATTTCACGAGCTACATTCGGTTAGCGATTTTTTTTATTTTTTTATGTTGGTACACTCGTCTCGAATATTTGTTTACAGTTTCCGCTATTTAGTATATTTATTTTGTTTGTGAGAGGCATAAAAGTTAGATGTGTTTTACGTGTTCCGCGATTTCCTGTTGTCGAAAAAAATGGATCAAGGAATTTGCAATCAATTTTGTGTGAAAATTGGAATTAAGTGCTCAAAAATACTTGAAATATTGACAGTGGCATACGGTGAGTGTACTCTGAGTCAAAGAAATGTTTACAAGTGGTACAAGCTTTTCAAAGAAGGTCGAGAAGATGTGAATGACGACGCTCGCCCTAGACGCCCCAGCACATCAACAACTGATGAAAATGTTGAGATAGTGAAGAAAATTTTTAAGGAGAATCGTCGAATCACTATTAGAGAAGTTACTGAAGATGTCGGTGTCGGCATATCGGTTGGCTTATCAATTTTTCGGCAGAAGCGTGTGGTAGCGAAGTTCGTTCCAAAATAGCTGAATTTTGACCAAAAAAACTGTTTGCTTCGTAATTTTGCTTTTTTAAAAATGCTTGTTCGTAATTTTTTGACCAAAAACAACACCATAATCATGCCTCTGCCATCGTATTCACTAGATCTGGCCCGCTGCGACTTTTTCCTGTTCCCAAGAAGGGACCAATGAAAGAACGGCGTTTTGCGACGGTTGAGGAGATTTAAACCGAATCGCTGAACGAGCTCAAGGGCATACAAAAAAGTGCATATCAGAACTCCTTCGAGGATTGGAAAAAATGCTGGCAAAAGTGTATTATATCTGAGGGGTACTACTTTGAGGGCGACAAAATAGAAATTGATAAATTAATAAAATTTTTTTGAGAAAAATGAAAATTCACCTTATTTTTTGAACAGACCTCGTATAATTAATTTTGAATAAAATCAAATCACAGACTCGCTTCCACCAAACTCACATCATCCGTCTGAACCCCGCCATTCAAAAGTCAAACATATGAACTTTGTTTTTTTGTTTTTTTAACCCAACAAATCTAAAACCACATCAACCCTGAAATGTACATTAGAATCCTTTGGAACCACCCGTTTTTTTTCTATGCACGTTCATAATTCAGCCAACGGCTCCCCGTAGGGGGGGTGCTCAGACGTCTACGTCTGCTGCAACGAGATTTGTGGTTCTCCCGACGAAGTTCAAGGTTCACAAAAAAAATAAAAAACTTTTTTTCTTTTCAGTCGGCAAATAAAGCCAAACACAAACAAATCCCTTCTTTTTCAGAGCATCTGCTTTGATCTCATTTAGAGAGGCAAAAGCAAATCTATTACCCAAGAAACATTGCCATCAGACAAGAAAAATAGAAGACGAAACGTCTCACCAAATTCGAAAAAAAAAAAAAAATCATAGCAATAAACTCAAATTGAGTCGACAAGACGGAGACTAACACCATTGAGATGGATAGACCCATGGTTAATGTGTTCTTGTCTGTCATTTGCTTTTATCTGAAAGACACTCGTACCGTGTTTTAAATGACACACACATAGCCTGTAGCAATGAAAATTTTACTATGCATCCTAAGCAATTTTGATTTATCTTATTGTCCTGCTTGAGTATTCAAATGTCCTTTATTAGATCAATTGTAATCATCCGAAACATAACTCTGTCTCATTGTCAATCAATATGCAGGACATTATCATCAAATGTGATATTCTCTCAAGAATAACTCACACATGTGCGCACAAGTAGATTTTGAAGCTAATAATGGTCCGGATTCTGCTCATTCAGGAATTTCAAAACAAAAAAAAAAAAAAATTAAAGTTTTATATAACATCCCCGGTCGGTGGGTTTATTCTCCGGCTCCTCGTTAATTGTTTAATGACAAAAGTTCTTCCTTCCATAAAAAGGATTCTAGTTTCAAGTGATTCCAACGACAGTTAAAACTACACTTAAGTACATTCTTCACATATGTAGGTTAATTTTAATGCTCTTAAGGATAATACTTCTTACGGAGGAGTCAGGTTCATAACAATTTTTGCAGAGATGTTCGCTATTCACAAGAAATTTGATGGGATGTCTTGGACGACTTTGGTAGTTAGTTAAGTGCAGAAGGAAGGGAGTTCTGGGAATTGTGGTTGAATGGGAAAGTTTTTACGCATTTTGAATAAATTACAATGGCATATGGAAAAATATAAAAAATTTAATCTCTTAGACGTTTAGAGAGTTTGTTCAAGGATTAATGAGTGGATTAGTGCGTCTGAGTGTGTTTGAAAATGTGGTGGATTACTGATTTTCTTTAGAACTTCTGAAGTGATTCATAGACTTGGATGGAATTCCTTAAATGGATTACTTATAGTCCTTATTGGTGTATGGATTTCATTTCAATACTTAAATTACGACTTGGACGGCATACGTCATGCAACCAGATAAAAATCATAGGAAAAGACAAAACTTTCTATTATAAAAAGAAATTTTCCGACGCCGAAATAATTTTATAAACGATTGCATATTTTAAGGCTTCTGATGATATACTTAAGGCTTTTTGTTATGAAACTTATTACAAAACTTAAAATACGTGAGGAACAAACTTACGAGCTTTTTCGAAGTCAGGCTTAAGCGATCGTAACGAGCGTAGCATATGTTGGCGAGCGAAGCGAGTTGGGGCTTGCCCCTAATATAATACAAGAAAAATGTGCCGTTATACATCTCTTATGTCATGAATTGTAAGCCATGTCTTTATATGTACTGCACATAGAAGTGCTTTTGTATAAATACCTTTTTTTTTTTGAATTTTAGAGGGCAGCCCTTCTGCTCGCTTCGATCGTCAACCCCAGCAAAGCTCGTTTCACACGCCCTGCTGTCTTTTCTCTTTGTTATCTCTCTATTATAGAAAAAAATGTTGTGGCGTATTAATACTTTTTGAACATAGTTTTAGGCTGCTAACGATTTGCATTTATTTCAAAAATTATTCCGCAGTCACAAAATGTTCTCCTAAAAAAAAAATTTACTTCAAACCTTATTCAGCTCGTGAATGCTCTTCAAATGCCCATGAACTCAAGATTACGATAAAAATATTGTCTTGTCTTTTTTCTCGGCCCCAACTCATAGCTAAACTGGCCATCAGCAGCTCCCTTATTTCAATTAATATAATCCTTTTAAAAAGCACAATAAAAGGTTTGTCATTAGACATTCAAACACGACACCACAAAGTTAATTAACTCGAATCGTGTTTACTCCTCAAAACAAGCACTTAGAGATTAGTTCAAATATTTAATTTATGCCGCGGTGTATCTTTTTTTTTAAGTTGTTCTACACTCAAAATAATCTTCTTAAAGTTGTTAAACGTGCCTTTATTTTTCTTCCCTTCCAGATCCCCCGTCAGGTATCTCTAGAGGAAACATCCGACTATACCACATCAACTGCGTCCGTGTTCAAAGTTGTAAGTAGTTCAAGACTCATTCACAATTCTAACCCACAAAAAAAAACGAAAAACCCACCGAAAAGCATTAACCGAAATTGGTTAACGTAAAACGGAAACCCATGTAATTAAAGACGATTAATTAAGAAAACCGTCGTCCCTTCGTACATGCCTAACCCTTTTTTTGTTGTGGCTCTTGCACCGGTTACCGGTGCGCGGGTAGAAACCTAAAGACTATGAAAATGCTAATTAGCCACATTGACTTGACAAAGCTAAATATCACAAGGCTAAATAGCAACCTCATTCTTGTGACCCCAGCCATCCATGTGTTGTCGGCCAACCCGCATCATAAGCAGTTTCGTATTTCGCCCTCGAATGGTCAAAGAAGACGGTCGCTGTTTCTTTTTTTTTTTTGTTTTTTTGAGGCCTCCTCTTCATGAAGTTTGTTTTTTTTTTTTTTGTTAAAATTTTTGTGTAATTGGCTTAATAACTTTTTAATGAGAACGCAAGGCAAAGTACGTTAAGTAGAAAGTGGATTCCGGGCAAAGGTTGAGTTGGGAGAATGCGCCTCCGGAAGCTGCAAGGTGATAAATGAATGAAATAAGGAACAAATAAATCTTATTTACGAAAAAGTTGATTCTACCTTTCAGCCATTTGGAGGGCATCTCTTTTTTTTTTGGAGAGAAAAACTTTTAGACTTTATTTCTTTTTTTTTTTTTCCATTTGTCACTCTTGCGCAATTGTCCTTGTTTCTAGGGGTGAGAGATGTGGGCGTAAGGCCATTTCAAGAAAAGTGAAATGTATTTAATTTTCGAAAAGTTTTCAATTTGTCTTATTTATAAGTTTTTTGTCGGAAATTTCATGTCAAAGAGTGAGGCAATATATTTTAGTGAGGGGAATGGTGTCTCAGAACGACTTTTGCGCGTCACTTTTTCAAACTGACAAGTTGGCATTTTGTTGGTTCTGAAAGTTACTGACAAATTTTTAGCGACGTTTAGGGTAATGGGAATTAATTGTTAATTACCTTGATGGGAAAAGGCTTGTGGAAGAGTGGGAAAAAAACTTTAAAGGGAGGTTGTAACCATCAGCAAAATTAAATGATACACAACTACTCGGTTCGGAAGATGGTTCGCATTCAATCCAAATGAGTCGCATGGTCGCATTTTCGGTGGAGGGTAAAAGTTTTCCAACAAAAAACACTAAATATACCTAAACAACAGTACTGTAGACATTTTTTTTTTCTAAAAAAACTTATTTAATAACTTAATGCTGACTAAAAATTAAAAGAAGAAGAATTATTGTGTTTTTATTGTAGACCATGTTCAATGCAACTCGTGCTCCGCAATATCACTTTAAAACAAAGAGGCAAAACTTTTCACACAGTTGTGCAAGAAATCATTGTGAATAAAATCATCAACAGCGTTTCGTTGACGTTCAATGCCATGGGGGTCACCGGTGACCGGCATTCAGTTTGTTCGTAAATGGCGTGGCATTCAATGTGTTAACTACAAGATTGCATTTATTGAATTTACTTTTACGACTGTGATTTCACACTTTTCAATCAACAATTATTTGACATAAAAACGAATGCAATACATTTTTTCCTCAGTCATGTTGTACCACTTAATTGGTTACAATCTTTAAGAATTTGTCATTTTCTTACAATCACTCAAAAATTTATAAATTCGTATTCAATCACTTGCAGTTTTTGTCTTGTTTTGGATTTTATTTCAAAAATAGAGACTGTAAGTGATGGCTAAGACTAAAACTGATTACATTTATTTATTATAAATAATGTAAGACGTCTCAAAGAATGCAGTCAATTTACTGGGGCTTAATTGACAAAAGAGAAGACTGCTCATTTTAACGTCAAATGCATGCTTTTTTGTACAATTTGGGGTAGCAGTCAAAAAGTCAAGTCAAAAAATACAATTTTAACTCAGAGCAATTAAAGTTGCATTGACAGGAGCCGCATTCTTTTGCAGCTCAGCGTAATTTAGCTTATCAATAAATTTTTTTTAAAGTGTATATTTGTTTAAGGCGATGGCCCTATTGCGATTATCGATTGAGCTCGGTATTGCGATTCTTGATTGCAGTCG
Organism: Syritta pipiens; assembly: GCA_905187475.1. Lineage (NCBI taxonomy): Eukaryota > Metazoa > Arthropoda > Insecta > Diptera > Syrphidae > Syritta > Syritta pipiens. Next base: position 99,100,821 of record LR994571.1, on the reverse strand, counting down.
ATGGCCGTCGATTTAACAGCCAATTTTCGCCAGTAGTAGCCGCGGATAATAACATGGAAATAGAAGTACGCGGGCGGTTACTTAAAGCCAACAGAAGCTACTACAGTCTTGCAAGGCTTTTCAATTCCAAGAACCTTACCATGAATTCAAAACTGCTGCTATACAAAAAACTTGTATTGCCAGTACTCACATATGAATCCAAGTCTTGGGTGCTTAGGCACTTTGACCTCTTAGCCGCGTTCGAGAGAAAAGTTTTATGAAAAATTGTTGGCCCCATACGTGAAGAAGGACAATTCCGAAGACGGTACAACTATGAGTTGTATGAAAGCAGATGTTAAAACGAAAATAAAGCTCGGTAGACTCCGGTGGGCTGGGAACCTAGCTCGGTGCTGCTCGGAAAGTTCTTTGCAGGACAATTCACGGTACAAGACAGCGACGCAGACTGCGCTTACGCTGGAATGCGTCAGGATGGCGTAAACCAGAACGCCCGAAGCCTTGGGGTGCCCAACTGGATGGCGTCGGCAAGCGATCGGGATAGGTGGCAGTGCTTGCTGCAGGAGGCCCAGACCGGACACCGGTTGTTGCGCCGATGATAATGATGATGAATTTCTTGTACAATAACATAATTCTGCATCGATTGAGTTACACAATACCAAATACTATTCTTATCCACCATTCTACAATCGCAATAGGGGCCAATGTTTATAGACTTTCCAAAAATCGTGACATTTGCAAATTGTTTAAAAGTTAAATTGAGCATTCAACCAAACTTAAATATTTAATGCAAGGTATTCCATCTTCAACGATAAAGAAGGACTTAGACACGAATGTTGATTAGAATGTAAAAAAGATTAATTTATTATTATATCCCCCAGTGTTTTTCTTTGTTATTTTGATGCTTAGCAGTTGGTTTCTGTGAAAAATGAACCTCCCTTACATCCGTTAACACTTTGCAATTCGTCTTCGGTCTTTTCATTGTCAAAGTTTTCATTGTCAAATAGGAAATTGTATTCCACACAAATAAATTTTACATAAAATAGAAGCCAGCTCCGGAAGCGTGCATGTAGGCTGTTGACCTGTGTTAAGATCCAATTATCCATCCAATTACCCGCAAATAAATAAAGAAAATCCCCTTTTTGTTAAAATTTCAAATATTGATGTCTAAATATAATTTCGTACGCCCACACTATTCATGTCATGCATTTTATATCTTGTTCCCATACGAAAATCAAAGCCCATTCATAAAAAGCAAACTATTTTTTCCCCACGAAAATCTCAAATCTAAATAACATCCTCTTAAAATAGCATTTTACCTCCTCAAAAAAAATCCAACGACTACGTTGACCTATTCAAATCTGCTGCCCACACATCTGCCCCCTAAATGCATCCGAAAAAAAAAAAACTAGAAAACCACTTCATTGAAAAAACGACCCGTCTGCTTCTGTCGGAGTCATTTCCGTCTCCCATCATTCGTAGAACTTAATTATGTTGTTTTCCTGATGTCCACACACAGTCATGACCACCGTCCCGCAAATAGGACACAGGATATCAAATTAAAACACTTTAATCAATGACTACGTCCAGACCAACTGTGTTTGATCCAAATTAGATGACGGCGAGTGAGCCACTGCGAAAAAAAAGGATAACAAACCTTAATTACTATCGTTTTCACGAAAAGAGATTTCTCATTTCTAATTGAAATTTACTCGTGACAAGAGCGAGGACCAGGTTAAAAAATCACATACACACACATTTGGATTAAACAACAATGGACAGAAGGACATCTCAGCGGGTATACAATGCGAAGCACATAACGCTTAAAGCAATTGCCCATTTCAATTGTCACCTAAAGGGAAAGAGAGACACTCGCCTGGGTGTTCCACTTCTCCTTTTTTGCATTGTTGTTGTTTTTCTTCTTCCTGTCAGTGTGACACTTGAAACTTCCATTCAATTCGCTCCCATTCAGAGGAAAGAAGTGTAAAAAGCAAAAGAAAACGTGAAGTGAAATTAACTAAGACACCTTCTCTACGCTTTCGTTTTTGGTCCTTGTTGTTGTTGTTTGTTTTTTTTTCCTTGGTTATCCATCCGCCTTGCTGTCAAAGTCTATTCAAAATTAAGTAGGAGGAAAGATGAGCTAGCAAGTGAACGAAAGAGAGAGAAAGTGACAGAAGAAAGAAGAAAAACTTCTAGTAAAATAGAAACAATAAAATCTAAACTTTATTTCGTTGAGTCTTTTGTTTTCTTTATGCTTCGAAGGACATGTCCAAACGAAATCACAGAGCACTACAAGTGAAATGAAATAAAAAAGGAAAAGAAAACAGAATCTTTCTTTTGGTGTGTGTGTGTGTGGAAGAGAGAGTTCTTCAAGAGTTTATCCTTGTCTTCCGAAGTAAGTGAAATTCATTATACTACATGGGCGTGGACGGAAGAGGGGATTCAGCAGGAGGATGAAAGAAATAACAATGGTCCTCCGATGATTCCTTTAGTCATTGCCACCAAACCTGCTATCACTTCAAGGCTGGCCGTGGTGAAATGTATCTAGGATTCTTGTGTTTTTTTTTTTTTTGCTCTTTTTGTTACGTAAAATCTACTTTGAGAGTCGCCGGTCAATTCAATAAGTTTCTTTTTTCGTCGTTCTTTTGTTTAATGCTCTGGACATGCCTTCTTCTAGAGAGATTTGGAAGGAAAAGAAAACGCAAGTGAAAGCAGTAGCTCATTAAAAAAACGCGCAAAAGAGAGACTTTTCCTTTCCAAAAGGTAGTGCTGATGCGAATTAAACAAATAAGAACTTTTTGAGACAGCGAGGATTATTGTTAACTCTGAGAGCGAGGCTTAACTTTATCAAACTCTAGTAAATGCTTACTTTTAATTATTCTATTTTCACAGTGGCTTAGTAACAAATTCAGTCTTTATAAGCTTAAATAAAATATAGGGTTTTCCAATAAGAGGTGTTATTTTGAATAGCCCACTATTTCGGCAGATGCCATCTTTAGAGCTGTAACTTTGGCATTTGATAAGTTAGAAACTACGCCATTAATAAGAATGCAAAGATGCATGCTTCAGCAATGCACTGAATTTATTAAAATTCGCTATAAACGTGGTGAAAATGGCTGAGACGATTCGTAAAACTAAAACATTTTTGGGTCGTAGTGAAGCACCTTGTCGGACCGCAATACAGAAATTGGTGGGAAAATTAAAGCTGTTGGGACAAGTTAGTGATGTGAAGAGTAAAATCCGCTCACGTCACTCAAGAACAACTGAGAATATTGCTGCTGTAGCCCAAAACGTTGAAGCAAACCCAACACTTACTCAACAATTGAAAATAAACGAATTTGCGATCGATGATACATGAATGTCGGAAATTACGTCTTTTTTCTTTTCCCTGCAAGCGAACTGGAATCAAATCTGTATTTAAAATTGAAGAGGAAGACCTAAGTCACAATTTCAAGGCAAGTAGCTTGCTTTCAGACGTATACAGCAAAAGCGCCGTCGTCCCCAGAAACTTTTTAGTGCCTTAAACCAACATCCAAGTCACACATTGTCCGCATCATTGTTGACTCTCCAAGTAAATAAATTCATCTGTAAGTCGACTCTGTAACATTCACCGAATTTCTCTTGACCCCGTCCTTGTCCGCAAAAAAAATCATATCGTACGTTCATTTGAATACACTCCCTCGAATAATACTGTAAGCTTCGTGGTTTTCCTGAAAAGTTTCTTTTTTTAAATGTCGTCGACCAAAAAAAAAAAAAACAAAAATTTACCCAAAAGTCAAAAACCGAACTTTTTTTTTATTGTTCCCTCTTGTCACATGTGTGTCGAAGTTATTGAAACTTTTTCCCAAAAAACAAAAAATAATTTTTATCTTTTCGACTTCAACTTTTCGCAGACAGACAATTTTATGACCTGAATGAGCGCTAAGGGAGTGAATAGTTACGAATTGAAAGAACTTTTTTCATCATCATCAGCATCATCGCAGGAGGTTAAGTGAAAAACGAAGGGCAGAAAATTTCGATAATGTTTGTCTGTCCATGTAAAAACGAATATCTCTATGCAAGACCGTAGCGTTAAGTCAAAGGCATTCCTCAGAGTCATACATCAGATTCATTTGGCATGAAATGCAAAATACCCCGCTAAACTGGGCACAAAATATTCAAATCACAGCCTTCAATCAGGCAGGACGGCCTCTGGGCAAAATAAAACATTTAAAAGTTTAATTATTTAACAATACACCAGGGAATTCAAGAGAAGAGGAAGTTTTTGCTTGCGTTCCTTTTTTTTTTTCAACACAGCAACAACTCTATCAGCAACCAAGTTGGAACTCATAAAACAGAAATAAAATGTGTGATATGTGGAAGATACGAGTTCCGTATGACTGGCTGGTTACCGGATCCTTTTTCTCTCTCTTGGGGGTAATGATGAGAAGTGTATATGGATTCCTTTCTGTTTTTTGCTAAAGTGAAATTTCCACCGAGGCAAGGAGTCGTTTTTACATACTTTTCGGTGTAAAGTTGTGCGGTAGGAAGGAAGCACAAATTGAAAAGGATAACAGAGGAAAGAAAATATTCAGAAGCTTTGGAAAGAAATTCAAAACCATGAAGAAAAGTTGTGGTGAAGACTTGTGATGCAGTAATGTTTGAAAACATCGTCTCTGGGTTATGTTTGAAGAATTTAAGGACTGTGCTTCGGAATCTAACATTCACCAGTGAAGTTTTGAGTAGAAGAACTTTATCGGTTATCAGGAGTTTGTGAGGTTTTAAATAAAGCAAACTTGGGTTTTCGAAAGAATTCCTTCTGAGCAACTAAAAGAATTGCTTAAGTTCTTCACCAACTGTTGTGTACTCGATTGAACTCTATTATCATCGTTAGCCAGTCCTTAGTAAGTTCAATTTTGGCTGAAACTTTAGTCTTTGTAAAAGTCTCGACTCTTATCTAAAAGTATAAAACAATGGCTGGCCCATTCCTAGTCTAAAAAAGACATGCGATATACCGAATTGTCATCACCTAAAATTAAAGACTTTTCTGTCACTTCTAAGGAACTGGGGAAAAATGCTTAAATTTTAAGCCTCTCCGTCGTTTTAAAAATACTAAAACCGAGTAAAGAGTCTGAAATAAGCTCAATCAGTATTCAATTCAAATTCGTAGCTCTAAATTCCAATTCAAAACACCACCATAAAAGTCTTACATGCAAATAGATTTTATAGAAAATAAAATGAAAACAAGAAATAAAACTCACGCCTCATCTATTCCTTGAATATCACTCCCCACCATTTCTTATCATCACAAAAAAAAAACTGAATTGCCAATTTTCCAACTCTAAGCCTCTTTCAAGTATCCTCTTTAATTAAATTTGTGTAATCTTCAAACAGTGTCAGCGCCTGTCCAATCGCCACCAAACCACTCCCTCTCCGCTCAGGACAAAATAAATAACATTTCCGTTTATTGCTGTTCATTGAGTTCAGAATATATGCTCGAGTCTTCAATTATTCTTATCTCAAGGACAATAAATCTCCAACGACTTGTCGTAAATTAAATGACAGTAATTTTATTTAAAGCAAAAGATGTGCATACAACTTCTAACGGGCAAGAAAAGAATGAAAAGAAAGCGGAAAAAATGGAAAATGTCGGCTTCTAACACCACCAGAAAAAGAAGAAAAAGAAATAAATAAAATTACGGAATGAAAAATGCGAAATATCCTTTTTTTACAATCATTTCCTGTCAATCCATTAATTTAACAATAAACGACTGTCTTCAGTTTAAAAAACAGAAAAACAGAACGAAATCCTTCGCCCCAGACCCGAGGCCTATCTACATCTCAATCTCCGACAGAAACAATAAAGTTGGGAATTGATCCACTTAAAATGTGTTTATTCTGACGGTTTAGTCGGCGAAGATTCTTCAAGACTAAAAATAAGGTTCATTAACTTTCCGAAAGTGTAGTTCTGCTTGGATTTTAGTAGGCGTACGATGTGTGTTTCTATTTTCTTGAAATTGGAGGCGTTTGATGGCTTTGTCACTCTATATACGTGGATTGAGATGAAGTTTTTTTTTTTCGAAGAATATAATTATTGTTGAATGGAAAAAAAGAATGTCACTCACTCACAGTTGATATTTTCGGAGAGTGGAAGAGGAGATTGGATTTTTTTATCAATTGGACGGCATGGCGTTACAGAATTGTTTAAAAATAATTTTTAAATTGTATTCAACTTATGGACAAAGTCCTTAAAAAATTTTACGATTGACTTATGCAAAATTTCGTAGAAAATGGAAATACATAGATGGACGTTAAATTGTCTAAAAAATTAAGAGTAGAAACCTTATTATTTATAAATTTTGTAAAATAGCTTAGAAACTTAATTTATTAGCTGTACAACTATCGCAAATTTCTACCGCCTTAACACCTTTTTTGATTTAAAGTATTAAGTTCATTTTTTATTAGATCAGTCTATGCCGTAAGTTTAGATTAGATTATTGTTTGTTTTCTTGTTTAAAATACAAGATTATGTTACAAAAATCATTGAGCATGGCTTTTGCGTCTGCCTAAAGCTTAGAATTGCTGAACAAAATTTGGTTCAAAAAACTTATCATAACCATCAACTTATTTATTAACTTTTTTATTTTAATTGCTTCGAGAGTATTAAATATTTCCTTACAAACGTAAAAACATGGCTTCTTGCTTTGAATTTTAAAGATATTCGTGACCTACTCCTTTTTTTGGTCTTTATTTATTTTATTTATTTATATTTTACGTCTTGCAAAAAAAAAAAGTTTTGTTTACTATTTTTTTTTTAAAGAATAGCGAACAAAAAAATGCCTCTCAGGTCTCTCATCATCATCATCATCATTTTCTTAGCCCGCATGTTCCACTAAAGGGGTTACGGGGGCAGTGCACGCAAAAGAGATCTCCAGGCATCCCGATCCTCCGCCGCCGACTCTAAATCCTCGGCAGGTATGCCTAAGCGTAACCAGGCGAGCTTTTGGACTTGATCCAACCATCTGATCCTGGGTCTACCGAGCGGTCGCCTACCCGAGGCACGCCTCGGAAGTCGTACTGCAGGAGACATTCGTGCCACGTGGCCAAACCATCGAAGTATTGATCTTTCTGTTCGGAGAAGAAGCTGCTCAACGTTAAGCTCTCCTCGCAATGTCGTGTTTCTCACCCTATCTCAAATTTCAAATTTCATGACCATAGGTAAGAGTTGGAACAAATATCGAATTGAACACCGATAACTTACCCTTCATACCAAGCTCGGCCTTCCTGATAACAGACAGACAAGCTGATTTGAAATTGACCCAGCTTGGCCAATCCTACAGGAAAGCCCAGTATTGCTCCTCCCATCACTCGTGAAAAAGACCCCGAGGTACTTAAACTTCTCCACTTGTTTCAATGGGCTCTATGACGCGCCTTCAACACCTTAGCATAGACTTTACCGGGGAGACTTAAGAGAGATATGGCCCTATAATTCGAGCAGTCTCTCTTATCCCCCTTTTTAAAAAGAGGGAGAATCATCATTCTCCATCAGATCTCTCAGAAAAATCTAAGACATTATCATCCTCGCTTCAAAATTAACGACATTTATTTTCGAGAATCGCATTTGTGCGAATACTTTTTTCCATGAGTGTATGTCTGTGGCAATAAGACAGAGTAGCTTAAGTCGACATAGGCGATTTCTCTGCTTTTAAATATTCATTAGCACTTTGAAATCCAAATTTCTGCCTTAGCCCTATTTAAAAAGATTTGTCTATAACAAAGATATCGTAAAATTCGTAACCACTTTTGTTGGAACCGTTATGCAAACTGATAAGGATAAAAATAAACTTTTTGACTTGAGCAACTCTGTCTTATTGCCTCAAATTTATATTTTCATTTAGTTTTAGTAAAAATTGAGCCCCATTTATTCTGTTTTTTTTTTTTTTTAAGCTGCGTCTATTTGCCTCTGCACCATAGTTCCAACTACTTTACAAATTTTGTCAAATTTTTGTTATTGAATTACATTGTTAAAGAGTAAGTCAAATAAATTAAAAATATTAGCTTTATGTGTTTAAATCGTTTCCTGATTTTTGGCATAGCATTGCTGCTTTCTCCACAAAAAGATGCTCAAAAGAGTCAAATCGTAACTCTGGGGCGCCCAATTGCCATCGCCAGGACAGCTGGTAACAAGATTTCTTAAAAAAAACTCACTATTTGATTTGATGGACTGCTCAAACATCGCTCCACAATTTAATGTGGTTTGTTGGCTAGTGGAGACATGGTATCACTTTCTTGTCCAGTGACGCCAATCAGTGCGTTACTGTCAATGATATTTGCTATGAATGCATGATTAATGGCTTTTGACTGTTTCGATTGAATGACGTCTGTGGCTGTTAAATGACATTCAGCAATTGAAAGAAATAATTTATTGCTCACATCATTCTATTGACGCATAATCTCACGAAATGGACTAGAAAATTGGAATCAAACATTGTGTCCCTTGACTATTTTGTTGTTGACGTGTGAAGCCGTTGGTCTATTTTGGCAAGTTATTAAGTATTGACGGATTGGAAGCCTGCAATTTTCGTGCTATTGCTGTCTCGAAAGCTTGAAAAGTGGTTTCGAAACACTTTTGCTACGCTAATAACCAACCGCAGTGCCCAAAATTGCGTTGATAAAACTAATAGTATAAAGAAATATTGAAATCGTGCCAACTTACCATTAATCACCCTCCATATTTCCAATCATCTAGTTGTGAAGACATAACCTCAAATTGATTGCAGTTTTCCTCTTTTCCAAATTTTCCCCATTTCACCATTTGACTGCCGACACAGTTCAACATGACGCATCCTATGTGAACATTCTCTATTCGGTGCGCACCACTAATCTATTAAACCATTCAAGTATTATTCTAGTTTTCTCTTCTGACGATAAAAACATTTTTTTTCTCAAAAAAAAAAAGACCAACCACATCAAGAGTAGAAAAACCACTGAAACGCGCGTTTGAAGATAATCTCAAATGTTCACACATTCATCGACATAACCTAATTCTACAAACCAACGCTGCAGCGGTGTTCAGTGTATTCGGTGTATTCGGTTGGCTTGGTGTGCTTGTGCTCGGTGCGCCTTTCATCTCTAATCCCGAACGCACGTCAATCCTGAATGCGATGCCCTCAATTGTATCCACTGTCTCTCTATTCCTGTTAACTTCATGAGCAACGGCGCATATCCCCGAAAAAAAGGACGAAAAAAAAAAAATCATTAATTTTCTACACCAACGACTCTGGGAGTATACAACGCCGGGTGAGGATAGTCCGGATAAAGGATGACGCAGGAGTGCAGAAAAGCATAATTTTTTTTTTCGTTTGCTTTTTTTTTCTTCAAACTTTATTTACAGACAAATATTCTGGCAATCCGCAAAATGTGTTTCACTCTATATTTTCCAACCTAGAGAAGCCCCCCTCTGTGTCTCCATTTAATGTGCATTCCCGGCAGGATATGAAAAATCTTGTTTTACCTCTCGTAGATCTTTGGGTGTAGCTCGAAAAGGAGCCGGTAAGCACGTTTACTTCGCGTGATGTTATCATTGAATACGGTCGGTACTTTTTTTTTTTTGTATTTTTGACGATGCCGGTTGTAACAGAGGGTGGTGGTTGGTGCTGGCGTCGCCTCCCCTGAGTATCTGTGTTGTTTTTGTTTCTTCTCTGGTGCTCCCAGAGACCAGAACCAAGGAAACTATTGACTTTGGCTGAAATGATGTTTTCAGTTGAGCAAATGTTTGCTTATTTTCTGCCGCATGGCATGGCACAGGATACCGCCGCCGCCACTGCTGCTTCTATTCTCTATCGCCGTTGCCAGTGATCCTTCTGACAGTCTTTGCTGGCTGGGGAATGGAAATTTACTTAAATAAAAAACACGAACGCTCATGAGCTTATGAAAAAGTTGAATAAAAATACTTTAAGAGGTCGTTTAACTCGGCTAAGGGCGGTGCAAATAGGAAAAATTTTATTCAAAAGTTTCTTCACTAAGTGCTCGCTGCCGGGGGGAGGCTCAAGAACTGCGATTGGTTGTAATTTATTAGGCTGGGGGATGCTTGTGCACTTGATTTTTATCATTAGCAGAAGGTAAATAATTATAGCCTTGTAGCTATGGGATTCAATTGTTTTTACTGGAGAGGTTGTGCAATGGGAATTTAAGGACTCTTAACTTTGAATTCGTTTTCTTTTTCAAAATAAATTCGTTTAAAGTGGACGGCTCTTGTAGAATGCCTAACAATTACTTACAATTATCTGACAAGGTCACTCGAGATAGGGCCTGACGTTGGAGGACTTAAACGGAAAACCCTCGAAAACCATTTTTGAAATATTTATTCGACTACACAAGCAGAGTTGAGAGCTCTCAGAAACCACGTTTACAAGCTTCGAAAGGTCAAAGAATGTGTGGGGAAGGAGTTGTTTTTATTTTGTTTGTTAATAATTTTGTGTGATTTTTTAGTTTTTTGATCTCCAGCATTTGTTTGAATATTTTTGGATCTGGGTAACACAAAAAACAAAAGGAATATATTTCGATGGAAAATCTAGCAAATATTTCGAAATTGAATAAATTCAACAACAAAGATTGAAGATCTCGTCCCAATCGAACACTAGGTTTTCTCTTTTCTTAAAAAAAATGTGACCAGATCGCTTTCTAAGGATAATTTAAATTTCTTTTTTCTGTCAACTGAAATAAAACTTCAACTTCATAAACTGTGTAAGTTTCGGAGTTTTCTGATGAAAATCTTCAGAGCACATTAAACTCAAGTGCCTCAAGAATCAAGATTCCAATCCCAAAACAAGCTTTTAGATTACTACAACTGCAATTATTCTACCTTCATCCCCTTTAGCATAATCCTAGTCCAACAATGAGTACAAGAAAATGTTATGAAACAGAATTTTCCTCAAAGAAAGCCCGATAAGTCGCCATGAGAGCATTCGAAGTAAAGAAACCACAGCTTAAGCTTCAGGCAAACAACTATGTTGTGTTAATCTCCTTTTTTGCGCAGTTTCATAGCTTTGACACGATAATCCTCCATGCGACCACACACTCACAACAAAAACCCTACTCCAGAATTAGTTCTCCTCCTCAGAGTAGCAGTAGATAAAATTAGCTTCAAGTCATTAAATTGAGATAATGAGGAAAAGGATGCAGTGGCATTACACAAGCATGGCTTGTTTATTAAATAAACCGCACAAATTAACCAAACTTTATCCGCTCGTATAAATCAGCAGCTAAATGAGTGGCCTCTCCATGGTTGGAGCTCCAACAAGGAGGCTACAACTACTGCCCCGCCTGTGCGTCGTCTCCATATCTTCTCCCCCTTAAACGGACGGACCACAGAGGGACGCAGAGTACAAGTGTGACCTTTGCAAATAATCATTTTCCTCCCTGATGTCTGTCGTTCCATTAGTGTGCATTATGTCCAGATCTATCTCTCGCTCTGCTGTCCCTTCTGCCATCCCAAAAAGGGATACTGCTTTTATATCCTTTCAATTCTCTTATGGGCCAAGTCAGCATTTCAGCACATACAACAAAATAAAAACGAGTCTCTCTCGTCCTCCCGTTTACAAGGACGACCGACAGCAAAAAAAAAGAAGCAAATATATGTATATTATCGATAAGAGAACAAGGACATTCGGCCAGAAGAAAGGAGCTCAAATAGAGAGGAGTTAATATCGTTTCTTGTTTTCTGGGAGAAGTGGAAAAAATCTCTCCATAAATGACATTTGCGTTTGCTTCGGAAAGTATCACCCACAAAAAAGGATATACTGAGCTTTTGGCGTGGTGTGTGTGTGTGTGTGGTGGTCGGGGTGCGTGTCTACGTGTGGAGGGCTAAAGGACTTGATTTTTGGGCCAAAGAACACACATCAGCAACTGGGAATTATTAAAAAGAATAAAACTGGCGCCTTAGCATAAATAAACCAAACAAGAAAACAAAAAAAAAAAAAAAGGATGTGATTTTTTGTTGTTGTTGAGATGGGGGAAGGAACACAAGCAGACATATACGAGTTTGTATGGTTATGATGGTGATTTCCTTCAGGAAAACTTGAAACAAAGGGAATAACGAAGTATGGCGTTGGGCGAGGATAAAAATAATTCAATTGGGAAAGTTAAAGGGAGCACGATGTTTCGGTTTTTTTTTTTTTGTTGAAACTTAAAAAAAGGACTTTTCCTCTCGTTCTTTGTTGTGCTGTGCTGGTTTCAATATTTTTTAGTTGTTTGCCCTAAGTTCTGAGATGTGTACGATTGAAACTTCAAGGATATATTAAAGTTTTTTTTTTGGGAACGAACAAAATTGAAAAGAATCTTTTTTGTGCGTAAAGTTGTTGATGGTGTGGTGATCCATGCTGAGATGAAAAATAGGTCACAGAGAGGTCAGTTTGTTTCTTAAAGAATACGAAGTTGGAGTCGATATTAAGCTAAGCAGGCCAAGTGGAAAACCCCAGTTTTTTCAAATAATACAGCATTTCTTGTTTTGTGTACCATAATTGTGTGTGCTTTTTGATCAAGACAATCCATCAGTTTTTGTTAAATATTCATTCAAATGTATGGGGAAATGTAATCACTGACACGGCAAGACTCCAAGTTTTGCTCTAAACTTGTTATTGACTGTCTACTAGTGCGAGAATTATGACGTTAATGCTCTTAAAGTTGCCGTCACCGACTCCGAATTTCAGTAGACAATTTGTATAATTTGCAGACGTTGCTCATTCGTGCACCACGAGGTAAATGTTGAGCAAACTCAACAAATTGATAGTGACAGTTCGATGATTAGTGAAAGGGTGCGTTCACAAATTAAATTCAATGGAAAAACTTTTAAAAGAAAATATATTACTTTTTTATATTGCAACACCAGTTATTCATGGGAAATCAATTGATTAAATGACGACTCTTTACATTTACAAAAAACAAAATACTAAGTTCAAAACTAATGTCAGCTCGGTATCAAAATTCAATGCTCGATTCGTGAAACTCCATTTAATTGACGAAGAATGGGAAACAGAGTCACTCTTCGAATATTACATGCTCATCAGCTGAAGACTCTTTACCGGAGGCATTGAACCCGCTGCTCTAATCATCTCTTAGCACTTCACTTTGCATACAGGCATGTGTCCTGACTCAGTAGAATCAAAAAAAGATTTGCATTTTGCATTTCGTAATTTCCCCTTTAGTGCCAAACTTCAAAATGAAAGACACTATGCAAAGGGTCAACCGCGAATGTCAATAACCTTTATGCTGCGACACTTTCATCATAAGACGCCATGTTCATAACGGCAGCACGCACATAACCTAAAAACTGACAAAAAAAATTAATTTTTCCCAGAAATCAACGGCAGCATGCTCCAAAGTACATCACTTCCATAAACAGATTATGCAAGGAGGAAAAATCTGCATTAATACCACACGATACTTCACTTGCATCCTTTATCAAATTAGATGCACAAACAGCGTCATCCGGAAGATTGCAGAGCACTACAAAATCCTTACGAGCAAACCAAACGACAACCACGACAACGACAACCATGACGACAAAAATGAAAAAATTCGCAGACTTTCCGGCAGACAGACATCTTGAAATTGCATAATGCAACAATATGAATTCATTGTATTGTCCCAGCATCGTTCGCCAGCCATTGGAGAGAGTTCCCTTCGCGACTCGTCGCCCGTCGCCCGTCGCCATCAGGAGCGTAACCAACACACACGACCATTCAATTATCATAACGAATGAGCCTAACGCGACGTGTGTTAGAAAACGTGTGCATAATGCATCCTCTGTGTGAAGGTCGAAGGGGTAAAAGGGATTGCAAGGGACACGACTCCTTGAGGTGGATGGAAACGCAACGAGGAAACATCCACTCCCCAAGTGGATGAGGATTTTATTTTTCTTTATTTTGTTTAAGAGCTCCCATGTTATTCCGACAAAATTGCTACTCCATGCCAAAGGAGACGCGAACGTGTGCTTTTCCAAGGAATTTTTCTCGTAACTTTCCATCGGCGGCAGGGTGGAGAGTGGTGATCTGCATTCGCCCACAACTTCGTATCATTTCACTGCTCATCACATCCTCACATGCAGCGGGCGGAACAAAAGTTTCATTCTTTTCCACTTTTGCTTCCTTTATGCTCGCAGCTGGCATGCACCTCCTTCACCTTTTCGGAGGCTCCAAGCATCCTCGAGTTGTTTTTCCCGTCGTCGCGACCAAAGGGAAAACAATTTTCAAAGTTTACCTCTCTATGCGCAGATGTCGGCAGCTAATATGTGAGTACTTAACCCTTTCAGTCAACCTGGTGGTGGAAGGACGACACAACGACACGAACCATGCCGCCTGGAGCGCTCCAAACGAATGAATAAAAGTGCAGTGCCCCCTCGCAGTTTACAAAGTTGTACAACCGGAAGCAAACTCAGGCGCACGGATGCACTGGAAACGTTCGCAAATGCGGGGGACAGAAAAAAAGAAAATCTGAGAAACCACCATAACTCACAGGACGATGATTTTAATGGGTGATGTAAGAAAATAATGGGCGCCATTTTTGTCTTGTGCCTGTCTGCCACCCGAGCTGCGGCTACAAAGGGACATGGAAGGGCGACTTTCCTCCCATTCCGTGTCCCTTTTTCCGTTCGTTTTCTCCGAACTATTTTTCCATGGTTAGTTATTTTGCCTGAGTTCTCCTATTTACTCTCCTTCTCTGGTGGTGGCCTTTAGTCCTTGCTCCTTGAAGCGTGCAGTAAACTTTGAAGGTTTTATTATTTCTTTTCTTTTCGTTTTATTTTTCATTTCAGTTTCTTCTTCTCTGTGTGTGGGGGTGGAGGGATGGTGGTAAAACTAAAGTGTGGACAAATTTCAAAACACACCAACCGCACACAGCTTTTGGATAGATGACGCGGGGTGACGCTGCTGCTCATCCTTCGCTGTGTCATGGGTCCTTTGGGGTTAGTTTACGGCATTTAAGGCAACCACTTTCTATCGTTGTTCTGTCCTGTTGTTGTTGTTACATTGGCATCACCCCGCGCGTTGCCTTGTGAATTGGATGTTTGTTGTATTTTCGTGTGCATTGGTGTTTTCTTCTCTTTTCGAAAAAAAAAGAAGGAAAAATGATGTGCGATGGGAAAATATTTGCAGTATTTCCTTTGTGAAGGAGAGGAATTTCCTTTTTCGTCCTGGTGATAGTATGCTACACACTTGGCTAAGTTTTGCCTGAAAGAGTTTCTCTTGAGGAAGTTTATTGTTTGGTCGCTTTAGCCCACGGACATAGTCACCTCTTTCTTTCACCGCTCCCTCTTTTTTGTGTTGTTTCTCTATTCTGGTGGTCTGCGATGCTGGGGATGTTACAAAGGACTTTGTTGTACTTGGAACTTGAATGTTGGCGTGTAGAGAAAGCTAATAATGTGTGGAAGCTACTCGTGCAACTTCTGTGTTTTCTGTGGAAAGATCTTCGTCGTTCTAGAGCTGGTTTTGAGACATTTTTATGTGTTTTAAGTCGGCTGTGAGTGGGAGCGTTATGATAAGTGCTAGTGCTTCTGGATTTTTTGAAGAGGGTGACAGGTTTAAATTGAATTTAGGTCTAAGTTGAGTGGAAGCAAGCGACATTTTGATTGGAAAAAGAGAATTTAAGGTGCCTTTTCAAGCAAAACAAAGTTTCATCGCAAAAGCCCTGCGGAAACATTGCAAACATTGCTTCAATTTCACGACAATGTTGAAGACTGTTCAATTTTAGTGTTGCAAGACCGCAGAAACATTTTTTTTTGTAAACTGTAAGTTTTTTCAAAAGTCATTAGTCCTTTCATGGCAGGTGGTGTGCGTGTACCACATTAATTTCATCTACTCTTAGGTCTTAGGTCCATGTGACTGCCACGAGGATTCCCGACCCACCTAGGTTATAGGTTTGCCCATTGCGTTATCACTCTGCCACGAAGATTGCCGGCTCACTCTTCTGTTTTTTTCCTAACCCGAACTTGTTTACCTAAACGTTTTCTGTAAAAAATAAGAGTGTGCATAAAAAAGGTTGTGGTGCCTCTATTTAAAAACCATTTTAGTTTTGAAATTGTTAACTAAGTCTCTATACGTGGTAAAAAGAATTATAATAATAGAACAAACGACAAAAATTTAACAGGAAGATAAACAAAATTACTTAATTTTAGTGAAAAAAAGTGTTAATTTTATTCATAAAATCAAGAACTGAAAACTAGCACTATATCTGTTTTGTTTTTGTGTTTAAGGAAGCTTTCAATTATTCATACCAATCATTAAAAACGACGGATTAACTACGACGGGAACTCATCCAATCCCTTCACTCGCGCAGTTTAACTCTGTCATTGAAAACGATGGCTGCACAGCATTACCGGTCGGTTGAACCTCATTACCGACCTTCTTTAATATTAGTTTTGTTCTGTCATTGGAAAACTTCATTTCAAACAAAATTGTTTTTTTTTTAATAAAAATGTATTGTTTGAATTAATTCATATTGTACCTAAGTGAAATAAAATAAATTTATTGTTTAAGACAATAACTATATACAATAATCCAGCTTGTGTGACAGCTGCATTATAAATTTTATAACGAAAAAAAACTCCTTGGCGAAAAATTATAAAGTCTCACAAATCATTGAATCTGGTAAACGGTCAGGGTCAGACCTAAAGTAAAGTTTAAACGTTAGATAAAACAATTTCATTTAAATTTATCTTCTTCCATTCTGGTCCCAATTTTCAATGTAAGTTCAACCAGCGTTTTTGGACGAACTCAAGATTTTTTTTTTGTTAATTTCCGAGGCATATCCGGATCTTGTTTCATACATATGCTCAACCAACACCGGGAACTGCTGACGATTTGTTTGATTTACTCTATTCTATTAATTATGAAATACAATATTTATGATCATTTTACTTACTTCTTCATTTTCATCAATTTGCTGACTGAAAACCGCATCAACTGTTTTGCGGTTGAGAAAAGTCAATGATAGCAAAACACGGAAATTATGAAATTCTCCAATCGCAGTCTACTGACTTTTTAGTCAACTTGGCAAGAATTTTATACCTTTCATTTATTAAAATCAACGTCAACGACATTTTTCTCATAAGCTTCCGTTTACCAATCTGCCCATTAAAATATTCTCACAAATCAAGCAAGTTAAATTAAACCAAATGAGGTTAAAGTAGAGGATTATTCATTTGCCTAGGTGTACAAAATGCAACTATTTCCCATAAATTTTTGCTCTGTTCTTCAAATCGTTGTTCTGCTAAAAACAAAGTTCTAAGATTGAAGCAACAGTACACATTTTATGAGGCTCTGAAAGTTTGAAGTATGGCTACACCTTCCTTTGACTATGACTGTATAAACTCTCAAAATATATTTTTTTTTTATTCAATGTTCATAGTTTTCCCTCTAATATGCTCTATATTACACTTTTATAACTCAAAATGCTAATTCAAAAATGTTGATTATTTTTCAGTAGTAAGATTGTAATTGAAATCATATCTCTGAGCAAGCTGTGCTCAATAAATTGTAATCACTGAACATTGTTACACTGAACAGTTTTTTGTATTCAGTTTGAGCAATTCCAAACCAAATTTTAAATCAGAACCAAGTCCACCGCACGTTTGAACGTTTTTTTCTGGTTTAAATGAGAGTTCTTATGTCTTTATTTGATATAATGATGTAATCTACCAGGAAATGCAATCGGTAAACTTCGACTCCATTCTCTTTTCTGAAAGTTGAAAGAAAAAGTTTCACAAGAACTGCATTAGGACATACGTTGGCTGGAAAAAAAATAATCATCATCACATAGAAGAACAAACAAAATACAAATAGAACCAACAAATAACCTCTCCTCCACTTTTTTTAAATTATCGCTTTGAAAAAACCTGTTCATGCGGAAGTTCAATTAAAAGTTTAACCTTTCATCTAAACTTAGTTTTTGTAACAAACTACGAAAATGAAAAAATCAGAAACAACAAAAATCGATTCTTGCCCCTGGGGCGTGAACAAACACTTGTAGAAACCTCCAATTATCGTCGAAGAGGTGCAAAAAAAAAAGACTGGCGACTAACCGTCGCTTTCTACAACATAAATAACAATTTGATGTTCCACTTGTGTGTCTATGTTTTTAGAGAATGGGTGGATATACACAACAAAAAAAAAACAATAGAAGCGGGTTCAAGTGGTTATTAATTAGTTTGCCAACAATTGTGTGCGGCTACTGCCACACAAATCACAATGCAGCCATGGTACGTTCCGTTGGTGGAACATAATAAATATTATTCCTGCCATAAGTGTTGTTATTGTGCTTGCTCTACTTTTTGTGGGCCTTTTTTTGTTTTGTTTTTTGAGCCACACCTAGGCAATATTCATATTCACATGTGTACATCCACACGCTAGGCTGACTCACAAACGGATATAGAGCTGTCAAATTCACGAAAAAAAAAACATTGGACTGTAACAATCCTAACTCTGGCAGAGGCGAAGTCATCGATCGATACATACATTTTTTTTTTTGAGTGTGGATATGTATACAAAACACCGGCAGAGTGGAGTTGAAATAACAGACAGACACGTTCAATTAAATTGAGGAAAAATTTTAGGTGGTTTCATGTGAAAAAGGGGGGCGAAAGTCGGAGCGAAACAAGCTCACAAATCAAATACAAGCTCTCCAACAGAGACTCAGAAGGGGTCTAGTTTGGCCTCATTCAATAGTCTATTAGACCGGTGCAATCCACGTGTGGACGGGCTTTGAGATGCAATTGCGCAGGTTTTGCTAACCCTTTTTGGCTCTGTTGGTTTAGCAAGAATTTTAGAAAAACGATTGAAAAAGAAAAATACCCGATACAATAAATAGAGCAAGCATTTGTGATTTTTTGAATTTTCAACAGAGGGCAAGAAAAAAATGCACACAAACAAGAGAAACGTGTTTGTTTGAACAGCAGGGACAGATGTTGATAATGGAACTGCAATATCCTCTTAGGAGGGGAGCAGGAAAAAAAAAGTTCGATGCCATCGGCCGCTGTGGAATATGAAGAGTCACTTCGGTTTTTATTCTAATAAAATGGAAACATAGCCCTTTTTTTTCCCGCCCCGACACGATGTCTGTAAGTTCGCTTCACATGACACTTTTGTAACAAGAGTCAACATTTCAATTTTTTTTTTTTGTTTTTGGACAAGGGCATCGCTTCATGGGACAGTGGAACCAATTTGCTGCTATTTCAGGAAGGTGGTGCCTTTTTGTCTGCCAAAAAAATAAAAAAAAAAAAGAGAACTTGCAGTCTGAGCTAATGTTGTTGTTGGATAGCTGCCAAGTAGACTTTGGCGCTAACACGCATCGCGGGAAAATTCGCGAGGATGCATTAGTCCTTGGCCTGAAGTCAGTGTTGGGTATTTTTTTGTTTGCTGTTTTGAATGTACAACTTGGTTGTGAATCGGTCTGAGGATTTTGTGCAATTTATGTTCTTGACACAAACAAAAAAAATTGAACCAGAGTACACGAGAATTTGCATAGAAAAAGGGCGTTTTCTAAGCCAGCACTTCCATTTTAAGTAAAACACATGAAATATCGTTGAAGAGACTTCATTTCCATGACGACTGGAGCTGCTGTGCATGGGAAGTTTGAATTTTTTCGATAATTACCTAGGTATGCATCACATTTTAGGGATTCTAAAATGGCAGTGGATTTGTGAGACTATTTATAGATCACGACTTTCAAAGCCATGTATTTTAGGAATCTCTTGTTGTACATTTTTGAGTTTTTTGATAAGTTTTCTAAATGCTCCGAAATTTCGTTCATAATTGGTTCCAAATTTAAGAATGTGTCGATTGTAGCCTGAGTTAACTCTCGTAAAAAGGAAGCGAGATTTTTTTTTTTATAATTGGTGCGTGGTAAAGGGGTTGGGGCTACCCTTAAGTATAATGTTTAAGACACAGCACGGGCCGAAGGTACCGAGGGAGAGATGGAAAGAAGGTACCGGTGTTTTGAAATGTTTCCTGCTTTTTAATCAACAAGAAATATGTGAACAGAAAAAAAGTGAAAATTAATGTTAAATGTATACAGTGGCGTGCAGAAATGAATACATACTCGGCGGTCGTATGGTTTTTTGTAAATAAAAAACCTCATATTTGAACGATTTGAATGATTTTTGTGTTATTTGTTTTTGTTTTTTTGTCTTGTTTTGTTCCTTACTCCCTTACTTCATCACCAAAAAAATGAAGTACAAACAATTTTGATCGAGAACGGCAAAAATTCACAAAAGTTCATCTCGACCCAATTGTATCCATTTTTGCACGTTAAGGAAAAATATCTATATGGTTTTTTATAGAGCGTCCAAAGACGAGTTTTTTTTTTGCTATGGGCGGGGGATCTATGCCACACCGCTTGGGTGGTAGGGGATATTTAAAGCCAAATCAAACAACATATAAAAACTCATTAAAAAACAATGGCCACACCTACAATAAAGTCTAATCAAAATTTCGAAAGTCAGAAACTTGTTCTTTAACTATACATTAAGGTCAAATTATTCATACGCATAGTTTGTCGCATATAAACACAAATATAATAGAAAACAAAAGTGTAGATCAATTTTTCTTCAAAACTGTAAGTCGCAGTGCTAAAAGAGGACCTTGCCGTTAATGTTCACGTTCATTCTAAGTTGAACACAAAAACCGAATGGTCATATGTCTTCTAGTCCATTCTAGTTAGGACTTTCACCACTTTTCAAGACAAAAGCATTGCAAGCAAACATTTTCGATAAATTAATGGAGTGAAAAAATCGGTTTTCACTGTCCGGTTCCTCCACTTAAGAGATTTCAACAAACCTGAGAATTTTTAACAAAATATTTGAAAACATTTACGTCCCTTAAGAGTCCTCAAACAAAAATACATGATGCGAATCGATTAATAAACTTTTTTGTTTTTCTTTTAATTTCAGAACTGCCAATAAACGCTGACTTCAGATTTAACAGGTACGAAAAATTTCACATCTACGATTGCATTCGAAAAAATTTAACTTTTCAAGTAGTTTAATGAAAGTGGAAATATCCTTCCACACCACTCCTTACCTTCATCCAACAATCCTGTCGGTTGTAATGAAAATCACTTCACTACACTTAACTTAAGCTGATTTTAAATAATTCCCCCCCCCACCTCTCACAGTCTCGTCTGTCAGAATAATTAAGCCCATGTTCATGTCCTGCGAATTAAGTTTGAACAAAAAAAAAAAAGAGAACGAGCCTTCGTTATCCGCCGAGGAGATAAAGCATCCTGTTGCTTCTAATTAAAAGCTCTTGCTTAACATTGAATTCTTCGAGCGTCCTTCTAGCGCATGTCGGAGCCTGAGCCTCTCGTTTTTAATGAATTCCTGCTTGTCCTGGATTCTGGAAATGCCTGAAAAATTAATTTCCTATTTTTCTCTGTTCGAAATACCACTTCCATGGCCACCTTTCCCTTTCTGTCTCTCTTCCCTGGATTGCGGGTGGTGCCTGCTCCTGCTGTACCCCCATCAATCTAATCTGATGGAAGCTTATACCTAAAATTGACATTTCTCGTTACGCCAGGACGCCGAGAGGGCGAGGACGACAGAAATATGGAAACTTTTGTGTGGCCCGGAAAAGCGATTGTTTCTTTTTTTTTTTTTGTTGTCGAGTAGGAGGAAGAGCAGGAAAAATCCTCAATCGTGAGTGGTTTTATTAATTTTTTGTGTCGCTTTGCCGTTTCATGTTTCACCTTCCATTGCCGCCCCAGGATATCGTTCCAAGTCAACCGCAACAAATGTGTTCTCTGTCCAGCTGTAAGGAGTTTTGATTGCCGAGTCGAGACACGTAACTGGAGTAGGTGTGTTGCATGACAGGAAAAAAAATCCTGTCCTGTCCTCGGATATCAGTGCAATTTTGTTGACATCGCAAGGAGAACAAGAATCATATGTGTCAGGTGGATAGAGTCGGCGGAGCGAATCGAAATGGAAGGACGTTTTTCTGGTTGTCTCACACAAACGAGGATAGTAAATCCAGGAAGCATGAATTTAGTTTGTCCGTTGTGGGGTGGAGCACACATGACAACCTTAATGGCGGTCGGGAGGGAAACCGTGAAGATATCAACCGTATGCCTGACTATTACCCAAACCCTAATTCCCTATTAAGCAGGCCACCGCGGTGGTTGTGGTCAAATATTCATGACGCGTGTCGCGTATCTACACACAGGTCCTTTGTCACGAAGCGTGGCGCATGTGTTTGTTTTCAGTTCGCCTGACCATTTAATGATAGCTCTCTGTCGACTTAATTGGTGATTGCTGAGAGATTTTTATTCAAATTTACGGCAGCTAGCAGTCTGGTGTCTTATCAAGCTGCCACTTGATTTCATGTTGTCCTAATCTTGACATGGCCACAGGGTGGAAAGGTGTAATGAATGGTTCTTATGTGGGTCAACACGGTGAGGATGTTTGTGTTTGACTTGATCTAAATGATAGAGTCAATACAGCACGCATTGCAGGAGTGGATAATGTTTGGGTGGAGTTGATTTCCACTTGTCGTTTTGAAATTGATAAATGATGTAGTTTTAGGTCATTTGGAAAATAGAACAAATGAAAAAATTGCTGTCATTGAGTTGACTATTAACATTTGTCAATGACGGACAAAGAAGTAAAGCTATTTGTCAATTTTAAAAAGACTGGAATGAATATCAAAGACTTGATTTTGTTCCTTAACGCCGCACGATTGTTCTTACTTTCAACCTACACCCAATTTTTAGAACTGTGGTTTTCACAACAGCACTTAGTGCTGAGTGGATTTTTTAAGAACAGCCACCTCACACACACAGAAAGATAAAGATAATTTTTAGAATCGAATTTAAAAAAGCAAAGCTTAATGAATGTAATTAAATTCAATTTACATCATAGTCGTAGTGGTGATACTACCGATTCCATTATTTCTAAATGTAGAATAAAATTATTTTTAGCCCACAGTGGTTTACATTGAATGAATTTTTGAAAATTTTTTCAAACACGCAACCATCAATACTGAATTTGTAAGATAATTTGCACACCTTATTCTTTTAATTCAACCTCGAACAAATTACACTAGAAAAAAAAAACAATAAAATATTGACTAAAATGAGTTTTTTTTTTTTTTCTCTTCACACAAATTAATAAATGCGCTCACTGCGCAAACTGAAAATCGAACGTAATTTAAATATTAAAATGTTTATAATGCTTTGTGAACAAAAAAAAAATTAAACAATTTGGAATTTAGGAAAATGCTTCCATTTTTGTCGCATGGCCGAAACCAGTGTACAGCAGTGCGATTCGGCCTCTCATGTGTTAGCAAAAATTTAATTTGAGCTACGTAAGTAAAGTAAATAAAATAAACTCTGCGTGTAAGCAATTCATTTTTTCGACTGTCGAATTCTTCTGTATACTTTTACGTGGATGACATCGTTCCTTTAGCTAACGAATCTTGGCTGATTATTTATCAAATCGTTTAAGTGATGACTTTGGAGAACTAAATACTGTCGACTCCCTCTAAGTCGAACTCCCTCTAACTCGAACTAATTTTGATGTCCCGTGAAAAATCGACTTAGACGAATTCGACTGTACTTGTATTTTGTTTAGACCAAAGCGATGGGGAAGTATTTTTCCTCCAAAAAAGATTGAATCGCAACTGTCTATCGAAGGAGCCTCTTGAATATACAGTATCGGACAAAACCTTAACATTTCAATAAGTTCTTGCTTGTAGCAGTTGACAGAGAGTAGTTCCGAAGATGAGATTTTCAGATTTTATTAAATCTACTAAGCAAAATACAAATATTTTCTATTTTGCTATTTTTTGATGTTGTACATTTAATTTTAAAAAGAAACAATTGAAATGAAAATCTAATTTAATCTCACATTATACTTTTTCATTAGAAAAGAAATGATAAAAGTTCACTAAACATAAAAAGTCAACAAATCATCGCGATAAAATTAAGGCTCTTTTAAAATATCTAGTTAATATCTCATTGAAAGCCTTTTTGTCTTCAACACAGGTATATAAATTTTGAGTCTAAGGTTAAGAAAGTTACCTCTTATGTTCATAGGCACATCTTACCGTCCACGTTCTACTGTCTTGTATAGCTGGTCCAAATCGTTGCGTTGTTAACAGTTAATTGGCCTATCTAGGTATGTCTCCAACAAATACTCATGTAAGGTATAGATCGGTAGATTGCGCTAGTCAATCCAAAACTTCGATTTAATAAGAACTTTGTTCTTGTTTCAAACATTGCTCTGTTCAGATGTACCTTTCGAAACAAATTGTCTCATACGGCTTAGGAATAAACGCCTATATTTTTTTCCTAAATTTTGAACCAGCCAAATAGATAGAATTAATAAAATCACGATTACTTACAATGAGGTTTTTTTTTCATTTTCTTCATTTTTTTGTTTTCTCATCATTTCATTTTTTTTAATGAAAACAGAAAAAACAAAGCAGTAAAAACAAATAAAAATTATTCAGTAACAAGGTCAATAATAGATTATATCTCTGTATCATAAATTGTAAATTGCGCGATAACACCATGTTAATCTTGAAAGGGAATAAAAAAAAAAAAATAACGACTACATGACCCGAAAATTGGGATACCATAATATAATCAATGCTTGCTGATGTTTATATCGTACTTGCTCTCTATTTATTATCTAAAAACCTATGACATATTCATTTGACGACGATTGCTATACTAACACTATTTTTAGGAGAAAAAAAATGTGACTAAATGTCGAAGCGTCTTTTTTCTCTTTTAAATGTCGTGATTAACGTTAAACTTAAGTTTAGAGATTTATTTTTCTTTAAAATAGTTTCGATCACTCATCCGAAGGATGCAGGGACAACAAATTGCTTATTTTATTTTTCAATTTAACCAAAACTGAAAATATGAAACTAATTTAAATTTGTATTTTCCAAAGTAACCAGGAAAACCCTAACAAACCAAAAGATTTGCACTCAAACTGTGAAGAAATTGCCCTTCTGACCTTTTCCTGTGAGTCTATTATTAAAATCTGATTTGACCATTCGCCATCATTTCAACCTACACTGCACTCACCCGCACATGTCCTCAAGATTTCATTTACCCACCTTTAAGTCCTTTGTTCTTTCCAAAAACTGCCCATGTTCCACTCAACAGTCCTCCTTAACACAATTTCACCACAAATACTTCACTTCCCTTTGAGGACCCTTCTAAGGCGTATTATTTCTCGAACATTTGTCTTCCCTAACACCCAGTGACACAATAAGCCTTCAAAATATAATCACATTTAATCAGGATTCAAACTTAATTCAAAAACACAATTGAATGTCCTTAATTAAGTAAATCCTTTTCATGAATTCTAAGCAGTTGTCTCTCCCGCCTCTGTATTGTATGTGTGTGCAATTCTCAGGCTTCTTATTTTTTATATATCTTTTTTTTTTTCTTGATACACCCACCACCACCTCCTTCTCGACTGATTGTCTGCCTTGTCTAAGGATATTATTAGAGTCTCCCAAAACGAAAAGAGACACACAAAGGAGACAGACAAAGAATGTTTTTCTGTTGGCTTTTCGTTGTTGGTTTAGACAAATAAAATTCGAAAGTTATATTGCTTCCTCCTTTTCCGGGCAGGATATACATAACAATGACATCGGGCAAAATATGATTACAGGCGGAGGTCTTATAATAAACATTAAATATTTGAGGCAAACACATGAGTATGAGAAACATGTGTCAAAAAGAACGTGTCTATGACTCTGCCCTTTCATAAACAAGAAGTTCACAAAAGCAGGCACACAAGACGAGGCGAGTTAAAATTATTGTGTGTCTAGCTTTTTAGTTATCTTCAAATGAAATGAAATGAAATGAAATTCAATTCCCCGTATCCTGTGAATTGAGAAAACACACACGCACACAGACAGACAGGCAGACATCACCCTCAGTGTAATGGGATTACAATCAATTGCTCTTGTTCGGTTGTTACTGCTTATTGCTTTTACTATTTTCTATGACACAGCGAATAATGGGTACATGATAGCAGAAACTCCCTCCCATCTTCTGCCAAAAGGATGCGTATCTCCTTCGGAAGGAGATCAAATGTCTGTTGAAAGAAATACCAAACTCTGGAGTAATGAATGAAATTCAGTATCTGTACACCGTGTTATGGACTGGGCTTATAAGCTTAGGAAAGAAGAAGCCAAAAAAAAAAAAAAACATTCGAGTGTTTCCTCCACCCGAGGGATGGAGAGAGAAATCTCTTCGAAAGAACCCAAATCACGTAAAAAGAGCTCTCTCGGTTGTACTTGAAGTTCTTCGAATTCCTAAATGAAATTCCGTGTGGTGCATTCATGTGGTTTCCTGTTGGAAAGGAAAATAAAAAAAAAAAATAATTGTATCTATTTTGCTGCGGATAGATGTTATTCGTCAATTATTGAATCTATTGCGATTGATTTATTTGCTTCTATTTAGTTGAATGCTGCAAAATTTACTCTCTAGTGCCGTTCAGCTCACTAGGGAAGCTCAGGCAGTGCCGTTCTGCTCTGCATTCAGGTTCAGTAACTGTGGCAGCGGGAATCAATGCGAATAACAAAAAATTTTAAGGACTTTTCACCTATTCACTAGATTATGTAAAAATATTGACGGAAATACTCAACCCAAATAGAGAAAAACAGGGATGTTTAAAGGGCTGCCACGCCTTTGCCCTGCGATTGATTCAGTCACAGACGTTATTCATGCTACGAAATTAAGCCTTAAACTTTTTTGCGGCTTATTTCTTTAATTTCCTATTTTTTAAGATCCTATTTAAAGACCTGTTTGCTTTAAGTACAAAACATATCAAACGGAAGCTTTGAAAAAATTGAACTTCATGCCTGAACGCACTCATTGCTAACGCCTTTTGCATTGTATGTTGCTTTTACACTGTTTTTTTGTTTGAAACTATAAATTACACGATGCAGATGTACCTTGTATGAGTTACTAAGAGTTACATTTGTTAACTTGGAAACGCACATTAGCGAACTCGCCAAGCACCCTTCCAGTCAGGTCCGTCCAGCGATCTTAATTCTCAACGACTGACTCACTTGACGAGCTGTATGATGCAGCCCGCTTTCCCTGTCCTGAGAGGGATTTTCTTACTGTTTAACGGATGGGCTACATCGAGTAACACATTTTTTGAAAAGAATTAACAGCCCAAAACTAATCTCGGAGACTAAACACGCCCGCAATTGAACTCTATACTCCAGAGTGAATAAAACGCATTCATCTTAACCGACAGAAGGAGCCAAAACAATTACACTCATGGCCAGAACTTTCGCAGTGGCAATCATTCTTAAAATATTAGCCAACGTAGCCCTTGCGATGAGGTTGGCTCAAGCTCAAGTCCATCCATCAAGCCTGTGTGGTAGATTTTCCACTCGTACGCCACACACAAGAAACCTAATTTGAGGCTTTTGTTTGCTGATCGTTTGCCTTGGTAAACACCCAACACCGCCCTTCAAAATACATACATACATCTCACGGAACAAAAACCTTGAGTGCAATTGCAATCATCACTTCAGAACGTTTTTGTGTAAGCAATTTCTCAAACTTCTGCTGTAATTCACAACAGGTTTCGTCTGAAATTTAATTTCGACAAACACATAACGCAAATACCAAATCTCAGTGCACACTGACGTCGCCATTTTAAATGTACATGTGTTTGCCGGGTCCACATCCATTTGTCCACCACCGGAGTTGAGCCCGGAGCACGAGGCAAAAAGGAGCATAGATAAATCTCCGATAAACACTTGCAGGACATAATCCTGCAAAATTGTCTGAAAATTCATTTCACCCATACGCACAGAGGACCGGGAAGCCCTTGCTAAGCTATGACGCCTCTACATGTAAGAATTGGTAATTTGTATGCAAAAGTCCTTTTTACGACGCACTATTTGAGAATCCTCCCCATCCGAATGCCATCTGCATGAAGGTTGGGTGAGCAAGCACTCGCCCCCATTCCCACTGGGGGTTGCTGATGGTGATGGTGAGTACCGAAAATTTCCTTCCTTTCATTGTATGTCCTGTGCTCGTGTAGTCCTGCCAACGCACGCATATCCCGCACCATAGTGCGAATGGCCAAGTGGCCAAGCTGTTCCAAGCTGCTCCCTCATCCGTTCCTCGGGTGTCGTCCAATCGTAATAATTTTCGTCCGCCATGAACGTATGCTCGAGATGATCTCACCATTTGTTTTTTGGGGGTAAATTCCTTTCACGTCGCACACACCCAACCCCTACACACATAATCGCCTCGGGGATAAAAGCATAAACTATAATACCGTTCTCATACCGAATTCCACACCGTTCACCGTTGTTGTGCGCTTTTCCTCTGCGGAATGCACACTTTTCTTAAGTGCACATTCCTGCATAGACATGCAAGTTCGTTCCCCTCGTCGTTGTCGCTGCAACAAGGATAACAACATCCCGTTAAGCCCGATTTATTCCTCAACAACAGCTGCATTATGTGTTCAGAAATATTTTCGACGCTCCTCTAAGCAGATGGTGAGGTGAGGTGAGCCGTTTTCTCTGCGAGCTATTCCAGTGACCACTAAGTTGTTAAATATTAAGGCACAGCTACGGGCTTAATTATACCCCACCCCACCGATTCCCATCATTCCCATCTCCACTGCCGTTATTCGCTGCCGCACTAAGTGTACTGTACCGTAATTTGTTCCCATAAAACTTTGAAATATTACGGTATCTCGGATGTGCGAGTGGGATTATGATGACAGCACATGCAGAATGGAAAAAGGATCTCAAAAAAAAAAAAGATGTGATTGTATGTGTATACGTCTTTAGTGAAAGTTTTCGAAAAGCTCAGGAAAAAAAAAGAGGGAAAAGAATTGAAATCTACACGCACAGACTAAGGAGCGTTGTGTGGACTGATGGGGGAATAAAATGCGGCAATTTGCCGCATATTTCCATTCCATTTTCGACTTTTCCATTTCGCAGTGGCGTACATTTTTAATTAACCTAAGACTTGTGTGGACTGGGTGGGGAGGATGTGTGTGTGTGTGCAGAATTTGCGAGTTCCATTTTGCGAATGAGATTCCTGAAGGAGCAGAGTAGTTGTAGATTTTGTTTTAGGTTTTCTTTTTTGGGATAACTGCAGGAAGCTGAAGATAAAAGGTCCTTTCAAAGCATGAGTGGCATTTTCTGCAGAATTAGTACGGAGTGCTTATTGTGCGGTCAAGATGAGAAATGTTTGGGATCATTACTTTCATAATCTGATGAAAAAAAAGAAGTTTGAATAAAAAAAGAAATTTGAAGAAAAAACAACTTCTAGGTGAAATTGAGGAATTCAATCTGCTTTTACATGGCTTAAAAAGCGAAACGGTTTGAACAAATTATTCGGCTTTTTCGGGACTGTAGAATTTTTCAAACCTTCAATTTGTTTGCCTATTATTTGTATCCACAAAAGCCTGCAGCAACCTTCAGTTTAATTTTGCATTTTACCGCTTCTACCACCATACATTTTAAAGAAGAATAATTTAAGGCTTCCCACATACGCTGAGCAAAAATTCATAGATAAAAGGTTTTCTGGAAATTTAACCCTGGAAGTATGCTCTTCGTCGAATCGACGGCGCAACTTGACTGGTTTGTTTAACGTGATTGTTACTGAATGTTTTAATATGGTTCAATAGCTTGTTTGTTGCTTGATTGTTTTATTACAATTAATATTCTCATGTCTAGTTATTTGTTTAACTATACTTTATGAGACAAACAATGAAAAGCAATTACAGTCGACTCCCTCTAAGTCGAATTTCCCTCTAACTCGAATTTTTTCGACATATTTTGGCATTCCACTTCCTAATTTTCCATACAAAAACCATCCTCTAAGTCGAACTCCTTCAAACTCAAACTAATTTTGATGTCCCGTGAAAATTCAACTTAGAGGGATTCAACTGTATATTTTTAAACATTCAGTAGATTCGTCATGTAGTCGATGAACTTTTATATTGACGTCACCGAAGCATGTTCCTTACATGTAAGAACTAAGCATTATTCTAAGTAAAACATTCTCAAAAGAAAACCAACTACAACATTTGGGTTTTAACACCGAGGATAAAAGAGGAATATCGCCACTGAAAATTTTAAGAAAAGTTCACGACACAGGAAAAACTTTACAACTAAGAAACTTCGTGTGAAAATTCTCAGTGACGTTGAAATAAAAAAAAAAACTTTAAAACTTCGATACAAGAACTTCAATAAAAAAAATGCCAGGTTAATCATCGAACAGAGGGGAGATGAAATCGTATAAGGATAACAAAATGCGATTGAGAGCCTCGCGAAATTAGTTGTCTTTGAGTTTGTGGCTTTATTCAGGGGACAGTGACATGACACATTTTTTAAGGTTCAATTCTAGATATTTTAGGAAAAATCTGGAAAACGAATTAAAATGAAAAACAGAACCAATTATTTTGTGGCTGTTATTTAAGATTTGTTGGCTTAAAGTAATAATGGGACATGCAAACATCTAGAACATGAACCTTTGATGGGTTTTGAATACTTTTTTAATTTTTATGGTGATGATTTTTTATCATTTTATTTTTTAATAAGCTATAAGTATAAGTTTTCGAAGTGCAACGAGTTTTTTTTTTTTACAACTTTTATGAGTTCCGAGAATATAGAGATTATTTTCTAGATTCATGCTTGTCTAATTTTTACTCTAAGCTACTTTAAGTCCAAACGATGCATTTCAAATGGAGTAAGCTTACTTACTTCTCAGACAGTCAACCCCTGGAGGGTCTGTGCCTGAGCTAACGCTGCCTTTCAACGTTGATGGTCCCGGGAATGTTGCTTCCAGTCCGGAAGTTTAAGCTGTCTACCATCCGCGATCACTTCTTCTCTGCACCGGATGTTCGGTCTCGATCTTCTCCTCGAACCAGGAGGCTCAGATTCGAAGACCCTTTTAGCTGAAGCGTTTGTATCCATGCGCTCGATGTGGCCGAGCCACTATAGTCGGCGGATTATGTCCACATCTTTGTACATGGAGTAAGCAGTTGACTGTAGTTATTGTCACACTTTTGTATTGTCTTAAAATTAATTTTTATTTGTTCTGAGTTGCTTTTTTACATTTAATTCGTAAAAATATGTTTTATTTGTCAAAATCTCTTATTTTGCGTTATTGCAAGATGGAATTGGAAATCAAAACTTGCCGGTAACTTTTAAGTATTTAAACGGCAGGCACAGTATATTATATGGATTCGAAGGTTAAAAGAAGTCCTTGTTTGTTTGAAAGATTTTTTTCTATAGATCTATTCAAACGACTGGCAAATAGGACCTCTGAATAAAAAAAAAAAAAATAATGAATATTTTTCCAAATGATCAGGGTTATTAATTTTTCAGTTCTTAAAGTAATACGAAATAAAATACAGCGATACTTTTTTAATGAAAATTTTATTTAATTGTAAAGTAAGTCATCAAATGTGAAAAATAATGTACAGTCGAATCCCTCTAAGTCTAATTTTTACGGGACATCAAAATTAGTTCGACTTACAGGATATTTTTTGTATGGAAAATTAGGAAGGGAAATGCCACAATATGGTAAACAAATTCGAGTTAGAGGGAAATTCGACCAAGAGAACATTTTAATTCAAATGCCATCTCGGGAAGATTCATTGCATACGATTCAAAACTATATCGTTGTGTGTGTTTTAATTAGCTTTACTTTCGAAACCGAAAAATAAATAACCCTGTACAATAATCTCTCCAACTGAGCACGTAGAAAAATGAATTTGAATCAAGAATTTGTATAGAATTGTAATAATAATAACGCATTGTTTGACTGTTAAATTATGCATTGTCATAAATGGCAACAAATTCTAGTAATATTGGGAAACCTCAAATGATCGCTGAGTTTGATAGGTTTCAAATTCTAGAGCTATCAACTTGAAAGAATGAACTTTATTTCGTTACTTTCTTTATTTTCTTAAAATAAAAATTAAGTAAAGTAAACTCTCGATAAGTCCAAGGACCAAGAAAAAACTACAAATTACAGAGGTTTTTGAACTACGGAGGTTCCAGAAAAAAATATTGTTCACTTTCGTAACGTACGCATTCCATCTAACAGTCGTTGAAAAGAAAAGAAGTAAACTTCACTTCGAATTCACGTTGTTTTGCACGAAAATAAATTTGAATTAACGAGGGGATCAATATTCAACGGTTTTCTTCGATTTACAGAGGTTTTTTCAAAGGTTAAAATGCTTCGATTTATAGAGGTTTTTGAATAATCAAGAGTTTACCGTATAATCTTTCGACAGAGTAATAGATGAAGTCATTTAAAAACCAGTAAGTCAAAGCTAGTTTTTTTCATTGATTGACTCGATAGATCCTTTAGACGAAAGACAAAAAGAAGTTAACATTCTTAAGGAGCCTGTCGCTTCGTCACATCTACCACAAACTATTTTTCCAATTTTTCTTCAAACTCTAACTCTACATACAAAAATAGTTCCCTAAGTCAAAAATCTTAGATTCTTGTTTAAAATTTTTGGGAAAATGAGAAACAAGAAAATGTCATCTTCGACAGCTCATTGAGGGCCAGAACCTAGCTTTTCGCGCCTCCACTGTGCTGTACGCGTAATAATTTGATTCATTTGGAGAGAACCTTTTGTTTAATTCTGTTTCCGAATGGTGAATCGCGAAATCTTTTCGTGACAGGAGTACTCCAGGAGGATTGTCAATCGTTCGCTGGAGGTGGGGCCGTGAAAAATGTTTGTGGTGCTTTTTTTTTTCCGGACTTCGAACCCGAGTACGCTCGCAGTTTGAGGCACAAATCTTGAAGCTATGCCGCAGACGACTCTGTTTTGCTTATGTCAAAAAAGATCGTTCCATGCATTGGAGCAACATTGAGATTGTAAGACTCTTTTACCCTCGTAGGCTTGTCCATTTCAGTAACGACTCTCTTTCTGATTGATCCCATTGGAGGAGTTATATTTCCATTTCTCGAAACTACTCAGAGTTCTGTGATTGAAATTCATTTACTTAACCCGAAAGGGTTTTTGAAAACCGAACCGCAAAATGCCAACCACGTACACGTGGTCCACTGCTCTAGAATAGCACAGGTTCACCAAATTTCTGTGTGTCCTTGGCCCCCCAACTTACTCATAATTACAATGCAATGATGCAATCCCAATTTCAACATCAAACTGTGATTAAAGGCTTTCACAATCACGCACAATTTTGAATGGGTGACTCTCGCTCAATTACACACACAAAGTAAATAAAGTAAGCCCGAGCACTCCGGCTGATTGACTTCACAATTCCATAAAGTGATGGCTCACAGCCCAATCATTAATCAGGTCAATTTCCTGTAATTAAAATATGATTTCCACAGCTTAAGCGTCCAGAGCCCTTGAAGCCATCACAGACATGACCGCAATCATCAATCAATCAATGGGCATGCTCACAAATCAAACGTGTAGCAGCTCCCCTCCCGGCAGTCGATTTATAGAAATTCTAAATCAATTATTCACCTGGATTTCGGAGGGAGAGAATTATCCTGCACTCTCTAGGGCTCTGCCTGATTGGCATTGTATCCCGTCGTCGTCGGTTGTCCGCCTGTCCGGCTATCCGGGTGTCCGGGTGTCCTCGTTTTCGCCCAATCAAAACAATGACACAGAGTAATCATGCAAATCCGTGTCTTCTATTTTGCTAACAAGAGCAATTGTAGTCCATGGAAATGTATTTAGCAGTGGGGTGTTCGACAACAGGGCCGGCCATTCTGT
Source organism: Syritta pipiens (assembly GCA_905187475.1). Classification (NCBI taxonomy): domain Eukaryota; kingdom Metazoa; phylum Arthropoda; class Insecta; order Diptera; family Syrphidae; genus Syritta; species Syritta pipiens. Next base: position 99,067,085 of record LR994571.1, on the reverse strand, counting down.
TTATTATGTTCACATTTATTCACCAAAGCTTAGCGCGTGTGTATGTGCTCGGGGACATTGTATCCCCCTAACTATGTGCACTAAATGGAAAATAAAGTCGTAAACAATGTTTTCTCTGACACATATTCGCCTTTCGATTGCATCCGCCCAACATGATGAAACACATAAATGTCTGTGTCACACCGTGGGTGGAGGGCTGACAACAATTTAGTTGACCCAGTGCCTTTGACCGTTCATTACAGGACACATACACATGCAGTGGGGAGATTAAGGATGTGCCACCTTGTCAGCAAGGCTTCTATCTCCCCACACACTTGCTATAAGAGAGGGACGGATTGAAGTCTACAATTTTGTGAACAGGACAGGGTGTGTCAATTATCATCTTTGATTGTTGCCCGGAGGGTTATTTCGGCCGTAATGGGCGAAATATCTGAAATGCCTTACCCGATTGAAGATTTACAGTGCTACCATTTTGACAACGTCCACCTAGATTGTCATGAGGATGCCTACTTTCTATGGCTGGCATGCCATTGCCTTGGGCAATGCCTCGTTCTTCCTCCTCTTGCTGAATGCCAACTTGATGTGAAATAGATTGTCGTTGACAGCACACAGAAAGAGTGTTGGAACTGTGAATTCTGTTGCAAGGCTTGTTGTCAGTGTCGTTGTGTTTTGAATGGCATACCACCAAATGAAGTATTACAAAACTTTCAAGGATCTTTACTTGATGGAACAGTAAGTGGTTGGATTGTAATTTGAAATGCAACGAGAATGCTTTTAGTGATGTGTCTGTTCTATAAAATATTACTTCGGGCTTTAATGTGAAGGGCAGCTGATGTTTTAATGGGACTTTCATTTACCTTATTGGATATTTCTTGCTTCGATTGGATTTGAAAATAATTATATTACTTAGAATAATGGATCGATTTCCTTTTTTGGAAGGTGTATACAATTTAGACTGACAATTCGGTTACTTAAATGATTGTTAGAAGATTTTAAGGATGCTTCGAATGCTTAAATATTAAATGAATTTTAGCCATCTTTGAATTCATCTCACTATCATGCCAGGGATTGAGATCTATCAAAAGTTCTAGACGGACGTAAGTTAAGTAGTCTCAATAAATTATTTAAAAATTCAAATTCAAAATTTCATGCCATTATTTTATGTTGTGAAGCATTTAAGGAGTCTTCCATTTCAATCATTCGTGGTACTTATTTCAAAACTAAGCAAATTAAAAGTAAACTTGAAATTTTTTGAAGTAACTTCGTTATCAAACGAACAAACTAGCTTAGGGAATTTTTTAGGCCTTCTGCGCCTTGACTTTTTTGATAACTCTTTTCGCTTAGGACTTATAGTTGCTTGAACATGTAAGTATAGAGGGGGTTAAATAAGCTGTGAGTTTTATTTATTTCCTTGCCCCAAATCGTGGCTAAGACGGTTTGTGATGTTTGAAAATGTAAGGACAACGCATTTTCTTAAATGAAGCACCCTATGCAAAGTGTTCAATGAACTTGAAGTTTATTGTACGTCAGTTTATCAGGTTTTCAGTTTACCCGGTTGTTGCCGGGTAGACAATATTGGAGTCAAATTAGCTGCATTACTTTATTAAAACGAAATCAGGAATTGGATTCTTTGCGGGACAGGTCGGCTGCAGCAAATAACCCGCAGCCACACTTAGGCGAGGCTTCACATGTGTCAAATTATAACGCGCACAACACAGTGGAGGTGCGAAAAGCTAGGCTCTGGCCATTCGTGGGCTGTTACGCCACATATGATGATGACACTTAGGCCAGGTGAGGCAGATTGTGATCGGGACTTACTTTTGGGCATCCTTTCTCGGAAACGAGACTAGGTTCGACTCTGAGTAATAAAAAAACTGAAAATAAAAGGAGGCTCTGATGAAAGAAGCTTTAACTAAATTTCACATTGCGCTTTTTGTACACAATTACAAAATGTAGCTCACAAATGATTAAAGTAAATTGCAACAGTCCTCTAAAAAAGCTGTAAAAATAATGAAAAGAAAGACAGATCCAAATAATATAAATTACTGTCGATTAGTTCTTAAAAATAGCCACAAAAACCTACGCAGAATGACGGAGGACATTTGACTGAGTTCTTAAAACACCAAATAACACCCCTTCCTTATAATTCCTTATATTTTCATTCAATTCTAAGGATTCACACAAATTTTTCTTAATTCCACATCATCTTCACGCTCTGTATCCATCCCAAGAATAGCAAATCAAACCACGTGGGCTGAAGAACAAAAGACATTCCTGTCACACAGAGTTGCGTAAACACCAGAAATCCTATAACTCTTTAATGAAGACGCATCAATTCTCCTCTTTCCTTAATTGACGTCAAACCGACAACACTCTGTCTTTTTCATCTTCTTCTCTCCTTTTCCACAAAAACTTTCCTCTGCATTATTCTAATTTTTTTCTTTTTTTCTTTTACATCACACGTGTCACACATTTTGAAAGAGGATTCATCTTTCATTCCTAAAATCCCAATCCATTACAAATAAAAACAAAATCTTCTTTTCCACATAAAAAAAAAAAAAAAATCTCCCACAGACAATTGGCTGAATCCTCGTAAACAACAAAAAAAAAAAAAAAACGAAAACACAAAAAAAAAATATTGTCAACAACAAAAAGTACCAAGGTGACACCATTTCACGTATCCTTAAAATTACGACTAAAACACATGTGTAAACATGAGAGCCGTCCCTGGCCCACTCCACGCGGGTACACACACACACATTAATCATTGATTATCTGAAAAGCACCACCAACGTGCGTAGAAATTTTGCGATTAAGAACTCAAAAGTGTCATTAAAATATGAATTATATAAACGATCTGAATTTTTGACAGAAAATATTTTGAAACGCAATGTTTTGCGAGTGGAATGTCCTTGATGGTTGTTGTACGATGCTGAACGATTGCGGGTGGAATTGTGGGTGAGATTTTTTCGTTGTGAGGTTTATGCTTATTAAAATTTAAATTTTCGATTAAAGTATGTGACACAGGTGAGAATTTGTGCTTTTGTTGAGGTAGCTGTTAAAAACTCGGATTACAGACACGCAATTTGTTTGGTGTCGGCTTTTTTCTTTTATTTTTTTCATTGTTAATCTGATTGGTCCCGTGAGTGAAATAATCGTAACAAATGCCTGTATTATCCTGGTGTTTAAGTATATCCGCTTAAAACGACATTTAATCTACGTCCTTGACGGGAGAATGTATATATTTAGATTTTATTCGCTTTTTGAAATTGCTTTAGACTCCTTGGGGGAAGGTATTCGCTTAAAGTAGTTTGTGGTGGAAGTTGTGGTTAACCTGAATTAGGGTGGAGTTGCTCATTTAATTTGTTTGAAAAAAAGAGACTACATAAAAATTTGAGTTTACATTTCTTGTAAGTCGCTTTTTAACATTAAAGTTTGAAAAAAAAACTTACTAAAATTTATTTTAAAATACGAGGTCTGTTCAAAAAATAAGGTGAATTTTCAAATTCGTCGGGCTACGTACGTTCGACTAGCGATTTTTTTTATTTTTTTATGTTGGCACACTCGTCTCGAACATATCTTTACAGTTTTAGCTATATAGCATTTTTATTTTGTCTGTAAGAGGCATACAAGTTAGACGTGTTTTGCGTATTTGGCGATTTCCTGCTGCCGGAAAAATGGATCAAAGAATTTGCATTCAATTTTGTGTGAAAAATGGAACTAAGTGCCCAAAAATACTTGAAATGTTGACAATGGCATACGATGAGTGTACTCTGAGTCAAAAAAGTGTTTTGCAAGTGGTACAAGCTTTTTAAAGAAGGTCGAGAAAATGTGAATGACGACGCTCACTCTGGACACCCCAGCACATCAAAAACCGATGAAAATGTTGAGGAAGTGAAGAAAATTGTTACGGAGAATCATCGAATCACTATTAAAGAAGTTATTGAAGATGTCGGCATATCGGTTGGCTCATGCCATGCAATTTTTTCGGAAATTTTGGGCATGAAGCGTATGGAAGCGAAGTTCGTTACAAAATTGATGAATTTTGACCAGAAAAACTGTTGCTTCTTCGTAATTTTTTGGCCAAAAACAACACTGTAGTCATTTGTCAGCCACCGTATTCACCAGATTTGGCCCACTGCGACTTTTTCCTGTTCCCAAGATTGAAGAGATTGAAGAAAGGACGGCGTTTTGCGACGGTTGAGGAGATACAAACCGAATCGCTGAGAGAGCACAAGGGCATACCAAAAAGTACATATCAGAACTGCTTCGAGGGTTGGAAAAAACGCTGGCACAAGTGAATATCTGAGGGAGACTACTTTGAGGGGACAAAATAGAAATTGATGAATAAATAAATATTTTTTGAGAAAAATGAAAATTCACCATATTTTTTGAACAGACCTCGTATATAATTGCGCAGTGTTTATTTTAAGATAAGGTTTTATTTAAGATAAGGCTGTAACAAAGTAAAAGTTAAAGTTACAACGATTTTGTATAAGTAAATTGCGATTTATTGTGGATAAAATCAATTCACAACACTGTTCTCGTTCAACAACACTTTTGGAATGGCTAGACGAGCGTAAATCTGACAGTTTGCTTACTGCTGAATGAAATTGGAAACTTCATCAGCGCTGTTAAATTTGCTAGCGTTCACAATATTCATTTACAATCAATCTATAACAATTTCAATAATTTTCTTAATTCATTATTTTCCACCCTATTTTGTTTGAAAGACCATTTAAACTTTCACTTGGGTAGCTACTTTCATAAAATTTTAAATTGTACTTTATAATGAAAACGTGTTTCCTTTAGAATTCCTTTTTCTAAAAACTTTAAACTTTCACATGCGTAAAATTTAAATTCAGCACGTGTCTTTGGATAAAAACTACAAAAATTTCAACAGCTGACTAAAGCAGACTTTCTCCTACCATCAACTCCAGAACAAGTCATATCTAAAATACCCAAAAATCACAAGCTAAGTCTTAACAATAATTTTCTTTTCCCTCCACGTCAGGTTTTCTTCATGTCCTTTTCTCCTCCTTTTCCTCGAGATACAAAAAATACAAAAGTCCTTCGAAACAATTAACCCCTGCCCACCCCGACTGACTGCAGTGACGCGCCACACAATGCAACCGGGGCAACCGTCCCAATAGGACTTGCTGGCTACACCACTCACCCGTGAACATGACACCTGCTCTGGAACAAAGTAAATTTATTTCTCTAAGTACCCTTAAGCTCTTCCACTCAGGCAATAATTAAAAATTCTCTCTGCCACTCTAATGGAGGCAAAAGAAAAAAAAATTTTACAAATGCATTGGGGCGGATTATTATCCTGGTACCTGGAGAGTGAAAACTTTTTCCTTTATTCGCCTTCGCCTCGTGTGTCGGGGGGCTCACCCGTTGCCTTTGTTATCGTCCTGTCGTAATCAGCTCCCGCCGATTCCTTTTGTTAACTTAGCTCCTTCAAGAAATCACAGTTAGACTAACAATCTTCATTTTTGTTTTTGTTCTCTTTTTTCAGGAAGCTCCGAGTCTGCGTGTCCTTAGGCTGAGAATCCCTTGTAATAGCTGTTAATGGAGAGTATTCCGAGTGACAGTTCAGAGTGAAACGACACCATTAGCAGAAGGATAATCGTATCGTCGTCCTCGCCGCATGGCGCACCGTCATTGTCATCAGCGTCACCGAAACAACCGACAACGGAGATGATGCAATTGAACACGTCAGTGCAACGTCAGCGGGCGATCTTAATTTGACACCGAGGCGTTCCGAGTTCAAATGCCAAGCTCATCGACACCACCAGGATATGCGACATGCGAAGCGCTGGTGGTGGTGACAGCGATTCTATTATTATCCATCGATTCTAGGATTTGAATTTCACTTTGTGTTTCGTAGTGTGTCGTCCTTGTGTGCCTTCAACAGCGTGTGTGTGAGAGAGTGCGAGATTCCTTGAAAAGATAAACGAACAGCACGCAGCAAGATGATTTGTCATCCAGGATTCCGGGAGATCAGGCATCATCGACGACAGCATCACAACTACTCGTGGCTCATAGTCGTCGTCCTGACACTTGTCACGAAGCTGGACGAGAAGCTGATCCTGGCCTGCCCGTCGGACGTTTGCATCTGTAAGTGGAAGGGCGGCAAGCAGACGGTGGAGTGCGGCAGCCAGCAGCTGGCCGCGATACCCGAGGGCATGGACCCCGGCACACAGGTCCTGAACTTCTCGGGCAACAGCCTGCAGGTGCTGCAGAGCGAACGCTTCCTGCGGATGGACCTTCTCAACCTGCAGAAGATTTACCTGTCGCGCAACCAACTGATACGGATTCACGAAAAGGCATTCCGAGGCCTGTCCAACCTCGTCGAGCTGGACCTGTCCGAGAACTCGCTGCAGCACGTGCCCAGCGAGACGTTCCAAGACTACACGTCTCTGATGAGACTGTCGCTGAGCGGCAATCCTATCCGCGAATTGAAAACATCCGCCTTTCGCCATCTATCGTTCCTAACCACACTCGAGCTGAGCAACTGCCAGGTGGAGCGGATCGAGAACGAAGCGTTCATCGGAATGGACAATCTGGAGTGGCTGCGACTGGACGGCAATCGCATTAGCTTCATCCAGGGCACTCACATCCTACCGAAGTCCCTGCACGGCATCAGTCTGCAGAGCAATCGGTGGACGTGCGACTGCCGCCTGATTGACGTGCACGCCTGGCTGGTCAACTACAACACCCCCCAGACGGAGGAGCCCAAGTGCGTGGAGCCGCCACGGCTGAAGGGTCAGGTGATAAAGGCCCTAAAAAAGGACGACTTGGCGTGTCTGCCGGAGGTCACTCCTAAATCGACGTACACCGAGATCTCGGAGGGCCGCAACATGTCAATCATGTGCGTGGTCAGGGCAATCCCAGAGCCCCGAGTGCTCTGGCTCTTCAACGGCCAAGTAATGACCAACGACAGCCTGCTGGACAACCTGCACATGTTCTACTACATCGACGAGTCGGGCGGCGAGGAGAAGCGCAGCGAGGTGTTCATCTACAACGTCGGCCCCGAGGACAACGGAACGTTCTCTTGCGTCGGACAGAACATCGCCGGCACCACCTTCAGCAACTACACCCTCCGGGTGATAGTCAAGGAGCCGCCGGTGGTGAAGGAGGTGTCCTTCCCACGGGACTACATGAACTATATCATCGCCAGCAGCTCGGGGGCGGTGGTGATATTCGTCGTCCTGCTGTGCACCATTGTAGTCAAATGCAGGCAGAAGAAGAAACCAAAGACGAAAAACAAGCCCCAGGACCAGACCACCACCACCAACGACAACGGCCTGATGAAGTGCTCCTCGATAATCAATGGCGAGGAGGAGCTGTCCTCGCCGAAGATGGTCAAAGAGAATGGCGTCATTATCGGCGGCCAGATGAAGCAGAATCTGATGATGTACGCTCCTGTGGCGCATCACATCATGGACAACGGAAGCATGCAGCTGACGTCGGGCGGCGCCCCCACCCCGCCCCTGATAGGCGGCAGCAACGACGGCCGCCACCCCCTGGGAATGCTCGGCGGCAGCATATCGTACTGCTCGCCCCCCTCGTCGGTGCGGAACTACCAGGAGAAGAATCCCGATCTGGTGAACGATGCCGAGAGTGTGAAGAACAAAATGAAGGTCCCCTCCGACTGCGGGACCGAGTACGAGGTCAACAGCGATTGTTCCGGTCCATGTAGCATACCCCCTGGGGGCGGTGGTGCGTTCGACAACTGCTACCAGCTGTCGAATCAATTTGGCTCGCAAATCATTCGACCGAGCGCAGGGGTGGCCCATGCTCGCTTCACCGCTGCCATGTCAACAATGCCACGGGGTCTGCATTTGAAGGCGGTCACCAATAACGGCCTGAGCGGCCTAGGCGGCCCGGGCAGCAATCAACATCAGGTCGATGTGCACTTGAATCCCGTGTGCTTCCTGGGACAAGACGGCTTCGCCTACGACTTCAGCAACAATCACTTGCAACAGCAGCAGGCCCAATCCAATCAGCAGCAGCAACAACACTTCTACCGCACCCTGCCACACAACAGGGCCCACAAGCAGCAGCAGTTCGCCGCATCGGCCGCTAATCCTGGCACCCGATACAGCTTAGAAGCGGAATTCCTTCAGCGGACCGGCACCCCGACTTATGAGAAGTACCACCTACCGAACGTTCGGTTCACGGCCGAGGGATATCCGGTGCATCCGATTGTGCAGTACCCGTCCCCGCCGGAGGGCTACAAGGCTGATTATACCGACCAGCAACAGCAGCCGCCAACAATGGCTGCGAGTGCAGCCACAATTTGCACAACCAGCTCTGGCTTCCAGCAGTGGCCACCCTGTCTGCCGGGCTATCACGCCCAGCCGATCCGATATCCGCCAGGGGTAATGGCCTCCGCCGCAGTTCCACCACCGTCAATTGTTTCCTCGCCACCGCCGCCGCCACAGCAACAGCAACAGCAGCAGCAGCAATTGTCGACGAATCCCCCTGCCGGAACTGGAATCTCAGCCAACGCCAGCGCCAGTGCCAGCAGCCCAGCCACCAACCAGGTACCAGTGGTGACCTCGAGTCACACGCAAACGAGCACCAGCAGCACGGCGACCTCAACGTCCGAGGTGAAGAAGCGATGCGTGGGTGCGCAAACAACAGACATGGAGACGCCCTCGATACCCGAGGGCGAGGAGGACGGCTCGCCCGGCCAGGAGCCCTCGAAACTGCGCCACTTGACAGGACCCCTGGCCGACAGTCCCGACGAGGGCTACGTGGGCGACTCGCAGGAAAGCTCGGATATTTGACAGAAGGACGACAGCGCGACCTACGTAAGCGCCGACTGTCTCGACGACTCGGTGGCGCTATAGAAGCCAGTGTTCTCTGTAGCTGAAGCTTTGGGGTGAAGGCACTGTGGCTCTGAAAAGTTTGACACCAGGGTGAGGTTTTTCTCCATCGGACGATAATTGAAAAAGTTTTCATCTAATTTAAAGTTTTCCCCTATCTCTCATTCTCTCTCTTTTTTGCGTCCTTGCCGCCAACCGTCCTCCCTGCCGCGTACACATTAACCTTTGTTGTGTGTATCTGTCTTTCGAGGAACAATTATTTGCTTGTTACACGTGTTGAACGTGACAAACTTTAATTTGTGTAAAATATCGAAGGGCAGGGGATGCCCCAGATAAGAGAATGTCACCTTGGTTCGTGGTGGTGTTGGTTTCTGGGCACGTAGCGCATTTGCCGCGAGGACTGCTAATTTTCCCAAAGTTCGCGAGAGATTTTGTATTTTACGTTGTTTGGTAAATAGGTTGGTGTTGTTGCGTTTCAAAGGCTTCTATGGAATGACTGAACTTTCGGGAAAGTTTCTCTAAAGACCCAAAGAGATGGTTATCTTGGTCCCTCCGTGGGTGGTTCAGATTTACAGGACTCTGTTAATTTAATTGAAGGAAATAGAATTCAAAACGAACGGGAGAAAATAACTTAAAATCTCTTAACCATTCAGGACTACGATATGGATGGTTGTATATTTTTTGAGCATGACTAAAATTTTTGAAAAAAAAAACGGTTGGGCTGCAACCCAGAGAAAGAGAGAAGTAAAGAGGACTTTTTATTTACTAACTATTTCCCAAACTTACATTGATGTCAAGCAAAAGTCAAAGTTAGAAGCTGTCTTCAAACAAAAATTTACATAAATTCGAACAGATGTTCAGAACCAAAGATTTTAGAAATGAATAGGCGATTCAGACAGCCTTAACTCTGTGTTATTAGGGTCTAATTTCAGTCCAAGTTAATAATTATAAAACTCCCTTCACTCTAAAGCTTCATCAACACAAAATATAAAATAAGACCGTTTGAGTAAAAAGAAAACACGAACTAAAACCATAAATATTACTTCATCAATCAATACTTGAAAAAAATAAGAGAAACAAAAAACTAAACAATTAACATTTATTCTTTGAAATGTAAATAAACAAAAAATAAACTAAAAGTTAATAAATTACATAGAATTAAAAACATAATAACTTTAGGTACCTAAAACTATGTAAGTGCACCCTAAGATAATTGACTAAAGACTTAGTTAAACTGAGAAAACAAAATATTAACATTTAAATATTAATAGTGAAAAATATAATAAACAAACCCCCAAAATAGATGTAAATATGAACAGAATAGATATTTTATTGTTTGAAAAACATTAAAAATTATTATTAAAAATAGAATAAAATTGTATAAAAAAACAAAAAGTATTTAGATATTAAAGAAGAAACTAAATATAAATGAAAATAAACATATTTAGGAAGCAAAGTGTAAAACGAGAAGAAAAAAAAAATTATAACTATCTAAATCAATGAGTGACAAGTTTTCTAACACGAAACACGTTTATTTTTTAGGTCAGATTTTGGAATTCAATTTTATTTTTGTTTATTGGGTGATGGTGTAGATATATAGAAATCAGAAAAATCTTTTTATTTTGTCATCATCTTAAAATATGTGCAAATCATCTTAAAATAAAAAGCAAATTTCCATTTTTTTGTTAATTAAAAAAGAAATCATGAACCGAGTGAGATTTAAACTAAAACAATAAAATATTGCATTTCAGTTCGATCCTAAGTACATCTTCCTTAACACACTGACCACCAAAAAAACAAACCACTTTAAATCACAGTCACGTTTAAATGTGCATACAAATCTAACGAAAATGTATTTATAACAAAAAAAAAAAACTAAATATCGAATAAAGAATAAAAAAAATTTGATAAGTTTTTCGTTTTCATTTTCAATCTTTTCTGTTTGTGTTGCATCAAATCTCTAGGACAAATCACAATTTAGCAAAAAAAAAAGAAAAAAACTTTTCACTTTGTGTATACTTAAAACGAATGCGATTCCGTTGATAAAACAAAATAAGAAAAATGTATGAGCATTAAGTCGTATGTACAATGAAAGAATTTTAAGTATTTTATAATGTTTTTTGTATAAAAAAAAAATAAAATAAAGAATGTATAAACATTAACAACAAACACAAGCAAAAATATATAAATAAAAAAAAGTGAGAAAATAAATTAAATAAAATGGAAAAAAACAAAAAATGAATCACAATTTCAGTAGTGTTGATATATTTGGTACTGTAAGTTATTGATTATATAAATGATAAATAAAACGATAAACAAAGAGAACAAACAAGTAAAACAAAAGAAAAATAAAACATTTAATGAATGAAAAAAAAAAATATGAATAACCAAGTGTTTTCAATTAACTTTTTAATTACAGTGCTTCTGGGGTTAACCAGAATTTAATGGAAACACAACCAAAGGGGTGAATTTAAGTGAAGATTAATCATTGGCATATTTGACGTTTTCGTAAATCGTTAAATAATTGCAATTATAACTTAAATATGGAGTACAGCTGAACATGGCTTCATTGTTCATAAGACACGTAGCATTTTATTTAATTGGAAACAGAATATTGAGGCTTTGGAGTTGCTGCTTGGTTTGAATCTGGTCTTGCTCTTCGACAAAGCCATGTCGATGTCGAAACAATTTGAGGGTAAATAAATTCATTAAATAAGACCGTTTTTGTTGAATAAAATTGTTAAACTGCGCAATATAATTTTATGGGACATGTAAAAAAATTTGAAAATAAGCATATTCTTTCAATTTGTTCTTAAAATTTTATTTTTTCTAAATTAGAGACACAGAACCAGTAGCAAAATTAAAGTTGTGTATCAATTCTCTTACAATTGATCTGCAATCAATAGATAAGTCGTGAAGATTTCTCCAGTCAAGACTTTAACGAAATGAGAGTTTTCAATGGTGAAGTCTGGTTCGCAGAGTCAGAGATCTGAAGTCAATTAATTTCTAAAGTCAACAGATTTAAATCTTCTACATCTTTGGTATACGAAAGTAAAACGAACGAAATAAGTATGGCAAACAAGGACTCAAAAGACCATTCTCTTCGAATGTCGATGCATTTAATTTGTTCTCCCTTCTATTTAGCTGCTTCGCAACGAAGCATTGAATCAATTAAATTTTGTAGTATGGATGTCAGTTTTTAATCATTCTTTCTGAAAAGCGGTTTTGAGCTGCAAATGTGATCCGAATTCCTTAGATTTTTTATGTGGTTCAAGTGAAGACTAATGTCCACGAATGTAACGCATCTTAAAGTAGTTGTTTTGCACATGTCTATTATTAGGCGGCGTAATAGCCCGTTGAGAGCCAGAGCCTAGCTTTTTCGCACATGCACATATCACAGCATATAAATACTGCAAGATAGCGCTAAATTATAGAAATAAGTCAATCCGGCAGAAGGCAAAGTCAACGTAAATGATTTATGTAGGCCATGTAAAAGAAAAAAAATAGTTCGTGAATAAAGTCTTATCTAATCTAATTTAATCTAGGTTGAAGCATTGTTGGCTGAGTTATCGTGCTAAAACCTGCTCTCCTGCTCACAAACTTTCACCAAACCAGGAAAAACACTGTCTAGCCAATTTGCGTATTTTTCTCAACTTGTTTTATGTGAAAAAAAGCAAATTGGAGTCTTTTCTCCGTACCAGAAACCAGCACATACCATAAGTACTTATACTCCTTGATAATATAGCAACATCTGGGGTTGGAAATTTTTTGTTCATAGATGAGAAAATGGAATGGCTTGAAGGAGTCTTTCTTTCACCAATAGGATTATGACTCTAAACAAACTGCGCTTTTAGTGGACGAATTTCTTTTTTATAATGCACGGAGTCAATTCAAAATCCAAGTAAAATTCAAAAATATCTTAATCAATTGAAATCAAACCAGTTTTAATGTCATCAGACGTTTTTGGAAACATCAGAATTGGACCGAAATATCAGAAAGCATGCAATCAAATTGGAAGTTGTCATAAAAACGCTCCTGTCAGAGGTCAAAAATCATTGCAATTATAACAAAATTTGGTGATTTCGTCTGTTGTCTGTTGCTAAGAAATCACAAGAGTTTTTCACAAAATTTGTATTTCATTTATACTCCGCAAAAGTACTAAATTTCGTATGCTGCTAACTTACTTTTGTGATGTAAATTTTGACTTTGTTTTTGTTTTCATTGTGCAGTTTTTACAGTTTTGGTCTGAGCGGCTTATTTTTTTATTTTTGCTTTCAAATGCTATTGAATATTCGAATAGATCTGTTTTGTCGTAAAGCCTATTTTGAGCTTGCATTTCTATGATTACAAAGCGCTCTTCATGGTACTTACTTGCTCTTTTGACTGACTATAGGTGTCAGTAAATTCTTTTGACATAGAATGAATTTATCTTTCCTTGAGAGTTGTTGAACTTTTCTTATTGTTATTCGAAGAAATTGCTGGAGCCTTAGCTGTTTGTTTATAAGGCGCTTGAATTGCCTAGTATCTCTGTCGCCAACCTTTGGTGGGCGATCAGATCTTCTTTGTTTCCAATAATTATTTGGATCTGTTAAGAAATTTTGAATAGTTTTCTTATTCCTACGTGTTTTCTCCACTATTTACCTTTTGGTTAAGCCACATGTTCTAAAATTGAGACTTTCTATACTCTCGTCCACCGAAAGTGCTTGGCCCTTGAACATTTTCTATTGGTTACAAGAAAGGGGAGTTTATTTGAGTCAGACTTAAGGGGATTGAATGTTCTCAATTACATACCAACCTAATTTAACTTGTTTGTTGAAAATAGTTTTTACCACTTAAATTATAATAATTACCTCATCACTAGTGACCTACTTTCCTTAATTTAAAAATCGCTTACAATCGCCAAAAATTTAAATTTCTTTTAGGCTATGAATAATCTTACGATCTGAGAGTTATTTTTGTGGCAAGTCTCAATCACAAACTTGTGGTCTCAATTTGTGAAAGTGGTCTCAGCTAAATTCAAAATTTATTATTTTAAAGATTTTCCTAGAGCCTCTGAGCTGATCCAAAAAGTGTTTTTTTGTGACTTCACACATGACAGTTAAAAGTTTCGATTTATGACAGCTCCCAGTGGTTTGCTCAAAAAATACTTTCGACATTCGTTACGAGAATTTTTTGTGTTCAACTGGTTCGTTTTGTGTTTTAAGTTTTGGGACCACTTTCTATTTGAATCTATTTCACTTTAACCACAAACTGTGGAAGTAAACTAAATCTCATTTCCTCAAAGTGGTTATGATTTTTTACCAAAAGCTGGAACATGCACCATCGAATATCAACTTGCGCAAGTGATGCGACTTCTTGTGACCATCCCCATAATTCCTCCCAAGTGTGACCATTCCAACTGATAAAAAAGATTTCTAACCACAACTAGGTCATCCTTCCTTTTTTTGGCATAGAAAACGTGAAAGTTTTAATGGGTTGAGAGAGTTTATCTGTTCCACTTCCGTTGAACACCTCTTATCACTCAAGCTGCCATCGTCGCGCCTTTTTAAAGGATGCCAACTCAAACTGTGCTACAACCGATTTCGTGTAAAAAAATGTGACATGGAACTACACAAACTACACATGTCGCCTGCCCTTCCGATGAGCGCACCCTCTTGTGACTTGCATGAGGTACAAACAAACACGCTCCTTAATGCATCATCCCGCACGCACACATGTAGTTTATAGTCGCTCGCCCGACGGGGAATCCTTGCCGTGTCATATTATTGCATACCCATTGCCCCCCTGTTTTTTTCGTCATAGTCGTGAACTATGTTTATCCCCATCAATACACATCGTAAGCGGCTTAGGATTCGTTCCATAAAGGGGAATGTATTTGCATAGATTTATGTCCTCTTGTTTATGCTCATTTATTGCCTTTTGTCTTGGGAACAGATTTTTCCCACTGTTGTCAGCAACTTTCGACGTTTAAGGTTCATGAGCTCTCGTTTGTCTCTGTCCTTCACCTTTTTGCTTTCTGGCTCTGCCTTACTTGCTCGCCGCCGACGTCGCTGTATCTATCGCGGGCTAGAGACTTATTTGCATTTATATTAAGGATCCCATGGAGCGATAGAACAAAAGCTTTACAGTACAATAGAGAAAAATATCTGACATTTCTAGATAAAATCGAAGTCAAACCCGAGACAACGACGACGACGACGTCGGCTTCTGACGGAATGCGGGAGAGGCATCCCTCCGGCAAGTGCCATTCGCATGGAAAGGAAACTAGTGGTGGTGGATAGGCGGATAGGCGACTTAATGCGAGCATCAAGCACACACACACACACAAACTACGTGTAGGTGCGATGCTGTGACAATGGGGAGCATATATCTGAAACTATTTCTCAAACGGATGAATGGATGATAATGAAAATTTCAGAAGTTAAATGGGGTAATTTGGCGTCATCAAGGGATTGAAAGATGTAAATTACATCGTAAAATAGAATTTGAGTTGGTTGAGAGGAATTGTTTATCTGTGAAATACACAATGGATTGGTCGGACAAAGAATCTGAAGTGAGGAACGTCTTGCTGTGCATATCCGGCGGATGCAGAGGGTGTCAATTTCAATTGGTTGGTTGTAAAATTGAAAAATATATGGGGGCTATATCTGTTCGCATGAGTAATCAGGAGCGGAAGCTTCTTTTCGCTGTGGTTGGGATGGGGTCGGGTTGATGGATGCATGCATGATCTTAGAGAATTGTTTTTTTGACGGTTCATAAGGAAGAAAAGAGGTATTGTGAGCTCTTTTCCAGTGGGGTTGGCTCAGTCATGCATCATATCGTACGTGCTTTGAATTATAGAGCTGTGGGGTAGAAGGCTTTGGACTGAGGAAATCACTTGCAGGGGTGCGGGAAAAAGTTTTCAGTGCATTTGTTTGACGTATGGCTTCAGAGGAGAGACATTTAAGCAAATTAAAAATATATCACGAAGAGTGGAAAGATTGAAAATGAACAACGACGGATTTAGACTTTTCTACAGAATTATTTTTATAATTAAATGTCGACAGTTGAGTCAGCTTGTACGTTAAAAAACCTTTTGGATTTAAAATTGATCGAAAATTATTTCTAAAACCTTCTCACCATCCCAAAACTTACATTTCAAAGGACCAAATACGAAAAAAAAAAAATGAATTATAGTTCCTCAGGCTTTGAAGTGTTCGAAAAAGTTTAGCGAACTTTTAGAAAAAAATTGAATGATCAATCCTGGTGTTTCAGTATCGAATTTACGGCTCTCAGAAATCGAGCAGTCTTTTTTGACTTACGTCCAGTGTTTGAATGGCAAAATGCAAGAACAATTTTAAATTTATTTTAAACTATGAACAATCTTACGATGTGAGAGTTATTGTTGTAGCAAGTCTCAATCGCAAACTTGTGGTCTGAATTTTTGAAAGTGGTCTCAGTTAAATTCAAAATTGTTTATTTTAAAAATGTTTAAGAAAACGATTTGAAGAACGCAACCAAAGTTGACAATGAATGGTTGATTTTTTTAGACACCCAAGCAAATGAGGCTTCAAAAGATTGGTATTTCGTGGTAATATTTTGATAGACAGATCCGTAAACGGCAGATTACAAGAAAAATACCGCTGGCCTTGGTTTTAGTCGATGAATGGCATAAAAAGCTTGTCGAATTGATTTAAAAAGTTAGTAGAATCAAAGCTAAGATATTTTGAAGCTATTTTAGACAAGAACAAACAGACAGATGGACACCGAAGTGATTTTAGAAGAATTTCGTTATTCCTTTGGAACGAATCCCCCTGCTAGTCCAGAATTTTGAATCTTGTAATTAAGGTCTACACTTTCTTTTGACTCTAAAAAAAAAGAAGTAATTTTTGTTATCTTTCTAATTAATTTCTATTATTAAACCTATTGTTGTGCATATTTCTTTTTATGACTTACGATTAGAAATGAAATAAACCTTTTAAAAACTAGAAAAAGTTCTAAAATCGGGCCACCAGAACCAATTTTATGAGTCTTTGAATGCTCGAATCATAGGTGTAAACTTTCTTTTGACTCTGACTGTATGTAAGGCTTCAGGAAATTCGCGTTCAAGCTTTCGAACAGATCTGAACATCGTCTCGATTTTGGCTTAAAGTGGCTTACTGTCTTTATCTGCATTCTAGAACTCATGGCAATAATCAGGCCAATGACTGCAGATAGCAAAAAGTGTTTCCAAGACGGCTCAATTTAGGTCACACTGTTCTCGAGGTCTCGGGCGCTGTTGGCTCGATCGGTTATTGCGTCGGACTGTTGAGCGAGAGTACCCGGTTCAAATCCAGCTCGGAGGAAAAAAAAAACACCACAAACATTTTTTCACGGCCCCACCACCAGCGAACGACTGATAATCCTCCTGGAGAACTTCTGTCATGAAAAGCTTTCGCAATTCGCGGTTCGGAACCGGCAAAACTGCAGGTTTTTTTTTTCATTTTTTATTTATTTCATTTTATTTATTACAACTTCGAGGTACAATAAGGTTCCCTCCACATGTGTGACAAATTATAACGCGCAAAACACAGTGGAGGCGCGAAAGAGCTAGGCTTTGGCTCTCCACGAGCTGTTACGCCGCACAATGGAGGTCTTCCTCGGTCTTCCCATCGCCTGCTGTTCGATTGTGGAGAAATCACATGCTGTGAAATGAACAGACCCAAATTAAGGATTTTTTTTTTAAGAATCCTTCTCCATGAATGCGAATTTTTCAAAACAAAACACACTTTCTTAGATTTCCAGGAAAATGGTAGCAAACACGACCACTGCACCAAACAAATATCCCCCCCTAGTGGCTAAGTAAATTGAGTCTCAAAAAAAAAAACCCAAAAACAAAAGCGTGGAACTGACCTTAAAATGTTCCACTCCGCTTCGATAAATACACATTACCTCTTTAGCTGTCCTTGCAGTCTCGGTTTCTTTTAAGTAGCCCTCTACAATTGGTCATGCAAATTTCGTAGTCCCCTCCTTTTGGGGACCCCAAATTTCCTCAGCTTTCGTATTCAACTCACACAACGGCGATAACGAGAGACGAAAAAAGGAAAGAGAATATTCCACATTTCCACTTCGTTTACTTCTGTTTGCCTGCAAAATTTTTCAAAGGACAATCCTCTATTAGCATTTTGTAAGAGGATTATAATTCGCATGATGAACAGGAGTGTAGAGACAGACTGCGGTGCTTCCCAGAGCTGGCGCGGTGTTTCCAAAAATACAAATGACCAAAAATTCCATCGTGCATTTGTCTACAATTCATCAGAACTGTGTTGAGAAGAGGATGTACACCGACAGAGGATGTGAGGAGCTGTTTTTGAAGGGTTCCTGCGCTTTAGACGAAAGCCACATGAGTTCCGTTTTTGAATCGTGGTGGTGGTGGTGGCGCAGCAGCACCCCACCTCACAACCGCTTGCCATTACCAAAGTTTACTGACAGCCAGAGAACGCTTTAGTTATTTAATTAACAGCAACAAAAAGAAAAGCACCAAGCAGCAAAAAAAAAAAAAGGAGGAATGATGGAAAATGGGGATTTGTAGAATGTGAAATATAACTGGCACTGCGGTACACTCCAAGGACGTATCCTTTTTTTTTGTGTTTTGTTCCCGTGCCCATTGTTGGGAGCGACCGCAGAACCAGAACCAGAGTGGGAGCTGGAACCAGTGTAGCACAGCACAGAACAGAGATGTGTACCCGCGATACGAATCCGCACAGAGAATTTCACGAGTAGTCCAAACAAAGTTAAATGGAATGACTGAAGTGTATCTAATGGTCAGGTTTTAGTTCGGCTTAGATGGGGCCTTTTGAGTTTCTCTTTTATTACGAGTCACGAAATGTGAATGAGTCGGCTGGGCTGTTGGGCTGCTGGTCGGTAGGAGAGCTGCATGAAACATTAATATTTCAATCCGTTATTATCCTTTGGGAACCAATTAGGCTTTGGTATGACTTCCGTCAACAAGTTTCAATGGGCGAGAGTGAAAAGATTGTTAGTCGTTAATAATGCAGATTTCAGAGTTAGGCTGGGATTTGTGTTCGGGTGGAGTGCTTTAGAAATCAGATGGGAAGTTGAATGTCCTCAATGCGGCTGCACGTGAGGTTCGCTTTGTCGGCGTGAAGAACTTTGCAAAATCGCCAATGCAACATGGAGTGTCATCACATTATGTGGTTGATTATTCTATGCAAGAGCATTTTGAATAGTTTGTAATGTAGTTTGCATGTTTTGTTGCGAATGGGATCGATAGAGCTCTCGAATGAACTGTAGCTTTAGACATCCACTAAATAAAGTTTGAAACAAAAAGTTAGAACAAGAAAAATTCAGTTAAATTCACTCAATCTCTCTTCTTTAGGGCTTCGTTCCAAAGGAATAACGAAACCCTTATGGAATCACTTCGGTGTCTGTCTGTCTGTCTGTCGCCTTTTACATATTTGACTATAACTTATAAGTCCTTTCTAGTTAAGGGATGAAATTTGGACTGAAGATGTATCTAGGCGACCCAAAAACAAATCATGCATTTTTTTTGCATTTAGTCGTAGTAAAAGAAAACGTTAGTACTAATATTAACGCCCAAAAAAACTTTTATTAACTTTGATGGTCGATATGGGTATCATTGGAAAGGGGGTGGTATCCTGATTATGAAAATGTCTGTCTGTCTGTCATCAAGCTTTATTCTTGGTAATTGGCGAACCACTAAGAATTAAGAAATAAAACTTCGCCAAAAGATGTAGTTCACTTGTCCAAAGAAAGTTCAGGTAAAAAATTTTAAGAAAATTGCATACTAGCAAAAAACTTAGTACCAATACTAAATTCGAAAAACAAATTTCTTTTACTAGTTCCTTAATGTGGGTATCGTTGGACAGAGGATGATAGTTAAATCAAAAAGTTATACTATGGTAATCACCTTACTCTTATTTTTAAGAAGTTATTAGCCAACAAACTGCCAAAAACTGACTTGTGTACTGTGTCCCTCACCTTATTTTCTAAAATATTTGATCAAAAAATCTGAAAAAAATTGGAGTTAGGGGGCAACTCATCGCAATACCCCAAAATTGACCAAAAATCGTATATGACTTTTTATTTTTTACTAAAATAAATTAATTACTAACTTTTTTCGAAAAAAAATCACAGGAATTTATTAAGTGAGGTCTTGTAAAATGAATGTTAAATGAAATAAAGTTTTAATTTTGAACTTTTCATTTGGAAGTTAAGTTTTTGAGATATTAAGCTTCAAATTCGAAATAAAGGCGTTCCCCACCTCTGATTTCCACACCCGTTGGTCTAAAAATCTGAAAAAAATCTGGAATGTAGGTCTTGATGTAATCTTTCTGTTAAAATTAGTTTGAGCACTCTGGCTATAATAGTTCTCGAAAAAATAACAACATTTGAAGATTTAAAAAGGCCATTTCGTAGATCCCGGCGAATGAAAAAATAAATATTGTATAAAAACAATTATTTTATTTTTTGTTTTTTATTTTTATACAATTTTTCAAGATATTAACGATTTAAATCGAATCAGTTTCCTGCAAAAAACGGTGAACTGACGGTAGTCTCAGTGTTTCTTGCGCCATTTCATCCCTTAAATGCACCAAAGAAATTCTCACACGGCTGGCGCGATCAGCAAATGGGAAAAGATTTTCTTCTGTTCAGTTTCGTTCGAAAAGAAATGTAGTGAATGAACAGTGAATTGAGTTTAATTTGATTTGACTATTTTAATTTGTTAATTATATTAAATCTAAGCTACAAATCTGTTTGCGAGCGAAACCCTCGGCGGGTGAGTAAAACTCTGGAGCTTCAATTTAGGATGACTTTTTCCAACATTTGTGGCCTTATATGTTTGTTTAAACAATTTGTTTGCTTTCTTTAACTGAGCAAACTAAAACAAACAAAAATACCAATTTTTCTACTCTTTTCTTTTTTTTTTATCACAATGTACATAGGTTTTTTTCGATTTACAAAAATTTTCTGAGGGGACTGTGAAACTGCTTCTATTTATAGAGGTTCAAATTATCGAAAGTTTACTATATAATTAATCAATTATAAAACTTTGTTCACCATTTTACATAAGCAAATACCACTTCATATTTTCGAAACTACGTGCTTCTGTGATTCTTCGAAAGACGTCTTGCTAAGAATAATCTCAATTATAAATTGCAAACAGTTCAATTGAAATACAGCATTATTGTCGCAAAACCACAATTGTCCACTAAAGTAGAAGCATAATCAACCTGATTATATGGGCTTATCCCATAAATGAGAACACCTTCTGAGTGAATCCAATACGACAATTCGCAGTTCAGACCTCAGGGCCACTCCTATCAATCAACACTGCTGCAAGGCACTCAAAGACCATTTATGACATCATCTACTGCAAGCTGATTACCCACACGCAATCCCCACAGGTATCCTATTCATGCTGTGATGCCGGAAAACCAACAATGCAGTCCCGAAAATGAATTCTAAACAATTCAACTGATTATCGCTGATGGCCACTTGCTCCAGTTCGTCTTGTCATCGTCCGTCGACCTGATAAGTCCCTTCCATTCCATCGACACCCAGCGTGTCGACTACCCGCTTATTCTCGAGAATGACATCACAGCATTTCAGGGAACCGATTGATTTGATAGCCATGCTTGATTTCTCCCTTTTGCCTCGATGCAATTTCTCTTTATTCTCCCCCATGAAAAGCTTATCCCCTAAAAATCCTTCGAATTCCATCACTTCACCGAGAGAAAAGAAAACGAATCGAACTATAAACCTCTACATACACAACTCATCCATCAATCCGACTAACCAATCAATAGCTTGGCATGAAAGTGTGAACAAGTCGTCGCTATCGTCGTCTTCATATTCCTCCAAGGAGCGTCCTCTCCAGATCCTCCTGGTGTGAATAGAAGTCTCTTGCAGCCTGAACATCTGCTGGGAGCAGCAGCTTGCTGAGTCTTCGTTTTCCGTTTTCTGTGGGTGTGTTTTGTCTTTTTTTTTTCAATTTCACACTCGTTCGAACGCGAGGAAACCTCTCAAGCGATTTATTGCAATGCAATCCCTCGAAGGATTCGTAAAACTTTGATAGTGCGCAACGAGATGGCGGGTGGGCGAATCGAAGACGTCCACCGGAGGGGAGTTTAGGAATTCTCGCTGTCGCTCATGCTCGACGAGGACGAAGGATATACTCCTCTTCCTGTAAGTATGTGAAGGATTCAACTATTGTTGTTGACACTGTATTCAATACACAAAGAGTCCTCGGGCACATTACTTCGCCTCCGGAGCGGGACAAGCACAAAAAACCGAAAGCTCAGTGGAGTTCAAAAAATTTGAAGAACAAAGTAAACTAATGGCCGTGGAATGGTGCACAAAAAGGATACTTCACCAAAGAAGTGAACATTAAAATTCCATTTAAAATTTTTCCTCATCCTTTTTTTTTGTGTCTAAGACCCCCTGCAGCAGCGAGAAGAAGAAAGGGATCCCTCTTCGTGCATTTGTGAGACGATGGGGGTTGGAAATCATGAAATGCCCGCTGCAGTCGTTTACAAAATACCAAATTTTAAGAGTGTATGTATCTCTTCCAGCTTTGGCGTGTTTCCTCATCCTCATCTTCATCCTCAACCTCAGCATCAGCATCACCATCAGGATCTATGTTGCTTTTGTTCTTATCTCTCCGGCGAGAAATGAAGAGAAAATAATTGCCATTTGGTTTTTATTAGAAGCGAGTCCTTGTTTTTCGCTCACTCGCCCGGTCCTATCTGCCGTGTTAGCCGTCATCCGTTTTGTGTGTTTCGCTTATCCCTTGGGTTTCTGGATTGTTACTGCTCCCGTCGCTGACGCCACCGCCTCGAGTCTCAAGTAATTAAGTGGGCAGTATTTTTCGGTCGTTTAGAGGTGGATTTCGGGTGCAGTTAAATTTAAACGCTCCAGCGACAGCGCGCGAGAATGATCGTTACTCATACAACGGTTTGCATTTGGGGCCTTCTCTGATGGAAGAACCGGATAACAAAAAAAAAAAGAAAAAAACACAAGTCCGTAGTCCGTCTTCCGACATTTTTCAAATGAGCGAGCTATTAGGGCAGAAATTGCGTTTTTTTTTTTCTTTTTTGTCGGTTTTTATTTGGCAGCACCCTAACAGACAGTTTAATTAAACACCAATGGCAAGCTAATTGCATACAAAGGGGCATTTGCAAATCTTCTGCCCAAATATCCAGTCGGTGTTTTTATTATTTTTCTGGTAATTAAGCTCTGGACGCCTAAATACGTGTGGAAACTGAGTGGAGATTGGGGCGCTGTACATTGTGGCAGCTTGAGATGAGGCCATTATCGATTTTTAGTACGTCGTCAATGGTCTGGGTAATTATCATACCATTTCAACGAAGCCAGAATGGAGCCGACTAAACCAAAAACAGGAGTGAACAAGGACTCTCTCTTCTCACTCTGGTTTAATTGGCAAAGCAGAGTAGATGAAAATTAGCAGAAGTGGGTGTGTGTATCTCTGCCACCTTTATAGGTGACCGGATACCAGTGGGTGAATATTTATGAGAGGAATAAGGATTGTGACAATTATCGAAGGTCATGACAATAATTCGATGCGGCATGTCAAGGATGCAAATTTGTTGTTTTTGAACTTCACAATAGAAGTTTTACACAAAAATAAAATTTTTAAGGAATAGTTTTAATGTCCTTAAACACCTTATAGGGGTCTTAACGAATTTTTTCGTTGGCTAGAAGTCTGTCTATACCATGCAGTGAATATGACATAATTCAATTGTGCACCGCGATTTGGCAGCACGTTGAGTCTAGCACATTAATTCGGCTGAATTTTAGTGATGGCACTCATGTTTTGTGTGTCGACTTTGAGAGTATTGTTCGATTCTAATTTTTTGGCACAGCCATGTGATTTGAAAAACTATCGACAGAAAGAGGGAGGGTGAGTTAATCATGGCGGCCAATTTATGCCAATTCTATGAAAGACAATTATCCTGTCAAATGGTTTTAGACACTATTATCCATTGTGCCGTTAGCTATGTGGCACGTAGCGTTGTTCTGACAGTATTTATGTAGTCCACATCGTGCATGGCTTAAAATTCGCCGACAGGTTAACCTCAGGTGGGGTGGTATCGACGTGAAAATTTTGCTTGTTAATATAGCTCTTTATCTTGAAATACGCTTCATGTAAAGATGGCTTTTGGCCAAATTTAAGGTTTTCAAAACGCTTCGTAGCCCGGTCAGCAAACAAATGATGTTGTCTATGAGCATACACTTTAGTCCCCTCGGGATTGAAATTGATCGGATTAATTCCCAAGTCCAGACGCGAAATTCGATAGTTTAAAGTCCCCAAAAGCCTGAATTCTTTTGCTTAGGGTGCTTGACTTTCTCAAGTTTCACTGATAGTGGCGATATTGTCGGACAATCTGCCGTCCCTTTGATTGATTGCTTACCGTATCGATTACCTCGACGTTGACTATGAAACCTAAGTGTATTGAGTCTCAAGCAAAATAAAAAAAATAAAAAAAAAACAATTTAATAAAAAAGAACTCAATAAGTTAAACCAATTCCAAAGTTCAAATATTACCATTTTTGCCAAGTAGCGCCAGGTAATATAATTAGGCCATTCGTAGCGAATATTCATCTAAAGCAGTGCATTGTTTTAAAGTAAGAAAGTGTGTTGAAATTGCATTGCATTGAAATCAAATTCTTTTTAAAATTTCAAAATACGGGCCAAATTAAAACCTGTACTGCATGCGAGGAAAAACTTGTGTGAATTTTATAAAAATAAAAAAAAGTAAATAAAATAAATGTGTGAAACTTATATCTTAAACATAAACAAAACTTTAGGGTTTTTTCAAGGAAAAGTAAAAGCACAATACAAAAAAAAAAATTAAAAACTTTTAAGAATTTTCCACGACATAAGCCTCGTAGATATTCCTGCTGAAAATAGACAACTTGTCCTTTTGTGCTAGGTCGAAATTTTATCGATGTCAGCAGAAATGTGGGCCATAATAGATGGTTCCTAAGATGCAAGAGTATTGTCGTAAACCGTGCAAAGACGTTTGAAAGAATGAACGCACTGCCAAAGGAAAACTAAAGGTATCAAAAAAAAAACAAATGAAATGGTTACAAGTTGCTAAAGCCCAAAAGTTAAATCATAGAACTTGTTTGTCATTGCTTGGAGCTATGAAGTAAAATTTCATTTATTTTGTAACGATGGCAACCCATATACAAGACGTCCCCCGTATAAAGAAATTAACCCAATCTAAGCAAAATGTGAAAAAAATTTAAGATTTTAAACTCTCTGAGCTTACTTAACCCCGTTAAGTATTCAAATATAATAAAAAAAAAACAATAAAAAAAGAAATCCTGCGTTCATCATCATCATCACTAGTTCCAGAGACGGATCCAGTGGACAAAAAAGAGACGCGAAGCATTAAGGTGCGATGATGTTAGACCTTCTATTGGACTATTAGAGTGTTAATTTTTCAACTAAATGACTTGGCGTCTTAGATTGTATAATTCTGTAAAGAAAGTTCTTCGTATTGGTGTACTGCGACACTTGACTGGTACGCCAATATACCGAGTTATGTCGTTATATTTCGCAGGCAGACTATTCTCGGAAACAGAGCCCAAACGTGGATATACTATTTCCAGCAAAGTTTTGGCCAAGTGCAACCTTGTTTCTTTAGGCATAAAACTGCCAGATAGCCAAAGTTTTCCACCCCACTTGAAATGAGTTACATCGCCTTGAGACTCGACTATCAGAATGCCTACTTGAGTTGAGGAATTCTTCAAGTCTATTACAAAATTCGACATCGAATACAGGAGTAGCAGTGCTGTCGATTCTAGCGATTCTGACTCAACACTCGCCTACCCTAAAAGGGGTAAAAGTTGCAAAATCAAAAATTAGTGCTTATTAAATTTTGAAGTGGGAAGTAAACAAATTATGAAAACTTTTGCGAGGTACTGTATGAAATTTTTTAAGCTCCCCCGTTTTGAGCTATTCGGTACCTTAAATTCAAAACTAAGTTAAGTTTATGCATAGTTGTTGAGTGAGCCACAGGTGGCTAACTCACTGCCACGCGATCGGCCTGATGATCTAGTTTCATCTCTTTTAAAATACGTCTATTGCATATGACACTTCTGGATCATTATTTCAACATTTTTATGGGTGTGATACAAGAGTTAATCCCATAATAATGTGACTGAGATAATGTTGTTTTGTAAGCACATCAGCCCGCGGCATAGATCCCTTCCCTGACTCGCTGTGTAATCCAAAAACCCGCCGACTTCCTGGGTCATTACATTAAAAAAGTACAAAATAAATGTAAATCCATTTATCTATCACTCCGTCCATCAAATTAAACCAGTTTACAGATTTGCTTAACAGATACCAATGCACACCATCAGCGACAAGGACGACAGCAAAAAAAAAAGGACCTCTTCCCGACCAACCAAATCACATTTTCCACATGGACACAAATCCATTTTCACTTTCTTTTTTCCCCTTCCTGCCCCACCTCCACACTGCAGTGGCAATGGAAGGATATTAACGAGTCTCCTTTTTCAGTCCAAGACTTAGAGGAAGGAAAACGAAAAAAGGGAACAAAAAAAAAACTCCAACTAATGACATCCTCGATTCCATTAAGGAATCCACTTTGAACGATCTAACGATATCCCTTAACCCTTCTGCAGACAGAAACAACAAATTAAAACTCACAGAGGGAATGACTTTAATTGTTAATTTAAACTTTCGCCCGTCCTGAGTTCGGCTTAGTGAGTGAGAGCCCACCTACAGTGAGCCGAAGAGGAGTCCTTTAGCATTCTATTTTCCTTTTCGCTCGTTCTCTTTTCCCCATTTTTTTCGCAAAAGTGTGCGAGGCCATGAAAATGTGACAAGTCCATGAAACCAGGTCGCTCGGTCTCGTATCACCTCCTCGAGCTACACCGATCACATGCGGCGGCGTCCCCAAAGAAAACAACCATCGGCAGGAGACCAAAAGCCCGAGCAGCGAGCAACGAATTCAGTTCACAGTCCATTTTTCCTCAGTCAGTTTCCTTGTCAACGCTGTCAGGGGTCCTAGTTTATGATTCAGTTTAGATAATGCCTGAAGGGTCATACTAACAAGAAGCGGGATATGTTCCCGAAAAAAACAAAAAAAAAAAAAAAAACGAAAAAAATTCATGTGCGAGAGTGTGTTTGTTGGGAAAACAAAATTCACTGAGGTTTCGTCCGGTCTGAGATCCTTGGAGACAGCTCAGCTCTGACATTTGCAAATTATGCATGGTTGCATGCAAATGCATAACATGCACGTCCCCGCACATCTGCATCTGTTGGTACGTGCGAGGTCTTCATGCAGATGATGCTACGCTCCAGGGTTTTTCGTCTTCCGGACCCCGGCCAAAAAGAAGCACGTCAACGACAACGACAACGACGATGATGCCAGCAACAAAACTGAAGCAAGAAAAAGTGTTCCTGCTCCCGAACAAAGTTGTTGTTAAAACACATTCTGCTGAGTTCCTTGCTGGGGAAGAAGATTTTATCCCCCTTTTCCGCGCGAGCTCTCTCACCTGCAGATATGGCGGTTGTTTCCGCATAATGTGCTACTCTTTAGAGTGAGTTTTACCAGGGATCTTTCTCACATCATGGAGAATATTACAATATTTGTTGTGTGTAGTTAGTTCAATCCCTCGAGCTTCCGTTCGGCTTCATCCTGCTTACGTATTCCAGGACCCTCTGCTGCTCGGTTTAAGATCTGTCTCTCTCTCGCTCGTCTCGTGGTGGAAGCGTCATGATTGTGCTTCAGACGATGTGTAACGCGCGTCTTGGGGATCAGGCTATTAGGCATGGATGGCTTGAGTGAAGCGCCAAATTTCTCCGCTTCCTCGAACAGTTGGTACGAGTTCTAATTATTGTCCTGCGCAGCAATGGTCTCCTGATGAGAGTGTGGGATGGGAATGGATTATGAAAAGTTTCTCTAGGATTTGTGGCTGTCTGGTGGGATTTTTGGTTGACTGTTGATTTGGAGATCGAGTGTTTCATTTCAATTTACGGATGGAGTTTGGAAAGTGTGTCCAAACGATGTCACGTTATTTCCTTTAACAGATTTCTCAAAACAGAAATTTGAGCCGAGTGTGTAAAACTCTGCGGACCACCAAGACATGGAACAAGACGAGATCGAAGGCATTGCAATTGCGAGAGATCGAAAGACATTGCAACAAAAAAGCGAACTGTTGTGGAAGTAATTATTTGCGCCGCTCAGTGCAGAGATTAGTTAACTCTACTTTTTGAAAAATCTTTGATTTAACAGCCAAAGCACTAGGTACATTTTATTTACTTAACTTACTTTCCTAAATAATGAAGATTAACATCACAAAACGACGACTATTTGTAAATGGTTTTCCAATAGAGGCTTGACAACTTTGAATTTAATTTGTGAACGCTTCCTTTCACTAATTGTTGAACTGTCATTGTCAATTTATTCAGTAAACTCAACATTTTCATCGTGGTAAAGTACACGACCGAGCAATGTCTGCAAATTATAACAATTTTCTACCAAAATTCGGAGCCGGTGACTGCGACTTTAAAAGCGTTAACTCCAATTTTCGGTCGTTATTCTCGCCTTAATAGACAGGCAATAACAAAACTCTTGGATATAAAAAAAATCAGTCAATTCCACGGCGTTCTAATGAATTGGGCATCGCTCAGACCACATTATGGTGTATTTTGCGTAAGAATCTTGGCTCACACTCATACAAAATCAAGCTGACTGAAGAATTAAAGCCGATGGGCCATTTGAAGCGACGTACGTTCTCCGATTGGACTCTGAAGAAGATGCGCCAAGATGATGAATCTTACTGTGAATGAAATTTATAGGAATTTGATAAATGATTCAGTGCCAACATTAAAATATGAATATTTTTTTGTAGTTTTAAAGTGATATTAAAGTATAACTAGCAAAAAGATATCTAGGCTTTGTTGCTCGAAAAAATTATCATGTCGTCGCACACTGGGGCCAGTTGTGTGTAGAGCATGCTCAAAATGCAAAATTGAAATTCCAACTCTATTATAAAAGAATGGCATCTTTGGAAAGAAAACAAAATTCCTCGTCAAGTTGTTAAACTTTTAAAGCGTTGAAGGTCGTAGACTTAGAAGGCTAAGCTGTGAAAGGTCGACGCGGCGACTTAATCTGGCAATGAACTTGCGCTTATAACTTTGCCACGATACAAATGTAAGCATTGTCTGATATTCTGACTGAAAATCTCTTAAGAATAATTTCTTTTTAAGCACAAAACTCGTGTCGCCATCAAAAAACCTCCTTCATACCGACCAGTTTTCAAAATAAATTCAAAGAATATTCCACCAAAAGCTAAGAGCCTGACAAATGAAATCAATTTCCGTCGCACGTTGAGTCTGACAGCAGAATACTTTGATCCCCCCAGCACCACAACAGAACGTCCCTTTCAAGTATCACTCACATCCGAGTGAAGCTCGGAAAAAAGCTCAGGCACGATTAAAAGGATTCCGGTTGTTTCACATACAATGTCTCACGACCCAAGCTTTCACATACATGTTCCTCTGAACCCGAGGACACACATCTCGTGGCACCTGCTTCGCACACACATATCCCTCCAAAATGTAACCCTTTCCCGACACACAACACATAATTCAAATTAATTCCCCACTACTAGCAGTATATTAGCGTTAGTAATCCCCGCACGGCAAAGGCACCTTAATGGCACTCACACAAGTTTCCCTGCAAATACCCACTCAATGTGGCAAAGTTGCTGAATATATAAATAATTACCTACCTGGTCCTGTCGGTGCCAACAGGAGGTGGAGCCCACCCACTCGGCAGAGCCCCCCCGGTTTGCACACTTCTAATGGCAGAGCCGGGCATTCAAGAAACTGTAACACACATGAGGAGATGCCAAACACAGCCTCAGCCGTTCACCCTTCCTCAGCCTCAGCCTCTGCTGTAACATTTCCCATTATTGCGCTCGTGGCTGGCAATCATTGCCATGATAGTGGTGCTCCGCCGTGCGGCAGTGGATCCCCGGCGGGCTCACATCCGACGTTAGTGGTGGAACGTTCTTAAGCGTTCTCCGCTAAGCCTTTGATTATGAATTATGCCTCCCGCAATGTTCCAGGTAGTAAAATGCCAATGGTAAAAATGATGGGACTAATGGTGATTGCGAGATGATAATGATGGGGTGTCCCGGCTGAGAACCAATACCCCGAGTGGCTGAGGTCGTGGAACCCCACCTCACCCCAGCCCATGCCACAGAAACAGCGGAAGCAGTCGGATTACCATGACGGAGTAAGGGATATTAAGTTCGCGGAAAGGAGCGGCGGAATAGTGTAAATTTATGGTTCACTCCTGTGTCAAGTCGGATGATGCAGGATGACTTCGCGTGTACATACAACGTGTGGTTGTGTGGCGGTGCGCCCTGGGGAGTCCTGGAACTGTGGAAGGTTGTGCAATCATCTGTCAAGCGGATTGATGGAGCCGACAGTTGTCGTGGTGTTTGATGCGCGTGGAAATTTACGTGACACGGAGAAAAGCCGTCCTGATGGTTGTTGAACGCTTTGAGGGACATGTAGCTGGTAAGTAGATCTGCGTTTGCACCCGACTGGTGCAGAAGTCATTGATTGTTCTGCTTTATTGACTCTGTCGTCACTTGACTTTGGATGCAGTTTGACGGGGAGTGAGTAATTAGTAAATTGATTATATTTCCGTGGGTGGGGACTGAGCGCATTTAAATTCAATTAAATGGGCGTAGCGTAGAGGGTGGTTGGAAATTATAGCCATAGGAGAGGAGGTGTGTTGAGAGATACTATGCCCAACTGAACTCAAATCATAGGTCTTGTATATATCGTTTAATTTAGGATCAATGTTCTGAGTCGATCTGGCATTTGTTGGGAGTACCCGTGTGATTAAGCTAATTGTTTATTGAACCGATCGTAACATATTTGTGCATCGTAAGTTGAGGAGTTGCCCTTAAAGGGCCATCCAACCGTATTTATCGTAAAATAAGTCTAGCAGCATCAAAACAATGTTTTATCATTTTGACAAGCTGCATTGCCACGTGGTGGTCCAGATACAAGTTTCTTTTCAAGAATAAAATAAAAAGAAAAAACTAATTTTTTCCTTGTAAAGGGTTTTCCAATAAGGACTTGACTACTTTTTTTTTAAATAAAACGCAAACCATTCGAGATATTTCAAAAAACTTTATTATCGGCTTGAAGTACAATCAAAACATTTATGAAAGGAACTCGACTTCGTTCATATGGCCACCGCGGGCACGTTTGCAGCGTTCGATTCCTTGGAAACAATTTTCTATGGCTCGGACACACATTTCGGCCGAACGGGGCACTATTTCGTGTTCAATGTTGGCTCTGAGCTCTTTCAATGTCGTCGGCCTGTTGCCATAAACCAATGACAACTTAACTCAAAAGAAAATAGTCTACAGGCGTTAAATCGCACGAACAAGGCGACCAATCGATTGGCCCATTTCTTAAAATAACACGCTCATCAAATTTACTTTTTAAGAAATCGATTGTAACGTGTGCTGTGTGGCTGGTGGCACCATCCTGTTGAAACCACACCTCGTCCAAGTCCATATCCAATTATCCAATTCGGGATAAAAATAATCGGTAATCGTGGCGCGAGAACGCTGGCCATTCACAGTAACGTGACGATCGTTAGCGTCGATGAAAAAATATGTCCCAATAACGCCGCCGGCATGCAAACCGCACCAAACAGTAATTTTTTTTTTTTTTTTTGATGAAGTGGTGATTCATCAAACAGATTTTCATCCGACCAATAACGCATAGTTTGCTTACTGACGAACCCATAGAGCCAAAAATGAACTTCGTCACTGAAGATGATTTTGCGATGAAATTCATCATCTTGGCGCATCTTCTCCAGAGCTCAACCGGAGAACGTGCGTCGCTTCAAATGATCCATCGGCTTCAATTCTGGAGTCAGCTTGATCTTGTCTGGGTGTAAACCAAGATCCTTAGGCAAAATACGCCATAATGTGGTCTGAGCGATGCCTAATTCTTGAGAACGCCGTTGAATTGACTGATTTGGATCATTTGCTACGGACGCCTGAACGGCAGCGATATTTTCTACATTTCGGCCAACCAGTTGTCTCACTGAAACGGCAACATCACACAACGAATGTGTAGACTCAAATTTTTGCACTAAGCTTGCTATTGCCTGTCTACTAGAGCGAGAATTACGACCGAAAATTGGAGTTAACGCTGTTAAAGTTGCGGTCACCGACCCCGAATTTTGGTAGAAAATTGTTATAATTTGCAGACGTTGCTCGGTCGTGTACTTTACCACGATCAAAATGTTGAGTTTACTGAACAAATTGACAATGACAGTTCGATAATTTGTAAAAGGGTGCATTCACAAATTAAAAAGCTTTCAAACCCCAATTGGAAAACGCTTTATCATGGCTTTATTAGTAAGACCAAACATTCCCATAAATTATGAAACATAATGTGGCGACGTTCAAGTGGCTGGCTCAGCTGGATTCAAATTAGCGCATTCTGTCACTTTAATTTTTCAAGACCTTGTCGATGGGTTCGGGCTGTAGCTCACGAATTACGTTGATGATATTGGCCTTCAGTACTTGAATGGCTTCCAGACATCGGTTTTTCAAGGTTTCTAATTAAGAAAACGTTTAAAGAAGCCAAATGGCAGCTTCTGGGCGGTCAATTGACATCGCCAAAATGGCTGATTACACGTTTTCTTTTCAAAGAAACTGTTTGGGCCACACAAAACTTACTTGAATTGAAATAAGTTCTGCAAATAATTTTTGTTATTTCCCAGCGTTGGTTAAATATAAACCGATTAATTTAACTTCAAGAAAGTGTGATACTGATTTTCGATCAAATATATGAGTGAAAAACAACTGTCAAAATTCACAATAACCTATGATTTGAAAAGAAACCATTTGATGGCCCAATATTTTTAGGTTATTAAGAGACCCACGTGTACTTCAAGAAACTTCATCGCGTTCCAAAAAAAAGTTAATTGCGAAAATGTCTGCTATAGCTTTTTTTTTTATCTGTGACAAGTTTATAAAATTGTATGACCATTAGAGTTCCATTTTAAGTTTTATTCAAAGGCTATCGCTGGTCAAAATTTTGTGGACTTGGTATCAGTGATTCGAAAAAATAATGCCATCTTGCTAGCAGCATGTAAAAAACCATTTTTTTCCAAGGAATTGAATGGCTCAAACATGATTTTGATCTCTATACAAATTTATAAAAACTGCTATTGGAAGAATAAAATATTGTCCAGCCTGAAAATTCTAGTACGAAACCATTGCCCTAAAGACAGACCTTCAAAAAGTTTTGTTAAGGGTATTGAACTTACCGCTTTCAGTGAAAGAATTTCGCTTTGAATTTTACAGTCTGCGAAATTAATTGCAGCACTATTAAACCATCTAATTAAAAATGCTCCTAGAACTCCTGATTGCCAGTAATTCCTCTCCCACCTTTTTATCCAGAAAATAAAGCCAAAGCAAATGCTTCCATGAATCTAAATCGAAAATCTTTTAAAATCCACGAGCTCTAATCTGACACATGGGGGAGCAGACTTCAACGGAGTAACACACGACAACAGGGGATGGCATCAAGCAGAATAAGCAGCTCCAGTTCTCGCCAAGAAATGAAGGAAAGTTGTTTCAGCTCCGAGCTCAAGGATCCTGTAAATTTCCCACGACCTCGACGCACACGAATGTAAATGAAAATTTATATCTTCCCGATGTGATTCACAGAGTTCAAGCATCTATCCTCTGAGTCGGGTAATTCGTGTGGTCGTCGCTACCTTAACCTTCCCTCCATCTCTCAGGAGGACTCGGAAGAAGGATTCGTGCTGTTGTGCATTTCACTTTGCACTAAAGTCATTTCGATTTCCGTGGGTGTCCTTTAATGTTTCAATTCTGTTGCAAGTCTCCCACCCTCTGGCTCACCTACTCCCTCGCCGCTGGGCGTTCATTTAGCGGCACAGGACCAATCAGCCATCCGCCGCCAGCAGTTGTCGAAGAGAGTATGTGTGTGTGGGTGGGCGGGGAAAATCCGTTTTGCGTTCGGTGTGAACAGATAAAGCGAACTAGTTCATTATACCGTTCGCATTTAAAACCCGCCAGCGGGTAAGCTTCTGTGCACCGACACAGACACACAATGTTGTCCTTGTCGTGCAGAGTCCTTCTTGGGAGCTGCGCTGCGCTTCGTTATGGGTACAATAATTGATGCCATTAGATTTGTGTGCAATTAAACGGAACTGCGCGGGGTCTGCACACTGCGGTGTTGGAGATTAAAGCCACTTCGTCCTTGTTTACGACCGGGTTGTGGTTGCGAACGTAAGACCATGTTATTGAATAGTTTATTGGTTAATCGGTCGATAAGTTTGCACTTTGGATGGGTGATTGTCTTTGCGATGAGCTACGATATTGCGTCTCATTTCTGTTGCAAGCGTCCGGGTTAATAG
The DNA here is from genome assembly GCA_905187475.1 of Syritta pipiens. NCBI lineage: Eukaryota > Metazoa > Arthropoda > Insecta > Diptera > Syrphidae > Syritta > Syritta pipiens. The sequence continues at coordinate 99,032,746 of LR994571.1, read as the reverse complement.
ATTCGAATAATTGCCAGAGACTTGGTTATGCGTTTTAAGGAGCCAATGGCTATCTTGGTGGTCCCATATCATTGGCATTTTATGGTTGATGTGCATTGAAATTCATGTGAGACATGTCCGAGGCTTCAAACGGGTGCTGCTCAGCATTTGCTGATTTTTTTCCATGAAAATGTACAACAATTTGAGATTTTATTCAAAAACAAATTCTATATTCAGCGCAGTTATCTTTTAACAGCCGGCGAATCATGCTCTTAATATTTTAAATCGCCCACGAGGAACTCGAAAAGGCCCGGCGCCCGGTACATTACTTATGCAATGCATTTCGAAGCTGCACTAAAAACTTTTTCAATCATGTATCTTTTAGGATGCAACCGCAGCTCTCATCCCCCGCCAGCACTTATAATCAATTTCGAAGCAGTGTAACCCGCATTTGCTTGGCGGCAATGAACTTAACATCCAACTCCTACGTGCCATTTGGAAAATTCCCGCACGTTACTTTGCCACTAGGTATCCATTTATTTTAATTCGTTTTGGTTTGCTCTTTTTTTGCTCATCTCTCCATAAACATTTCTTCTGCTCGGTGAATGAATCTGCAGCCACAACATATCCCGCTGACCACTGTCTTCGAGTGGTGGGCCATTTCTTTTGTTGCAAAAAAAAAAACGCCACCACCCTGCGATGAAACTCTAATGTATAAATACGAATGGTGAAACAAAGTTTTTCTTGTTTACTGACTCTTTTCGAGCAACCTCTTGCAGGAGGTCCCTGGCATAAGGACAACCTAACTAAAGTTGAGAACACGACCAAACCGAGTGAACCGCCGACTGAATGTTCGGCCACTTGGAAAATAATTGCAGAAGTCGCTTGAAAAAGAAAATGAAAACGATGCACAAAAACTGGCGAAAATTGGAAGTGTATACACAAGAAACAGAAGAGAGAGAGAGAGAGAGAAAAAAAAAAGAATAAGGACCAAGGACCGACGACCGAAGCTGTAGAGTGTCGTCTGTAGGACGCTCTCACAGCTTAGTGGTGATAAGCATAAAATTAGATGCAAAAAAGGAACGTGAAGCGGAACAGGCAGAACATGAAGTCCACACTTTATTTTTTTCGTTTCTTTTTCGGACTCGGGTTTAAATTCTCCAAGGAAGTGAAGTTTGGATTTTCTCTTTTTGTGTACTACATCTGCGAACACGCTAAAGCATATCCCCACGTATTTTTACGAGAAATTTTGTAATTAAATTCGAGAGAAAGCAATTTTAGCTGTCTGGTAGATCACAGCGGAGACAATATTGTCGTGAAGCACTCGTCAAATGAGTTGCAAGAAGACGAAGTTGAAATCCTGGCAGAAGGAATTATCAGTCAGGAGTTAGAAGTTCATGACTCTGGCAACAGGCTTAGGAACATTTTAAGTGAATAATGAAATTTAAGGCTTTTTTACATTTAAAAGCGCGATTTGGACTTAATGTCAGCTTATTATTTAGTTGTCTCATAGACTGTTCAACGTAACGTAAATGAAGGAGATAATACACCTGACCGGATAAGTCTAACTTACAAGATTATATTAACTTATTAGCGGTCACCCATAAACTGGGGGTTTATCTAAAGCAATGACTTAATGGCAATGGCATTGTACACAGAAATGTGGTTTGGCACAAAACCAAATAATGGTTTATGATGAGCACACAGAGTTTCAATTGTAATCCCATCTCGAATTTATTGAACGATGTGGTGACGGACAGCGAATACAATTTTTATAGAACTTAAACTTAAAGGCTATATTTCACACCACTAGCTTGTTATCAAAAGCTTGGAGATTTATTTCGGCATGTCCCATTTTGTAAAGATCATTGACATGAAGGGCCAACTGAAAACTTGAGCTTGAAACTTGAACCTTATGATGGTTCTTCATTTTATTTCAACATTTGTTTGATACTTGTCTTGCTTCCCTAAAAAAAAGTTATGGATCATTTTGATCAGTAGATTTTCTTTTAATGCAAATAATTCCTTATTTATCTTAGCTCCTTTTGGATTGAATAAATCAAGCAATTGGAAAAAAGAAGAACACAGGGTTTATTTGTTATAAATATTTTAGTTTTTGCACAATTGTTACATATCGCGCCCCAACCGCCAATTTATCGTAAGCAAAATTTTAAACAAAATTAATTTAATAATGCAGTTTATTCCATTGCACTTCTTTCTGCATCATTGTTTTTTATTGAAGCATACCAGTTATAAATAACAGAGAAAACAAAATTTATCGTGTTATTTACATTTTTTGCTAACAGCGAAATATGGTAAGCGACATTCATACAATGTGACAACTTGATTTTAACCAATTCACGATATCAAAAGAACACTAGGACTAAATTTGCGCGGTATAATTTGACACATGTAAAGGGTGATTTTTTAGCTATTATCTTTTTGGCAACACTGGTTTAAACAGCTGACGCACGTTTCGTGCTTTGTTTCACTGTCAAACATCTTCAGTTTGGTCTATAATTTAACCATGAATCGTCTTAGAAACTAACAACGCTTACAAATTATTGAATTTTATTATCAAAATGGGTGCTCTGTTAAGAAAGTTCAGAAAGTTAAGAAAGTGTTCAGCGACGACGATCATTTTTGACTCAATGGGTACGTAAATAAGCAGAATTGTCGATTTTGGAGTGAATATCAGCAAGAAGCATTGCATTCAGAAAAAGTCACAGTTTGGTGCGGTTTATGGGCTGGTGGCATCATTGGACCATACTTCTTCAAAGATGATGCGAATCGTAACGTAACTGTGAATGGTGAGTGCTACCATGAGATGATATCCAACTTTTTTTTTGCCCAAAATACAAGAGCTTGACTTGCATGACATGTGGTTTCAACAAGACGGTGACACATGCCACATGCCACACAGCACACGCAACAATGGACTTATTGAGAGGCGAGTTCGGTGAACATTTTATTTCACGTTCGGGACCGGTCAATTGGCCGCCTAGATCGTGCGATTTAACGCCCTTAGATTATTTTTTGTGGGGCTATGTTAAAGCTCATGTCTATACAGACAAGCCCGCTTCAATTGACGCATTGGAAGACAACATTGAAGCATTTATTCGTGAGATACCGGCCGAAATGATGGAAAGAGTATGCGAAAATTGGACTAAGCGGATGGACCATTTGAGGCGCAGTCAAGGTCAACATTTGCATGAAATAATCTTCAAACATTAAATTCGATCGATTCAAATAAAGATTTCATGCATTTTTCTGAATTTTGTGTTTTTTTTTTTTGAAAAAAACTTTCCTATAGCTTTTAAAAAATCACCCTTTAAAGGGGACCTAAAGCTTTCCATAACAAAAGTACTCCAGGAGATTGTCAGTCGTTTTTTTGGAGGTGGAACCGTGAAAATCGTTTCTGGTACCACTCCTTCCTTAGTGATTTTCCAATCCAGAATGATCTGCGTCTTTTGAATCGTAAGACAACACCACAAATAACCTATACTCATTTGTGGACAACACTGCCAATTTTTTTAAATTCAAAATATTCAATCCATGACAATTTTTTGAAATTACGTGCTCTTGCCTATGAAATGGGAGATTCATGACTTTTATTTGCTGATACAAGAATACCTCCACTTACGTCACTAATTCATTCCAGGAAAACGCGTCGTAAGTCGAAATCGACTTAAGTTGAAGTAAAAACAAAAAGAACAAATATGCACCTAAACTAAACAAAAACAGTTTTTCCGAATGTTAAATTTCAAATTTTAAATTTTTAGGGTCTACTAAAGCATTTATTGTCGTAACTCGAAGAGTAGAGACAGCTTTCTAAATTTGTTCGACGTCATAAGTCGAAATGACAACCCGATATGTCATAACTCGTCTGCATTTAATTTCAAGTTCTAGAGTTCTATTTATGTATGTTTCACAACTTATTCGATGACCGTACTTACTTGAATGTGCCCTTAAATGCTTCTTCATCGAAATAAGAAGGTCTTCCACTTCTCGGTGTGTCTTAGTCGTCAAAATTGACATTTTTGAAACTTGCAAGCCATTTATATCCTGTCGATTAACTTATTCCACCTTTCCGATGATTTTGTTTTGTTTTTATCTCCTTTGTGTTATCTCAAAAGCACCTCAAAAAACGATGAGCACAATTTTGCACAGCAAAAAGAGACCCATCCAATGAACCCATTTTTTCCAACAGAACAAAAATCGTCGTAAATGCCTGGCAACGGACCTTATTTCTTTTATTAATTTATTTGAAGCTAGCTGAAAATTTGAAAAATGACAGCTAGAAAAATATAGCCAGAACAACAAAGGCATTCACGGAAAGATTCTACCACAAATGTTCGCAAAAGCAATCTTATGACGCTCCCTATAGCTGGAACAAAAATATAAGAAGTAGCAAGCAGCGCATATTTCCATATATTTTCCATTCCATAGGAATCAATGTAAAATATATTGGAATGCATAAGATAATCATTAAAATTGTACAAATTACAAACAAAAAATTTTGGCACATAAGAGAGGTGTTAATACCTTAATATTAAATAGATATCAAACTTTCCCTTCAATAAGTCAACTGCTTCAGGCTGAACCTTTTAGGAAACAAGTGTCACTGATGTGAAATACATCGAATTCTGAACAAGAATAGTCTTCCAACCAAGATATGCTACCACCCAAGTCAAGTGATCATAAGCAAATATTTTCTAGAATTAAATCTTCCCCACACTGCACTTTTTTTTTATGAATGCGGTCAAATTCTTTTCCACATCTAAGACCTCTACCACTACTTTAAAACTTTAGATCGAAACATCTGAGTCCCAAATCTTCAAGAGCAAAAATTTTCATATGAACTCCAAGCCATGAGTTGGGCACCATCCTCCACGTTTCAAGGACACTCTTCGAAGGCCATCAGAATCCATCTTTCTTTATTCAATCAACTTTCTCACTCCACGTTTGATTTAAAACAAAAGGCCCAGCAAATCATAATTTAATGCGGACTCCTTGACGAGATTTCTATTGAGTGTCCTTATTACATCTAATTTACATCTCATTGAATAATTCTCTTTAAAGGCTCGTCCCAAAATTCGAATTCCCTCTGTGTGTGTTTCTATTCTTTTCGTTGTTTTCTGTAAAGCGAGAGAGAGAGAGACAGAGTCTAAGATAATTCAATTGCTGCTCAACGATCCTGCATCCTACTGCTATGTGCTAATACTTTCGATCCACAGGATTTTCTAAAAACCTGCACTCTCACACAGTTCCTTTGAATACTCTGACTGACAGAAGGACACTCCGTTCCCGTGTGTGAGTGAGTGTTGCCTACAAAGAGGCCAATAAAATTGCAAATTCAAATTGAGCCAGCGAGTAAAGCAATAGGATGTACATTAGGACCTTGCAATGACACTAATAGATACACACAGAAAGGAGTCAGAGAGAGAGTGTGAGTGGGTGTGAGGAAAAGGACTAGGAATTACAATCGAAATTGGAATGCAACCGGGATGTAAGTTATAATGGCGTGGTACGTTTCACGTACCAATGTTTAGAAATGAAGCTTTCTCTCCTCTGTTGAGATCTGTGTCTCGCTCCCCTTTCGCTTTGTCCGCATCCGGATAGCATAATCGAATCAAATGCACGAAGCAAAGGGTTAAACCAAAAAAAAAAAAAAAAACAGGGCCAGCTGAGATGTGTACGTGGGAATGCACTGCCACGGTTTTTTGTGCATCACGTCACGGCGCTACGCAGTCGATGGAGTGTTGTTGCTCGTGACTTGAGAAAGGCACTCTCAAGTTTTCAGGTCGCCCTACAGAGACATGCCAAACAGAGGCAGACGTACAGCACAGTGGTGCTGGACGAAAGCTGGGAGGCAGGAAAATCCACGATTCAGGACGAGAAGTCGGGCTTGTCAGTGAACCAAATTGAAAAATTGAAAGCTTTCGAACTAATCTGTCAATCTACACATTTTTTCGACTCAAACTCCCCTCATGTCCGAGGCATTCTGACCCATTTCAACATCTGCGTCGACTAAGAACAGTTTGTCGCTTCGTTGCCCTCATGTTCAATCTGCATTTGCAAGTCTCCCAAACACCAGACGTTCCTCTTTCCGCCGCCACAGTTGGACCATTTGTTCCCTTCGATTGCAACGTCTGTACCCAATAAATAGGGACAACCGTCGCGTCGTCTTCTCCAAGCTCCAACTACTAGGAGTCGAGTTAAATCCGAAGTCGAATTGAAAATTGAACTGCTCGAAGAGAGAGAGAGAGTATATTATCTCATGCACCTGGCACATAATTTATTCAATAAAGTGTCGTTTTTCTAGTTTCCTCTCTCGGCATCCTTGAAAGCGAGTTGTTTTTCCTTGCGTCCTGTCCTTATTTTTCTCCAGCCAACCGTCGAACGTCGACCGACGACCCATCGTCGGAATTAGTTAGATTTTTTTCTCATTTTTTTGTCCGTTCTTTGCCTTCACGTCTCTCGTATTTATTTAGTTTTGTGTATCTAACTAGCTTTGGCTGGGAATGGCTGTTGCCCCGGAATAGGTTGGTAGTTTTTCAATTTGGTTAGAAATCGATTTCTTTTGTGAAGTCTATTGAACCGAATCGGAGTTCGGTGTATTGAAACTGAGACTACTGGAATTTGTTTAAAAGATAGGTTGATGCCGTTTAAGGGGTGAGTATTGGTTTCGGTGGTGAAATCCTTAAAACACTCCTTTTAAGATCACACAAAAATTAATTAAAATCCTCTCTTCTGACCGCTTTTCAACATCCAAACCAGGCCACCAAAGAGGACTGCTCATTATTCATAACTTTCGGTCTTCCACAGATCTCATTCTCTCACAAAAAGTCCTCAGCACGTGCCCGAAAAGAGTTCAAGAAGACTCCAATCTAATAACAAACTGGTTTTTAAAAAACTGAAATCACTCAAAAACGCTTGAACTCAGATTCGCCTTCCAAGAAAGCCAACCATAAGCGACCTTTCGGGTGGGCCATTTTAAAAAGTTTCTTCTTCCACGAAGTCGAGTCCTTTTTTTTTTGCCCCGTATCCTCATTTCCATCGTTATAGTCATTTATGCGAGAAATAGAGCATTGGTGAATTTTGTTGAAAATCTTTTTTTCGCTAAAAATACTATTTGACATTTTGAAGGAGGGAAAGGATTAGCTGTTGTTGTTACGGAGGGTTTTGTGAGCAATTTCGGATTGGGATTCTTACCGAGGATCGAAATTTGAATATTTTTTTTTTTTTCGTTGGAAGGTCGTATTGGGGGAATTCAAGAATTGGTTAAGTGAGTTTATTGATAAATATTTCCCTGAGTCTTTTCACTGTGTGAGTGGTCTTATTTCATGCGACAAGGACTCAATTGGTGTGGCGCGCTTGTTTGTGTTTCATGTTTGATGCGTGAATTTGCATTTTCAGAAGGATATATTCAGCTGTGTGGTGCTCCTGTGTTGTGTGTACGAGGGGGAACCTACAACTTTATCGTGCGGCATGAGTATAAATAATGAAATGTGGGTGTGGGTAAATTGTGTTATTGCATGTTGAATACTATGAATTTATGTTTTATTTATTTGTGTCTTGTTGGCTTGTTGGAATACGTTGAGCTCGCTTGATATATTTTGAAAAAATGAGGCGGAAATATGAGAAATGGCACAAGAGGCAATTGGATTAGTGGCAATTGGCGTGAGGAAGTGGTGAATGTATTTGCATTGAATGAAGGGTTCAGTGGTTGAGAATTTATTTTATTTTCTTCTTTTTTTTTTGCGTGGGTGAAATTTATCAGTTGACGTGTGGGCGATACGCGTGTTAACATCTTTATATGGTTTCACCTGAATTAGAATAAGCTTTGGTTTGACTACTTTAGGTGTTAAACGCCCACGATCTTAGGTGTTCCAGAGAACATTTTTCAGAACTGCTTAGGAGGAACTTTTTCGATATAGAGGGTGGGCCATCGAGTGATTTCTCTTTAAATCACCCACCTCCAGCGAACGACTGACAATCCTCTTAGAGTGCTTCTGTCATGAAAAGCTTTCGCAATTTGCTGTTCGGAACCGGCATTAAACCGTCCACATGTGTCAGAATTATAACGCGCACAACACAGTGGAGGAGCGAAAAAGCTAGGCTCTGGCTATACACGAGCTGCTACACCAGCCAATGTAGTCTATTGATTTCTTTTTAAATCACAGGTTATTTTGACACTGACAGCTGTTTTTCATCTCGGAATCTGTATCATAATTCCGCAGAACGAAACGAGTCGCTATATTTGGAAAACGTTTGTTTCCAAAAGGAATGCTGTTGCGTTTTTTGAAAAGGAATTGTTTTTTCAGTCGTTTTGGAAATGCGATTTCACCCCTTTGGCCTTTTTTTTATGGAAGACCGTGAAAAACCGATGTTATGACAAAAATTAGGAAGCGATTCAAGCTATTAAAGCCAATATCATCCAAGCAAATCGTGTGCTACAGTCAAAAACCGTCATCAAGGTCTTGTAAAATTGGAGTGACAAACGGCGCTACTATAGAACCTACCAAGTCAAACATTTGAATGACGTTATGTTCTATAGTTAATTGGAATTTTCGCTCTTACTAATAAAGCCATAATTAATGAACAAAAAATTAAATTTTGTTAACCTTTTTTATTCCTAAGCAGAAACTTGTATTTGGTCCACCCTGCATACCTCAAAGTATTCCGTAGGAAAATTCTCACACATTCTATACCGCAAGACCTGTAACTCCTCACTTCACTTCAATTTAACATTCGCAAGTAAATTCTTTTGGGAGTCGAATGCCAGAAGGATTTCTGTTGCAACTGCAGTTTTTGTATGTAACTCAACCATGAACATTAATGTTGGAAGGAATCACCAAATTCCCATTTTTCCGAAGTCCTGGACGAAGTTCTGAGCCCTGGCATTGCCTACATCTCTCACTTTGTTACCGCCGGATTTTCTTCTCGCCCCGCGACGAGCGACAGAGGGGTGCCCGACCAACTGCGAAGACTGGTCGTGGGAGAAAGTTGTTTACATGGGCGCCACGCGGTTGCCCCACTGTCACCGATAGCCTAGGTTGGAACCGCGACCAACCCGGATACTCGCGGATAAAAAAAATAAGCAATGAAATTGCTCCCGGATTCGTAAATAAGACGAAAGGAGCTTCCTTATCCTACGTTACAATTTTATTTCTTAATAATTAACCTTAACCTAGACAATTCAATTCACTTACACACTAACTTAACCTATCCTTTCGCTCTATACCCGACTCGGCTCCAATTACAACAGAATTCCCGAAACGTCACGAACTCGGCAAAACTCTCGGCGACAAAACGAAAAGCAACAAAAAAAATAAAAAGAAAGGCCGCCGTCGCAGTGGGATACGAACCCACGTACACCGGCGTAGCTAACACTGCCGCGCCTCAACCGTCAGCTCTATCGCGCTGCTCGCTCACTGGGGTCTTAAACGGCGTCTATCACGACTGCCCCTTTGTGGTCGCGGCGAGCTTTTCTTTGTTCGGCCCCAACTCGCCCAATTCGCCCAAATACCTGAATTTTACTCGAACTTGTTTTCTTATTCAGGTTCCGCTTTGACGTGAGTGTTGGGCTGGGGGTGGCTGCTTCCGGGTTGTGCTGGTGGTGGTGGTGCTCGCTTCTCGCTTCGTATTGTGGCCCTCAATTTTGCTTAGGGCTCCGCGTGGTCTCGACTCGCCGTGTTGCGGTACGGAAGGTTGAAATCCAAGAGGGAGAGAAAAAAAAAAACCTCGAACCTCGCTTCCTATGAACGGGGTTCAATTAAGAGCAACTCTATTTGCGTTAACGTTACCTACCACTTCGGATTAATGCCGTGTTTACCGGATAAAACTTCCCAATCACTTTTTGTCCCTTTAATATTCTCGTGGTTGTCGACCGTTCTATTGCTCACTCCAAAATGCCCGATCCCTTCCTAGCCGTCTCGCCAAGACCCTATTCCACGCTCTCGCTGCAAGCATTTAGAACGGCCTACTCTTTTCCGATTCGGTCGGATGCACCGTTGCCCAGATACCCACATGGAACTGGACGACATGGTCCGGAATCGGACAGACGAAACAAAAAAAGAGAAAAGACGAAAAAGGCCCAGGTCCCTACGAGGGGCTTGAACCGCGCCCTCACCACATGCAAGGCTAGAACTCTACCCCGACACCATCCACTTGTGCGTGGCCCACCTTCCGAAACCCAGTGGGATTAGGAGACCCCATTGACACCCCCAAAACGTTGCATATTTGTCGGCGAAAACCTTTCACCGGAAGAAAACATAATAATTCCCCCCTTTCTTCCGAAAGGTTTTCGCCGTAAAAGTTCCAACGTACTTGGCTACCGCAAATCGCTTGGGTGGGTAAAGGCTTTTAAATCCTTAGCATGCCACACCCCTACCTTTTTCCCGCTGGCGTCGGCCAACTCGTACGTCCAAGGCGACACCCGTCGTAGCACTTCGAAAGGACCGAGGTACTTGGGCGCGAGTTTGGCACTGAAATACTGCGCGGCATCCGACAGTACGAAGTTCCTCCTCAAAACCATATCCTTTGGATAAAATTGGCTGTTTCTTCGTCGCAAATTGTACTGCCGAGCCGAATCCTGTGCGGAGTTAACGATCCTGCTCCGCACGTCTCGAATGACTTCTTCTAAGCCCTTCATTCGATCGTCAACCTCTGGGCGATGGACCGAAAATCCTCGTTCGGGAATAGGAGCATTGTCACCCTTAACCTGCATCTCGCGGCCGAATAGTACAAAGTACGGGGTCGCCTTTAGGACTTCGTGGGAAGATGTTCGGATCGCACAGGCCACTTTCGGTAGCAGAATATCCCAAGTGCGATGGTTTTCGGCGATATACGCTCGGAGTTTGGTTTTCAGGGTTTGGTTGTAACGCTCTGCGGGGTTAGCTTGGGGATGGTAGAATGCGGTGAAGTCAAGGGTTACGCTATATGCTGTGGCTAGGGCTGCCAACTCCTTGCTCTTAAACTGCGCCCCGTTGTCACATACGATCCACCGAGGGACCCCAAACACTAGGAAAACCTGCTCCTCCAGAATAGTCCTCACGGCCTGTGCGGTGGCGGTTCTGACAGGGTAAAACAACGGAAATTTTGAAAAGTAATCCACCACCGTCAGAATATACCGGTAGCCCCTTATCGAGCGTGGCAGCGGCCCCACAAAGTCGATGCAAAGCATCTCCCAAGGCCTAGTCACTGCATTCCGGGTTGCCATTAAGCCCGCAGGTTTTCGCAGATCTGGCTTGGATTTTTGGCACACCAGACATCCACGCACATAGCCCGCTACCGTCTCTCTTAACTTTGGCCAAAAGTACTTCGACGCGACCCTATCTAGCGTCTTTTGCACCCCACCATGGCCACTAAGTATGTCGTCATGGCATTGCCGTAAGACTTCCGCGCGACCTTCTGCCGGTATCACCTTTTTCCACTCTTCGTGCGCGGGTACCAACTTAGGATACTTCCCCGGCACCCTCCGGTAAAGATCCCCGTCCTTAAGACTCCATTCAGGGTAATTGGCCGGTTCCTGGCCGACCGACACTACCATTTTCTGGTACCACTTATCATTCGAACCCAGCACAGATGCTACTTCATGCTCATGGGCCCTAGACAGTGCATCTGGTACCAAGTGCTCCTTACCCTTCCGATGCACAATGGAGAAATTGTATTGCTGCAATTTGACAGCCCATCGAGCCAACCTACCCTGTGGGTCCTTCAAATTGTTCAGCCAAAGAAGCGAGTGGTGATCAGTTACTACCGTGAAGGTACTACCCTCTAAATAGGGACGCAGTTTTTCGACTGACCATATCACAGCTAAGCACTCCCGCTCTGTCGTGGAGTAGTTCCGCTCAGTTTTGGATAAGGTCCTACTTAGGTAACTGATCACCCTTTCTCCCTCACCTGGGAGCACTTGGGTAAGCACGGCCCCTATGCCGTAACCGGAAGCATCTGTGTGTACCGTAAATGGTAGGGAAAAATCCGGGCACGTCAATATCGGTGCATGAACCAGCTTCTCCTTTAACGTGCGAAATGATTTTTCGCACTCCTCAGTCCACGTGAACCTCCGTCCCTTCTTCAGGAGACTCGTAATCGGTGCCACTAAGTCCGAAAAGTTTTGGACGAACCGTCTATACCACGATACCATACCGACAAAGCGACGTACTGCGGTAACCGTGGCAGGCCGTGGGTATTCTACCATACAACGAACTTTGTCGGGATCTACAGACAGGCCCTTCTCATTGACAATGTACCCGAGATACCTCAGCTCGTCCCTACAGAATTCGCATTTCTCCCGGCTAAGCACGAGTCCGGCGTTCTGTATCCTCAACAGCACCGTCTTAAGGACTTCCAGATGTTGTTCAAAGGTCTCAGACACAATGACAACGTCATCGAGATACACGAACACGTTAGGCTCAAGATCGGCTCCGATGACTGTATCAATGAAACGCTGCCACGTTGCTGGAGCATTATGCAAGCCAAAAGGCATGCGACGAAATTGATACAGCCCCTTCCCGGGAATAGTAAATGCCGTGTATCTCTTTGACGATTCGGCCATGGGTATTTGCCAGTACGCTGATTTAATGTCAAGTGAGGAAAGGTACTTGGCGTTCCTCAGCTTGTCGAGCGTAGCCGAAACCTAAGGGATGGGATAAGCATCCCGTTCGGTAACTTGATTCAGCTTCCGGAAGTCTACACAGAACCGGTATTTCCCATCCTTTTTCCTAATCAGAAGAATAGGAGAAGACCAAGGACTCGACGAGGGCTCAATCACCCCAGCTTTGAGCATGTCGTCTACTTCCTTATTTATTTGCTCCTGTACTATCGGAGAGACCGGATAGTAGCGTTGCTTAATGGGTTCCGCAGATGTCTTAATAACGTGCTCCACCAACTTCGTGCAGCCTAGATTTTCCCCCATTTCTGCAAAAACACCGCCCACTACGTCCTGTAACTCCTTCCTCTGCTGAATCGTTAGTTTCGACCCACCCTCGACCTCACAAACCTCCTCCGAGAAGCGCCACACGCGATTCTTCAAATCAGGGATGATGGCGAATTGCTCCCAGAAATCTGCTCCCAAAATTAGGCTATGGGTCAATTGTGGGATTACTAACACCTCCATAACCTTCAATGTGCCCTCCACCTTAATTGGTACGTTTAAAGCCCCAATTACCTTAACCCCATCCCCGTTAGCTACGGACACTGACTTGATCTTGACTTCTTGCAAGCTACATCCCAGATGTCGTAACATCTCCCACCCAGCTGACCCTAAAATGGTACGAGATGCGCCCGAGTCCAGTAGTCCCAGCAACTTCACACCGTAGATCTCGACCGTGAGATATGGTCTGCGATCGGCACCCTTCCGATCCAGAATAAAATCGAGCGCCAAGTTACATCCCCCCCGTCCCTGTGACGACTTCCCAGGAAGGGAAGCCCGCGTTGCGGAGACTCTTACCCGACTCAAAGGCCCGCCTGCCCTTGAGCCGACCCACTGTTTCCCGGTGCTGCACGGGCGGCACAACGGGGACAACGGCTTCTCACTACGCCCACTCGGTTGCACCCATAGCATCGCACTGGTTGCGGACATTGTGCGGCGATGTGTCCAGGCTGCCGGCACCGGAAGCAACTCAACGGCCGCGGGTTTTGACTCGGCGGGGGTATAGCGGGCGCAACCACCGCTGCTCCCTCTTCGACGCATTCGATGTATGCTAGGTCTGGCTCCAACAAAGTGGTCTGCCGTCTCGACGGCGGTGGTACAAAGCTTTCAACGAGATACCTCGTTGCCTCCAACCTATGCCCGATGTCGACCAATTTAGCCAAGGACGAAATGTCCATTAACGCCATTTGCGTTTGGTAAAAAGGGGAGACATTTCTTCTAATCCATTTTAATTTGGTCTGCTCCGAGCATGGGTCCGACAACCTCGAGAACAATCCTAGCATTACGCTAACGAAAATACCGATTGTTTCCGCGCGGCCCTGTGTTCTATTTCTAATTTCCTCCCACAGCCTATCGTCATAGTCTGGTGGCAAAAATTCCTCTCGAAGCTTCCTGACAAGGAGCTCCCAGGAGCCGATCAATGGCCTATTTGCCCTATACCAGATAGCGGCTTTCCCTTCAAAGAGGTCGTAAGACGATCGAAAGAGTTCGTCATGGGAAAGACCGCGGGCTAGCCTCAAATCCTCAACCTTTTCGAGGAAGCCGCAAATCGATTGATTGCCTTCGCCAGCGAATTTTACTCCCCATTTCATGACGGGAATACGCTCCGACGGGGAAAAGAAAGGAGAAGATGTAGCTAATGGAGGTGAAGTGATGGGCTGTACCTTATCTACTGGCAGAGCCGGACTGCCATTCTTTTCCCCCGTCTCTTTCCCTAGCTCTCCCGGGGTGGATTCATCTACGCTCGCCTTAATATCAAGATTCGATAACAATCCTACAACCTGCTGTCTCGCATCTGCCAGATATACATTATCATCCGGTGTGGTAGGGATAGCTCTACCAAGGCGTCGAAGTACCCACTCGCATTTAGCACTTATTTTTTTATAATCCCCCGATTGTTCACTCCCCTTGAAGTCGCCGACCAAACGGAGAATTTCTTCTAATTTTTCCCCTACGGCCACCTTGTCCTCCTCGAATGTAAAGGGGTAGTCGGTTAAGACGAAACTGCTGTCCCGACGCATAGCGGTCCTCAACATCTTCCTCATCTCATCTACTGTCGTAGCTCTCAACCCCCTGACACTAAGCTCATAGGTCAGCTCATCCCCGTTCAGACGGTTGACATCCATTACTATTCCCTAATTTGCGAAAAATCCTACTAGCACTGCTAATTGTTTTGATGGAGGTTCGAGGTTTTTTTTTTGTTCTCTTCTTTTTTTTTCCTTCCCCTCGCAGCGACACGGATATAAATATGTATATAAATATAATAAGAAAATACTATCGAGCACAACCACAACCACACAAGCTAAAGAAAACAAAATATTCTAATTAGCACTATGCCGCCGACGCGATTCAATTACTTCCGATTGTTTATTTCTGTTTTTTTTTGTTTGAAGGCCCCACGTTGGGCGCCAAAATGTTACCGCCGGATTTTCTTCTCGCCCCGCGACGAGCGACAGAGGGGTGCCCGACCAACTGCGAAGACTGGTCGTGGGAGAAAGTTGTTTACATGGGCGCCACGCGGTTGCCCCACTGTCACCGATAGCCTAGGTTGGAACCGCGACCAACCCGGATACTCGCGGATAAAAAAAATAAGCAATGAAATTGCTCCCGGATTCGTAAATAAGACGAAAGGAGCTTCCTTATCCTACGTTACAATTTTATTTCTTAATAATTAACCTTAACCTAGACAATTCAATTCACTTACACACTAACTTAACCTATCCTTTCGCTCTATACCCGACTCGGCTCCAATTACAACAGAATTCCCGAAACGTCACGAACTCGGCAAAACTCTCGGCGACAAAACGAAAAGCAACAAAAAAAATAAAAAGAAAGGCCGCCGTCGCAGTGGGATACGAACCCACGTACACCGGCGTAGCTAACACTGCCGCGCCTCAACCGTCAGCTCTATCGCGCTGCTCGCTCACTGGGGTCTTAAACGGCGTCTATCACGACTGCCCCTTTGTGGTCGCGGCGAGCTTTTCTTTGTTCGGCCCCAACTCGCCCAATTCGCCCAAATACCTGAATTTTACTCGAACTTGTTTTCTTATTCAGGTTCCGCTTTGACGTGAGTGTTGGGCTGGGGGTGGCTGCTTCCGGGTTGTGCTGGTGGTGGTGGTGCTCGCTTCTCGCTTCGTATTGTGGCCCTCAATTTTGCTTAGGGCTCCGCGTGGTCTCGACTCGCCGTGTTGCGGTACGGAAGGTTGAAATCCAAGAGGGAGAGAAAAAAAAAAACCTCGAACCTCGCTTCCTATGAACGGGGTTCAATTAAGAGCAACTCTATTTGCGTTAACGTTACCTACCACTTCGGATTAATGCCGTGTTTACCGGATAAAACTTCCCAATCACTTTTTGTCCCTTTAATATTCTCGTGGTTGTCGACCGTTCTATTGCTCACTCCAAAATGCCCGATCCCTTCCTAGCCGTCTCGCCAAGACCCTATTCCACGCTCTCGCTGCAAGCATTTAGAACGGCCTACTCTTTTCCGATTCGGTCGGATGCACCGTTGCCCAGATACCCACATGGAACTGGACGACATGGTCCGGAATCGGACAGACGAAACAAAAAAAGAGAAAAGACGAAAAAGGCCCAGGTCCCTACGAGGGGCTTGAACCGCGCCCTCACCACATGCAAGGCTAGAACTCTACCCCGACACCATCCACTTGTGCGTGGCCCACCTTCCGAAACCCAGTGGGATTAGGAGACCCCATTGACACCCCCAAAACGTTGCATATTTGTCGGCGAAAACCTTTCACCGGAAGAAAACATAATAACTTTATTACATAATTAAAGAACATATCCATCATCTCTCTCTCTTTTTCCCTTCAGTCGAATAATTTAAATCAGTAATCCTTGGAGAGACGAATTCGAAACTCTAATGTTCACTGCAACAATCGGATCGACATTCACGTCGGGACTACGGCATAAACTTTAGTTCAACTTAACTTAGTGAACTTCGAATTGAATTGGAATTTTCCCCACAAATCATCTAGTCTCTCGTTCTCTCTTCAATTCAATTCAGTGAGTCGTTCTGAGGGAAAAATTTCATTCTTATTCTCATCAAAACATCATTTATCAATCACGAAAATACCAGTTGCAGATACTCAATCCTTTCGGTTGGCTTTGTTGGTTTGTTCACTCGCGTTCAACTCGTCTCTGTGTCTGTCTTTCCTCTTTTTCTTCCTCTCCCTCACACTGTTTTGTCATCTGAATTACTTTGACTGTCTCACAACTACTAGCCAAAGTTATATCCTTTCAGAACTTTACAAGGATAACGAAACATCAGTTCATAGCGATTTTCCATTTCCATCGTATTTCACTTTGGTTAATTTATTCCCTTGCCACAAGTTGTGATTGAAATTTGATTAATGACAGCCTAATGACGAGGAATATACTTGAGAATCCTTCTGCCAGGATACACATCAGTATTGGTATCCAAAAAAAAACACAGCACTGGGAGTTATTGTTGATGAGTTTTTTATTTGTGAGCTTTTGTGGTAATTCACTTAAAAGTTTCAAAAAAAAGAAAACATCCAGAAGAGATACGGATTCCTTTTCTTTTTTTTTGTTTTGGGTGATGACTGATGGAGATGCTTAAAAAATTATGTTTTCAAAGACGGGAGGATGTTATCTGCTTTGGGCGAATCTCTTGGGGTTGAGGGTTGTGAATTATTTTCAATTGGAAGAAGCATCACACGCCTCCCTGAGATAAATTAATTGCGCACCAAATTTATCGGGCGGGGGTCTTAGTATGCGAGAGAAGTGGGGGAGAAGTACTTTGTAAGCTTGGTAATCCATCTGAGGTTGTGGTGTGTCATGCAAACAGGGTGGTCCTTAAGATAGAAAAGGTGAATTGGCTTAAGGCTTCATGATCTAATCAAAGTACATTTCTTCAACAATTTCATTTTAAAATTATTTGTTAAAAAAATTAAAAATGCTGGTCGATCGACAATGTTTGAATTTTTTATGTTATTTGTTTTGTTTTTTCAAGCTAGTTTATTTTAAAGAGCGTTGTGAAATCTAAGTTCCTCTTGGAGAAATAAGGGACATTTTTAGTAATGAAAATGTCCGTATAAAAAAAGAAAAAACCTCGTGGAAGTGTTAACTGACAAATGAAAGCTGTAGCAAGATGATATTTTAAGGTAGGCGTCAAGTATGCTAATAAAATCCACTATGACTAAACTCGACAGAAAACTTAGGTATTGTATTTTAAATGCAAGAGATATGTTCTCTATTAACTCCCGTCCTTCATTTGAATATCGTTTTGGTACCCGAAGGTGACACTTTGAAGCTTACTTATGTTTCTGTTTAATGTCATCGTTAACCTGCCTCCGTTCTGACACTGTGAACTTATTTTTACCACTTTCGTTAACGAAATCCTTCATTTTCTCGAAAAAAGTGTTCCCCGGTCTACTCCTTTAATCTCCCTATTCTTTTCCGTTTATCGCTTATCCAAAGCATGTACCAGCAGGCCTGGAAAACTTCTTTTATTAGCTCTATTCTTAAAAAAAAGGTCCTAGGCGTGATATAACGAACCTTTTCACATTCCCAAGATTTTTGAAAGTCTCCTTTATGATTCTCCTTTGAGTGCAAGTCCCTCACATCCCTAACTCAGCACTGTTTCGTTAAACGAAGGTCCCCTACCAAAAACCTCGTTGCCTTCGTCTCATTTGCATTATCAGCCATGGAAAGTGGCAATGATGTCGGCAGCACGAAGTTCAGAAAAGCCTTCGACAAAAAACGTCATAAGCCGATTCTTTTGAAATTAACTGCTCTTGGGTTCAATTATTTCTAGTTATCATGGCTGTCCGCTTATTTAGACAATCGCTCTTACCAAGTCCGTTTGAGACCTGTCTTATTACGGCCTTTCGCTGCCCCATCAGGTCCCTCAAGGGAACAACCTAGGTCTGCTTCTACTCATCCTTCCAGTCACCGATCTAGACCTTGTTCTTTCACTCCCGCATCTCTCTTTATGCTGACGATACAAAATTCTTCAAGTCAAAGCCTCTAAGGACTCTTTTCATCTTTAACAAGACCCCGGCTGCTTTTCAGCCTTGCTTAAAAAAAAACTGCCTCGATCTCAATATCCGCAGGTTAGGTTAGGTAAGCGGGTAGGCGGGTTTCACCCTGCCTCGCTTAGATCCTTGTGGAAACTATGGTTGTGTTGCCCAGAAAGGAGGATTTCGGTAGCTTCCCCAACTTGTAAGTTCTATCTATTTGTGGCCCAATCCGTTCATTTGGTCTTACTCAAGAACCTAAAAATATTCTTTTCATATCCCTAAATTCCAGTCCATCGAAAGTGTATCACCTCGTTTTCCCATTCCATCCCATCCCATTTTCCGTGTTAGCTCCATCTACGACTTGGGATTAGAATGTGATGGTGAGCTCAACTTTTGGTCCCACATTGATCACATAATTTGATCAAAGTCAACCCTTGGTTTCGTGAAACGGCGGTAGAAAGACCTTACCGATCCGTACGTCACTAGAGCACTTTACACCACCTCCGATTGTAGACATTCCTCTCAAGTTTGTGTCCTTAAGAGATCACCCATATTGCTAGAATTGAAAAAATCCCAT
This sequence comes from Syritta pipiens, assembly GCA_905187475.1. Lineage (NCBI taxonomy): Eukaryota > Metazoa > Arthropoda > Insecta > Diptera > Syrphidae > Syritta > Syritta pipiens. Next base: position 99,013,533 of record LR994571.1, on the reverse strand, counting down.
GCTAGGATTAGCCGATAAATGTTTACTTTGGTCCACTAAAACTAAAACTCCTGTGCACTCCAGAGGCCTTTTTAATGATTTCTCAAGTCCCCCGTAGACTTTCTCATGCTCAGATCTCATGCTTTAGAACTCCTCACAAATTCCAAACTTTCACTCGCTCAAAAACCAAACGACTATCTCTTTTTATAACTCACCGCTTATGTACAAAGCTCGTATCCAAACTAATCATGCATAGCGTCGTTTTGTAGGTTATGTCAAGACCTTTCAAATGATGTATTGCCAGATACGAACTCTGTAGCGCTTTATACATAGCCGGAAAATTGACAACCTAATATTTGAAGGCCACGTGTAGCTGAATTTGTACAAAAAAACAATTGCATCCAATTGCATCTAAAGGTGTCCAGATGAAGACGTCAAAAACGCATTTCTTCGAGGCTTCTAAAATACAAAAGAGAAAGTCTGAAGTATTTCATTGTCAATAACTTGTTAATTCATTGAAAATCTGTTTCATCCTGACAGAAATATGAATTTCCGATTATGGCCTAAGTAGCACGATTAACACAATCGACGTGAGATCAATTGAATTGAAGGAATTGGGGAGTGCTATTGAACTGAAATAAGATCCATGTAGACGACTTGCACGATCATCAGATAATCTTTAACTGATTCTTGTCTTAAGATAATCCACATTTATGGCACAAAAAAGAGAAACTTCCGCCTCAATTCTTTCTGCAACGACTATTTTCTTCAAATAATTCCTCTATTCCGGTACCCATTTCATAATCATAATCTTTAAAGTCTTGCACATCCAGCCACCTTCTCTCTTCCGTTGATCCCAACTGAGCCATTTAAGGATTTTGTTGTCCTTCCGCAGAGCAAAAGGACTTTATTTCATAAGCACCCTGTATGCGTACCTCCCAGTCATTGTTCACTTACTACACAATTGTGTGTATGAATTCTTCTTACCAGTTTTCTCATTTTTTTTTCCTTCTTCATTTTCTTCTTTTGTCTCCTCATTGTTTTTATGTGTGCTTTGCCGTCATTCGTTATCCTTTTTCCTCGTCAACAAGCAAAAAAAAAAAAAAGCAATGGCTGCTGCGATAGCGTATGCATTGCTGATGCTACTGGCCTTACATCCCAGTTCCTCTCTCAAAAAGAAATACACGTCCTGACTGAGGGAAGAGCATGTGTGTGTATGTTTTTCGTTCTCGACGAGACCATTCCCTCTCCATTCTGATGAAATTTCGATGTTCTTTCTGCAGGACAAACAGGAAGAAGAAAGTGCCGACGAAAAAAAAAAACAAAACCAAAACAACAGCAACAACAATAAATTTTCGCTTAACCGAAAAGTCTTCGTTAAGAATTATTTATGGCTTCGAATAAATAAAGCTTAGCTTTAAATGCTGTACGGCGGTTGTTGTGTGTGGTAAATGTTTTTCATACAACCTAACCTCTTTATAAAGCATCCTTTAACCGCAAGCGACAGAATCACAGGCTATAAGAGGATAAGTGCATCGCACGAGATAATGTCATGGATTTTGTTTTGTAGTCTCGCGTGTATGTCTGGGGCGGTGGGTGTGTCCTCCGTCGCTTCTTTGTTTTTTTTTTTTTTGCCAAGGAACAAGAAGAAGGAAAAGAGGCTTATTCGGTGCGGATGGGCTAAGTGGATCTGTAACATAAATTTTTAATTAAATTTCAACCGAACAACGTGAGTAGGGAAATTGATTCTTTGGATTTTCCCAAAGGCCCATGTTTCCTTAAATCCCAAATAACATTTGACACCATTTTATTGAAAATCAAGTACACAAAGTGCGTGTGTGTGAGTGTCTTTGAGTGGGCTGCAAAGCATCTGCGGAGGAGTCTTAGGAACATGGAAATGAGAAAGCGTCATTTATTTATTTAGAGCATGAAAGGACTTGTGTGTCTTTGAGGACAAGTCCTGGTTTTCTGTTGCAAAGAAAAGTCTAAATTGATTCGAGTAACAACACCCACAAATCAGTTTCTTCGTGCAGTGTGTCTTTTTCTTTGAACGACATGAAACAAAACCATGTGCCTTTGTGAGACGGACGTAAACATTCTCCAAATATTTTCAATCACTGAACAGTCTTTTCTTTTTCAATGATATTCGACTTTTGTGCCCACTTCTAAGACGAGGCCAAACACATGTTTCTAATTCAATTTCTTCAGCCAGGTCGAGAATATACGTTTTTCTACCAATGGACAAAAGAGAATTACGTCCTTCATATGAGCCATTCAATTATTTTTCGACCATCCCGTATCCATGACATCACCTTCGCTAAATTCACCTTCAATTTAAGGCTACACGTGTATGCCCATAATGCGACGAAATGAGCGAGCCTCAAGTCTCTTAACTTGTGTCGTCGCCCACAAACCTCTCCACGCACATTAATCAACTCGCCACCCGGCGCCACCTCCTAAGTCAATTCCACTTAAACAATGTTGCCCAAATTACTCCACAAACAAAACAAGAAAAAAGAAATTCTCCATTAAGAGACAAGCAAATATTTAAACCATAGAAAAAAAAACAGCCCAAAAGGATGATTAATGAGCCTCAGACCATCGTCACGCAGCACCTCTCACCCTCGGTGTCCATCGTGCTGTCCGAAAACTATGACAGGCGTTGAAAACTTCTATGGAAAATTTATGTTCTCCAAATGAATTTTGATTAGATCCTGGATGACAGCCAAACTACCATCCACTGTCATTACGCATTACAAGAAATCCCTAAGAGTTGTATGCGTTTTGTCCTTGCCAAGACACAACCGCCCACCGTGCCACACACACACACCGCCCGCCCCAAAAACGAGTCTAAGTAGAGAAGAACCAAACTTCATCATCATGGGGATTATTCGAAACTACTTTGCTTGAATATAAAACCAACGACGACGACAGAGAGGACGACAGACGGGACGACTGGTGGCAGGACGAATTTCAATTTCTTTTGCTCGCCAGGAAATGGGAAAATGGGAAAATTATTATTAGCAAGGACCAGCCCAGGAGTGGAGTAATAATAATTTTCTTATTCAAGGAAAAGTTTCTCCCAACAGGGTTGGGTTTGGGGCCGATTCTCCCTCCCGCGGTTACCCCTATCGGCGGCGGTTGAAGAGACCGCGCGCTTTTCCTCAACACTGCTCCATGGATGTTTCTTGGCTGCTTATTAATGACGATAAAGGTCGACTACTCAGTGTTGTAAGGACTTTTCGAACTTTTTGCATAAATTTCTTGAAATTAAGCACAGAAGTTCAACGGTTCTTCATCATCAACATCAGCCACCGAGGAATCCATCCGCCCAACCGCCCGTTTCCAAATGGCACATCACCTCCACGGAGGGTCGAAATGTCAACCAAATGCGTTACAGCTTTCATTGTCCTGGATTTGTTAGGTTTTCGTAAAAGTTCTTAGGCAACTTTTATATCCGCTTATTAATTGTGAATATTTTACGAAAACAGAAAAATACTAGAGAATTCATCGCGTTGGCCGGTTGCGCTTACACGTCAACCTTCAACCGCCAGAGTCGACAGTCGACCGTTAACCGTCAGCCGAAGGTCGACACCGCTTCGGGCTTAAGGGAGCCCAACTTTCGTTGTAAGGATAATTTGACAATTATCAAAGTTCGACGTTTTTCGCCCGAGAGTCGTCAATTACTGGGGAATTGATAATTAGAGCTACGGCACGACGGAGTTTTGTTTTGTTGGTGTTCTGGGAACATTAATCGCTTATTAATCTCTTAAGCCCTATTAACTCGATTCGGAATCCGTGTGATAATTCTGGAACGGAGGAGCTGTGGTCGGGGGAATACCGCGGCAAGGGTTGCGGGATATACGTTTAATTTAATTTCACATTTCAACTGAGCGGGAGGGGGTTTTGGTGCGGTGAGCGATTAGAAGAAGTTTCGCTAAAGTGTTCTACGATTGAAAAAGAGAAACAAAGGTTGTGGGGGAAGGGTCTACGCTTTAAACGACTCTGACGGGAACGTCGTAACAATCACAAGAATATTTAGATCTTCTTCACTAGTAAATTACAATTTCTCGGTATCAACGTTGCCTTTCAGACGGATTTGCCAAAAGCAGAATCATTTTAAAATATCCAGACAATCGGGAGATTCTTTGCAAGTGGATTTTAAATTGCTCTCAGTAGTACTAACATTTAACAAAAAATACTGCAAAATGGAAGTAAATAGGGTAGTTGATAAACAGAAATTCTTTTCCTTTTTCTATTTTTCGCAAGATCTGAGCTCAAGAAATTCATAGTAAAGCGAAAATTAAGTAAAGAAACATATTTTTTTACGCTCAGCTTGTAGTGTACTTGACAACGTACTAATTTTGAGTTCAGTCTTCAAAGTCAACACACACTTCGCACACTAATGTCGATATAATTGAAGTTCTGTTTTAAAGTCGGATAGGGCCACTTTTGAAAAAAAAAAAAAAAAAGACATTTCAACAACAATGTTGACCATTCCCCTCAGAATGACACCAATTATTAAAACTCTCGATAACTCGAGAACCTCTGTAAATCGAAGCATTCTCACAGCTTCCTTAAAAAAAAACCCTGTAAATCGAAGAAAAGCTATGAAATTCGGTTCCCCTTTATTTTTGTTCAAAACAACACAAAAACCTCTATAGTTCGAAAATGGTGGCTTATTTACATCTTTAATTCGAGGTCAAATTTACTTTTTTTTTGCGCACGCGACGAAAGGGAGCAATATTTTTTTTCTGAAACCTCCGTAATTGGAAACCTCAATTTTTCGCAGTTTTTCCTGGTCCCATAAAATTTGAATTATCGACAGTTTACTATATTATTATTAATTTCAGTTTTTAAGTCAGACAGCTTTGGTACTTTATTCCACCGTTTATCATCGTTCAGATAGTAAGGCATTAATTTCAATTACAACTTACGAAATTCTGCAGACAGATTCTCAGACGTGTGGTTTCGCAAGGAATGAAGCCGTACTTTTGAAAAATCTTTATTTATTTTTTTATTTATTCGAAGCTAGCTGAAAATTTAAAAATTGATAGCTAGAAAAATGTAGCCAGAGCAACAAAGGCCTTAGGCTAAGTGAAGTATTGAAAAATCTTATTTATAAAAATTTAGACAAAATAAAAAGCTTAAGCGGTAATAATTTAATTTCACTATTTTTAAAATCTGTCAAATCACTGCTTACAATGCATTTTATTATTTTGGCTCTAAATAAAACAATTCTGTTTTAGGTTTGCGGACGAAAGGCAACAAATAAATCCGGCAAATATTAAAATTTAGAATATCAAAATATTGGGGGTACAAATTAGCTCGGTCCGTTTTTAAAAGTTGGCGTTACCTGCAAGTTGTGGCTGATCTCGGATCTTGAACCGATTACCAACTTCATTGGAAAGGTGTGTCACCAATATTTAGCGTGCATCAGCGGCTGTTTTAGGCAACAACATTGCTTTCTGCTTCCTCGAAAATGTCCGGATTTGCCTTAAATAAACTGAATTTGCGGGAGTTTTGATTTTCTTTTTGTAAGAAAACATAATAAAATGAGCGACTGTCGAAAGAGGATAGTTCATCCTTGGAGTGCCAAATGAAATAAATGAAGTGTATGTGAATACCAAAAGAAGTGTATTATTACAAGTTTTTGTTTTATTGTTTAGATTTACATTTTATTTATTTACATTTTATTTCATTTAATTTTTTTAGCCCATTATATTTTTTAATCAGAAGTAAAGGGCAGCAGAAGCCCATCGAATGCTTGCAGAAGTTTATGGTGAATCTCTTCCGATAAATCACCCAGATAGTGGTTTCGAAGCTTCAAAATGATGATTTTAGTGACAAATTCAAGGCACACTACTGCTAATTTTCTTCTGCCAATTGGACTCACCAACGCTATATTAAATTAATAAAATTGTTACTTAGTTGTTGTTAAAATCAACCCGTTTCCACACTACACAAGCGTTTAAAGATGAAAAGTCTATATGGCTGCTTGTGCAATAAACTTGTTAGACGTTATTATTTCCAAGAATATTTGTTTCGCAATCCAATTTCCCATTTCGAAATTGTGTTACGTATTAAAATGCATTTGGTAGAGTTATAAATAAGGTATGAAAGAAATTAATACGCATAAAATGTAACCACATTAGTTTTTCGCGGAATACGTATTTACATTCCACGTTAAATCATTTTAAAATTTGTAGGTCAGTCGTTGTGTTTCGTGAGCCACTAACCGCTGTCAAATTGATGAACAGATTGAAATAGAATTCCGATTACCTCTTTCTTCGAATTTGACGTAGTTGTATACTTTTTTTGTGTAGAAAATGCTGCGCAAGTGCATTTGTACAGAACTGTTGTATACCGAGCGCGTATATGTAAGAGGTTAATTTAAAACAGGGATTAGGCTTAATTAATATTACTGCAAATAAGAGGGTTATTCACAATAAATGTATGCAATTATTTCGTCGTTATTTCCTCCCCAATCTCTTGTTAACTTCTTCTTCTAAAAATGGAAGATGCTTCGGATATGTACATTATAAAATATCGAATTTCTGTATAAATGTAAATTGTGTTATAATCACTTTGTAAATTAAGGCCGAAACCAAGAAATTAATTAATTAAAAAAAATTCAAATTCGAAGAAAGAGTTAATCGATCTTCTATGTCAATCTGAGGGATAACTATTTCAATATTCAATAAATTCTATTTCAAACCTGTCTATCTCCAACCAAAAACCTTTGGAAGCGAGCTTTATAAATGTTTCGCCTTTCCAAACTTTGTGAAAACATGCAGTTGCCATAATCATAGACCAAAATAAAATCAAATATAAGTACAAAAACTTTAATCCATTGAATTTAAATGCTAATCCTGTGGTGAAAACGAAAAATAAAGTTAAAAAAAGAATACCACACTCTCACCAAAACGACAAGCAGCAGTAAATGTCACGTGAAACCACCACAACCTACAACACGAAACAATTGCATCATTCTAGCAAACCATAACAACTTGGCTGTTGAATAACATTTCCCCGCAAACACCTTTCTTAAATTACATTCCGTTCCTGACAGAAAAAAAAAAAAAACACAACACAAAAAAACTCGAAAAACAATTTCTCCTTCATCGCACTTCAACTGCACAAATTTATAAATAATTTATCTAACCACCATCGGGATTGTGGTTGTACGATTTTATGTTAGCTCAGCTGTAGACCATTTTAACCGGGGACGGGGCGGGCTTGAAACAATTTTCAAATATTTACCACCATGTATTTGCAATTATTTTGGCAGCTATTTGTGTGAGAAAAAAAGGAAAAGTCATTTTTTTCTCGTATAAATGAATTTTTTTTTGCTCTAAATTACCTACCGCTGGAGGTTCTTTACAATATAGTTTTTTTTTTTTTTGCTTTAATTTAGAAAAGTATGTTGCAATGTTTAATGCGAATGTTCGAGAGTTAGTAAATCCGCATGAGAGGGTTTGTTGCTTTTAAAAACTCAGTTAATAACAGTGATTGTATCGATTTTTATGGGATTTTAAAAGTGTTGAAATTTATTGCTGTGGGCGGAAAAGCGGGTTTCGGAGCAAAAAAAGTTGGTTCAGCGGTGGATAACAGCGGCTTATGGCATCAGGGGCGTGAATGCAACAGCAGTTTCACCGAAAAGTGGAAAAATAATTTAAGCCAAAGGCGATTCTGTGCTCTAGAGTGCAGTCATATCGCATTCTGAAAATTATTTTCTTTTCTATTTGTGTAAGCAGTTCAAATCCCTTTCAACAACCTGCGGTTCGTGTCGAGCTCATGTTTTCTCTTCCGAAATTTCCCAGAATCGCTCCCACTCAAATTGCTAACTGGATCACCTTGGCAATGCTAATCAACCCCGAGGTACACCACTTTGGCTCCAAAATTTGTCTTGCAGCACTTCCGACTGAAGCTAAAGACCAAGTTTCATAAAGCTAATTTAGCTCCTCCCGTCGGCACCCCTCCGCACACACGTTTTGTTTACCCGCTCGCATTCATCATCACATCAAATCTCTCTCCCTCTCTCTCTCTTTTTGCCAAAAACCACTTCCGCGCGCTAATAATTCTCTGTTCGCTCCAAAATATCGCGCACATTTTCATTAAACGCCCCACTGTGGAGCGCCTTCCTTTCCACGGGCAAATAATGCATTCCCATCTCGAACTCTCCGTTAAACTCCCTGCAGCGACCCGCGGCGAAAACATCCAGGGAATCAAGTTTTCCGATGGAATCCTTCTCATCAGCGTAAAAGGCGTTCGCCGCCATTTTCTCACTTCACATACACATCGCAACGTGTATCGCATGAAAACACATCCTGTGGGCACGCTGACTTCGCAGCAGATGCAATTAATTGGTTATGTTGCACTGGCACTCTGTTCGCGCGAAACGAAATTCCATTCCGTTGATATCGTTTTGCCCGGATGCAGGTGCAGGGGCACAGTCGACTCCGTTCGGCAAACTTCGGATACTGTAACAGGTCCAGGTCGTCATCTGCATTCACGAGGAAAGCAGGAAAAGTGGGATTGAGGAGCACAAGTTGCTTACAGTATCGTTGGTCGAAGGATCAAATAGGTCATAGAATGGGAATCCTTTCAAATTCCGTTGGTGAAGTGAGTGAGAAGCTCTGGACGGCGGATTTTGTTTGACTGGCCGCCGGTGATAGACGACGGGTTTGGCGAAGTTTTTTTTTTTTTGCTAATGAGCGTTGCTTGTCGTGCGGGGATTTTGGCTGTGCTTGGATCTGGCTTCCGCATGGTTGTTGTGTTGGGGCTTGTGACGAGCGAGGCTGATGTGGTGAAAGGTGTGTTAAGGGTGCTGTGATTCTGGGCTCACAAAGGATGAGTGTGTGATTGATTTCATTGAGCGTACAAGAATAGGAACCAAAGGGATGGATGGTCTTTTGTCGAGTTCTTTGGAAAAGCTGGTTGCGAATATACGAGTACACCTTTCCGCATCATCCAGACAATAGTAAGCACCTAGTCAAGCCTACTTTTAACTGTGGAAAAGTCTAATGGAGACCTTCAGACATGTGTTTTGCTGAATTAATCTAAAAGCAGAGTGGTGCTTAGTCTATGATCCATAATTGTTTTATAACAAACGTTCAATAGGCGCCTAACCAAATTTTTTTTTCTACGGAGACTGTGAATATGTTTTTCAGAAATATAAAAATAAAAATAAAAATACAAATTGGGTGGGAAGAGAAGACTTATTAAGTTCTGCTCATTAAATTACTTAAAAAATATTCAACGTATTTGTTGAAACAGTGTAGAAATCATTAAAGAAATTCAATTCGCCTAGAAGTCGATGGCGGCCATAATTGAGCAGTTAACCATAATTGTTTTAATTAGAAAAAAAAAAGAAAAGACAATCTTTCGTGTAGAGTAGACATGTAAATTTATTAATTCGTGGATTGCGTGTTGAGTGTTCATTATTTCGATTGATCATACAGAGATATGGATTGATTACTGCTGAGATACTATTTATTGAAATAGATAATTTTTTTGGCTCAATGCAAAATGGAAGGAAAATTAATGTAATTTATTATGAGACGGATGCGATTGTATTCCAAATTTAGCTTAACATTTCGTGTGTCTTCTTAAAAATTATCTCATTTTAACGAAGAATATCTCTTAAATTGTTTATGAAATCACAACTGCTACTTTCTGAATTTTTTAACATTTACCAAAACGAATTAAAATTTAATTTATCGATTGATTGTGATTAGTTCTGACTTTTCTTTGTAAAACTCTAAAGCAAGTGTAGCAGTACGAAAAAAAAATATTGGCAAGATAAAGAACATGAAATGATTGTAGAAGTAACATTCCATTCTAATTCATTAGCTTCCATCTATAATAAAATTAAATAAATATAAATAAATGAAATTAATAATTCAAGTTTTATTTTTCCTGCTAATTTTACCTTTTTCTTCAAACTTCAAACAATTTTATTAAGAAGTAGAATCGTGTTGCAGAGTAGGATAATTCTTATGTAATTCTTTCTTTACAACTAAAGATTTTATTTGTAAGAAAAAACAAGCGCTCAGATAGGAGTGTTAGGATAGTTATAAGAAAAATTAACAAGCAAATCAAAGGATGCAAAAAGAATAGAAGCAAAAATAGAAAGAATGATTACATAAAATGTACTTAAAGATCAATTTACTTAAACTTAATTAATCGTTAGCTTCGTTTGAGTTAAACAGGGAGTTCATAAGGACGTTTGCGTGATTTAAGCATTTGCTTTCAAAATTTATGGGAGAAAATGAAATTTTGGATTTAATTGTTGAAATTTTAGAAATATCATGCAAGACTATTGTGGAAAAATGCCAGGGAAGGTTTAGGATGATTTTCAAGATTTTATTTTGTCAGACTTGGAGCTTTTTTAAGTGCATTTACTCTAACAAGGAGAGGCGTATAGTATATTTACTCTAACAAGGAGAGGCGTATAGTAATTTTTTTTTTTCAATATTCTTAAGCTACTAGTACAATAAGAAAGCCAAGAAGTGAAAATAGTTTACAATGTAAAATTTAAATTAAAAATTAAATTTTTTTAAAAACTAATGTGGGAAATATGACAACTTTATAAAGAGGAAGTTTATTGCTATTGCTAAGATTAGAGTTTCTATTTATAAGTTTGTAGAGTATTTTAACTGAACGATTTGCTTTGGTAATGCATGCAGTGATTTGGTTGAAAAACGTTAATGCCTTGTCGAGAGCACCTAAATATTTTAAGAAAGTTGTCCATTCAAATGAACTGTTATAAATCAGTAGATTATGCTGAGGAGCATTTAAAGATTCTCTTTTTTTTTGGGGAAAAATAGTGCTTGAGACTTTAATTTTACCTTCCACCTGTGAAAATATCTTTCAATGGAAAATAACGCGCTCTGTAGATTGTTCAATATGAACTGGCAACCAGAAGAACAACAAAATATTGCTGTATCATCAGAAAAGAAGGCGTTTTCGCAGTTGATGTTAGTTTGAAAGTGAGCAATATTTAAATAAAAGCGGCGTTAATGTTGATCCTTGTTGGATATCAAATTTCATAGGAAAGAGTTTATTTATCTGAAAAAATTTGCTCATAGAAAAATCAGTTTGATAGAAAATTTTTAATTATTTTAAATAGGTAGTTTGGAAAATTGTTCAGCAATAGCTTGTGCAGTGCCACCGTGCCAAACACTGTCAAATGCCTTATGGATATCAAATGAAACCATGCCAACGGATTGCTTTCTTATTAATGACTCACGTACTCTGGTGGTGATCCTTTTTAATTGATGAGTAGCAGAATGTTCCCTTCTAAGCCCGAATTGTTCTGAGGGTGACCTTTCTCTTAACCCTACACTGCGCCACGTTTTCTTACTAAAAAAAATATTTTTTCATATAATTAACGGCTGCAAATGCAAGAATAATAAAAAAAAATATTAATCTACGTAAATTGGCATGATTATTGCCTCCAAAATACATGAAGCAAATCATCTGCAAAGCTTAACAGAGTAAAATTTTTATCCGTAGTTTATGAAAAAAGTAAGAATTGATTGCTATACTGCGGAGTGTAGGGTTAAATTTTCTACAAGAAGGGTGAGATCCTTTTTACTGTCAAAACTTTAACTTTAACAACCTCAAAACAACCCTCATCTATTTTTCCGTTCAGAATTATTAATTTAAATATGAATTTCGTTTCGAGACATGTTTCTGTCTAGAGCAAATGTCACAAACCTCCTTCAGCTTTAAAGTATTTTTTGCTACAAACGTTTGTTGTTCACTCTCCCACTTAGGACGCTTCAAGAGTTAGTTCCCAAGGCTTTTGAGATGCAGCAACTTAAAGCTGAAAAACCCAAGGACATGGTCATGAACACACCGTCTCTGAACGCAATGCTGCACTCGTTCCTCCACAAAATGTCTTTAAAGCCCTTTCAACTCTTTTTTATAACCCCTCCGACTTGTCCCCCTAATTCCATGTTATGCACAAGCTAAACACTCCACTCCGAAATACTTTAAGAGTACATCTCGGATAAATCCTTCGGCTGCCTGCCTGGATCCTGGCTGTGACTTACAGTCAGAAGGCAAAGCAGACTCCACCTTTCCCCTCCCTGTCTGTCACACTTCCTCCACACGCACGCATCCACTCCACCACCCCCGCTCTGATTGTTCGTCCTGGCATTCCTTCGGAATGGAAATCCACACACCAGATCCATGCAATTGGTGCATATCTTCCGTGACAGAATAAAACTGTGCAAAACACTTGCTTAGCTCTCCACACACATCCTTGCAGGAGTGCATACGTGTGGGTGTGGGATGGCAGTGTGCAGGCAAACAAATAAATTATTCCCTATTTTGGTGTTTTGCTGGTTCAACGGTTGAAAATTTATGGCTTTACCCTTCAAGCTCCCGGGGCAGCCCGTTGCAGTCAGCGTTAAACATATTTATCCGGTCTCTTTCTGTGTGTGTGAGTCTAACTAAAATTTATGCTCCCCTCCCCGAACCACGACTTCTCCCCGTGGAGAATTAGATTTTCAAGGAATTTTCACTACCAAAAAAACCGTCTTTAGCCAGAATCCCTGCTCCTTTGGTTAAATGGAAGCTTGTGGCCTTATCGCATCACTGTTTGCGGTCTGTTTGTCGGGCTTCAGATAGGGATGTGTTCTGTCGGTGGTTTCTGTGGTATTTTTTGAATGAAACTCTCGCTGCGCATATTACGAATAATGTTGTGTTACAGCTTAAACCGTTTACGACGCGAATGTAATTTTAAGTTAAAACCAATTTTCTTGGTCGCCCGCCCGGCCACACGACTTTTATTGCCCATTTGGCGCTGCATTAATTTGCGAAACAGGATCGGGCGATTTTGCAATGTTGTTGCATTTATGATGGGCGGCCACGTTAATACACACACACACAGACAGGACGAGGCTAGGAAGGATACGAAGGAGATGTAAATCATAAGGATATTGGGTCCGTCGGGAGACTGTAAATGGCCTTAATTCATTTCTTAGATGAACCCGTGTGCATGCCCGGCCGACACTGCACTGCAAGTTAAGTTTGCAGGATATTTTTTCATGATTTGCTGCGCTTTTAATCCGCCTTTCAGGTTGCCATGCACCACGCCGAGATGGCAAATATTTGGTCACTTGGAGAGACCAGGGGTGCAATTTAGTTTTTTGAGGCGAGAATATGAATTTATTGTTCGGTGCCTACAGGAGAAAAAGTCATACCTGGTCTTGAATAAATTTTTGAAGCAGTCAGTAGAGAAAAAAAAAAAAAAAAGAACTCTTGGGATGATGAATGAATGGAAGACGAACAAATGGGGCGCTGTGCACAGATGTGCGGCAAGCAAAGCGGCGGAATTTATTACAACAGAGAAAAATGATAATTGGGTGCAAAAACCGCTGATTACTCGCTGTGGTATCGTAAAGGTGAAGGGGTTGTGTCAGTGGAAGACCGTAATGATGGCAGTTTATAAAATGCGCGCATGCAAGTCTGTCGTGGTTGGTGATTTGGGGGGAAACTGCTGAGTGTGCACTTGGAGAGAAATTAAAGAAATTGCTGTGGGGTAGTGAATTATTATAAAAGTCTGCACCAGACATCTATTTGAAGTCATCAAAATGGGGACGAGTGCACGAGTGCTTCCGTCCTTCGTGGGGTTTTTCGGTGACCCGGAACAAGCTGAGCAATTAAATGTGAGGAGATGCATTAAACACTCGTTTTTATTATCTCCGTCAAATGGAATTTACAATCTTCATTTTTATCACAGAAATGATATGGGAACTTACTTTTTTCAGCAATCTACGAGAAGTTTAAGACCACTATTAAGATTTAGATGCAATAAATTCAGCTGCGGTTTTGTGGGTAAATCAAAAACTATTTGTACATGAGTGATGAATTAATAGAAAACGCTATTATTACTATTTTTATTACCTTTATTAATCCTATTTTCTTTCATTTAGACCAAATACAAAAACAGTCGAACGCCCTCTAAGTCGAACTAATTTTGAGATCCCGTGAAAATTCGACTTAGAGGGCTTCGACTGTAACTAAATATAGAAACCTTATTTGGGTTAAATAAGGCTTCAAACCTAATTTAAAACTTTAATTATCGTAGCAACTAAAGGCAAGAGCACAGAAAAATTAATTGATGGAGTAATCTGGGTTGGCAGCACTGATTTTTAGGCAAAGTAGCGAATTTAGGAAAAAAATGAAAACGAATTCAACATTTTCGACGACGTTTTAACTATAAATTCGTTCTGCTTGAAAAACAGACTTGCTGAAATATAATCCAACCCACCAACCCACACCACCTCTCTTTGAATTTACAGAATCAAATGAAACTTTTGAAAGATACTCACTTAAGTGGTAGGATGGAGCTGAAAAATGCTGATGCCTTAAAGCCCCACTTGAAGCAACAGCCGGTTTCAAAAAGACCAACTTCAGGAATCACAAACCACCACGTGAAAAGGATCAAGCCATCACGGCCAAAGCCTCCTGAAACGTCACTCCTAACCAAACAACGCATTAATATCCACTTCTTCAATTCGAATCACTTAAATTAGATATCCCATTCGTCCAATTTATCACTGGCTTACACAGATGTGACATATCTTTATGGACTTTCCTGTAAACCATTAAAAGCACATTATCAGTTCCACTTTCGCCAACAAACTTGACATAAACATCCGGACCAGAGTTTACCCAGTTGACCTAGAATTTCTTCTTCACTCTCTCTAAGCGTAAGTTTTCCTCTGAAATCCGATAAAAGTGTCACTCATCCTGCGAAAAGTCCTTAAACTCCCTCCAAGACAAGCGAATATCTTTTTCAACTCAATTAACTTATTACAAAGTAGCTTGCGTTAGCACAGCGTCGTCGTATTCGTCGTCCTCCAAACTTAATGGGCCCCCCCACGCTCTTCATTCGACCCGTCAACATTTCCACTCGATTTATTCGCCTCCCCCCGCACCCTACTGAAAAAGGATTCACATATCAAATTTCCACTAAATCATTTGATAAGTATCTTCATCTCCAATTGTTAAGTGCGTGTGCGTGTGTATTTCGGTGATACTTCAAAACAAATCTCGCACACTTCTGTCAGAGGAAGAAAAAAAAATTAAGAGAAGAATATAAATAACGAAAAAAAAAAAAGGGACGAAGAGCAAAACACGTAAATTCTAAAAATCCATCCGTTTAACTGTACATAAAACATCAATAAAGATACATCTTACTTTGGACGCTTCCCTGGAATATTTTATGTCATCTTTGCTTCACCTCTCACAGTCGGGAATCTTGATCGTTGTCACTTTACCAGATGTTGATGCGATGTAAATGGATAGATACAGTTCGGGTCCACGGGTGGCTGTGGAGGTGGCGGTGGTGGTGACGGTGGCTTACAACTTCCCATAGAAGATATACACTCAGGTAGTAGAACATTTCATGAATTTGTAAGAAGACCGATTGATGTCGTTTCAATATGCTACGACGAGGGTTGAAAGGACTTTCTCCACGACAGGAGCAGCATTACAAATTAAATTCGAACAAATTTATCAGTCGTTTGGAGTGGCATTTTAAATACGACTATTTAAAAAAAAAAAAAAAAGAAGCAAAACTTTTATTTGGATCAGAGGACGATCGCATTTTGTAGTTGTCCTGGGGAAAAAACATTTTCTGGATTTATTTAAATTGAAAAACCCATTTACAGCGAGGAGACGCGGACGTGACAAAAGGCGTTATTTGCTGGTCAGTGAGCAGATTTTATGGCTGAGTATCGATGAAACGTGCAGCGAAAGGGATCAGTTTTTGAGATGGCACTTGCTGAGGGGTGGATGATACCCATTTGATTGTGAGATAGTTGTGAGAGTCACTGGAGGTACTTTAGTGTGAGCGCATTTGATTTAAGCACTTAACGATTTTAAAGGATGTCAAAACAAGGTCAAGAACACGAAGGTACATCTAGTTGTACTATTTTCTTTTGAAAATATAAACTTGAACCTTGGTGGATCGGAAAGAAACTTGAAGAATCGCGTGTACGATTTTGACATTCGTACTAGTGGTCCTTTAAGAAGGCTGGAACGTCTATATTGAAAGGCTGCAGACGTTTCTATAAACAATTAATAAACGCCTCAATTGTTTTAAAAGAATGTAATTTTTGAATTCTTTAAAAAATAAAATTAAAAGAATCAATTCATTGATTTTTTGACTATAAGTTTCAGTGATAATTCAGTTGACATCAAAAGGATTGTAATAAATCAATCAATAAACCAATCGCCTTAGGGCATTCAATTAATCGAAATCTCTTGGGACTCCATGAGTTTTCTCACATTTTTTCTCCTCTTTTTAAATATATTTTTTCAATCATTTGCAGTATCACGTAAGGTTTTTTGTTATTATTTGAAGTTTTTGTGACAATTTCCAAAACATTTACCAGGGGCGTAAAAATAAATTCAATCTGAAATTCTATTCGTCCGTTCGAGAACTGGTTAATCTTAGAAGGAATGGGAGTTGGTACGAGGAATCTTAAGCAAATTTCTTCAAAAGACTCAAATTACAATCCCTGATCACTGTGGAATTTTTATAATTACAATCGAAGCCCTCTAATTCGAACGCCCTCTAAGTCGAACGCCCTCTAACTCGAATACATTTTTTAGACTCTTGGTATATTTTCAATTAGTCTAGGTCGAATTTTTTTTTGCCAAAAAAATAAACAAAAAATGTCCTCTCGCAACTTATTTCAAGCACACAACTTGTATTGCATGCTCTGACTCCCTCTTAATTTGGCACTGGACGACGAATACCTTTCATTTCATGTTGATTTTTTAGTGCAAACACAGGGGAGAGAAAAGCGCATGTGGTTGGCCTTATTCACCTATGCAAGAAAGAAAGAGAATGTTCACAGCTAGAATGAGGATTTGCATGGCGACCTACGCGGCAAACATCGAACCCAAAGAACACGAAAAAATCAAAACTGTACGCCAATGGTTCTCGAAGAACAATCATGTTGGGCGAACACAATTGTCTTCTAGGGTCTATCGTCGTCTACACACAACCACAAATGAGCTATACGTTATTTGTGCACACAACCGTCCGGCTCTGTACGAATAACTGCGCTGCTTATTCGTTGTGTTGTTGGTTGGACCTCAATTTGCTTTTAATAAAAACTGAGATGTTTTCAAGCTTCATTTAGTGAACGCATTGAGAGTCCGGCTGAGGTTCAACACTGCCTTTTTAAAAATAGAGCCCTTTTTTAAAAGGCTTCATTCTCCAATTTTAAAGGTTTAATGGATTAAGTAATTCCCTGTGTTTTTTCCTTACATGTATAATTTTTTGAATAAAATAAAGGCTTTTAAACAAAAAAAATATGAATCCCTCTAACTCGAATTTTTCGAAAAAGCCCTCTAACTCGAACTAATTTTGAGATCCCGTGAAAATTCGACTTAGAGGACTTCGACTGTATCAGATTGAGTGCAGTATTTTTTTACTTTTAACGTTACAGAAAATAAATTAATTAAATTGCATAAAAATTAACTCAAGTGTTATACAATTTTTAAAAACCTCATTAAAATAATTGAAATTTTGCATAAAATCTATAGTTCGTCTAATAATATGGCCCAACGACTGTACAAACTGTAACAATGCTGTGATATTTGATACCAAAGATTAAGTCAATAAGTTCAACAATTTCTTTTCATCTGTAGGTTTTAAGGTTGCTTCCAATAGTTATATTTCGTAATGCTGTTGTTTCTGTTTGTCTAGAGAAGTGGTTTGCTCTCGGAATTTCTTTCTTGAATCCGTAACGTCTTTTGAATGTCAGATTTCCAAAAAGCTCATATTCTTAAACAAATAACTGGCTTTTCTAATAGGTTCATTAAGAAAATAGCACTGAATATCTGTAAAATTTTGTTGTTTCTTTAATAAAAGTGTTAAATTTACGTTTTTCCGGTCTACTTAAAACCTGCTGAAGTCATACTTTTCTTAAAAGAGGTGGCAAGGCTGCTGTCAACAATTATAGACCTACAGTAGCTCAAAGTAACAAGGGGACAAGCAAAAATGTGGAACAGTTGAGTTGGTTTGGTTTTGAAATATTTGTAAGTTTTTATGTCAAGGAATTTTTATAACTTTTGTTGCTTAGGAAGGTCATAGTACACTCATCCTTCGTTTTGCGCTGTGTCGTTTTATGCGCTTTCAACTTTGCGTAGTTTTCAAATATCTGCCCAAATTCGGTTTGCGCGAAATAAAGTTTTTTCTTCAAAGAATCATGGCTCACTTTGATTATTCTGTTAAGAATACGTCCATGTACGCTCATAATTTGTTTTGTGCGGTTTCGGTTTGCACGAAACTTTTCATTCCCCCACGCAAAGCGAGGAATGAGCGAGCTTTCAAATTTCATTTTTTTTTTTTGTCACTCTTAGGAATTCCGAGAAAATAATAATTTTGTTCCAGATTTTTGCTTGTCCCATTATTTCTTTAAGCTATCTCGTTGCTGTTTGTTTTCTCAAAAATCGTTGAATAACCAATTAAAATTGTAAAATTGTTTAAGGATTTAAACAAAGTCGAAATTCCTATACTTTTGCTTTGGTAAAGCAATGTAACTCAAATTCGTATGCTTAAATCAATTGTTGTTCTTGCTCTCACATCGATAAAATAATATAAGTTGAGCTGGTCGTTTTTCATTTCTAAATATCAACTATGAAGTAACCATCTATGCGGAGATGAAATATGTAATTACTTTATCACCGTAGGGAAAATCAACCTAACTTGATTTTGGTTTGCGTAATTTGTATGGAATAACAGCCTAACACAACTTACGTTTTTCCAGTAACAAAGTAAATCAAAATTAGATTAAGTTTCTTATTTCTAGAATTAACTAGCTAACAAATCGCATCAGACCATATGAGGAGTGGTAGAGATAGACAGTACACTCACATTTCTAAAAAAAAAAATAACTAAAGCGATTAAGTATTCTCTTAATTTCACAGACTTATTCAAGACTTCAAACAAGTCCCTAAAAAGGTAGGGAAAATCGACTTCGGCGGCTTAAACAGAACGAATTCTATGGGTGTTCTCCTGGGTTCTATTCTTGACCCCTTATTCTTTTCAATTCGCTCTTTAAACAGAAATACTCTAGTTTTACTGTGGATCCTACGTTTAATCTTTCTGCATTCACTAATCATAAGTTTGAAGTGATTAATCATTGGCTTAAAATACATAAAATAATGATACGTGATAAGAAAATCTTAGTTCTATTCTAAGTCATAGTTTTCTCTATCTTAGTTTTAATGGTAAGAAAGTAGACGATGTGTCCTTCTTTTCCATTCTGCTGTTTGCAAAAGATTTAGTCATAGTGAAATTGCATGCAGCTTGCAATTGAGTTCTCTGACTATTTTTCCTCTTTCCCCTTTTTCTAATAAACGCTTTATATTGAATACATTCATCTCTTTCAGTATCCAGACTGATATCACGTAAGGTCTGTGCAATCATTTCAAATTTTTCCAAAAAAAAAATTGCAAATTGCAATCGTTTAAAGTCGTTTGCATACATTTGCATTTTCCGTTCAGATTCATTTGCCTTTCAAATACTGAGCCTTCAAATTTAAACTTTTCTTTTTACCATCGTTAAAACTAGAGAAAGTTTTCAAAAATTAAAGCAGAATGAATGAGAGCATTGCTTGCAGACCCAGTTCAAATTATGACTCAACTCCAAAGCAACTTAATTTCCATTATCGATTCCTTTCCCCAGCTCTTCCATCCACTGTCCACCCCCATTAAGAACATAAAGTCCTTTCCACATCCAACCCGGCCCCCAACGATCCATCTGTCGTTGTGGTTAATGATCCCGATCACACTCAAAGGACACATTCGCACTTCAATTCGGTTCATCAATCTCCTTAAGTTATTAAACACAAACAATCGCAAGCAAACACCCACCCCGAGTCTGTTCATCAATCTAAATCTCCAAACAGCATCTGCTCCCGGCAAAGCCAATGCATTCCACCTTAATCCTTTTTCCAATAGAGAAAATCCCAACCACCCCCGATACATCTTACACAACGTAGTGCATCCGTAAAATGCCAACCATCCAACCATCCAACCGTCCATAAAGTATCGATAAAAAGCCATCTACAAGACACAGATCCACAAGAAGAACGCCCTCTCCTCTCTCGTGTGTGAAAATCTGAGGTACACAGAGGAAGCAATTGAAAAATAAAAAAAAAAATAAAATCGACACATGACTCGATTTTTGTGGGTCAATTATGTCACCCTCAAGCCGAACCTCAGGGTGCAAGCATGAATCGACCCATATGCACTTCACAGTCTCTCCTCTCAGCCTCAAGTCGTCCTCCAGAGCGCAGAACTAGTGCAAAACTTTGCTCATACGCTCGCACTTATGTGTGATTGTGACACTTCAAAATTAGGTTGCCGCACAATCTGAGGCAGAAGCGGGCGAGGACCGGAGAGCAGTTGTTAACAATTGCGGGCAAAGGCAAATCCCATAAGCTGCTTATAGGCGACGAACAATCTATAACTCAGCCGGTCCTTTCGAACATGGGGGTGGTGGTGGCTATCATCTGTCTCTCTGTGTGTGAGAGTGTTTGTGACATTCACCTTGGTGGCTCGACACTAAGTGTGCCTTAAAAGGTGCCACTTTCGTGATACTTTATTCTGTTGTGATGAGTGTTGGAGTTTGTTTGTTCTTTTTTTGTGTGTCCTTTCTTTGTTATCTTCTTAAGGAACAACTGGGCTTCTGGTGCGGGACGAAAGGACGAACAAAAACAGCTGTGAAAGTAGGACGATGGTTGTCAATTTAATGAGGACATGCATTGAATCACCGTCGTCTGCTTATTTTTTTTTTTTTCTGTACCTTGTCGCGGCTTAATGAGGTCAATGACTCGCGGTACTTTGGTGTCAATAGTCAGAGAAAAGCAGCTCCTTCACAGCGATATAAGGTCCTACAGAGTTGGATGTTTCTCATTTCAATAGTGCGGTCTTCTCGGACGAGACGAGAGGGTGCATGCTCGAAGAAATAGACTTGCCGTTGAAAGAAGGGACTGCACAAGTTCTCCTGACATGCTCTACATCAATTCATGAAATTGTAAGATGTGTCAGGATGTTGATGAAAGAAATATTCTCACGAATTCTTTGGTAGTCCGTCCTGGCGCTAATAGCGCCAGAATCATGTTCTGAAAAACAACACTTCATTTTAATTTTTGTTCATTTTTCAAAAAATGAAAATTTCAAGTGCAGACTTTCGTGACTGAACTATTCTCGACGGGAGAGTGGAGACTTTCTGGAATTAAACCAGGGCTCGTAGACGAGTTCAACGAAAACGTTGTGTACTTTTCCGTGAAAAATAAAAATGGCAAAATGTCTAAAAATGTCTAGGTATTTTTATCTTTATCTTTATTCTCTTCAAAAAAGTTACAATTTAAGTTTAAGTTACCCGCGAAGCTTATAGCTTGTCTGCAGGTGGTTTAAATTCTTATTTGTACATTGTTTAGAAGTTTTAGTGTATGTTTAGCTAAGGATCAATTCTTCAATCAACAAAAAAGGTGCTTTGAACATTTTCGTAGCAACTGTTACACTCGAGTAAAAACAAAGCCACAAAATCAAGCAACGTAAAATGTATATAAGCCAGTTTAAAGACTACATTGAGTTATAAAATCGAACTATTTAAAAAAAAATGGGTAAATATATAAGGCATTTACAATGATTATTAAGAGGTTTTACAATAGGGACATGCAATTAAGCTGTTATAACGTCCGACCTGATAACAAAGCTTATTTTACATATTTGAAGAATTAAAAAAAAAAGAATATCCCTGAATATTTTGACAGTAAAATATCATTGCTCACCTTTGTTTCCTTTTTATTTATTTATTTTATAAAATATCTTACAAACATTCATTTATACAGAAATAGATTAACAACAAAAGATCTCTACAAAATATTTGGGAATATTCTATTATCTAAAGACAAAAGGCAGCAATCCATTACAGCAAATTTAGCTTAAATGCAAGTTGTGGGGTCAAGTGAAAGAAAAAAAGTGTTCAAGTTTTTAGAATAACAATATTTTTTAATGAAATTCAATGCAAGCTATTAACATCACAAAAAATTTAATTATTTAAAGTTTTAAATAAAATACAATTTTAATAAATCAACGTCGTTTTAATAACAATTGAAAAATAGATTAGCCACGAATTGGAATAAGGAACTACAACGCATTATTTGAAAAGACTTGAGACTGATTTACTAAGTCCTGCGTTTTTTTTGTTCGAATAGCCTGAGCTTTCCACAAATTTAGTTCTGTAACAATTTCTTTTGCAACGCTTATTCAGCGTTTAGCTCAATACAAGTCTTAAGGTAGCATTTTTCAAGTCCAGAACTGTACTTTTCATTCATTCTTTTTTAGTTTTGTTAGGGAAAAACGTAAAAGAAGGCATCACTATGCAAAACTTACAATTTACAGCGTCGTGCAAAAATGGATACATACTCGGCGGTCGTTTGCTTTTTTGAAAACAAAAAACATCTTATTTGACCGATTTGATTTTTGTGTTGGTTTTTTCTTAACTTCATCTCCAAAAAAAAAAATGAGGTACAAGCGATCTTGACCGCATCAATAGAACGCTAAAAATTCACAAAAATGTATTTTGACCCCAATGTATCCATTTTTGCACGTTTAGAAAATATATTTATTTTGATGTCCGGAGAGAGTAAGATAACTTTGGCGCCAAAAATTCAAATCAAACAACAAGGAAAAAATCCATTAAAAAACAATGGCAACCTCTATTATAAAATACTACACCTATATTTGAAAGCCAAAAACTTGTTCTTTAATTCTACATCAAAGTTATATTATTCACGTCCATAGTTTGTAAGCATATCGCATTCAAACTTTTATAGAAGTTAATGGAAAAAAAGGGCGTCGTTGCCCTGCGTTGCGTGGAACAGTTGAGCGAGAATACCAGGGCTCGAATTCAGCTCGGGGAAAAAAACACCACAAACATTTTTCACGGCCCCACCTCCAGCGAACGACTGACAATCCTCCTGGAGTACTTCTGTCATGAAAAGCTTTCGCAATTCGCCTTTTAAACAGTAGCCCCCCCCCCCCCCCCCCCCCCCATCCTTCCAAATGTATCACAAATTATAACACGCACAACGCAGTGGAGGCGCGAAAAAGGTAGGGCTGTTACGCCACTCCAATACAATAGAAAAAAAAATGTAGATAACTTTTTCTTCAAAACTATAAGTCGCTGTGCTAAATTAGGACCTTGCCTTCAATGCTCACGTTCATTCTGCTCTTCAGTCGAACACAAAAAACCAAATGGCCTTATGTCTTCTAGTTCAAAACACAACTAGAATGGGCCAAACACTTTTTTAAGGAAATAGAAGTTATTATTACTGCAAGAAAGTGTGTGCTGTGTCCAGCACGTAAAAATATGAATAAAGAAATATTTTTGAGTCGAGTTTCAAAATTTATTTTATTTTCTCGGCAAATATTATAACAAAGTTTAGCATGCAGTTTGCTTTTTAAATTTATTTTGCTTAACAAATGCACGTTCATTCACACTTTTATATGAACATGTTTTTTATTAAAAGTTGTTAGACATATGAAACTAAAGTTTAGCTTCTCATTTAGAGCAATTGAAGGACTTAAAAGACAACCACAATCTGGATAATAGTCTCATTCAATAGAACATGTAAACTGACTGTGGTTTTAGAATAAGGAAGAAAGAAAACTGACTGTGAATAACATCATCAGCCTGAAGGTTTTGGACTGTTTCTTACGCAATCTCCAGGCGTTTTATTTTATTGCAAATTCAACACAATCAATCCTTGAATACAAGTGCATAAAAAAGTAATTCGAAATGTTTTATTGAATACAGAAATTTCCAGAAAATTCATCGCGTCATAAAATTCGAAAAGATACGACTACAGCTGCAACCGCAAATAGTCCGATTCAACTGCCAGAGTATTTCCGCAACAACTCCGTCAGTTATATGGTTATACTCAAATTTATCTTATTTACGTCGAGCGACTAGTGACACCACACAATTTAAATTGACAATCGTCCATCGGACACATCCAAAGGAAGTTCTCAAAAGGACCGAGAACCGTAAATTCCACATCGATACAGTAGTAATGGCGTGTTCGTGAGTTGCGAAACCCGTAATTAACCAATTAATGTCTCCATGAATATCAAGTTTCGGCCACAAAATCGCTCGTAAAAAATAAAAAAATAAAAAAAAAATACCGGAACACACTTTGTTGCGGCAGCCGCCAACAAACATCGAACTTTTCCAATCATATCTCATAAAAATTAATTCAATTACCGTCAGAATGTGCGCTGGCTTGTTGACCCGCGATTTCTGTTGGACGGGAAAGAGCAGGCAGTAAAAAATAAAGCACCGCATAGAAAGCAAACAGGGATATAAAAATAAAACTTCCGTCGGTCAATCGATGCAGGAGAGTCCTTTATTCCTGGCAATATAACTTTTTTTTTACTCGTCCTTTTTTTTTGTGTTTCGCCGGTGGCCTGTTGGCCACTTCGGCCATATGATCGCCGTCATCATCATCGTCCTGAGCGTCGTCATCGCCGCCAAGGACGAATACGTTCCGATGTATACATTCACATCCAGGTGATTGAGCATCGTAATTGCAAAAAAAGGAGCGAGTCCTTCTCACATCCCGCCAAAAGTTGCAAGCCGGGAGTTGGTCGTAACCGACGACGGAACCGCCAGCACATCACAGTTGCCGTTATAATTAGTCGCAACGTCCAGCGAACCGTAATTAAAATTTTAATTTCAAAACTTTTCCAATAATTGAAAGGTTCGATGATGATGATGATGACGACGGCGAGGATGACGATGAGGATGGGGATGGGAGTGACGTAGACGAGGACGACAACGACAACGACGGTGGCAATGGCGATGGTAAATGGCGGTGGAATTCTGTTGGGATTTTATTCCTTGCACTCGAACGCAATCCTCAGCAGCCGTGTGTGTCTGTGCAGTCTCCGTGCAGCCATTGAAATTGTGCTGACGTTAGTCGAGCCATCGTTGGAGGCAGGAAAGGAAATTCAGACGAGAGCCGCGCTCGAACCAATGTACCATTCAATTCGAGTTGTTACGTTTCAATTACTGTAGATACTTATTATTTACCTGGACCCTATGGTGGGTGAAAGGCTTGCAACTTTTAATGATCGCACGGGACAGGTTTGCTCAACAAGCCGTGTGAATGCACCCTAAAGAGCTGCGTGTTTTTTTTTTTTTTCTCTTTTTTTTTTTAAAGTTTGATGAACTTTTCTGGCAAATAACTTTGCAGACATATTACAGATGTGTACAGAATGAGAGGATCCGGAAAATTGAGTTATAATGAAGAGATGATTGAACGGTAAAGTAAGCAGTGTGTGGAGGGGGGCGTGTAGAGTGGGCGTTTACAGTGTCTTTCGTGACTTTATGGAATTGCACAGAGGTCTCATGGGTCCTTGTGAAGTTTGTATAATTAGTTCGCGAGTGGATATGTGCAGACGAGCTCTGAAGGATCAATTAATTGGAGGCAATTTCCCTATGGATCAGCAGAGGTTTTCTGTGTGCGCTAATGGGCCTTAACTGTTTCCACTTTTGAATTACATGGAATCTTAAAGGAAACACACGTTGAATTGGCTTGGGGGTTAGCCTTCGGCGACCATAAGCCAAATAAAAACAAACGTCAGCCTCGTGTACCTCCTCCTCACGAGGGAAGCTTTGAAGAGTAAAAGTTGAAATAAACGATTGTGGCTTAGAGAGAAAGATACCCGCATGCCTTAGACTTTTTTCCAAGAAATTCTGAAATCGATACATGCGATTAAGTAAACAACAACAGATAAGAGTAAACATCAGTATCCACGTTGTTGATTCGATAAATAAAAAAAAGTGTTTACTCAAAAAAAAAAACTGAAAATTGAAATTTATAGATACTCCTAGCAAGAGCTAAACTGGCTTTATTTCTTGATACAAAATAAAGTTCGATTGGAAAAAATTGTCATTAATTTCATTTTATTTTTCCATTCACTTACGACTAAGTTTACAATTTAATAATTTGTTAACCAAACATCCAAGAAGAAGCTCTAGAAAGAGAAAAAATTATGAAATACAAATTGGTGGATGAATATTTATTTGATTCAAGCACAATTCATTGACAAGAGTCCTTCAATACTGAGCTGCAGTCGAAGTAGAGAAAGCGTTCTTGGAGAATATGTTTCAGTTAAAGTAGAGAAAAGAGTCCTTTAGAATTACTGAAGCAGGAAGGTATTCTTAAATAGGAAATTCAACTTTGCTTTTGAAAACGTCCATCTACGAGGAAATGCTGTGGGCTATGTTGCCAAATTAAGTGGATGATAAATGACAAATATTTTATGTTGCTTTTGTGCGCTCTGGGGTAGATCCCTGACGTCAGTGAGATAAGTGCATCTATGAATGAAGGCAATGTACGATTTTCTTTGCTACAAATTGAAGTCAGAGGTAAATAATCGAAAGGATATTCTATATTCTAGAGATTGAGTAATTTTGTATTTGTATTTATTTATTTGCAATTCATCTTACGTATTGCTACAATCTGGTTTAAGATTTGGACTTCGGAATGGTCATTCTATTTGGATAGGCCGAGCAAATGAGGGACTTTTGCGAATTCATAGAAAACAGAAATGCAAAGCCTCTGGTAATCAACTTATTCAAGTCTTAATCAAATTATTTGTCCAAAATTTTACACTTTTGGATTACTCAAAATGATGAATGAACAACGACCAACAGGCTCAACGCAACAGTCATCTGTGGGTGTGCAGCAGGATTGAGTAGCTAGTTTCAACTTTGATCCGTCCCTTGGTCGTTACTTTTTGAATCAAAAGCAATCTTTTTTTCTCAAATATCTGCAAAAATATGAGACATAGTTTTGAAATTAAGGGACTGGTTTTTGTATGTAATTAGCAGTTGCGGTAAATTTTCTTTTTTTAAATCGATCACTAGGTTCGTTGCAATAAAAGAAATCAAAGTACAATCGCTTGAACCAAAAATGACCCGAGGGACGAATGAAGGTTAATTTATGAATGAGTTAGCCAGGCTAAACTGTCAGGAGAAGACCTCAGTTCGACGTAAGACTAGCCAACTAAACAATAAATTCATATGTCAAACTGAATAAAGTTTTTCTGTTCTTCGAATTAAAACGGTCAGTGATTCCCCTTCAACTCGGTTGCTAACGAAAAATTATGTAAATTTAGGTACGTTTCTCATGTGTAAAATTATAACACGCACAACACAGAGGCGCCAAAAAGCTTTACTTTTGACCTGTATGTGCTGCAGATTATTAACGAAAAATCATTGTTCCAAAATTAAGTCGGATATTACAAACAAAACTCCAAGAAATTATGAAAAAAAAAAAAAATGTCTAACCTCAAAATTTATTACACAACAATCCCAGAACGTGTCAATGATTGACTGAAATCTCTGTCCACGGTCCAATGCGTTTAGTCCACCCCCTAAAAACCGACCACACCAATTGTCACGTTTAACTAAAGTGCTTCAGATAAACTTCCCAACCAACTACGATGATACAACGTCACTTGATATGAGGAAGCCTCCTCCACATCCACTCAAGTCCTCAAATAGACTCTTAAAAATAGAAAAGAACTTTTACGGAAAACACCGTCATTCGAAATAGACGAGAGTATCAAAATCTTTGCCACAATAATAAAAATTAATGGCGCTTAACACAATGAAACCGTACCACAAAAACGGGAAGTAGAACATTTATATGGTGACATCCAGAGGGAGGGAGGAACTGGGCACAGAGCACAGACTCTAAGGTGAACACAACAATAACAATTTTCAGATCGGCCCTCGGTACAATTTGTAGCAGGGAACTAAAACTAAAAGTCAGGCATTAGCTTCGAGGGCCAACGAAGCGTGCTCCTAATGAGAAATATCGCCTTCGGTTTCGAGCCATTTAATGTTGACCCATATCACGGCATGGTAGAGAAATATGGGAATCCGCCTCATTTAAGAGGTTTTCTTCGTTTTTCGTTTCTTTTTTTTTTTTTTTGCTCTCCTGCTGGATATTTGGACGTTTGGACGCTTTTCTGTGCGTGTGTGTTTATGTGGGTCAGGTTGTTCTTTTCTCGCTTTGTCACGGTTAGTGGTCCTGCGATTAAGGTAATAAGAGAAGGACTTTTTGCAAGGGAATTATCTGTTGTAGCCGTAAACAAATTAGAGGCGTAATTACGGCAAGAGCGTTACTATGAGTGTGGCAGATAGTGTCTGGGAACGACAAAATCGGTGCAAGGTTAATTGGCACAATACACACCAAGGTGGCGAATTGCGATTTAATTAACCGTATTAAAATGGAGGGGGCCATTCACGCAGTATAGGCTTTTGAGGGGGTGTGAGAGATTGATGGCGTTAAGTCGTTGCCAGACGGGTCGGCTAATTAGGTTTGACAGGATGGTTCGATTGTCTGGTAACTTCACAACATTTCGACGCTGTCACATGCTTCAATGACTTTGCTTTCGTAATATGATGCCTGAGTGACATCTTTGTTCATGAACTGGGTCAACATTGATGTTGATTTAAGCAAGAAGGTCACTTGTACAGGGGAATGTATAACATTCACTTATATTGCTGAAAAAAAAGAAAGATCAGAACTATTTTGTGTCGTGTTGTCGTGTTTTAATTTGATTGTATGTCTCGAGAGTTTTAACCAATTTATCGCATGATATGAAAGATGCCGTTTAAAGTTAATGCTGCTCAAATTGTACAATAACAAAAGAAAACTGCACCCAGTTATGCTAATTGCTTCTTATAATCAATCTGTTGTTTTGTTTTCCCTTTCCCTTTAAAAGAGAAGAAACTTAAGCTACCAAGCTAAAAAATGCGCTTTAAATTAATTTATAATTTTGTAAAAAACAGGACGAAGCATTTATTTGAAAATTGTCATAAATTTTAGATTAAATTCGATGTTGAGGTCAAAAACCGAATGCGATAGTACCAGCAAAAATATGAAATATTTCAGCATTAAAAAGGTACGTTCTGGCAGTCAACGGGCTGTTATTTTATTTAATCTATTATTATTACATGAGGTGCACTAAAAGAAGGTTTTAATGCATTCACCATATAGTCCGGACTTAGCACCAAGTGATTACTACCTGTTCCTGTCTATGGCGAACGATTTTATTGGTGAAAAATTCGCTACGAAAGAGTTTTGTAAAAAACAGTTGCTATAGATTTTTAACCATAAACACCAGGATTTCTGTGAGGGAGGTGTAATGAAATTATCCTCAAAATCATAGAAATTTATAGGACAAAACTGCCTATGTTTGACATAGGTCCGATCATTCTATGTATACTAAATAAAATCTTCAATTTCATACAAAATTAATGGAATACATTTTACTACATGTAATATTTCACCATGAACTAATTCGATTTCGAAAGAAAAGTTTAATAAATAAACACAAACATTTTTGATAAACATTTTGTTCCGCTTTGAAATTTGGGCCTTTCCATTGAGTATAACAAACACATTCAAGTGACCGCCTCTGAAAGATTACCAATATAACTTTGGTAGTGGTAATTTTTGACGTAGTTTTTAACAAATTTTAACACATTTTGGGCAGTATCTCGGCTATAAATTGCCTAAGGTTGGTGTGTGTTTAGAGTTCGGTGATTTTTCATGCAAACACTTTTTTTTGCGTAGCCGCACAGAAATCGCATTATCTTGAATCCTCTCTGACAATAAAGCCATAATTGGCCGTGTTGTGAAACTTGTTGTCCCGTCTTAAGGAAACCATATATCATCCAAGTCATGATCGTCAATCACGAATACAATAAAAATAATTTAAAAAAAAATTCGATAAGAATTCGATCATATCGAAAGAGAAACAGGCCAGCGACATCCTTTGACTATAGATCACACCAATGCCTGAATGCAACGCAACCTCTTCGACCATTTCTGGGTTTTTCTAAGCTCCACTTGCGCCAATTTTTTTTATTTAAATACGCAAGCTTCAATTGTTGCGTAATTTGAACTTTATAATCATGGAGATGCAAATAAAAATGCAAAATACGCCAAAGTGGAATGTACTGCACACGCAAGTGTTGTGGACGTCGGGAAATTAATAAATTCGGATCATCAGCAACACTTGCACTTGCAGCAGGAATATTTACGAATCACGGGGATCACAATGATGCACAGGCATTACGATATCAGTAACGCTTCGAATCTTCTTCGAATTTCTCCACAATTTTATCAATTGCTTGCGTCAATTTAATTTGTACATATTTAACAATTTAATTAATGCGCGAACAGTGGCTACATTTGAATCATCACTTTGTGCCAAGTTTTTCTAATTTGAACGTATTGCCTGATTATTAAGTGATACATTATCATGAATGGCAAATATTTGACTAATTTTTAATGCTTTAAATAATAGCTGCGTTTGACAAATACCAAATGTTAGTAGTACCAACTTGAAGCCACGAAATGTTAAACTTCCTTTTTAAGAGAAGGTGAGACTGCCGAAGAGGAAATGAAAACACTTCAAAGGCCTTAAACAGAAGCAAACTTTATTTTATGGACTAAAAAAGGATATCGTAAGCTCAAATAAAGTATGCATTTAGAATAGGATAGAATATAATCGAATACTTTGTGACCGAATCTAAGAACTAAATGATTTTTTCTGAGATTTTTAGAATGAATAAATATCAGTCTTAAAAATATTGTGCTTTGCATGGAAGGCGGTTTGCTTAAAAGTCGGCAACAGAAAGAAACAAAATAACTTTGATGACTTCAATTTCTTCACACTCCGCAGTTCAAAGAAGTCAAGTGTCATATTTGTCAAAGAAGACAAACCCTTGTAACGCATTGTTGGGTATGAGGCCATAGACATTTTAAATTTATAGAGATTCCTAGCCTTATCACTCAAGTCCCTGCAGCCAAAAAGACCCTTTCCACAGCAGCTTTTTTTTTTGATTTCCTTATCAGCGTCTGACATATTTCGCCAGCACTCATCTTTATGCCTCCATTCAATGTGCCACAATAGAAAGCAAACACAAACGTACCTCAAGCCGAAGCCCACTTATGATAAACAGAGAAATACCTCATCGCAGGATAATCCATCAAAACTGCGGTTCATAGAACAAAAGGGGTGCGCATCCTCCAAGAGAAAAAGATGCCCCTCATCTACGAATGGTTTTTCTCTACCATTTTACAGCAAAGTTAATTACTTCGTCGAACACACACACACCCCCAAAATGATAATGATCTTTGGTGTTATAACGAAACCATAATCCTCACCTCCGGCAACCGCCACCGCCCACCCATCCGCCAAATCAAACCCTCATATTTCTCTCGTCTCGGCTTTGTTTATTCTGACAACCCTAGAGTTAATATTTAACAAGGTGTTAAATAAATGTCAACCGAAAATTACATGTACACGCACACACCGGCCGAACGCAGTCTCTCTTCAATCCAAGGTGAAAGTGTGCGGTTGACTTTTGGGTTAAGCTAGAATAGCTCTTAGAATTTGCCCTCATGGAATTTTACACCTGGTACATAATTTAAATGATCCTTGCACAACTCCGGGTCCGGTTCCAGCTCAATTTCCCAACACCGCCACCGCCCTAGCTCTCGTTGATTTCAACTCTAAAGGACGGATACTTCTGTTGACCACACCATTTAGGTGGTTTCCTTTGTGCAGGAGCGGGCGAGGAAAAAAGGGATCCTCTTCCTTTTTGCCGGTTTTCCGTGCTAACCCCTAATTTTTGGGCTACAAAATTGTCGGCTATCTTATTCCATTTCGATCCCTTTTTTCCGGTTTAAATTTGTTTTTTTTTTTTTCATCTTTGTGTGGGTGGGATTCTTCTTCGTCTGTTTTAAATAAATATGAACTTTGGGAAGGAGCGAAAAAAGGACGAGCCACGTATGCGTGATTACGGATGGGGTTGAAATCGATTTGGATTTGTTGACTGGCATATGTACGGAGGACAGAGAGTGAATACACAGATACACATATTTTTTTGTTGTTCTGTGTTTGGTTTATTGCTCGGGGGTGGTGGTGAGTGGGGCAGAGGTCCTTCGGTTGTTATTACACAGTAGCTGTGGGCTTCCGTTTTTTTTATTATTATTATTACTTTTTATCATTTGGTGGTGTTCAGCGTGTGTTTCTATAGACAAAAAGGAATGAGAGGTGTGTTCCGGCAGAGGACAAAACACACACACGGACAGTAGTCAACAGCAGTGGCAACGGCATTGACGCGCAAACAAAAAGGACGCACACGGTTATTTATGCTGAGGCAAATTACCTTCGAGGTTTATTTATGTAAACATTTTGTAGGGCAGTTGTCATGAAATATTAATGCCGCTGATGGTTTATGCAGAAGCTAATTGATTTAAAAGTTTCGTGTTTTGGTTTGTTTTCAAACAAAAACAGAAAAAAAACAGAAAAAAAAAAAGAAACTGAATGGGAAGAGTTTTTATTTATTTCGATGCTGTTTGTAATTCATTGAGTGGGCTGTAGGGTGCTTGGAAAAAAAAAAGGTAAAATATCTATTTAGAATGTTTTTGAAAGTTCAAATTGATGAAGGACCATATCGAGTGAAATGTGGACACATATTTGGCCACCGACTGGGGGCTCAGACAGATGTGAGTATTGATTGACGTGTAAATTATTGAATTGACGTGAATGGACGACTGTAAGTCTCTGATTAAATTTTGAAGTGAATAATTAAAAGTGTTTGGGTTGAATTGGATTTTTTATTTTTGTAGTTTAGTGAGGTTTTTTGATGATGTTAAGCTATTTTTCATTTAAGCATTGAATATCTGTCTCAAATACGTTTTATTTTTCTGGCCTTGAATATGTATAACTGAGAATCAAAGTTTTTGTCTGTAAATGCATTGCTGGCGCTATACAGTCATTTCAAATCAGTTCAATTCTTCTTTATTATTTGCATCTTTAAGTGATTGTCACTTCTCTCGATGACCTTTAAATCCCTGTGGAAACCACATCAGATTGGATCACTAACATGCAGGCGAATCAATTCAAAGTTATTCATGTACAGCGACATATGCATGTACTTGGTTGTATGTAATCTAAAGTTGAACGTTCCAACGCATCTGATGTTTCGAAAACATTTCGTAGAAATTTGTCGCCCACTTATTTTCATTTTCAGAAGTTCTCAGAAGTCCATGAATTTCTTTGAAAAAAATTGACTAAGACAAAACTTCTTTAATCTTCCTTACAATTTTTATGATCTTATTTTTTTTCAAGAATTTGGTATTCAGCGTGGGGGTCTGCCCACGGTTTCATGTCAACTGCTCACCTCCTTCACAAAAAACAATACACGAATCACCAAAAACAACGTCTGGAAAGCTATTGTCGTTTTCTTTCTGGTTAAACCGTCATTTCATTAGGAGATGAATTTTGGTAAATGATGAAAAGGTAAAGAAAAACATTAACATCACGCCAACAATTTATAAGACAAAGAAAAAGGTTCTCTTTCGTCATTTGCGAGAGATTTCGAAAAACAAGCCTCTAGAAATTCGCTCGGCTCTTCTTGTATTCTTAAAGTTAATTTTATTTTTCAAGAACATATCCAGAGAAGGATTATAGAGAATAAATGTATCAAATTTTATACGAAAAATGTTGATAAAAACAAAAATAATTTACATAATTTACACAAAAAACAAAAACTTCTATTGTCAAATCGATTATCGAGATGAAAGCTTGATAAGTCATGTGTTTTAAAAGTGATTTAGTTAAAATGACTGCCAGTCAATTAACTGAAGTTAAAAGACTTACCAACTAAATCAAAACCTTGTCCAGTACTTGGGAAAAATTTGTTTCTATTCATTTTATTGCATTTTTAAGAATAGCTTGTACAGGGTTTCCAATAAGAGGTGTTATTTTGATATTCAAAGAAAAATGTCATTTTTTGAGATAAATGATTAGATGTTTGTTTCAATATAAAGAGGAAAGAATGCCATTAATAATAAAAAACAATATCAGTCAAATTGCCGCCTCGGCTACGCTTATAGAACCGTATCCTTTTCATGAAATTTTCCATCAACAAATCGTAAAGCGGCTGCTGTATGCCCTCAATAGCTTCACGAATTCCATCTTTGAGGTCTTAAATCGACGCTGGGCTGTTTGCGTCGACCTTATCTTTCACGTATCTCCGAAGGAAGAAGTCGCAAGGTGTTAAATCACAAAATCTCGGTGGCCAATTGCGATCATCCCTTCGAGAGAAAACACGGTCGTGAAACTTTTCCCGTAAAAGATCGATGGCTTCGTTGCTTGTGTGGCACGTAGCGCAGTCTTGTTGAAAATAAACTTTGTCCAGATCAATTCCATCCGAAAATTCATTGATCATCTTTCGATTGCGCAATTTATTCACCGCCTCCAGACTCATTTTCGAAAAAATAAGGTCCAATAACCCCGCCGGACCACAAACCGCACCAAACAATTACGCGTTGAGGATAGAGAGGCTTTTCAACAATAAATCTTGGGTTTTTCGTGTTCGACTATTTGCTTATTGACGTAGCCACCGAGGTGGAAATGGGCCTCATTAGTCGAGATGATTTTTGATGAAATTCCGGCACATTTTTATGTATTCCAAGGACCCAATCAGACACGATGCTGTTGATGATCGACCGGCTTGAGTTCTTGTGTTAACTGAACTTTATAAGCCTTAAGAGCTTAGTCTTTATCCAAATGCGGTGTAATGAAGTTTGTGGAATGCCCAATTCCAAAGAACGACTAGGAATGGGCAAACCTGGGTTTTCTTCAACACTTTGGGCTACAGCAGCAATATTCTCAGTTGTTCTTGAGCGAGGTGGACGGGTTTTATTCTTCACATCAGTAAATTGTCCCAACAGCTGGAATCTTCCAACCAATTTCTGTATTGTGGTCCGACAAGGTGCCTTACGACGAACCAAAATGTTTTAGTTTTACGAACCGCATCTGCCAAATTTTCACCATGGTTATAGTGAATTTTTATAATTTCAATGCGTTGCTGAAGCGTATATCGTTCCATTTTTATTAATGGCATTGACATTTCTATTTGTTAAATGTCAAAAAACTACAGCTTCAGAATTGACATTTACCAAAACAGTGGGCTATTTAAAATAGCAACTCTTATTGGAAAACCCTATATTTGGCCCCCCTGTTGTCTGATCGCTCTTTAAGTATTTTCGTGATAATGAGGACTTTTTGTAAAAAGACTGATATTTTGTATCATTCATGTTGAATCTTTACTTTAATTGACGAAGCGTAGTGTTGTTGTTAAATCCCATCTTAATAATTTTTTATCCTTATTTTCTTCAAAAAAATTACAATTTAAGTTTAAGTTACCCGTGAAACCAGGTGAATACGATTGCAAGTTGTCAAATTTGAAAGTTATTTTTTTTAAAAATAATAAAACTCTTTTTCTCCAAAATCTTGTCAGTAATTAATGTGAAAATTGTGCAAATCTTAAAACTGATAAGGCCTTATCCGAAAAGTGCCTCCATATCACCATCACCCTCGTGTATGTGTGCGGAGTCACCACAGAAAGCGAGAGTGTGTCAATAAAATTTACTATTTATGTATTTACGATTTTCCATTCTCACGTCCGCACGAAAAACAAAAAAAAAACCATCTAACACACTCGGGATGGGTGGCTCTTCGCCGCCGCCACAGCCTTCACCGCCATCGTCTCTTAAAACAACATGACGACGACCTTTAGTTTACTGCCAAAGGGCGAGTGGGGATAACATTTTTTTATTGATCCCTTACGCCTGGAATCTTCTCCCATAAACTTTGAGAAACATTTCAATTCAAAAGTTTTGCTGTGGCAACTCTGGGAACCAGTCCCACCCACCGCCACATCAGTTAACTGCCGCCTCATTCACCGCGCACTCAGTCCCATTTTGGTTTAGATGATTTATATCTGCCCCGGGGGTGCGGCAGTAAAAATTCAATACGAAAAAGTTGGCAATAAAAATAGAGAAAAAAAAAAGAAACAGGATCTGGATGCGAATACGATGCCGATAGGTGATGGTACATGTGGGTGAAATGATCGAATTACGTCGCGTTCCACGCGATTACATATGCGACGTGAGTGGAATTATCGCTGGAATATATTTTCTCGTCTTTTTTTAGAAATTCAGGTTTTTTTTTTGTGAGCGAATTATTAGGAGGCCGTACGGGCAGAAGTGGACCATTTCCAAGTTTCTGTTTATTGCTATCGTCTAGGAGAGGTGCTCGATAATACACGGTAATGCCCCAACCGAGAGTAAGTTGTGAATCTTTATTTTTCATGGTAGTGGGTGGCAATCGTGGATATGGAAGGATAGATTTGTGATTGCCTTGCTTCAGGTTGGGATGATCAGATGGGGCAATTTACTTCTTGTGCAGCCCATTATATAAGAATATTTCAATCTCAATTATTTAAGATCATCATGGTTTATTATTTAAAGCGTTTGCTCTCGTCCATCAACTTATTATGCCCTTATTATGCCAGCGATCACAGTCAGAAGAACTATCTTCTTTAGTGGCTTAACAGCCCACGAAGGGCCAGAGCCCAGCTCTTCGCGCCTCCACTGTGTTGTGCGCGTTATAATTTGACACATGTGAATTGTTTAAGTTTAAGTTTATTGCCGGTTCCGAACGGAGAATTGCGAAAGCTTTCCGGGACAGAAGTACGATAATCGATTGCGTGATCACGTCCAAACGTCCCTTGTGATCGCTTGCAGCTTTCTTCTTTCTGTTAAATTGAATAACTCTGGGTTCGAACAGAGTAATGAAACATGTTTTATTCTGGGTCGGATCTGGAAAGAGGTTTTTACGGCGAGATCATGTCCAGAAATATAACTGGGTGATGGCCTGCAACGTAATGCGATATCTCGTTATTCTCTGCTAAGAAAAACTAACAACAGGTTTCGCGAGACACGTTCTGCTAGAAAGGATTCAAAATCCTGGAAGCAAGCTATTTCTGTTTGACGAGTTAGAGTTTAATTTTTGTTCTGTCCCAAAAAAGTAAGTGGAATTACAATATTTCAGGCGGGTTTAAACTGCCTTAGAACAATGGGAAGGATGCACCAAATATGAATGTCCATAAAAATATCTGTATTTCTTTTTCTTATTTCTTTTATTTTAAAAATGGATCGAAGACGGTGCGACATTTGTTTGGCTAATTTTTTCTGAGATTTTAATTTTAAACATTTAACGAAGTCATTTTTAAAGGCTAAGACTCAACAGAATTTTTTTTTTTTTTACTTTTTTGATATGTTCTTTTTTTTAGGAGCAATACTCATTTGGAGCAATACTCATTTGTGACATTGTGAAGGGTCAGATCTTTGGTAGAATTTATAAGCTATTTAAATA
Organism: Syritta pipiens; assembly: GCA_905187475.1. Classification (NCBI taxonomy): domain Eukaryota; kingdom Metazoa; phylum Arthropoda; class Insecta; order Diptera; family Syrphidae; genus Syritta; species Syritta pipiens. The sequence continues at coordinate 98,976,180 of LR994571.1, read as the reverse complement.
TTCACGCTTCAGCTTACTTTTATCACTGACTCTAAAAACGTCAGTTACTGCAGCAGATTGACATAAAAGTTGGCGTAAATTCAATTGTTAAAGATAGGAATTTAAAATTTGGTATGGTTACTCTTGAGGTTAATATAAAAAATTTACTTTTTTTAGCGAAATACTAAAACACTCACTTTTTCATAAAGGCACCAAACCATTTCAATTTGCTTAGTTCTTAAGCCTAAGGCTCTTTTGCTCTGGCTTTTTAGCTAGTTTATAATTTTAATTATAAATTATGCGTTTATAAATAAATAAATAAATACTTAATTCTTACCTATCAACGCTTATGGATTGTAGATGGTATTGAGTAACAAAGACACCAACTGACCATGTTTAAAACTTGCAGAGCATGTAAAAGAAAGCGGGGTTTAAGCTATCCAATATTAGTTCTAAAGAATTTATCATTTGGTTCAACTTGCTTTGTTCATTTGATGTCAGTAATTTTTATTATTTTGCATTCTTTAACAGTAATCCTGCATTAAATGCATTTTGCAACTTTCTCTCACAGAAATGTTGTCTTATTCAATGTAGATTCAATTTTGCTTTGTTTTCTGCAGCCTTATTCTTTGCTATCGATAAGGCTTTGAAAATTGTGTGGCCTGGAAATCAAATAAAATAACAATACTACGAAAATCCTATATCACATAACGAGAATTCATCAATTTATCAATAGGAGGAAAAATTGAAACAAGAAATTTTTACATATCGTGAACTACAAAAATCAAACAATGAAACTTTACGGCATCTCACAGACAACACAACTAAACGGTTGGTTTTTTTTTAAATACTAGGAGGCAAAGTCTTGCCCTTTGTTCCTTGCCTAAAACTATGCAACTGCTGAATAATCAGTATTATGATGCTATACTGGGAATGCCATGAAGTGTTTTGCTATTTTACATTTCATTTCTAGTTCTCTTTTTAGTCTACAATGGAAGAAGGGTAAAAGTTTAAGTTTACAGAATTTGATTTTTAGTCGGGTTTTTAGAGTTTTTCCCCATTGTGTGTCGTAAGAACAAAATAATGCATGCAAGCCTTTAAAAAATATTTGTCGCAAGTACAACAGCACCTCGTATAAATCAAATATCGGTAAAATAAAGTATTGTTGGCCGCATTTTTAATAAAACATTGTGCGAATGACACCTCTAGGCGAAAGTCTGTGAAAAACTCTGAAACATGGTTGATGCTTTTATTTTTCAACAACAACTCATGGGAATATCCCAATCAATCCGAATCGGCAACGTTGACCATGACACAATTAATTTGCTGTTGTTGTTCAAAAAAATCATCATTCACATGTTGTTTCATAATCCATTTAATGAAATCTTTTATAGGGATTTTTATTTCAAACCTTGAAAAATGAAAGGACTGTGGGGGCAAATTTGGTCAGAATTTTAATGATGCTCTTCCATAAAAATTAGTGAGACTAATAAATTAGCGTTTTTTTATCGAGTGCAGTTAATTCACTGTACTGTCCTTCATTCGTTTAAAATAAAATAGAAATTGACTAACCGGGCAATGTATTAGCCTTCAGTTTAAAATTTTTCCTTTTAGACTTTTGACACTAAAAATTCTAAATTTTCCAAATTTCTTCTTTGGATATTCCCTTCAAATGGCTTTAATGAATCTGTCCCCTCTGAGGAAAATATTATGTGAACAACTTTCTACTGCGATAGTGAAAAAAATCATTCGGAATGTATCTGTCTTTCAAGGAGTGAAGGGCACAGCTCCAATTGAGGTGTTCGCCTTAAACGAAGGCTTCGCCAAGGATAAGCATAAAATGAAAACCAATTTGGGCATTGGTGCGTATCGCGATGAGAATGGGGCACCTTGGGTGTTGCCTGTTGTGCGAAATACCGAGATCAAGGTCGCAAGTGACACTTGGATCAATCACGAATACCTTCCCATCCTTGGAAATCCGCGCTTCACTAAGGTTGCAACGGAATTCCTGCTGGGAAAGGAGTCACCAGCTATCAAAGAGAAACGAGCCTTTGGTATACAGACACTTTCGGGAACTGGAGCATTGCGTATAGGAGCGCAGTTTTTGGCAAAAATTCTCGGGAAGAAACGTTTTTTTTACTCAAATCCCACATGGGGAAACCATGTACTGGTGTTCCAAGACGCTGGTTTCAAATCTGGCAGCTCGTATACGTATTGGGATGCAAAGTCACGTACGATCAACTTTGAGCAGTGTTTGTGTGATTTGTGTGGTCTGCCAGAAGGGTCAATCGTTTTACTCCATGCGTGTGCTCACAATCCCACCGGAATGGATCCGTCGCATCAGCAGTGGGCTCGGATAGCAGAAGTGATGAAGGAAAAACATCTTTTCCCGTTCTTTGATATCGCTTATCAAGGCTTCGCCAGCGGAGATCCTGTTTGCGATGCCTGGGCAGTGCGCTATTTTGTCCAAGAGGGTTTTGAGCTGTTTGCATCGCAATCATTCGCCAAAAACTTCGGACTGTACTGTGAACGGATCGGCAATTTGACCATAGTCACAAAAAGTCCGAAGCCGATCAACAACATCCGGTCTCAGTTCGCGAGAATTATCAGAGCCAACTACTCGAACCCGCCAGCATACGGCAGTAGAATAGTCGCGGCGATCCTCTCCGACAAACAGAAAAAGGCCGAGTTTTTCGAATGCTTGAAGATAATGTCCGATCGAGTCAGAACCATGAGGGAGCGACTGCGGGAGAATTTGGTTAAGTTAGAAACGCCAGGTACTTGGGATCACATTACTGACCAGATTGGTTTGTTTTCCTACACTGGACTGACAGCAAATCAGGTGGAAAAGCTCATCAAGGACTACCACATATACTTGTTAAGGGACGGGAGGATCAATGTGTGTGGACTGAACGAGAAAAATGTGGCCTATGTAGCGAAGTCGATGTATAGCGTTATCACAGGCAAAAGAGCCAAGTCCAGGGGAAAATGTTCGTGATGCGACGTGTTTATAAAAAAAAATCAAAAAATAACAAAAAAATAGTAAAAATATGTGAAAAATAGGTGTTTCTAGACAGGATAGATGATACTGTGCAGGATAAGATATTTGTTGGTGGCTCCTCACGAGTTGGACAGAATTCAGCAAGTCTCAAATACAAAAAAAAGTAGTAAGTTCTGGCTCACAGCTATGATGATACCTGACTATTGTTAAATAAATGATTAATAAATATTGTGCGGACGTAAGTGCCCAAATCATGCCTTTTTGTTAATTTACAGCAATTCTTAAATCGAAGACTTTAACGTTCCCGAACGACAACTTTTTTTTTTGTTGTTAAGATGTGCGAACTAAAAGGCACAACGTGCCAAATTAGAGTACAAAGATCTCTATATATAAAAATCAATGTTTGCTTGTTTGTCCTTTATAGACTTCTAAATGGTAAGAGATAGAGCATTTAGCAACTTTGTTCAGAATTCTGTCAAAAAGGTTTTGGTACCAATTTTTTTTTTTTGGGAGGAAGGCTCTCATTGCCGTGGGCGCTGACTTTCAAAGTGCGCCTGATCCTGTCGAGTTATATATCAGGTCTTTAAAAATGATTGAGCGTTCTTTCCGGTTTTGTCGGTAAAAAGTACCGTTGGAAAGATATGAAGCTCCAACGTTGGAAAAAGAGTGCTTTTTTAAAATTGGATTTATTTTATGCGTATGCGCGCCGGGTACAGCTAGTATTTTATAAAATCTTTGTAAGGTGTCAAGTTTTCAATTTACTTAGTTTTAATTTAATTTAAGCTGAAGCGAAACACGGTTCGGGAGCGGGAGTCAGAGGGAATTTCGCGCGGGAATTAGAAACTAAGTCTAAGAGCCCACAGCAAACTTTGGACGTGGAAGTATAACCAAAAATGGTATTAGGTGTGCAACTTGAAAAACGCGCATTGTTATTAACTTCATATATACTCACACGCGCTATTTTGATTTGACAGTGACAGCTATTGTATGTTAAAGAGCGTCGAAAAATCTAGTTAATTCCATCTGTCAAAGTTAATTTACACAAGTTTTGTTTTCATATTCAAATAAATGGTTTTTCTAACAAAAAATTCGCGTCTTCCAAGTTGTACTCCTAATATGTATCAACGTAAAGCTCTTCAACAACAAATCCGCAAGTCTGGCAGCGATTTCTCGTGGCTGATGGTTGTAATGGTCTGTTGAAAGCGTCTATTTTTTCGAAACCTGCATTTTTTATATAACCACTTAAATATTAAACTGCCTCGATTACAATAAGTGGGTGCAAGACGTTTTTCACGCGGCCTTACCTCCGTCAGACTGGCTAAAAGTATGTTAAAAAATTATATTTTCGAAAAATCGAGATAATTAAAAATGATTACACCAGATAAATTGTTAGAACGTCCAAAAATTTGAGTGCCAGCATTTTACACATGGCTTTCAGGCCGCCAGACACGTTCGAAAGAAAACGAAATTCCTCATCAAGTTGTTAAGCTTTTAAGGCGTAGGAGGTCGCAGGCTTAGAAGGATAAGCGCTGCAAAAATTTTGTTTGCTTGTTGGGCATAAAAAACTGAAAAAAAAAATTAATTTGCACTATAAAATAAAAATATGTTTCCATATTCTATGGAGATTAGTTTAAAAGTAATAGCATCCAAATACAACAACTTTTTTTAATTTGGAAATAAAGAAAGTCATCCCTTCTAAGCCTGCGATCCCCTACGCTTTAAAAGTTTAACAACTTGATGAGGAATTTTGTCTTCTACCCAACGATATCATTCTTTCTTGAAATGTACATTTTGTCATTTGAGTATGTTCTCCTTACAAATTTCCCAAGTGTGCGACGCGATAGCGAGATTGCAGCGTTCAGCTTCAGTAGGCCTTTAAGCATAACAAAAACTTAAGATACCGTCAGTGTCTGGTGATAGTTCTTCCTTAAAAATTTAATACAATATACGAACTTTGTGTTCGCAATTCGCCGTTCGGAACCGGCGTTAAACGATAGGTCCCTTCCACATGTCTCATAAATTATAACGCGCACAACACAGTGGCGGCATGAAAAAGCAAGGCTCTGATTCCCAATGGGCTGTTACACCAATGGATATCGTGCTGTCAGCCATCTTAACCATGTCATTTGACCGCCTTGGAGTTGCGTTTTGACCTCTTTTGACTTTTTTTGTGTGGAGAACCGTGACGGACCGAAATTATGCCAACAATCCAAAAATGGATCAAGCACTTGAGACAAAGTTCATCCCAGCAATCCGTGAGCTTCAGTCCGAAACCATTTTTAAGGTCTTGGCGAATTGGAGTGATAGAATGCGCTACTGCGAAGCCAGCCAAAGCAGCCACTTGAACGATGTTGTGTTCCACAATTAATAGGAGTGTTACTAATAAAGTCTTAATATAAGACAAAAAAATCATTTTGTCCACTTTATTGAATTTTTAAAACAAAACTTCTTTTTGGCCCACAAAACCAAACGGACTAAACATTTGCAACTCGAACAGAAACTACAAAGTTTCAAAGTACAAAAATTCCTACAAAATTTCCTAGTTTCTGTTCGAGTTGCAAATGTTTTGTTCGGTACTGTATGCATAGAAATAACTATCTCGTCGTAAATCAAAAACTACGCTGTGTGAAGCCTTTAGTATTTCATATTTGAATCCACTTTCCGCAGCTTATTTTCTTTTTTTTTTTTAAATTTCCTAAACGAATTTCTACTAATATCTATTTGTCTTTCTGCCACTTAAAGCCTCTCCTCCGGCCTCCCACATGTTTTCATCACAGCCATTCCAATTTCCCATCATCATCTGCTTATTGCGTTGCACATCATTGCTTAGTCATGTCATTCGCTCGATTTGACGAAGACGAATTTCTGCAGCCCAAAGAGGATCGGCACATAAACTCCTCTCGCATGTATCCCCAATGCGCTTAAAGTGATTCCACACCACACCAATATACTGTTACGTTCCGCAAAACTAAATTTTCCGAGAAAAAAGAAGAAGGAAAAGAATCGGAAAATGAAACCAAAAAAACAATAGATAAGTCCCAGAGGCCAACGAACAGAGCTGAAGCAAGAAGAAGGAAGAGGAAACTTTCTTCGCCTTTCCCCAAGTGTGTGACAAGCACTACAGAGCTAAGCTACCCTCTAAAGTACCATCTTCAGTTAGTAAGTAAATTACCATACGATTTACATCCTTAGAATGTCAAGTACTTTGTGAGGAAAGTTACTCTCTCTCGCCTGCTGTTGCTACTACGTTGCATTTGCAACAGCACCAGGAGCAGCTCCAGTGGGTGGTGGTGCTGGTGGTACTTCCTTGCCTTGAAGGTGAATCACACGGGGACGAGGAGGAGACGCAGAGAACTGTGCTGCTGTGGGTTGGATATATTTTATATTCCAACCATATAGGGGCAATTTATTAAATCACTCAAGAAAACATACGTGGACACAGTTGGGAAAAGGGTTTTCTTTGGCTTAGAGCACGTTGCATGTCTTTCGGAGAGGGGGGCAGGATGGCAAGCACATGTATCACTGTGCCACCTTAGTGGTTGCAGGCAATTCGGTCTCTCAATCTGCAGCTAAAGTGAAGGATTTCTGTATTCCTTGTTGGTTTTCCAACACCCTCACGCCCCCAAACACACACACGAGGAGAAACGACGTGAGTCCTGTGTGTGAACTTAAGTCACAGAAGACGGATGGCCTGTTTACCTCCAGAAGGATATGCATCGTCATCGTCATCGTTGTTATTCATGTTGCATTTTATATTAAACTGATGATGCATGGAGGGTGTTTGGGAACTGACTTCGACATTAGTTCGTGGTGACTGCAGCCTGTGTGCGTGTGTGTCAACGCATAGGAAATTGGCAATTACACTGAAAAAGAGTTCTCAGCACCGACCTAGGACTAATCCGTGGGCGAAATCCTCTAATAAGCCCGCTCCGACATCACAACGCGGACGTGACTAAAGCATACGCTCGTCCTTTTTCGCCTCATTGTTGTAGATTTCATGTAAATACTCCCAGTCACAACCCCGACCACCGAACAAATCCGGCAGGCCTGCTTTCGGTCGCTTCTAATTACCCACATTAAAATGTCTCCTAACGTCGTCGTCGTCGTTGTCGTTGTCGTGCCCTGGGAAGTGTGCCAACTCGAGAAGAGTTAATTTTTTTCCCGCCACCACAATCATTATCATAACATGCAGCCCTTCCGCACACGGCCCGGGACCTGCTGGGTGCTGGTCCCTTTACCTGGCCTAATTGCCGTGTCATTAAGCAGTCTTCCATTGTGTGCTGGCCCACGGGGGATACCAGGAGAGTGTGTCGACTGATTGTGTGTGCTTAGGAGACAAGTGGGCTTCTCTTCTCCCTCCAGAAAAAAAAAGAGTCCTCCAACAAAAGATAGCAATTATTTAAGCAAACCAAAAGTTGTTGCCATGGCCTTTAGTGGCGATGTGTGTGATTAAACTTTTGCTCGGTTGCGACTGCCAGCTCTCGATTGAATGAAGTAACAGTTCGTCGTTTGAAAAACAGTCCCTACCGTCCGATTTGATCCTGTTAAAGGTGCTCAACCTTGCTCAAACGTCACTGACATTCACCGATTTCCGATTAGAATGTAAATTTCTCTGCGGTTGGGAGTAACCAGACCAGAAAATCCTGTTTCCAACCAATCCAATTTCACTCCAACCTGGACACACGAAAGGCCGGGCCGGGAGGACTAGCGACGAGGAGCGTTGCATCAGGACCACGATGGCACGGTGGATTTAGCCAGCCAGCCTGAATCGGTTTCGACTTTAGCGGTTTTGTGTTCCTGATAGCTCGGGAGGATATATTTAATGTACGGGCCGGCTTAAACATGCTGCATGCATTTCCGCCGAATGTGGTTTTCCCTTACATGGCCGCCATCGCCACCAAAAAAAAAACAAAAAAAAAAGATGAGAAAACAGAAAGCAAAACTGGATTTGTCCTGGTCGATTTTGAGGATGGCTAACTGCCCCTGAGTTGTGGTTTTAGAGTCATTTTTAAGGATTTTTCCATCCCCTCACTGTCCTTCGCATTCCATTCAGGATTGACGTAATAAACGAGTGAGGGGAGAGAAAACTGTAACTAATCGCCGTCGTCACGGATAATAAAAATGTTCATGATTGTGCAGGACTCATAAAAGCAGTCGTCCGGAGTTTTTCCCCATTTCATTTGTCTTTTACCCAAAAAAAAAAAAAAAAAAGACGGGGACAATTAAACTGGCAATCGAATAAGTGAACGGTAATGCGCCGGCAAGAAGACGGATTATGAGAAACGTGATTGTCCTTCGGAACGGGTTTCGTCTCCTTTCTCTCTCTCGCGACCCTTAAGGACGGCTCGTAAATTATTTTATATTTGCACTAGCATCTTGGATTACAGACGTTTTATTGCACAGTCCTAAAGCACCGAATAACAATGTTCTTTAAGTTTAATTACCACCTTCTGGTGGATGTACGCAAGAGTGCAATTCAATTTTGAAGACAGGTTAAGACCATATTCGAGTTGTAAACAGCACTGGAAAATATTTTGTCAGGCGATACGGAGGTAAATGACTTTGAACGGGTTGCATATCCATAAAATGGAGCAGAATTAATTATCCTTTCGTTTATTTCAGTTGCGAGTTGAAGGCTGCACTTAAGAATTTATCGATTGTGTTGTGCTCAGTCAGAACTCATTACAACTGGCGGCATTTTTTTCTACAGAATTCATCATCTTCATTTAATGGTTGTTGAGAGTATGTCGGTGATGGAATATATTCACAAATAAGCAGTAAAGACACAGCTTTCGGAGGATACATTAATTGGCCTTCCAGTAAGCTCGTGTCGATGTTGCAATTGAATAAAATAAGCTGTATGTGAAGTGCTATTGAAATGCAAGGTCATTCATTTTTTGGTTTCGAAAGTAAAGTAAAAAAACACACACAGCGATATATTTTTGATGAAAATTTTATTTCGTTATAAAGCTTTGGCTTTGCCATTGGGTATGAAAAACAAAATCATTCAAATTGCCGCTCGTGAACAATCGCAGATCTTTATACTAAATGGCAAACATTCAAATGAAGTTTTGATATTGACCACTGAGTTTGCAGGTGCGAAATTTTAGCGCTACCAACTTGAAAGCATGAAATAAATGTCCTTATACTTTCATCATCATCATAATCATAAGTGGCGTAACAGCTCACGATGGGTTAGACCGGTCCTTTTAATTTGGTGACTTAAAAGTAAGCCATTAAATGGAATAAAATTCGATATCGCTTCAACTTCCACTGCGACGTCGATAGTGCTGCGAATCTGTGAGGCTCAAGTTTCAACCACACTTATTTAAGGTACTTGCTAAGCGACAAATGTCTAGGTACACTAGAAGTCCTACTGAGTCGATGAGCCATGTTTCCATCTTACCGTCATTGTTGTAAGCATTAAATTTGCATTTAACGCTGAATATAATCATTTCCCAATACTCATTTGCATGATTTTGCAAAGGCTTACCCTTTTTATTCGCTTGAATTTTTAGACTTTCGTCGCCTAGTGTACGTTGGACATAAACGTAGCGTACACGCTTAAGAAAAGTCATTCTCTGCGTACATGAAAATTGAGTTTAATTAGTAAACGAAATTTCTAATAGCTTCTAAAAGCCCTTATTCATGTGCTCAAATGTGTATATCCCACCTAAGAAGAACATGACGTCAATTAGCTTCTTTAAAACCCTCGTTAGCTTTTCCCAAGCCACCCAAGCCCCCTATCCGAGTCGAATTGTTAAACGCTTTCTTTCCTCCAAAAAAACAAAGGAAACCAAACGAAAATTTCTTCCTCGAAAAAGCACTTCCCCAACGATAATAAAATAAACCGACACTACGAATGAATTCCTGCAATAAAAACCAAAAAAAACTTTCTACCTTCACAAATCGTATTCCCCACCTGTGCACTTTTCTCATACCGTGACAATAAAAACTTAACCCCCAACCCTCCGGTGATTTATCCTTAAAATTAGTTGAAGCAAACAAAAAAAAAAATAAAGAAATGGTTCTCAAAGCCCCATAACTTTTTATTGCAATGGACTCCCGGTCCTTCGTTCTCTCTAATACAAATTTTTTTTTATTTGCAACTTCCAACTTCACTTCTTCATTTCACAGACGACATAAATAACCATTGCTCCTTCGGCGGTGTGCAAAAGGACTCCAGGACTTTCATCCTCGAAAAATGATAGGAGCATAGCACCAGACACTCTACTATACTAGCAGCTCAATTATCTTATCCTTGGGGAGAAATTCAATCAAAATTCAAATTACTTCATGTAAAATGGAACTTGTGTTAAGTCGTCCTCACCCCCCTTCACTTACGCACACAGATGCACAATGACAGAGCCAGAGTCGCGGATTATTAAATTTTAAAGCGTCCTTACTAACACGGTTTGTTCGCGCGCACGATGAGAATCGAATTCATTTTCGATAAACTGCCTCTAATTTCGAGGGCATATTTCGCAGGATTCATCTCCTCCCCCACACCAACTTAACTGTCAAGCCCGCAAAACAAACACACGCCTCTCTATCCCATCCGCCCTGTCGAACTAAAGACCAAGGAACAAAAGAAATAAAACTCCGTTTACGATTCCTTCGAGTGATATCCTTATAATCTTGCGAGTGAATTTCGTGTCAAGTGCCAAGCCACCATCGCTGCTGCAATCGAGGAGGAGCAGAAGCAGGATCTCGAATACATCGTCGCTGGCAACCCCTACAACAAAGTTATAAATCCGGCGAAATCTATTAACAAATTTTATATCAGAAATTAGATTTCAAAAGTGGCTCCGCGGAGCGATGGCTCGAAACGAGTGCGCGCCACCGAGTGTGAGCAGAGTAAACAGCTATTTAATTAAAAGGATTCACCGGGTGTTAGACACTCGAGTGCTCCTCGCCCCTAAGCGTTGCTTACCTTTCACGACATCCCGCAGACACAAGGTGAATGGGGACGTGTTATTAGCTCAACTGAATTTACGACACCCATAAAATTAATGCAATAAAATTACCGGGGTGAGTATTTTGCTATAAATTTTTACCCTCACGGTCTCAGGACGGAGGGTGGCGACCCGCCTCTCTCTGTATGAGTAAGTGGGCGGGTATGTGTTAGGTGCGAGGCGAAGAGAAATTTCTCTCTCTTTTGTAATTGACTGTTATGCTTAGCGTTGTTTGGTTGTGGAAATCGTCCTTTCGCCGTAGAAAGAGGTCTATTAACGATCTCTGGGTGGCTGGAGGAGCCTTGGCTCGGTTGACGCCGACACGGTGGGAATTGAAAGGTGTAAATGAAATAGGCGCCAATAATACTGACACGATAACCGTTGAATGGCGTTTTGAAAATGCCTCGTGGAGGCTCTTTAACTGCGGATGATACACGTCAAGCAATCGGGGAGTTTTTTTCTTGATATGGGTTAACCTTAAAATGCAGACAAGGCTTTAAAAGAAGTTATGGAATTGTATTAAATTCTTTAGCGGCAGGCTCTTGATGTGTCACAAAAATGTATCAAAATATAGTAAGGGGCTTAAAATTTTGGTAGGCTAGTTTGCGCCTACACGAAGAATTTAGTCACACATACACCACAGAATTCAAGTCTTTTAACAAAATTCTACAAAAACAAATGTGAAATTGTGTTTCAAGTTTAGGCAGCCCAGGACATTTCCAAAATTTAACAATATTTGGATAGAGATTCAATATATCCTTGTTCCTCATCGTACATCTGTCATAGCTTATAAGTAAAATTGTCTTTCAGTCTTTTCTTTTGAAATTCACAAAATTCAAATAAAATTGCTTACATAGAGTTTTTTTTGTTTATAGTTTTTCTTCTAATATGCTGTAATACTCCATATTACACTTTTAAAATTTAAAACGCTCATTCAAAAATATAGATTATTTTCAGTAAGTATGATTGTAAATTAAATCATATCTCTGTGCAAGCTGTGCTTAATAATTGTAATCACTGAACATTGTTACGCAATAGAAAAAATAAAATATCTACCTATCTATCTGGAAAAAAAATTGAACATTTAATTTTAATTGGTTACTCCACTTTCTTTCATAACACATTGGGTGGAGTAACAGCCCGTTGAGAGCCAGAGCCTAGCTTTTTCGTAAACTAGGCTTTACCTCTCAACTTTCGAAAGAACTATTTACGTACTGAAATAAAATACTCCACAGGTTCATGAAGTTTAGTTAAACAAAAGAAAATCTAAATAATTCAACAGAAAGGCAATAAATGTTTTAAATTTTGCAAATAAAAAATGAGTACTAAACTTCACATAAAAGAAATACAATGCAGTAAAAGTAGAAGAAATGCTGGCTTTGAATCATGACTGTTTGTGTTGAAAGCTGTTTGTATAATCTGCAATTTGATTTTCGTCTTGATATGTTAAGAAACGGCTGAAATATCGCAAATTGAACCTGGCTGCGATAGGTGTCCCATTTTTTTTTTTGGTTCATTGTGCATTCTATTTTTTTGTTTGCTTGATATTTAATTGAAATAAGAAAAGTATTTGTTCTTTTTTTTTGCAACTTCAAGAACATTTTTATTGTAATTTCTGTTTATGGACCTCACTCAACATCAACATTTAAATTAAAGCTTGATTACAGTTGAACATTTCATTCATTTATTTAGGTGCCCAAAAAAGGAGCCTTTCTTTAACTTTTTTTTACTCCAACCCCCATGACCTATTTAATTCGAACTTCGAAATCATTGGAACAATAGAATGTACGATGGTTCATTGTGCTGTCTTTTTTTTACCGTTGAATTGAGTGTTTCAACAAGACTACAACTTGAAATACACCAACAAAAAAACAAAAAAAAAAACTCAAGCAGTGCTGATCAATATCCTGACCTCAACCTAATGGAAAACCTTTGGCCGGATGTAAAAAAGTCGTTTTTGAAGCAGAGCCGTACAATAATAAATTTTACATAAAGTAGCATAGGCATTTTGGAAGGTACAACGACTGGATAGGTTCTAGTCCTTCCTAACTCAGTGATCCATCGGAATTAGGTTTTGCAACAAAATATTTGATTTATTTAGCTCACTTGGCATGTTGAATTTAATTTCCTATGTTTTTAAGTAAATATAAAAAAATGATTGTCTTTTGTAGCTTTTCATGTGTCCTTTTTTTATCCGCAGCTGTGAGTATTGAAGTCGTTATCTTTCCGTAAACGCAGTCTTACAATCTTGTCACTCTAAGTAACCTGAACAGATTCTGTAAGCTGGTATTACTAAATTAAATGAAAAATTAAGTCTTACCGGACTGTTCTTTGGATAATACAAGAACAGATTATGAGAGTGTGCTTCTTTTACACTTCGTCGGCTCATCCATTACATGAATTTCATTCAAAGTTCATTCAAAGAAACTGATGGAAGTAGATCTCTTGAATGCGTTTTGCATCCGCCTCTTCATTCATTCATAATCCTTCTTATTAACTAAGATATTTATTTTTTTTTTACCAGAAAAACCGAATAAATATAAATCTTGAGCAGTTTCCAACTATTCTGGAGCAACTGCTACAAAGTCTTCATGGAAAAGTGTGACAACAGTTGGTGGAAGTTCCAATGTCGTATTTAGGCAATTCCAGAACTTCCGTTACAATTAAGAAGTTGGAATAAGTACTCCAACGCTTCAATTTCACATAAACCTTTGTGGTAATGCGTCTTCGAATCTAGGATCTAGACCGGCGTTCATATCCATGACTTCGGTTTTTTCTAAAGATCAAATCAATACATTTGTAGTTGGAGTAGTAATATTGTGATAGCTATATTTTTGAAGTAAAACTTCTTTAAGGGTTAAACTGATTTATACGAGATGAGAGCGTTACGAAAAATCCTCTCTCAGCCTCTAATGTAAACTTATTCGGTTATCGTATTCTGTATATTCTGTTTTTGTAGAGCAAAAAGGGGTTGAAATAACTTTGCGTTGTAGTTTTCAGCAATCGCGGTTGAGTACGTGTGCGCCAAAGGGTTCAGGAGATCGGTCAGATTTCCTTAAAATTTATCTAAAGGTTTTAGTATAGGACATAACCATGTGAATGGTTCCGGTGTGGATAAGTTTGAACTTGAACTAAACGGATTTGAATTTTTTGTGGTCTTAATGATTTAAGACAATAATTTGCACGAGAAGGGCTTATACTCCTCACTACATCTTGAAGCAATTACATTTAAATGGTTGTCATCGGTTAAACCTTTGAAATTGCATTTTTGTGGCCAAAACAAAGTCTGCGCTTTAAGTTATTACATATTAATGAATATAAAACTTCACCGAAATCCAGTACCATTGTTACTTTAACGTAATTGAACGACGAATATCCTTTCAACAGTCCTACCAGCGCAAAATTCTTCCGTAAAAAAAGAAAGAAAAATATTTGCCGTTGCTAGCCAATCTGCCTTAAATTAAATTCCTCTTCCGGTGAATTTATAAAAGATTACCACGCCTTCACTCATCCCGTGAATTGCTTGCTGCACTCTCCTGAAGCCTGCAACCTGCAACCTGCAACCTGTGTTCTTGATCTGTTGTTGTGTTACATCCAGCGGCTACTCGTCGAGGACATCTTTCCTGATTTCCTTCCGAACTTTTATTTTTCTCTTTCTTTTTTTCATTACTACAATTTTGCCCCTCGAACAAAACAAGATTCTTACAGATCTAAGATCTCTTTCCCGATTCCAGTTTCTCTCCCAATCTAAATGTTTAACTTTGTTGCCTCAATGGGATTTTTCTTTGCTCATTTCATTCCACTTTAGAACAATGCACACGCCCTTATAAATTCCTTCACCAAAGGAGAAAGAAGTTGATTAAATATTTTTTTTCTTCTTCTTCTTCTTCTGTATTTCTCTTCGTCTCACCGTTTCTTTTTGCTGCTGGCGTTTCTTATAAAAAATGTAAAAATGTAAAATGCGTTTGTCCAGGATGGCAAGGAACTATTGTTTCTTGGACGGTGGCTTTTTATGTGTATGACTCCCGGGAAATAGTCACAAGGGGTGGCGTTGGCGGTGTATGGCATGCTTCCTCCCTCCCGATGAGGGTGCTGGCAATCTGGTAAGTTTTCATTTGCATTTAAACTAATTTTTGCTCAAAAAAAAAAAAGAAGAACAGAAGCCAGAAGAAGACGGAGGTGGAGATGGAGGAAAAAGAACAACATTGCAGTAAAAGAGAGAAGCAGGAAAGTTGTTGGAAACAATGCAATGCAATTGTTTTGTAGGTGGTCCTTTGTAGCGCCCCCGCTTCTCTGACCAACTTATGTAATAAATTGTCAAATAATTTATGCATGAGATGGATTTTATGATTACCATAAAACTAAATGTGTTTTTGTGCACTGGCAAAGGAAAAACCAATTAAAATGGAAACAAAGCGCCCAACGAATGAGGATTTCAACAGCATTTTAGCAATAATAGAATAAAAAAAGTATGAATGTGTTATGGGATAGCAGTCAGAGGTTTTAAAAACGATAAAGCACAAAAGTATGCTTTGCCATGAGAGGGGTGTGTTTTGGAAGGGGTCTTAAATAGTTTAGGAGAAACAAAAGACTAGTGAATTTCGGGTCAGGCATGCGACCTTAATTCGGACGCGTGACATGATTTTCACGGTTCGTAGTCGAACTTAATTTGTTTAATGACTAACATGGAATCAGAACTTATGGGTACGCGTTTGTTTATTGAAGTTTGAAGCTATGGGGCTTCCGTACGTTATTGATGTATTTGTTTATACAGTCAAATATTTTTTAACTCAGAGCAGTCGCTATTCTTCTGTTGATCAAACCACAAGTCTGTAAACCTGGTGTACCCATATGACATGCAGATTTGACTGCGTCATTTTGTTTTATGATCAACAAGTTTCAGATGTCAATGTCTAAATTTATTCCAAAAAAGACAATCACGGAAAGCATGAACTTTCTTTTTATTTCATTCCACTAAAACATCTGATGCATCGATAAATTTATGCTGAACATGACACAACGAAAGATACGTCTGAATGATGGTTTTGACGTCTAAAAGTTTGTGACTTCAGTGTTGTAAACACACAGCGCAGTAAAAAAAACCACAGATATGAATGTGGTTGAAGCTGCTGGGATTTAAGGAAATACTGCCAAAAATAATTTATTAATTTCAACCGTTTATTTAAAGATAATGAAATAAAAGGGACAACAGGAAGTTCTTTTCAATGGCAAGACTCCATATCAGCCAGGGAAATTGTACCCCTACAAATATTTTTCCGTTTGATTTCACTACTTTGGAAGCAGCCTTAAGTGCGATATGTATTCATCTAAACATTACCTCCTTGTCGCTGAAGTCAATTTTTCGGCCAAACTCACAGATGGGCAAATAATTCGTAACAAAGAGGAAATAGAAAGATTTTTACAGGCGTGGCAATCACAGCTTGCAGCATACTTTAAAAAAATGCGTTCGTTACTCTCTAAAGAAAAAAAAGTTTGCGTTTGAACACGTAGCTCAAACTAAATCACAAGAACTTTAAAAATTCTCGGAAACCTACACTGCCGGGTACGTTAAATAATATTTTTGTTTTAATCATAACTCATATTCTTTCCACCTTAGGACGGTGAATTTTGGTTTGGCCCAACATACCTAGTATACCATCGAGCCATATTGAAAAAAAGAAAAAAAAAAAAAACACTAAAGATATTCAAAAAGAAGTGTTTACGAACACCTTATAAGCCTGTCTGCTGTTGAAAACAGAAGCGACGAAAATGAGTTTATGAACGAAGGCATTATCCTGTTTCATGAACCTGTGGTGGCTTCTGTGTGAACCACCCACGTCCATCTTCGATTTAAATAGAACAACAACAGATCCTTCATTGAGCACCTCGTTACACCTTTAATAGCCACAGGATACAGCAGCTTCTGGAAAAAATAAACAACGAGTAGCTTAGGTATACGAAAATACATTGTTGCCTTTTCACGGCATGTGGAATGCTTCCCGCACGAATGAAGGACATATTCCAAGAAATCGTGTATTTTTCTTAACTTTTAAAAAGCAATTTTTTATAAATCTCCACCCCTTGGTAGCCACAAATATAGCCATCGAAATCTCATTCTCAGGATTCTATTTTAGAAGCACAATGTATCCTTGATACTTAGCCATAAAGCAATCAACTGTCATTCTCAAGAGGATTCAATGAAAATCCAGATAACCACATGACGCATTCAAAATCAAAATATTTACGATTTCCTCAAAACACACACACACAGACACAATTGTGCGGTCTCGCCCCTCTGTTAATCCACTTTGACTCGCACACAGAGCAGAGACCTTGAAATATGTTTTCCGCACGCTCAAATCGCGAAATTTGCAAGTCATGAACGTTGAGTACCACCGCTCCTAGCTGTCAGGACCACACTCCTTCATCTCACGATTCTTGAGAGGAAATTTTTCCGACGAATCACTTGGGTGCTGGTGCAAATATTTCTACGCTGCGTTTGGCATAATTCAATTTTAAAAGCAAAGAATGAACGAGAACACTTCGTCGACGCCGATCGACATCGTCCTTCCGTTTTTTTTTTTTGCTATGAGAGATAAAAATTCCAATTTTTATTGCCGCAGGCGAGAGGCCTGGGCGTCATCGTCGTCTACCCACCCGCCCCCGGGGGTGGGGAGGGATCAAATATTTATTAACCCACAAGATAGATTCCACATTCCATATTTTATAGGAAAAATCCAAGGTCACCTCACACATGCCAGGCGCACACCACACACAGGCACTCGGTCTCGGTCTCGGTCTCACTTCCTCGTATGGGGAGAATCTCGGATTGTGTAGTCATCCTTGAAGAATTTAAATTCCGACGTGTATCCTTATTATGGGGAAAATTAAATTTACGTCCTTCCATATCTACCTTTTGATCCTAAATCAATTTCAGTCTAATGAATTCTGGAATGTTTGTGTAGCTGGCATAAAAATGGAGAGAGACAGGTTAAATGCAGCAATAGAGTTATAATGTCCAAGGGATAAAAGCGGAGTGGACAGGAAAACCAGACGAAGACGAAAAATTCTGTGTGGTCATAAAATTCGTTGGGGTCTGCTCCCGCCATCTCTGGAGGCGAACAAAGCAAACAATCAAAATAAAAGGACGACGACAGGAAAAGGAAAAGAAAAGAAAGAGGAACCAACACCAACACCACGACATCCCAGAGATGGATGGACGCTGATATGGCTTCGAAATCTTTTCGACATTCACTTCCTACTCCATGAGGTTTCCTCTCTGTTCTGCTCTTTCTTATTTTATCTCTGGCTTTGCATCCATTTGCGACGAAAATTGCTAAAAACTGTGGAAGACCCACACAAAACACGATCGCTCTCGAAGGACGAGGCGCACGGAGATGTCCTTGAGCTGTGTATTGGCGTTTTAAGTGTCTTCGAGTGATGTTGCTCTGCTGGACAAACGTTTGGGTTTTTTTTTTTTTTCATTCGTCTCTTTCTTGTGCAGGACAACGACAACAAAGGCGATGATTGAACAATATCGCCTTTCGAAATGGTGCCGGAAAAGCGAATGACAGCTGGGCGGTGCCCGCTGGGGACGGGGGTAGAAATGATAACATTGGCCCGAGGAATAGGCAAACATTTGAACAATGGAATGTTTGGGAATTAGCTTTAAGCACCCCACCACTCGACGGAAAGTGGTTAGAAGTGAGTTCATTTGATTCAGTCTGCGTGTGTGTGTGTCCAGGGGATGAAGGTGACACTCGAATGCGGGTGCGCTTTTAAGTTCTCGTCGAGTAGACGCGTGTCCTTTTCTTTTGGCTTGAAGAAAGGGATTTCGGATTTCGTAGAATTATGTCTGTTTGTTAAGATTCTGTTCTGTTTGGGAACCTTAAAGTTGGGCAAGGGACGAACAAGATTGGAATAAATATTTGCTCTCATTAAAGCTGGCCGATAACCTTGAGGGGAATTAATGGAATCTGCATAGATACGATTTCGGCGGCCTTGAATTCGGGGAGGCGGGATTGATTTATTGTTCAGTGTGTTACATTGGGTCAGTTTCAATTAGAGATTGGTATTCTGTGTACTCTCTGATTCGTAGTTTGGGCAAAAAGTCTTTTTGGGCACGTATGTGCTTAAATTTTCCTCGGTGATGGATGTTCTTTCTCAAGTTTCTTCGATTGACGAGTGATTTGGAACAATTAACACAGAGACAGTTCGATATCCGTTCCAATTCGATTTTGTTTTGTACCAAATGGAGTTCTGTTCTCAAGTCTAAAACTCTCACGTGTTTGTTTTGCAAAGGATCATTAGCTTTTTCTGCATTGTCTGTTTAGAAATAAGTTGCCGTCCTCATAAAAAAAATAGCCAAGGTGAGAAAACTTCCTTAAGTCTTTTTTGAACAAAATGAACAAACAAAATAAATTCAAAAAAGACTTAAGGAAATAAATCTGTGGCAATAGCGGGGTTTACACCTGAGTACAAATTGTACAATTTGCTTGATAATCGTGAAATCGGCCGATTTGTAGTCAGAAAATTCAATATTTTCAACTTTTTGCCTCGATTGAACGATCTGTAACTGAGTGTGAACACTTGTCGTCCAACTTCGGAGTGTTTTTCATTTTTGTATGTGATCTCGATGGTTGAGCATCTCAGCAGGGCGGAAAAAATGTCGTTGAGAAAAAAAAAAAAAAACTTGGCTGGCGTTTTTGAGGCATTAGTAAGGCAAATTTGGTTGTCAAGAAAATTGTACAGCTTATAGTCAGGTGTGAACCCCGCTAATAAGACAGAGTACCTTATGTCGAAAAAAGTAATTTCGAGAAAAATTTATTTTTATCATACCGTTCCAACAAAAGTGGTTTCGAATCTTTGAAAAGCACAAATCTTTTTAAATTTAAGTAAGACAGAAATGTGGACCTAAAAGTGCCAGAGAATATCCAGTAAAAATAGAGAAATCGTTTATGGCGAAATAAGCTACTCTGCCTTATTGCCACGGAAATAAATTTGGACGTGATAAAGTTTGGCAAAAGATAAATCAGGTGTTGCAATCTAAGAACTTGTCCGGCACAGTAAGACGTGGAGGTGGTTAAACAATGATAAATGTTGTAGGGCAGTACCTGGACTTGGAAAGTTGGCACTCGTCGATGAAAGAACGGACCAAATTAGAAATCTTAATATCCTCAAGACAAACCTTCATTAATAATTAGTAAGTTTGGCTTGGGAGGAGCATTAGTTTTTCAATGGGATAATGAACAAAGCCATAATTTTCTTTAAGTGAACGAATAGTTTCTTTATAATACAAGGGGCCTACTCAAAATTCACATAAATTCCAGAAAACCTTAATCAATCGAAATCAAATCAATTTAAGTGTCATTGGATATTTTTAAGAGCATTTGGATCGATATGTCAGGAAACAAACAATAAAATCGATAACTGACCTAAAAGATGCTCTACAACGAGTCCAAAATCACCCCAAATGTTACAAAATTTAGTAAACTGGAAACCGTTTCTTTTGTCTGCTATTAGGTTGTCAAATATCTCCCTTCCGCCTTTTTGTCTTTTGAACTTTAAGTTTTCTTCGTTGATTTTTTTTTTCCGTAAGTACAAAGCACCTTTTGCAGTCTTTCATATCCACTATTGTGACTGACTGTAAAAGCATTTCCCATCGGGCAGGCATTTCTTGTTTGAGGCGGCCATATTGTTATTCCGCCATCTTGCCATATTCAATCACTTGCAAATGACTACAGAGACAGTCCAGTTGGAGCCACAAAATTGTTCCTAGATTTGGCGCTGTATTATAAAATAAAATACGACCATAGTATTTATGGTCGTATTTTAAAGGCGAATGGGAGAGGACAGTGACGGATTTGTTTTATCACTTAGTTTACTTGAAAATTTGTCTTAAGATATCTGTGCTCTTTTTTTTTCCAAATTTTAACACATCCTGTTTGTTAGACATCGTTTGGAAAGTGTTCGTTAGTAGAAACTTTTTATTCATTGTTTCGATTTTCAACAGACTCAGTGGTCCTTTAAGGGTCAATTCTCCAACTTTTGGAGGTTGTTGTGTATTTGCATTTATGTAAAATTCGTATGAACATTAACGTCCAGATAATTCAATTATTTATTTACATTTATTCAATTAGCGTGAAACAGTAAATAGTGAAAATGAATAGAATGATAACGAAAAATGGAGTAGATCTTACTTGCTTTATTTTTTTTTAAGCTTGTACCACTTGGGGCTGCATTCGTTAACACACAACAGAGGTGAAATTCGAGACTAGCAGTTTGATAAGTAACAAATCCAAACATTAAACGAATATCAGCTTCTTTGAAAATACTGCTGTCTTCCATGAAAGTAGGAATAAAAGAATCTAAAAGTACACCTCGCTTTGCACAAAATCTCGGATTTTCTCCGCATTCAACGTGGAGACTTTTAAATTGCACCTAAGCCTGTACCTTAGAAGATCCAACTGATTCAAAAACTTGATCCATTAACTACCATAGACAACGCCATAACATCTGTTTACTGTCTTGACTACAAGTTTATAGAGATTTTGGAAGAAGACCGATTTTTTAGCCGAACAATTGATTTAAGAGACAAAAGGACTAAGGCCGCGCGCATAGTGAAGCGAGAAAGCGAGAGGCGATGCGAGAAACGAGAAAGCGATAAAACTGTTTCCAAATAGTCTTATGCAAGTACGCACAGTAGAGCGATTTTCAATGCGACAACTGACAACCTCTCGCAAGCCTCTCGCAAACGTCTCGCAAGCTTCTCGCTTCCAAACTCTTCTGACCACTTTTCAAGCGAATCTGTGCGAGAAGTGTTAATGGTTATTGTTGTTTCTATTTTTCACGCTTATTAAATATGGGCTCTTGCAGCAATAGAACATCTTCCATTGCGCGTACTATATCGCTTCTCGTAACGCTTCTCGTAACGCTTCTCCTATCGCTTTCTCGCCTAATTCTTGGATGAATGGCAAATAGTAAAATTGCACTAGTAAAATTGTTGTACACAAAACCTGCACCCAACTTAATGCTTAGTGAGGACTTCGGAACGGTTCCTGATGATATAACTTTTTCTTTGTATTTGTAGAATTGAAAAATATTGAAACCACCAAAGGCCTCTCGTTACCTCGTCGATGAAAATGAGTCCGTGTTGCTTCCATTACTCACCACCACTCCCCATCCAAGTCAATTAACCCTCAGGACCTCGAAATCCTCCATCGACAGAGTCAATTCGAGTGCAATAAATGCGAATACAAGAACGAAGCCCCGCCCAATCGCCTCTATCTCATCCAAAAACCGAACTAACTTGTACAACTACCTCATGCGAGTTGCAGTATTATCCTTTGAATTTATGACCATTGTTTCCGGGCCACCCTGCATAATTCCAAGCCGAGCCGAAAGGACAAGCCAAGTGCACACACCCCCTCATGCTGTTGTGTGTAAACACAAATATGAAGGAGTTATGTGCCTTATTCGGTTTGAAAATTGTGCTTCATCCGGCATCCGCTTTTACAATGTTCCAAATGGCTTATTTCAATTAGCTACAAGTAATCACTGTCTCGCTCTCTGTTCGTGCAGAGCCGCCCTCTGGCACCCCACCCCCCATTCTCTCGGCTGTGCGCATGCATTCACGTCACACACAAGTCATAGATTAAATTCAACCATTTCCAGTGAATTAGAGGGCTTAGAACTCAAACGGATTTGCCAGGAAACGCTGCTGGAAAAACTATTTACCTGTCGACGAGCTACACTGGCCCAGACAACAGAACGCCGGCTGCAGACTGCGTGGCAGCACCGTCGAACAACGGCAGTAAAGGGCTTACAGAGAGTTTAGACCGCCAATTTCAAGGCAATCAGTTGCAAATTAATTCCCTTTGCGTTTGTTGGATTGCATTTTGTTAGCTGGATGCAGCGATGATCCGGGACATATTCGATCGGCAGGATATGAAGGTGATTATGATTAAACGAATAAAGGGCTGCGTGTGCATGTGAGTGCAATTAAAGGAAGCCTTGTTGTGCCTTCTCTCTTGAATTGACTCCCGGTGTTCGACAGCAGGTGGTGATGTTTTGGGAATAAATACTCGAAAATGATGTAAATCATGTGAAAACATGACCCAGGACGAAGGATGTTTCCGTTAGTGCCTGTAGGTATGCGGTGCTGTTCGGCTGAGGTGTTCAAGCATCGATAGTTTGCGTTGGTTGGTGTGAAGAGCTCCTCACGGAACCTAATTTTAATCACTTGGCCTGGAGCATTTTAGAAAAGTGTTCCTTGCATTTGGCTGTATAGGTATATACGTATGGCTGAATTTTGAGAGCGAGTCAGAAGAATTGTCGTTTGGATAGGCGAGGGCAATGGTTGGACGGAAGGAATACGTTGCAACTCATTTAACAAATGCAGCAAATTTTGTCTAAAAACGTCTACAGTCTATTTTGATTTTAGAGATTTATTAGATTCTTTGGAGATTTTTTGAAGAAAAATCAAAATAAGACTGTCGGCAAAAACCAAGATCCAAGAAGAAGCTTTCGCGGTCAAAAAAAAAAAACTTTCAATTAGATGACATAAAACAAGACGTGGATATTTTAAAGAAATAGGGAAGAAAGGATTGGTTTGGAAATCTTACATTTGAACAAGGCAATGATCCAAATTCTATGTCACTGTTAGTTGAAAAATAGTAATTGTTTCATGTACAGAGTGGGCCAAACACAAGTTTCTTGTTAAGATTGCAATAAAATGAACAAAATATTTTTTTTCCATGTATTAAGGCTTTCATAGTAAAACCAAAACTTCCCATTAATTATGGAATACAACGTCATTCAAGTGGTTGTCTCGACTGGCTTCGCCGTAGCCCATTCTATCACTCCAATTTTCCAAGACCTTGTTGATGGTTTCGGGCTGTAGCTCACGTATTTCTCCGATTATATTGGCCGTAAATACTAGATTCGCCTTCGGGTTGTTGGCATAACATTTGTCATTCAAAAAGCCCAAAAGAGAAAAATTTCAGCTCCGAACCGGCCAATCGACAAGACGACTGATAAAATCATTTCTCGTTGTTAAAGCGTGAAGCAACTTATTTCGCTTCGCGGAGGCATGAAACTGACTTTCTGTAAAGATTTCGAGTGGGAATCAGACGTCAGGTCAAAATACCCTATGATTTAAAAAGAAACCACTAGATAACCCACCATTCGCATGTATTTTGCTTGTCCAACGGGTCCAACAGAAAGTCAATGCCCTCAATTTCCACCCTTTCATCAACCAATTCCAAATAATAAAAAGTTCGCCTATCAACGCAGCCTCCCCTCGGCCTCAACTTGAAACGTACACGACAACTAAAGTACCTTTCAGCCCCACTACAATCGTCAATTCATTTCAACCCTGCCACTGACTCTAGAAGGATGCAATCTTCGCTCTTCAAAAACGGCCATTTAAATCAGAGTTACCCACCGAAAAGCCGAACAAGACCACACCATAAACTGGGTCAACAACATCCATTCCAAGCCATCAAAATCGTCCCCCTTGTCAGTCACTGCCTGTATCTCCTCTGCCAAAAAAAAAACCAACACGACACACCATCAAAAGGATTTATTGTCCTCCAATCAATTTCTACGCATTGCTCCAATATCCCGACGAGATTACAAAACAACCACGACAGGACAACACAACGACCAGGAAAACAAAAAAAAAAAAAAAAAAGTGAAAAGAAATGCATGAAAATCCCCCGCCAGGACGAAACAACCAACCACACTCATCCACGGTTAACCGCCAACCGAGTGTTTTTTGCGGCTTCGGTGTTCGGTCAAAAGTGGCATCATTCCTCTTCTCGATGACCAGGATTAAATGTCACGCCAAGTGTGTCCGAATGCATTATTATTTCACAATAAAACCCAATGTTTACACACGCAGACAAGTGCAAGGGTGTCCTCGTCCTCGTCCTCGTCCTCCTCCATTCCCCCAACGGACAGACCGCGCCAGGATGCTGCAGAGCAACGAATAAACAACAACAACAGCATCAGGAGTAAAAGCAAACCTCCTTTGTCATTGATCGGACCCAAGAGCATCATTTGTCTTCGTTAAAGTGGCCGCTTTCGACGCCCGGACACGGTCGATGGAAATGCAAATTAAACCGAAGGATCGTCAAAAAAATTTTTGTGGCACGGACATCTCCCCCCTTTTTCTCTCTGTCGATGTCCGTCTGTGTGGGTCTCTGCCTTTACGACTGGATCTGGAGGTATTCGAAAAATCTCAGCCATTCGACCGTTTATCGTCCTTCGTCTTCTTGGTTACAAATTACTGCGGAGGTTAAACGAACCCATTCCTAATGCATGTCGAAGACGAACGAGTCGCGCTGCCGTGTAATCTCCTTTTCATTTAGTTTCACAGAATCCTTTGGTTGGGGGTTCTCCTCGAATTAATCACAAACGTGAGCGGACTCGTGGTGGTAAGGTGGCTCCAAAAATCAAGACTCCACGTGTATGAGGTACCTCCCGATTCCGTGCAACATCTCTGACAATTGACATTTGGTGTCATTAATCATGACAACGGTTGTTGTTCGCCGTAAGATGGTGGATTATTTCCTGTCAAAGCGTGGGGGACTGAATCCTCGGGGGACTTCCAAGGACCAAGAAGAAAAAAACACCCACACACAAATGCTGTGTATGAAGGATCAGGTGCAGTGGCTGGCGGATTACGCTTAAAATAATTTGTTCCTGTGAAGCAGATTTTGCAGAGGGAGCGCTTTGAACTTCACTGGGATTGAATTCAATTGGTGTGTTTTTTGGGTTTTAGAAAAAAATCGCGTCGCCCTTTTTTTCGGTCCAATTATAGAAGGATATTCACAGAAAGCAATTTATTTGAAATCGTTTCGAATGAAAAATGATTTACTGGGGTGACTTGTTAAGGAAACCAAAGCTGATGAAAACTGTGTCCTTTTTCTTTGTGTAAAAAGTCAATTAGTTGAAGAATGGGGACTCCCCATGAGAGAACGATTGCTGCCTACATGCGAGGGTGTTAGGCTTTACTTTTTCTTGTCAACGAACGAATTGTTTAATGATTGCCCACAAGTGAAACTTTTTTCTATCGGAGATTTAAGGAAACTGGGACTGACGGTGACAGAAAAATTGGTTTTCAGCATGAAGTTTGACTGTTACGAGGATTGTTGATTATTTTCGAAAAATCAAATAATCTACGAATGAAACATACTGGCTCCACATTTTGGTTGGAAACCCTCGAAAGACAAATTCATTTCCATATCCTGAAGTGTTCATTAATTCTTCCGTTTTCAGAGATGAGTTCTCTCTCGAATAAAAAGGAAAAACCTGATTTCAATTTATACCGCAGATTATTAGCCTTCCCGAAGCAGGTAAACATTGTTCAGCCCCTGGTCACTACACTCGACGCAGTTGTAGACACATTCCACCACGCGCATTTACCCGAAGGACAACATTTACATCTCCCTCCGACAAGGACTCGTGTGCAGTATCGCAGTGGCAACAGCAGTGGAGAACCATTTATTGGCAAGTGAACCACACGGAAAACCTCGAATAGCAAATTACGGGGATAATAACTTGAGCCTTGGAGCCCGGCTACCACAAGCTGTAAATATTTTAAGCGTACGTATTGTATATTCTAGCTCGAAGTATTTATCCGCATTCTGTTCTGTATTTTTTTGCATGCAAGTGTATGTGCGTTTATTTTCGCTTGAGTTGGTAAATTAGCGAGTCGTGTACCAAATACCGGGTGGAGGGTTGTTAACTGGGGGGCAAAAACCTTTGAATGTTTAAAATGTCATTGCCCCGCTTATGGTCTGAAAGAAAAAAAGCTGCAAATTTAACGTGCGGTTAAGCTTAGCAAAAGAGCCACTTGGCCGCTTTGCTTTAAGTGTGGCTTTCCACTCACAAACCGACCACCAAACGCAGATAAAGCCCACGCGCGGGATTATCCGCCCAACGTCACGAGATGTTTTTGGCCCACATTTTTCAGTCATGTCAAAATATCAACGCAAAGGTTACATCTACATCCCTGAAAAGTCATTGTCCTTTCCGATTTTGAAGGCCCCCGACCCGTCCCGATCAGGATACGAAATTTATCTGCTCAAAATGAAACTGAGCATTTCCAATTACATTGGCTTCGTAAGACTTCCTCGGGGATTTGCTCCTCGCCTGGACCCTAAACACAACATGGACACTTTTCCTTTTGTTGGTCCTTTTGTGTTTCAATTCATTCGAAAGTAAATCCAATTGGACGCCGATGAGAAGGAGGATCGAAGAAAATCATACGCTCCCCTCTCCCTCTCGGAGACGTGGAATTAAGAATGACTAAGGACATTGGCCGAGGAATGATATAAATTATATAATGAATCTTAATCAAAGAATCGATTGATCCTTTTTTTTCTCGGTTTTCCTTCTCGACGTCCCTTGGATGAGATTCTGTTTTAGTTTTCTTTTCTTTTTTTTTACGCTGCACCCTCCACCAAACAAGGATAAGAGGTTATTCCGAAGGAAAATTGAAATGGGAAAAGTTGTAACCTTTCTCAGGTTGAGAAATTGCCACGTATTTTTGGGCTTGCTCCTTGGGGGGAATCCACCCCAGACCGACCAAGACAGACCAACCGAAGGACATGAATGGATGGGGTAAGAAATCGAAGGGTGAATTGACATTTTATTTTGCATATTGACCAATCTTTGGGATACCCCATATCTACGGGTATTTTTGGCAATCTGTCTTTCTCGTCGACGAAGAGAGATACCGGCAGCAATCACAGGCGATTTGTGCTTTGGGCCATTGCGAGAGGGTTGAAGTGTTTTGGGGATACACATCGGTGTTGGGATTGATTAAGGATTTTAAGCTTAAACATTTATATTAATGGCTGGTGATTGAGGATTTAACTTTGGATTTGACTTTAAACTTTAATTTGATTAGTTTTCTTTTTCTTTTTGGTTTTGTGTTATTTTATTTGGATTTTGTATGTGTTTTTGGGTTGTTTACTGTTTTGCGTGTTTTGAAAACATTTTAAGGAGGGTATTTTAGGTTGGAGTGGGTGAGTGGTGAGCTTCGGTTTTGATTGCGGAAAACATTCGTAAATCCTTTCTTAAGTCAATGGTTGAAGGGTGAGGGAAATGACAAAAATAGATTCATTTTCCTGTCCTTATGTAGAAGAAACTTAAAATTTGAAGTATTAGAAAGTTTATAAGGCTGCCCTACACCCGAAAATGTGGCAGGACTACCAATTGGTCAAGCGGGTGTCTGATATGAAATTTGATGGGGTATTTGTAATATTTGCATGGTTACTTTTTATACAGTTGCGATGAGAACCAGCCATTTGAAAAGTTCATTTAATATCAATTAGTTTATTTAGTTTACTCTTCAAATGGCAGCTAAAAAGAATTTGCTATTTTAATGGCAGCATTGTCGCAAGTAAACTGTTTATGATGTGAAGCCGCGAGTAAAATAAATAATTGTTTTGGTATCTAAAAATGAAATTATTAATTTTCGATGAGAAAACTTTACTTAACAATTAGACCTTACTGCTTTATTAATTATGTTTGACTGAAATGGATTTTGATAGTTTTCCTACAGCTAAGAACATGGCTAATCCAGAAGTGAAAAATCTATATCAAAGGCCTGCAAAACGGGTAAGATTAAAAATTATATTCACCACCAATTTTCTTGGTCTAATACGTTAGAAATTGAAAGGCAACAATCGACTTAAAAGACATTGAAAGTCTTCAAAATAGAAAATTCGCAGTGCAATTAAATGTAATAGATTAACAAGAAACAAAAAATTCAGACGGGCATGTACCGAATGTCGGTTGTGCAGTGTGCTGGATGAAAACAATAGCCGACTTCGGACAGGATCGGCCATTATACAATTTGTAAAGAAAGAGTTATCGAAATGTTCGGTTTTAATTTTTGTGTACTAATCTTTTTCCCCACAAAACATACTCGTAACAATTTAAGTATTTTCTTAATCTGTGCACAAAAAATAATAACAATTTTACTCAAATAACATGTTGATTAACAAAAAAATCATAAAAAAAAGTGCTTTTGGATTTTTGCACTGTACAGCTGCGGTCAAAACAATAGCAGTGTATGGCAGTAATAGTGTGAGAGAATACTTTTTCTTGGAGACCTTGTGAATATTCTCCTATTTTAGAACAATAACTGAAAGGAGTGAATGAATTTTTTATCATTAGCACGATATACTCAAGTTGCAAGAAGGTATCCTTCAGAAAGCAGCACAGCTCTTAACGAAACAAAATTAAACTTTTTCAATGGTCACCGCAATCCCCGGACTTTCTGTGCCCTATGATGGCAAGTTGATTGGCAAAATATTCGACACAGGACCCAATTCATGTCGACCTTCAAATGAATTTGAAAACCACTCATTCAAGAATAGTTTCAAACTAGATTTTTTCGAATCTGCAGATATGTGTTTGTAAATGTAGACCGAAACGGGGGATGTTACACTGAATATATATTTGTTTTATAGAATTTAAATTTTAATTTAACATCATGCTTAAGAAGTCAGTCTGCAAGTATTTTGCATTTTTTTTTTTTTGGGGGGAGGGGTTCACTTTCTTTTTTTTACATCTTCGCCGAGAACAGAAAGCGAACAGTTTGTGGTAATTACCTCACACCAGCGGCAACAAAAAAATGGATTATGTGCTACCGATGAGACACTAGCTGCTTTAAAGTAAAACGAGTTTAGAGTAAGACACTTTAGAGTGTAAGATGCCAGCTACTTACCCATCCCCTTCAAGACTACCACAGAAAAAAAAAAAAAAACGACAACGCAGCTGGAGATTTTAGGGCAATGTACATTAATTCCCCACCTGGAAACCAACTCCGACCCGTGCCATTCACCTACACACCACAACAACGTCGACATTAATGAATTTAAAAGAAAAAAGAACTCGCTTAAGGAAATCTCCTCCAGTCGTGCTACCTCCACATCTTACACACTGTCCTCGAAAAAAAAAAGGTCCTTTAATGTCACCAACCCCTGCCAATGTTTTCCTTTTAGCCACAAAAACAACCTCACGTAGCCGCATAGCTGCACAATAAAAACAATCTTAAGCACTCTCCAGGGAGTATTTCAGTAGGCCCATTGCTCTTACCACACATCCATCTACGATGTATCCTCGCGACTGGGGGGAGGAGAGTAGAGTAGAAAGTCCTTCTATCTGGCGGCAGGTTAATTAAAACTCCATAATTATAACGGAATTGTCTTCCATCTCATTACGTTCATGTGTATGCTGATGAAAAATTAAATACACTCTGCAATCCAAGAAATTACAATTAAACACAATTATCTGGAATTAACACACCCGCTTTGAGATGTTTACCAGCGACACGCACACACACTGAGATGGATGGGTGTGTGTGTTTGTGTCACCACTCTTGTGAACGTGTCTTCGGCCTAAACGACGCAGCGTTTTTTTTTTTATTTACTCTCAGATTGAATTTTCTTTAAGAAGAGGTTTCTGCTCCCGCGCTTCCTTATTTTGAAGTTACAAACACACGCAAAGAAGACTCCAAAAAAGTGCTTTGGTTTTTTTCTAAGAAAATGAGGACTAAGGAAACGACTTAATAGGTCGGTGATTTTCCTCGCCTGTAAGGCCAACACCCGGCCTTAAATTTCGATTACCACTTCCGTTTCCTTGGGGCTGAATTTTTCCGTCACCGAAAACTGATATCCCTTCAAATTAACACAAAATCCAATCCATACACCCTCGAAAACCGAGAAATGAAGATGATTATTTTTTCAGTCAAAAGATGCTGCACAGCAAAGTCGAAGAAACAACGTTTTGTCGTGGATGCATTTAAACCCTAGAATCGATTATAGAAATCAATGAAGGTGCGGTCGACCAGATGATTGGCCATGCACTTTTTCCAAGCAGCAATGAGTCTTTTTACTCAGCTTTTTTTTCTTTTTCCATCTCTTTTATACTCCTGACAGGATATTTCATTTTTCGTTTCTCATTTGAATAATATTCGTGGTGCACTCAGTTGGAATAAGTGTACGAAAAGATTACTTTCACGGTAGGGTTATTCTATTGCTCAGGATATTATTGAATTTGTGGTGTTGATTGGGTCAGGGACACTTTTTCGATGTCCTGGCTGAGTTGTCATTGCAATTTTTCCGGATCTGGGTGTGTGAGGAAGATGATCGTTATTAAATCCCTCTTTATGCTTTCGACAGAATGCAGAGAAATTCCAACCCAAAAATTTGACAGAATAACAAAGAGATGAATAAAAGCATTAGAAGTACTTAGACGTGCTCTCTAAGTAGAGGAGGATTGTTCTTTGAACGTTTCTTCCTTTAAAGTTTTATTTGTGAGAAATAGTTTAAAAGAGGAGGGTGTAGGAGGGTCTTTAATTTTGAAATGTAGACCATTCCGTAATTTAAGCTTTTCTACGTGTCTATCTGCTGCGAACGAATGAGAATCCTCCTGCAGTACTTCTGCCATTAAGGGCTTTCGGAATTCGCCTTTCGCCTGTATTTTAAATGAAAACTGTATATAAAAATAGTCACATGGTAAATTGATTTCATAGACTTTTTATAATAGTTTATTGGTTTTAGGCAAATCGCTATTTTCTTTTCGTTTTTCTTTTCTTATGGACTGAAAGTTCTTCTTTTTTCTTGTTCAACTACTTATTTTTGTGGTTTTTAAATCATACTTAAGCTTAAGCTTATGCTCGGAAAAGTGCAAAATATAAGATATCACAAGCTTAAACTGCACATTATTTGCATATGTACACAGCGGGACAAAAAACTGGTGTGAGCAATTTACTTTCAAAAACTCCAAATTTTGCAGTACTTGCTCCAGAAAGTAGTTTTTAATGATATTACATAAAAAAGAACATAAATCAACAAATTTGGCAAACTTCATAGTAGATTCATACTAAAAAAAATTATTAAAACTGCGGGTGCTAGCTTTTGCACTTAGGCAACAAAGAAATGGCGTGTCTTCCTGAAATATCAAAACGTGGCATTTAATTATTTTTTTTGTATGTTGTCGAAGATAAGGAATGCCATGATTTTTTAACTTCTTTCTATAATTCAACCTTGTTTGAAGGATACTGACTGCCCAGTTTTCTTTTTCTCGAGTTTCTCCAAGTTGCTTATGGGATTGAGATTTTTTTTTTTTGCTCATGGTATGGCATGAGTGTTATTCTCTTCCTTTTGGTCGCCTAATGTGATGTTCAGAGTTTGAAGAGGACAAATTAATTTTAATTTCGTCACTACAAAGGATATTATGTGATTTTTTTTCCTTCAGCTCCATTTCTTTTCTATCTTCTTTCACATTTTTTTGACCGGCTGTGTACAGCAAGTCTAGTTTGTAAAAATAAGCTCGCATAGTTTATGCACAATGACTTTGTTGTGAAAACCAAATTTTCGTGCATTTTTAGCTTCAACTTAAATTGTTTAAGTATCAACAACACAGTTTTGCAAACCAAATACTTTTTAATTCAATTACGAGCAACTCTTTTAAGACTTTAAATTGTATTTAAAAATCTTCGAGGATGGAACACAAATAATTTTCGTACATAAATCTGTTTGGTAAAACCCTAGACAGAGTTTCTGTTTCATCGAGGGAATAAACTGTCTCAAGTTATATGTTTGCTTAAAAATACCAAATAAAAAACTTCAGAATTATTTATCAGAAAAATCCAGTAGCTTCTTAATTTTGACTAGGAAGAAGTTCAAAAAAGAGGATGGGTTGAAGGTGATGATTCTCAATTGTTTTTACGCCACGATCTAATGTGAGTAATAAATAAATGAAAGATTGCTTAGCTACCTTTTTT
The DNA here is from genome assembly GCA_905187475.1 of Syritta pipiens. NCBI lineage: Eukaryota > Metazoa > Arthropoda > Insecta > Diptera > Syrphidae > Syritta > Syritta pipiens. The sequence goes on along the minus strand of LR994571.1, from coordinate 98,943,437 downwards.
TAAATTTTAGATTTAAGTGTCACTTGGCACTTGGTATAGTCATAACTTCTAATGTTTACAATATCTTTCCTTTATGATAAAGATTACCACCATTAAACGACAACTACTTGAAAAAAACGTATTGTATTTCAAAGGCGAATGTAAATTAATTCATTGCTTTTATCAAATTTTTGTTGTTTGAAGTTAATCGATGTCTGATCGGCTCAAATATCGTAGCCCTTGAATGGTAAACGTTCAGTTTTCGTAGACTAAAATATGTAATCTCCAAACATTCTCATAATACTTAAGATAATCAATAACGAACTGTTTTTGTCCATTCTTGTTACCAAACATTCAATAAATACGTTTTTCTAGTTTTAATATTTTGTTTGTTTGTTTTTCAGCGTGTTTTTTTTTTTACAAAAGTCGTCCCACAGACAAAGTTTACCAATCTACAAAAGCCATGCAATTGCAAAAAAATGAACTAAAAAGAATTTAGAATCAGATTCAATTAAAAAAAAACAAATTTTTAAGTACAAGTCAATTGCGTACACACTATTAAATCCAATTGGTTTCCTCAAACTATCAAAATTAATAGCCCTCCTATTTGTTGACACAAATTTTTTAAATTCAAATCTCTGTTACGATTAAAAAGTCAATAATTTCACCTGAAAATGGTCTCCATTGCGGAGTCGGTTACACTATTAAATCTCGGCTTCCATGTTTCAACACCCCCAAGTTGCTTGGCAATAATTCACCCCCACCATATTTTCCACTAAAAATATTGTCCACCGCCACGGGGTAGGTGGTGTATCCTTTGTATCCTGGACCACATAACCACGCACTAAATTCTCCTCTCACCGTTCACACTTTCACACTCAATGTCGTCCTTTTTGCTGCGTTGTGGTGTTGTACCTTTCTTCGGTAGCCATTTACATGCCCACTACACCCACTGCCAGGATCGACGCATACCATGTGTCAGATTACATAACACACAGTGACACATCAATTGGAGATATATGTATGTGGGTGGGTGTACTTTTCTCTTTCGTTTGAGTTCTGTTTTTTTGTACACCGCCGCCGTTCGTCGTTGTCGTCCTTTTTATTTTACTGGTGCTAATCTTTAAGGAATTTTATTACACCTTAGGGTGTGCTTAAACGAAGGCAAACACTTCTTCTTTCCTGCGACCCCTCCGCACACATAAATACCATTTCTATTCGATTCGTAACTAAAGGGATGCGGGGTGGTGGGGTGGCGAGGGAGACAACCCCGTGTGGGTGTGCATGAGTGGAAGGAAGAGTGGCGGGAGGCGAGTGATAGAAAAGGCTCCTTGTTATCGCAAACGTTGCACAAATTTTCCAATTTTCCCCCAATGTGAGACGTTCCTTACTGACTGGGTTTTTTTTTTTTCTTCGTCGTTTTCTTCCTTGTGCCTTTACTTTGGTGAAATTTTATTTTATTCTTCTTTTTTTATCGATTTTATCGTGACAGATAACTGTGCTGCGCGCGGTGGTTCTAGATACGTTTATATTTTAAACGCCATTCGGGTGTTCAATGAGCGTTGCGGCTGCCTCTGCTCAATGGCGTGTGGATGTGTAAGGGGAGCAATTTGGACGAAATATTGTCAACAATTTTACATTATAATTTGATTATGGGGGTGCTTTCGAAGGAAAGAGAAAAAAATGAGAATGTTGTTGTGTAATATAACCTGGCTCATTCATCTGTCAGTCCCCAGAGGAGTCCTTTTAAGACCCGACTTGAGTCCCTCAAAGGCAACTCTCTGCGGACTTCTATTAGCAATTAGTTCAGCCAGTGAAGTGCATGCTCAGACCGCTGCAGACACAAAGTAATGGCCATCATATCAGTCTCCGAATGCTTTGAGTTTATTGAGATGAACTGTGAGTGAAATAAGACCCCGAAGATATTTCTACAATTTATGGGTTAATTGAGAGCAGTCCTTGTGTGCAGGCATTCTGAATTTAATCTAAATCTCTCAATATACTCAATATACTCAATGAGGTATATTCATCCAATTGAAAAACATTACGATAACACTCGAAGCATGCAAATTCCATTTACAATAAATATCCAAAAGTTATTGACCCCATTCACTCAGAGGCCAACAACATATGCGGATTGCTTGAAGGTGCCCCCCAAAAGGTTCTCTTGTTGATTCTTTGCATTCATTAGGCTCGGCATCCGTGCATGGTTTTGATATTCAATGAAATACATTCTGCTCGGGGGTTACCATTGACTTTTATAGGTTATAACTCTCGTGTTGGCTGACTGCTGGATTGATCCAATACTTGCAATGAATTATTCCTCCACAGGAATTCTTTTCGCATGAATGGCCAGGTACTGCTCTCAGCATTATTCGGAGATTTTGTATTAGGCTAGATAGCCATCCGTAAACTAATGAACTCTCAACGCCCGTCTGAAGCATTAGGGTGTAGTTGTTAGTTGAGCCTCAAGTGAAGTCGAAGGGAAGAGTTTTTTAATCAGAATAACATAATGGACTTGGTGTGTGTTTTCAAATTCGAAAATTGGATTTGAAGGATTTACTTAAACTATGATTAAGATGAGAGTAGTAAAAGTATGAGAATATTTTGCTAACTTGCAACAACCTGAGGATAACACACTCTGGAACTTCCCAAGTCAATGATCTCTAAAGAAGGAAATTTGGATGAGTAATTTGTTCGGAAAATGCAAATCTGCACAACAAGATATTCAATTACGGAAAACTTCAGTTGAGTATCGATAATTTTAAAGATAAGGAGTGCTCTTGTGAGAAACTATGAATGCAGTCCTTGCTCAGACGAAAATACACTTCAACGCATGCAATGGCTTTGTTTTCCCGAATAATTGACAGGAATCTAAATAGTGATCCACTCAAATAAGGAAATTTATATGTTCGCTGTAAAGATGTTGTCAGAGTATTATGGAATTGTTATAAAATAAAATATTTATTGAAATTACAAATCGTGAGCAATTTGCACTATTGGTCCAATTAATGGCATAAAATCATCATCTAGCAGGGAACTTCCGGAGAGGAAATTCCAGCGGCAAAGAAAATTCAAGAGTGCGAATAAGTTTCCATTCAACTTAATTCTTTGAGATCACCAATTTGAACTCGTAAATGCAACAAATTGAAATGATTTATTCACAAAATAATCCTCGTTCTTACTTCGGATCTGGCGGATCTAAGAGAAAGTAATTAAAAAACTTTTAAATTTGAAAGATCAATCAAATGTTCTTGAAATGTGAAGCTAAGTTTGTTGTTTGTTTATGTGGAATGCATGTGGATCGAAAACGACTGCCGTTTAAGTATCGCAATACCGACATACGACAAACGAAACCAACAGAAAAAGTGAGAAATGTTCAATAAAAACGACTATCGCAAAAGAGGTGATTATTGAGTTTTCCATTTTTTTTATTTATGTTCGGAATCAGTTTTATTGTTTAAACATTTAAAACTCCCAGTATCAAGTGTCGAGAACCATTGGGTGGTGAATCACTTTTAAAGTTTGTGACGCTGTTAGAACCCTACCCCATCTGAGACCATCGTCGTCTACTGAAGAAAACATCGAAATTGTGTTCAAAATGATGCTTGAATGTCACAACACTAAAAAATGTAAGCTGGCGTCATTTTTTTAAGGCCAAGAAGTATTCATTAGAAAAGAACTGTATTGTGGTGTACCAATTATTGAGCTTTCGACCAAAATCTCAGAAATTCAATTCACTTAAAAAGTTAGTTTAAGACTTACAACCAACTATATTATTACTAGGAAACCAACTGCTCATTTTCTAGGGAGTTTTCGTAAAATCTGTTTAAAATCAATTTACAGAGATTACCAGAATTTCCCTGTGACCATTTACAGATAACTGAGTTTTCATTTGAAAAGTAAATGATAAACAGAACCTAAGCTGCTGTTAGAGGTAGTAGGGAGCCCGGGAAAAGGTATTCACGCCGCGAGAAAAACAAGCAAGAAGAAACTTAGACTTAAAAGAAAAGACGGAGCGATCGAAACAGGTACCTTTTATTGAGACCACGTTTTTCTACACTCTGACAGGTTTCTTGCTGTAGTTCAGTTCCTTTTTGGTAATGTTCACTTTGACGCGTTCGTTACTGATGAGACTTTAGTGATGAGACTTCACAACAGCTGCTTTGGAGAGTACTCAGTGCTGGTTATAATTTGCGGAAATGGATAGAATTAGATGCAGAAGGATTTCATATTGCTGATGAACATGTTTATGGTTTCTAATGCATCATTTGGCTTAGTGGCATCGTCTAAAATATTTCCACAGAAAAAATTTATGAATCAGAGATGAAATAAGAAGGAGGTCATATTTTGAACATTCAATGATGTTGACCTGCTACTTTTTTTTTATCAAAGTTTAAAAATGTGAAGTTTAAACGATAGGGATTAAGACTTGTCGATGGACATTTTAGGTAGAGTGACTCCAGAAACAATTCGCTCATAAACACATTTGAAGAAAAAAATGTTCGTTGACAAAAAACAAAAATGCTACAAATAACTTTTACATGTTTTTATTCTACGTTTTATTCCGAACTGAGCAACATAGGCCTAATGATAAGCAAATACCCGGTAAAACCCTCACGTTGTAAGTACTCGTTTATTTACCAGATTTTTTCCTAAACGGTTATTTATGTGGGTATTTATTGAAACACAGAAAATCTTTCAGAAATCATAGTTAATAGATTTTCTTCACCCAACAAGTGGCTTTATGGCAATAATTTCTGATATTCATTAAGCCGCAGACTCTGTTTCTATCAATTTTTAGCAGTAAATTAAAACCAAAAACGAAATTTTTTTTAAGAAAAAAAAAATAGCCAAATAAAAAATATTTTCATGCAGGTGCTACTAGGTAGTACAAAATTGCTTATTTAAGATAAATACCCAACTTTGTATAGGTGAAAACTGATATCGGTATACCTTATGATCAAAAAAGAACCGGAATTTTATTAAAAAACACAAAATTTCAATTTTTAATAATTTTCTTTATTATCACCTTCAAAGTATTCTCCTCCTGCGGCAATACATGCATGCCAACGCTTGATCCAATTTTCCATACAAGTTTTATAGGCCGCCGAAGGTATGGCCCTTTAGTTCACGCAGCGAATTCTCTTTTATGGCCTCTATGGTCTGAAAACGCGTTCCCCGCAATGGCAATTTGAGTCTGGGGAAGAGGAAAAAGTCACACGGGGCCATATCTGGAGAGTACGGTGCTTGGTTGATGATATTGGTTGAGTTTTTGGCCAAAAACTGAGACACAACACAACACAACACGACGCTGTTTTTGAATGAAATTCAGGTTTTTTGGCACCAGCCGAGCAGCGACGCGTTTTAAACCCAAAACATCAGTTAAAATGTGTTCGGTTGATCCATAAGAGATGCCCAACAGCACAGCAATCTCTCTTATCGGTGCAGAACGATTTTGCAACACGATTTGCTTCGCCGATTCAATGTTTTCTTCAGTAACAGATGTTGTTGGGCGGCCAGGGATCTCATCATGATCCAAGCTTGTACGACCACCTTTGAACCGTTTATACCACTCATATGCCTGTGTTTTTCCTAGACACGATTCACCAAAGGCCTTTTCTAACATTTTCAACGTTTCGGAACACTTAAATCCATTTGCAACACAAAATTTGATGCACGCACGTTGTTCTAAATTTTCATCCATTATAAAAATCGCCACACGAAAATTTTTCAACTTATTTGTATAGACATCAAACAAAAACTAATCATACGATATCCGTCAAAATTTGACAGAATATGTATAAAAGTGTTGCCAACGTTGAGAGAACAAAATTTTACCGATTGGACAAGCGCGGGAATTTCAAAATGAAAATTCCGGTTCTTTTTTGATCATAAGGTATATCCGTGTAAATTGATTTTGAAAATGCCCCCGGGGAAGGTATAAACAATGTGCCCATCACTACAAAACCATTTTTATGATTCGCGAGTCGAACGAAAATATGCGCCTGAGCCAAAAGGTTTTGCACAAATAATTTGCATTCTTTTTTTTCCAATTTCAAGTTGAAAAAATTCGGGCATCCTTCCTTTTGTTTAACTGTTTTAATTGGTGGAAGCCGATACAGAGACTACCAAAGTCACTGTTGCATTTGGCTCGTCGGAAAAAGAAACAAATCGAGTATTGTAATTTTTTTTTAACCTTTCCACAAATATAGACAATTAAAAACATGTTTTAATTAATAGATGAGCATAGAGTCAGTCAGTCACAAAAGTAAGTAAGCAGTATGTGTATTGAGTAATTTTGCGCAGTGGAAATGAAATTAGAACTTTATGGAAAACTTTTGTGCTTTCTTAACAGCAAACAAGTGAAATTGAATCGAATTAAATAAATTTTGTAATATTTGTAGTGATTTTGGACCTCTTGCTGAGTGTGTCAGAACAACTTCCGATTTTGTTGTATGCTGTCTGATATTTCGGTTAAATGTTCCCAAAACATTTTATTGCATTTACATTTAAATTGGTTTGATTTAAATTGATTAAGACATTTGAGAATTTTGGTGGAATTTTAAATTGGCTTCGTGCATAATAAAGCAATCATTCGTTCACTTGAAAGTGCAGTTTGGTAAGAATCATTATCCTGTTGGTGAATGAATGGCCCTTTCAAGCCGAACTTGCTAACTTTTTTTTAGCAGATTAAGTATATTTAAATTACCAAACCAATCCATTTTTTCTTTGTTTTTTCTTGTATGTTGTTTCGAAAAGTCTCGATATTGTTTATGATGATTCCAGTAGCGTTTTAATTCATTTTGAACTATTTGGAAGTAGGCAGGACATATGGCTAGGGTCGTTATCCTATAACGACTTCTCTGACTTGCACTAGATTATCGTGTGTCTTAAAAATGTTTGTATACTCTTTATGGTCCTTTATACATCAAAAACATTTATTAAGCTTTTAAAAATTGTCTGCGACCCAATTAGTGGAACACACGATCAAGAAGACGAAAATTACAACTTTCAACAAGTTATATTTAAAATTTGCATAAAGTACGTATACACTTTATTATATTATTTGAATTTCAATTTAAGAAGTTTGTCGATAAAATCGTTCTCCCACATAAAAAGTTTCCATTTCTATTTATCTAAAAAATAACTTCAATATTTTATTGAAACCAAACTGGAATCTTTATAGCATTTCGTTTAAAAAAAAAAAGGAACATTTCTTCTCTTGGACATAGCTCTTAAGTCTCCAATCGTAAAGTGAATAAATGTTCCAATCCTACGAAACATTTATTCTTTTATTCATTCACCAACTAATACAAGATTATTTTGATCATAAATGCATGCAACTTCCTCATGAATCCCAATTGAGGAAAGTCCACATCGGTTGTCAAGGTAATCATGAGAATGTTCTTCTATTTCATTCGTAAACTAAATGAAACTCCTCGCTATCCAAGTCACTGCAAGACGATTAAAGTTTTCCTCCCTCGACGTGCAACTCATGATTGTTGATGAGTCCGCGATGCATCGTTAGCAAAGTCTCTCAAACTGGTTATCATCCCAGTAAGCTTCACACACACACACGCAAGAAACCGAAATTCATGGGCTTTATTTAGCTTCCGAGTTCTTTAGATCCCAAAAACTTCCCAGCCAACCAACCCCATCCCCATCATCCCACAGGATCGATTAACACTTCTCATTACCGCATTATCCTACGAAATTACTTCTTCAGAACTTCGATTTGGGGTTTCGCCAGAACTTCAAGAGACCACCGCAAAGATAAAATTCCACAGGAAAATTAATTTCATCATTGCTAATGGACAATGGGCTCTTTCGTGTACGAGTGTGATCCGTAAACAGGAGTTTCTTATCTCTGCCCCTCCGTCTAGACGAAGGACGAGGTCACCTTACCTCGCCCACTTTGTGTTTGTTCGGTGTGCACTGTGCCGAGAGACTACGCCAAGTGTTAGGCAAATCCCCAATTAATCGAATGCTCGTAGGGCTCATCGCCCCCAGGCTACTCCCAACTGGGTGCTCCGCCTCGATTAAGAAGACACTACAAAGGACTCTCCTCCCTGACGGTTATCCTTTGTTTGCTGTTTTATTTGATTGCCAAATATTAAAGTCCGTTTACTGTGCATTGATTGATGTTCCAGGATGTCAAGTGGGCCATGGGCCACGTGTGTGTGTGTGGGCAAACTTTTGTGCGTGTGTGTGCTTGGTATTTTAATATCTGCTTGACTAGGATGTTATTCCTCGCCCAACCCTAAATTCGGCATCTCAAAGGGGTTGTCGGCCCCACCCGGGAGTCCTGTGTCGGATGCGGATTCTCCTAAAGTTTATGAGGAAACTTTGTAATTTGTTGTCGCCCCCAAACTGCCAATCTCCGTCCATTGAAAAGGGATCTCTGACCCATCGCATGTCTGGAGGGCTTTTGAGTTTTCGTTTTGTGTGCGAGTGTGATGTGGTTTGAGGTGGTGGTGGTGGTGGATGGTGGTTCGTCCTTCTTCAGAATCTTGGACGAAGTTTGTGTGTTGAAAAGTGTTTCGCAAAACCCAACCTCAGACTTGATTACTTTTCGTGAGATAAACGAAACGGATTCATGCATCAGGTGATTGCTTTAAGGTCTGCAAAAATCTCGGCTGGTCGATTGAAATGTGATTGCAAAGTACGTGAAGTTTAATGAAAGATTCTTCGGTAGATTCCAGAAACTTCATAAACCAGAACTTCCATTGATTTAAATGAGAAAAAATCTCTAGTCGAAACTTGATGCGAAGAGAGTTTCGTTGTGCAGAGCCTCTCAATTTTTTACATCAACATCATGAACTTTTTGAATGCACCAGGACGAAATCTCAGTTCAAAATTCCGAAAAAGTAATTTCATAGGATTTTGTGGCAGCAGAGCGTGTTAATTGATCCTACGGGGATAGCAATAGTTTGCTGTTTAAAGAATTTTCAACTGAAATTTTCCGGCAGTGTTCTCGAAATCTTTTACCAAAAAAATCGACAAAGAGAAAAATTCCAATGAAGATAAGGAAAATGAAGTTTCAGGCATGTGCACATGGCAATGCTGGGTTGGTGGGTAAACAGCTTCCGAAGAATGACTGCCAATGTATCCTGGCCTTAACCACAAGTATTTATTTTAAGTCGAAAGCTGCCACGTGGGGGAAGAAGAACTCAAACGATTTTGTTGTAAAGCGAAGCACATGTTAATTTTTTCGGGTATGTGAAGTTTGATGGGTACCAAGTTTTTGGGTCAGGTTTTCACTAAAACTTGATAAGATCCACATTGTTGGAGAACGTACGTCTTTATTCTGTTGAAAAATAATGGAAAAACAAAATCTATGCTGCCTCCTGTCACTAACAGAGTTCTTTTCTGTGCCTGTAAACTGCAGGTCGCATTAGAATCACAGCGACAGTGTGCAGTGGTAATGAAATGTGCTTTTAAATTAAAGTTCTATCTATTTTTCAAATTCTAATTTGGGTATGATCTCGATAAAATATAAATTAAATTTGAAGTCAAAAGCTGGGACTCCAACCACAAATTTGCGATGAAGCACGTTGTTATACCCCATTTATGTAGTTTATTATACAAACATATAAATAAAGTGAAATGAAAATGAAATTAATTAAAAAGAGTTGTGCAATGTGAATTTTACAGTTCGCGAGTTCTTTGATTTTTAAATTCTCTCAACACAGTTCTAAGCAAAAAATATCATGCTCTATTCTTGTGTATAGGCTTCAGCAACGGACCAGATAGGCAAGTGGTGCCATAAAATAGACAAAATCAGCGAAGCATTGACCTCAAGGAATCTCATTTTCATCGACATTGGATCTGAAATAAGGAACTCAACTCGGCTGCAGGACAGCCGCTATAAAAAAAAAGAAAAAAAAAATTCACCATCTCTCAAAACTCTCACAATCCCTGCGGTCAGCACATCTTGTCATCATGAACACCTCACCACAGCCACCCTCGCCAAAGATATTACGATTCATTGCCTCCAGCCTGATATTTTATGACTTCAATGATTCCCATTTAATCGTCTTTTAAAACCCCACAATTTCCCTTAAATTACGTACTTAAATCCCTCGGCTGCCGCATAAAGTGAAGAACAGAGGAGGAGGACAGAAAAACAAATTTTACAGTCAACCCACACGCAAGCCGCAACCCGATTATCCTTAAAAATAAATTGCTCCCTGATTAATGCCACACAAAAGGTGCTGTATATGTGTGTTGTAATATTCCCAATTGTCCTTATCATTCTTTTGTCTGAGGCCCACCTCGACAACCAACCGACGGATGGAAAGTGAGAAAAATCATGTCCCACTTGTCAAAACAATTGTCATCAAACACGTTGAAACATTAGAGTAATTACCTTCCACCATGTTAATTACAACGCTTGCCTTTACGACTAATTTGGATTCCAGAAGAATCCCTTTTATCCGTTCCCGTGTGCCACCCTCCCGTGTGCGGGGGATGACAATTAAATTTTTAAATCACCGATTCACCCCATGGAATTAGGTGAAAGGCAAACTGCTCGTGTACACGCAAACAGCAAACCAATCCTCTTATTTGATTACGGTTTATTAAAATTCCTCTTTTTTTCTCTCTCTCTCGTCTCTGTACCGTGTGCGCTGTGTTCTTCCAGGTGTTACACCCTCCGGCGTTAAGGTGTAAACTACCCCCGGTGGAAAAGTTTCCATGCCGCTAGATAATTACGAGTTAACTCAATAAATCTACTCCAAAGGCGGGCAAAAAAAAAAGAAGAGAAGAGAAGAGAAACACGAGGCAAACAAAACACCAACACCCTTTATGCGCAAAAGGGAAGACAGACACAATAGAGAGGAAGGAACTTCACAAGGATTCTCCAAAGGAGTCGACAGGACTGCGAAGACGATGAAGGCAAAAGGCGAACACGAGCACGAACACGAGCACGAGCACGAAGTAAATCGGAAACAGGAGTAGCAATGTTGTTCGCTTAATAAATTTAAGTGCTATCCCGGGTGAGCTCATACTAAATTAATTTATCCGAACAACTGCAGCGCCAGCAAGTGACACACCGACATACCGACACACGTACACGAAAGGACATTTCCTCACGACTGACGGCAGAATCTTTTGTGCAAATTATAATCCACTTTCACTTCTTTTGTCGTCTGTCCTCCGACGACTGGGAGTGGCCGTCTCCTCGCCAGCTCCCGAATCGAATGGGTTAACGTTCGGCAGGATAATTAACTTATAGATTACAAATTGTATTTAGATTAAGTTCCCACTCCTCGGAGGTCTTTGACTGCTCCTCTCGAGCAGTCTAGGTGTGGTTTACTCGCATAATGGATTACCCCCGACCGGTGGGCGAGTCCTTTGTCCGTGGGCAGGGACGCTTCTGATTGACTGGCGAAATGTGAACAACCACCGTGCACAGGATTAAGTGCTATTAGCAAATTGATATTGAATGCACGGTTAACATGCTAAGTAGGGGAGCAGCATCGTGTTCGGGTCAAGATAAGGGTCGCGAATGTGGGTGGTCGAGTCCTTGATTCGATTACAGGATTATTGATGGGCGAGATATGCATACGATTTTTCAGCTGACGCGGAGATGCAAATTATCGATACGACGTAATTAATTTGCAGTCAGTTTGATGGACCGCAATAGAACAAGGTAAAGCTTCCCTACGAGGAGCTTCTCCCTCTACGATGGGAAGACGAGGCTATGCTCGCAGATGACGGGGCTAAATATTTGCTGTAGGTGCTTGGAGTATCTTGTGAACTGAATTATGCAAGTCGGCGCTGTCAAGTGGTAATTGCTACGGAGCCAAGGAGATCCTATTGGCAAACATCGTTGTCGCTAAACCGAATGTGTTTGGGAGTCCTTATTCCCACACATTTGTGTAGCAAATCGCTTTTAACGAGCTTATTGGATGGATTAGGTGGAGTTGTAGGAATGCTGAGTATTGAAATGTCTGCTCGGTATTTTAAAAACCAATGACGTCAACTGCAAGCGTCATTTTCATGATTTTCTTTCCTTTTCAGGTGTATTTTAATTGCTTAATGTGCAGCAACAGCGTAGTTATCTTAGATGATGATGACTACTGACGAATGTTGGAGTATGATAAAAAAAAAAAAAAAAACAAATCTCCGTATAAAGACAAACGCCAACTCAGAAAAGGTTCACCACTTTATTCACGAAAAGTTCAAATTTGGGCGGAATTCCAAAAATAAATAAATAAATACGAACAGAAAAACAACGACGGACATTCGAACGATTTTATACAGACAGATGAAGCACATAGAAGAACATCTTACATACTCATTTTATTCATTTAGAAAATGCTCATCATCATCATCATCATCATCATTTTCTTAGCCCGCATGTTCCACTAAGGGGGTTGCGGGGGCAGTGCACGCAAAAGAGATCTCCAGGCATCCCGAAAAAAATTAGAAAATGCTTTACACATGAAACTTTAAGGAGTGGTAACATTTTTCTCGACACAATTTCAGGAATTTTTTTTTATAAAATTATAAATCATAAAAGAAACCATTTCATATTGAGTTAATTTATTTTTTTTTTTAATTCGTTCTTTTTAATTTCAGAAGAAATGAATGAATTAATTGGAAAACAATGTTTTTACTTTTCGTCCTTTTTTTATGTGCACCTCTGATTGGTTTTATGGTTATTTTTGCAAAATTTGGTTATTTTCTCGAAGTTTATTTGTCACCAATAACAACACAAAATATAAATTGGATTCTGCTTCGTTTTCATCGCACGCAATTTCATTCGCATGCACGGCTCAAGAGCCGCCTATTTTGAAGGACGATTTAAGCAAAGTTTCTCAAAGCTCGCTTTAATTTTTTTCCAGCATAATCAAGCACCGGCTTTTGCCATCAGAAAAAAAAAACTCAAACTTTCAAAGTCATCGCGTTTCCTTTTTTTTTATCATCCTTTGACAAAGTTGCCAGAAAGTCAATGACAAGCACTCTCAACAAGGATATGTGGCCTCGGCTACTGCCGAAGCACTCTGTGTACTCGTACTTTGTCGTTGAAGAATTGAAATGGTGCTCCGCCAAATGGAAAGTATACGATCACGGATTGAAATAATAAAACAAGTTTAGCAACTTTTACATCGCAACATCGAAACAGTGATTCGTGCACCCAGAAGGGAGTGTGCGGCACTAAAAAGGAGAAAAAAAAAAAACAGAAATTCAGGAAAAAAAAAAACTGTTGACATTCACAGATTTCGTGCTAGCAACTCCTTACAAAGTTAACCCATGTGAAAAATCCTTTCGGCCATTATTGCAGATTTGTTATAACTTGTATGCTGCACGAGTGCCGTGTGCATAAAGTCACAAGAAAAAAAAAATGCAATAATCGGTCGGGGGGATAAGTACTTTCGATGCTCGTCCTTGAGAATCCATCCGTGCTGCCAACTCTCTCCTTAAGTCAGTCTCACTCGTATGAACTGTAAGACATTGAAGCGATTTTCTGTTGTCCTGGCAGAAAATTGATTTATCTGAACGTGGTGCATTTTCACTGCGCCATCCTCCCTCCTCCAGCAAACAAATTACTGGTGACACTACCTCATGGGACTCCAAGGGATTGGCTCGAATCGACTTTCCGAGTGAAGTGAGTTCCATGGGAAGAAATGAACTTCCACCCATTACTGCGATCCCCATCATCGCCACCATTTGGAGGTTAAGACCAAGGATACGCCCGAATCCCCCACGGTCCTTGCAGGGAGACGTGGTGCTCGGTTGTTGTTAAATAAATTGCTCCTGCATGCTCGGGGAATATAAAATGCATGATGTGGTTTTGGCGTATTTTCTGGAGCCCTTTTAATTTACGTTCGCGCTGTAATTTCGTTGGAAGTGCATTTACGCTGGAACGGCAACGATTTAACTAACTTGCGGGTGAAAGCGTCGGGCGGTTTCGCTCCGGAATGGAGTAAATGGAAACCAAATAAGTTTTTAACACATTTTCAAACAATGTAAGCGTTTCATATTAAGCATGGCATTGTAGATGTCGAGACTCTAGACATTACCGCACCTGGATCCCGCTGTGAAATGCCACCGGGGATGTCTTCGAAAAAATGAATTTCAAATATGCAACGAAAATGGTTTTGAAGGGTAATTATTTTTCGACTCGGTGTAGTTTGGTTACGTTTAGAGTTAGGAATGTCTTAGGCGAGGGAACGAAGGGGATGTTGTGGTTTGCAGATTTCAGGACTTGCTTTGATCGTGGTACTTGTTCCTTAATTAATTTCTCAACGCACGAAATCAAGCAATTATCATCGTACGCTGGGAATTTAGTTGCCCTTCAATTATAGAGGCACTTCAAGCCACTTAAAGTAAAACAAAAAGCAATCGTATTCTCCGTTGAATCAGCTCTTGACAACAGCTAAAAACAATTCCTAGAATGAACCGAATGAACCGAATGAACCTAATTTTTTCTTAGGAATACTCTAGACTGAAAAGGTTCTCAAGAAATAAAACTTATTTTTTACCTTTTTTAAATTGACTGTATACCTTATTATCTATCAACAATTCATAAAATATATTTTGTTGCAGGAAAGTAATTAACAGTACTAATCAAGTTTTAAGGAGAATAGTGATATTTTTTAGAAATATGGGGTTAGATGCCACATCAAGTAAAATGATATTAAAATAAGTTTAACGTTTTTGTACACCTAAAGCCTAATGTGGGGTGACATTAAAATAAATTTAGTAAAAAAGCAATGAATTATTATTATTTTTCAAAAAAAAAGAATAAAATTATGAATTAATAAGGATGGAAAAAAGAAAAAAAAGGACAAATTAAAGAATAAGAACAAGACAAGTGCAAACATTAAACATCATAGCGCAAACGATTTACGATTTCATTGGTATCGTAAATTATACCCAAGATCTCACCGTCAAATTAAATTTAAAAAGGTTTCCAATGATTCTCATTTCTGCCGAAAGCATGTTGAATACTTTAATAGATAAGATTGTGCAAGAGTAACTATAGTGAAAAACTGGTAAAGTAGGAGGGGATCCAATGTTACCCAACACGTATCCTACACAGTATAGCCACTTCTAATGAAAAATATTTTTCAAACTGTAAACAAAAACAGGTGCCTTACAGGTAAAATTGTTTATGAGTGTAAATAGCTCACTTGTTTGTGGTAGACATTGAGTATTACACATTTTCCTTAAAGTGCATTTTTGAGGAAGAACAAGGTGCTGCAGTTCGTCGTCCCCAACAACAAACAAAAAGTTTTGTTTTGTATAACATTTCACTTTGAACCGCTGTAAGTTATGGTGAAAAATGTGCGAAAATAATGCATGCGCTGGTGTCACAGAGCTTAAGTTTTAAGTCCTTCGTCAACTTGCTCGCAAATTAGAAATCTTGTAACAACGATGAGGACTTAAAATGTGAATTTAAAAAAAATGTTCTTACTCTTATTGTAAGAAATTTTAATTCTGTATAAAAAAAAAGGTAAGTTTCTAACCACAAATTTATATGAATCCGACATTTCGTAGGTTTGAATGAAAGATGTAAAACTTCAAATGTTTCTGATAGAAATATGAGACAAAAGACTAAAAGACAATATTTTGTGATTTTATAATAAAAATTAAGTAGCAATGCTAAAGTTGACTTTATAGTATAAAATAAAAGCCATCGATGACTTCAATAATTTTTACGCAAACTGTCAAACGCATGTTACAATTTTTCAGATAAAAATATTTTCTCTAAGTTTGAATTCTTAAGCGGGAAACATTTTATTCGTTTTGGAGTGGTTGAACATGTTGTATCTGTATTAAGCTTGTTAGGCGATGTTTTAGTTGAAATATTATATGATGAATATAATTCGTTGAGACAATTCTTGGACGTGCTAGTGGAAAATTGTAAAAAAAAACACATTGCACAGAAATGGAACCTGTTTTTAACCAGTTTACGATAAAACAAAAACAAAAAAAAATCAACTAGAACATGTTTAAGCTAATTCCTTTTATATTACGTTTCTAATTAAATTTAAAATGATCAGACGACGGAAATAAATGTTCCGAAAATGTAATGAAGGCTAAATTACTCATAACATATTTTGGTAGGTGTTTATTCGGGTCACTGCTTACTGGGATTATCATGCCCTTAAGCTTGGTCTGCCCTCATCGGATACCTGCGGGGACTCGTCGGCTAGCAAAATTTTGGATTGTCAGTCGTTCCCTCGTTGAGTCTATAACGATTATAACTAGCATAAGTATAAATTGCTAATACAATAATAAATAAATAATTTCGAGTCGACTTTATTTCACCACAAATTTGATTTTTAAACCCAAAGACTGCTGATAGCTCGCGTTTGTTCGAGTTTGTCAACTATCATAAGTCTCTTTGCTATTCAATCCTAATTAGATATCAATCTTCTTAGAAAAATGAAGCTTCCTATTCCAGACATAACTTGTTCATTTAAAATTAAAGTTTATTTTCTAATGCATGAAATCCCTTTCTGAGAAATAAATCTTCATTTTCCAGCTTTCAACGAACTGTAATCCATCAGTATTAATCTGTCGGTTACAAGGAAGCCACGAAAGGATTGAACATCCTTTTCCTCTTTGGCAAAGTCGGTCAACCCAGCCTGGGAGAGGGTGCTTGTTTTATTCGTATAATGAACTGAAAAGAGGCGTGGTACCTAGATTCAACAACAAATAAGTTCAGCTACAAAAACTAATGCATTTTTGTAATTTAAAAGGCAATATTGAATTTGTAAAAAAACGTTCGTCCATTTCTAGGCAACTGTATGTAATCATTTAAATTAGTCTGTAAAACGGTGTGGTCAGCGTGGATGTACATTCACAAAATGTCACAACTAAACACCTGATTAGAAACAAAAAAAAAAAATGCTCACCCACCCCAGCGTTGCATAACAAGTCAAAAGGTTTCAAAATGCAAGTCCCCAACCGCACGTCCATTAATTATTATTCAACAAAATACGATGCTGATTAGGGACCACAAACAAATTCATTAGCACTAACCAAACATAAAATAATTTCCTTTTTGTTTTTATTCTCCACCTCCGTCCATGAATAATTAAAAATAGCTCCGACTAATATCTAAAAGCATTCGACAGCAACCGCAGTGCACAGAAGTGAACAAAAAATGTTCAGCCATTCGACTAATTAATCAAATCTAAAAAATATTGCTACCATCACATAATGGCCAGGTACAATTGTCGAGGATTCACTTTTGACAAATTCCCTGAAACGATTTCATTATAAAGTTTCAGTTTCCTTGTCCCGGCAGGGAAGAATGCGCGACGCCCATGACGCTCTTCTCAATTTTCCACTCTCCTGCATCTCACACTCAAGTGATATCATTTCTCATGACCGTCGACGTTGGCGTCGTTGTCTTTTTTGTTGTCGTTGTCGTTGTCGTCGGCGACAACGTTGCCACCGCATTGATTAATCCACTACCACTTAGCAGACAGTGGAGGGCACTTATTTAAAGTATAAAGAGCTGACAAACGGGGAGCGGTCGGGACGTTGACTGACTTGGCGGCTGGTGGAGTTCACTGATACTGAAATGAAAAATGATTATTATACTTTTATGCCGGTGGAATTTATCTCGCACTTGTCATCTGCAAATCATTACCACCCCTAACTGCCACCTCGAAGACGCGTGGTGACTAACCGCCACTGCTGTAATTTCATGTAAAATCCCGGAAGTTCCACGAGGATTTGCGACTTATTACGGGGTGAAGTGTCTCCGAAGGACTTCTCAGCTTTCTCAAGTGCTTCTCCTCATTTCTGCACTGCGGGACTGGGCGGCTTACATTTCAAAACTCACCGGGCGTCCGTCCGCCGGGGTGTGGCACAGTGGAGCTATCATTTAACCCCATAACCCATTTATAGAAATTTATAGCAAAACTTTATTACGGGCTTCAGTTGGGTGGGAATCTAGAGCCATTCATCATTTGTCGGGACCGACGGGAGTGGGAGTAGAGGTGTTCCCTCATCGTTGGTGTGGACGTGGACGTGAATGCGGTGCGTGCAACTTTCACCCACCCCAACAATGGACACGGGGGTATGTTGTGAATTTAAAATTGCAATCAGGGAAAATGGAGTCTCGCATTACACAAGAAGGTGCACGCTTAATGATGGGGTGCATTTACAGTGCAAATTGCGTGATATATAACGTCCATTTAGCGTTTATGCTGGCCAACAGGGCTGAGGAGGGGCTGGCATACAACAATTATTGGTAAAAAGAATTAACTGCGGTTGTTGTGAAGAGCGTGTGCAGCACGAGAGAGAAGCCGTGAGGATGTGGGCGGGGGGCGTTGTTGTGATATATTGGATTTGGAGTTTTCTTGTGGAAAGTGATTTACGTTGGGGTAGATAATTTTTCGGTTTGTTCTACGCAGAGCAAGGAAGGAATTTGAAATATATATTTTTTTTGATTTATGTTTTGATATGTTGCCATCCTTTGACGGAGTCGGTTTTACAAGTTGAATGGTTGAATGAAAAGGAAGCTTGCATGGAGTGGTAGCAAATTTAAATCAGCGTCGTTGAGACGCCATTACATCGTTCAATTACACTTTTTTTTGTTTCAGTGAGTTTGATTTGAAGTTGTTGTCTGGCATATTGAAGTGGAGTACAATTAGAGGCGATGATAAACAATATATGAGCAGGAAGGCGCTCCTTAATGCTGTAGGAGGAGTGGTGGGCGAAAGAAATAAAACTCAGAGTTCTTGTTACGTTTATTGGAAAAAGACTGGATGATCGTACAAGAATTACAAGTTATTTAGATGTTCGATTTATTGGAATATCACCGCTTCGAATAGATCATACGATTGGATGGTATAATGTTAGGTACAAAGTGTGCATAAAATTCACTTAACATTCGTGCTTAAAAGTAAAAATACATTATTTCAAAAATTGCCTACAATGCATTTTCTTGTACATCATATTTTTGAAGATTATCTGCGGCTTGACCGTCAAAATTAGACGCGTGATCTCTGACAGAACTTGTGCTCACATTCGTCGATTATAAGATAAGCCCAGCAACATGGACACCATGTTGCAATAAACAGCGACCAGTTATAGTTTGATATATCACAGTTCACTCGAGCTCATTTATTAAATCTAATGCTTCGGAATCAAAGAAAGAACTTTCCTATTTCTTACATTTTTCTCATTATCATAAAAAGGCATAAAACCAGTAGCTCATGTGAATTTGTTCTTCCATGAAGAACGTCCTTTTCAAAGAGAATTCTGAAGGCATCTGTACAAGCATTAATCTCAAACATAAATCTTTGTTGAGTTTTGAATTATTTTTTTACTTTTATGCACTTTTATAATTTGCTATTAAGCTCAGCACTTTTCTTGTAACTTTTAGAAGTTCTGAAAAAGACACAAGCAAAAATCTGGAGTACTATATTTTGAGTTTTTGCTTATCCCATTATTACTTTGAGCTACTCTATAAACTGCTTTAGAGTATATTCTTCAATAAAAATGCGTTTCGCTTAAGAAAATCAAGCAATGAAGTCGCAGGTAATACCAGCTCACAATTTAGTATCAAAAATAACACCAAACTCCTTTATTTGGTCAACAGTTGACAGACTTTCGTTTCGTTTTGAGGCTATAACTGAACAGTACCCTAGGAATGGAACGAAAGGCTCTAAAAGTCTTACACTTGGAGATATTTACCTTAAAATGATTATATTCAGACCACTGAAAAATGTTCATGCCGATTATGGAATCCGGATGGACTGCGCCGGAAAATTTTCACACTCACTTATTTTCGTATTATTGAAAACGCAACCGTGAAAATGTTCGAATGTCGGTAAAATAGTGCAAAAAAATGCTATTATAGAAAGCGCAACTCATCAGCACTCCATAAATTTTGTGGCATTTTCAATCCGCATCAAATTAGAAATAAGAAGAGTGAGTTTGTATGATAGAAAGTAAGTTTTACATTTTAAATGAACATAAAAACTAGACAAGTCTGCGTTTTTGTTTTTCGTTTTCCTTTTGGTTTTGCATTTTTAAATAAAAGATTATATTTGCATTTTTTTGTGTTAAATATTTATTCTTAGATAACCACTTCAGAGCTAACTGATCTACCTAACTGACTGTAGTGCTTTGTACATAGCCGGAAAATTCAAAAGACAAAAAGGCGGAAGGGAAATATTTGACAACCTAATATTTTATGTTAATTTTAATTGAACTGCTCAACAAACTGCTCAATAAACAACCCAACAAAATAAATAGTCGTGATGTTTTGCGGCTCTCATTTTACTAACAGGCAATTCGAATTTAATTCTCGGAAGGAACTGTTTTTTTTTTTGTTTTTCTGATCTAGAACTACAAGCAACAACTGAATAAACGACAATTAAGTGTTTACAGTGTTTCAGATTCATGCCAATTTAAAAGCAATAATAAGCAGATCATCTAGGGAGAAAAGGAGAAACTTGTCTTCTTAACATAAAATATTTGATTTATTTGATTTTGCTATATTACTTTGCTTGAAACTCACGCCTCAAACAAAAAATGCAGCACAAAGTTTTCATGTACACTTTAAATGAAACTGCAAGGAGGCATCCAAACTTTTTTCGTCTGCACTTTGCAGTGACTATAAAAAAGAGGGTACATTTCGTACTTCGTTTACTTTTTTGTTATTTAATATCCCTCTGAAAGAATTTCACTTCTCAAGCCTTGGAATCTCGATGCAGCAAAAAACCGTAGAGATTCTTCTGTTTTCTACCTGGAAAAAATACTCCTAAGTATGATTCTGCGAAAAAAGTAAATTATGCGAATGAAAATTCTTAATCCCATGACTTTCTAAAGAATTTGAGAATAGTTCTTAGATTCCTGCATTAGGACTCATTTTTTGTCATTTATATTATTGCTTGAGAGCACTAAACAGAGATAAAACAATTATCGTAGTCGTTTAGTGCTTCTTACTATCTATCTAATGAGAAAGCAGTCCATTCTAACTTCGTGAGGTACACGTGGAAGGCTTTTGTTTGTCGTACGCACCTGAGACCATCTCGTCCCCTTTCTTAAGCGAAGAAATGTTGTTCGCTTCTCCTCGTAATTTAATTTACTTTGAGTCCAGTTGCTGGCTCCAGTTCTAAGATAATGAATTTCTGGCCATGATGCATCTGCCAAATACATGCACTCTCGCAGTAATTGGGAAGGACTTCCACCCACTCGCAGCGGCCTTGAGCTACTTCTTTCTCCAGCGCCGTCCCCTGAGCAGCGTATACTTCATTTTCTTTTCAGAAGTTCATTTCTTAATGACAAACAACAAGACGAAAATTCCACAAACATTCTTCCGTCATTTTAGCCATCTTCGTCTCAAGTATGCGTCGCCAAAAGTTTATGTAACATTTTTACAAGACACAACACACACAGAAGAGATAGTGCTTTAGTGTCAGCTCCTCTGAGGGTGTCTTCCTCGGCTTGGGGGAAATGTAAACATTGTCAGGAACACCCATGCACTGCAGATGGGAGACAGTCAACTCCAGATGCGAATACCCACCCGTTACTTATAGCGAATAAAATTTATTTGCGCAGAATGCACACGTCTCCTGAAATAACCTCTCAAGTTAACATTTCCTTCTTCCTGTTCACAACCCTTCAGCGTCGATGTTTGCATACCTTTTTGCTGTACACACACAGACACAGCATACACTCCAGGATGCGAGAGTATCCTTGGTGTGTGTGTGTGTGTTTTTTTTTTTTGTTGTGAACGCCTCTGTTTGTTAGCCATCTCAATCATGGCAAATTGATACCGCACCATTGTGTCGGGCCTGTGACTGTGTAACCCCGACATCCCGCCGGATTCGAGCGAACAATGCGTCCTCGAAACCGTGTCTATCCAGATCCGCAGATAGCACAGGACTAGGTGTGCGCTTTTTTTTCCAACGATATCCCGGCACAACAATCTGATTGCCGCCTCACCATCAAACAGCCGCAAGGACTGCAGAGGCGTGCGTACCACGGATACGAAAAAAAAAAGAAAAAAAAAACCTTAGCTTATTCGCGGGTGTTTTCCTCAATGAAACATTTGCATTCTTCCGCACACAGCTACAGTGCACACGGTAAAATAATTTGTTCGTCCTTTTTTTTTGCTTCTTCCAGGTGCAGCACACACGTACGGAACAATAAACCTGAGTGCACAGTGGTGCACCGTGGTGTGTATGCACAAGCAGTTGTAATTAATTTCCTGCCTCCTGTACGAGAGTCTGCAGACTTTGTGGGCTTAATTAAAATCTCTGGAAACATATTAGCAAACATCCTTCGTAGTCCCGACTTGAGAATGGAAAATATTGAACCAGGATAATAATGTGGGGGATGTGAGAGGATCTAAGCCTTGTTATCGCATCACACGCCAGCTCTTTGCATGCGTCGTCCTTTTTTTTTGTCGTTCGCTGTCGCCGTTGTCGCTGTCTGTCAGAAGAAAGAGTGCAGCACACACACACATAGAGTGGGTGCCAATTTGTTTGGCTTACGATATATCGCAGTGTCCTTTGAAGGATAATAAAGCGATTTGTTGGAAAGGGTTTAGCCGAGATTATTGACAGTCCAAGATGGATGAGCTCTGGGGGGCTTCGGTCTATGGATTTCATTGATAAATTGGTGTTTGAGTGTGTGTTGGGGGGGTTGATCTTCTGTTCTTTGTGAGATTAGGCGCGTGTCCTTGTACGGTTAAAATGTTTACTTTAGGTAGATTAGAAAAGAGGACGTGCGGCTGATTGATACGCTGGACGGTGACATTGAGATAGGAAGACACGTGCTGAATTTGAGGTTTATACGGGACCATGTAATCCGAGAGATGCAGATAACCAGAAGCAAAGTGGTTTCCACACAAAAACAGAAACAATAAAGAAAAATATTAATGAGGATGAATACCTTTTATTCTTGTCATGAGACTACAGCCAGAGTTAATAGGAAGTGTATACCCAAAATTTTAAAATTGTTTTCTAGCTTTAAAAAAACTTATTCGTTCTCCAAGTCATAGAAATTATAACAATACATCGAGCTACAAAAATTTAACAGAAAAGTAACCAAAATTACAGTCAGAGTCAGAAGAAAGTGTACACCGTTGTTTCGAACGTTCAAAGACTCATAAATATAATACATTCTCGTGATTTTGAAACTTTTTTTTAGTTCTGAAAGGGTTTATTTATTTTCTAAAAGAGAGATAAGAAAAGAGAGATAGATTTACATTGGGCGGCGTAACAGCCTATAGGACCAGAGCTAGTTTTTTTCGCGCCTTGACTGCGTTGTTATGTGTCGCGTTATAATTCGACACATTTCGAGTACTCCTTGAGGACTTCTGTCACGGAAAGCTTTCGCTATTCGCCATTTGGAAGTGACACTTCAAATTATAAAGCGTACAACACAGCTTAGCTCTGGTCCTATAGGCTGTTACGTCACTAATGATTAAGATCAATTCAATAAGTGAAAACCTGAAACTTTTTTTTAACGATGGAAAAACTTAGCGCGTTGTTATTCCTTCTTTATTATTAATTATAGTAATAAACCAGGTTGATAAAAGTTCTGCCTTGGATTTTCTCCCACTCATTTTTTAGCTTCCCAAAAAGATTGTAGGCCTCGCCACTCCACACTCCACAAAAGAAAACTGCTTAGGTACTTTGCTCGTATGCTTTGGGTCGTTAAAAAATGGAACTTCCCAAAACTTTTTTGAACCAGAAGTTGCTAAATTTTCTCTAACAATATTGACGTAAGCTGGACCTATCATTTCGGTGTCGACTTTTACGAGGTTTTCAATGCCATTAAAGGAGAAACAACCCCAGACCATAATTGAAACGCCTACATGTTTCACGGTCTATTAAAGACAGCTTTGACCTTTCAGATGATCTGCACTACACGCACTTCCTTTTTGTGTTTCTTAACTTGAACTTGCACTTCAAGGAACTTGCACCCAAATTACGTTCTACTAGCATGTGTGTGGGTCCACCAGATACTTTTTTTCAAAGGCTAGTTGTTTTTTTATATTTATTAAATCATGCATAGTCGTTTTCGTTGCAAACAAAAACTTCTTAATTCGTTTTCCTGGAGTCTTCTTATATTGAACCGCAACTATATTTCTTTCTTTCTTTTATTTATGGCCGAAGACAAATGGATTTTTTCTGGCCTGGTTGTACCATCGTCAGTTTCTCTTGACGTCAGTTTTTTTCCACAATTACTTTTAAGACAACTGATTCCCGCTGGTACTGTGTTTTATATTATTCTGTTAGGACTATATGAAACCACTTATCTCAGAGGTGAATGACCTGCTAGTTTTAGGCAAAAAAGACGTATTGCCAGAATCGAAGAAATATTGAATTTCAGAAGGTCTTTGACTCAATTACAATAATTTAACTGCAGTTAGTTTTCTACACATTTCTGAAGCCTCGAAAGCAGCCTGAGTTGCTTTGAACAAAGTAACTTCTTGAGAGCTAGAGGGCTCGCCTCGCTCGCCATTCCCTGCTAGACTCGCAGGGCTGTTTTTTATTTTATTTTCTGTCTATTGTAAAAGAAAATTGTGTGACGTCGAAATAATTTTTGAACAAATAGCATAGACTTGTTTTACCAGTGTTCTATCATTTGGTCTGATCATTCTACAAAAACGTGATTTGATACCCAAAATTTTTTTGACACCAGTTTCTTTTAATTTGCACATGTATTTCGCTTCACACAACATTCAAACTAAGACAGAAGACCCACCGAGATTCCAGCTCATCCTACGCTCGGTCATCCTTGAAAAAAAACCATGTTCCGCCTCATAACATCCAAATCCACTTCCCGCAAAAATCCCAAACCATATTAATCATTCATACTCGATATATAATATATTGAAATGTATTACATCGAAGGACGAAGGAAACAACTCTCGCATTCACCTTCTAGGATATCTATTTAAGGACACGCATGCGGAATATATATCACCGTCAATTTCACGGCCACCAACTCAAATCACAATTTCAGCATCCATCCGATGATGAATTGTATCTCGAAGCGACCTCCACACCCACCCACACATACACGTATACACCTGTCGTGAGAATTGTTTTCCCATTTATCTGAGCATAGCCGGTCCGTGAAAGATGTGCGATAGTGATAATGGTGGCCCTGAAACGTCAGCTCCAACCATCGGGCAAAACTATGCGCGCCCAGGTAAGCACAATGAGCCAAATCCAACCTGACATGGTGTAGACGCAATCTGCAAAACCAAAAGTCCTAGAGCTGTTCCACCACAAAGCTTGGAGGGAGGCGGGACACATCACTCACCGCATAAGCGAGCATTGTGTGCATGTGAAAGGACGAACGGAAAAAAAAAAGAGAACACAAGCGAAAGAAAAAGAAGCAAATCTTGGGAAATAAATTAAAGCACGCACCGGAGCAATTTGTCTTTCGGAATATAACCACGCATTCTCCATCCTCACACGCACACGTCCGCCGGGATGAGATGCCTTGCACTGCTTTATCAAAACGTCTGGGGACCGTGGGCACGTGGTGCGGGGTTGGGGCCGCCAGCGGCGATAAAGCAACGCTAGCGGCAGAACAAAAAGCCGCCTCCTCGGGAGACATCTTCTTCAAGCAGCAGCAGCAGCGTGGGGGGAGAGCGTAATCGGAACATGCCTGAGAATGGTAAAATTTAATTCTTTGATTGATACTGCAAGGATGACGACTGAACTCAACCGCCGCTGGGCGAGAGGTCCTTGACGCGCACTTTAATGGCAGATGTGTGGATGCGTATCGGATTTAAATTGGGAGAATAAACAAAAATTGCCAATATGGGATTACTCCGGGAGAATACAAATAAAGTTCTCAGGTTCGAGTGTGGATTAGGTTGCTTGGCGGGCGGGTGAAACGGCTTTGGGGGAGTGGAGATTTTAATGAACTCCATCATTGAGTTATTTTGAGCCATTTAAGAGAGAGAGGTGTTTTCGCTTCGCTTTTCAACGAATGGAAATGGGGTCTCAGGATTTCAGGATTGCATGTTAACTCGGTCAATCTGCTTTGTCCACCTCTTCTATTATTCACGAGGGGAAGGATTGTGTTTGCAGCACGCAAGAAACCGCTCTGAGGTCGTGTCAATATTGGAATACTTCACTTTATCTTTGGCTTTCATTCCATCACGTGCTTGAGGTTTCGGTCATTGTCCTGCCAACGCAAGAGGGGGCCTGCTACGTGAGCGCACAATAACCCTGTTTGGGGTGGTCTCTCGGGCTATTTGACTTGGTGAAAGTGGGTGTGAATTAGTGGTGATCATATCGCACTTTGTGGGGGGGAGAAACTATTTTGATGGGGATGGATGTTTTGAAAGGTCTTGAGAGAGGCTGCATTTTTCAGCATATGAAAGAAAAAGCAACAGGTAAAAGGTGTTTTGACAAACATTTTGTTGAGCTAATTGAATGTCACTCCTTGGAAGTTCGGAAGCGCTAGAAATGGAACAATTCAAAGTAATCGAACAAAAAGCGTCTTCTAAAATGTGATTTTAGAGGGAGAAGTTGATGTGTGAAGAACTTGAATCTGAACAGGAAGTATAATTTTCTTAAATATTAAATGACTTTAAACAAAACGTGCCATTCGCGTCATCTGTTCTTAAAACACTTCACTTAATTTATTTTATCCAGCACTAATCTGAATCTGACGCGAATCATTGGCGCAACAATGACGGAATTTAAGAATTATTTTCAAGATTTGGAACCATAAAATTCGGCTAAGAAACCATGTCGATGCACAATCAGTAGTAATTAGATGAAGCTTAACTCAGCAAATATTCCGGTGCTTGACTTTTTTTTACGTTTACCCCCCAAAATCTTAAAGTTCTTTCTATAGAACTCTAGCTATTCTATAGCGTAACATGAAAATATTATTTTGTGAGGAAATCCATATTTTTCGAGTTATATTTATCTTCACAACTTGTATGTATTTTCGGAGATGAAAAAAGTAGGGTAGAGCAGCGCTAGTTGAGCTGCTTTGAGGTAGACTACAGAATTCGAGGGCCATTTTACGCCACATAAAAAAATTGATTGTGGGCTTTGAGGAAAGTCCTTTAAATTTCAGCACAATGATCAAACAGGTCTCAACATCATCTTCACATCTTTTAAACTCCACCCGTTCAATCAATAGCGGCTATAAAGGCGTATTTCTAAACTGACTTCAATCTTTACTATCTAATACATTCCGGAAAGTAAAAAAAAGTTCTATGCAAGATGTATCAATAGATGATCCACAGGACTTTGTACATGGACTCTTATTATTCTTGATTTCCATTAACTCGCTTTTTTGTCAGAACTATCACAGTGAGGTTACAGCGTTTACGGACGATATAGCAGGTGCTTTTAGTAGCGATTTTGTCCAAAATTTTGCTGTAGATATTAACCATGCCATACCAGCTATTGGTCCAAGATTGGTAATCTGTGATAACACTAACACAATGCTAACAAGAAAAATGTCTCAACTCTGTCGCCGCGTTCAAATATCCCACTTAACGTCAATCAACTGCAGGCACGAATGAGTTACCTCAAATTAACTGCACCCTCTGCACCGCCCCTCAGCCACAATAGGACTCTCCGTGCACGCATCCTTTGTGGCCATAATTCAATTCGATCCGAGGAGAATAATATCCTCATTACCATAACTTCCGCCACGCCATTACCGCCAACCACACGTGTACAATTATTTCAAGTGCATTATTACCGAGATCATTATTTTTAATCATCGAGATCATTGTTCACAGACCCCACAAAGTGCCATTGTAGTGGGTGGGAGACTCTGACACAGCTAACTAATGCCTTTATTTCCAACAGTGCCTACTTCAGCCCTTTCTGATAAATTGCATTGCTTTAGCATCACTCAACTTCAAGTTACACAACAACGAGTGCAATGATTCAATTAAATCGAATTCAATTATCCCGGAAATAGTTGCGCGTTATAATTTCAATTTAGCTTCAACGTTGCCAAACAGGACACGCACAAACAAAGACACAGACGACAGCGACGGCTTATGTATGATTGAAATTTGAATGGAAAATTATTAATGATATTCTATCCGTATCCGGCTTCCTGGATGGGTGGCCATCCCCCACCCAAGACCGGGAACAATTCGGAACCGCATGTGTATCGCATGCCGCATTCCGTATCTGAGATTGAAAGTAGGGTCATTAAATTAATTCGCATCGTTACAGGAATCGTATATAGTTTCCGATTAACCTTTGTTATTTCGAAGTCATTGTCGGTGCTCGGGGAAACAGAAAAAATAAATATCCTCCCAGTTTCACATTATTTTTGTTTCGACTTTTCTTCGTCATGGAAAAACAATTTAAAAAAAAAAAAAAAAAACAGTAAAAACGAGAAAGAGTACGATGGGAGAAAGGGGAAACGTCCTTGTTGTTTATTTGGGATTACAGGGTGGTTTGTAATTGAGAGCAATTGACTCGGGAAGAGGATTAAATTATACCATTCGCGATTCATTTTCAAATTAAAGGAGTCAAGTGTTGAAATTGGGACGAATCCTTTTTCTGTCTGACGTTTTGCTCCAGATTTGTGGCTTTGGGGGTCAAGAGATTTGCTACGATTCATTTGTGTGAGCGACGAAAGGAGTGGGATTGTGTTTGTGTTTAAAAGAAACAAGAAGGAGATGTTATATTTGATGGTTTGCATGGATAGATGGTTTTTCTAAGAAGTTTTCAAGTACACGGTCCTCATAAAATTAAGGTATTTACCCAAATCAATTAATTACTAAAAATCTAGGAAAATATTTCTTTTTTTTGCTTCTTTTTACATGAGATTTCGCAGTAAGAAATGAAATTGACAGTCATTAACACTAGCATGTGCATCTATAAGATGATGGAGCAGGAAAAACTCTGAGTCGCTGTGCTACAAGATTAGTCAATAATCTCTTCAAAACAATCAAAACATTGAATTCATAAAATTCGGATCACAGTTAACATATTATGTTACATATTTTCGACTTTATAACTATCGATAAAAAAAAATCGCTTCGGAATTTAATTTTAGGACACTATCATTTCAAAGTTTGAATGAAAATGTTAAATGAAAATTTTCAATGGCTGTCCTTTCTCAATATTTTTAAACTCTACTACAAAATTTAATTAAACTTATAGTCTTTTTTTATTTGCTGTGTAGTTAAATATATAAACCAAGTATCAAAATCAGAAACTTTTGTATGCGCATCTACCCTTTTTTATTGGCATCAACTTACAAGATGCCAAATAAATGTTAATAAAACTAATAAGTCTGTAGGCTTTGAACATTATTTTTATTTTTTTAGATCGGAATTTAAAACTTCAAAACTATGAGCTCTAAATGAAGAGTAACTTCGAATCATAAGCTTGACATGCTAAGCTTGTGACAATATTTTTACAAGCAGCTAAATTCTTGTTTCTGTTTCTGATCTTTTGTTCCCGCAAGTATTCAGGCTGCGATCCTAAAGATTTCGCGATCACCGTGTGACAGACATCGCATTGTTAACAATGTTTACTAAACGTTTTAAAAACAAACATTTCAAGACCTAGATTTGTAATGAGATCTGCTGCGATGTGATTGTGCAGAGTTTAGCCCAAATTTGGTCGGTCTGACTTTGACATTTGAAGTAGAATACACGTAAAAGCATTGTACAAATCGAAATAGCGTGGTCGGGCGTTGCAACTCCGCAGATCATAATATCGTAAGCCCGACCAGTCGGGTCTTCTTTCTAATCTCTTGGGCAGACTCGCTTTGACAGATGTGTGTTTTTTTATTTACAAACGAAATTTAAATGCGAAAAGGTGATTATTTGACTTTTTTAATTTCAAAATCAAGTTGTTTTCTTACAAATTTTTTTTCAGGGGATGACACATTTCGAGGAGAAGCTGATTTAGGGAAAGCTAATGCACGAGATTCATTTTGATTTGAAAAATTGAGAGAGGAGCGCGTTGACATTCTTTTCCATAAAGTCGATAAAACGCCTCTCAAAGTCCGACCGACCGACTGCGCCGTTGCGATTTGGGCTTTAGGCTTTATTTCAGAATCTTGTAAAGTTTTCGTTAAGACTTTAAGGTCGCTTCTAGGGATCTACCCAACTCATCCAATTTGAATTTACTTAAAAAAAAACTAATAATCGAAACCCAAACAAAAATCACTATGAATTTTCGATTAACTAATAGACTTATTATTGTGGAAAAAATTTTGAAAACATATTCAGCTCTATTCGTCTCAAATATTCAGCGCTGAAAAACACACCGTTACACTGAAGGTAATGAGAATTGACATTGACATAATTCTATGTCCTGCCATTTTTTTGTTATTTGCCCAGCTAACACTTGTTGCAATCAAGTTAAGGCTGCCTTCAAAACCCACACATTCGCTTAAGCTAGTTTTTCTTCTAGTATCCGCCCACCACAACGGACCACCCTGTGTGTATTGAAATTAGGAAATTTCTAATTTCTTAAGCACGTACATCGCAATCGCACGTCGTCTGGTGAATATATTAAAAATCAAACAAAAAACAAATGAAATAAAATCCAAAAAGCGCACATAAAACACCCGGAAAAAAGGGAAATGAAAAACTTTCGACCTCACTCCAAGAAAAATCCACCCGCTTTCCTCTCTCTCACTTGCGTCACAACAGAGACGACGTGGACGACGATGGTGAAACACACAAAAAAAAAAAGTTTCAATTTCAATTGGATGGATTATTATTAAATCTTTGAAGCAAGGACGAGGTTTTGTTCGTCATTTTTTTTTCCCAGGATCTTCTAAAATAATAATAAAAATCAAAAAGTTCACCAAAAAACACCGAAACAACACAGCAAAAGCAACAACGACCGCCCAGGACGAGATTACTTCTCGTTGAATTGTTTTCGTGCAGCACAGAAACCTAAGGCGGAAATAAATTGAACAATAAATTTAGCGTTGTTGCTTTCAGCTGGGGGTTGCTTGGATGTGCTGTGCCTTTTTTTTTCGTTTTTTTTTTTCCTTTCTCAACAAAACAGAAAAACACAAACTTTTCCAATTGACCTTGATGACTATGGCCTGGCCCGGTTTAGCCTGGAAAGGCAAGGCATACAAACACAACACGCAGAGGCGTCACAAATGAAAAGGAAATGTTTTGCTCTTAAATGTGATCATTACGTCGCGGCACATGGTGGCGTATGCGTAATATTTTTTCGCACACAATATCAAACTTCTCATACTTTTGCCGCTGTGAAACACTCACCCACCACCGGGCTTCCGTTGAATTGGAGCAATTTGCCAGTTGTTTTGTTTGTTTGTTAGGCGAATTCATTTGTTCTAAGTGTTATGGCTTTTGAATTTCGCCCCGAGGGTTGAACGGTTCCCTTTGCAAATGAACTACACTATTACACAGCAACAATTGCAGGATAAATAATGCCAGCGAGAAAAACACAAGAAAGACGGCAAGGATCGCAAGGAAAGCGAAAAGGAAATGATAATGATAGTCCAGTGCGGAGAGTGTCCTTTTTCTTAGCTCCCGAGAGTGCAATAAAACGCCTCCGGCTAGTGGTGTAAGAAAAAAATGTCACGAGTCCTGTCCCACGATGGCCCAGAGAGGCCTTAGGGGGCGAGCACAATGACACTGACGGAGGAATAAAAACTGAAAGAAGAATCTCGAAGAAGCTCGGAATTTAAATGGAAACCAAAAAAAGGAATGGGTACATAAAAAAGAAGACCGTTTATGTTCTGGTAGAAAAGTTAATGCCATTGGCAGCACTGCAATCAGTGGATTTTAAATAGTAGGACCAAACTTTTTCCAACCAACAAAATCGAGGTTACCGAAGCAGTTTTCTTTTGTTCAGCAATTCTCTGCGCTGCTTCAGTTTATGGGAAATAACCGCTCTCAGTGATTTTTATCTGCTGCCTCATAAGTAAAGCTGAAGTCGTAAGAAAAATACCGTAATCTTTCGCTGAGAAAAAGGGTTAACTTTGTGTTTTTTTTTTTTTCATTTTTCCAGAGCGGACAACTTACGTGTGCTACGCGATGAAGTTGGTTTTTATGCGGTGCTTATGGTAGTCTTTTGAAGAGTCCTGTATGAGTGAAATGAGACTAATCAAATAGCGGTAATAAAACAAGAAGAATATGTTTTTTTTTTCAGCTGGTATCTGCATTTAAGAGAAGTTTGATGGAATTTTTAATAAGAAAATGAAACGTAACAGACATTAAAGTGCGGTATAAGCATGTGAACGGACACTTTCTGTAGACTGATGACTAACTCTAAAACGGTTTGTAAAATTAGTTTCAGAGTTTGGATGGAATGGAATCTTTGGAGAACTAGATTTATTTTTTTCTGCGAAACCGACTTCTGTTGTTTAGAAGATCCTTCCTTCTGGTTGACAACATCGATGAACTTGTCATTATTTTAGACTGACTTGTAATTTAGGAGAATTTCTCGAGTTTAAAACTTCACTTTTAAGTTATCTGTGCATCAACCCATTAAATATTTTAATTCACATGACTTTCAATTTGCAACACCAATTTTTAAGGACGACATCTTGGATTCAAGAATGAGTATGGAAGAAGTAGAGAATGTCTATACCTATGGGGCACATTATAAAATAAATTTTTGTGCCGTTGGACTTGTTTTTTAACTAATTGCATGTACAAAAATCGAAACCCATACTAAACTTTTTATTTTTGTTTCTTCTATTCCAATACCACTTCGAAGATAATGTTTTTTATGAGCTTTTGCTCGAGTTTTTATCCTCTGCTTACTCCGTGTCAAATGCTCAACGCTTTCTTTCTTTCTTTTATTTTCTAATTGTAATTTACTTAAATTTTCAATCTTTTCAATTCTTTTCTTCAGTAATTTACTTTTATTGTTGTTAAGTGCAAGCACAAAAAAAAACTAACATTTTAAAGAATTCATTCGCCTGTTTTGCTAACGCGACTTTTACAGAGAAACAGAGAAATATTGCATAGCCAAAGAGCAAAACTTCAGCTGTCAAAACTATGCAATTAGTTAAAAAATTATTCCGGGCGTCACAAAATTTATTTGTGTAATAGAAAGATATCTGGTGTCAACCAACAGATAGCTTAGGCCATGTAATTATGATTTTCTTGTAATCTTCTGTAGCACAATTAAATATTTTACTATTACTATTATAGGAAAAGGACCAATGGATTCTTGTAAAATGCTACCACATATTTTAAAAGATTCCCATTCATGAAAAGATCGTTTGCAAAGTCTGTAAACGTTTCATGATTGACAATGTTGGTTATAGAAACCTCAGAATAATCCCCTATCAACGACATTTTCAAAACTTCCTTTTAAATCATGTGTCCCTTCAATCCTGCATTCAACTTCATCCAACCGAAAATTCTCACAACAGCTAAAACTACAAACAACCGCCCAACTCAAGCGCGCGACACCAAACCCCTCAGTGGTAAGCCTCGAGACCGCTTCGACTTATCATCCAAAAACCACTCCCGCCAATCGCCTGCCTTTTCAACTCACCACCGCCGCTAAGTCCTTATAGTGACATCCAATCATCCCTTTAGTGTAACCATTCAATTCGTAAGCCCTTCGCAACTAAAACATCATGTAACACCCATCGGGACATGCATAAGCCCGAAATTCGTGTGGGGATTTCTCCTGCGGACGGGGTGCGTTCCTGACGCGCTTCAAAACAAAAGCGCAGCACCACACACGACAGCGGCGAGCGACACAACGCGTCGTCTACATTCCAGGCTTCAGGATCTATTATAGCTCAACTAACAATGGTGCAACTGTTTTGGCTAAAAACCACAATTGGTTAGCGCCCAACAACAACAGTAGCAGGCTATTGTTTCACAAATACAAACACAAAAAGACAGACATACACACACACCCACGGGCACCCTCACACGCTGTGTACACGCGACAGCATGGAAAATTAATTTTCAATTTAGGTCCTTGCCGCCGCCCTCTTAGCCGCAGCCGCCGCCACTGCCGCCGTGCCACCTCGCTGCAACGCTGCCACACTGCCGCCCTGAATAATGTAAGGATTCATTGATTGGATTATATCGAAAACTCAGGACTTTGGGGTGAATTCATTATCTTGGTTACAAGTAGCACTTACGTCCTGTTACATTTAGTGGCTGCCGATGTGGTGTAGGTGACGGTGCCAGGACGAAACGAGCGAACGCGTCGGTATTAATGACCGTACAGGACCGATGTTTTTCATTTGGTCCTTGTGATTTATGATTGCGTGAATTTTCGAGGAGGATCACTGGCTCATTTCGCTGGATTATCATTTACAACAAATTAAATTCGAATAAATAGTATCTGGGTCGAGTCGTTGACCCCGTGACATCCGGATAAGCCATTTAAAATAGTTTTCGGATAAAGTCACCGGCACGGAACGTGGCGTAATCCATTATTTGAGCGCCGACATCAGCTGCCATTACAGAAAGTTAAATTAAAACTTAATTAATTTATTAACATCCATTTAAATGTCAGAATTGTCGAAAGCGGAATTCATTTGCTTACTTTTTGGGAGCATCATATGTTCGGGACAAATGAAACTCGTTGTCTTTTTTTTTTCTGCTGGCATCATGCTTATGTCTGCTGCAGAATGGAGTTTGAACGGGGTGGAGTGGCTGTAAACAGAGCGCGGTTAATTGGCTTCACGCGGCTTGCTGGTCTCGCCTGGACGAGAGGACGCTTCTGTTTGAGCATCAATTATGGTTAACGACTATCAATTTAAAAAAGGTGATTTATTTTCGAAGTTTATTTGAATATAATTGGCCGAATATTGAGAAAGATAAACGTGGTGGGTGGGAATGTTTTTTTGGAACATGAAAAAATCACTCAAGATTTCACAAAACTGGTTTCTTCACTTCATTTTAATGGCTTTAGATGGAAAATCTAGCTAAAGACACTTTGCGGGCTTTCGAATAACATTGAAGCATTATGCAAGTCGCCCGAACCAACTTCAATTCTACTACTTGCTCCAAATGTTCCCCGATACAACTTCACAATCGTGCCACAAACCTACTTACCGACCGCCTCGCATATCTTTCCCCATTAACGCGTCCTCATACTCCTGAATCATTCATTATAATAAATGCATTTCAATTTACCAAAAAAAAAAAATAAGTATCTCAATATCGTTTCCTTCCTCTTCCGCTTCCCGGCAGAAACGAAATATGTCTCTCTTCTCCTCCACGTCGTCATCGTCGACGAGTTTCCATTGCATATTCATGTTCGTAAATGAAATCACGACGATCCTGCCACTCTCTCGCTGCTTCAGCAAACGCAACCGAAAAAAATGAAAAGAGTTCCTGCATCAGTCTCTCTCTCTCTATTTAAAAACATTAAAATTATAATATCTTCACATTGAGATACTCCTTTCGAGAAAACAAAAAGACGAACGAAAAAAATGGCGAAACACACTTGAACGTAAATAAAGTGAAAGCAGCCAGTGCATATATCTTCTTTGTAAAGTATCTTTGGCGAAAGAACGAAATGGCGGGCCCAACAACCATTTATATTATTTATTTCCACAGGCAATTGCTAGGCATGAAAGGCAGCCAGGAGATAATTTATGACAGAAAGTAAATAATAGGAGAATGATGTATGATAATTTTATGTTAAGAATAAAAAGGAGCCACTTGGTAGTGCTTTTAAGCGGTCCCCGGCCCGTCTAAGTGGGTGCTTTTGTTTGCGATGTGGTCCTGCCCTTTGGATAATAGAAATGCTATTTTTATGCTTCAAGATGTTTATCAAAGTGTTCTCGGGTGGGATTCGATGGTGGTGGATGAGTAGACTGAGCCGGGGTAGACGGGCGAATTGACATTTTCTGTGATTTACGTGTCTCTTCACGTCTTCGTGGCGATTGAAGTAGGAACGAATTTAAATTCCATTAAGTCTGTCTTTTTGGCAAATGTACTGAGCAATTTGTTGCGCAGAATGAGGTTGAGTTTATTTTGAATTCTTTAAAGGAGATCATGTGGAATTCGCTAACAGCGTTGGCATCAGCATCAGCATCAGCATCAGCATCAGCATCAGCATCAGCATCAGCATCAGCATCAGCATCAGCATCAGCATCAGCATCAGCATCAGCATCAGCATCAGCATCAGCATCAGCATCAGCATCAGCATCAGCATCAGCATCAGCATCAGCATCAGCATCAGCATCAGCATCAGCATCAGCATCAGCATCAGCATCAGCATCAGCATCAGCATCAGCATCAGCATCAGCATCAGCATCAGCATCAGCATCAGCATCAGCATCAGCATCAGCATCAGCATCAGCATCAGCATCAGCATCAGCATCAGCATCAGCATCAGCATCAGCATCAGCATCAGCATCAGCATCAGCATCAGCATCAGCATCAGCATCAGCATCAGCATCAGCATCAGCATCAGCATCAGCATCAGCATCAGCATCAGCATCAGCATCAGCATCAGCATCAGCATCAGCATCAGCATCAGCATCAGCATCAGCATCAGCATCAGCATCAGCATCAGCATCAGCATCAGCATCAGCATCAGCATCAGCATCAGCATCAGCATCAGCATCAGCATCAGCATCAGCATCAGCATCAGCATCAGCATCAGCATCAGCATCAGCATCAGCATCAGCATCAGCATCAGCATCAGCATCAGCATCAGCATCAGCATCAGCATCAGCATCAGCATCAGCATCAGCATCAGCATCAGCATCAGCATCAGCATCAGCATCAGCATCAGCATCAGCATCAGCATCAGCATCAGCATCAGCATCAGCATCAGCATCAGCATCAGCATCAGCATCAGCATCAGCATCAGCATCAGCATCATCCATCATCCACAATCTACCATTCAAAATCCACAGTCCACTATTCACAATTGGAGGTCAACCAAATTTTTTTGCATTCGCAGCATTTTCGCTTAGCTCTGTGCTTAGAACTTGTCGTTCATTATCAACTTTCCACAATTCACCATCCACAAACATTCATCCGCAATTGACCATCCAAAATCCACTATCTACAACTAACAGTGAACCTTATTTTTTGCATTTCGAACATTTTCGTTAAACCTTGTCGTTAGACCACGACGCTCACTATCTACCTTCCACAATCCAAAATCTATAATGAACTATTTACAATCCACCATCCACAATCCACAATTAACAATGAACCATCTACCCTACTTTTTCATTTGCAACAGTTTCGTTTAGCTTCGCCATTAAAACTCATCGTTCACTGTCTACTTTCCACAATCCACCATCCACGAGCCTTTATCCGTAATGCACCACGCAATCCAAAATCCACTATTCCCAAGAGTAAACCCAATTCTTTGCGTTTCCTTCCGCTTCGCTTTGTCATTAGAACTCGACGTTCACTGTCTACCTTCCACAATCCACCATCCCTTATCAATTATTTACAATTCACCATCCATAAGTCACAGTGAAGCATCTACCCTACTTTTTGGCTTTGCAACATCTTAGCCTAGGTCTGCTGTTACGACCCGACATTCAAAATCCATCATGCAACACCCGCAATCTTCCGTCTGAAATTCACTATCCACAATTCACTATTCATCATTTGCATTTGAAAAATTTCCTCTTAATTCTGTCTTTAGGACTCGTCGCATAAACGAAGGACACCCATCAGAATCTCTACGCGAACTCTCCCAAGGGCGCGGTTAAAATCCTTGACTTTCTGACTCGTTTTCCTTTTTTCCTTTTGTGACTACGTCATTTGCGGAAGAACCAAAAAAATAAACACCCAAAATCCTTGAATTATCCACCAACACCCGTGTCATCCCTAGAGCCAGCTGTGTCTTGTTACTACTGTGAGCTTTCAATTATTTTTAGCGCTGTTTATTTAGGACCTCTCCGATGTGTAAACATCCCTTGTCGCCCGTAATTTCCCGGGTAGCCCTCTCTTGAATTATACATTTCCGGGATGCCTCCGTCATTAACGCGGCAAAATGAAATTCCTTTTCAACTTGACCACGATTGTTAGCCTTTAACTAGCGCCGAAAGGACATGTGAGTCGCACGCTCTGACGCACCACACAACGACCAACGATCGACGCCTGACCTGACCATGCGTGTGTATACAGCAAGCTCGGCAACAACATGCGTCAGAGCAGCCTACTGATGCAATTGGACAATTTTAATTGCCCCTGCTCTTGGAGATTCGCTTCGTTGACGTTGGATCCTGGTCCGGCTATGGCAGTGAAAAAGTGAATTTCGTCGGAATTATTTATTCTCGTCCTCCGAGCCAGCCAGACAGTTGAATGAAAGGTCATTTATTATTGTTTGTTCACGTAATTAATTTCGAGGACATCGGAAGTGGATGGAAATGGAAATGGAAAGAGCCGAGTTGATTTGGCGGTTGTCGTCGGAGGGAACTTTTATAATTAACGCGGTGCTGGTTGAGCACTGATTTGCGCTTTGAAAGGGGAAACAACCCCGTCAGCCATCCTCCGAAACGTCGTAATGGACTTTGCGCGGAAAGCCAACGATTATCTGACGGAAAAAGAAAGGACTGGGGTATTCAAATTCGTGTTTTAAATAATCAAGTAAGAGTTTTAAATTCTTTTTCCAAGATTTTTTCCCTTTAAAGGAGCAGAATTTGACCAACAAATTCTGTTCTTGATTTGGAAAATAAAAGGGACGTCGATTCATTCCGTCATTCAATTTTACGGCACTCATAGAAATCCCCACAACCGTGTGGAGCAGACGAAATTCCCTGGGATCATCATGTGGCCCTTCAAACTTCCCAGACAGTTGCTTTGTAAGCCCCGAAAATAAATAGATAAGGTGCGCCAACGAAGCCATTGAAAGCACCTAATAATCTTCATCAACGATTCCGAATACAACCTGCCACTAATACCCGATGATAGTCTCTATTATTTTTAAGAGCCCCGGACTCATTCACTGTCAGTGTGATTCAATAAAATTTAATTTCCTCCCCTAAAACCAATGTCATCAGACCCCATTAAGACTCGACAAAAGCTCCCCTCTTAACAAACACACACGCGCAGACACTTAATCTTACGATCAAAGTTTCGCATCCCCCCGGACCAACACACACACACACACACTCACACATAAACGAAATGAAATCGTTTTAATCAAAAAGCTAAAACTCAAGACGACAACTTCATCCTTATCACCAGTGCCAGTTACAATCCCACTTAAGATAAACTAAATTATAAATTATTCACATTCGAGGAAAACTTTTACCGGCACCTTGAAACTGAAATTTTTCCCACATCCCCCCGCTGGCGGCAGTTGCAGGGAATCCTCATATCTATCGATTACACAGTTCAACTTCCATAAATTAGCAATCAATGTAAATTTTCAATTTCATACCAACAAACACACGATTCCGTCCGACACCACCAGCAGCGAGAGCATTGAATTCCCACTCCCATCCCGTCCCTCCCACACGCGCAAGGACATTACCATTTTTCGAATTCAATCTGTACCGAGGCGGGTTGTCATGGCCACCCAGAACCAACCCCAGGAGCATATTAAATGGTGTAGAAAAATTTCCAATCCATTGGTTAAACCCACGAGTAACGGCAAAGGACAACGAAGGAAGGACGAGCAAGAGAGAGCGGATAAGAACCGATGCCAACTAATTCTTGGTCCTTGCAGTGTATCGCGTTGCCCGATATTGCTTAATACGGACCGCAATCGCAATCGAACGCCCCTAAAATAAGGACTAAGAAAGAGACACAAATAATACAACAAAAAGAAGAGAAAAAAAAAAAATTGTGCGATGCAAGAAAAACGAAATGGAATTCAAATCGACTCCGTCGCAGGAAGCCGAAGCACTTTTCACCGACTCCGAGGTTTACAGGAAGCCCAACGGAGTGCGAGGACACATTAAGGAAGGAACTAAAAAGCCACTCGAGAAACATACACAAACACCGCCGCCAACGTAAGGAGAAGTAACCACGTCAGTGGTAATAAATTCTCATTTACAAACCGAAACTATAATATGGTACACGGCTGGAGTGCGAATAAGGAGCAGGCACCGTACGATTACCCCCATTTTGGTGGTGTGTGGATGCTGTGTGCCTGGTTTCTGGTTCCCAAGGTGGCCATTTTCGGTTAAGGACTTTTTTTTTTCACCACACGTGGAGGGGGATTTCCTTAAAGCATTGATTAAAGAAGGAAAACATCTCACAGTGGAGGTGAAAAGTTTTGTTCCGGAGACGACCTTTTGATGTGACAAAGGCTTATTCATCCTAAGGCACTAGACAATTGTCAGACGGTATTCTTGTTATGATTATGAAGTTTACACCAAGGACATCAGCATCAACATCGACATTGACTTTGACATCAAAGTGAGTGGTGAATTCGAAGGAGAATCAAATCAATAAAAAATTTAAAATTGTTTGTTTGCAGAGGGGTGCCTAAGCGGTGGAAATGACGTGACGGTGTGCATGGCACCTCGCCTTGAGGGCTTTTAATAATAGAACGCCAATCAGACGGGAATCAATTTTGAAGTGAAGGTGCTGGTAATAACTGACTTTAAGGTCGGGGAAATACTTGAAGACTTATTCAAATTTTTCCTCGCTATAATGATTTTTGCGATGCAGAGCTGTCAATCTGATGGAAAGACAAGTTAGTAGTACAAACTGTGATATGAATTAATCGATCAAAAATGCTCAAAACCTTTTTTAAAATGCGCTAACCAACTAGCCTTCTTATTTAAATAGCGCTATAACCCATTGCGCGTCAAACTTTCGCTCTTTTTTCCCCTCATCATCATTAGTAGCGTAACAGCCCACGAAGGGCCAGAGCCTATCTTTTCGCGCCTCCACTGTGTTGTGCGCGTTATAATTTGACACATGTGAAGGGTACCTACAGTTTATTGCCGGTTCCGAACGGCGAATTGCAAAAACTTTACATGACAGAAGTACTCCAGGAGGATTGTCAATCGTTCGTTGGAGATGGGGCCGTGAAAATTGTTTTGTGGTGTTTTTTTTACCCGAGCTGTATTCGAAACCGGGTACTCTCGCTTAACAGTCCGACGCACTAACGATTCAAAAG
Organism: Syritta pipiens; assembly: GCA_905187475.1. Classification (NCBI taxonomy): domain Eukaryota; kingdom Metazoa; phylum Arthropoda; class Insecta; order Diptera; family Syrphidae; genus Syritta; species Syritta pipiens. The sequence goes on along the minus strand of LR994571.1, from coordinate 98,902,470 downwards.
ACATAAATGACTTTTAATTCATTCAAAGAGTTGGGGGTTAATATTGACTCCGAGCGCCCGATTTCGCTGCTTGTTGGCGTCTTTTGTTTACTTAATTAGTGGGTCTGTATTGAAATAAAATTATTTGGTTTGATTTTAAAAATGCCAAATGTAATTTTTAATTTCAGAAATCTTAAATTGAAACTGAAATGATCTAAATCACTTCGTTACTCTAAGACTTGTTTTAATGTTGGTGAATGTCAGAAATCAATGATAACCATGGCAAAATTAACACTAGAAAGACTGAAAAATCTTCTAACCAAGAAAGGCGGCAAGGTTCATTATAATCCATAGAATGAAATTGTAGATTTTGAGGGCGGCTTTGTAAGTAGATGCTATTAATTGTTCATGAAGATTAGCTGAAATAATTGGTAGGTCGAGCTTAATTTATTCATTGTTAAATAATTTACTAATATTTTAATAAAGTTATAATAATAATAATATTTATAAAAAAATATAAAATTTTTATTTAAGATATAACAATGAAACCAATTGTAATTTTAAATTTAAATTACTTCAATAAAAGTCACAAAAGAACGTGGCATACAAATTAATAATTTGTAATAGATTTAAGAATATTAGTGTGAACGTGAGCAAGTTGGACAGGACCGACAAGACTCTGTTCCACTTTCATGCGGCGATCATCTGCCGGCCTGTGAAATGTGCTCTCGAACTTTTTTATCAAACTGTAACAATCCAAAAAAAATAACTTTTACTAGATGCATTTCCACGAGTCATCGGCCTTTTTTGTGGAAATCTTCTTTTTTGCGTTTTTCTTTATAAAGTTTCCTCATCTTTTAATAATTTTCGGATCAAATTTGATTTGTTTTGTTTTATTATTTGAACGTGACAATAATTAATCATACATCTTGTCAACATTGTTTTTCACCGGTGGCTGAATAACAAACAGCCGATGACAGACGCGAAGCAACATGGCTGCCGCAAACCGTCAACATCCACCCGTCTCATTCAAAAATTAAATTGGTTTAAATTTAACCTATGCATTTTTTGGTTAGCTGGAATTTGGGGGTGGGAAATTCGCTGCGGCCACAGATGGGCCTATTGTGATTTTGCCCGCTTAGAGATCATGCAATAAACCTGAGTTCACAATGCTTTTGGGTGAGCTATCACTGATATTTCCTGCTTCAAGATAACACCTGCCTAATTGTCGATGACGTGTACTGACCAAGCAGTTACAGTCCACATACTGTGTTTCTGCTGTTTCTTTGTCGTCGTTACACAATCGGAAAGTATCATCTTGATGATATAAATAACGAGAACAATGCAGTGGAGGCGCGAAGAGCTAGATGCGGAGCCTTTTCTGGCTATTAGTTCTGCTCTTTCATTTGCAACGTAAGCGCTGTGCCTAAGTATCCAAATGAAAAGAGTTTTGTTTGTGCGGGTCATGTCATGTAAGGCCAGTTAATCGCCAATAACATAGATCTGTAGGTCTGAAACTGGTGCTGGCTAGCTAGGTGCCAATAGTTAGAGACAGTCTATTACTCGATTCAATTTTAATCTTTCATTTCATTTGATATTTTGATAATTCGTATCGAAATATCAGCCTTCCTCTATACAGTCTACATATTACCCTTTAAGATTTACAACGAGAACATTTCTCAGCCTGGTTGTAAGTTAAATCATTCGTCATAGTAATTGGTAATTTCGTCAATTTTTAAACATTAAATCTGCTTGAAAAAGGTGCGAAAGTGTAGAAGCAACATATAACTCTTTAATTCAAATTAAATGTAAATAAATGACAATAATCTGCCTTCCATTCCCTCTGTTCGACAGCTTATCTCCCAGTTTGGTGCCTCTTCCATAATCCCCACGCAAACCATCATTAGACAATTATTTTTACCCATCTTGATCTCATCTTGACTTTTGAAGAAAGGTCAGTCACTTCTCTTGCCACACTGTGGATGACGCTTGGCCTTTCACAAAATCATATCAACCATAATTCTATGTATTTCCTCTTATCCCGTTATACGTTAGTATCGAATTCTTTCAGTTCTACATTCCTTTCCAATCCTTTTTTGCGTCTGCACCACTCAAAAAAAAAAAAAAACAACGAAGCAAAACCCGCTGAATTGGATATAAAAGAAGAACACGAGCTACACGAAACAGAAAAAAAAATAAATCCCTTAGCCTTTTTTTTTTATTCGCCGAAATTCCAATGGATACATGTCAACAACCCTCAAGTGGGCGGCCATCGGGCACACCACACAAGCACATGATTGTTGTGCGAATTTAATTTTCCTAATGCATTCCGTTACACACTTCCCGGCACTTGATTTAGTACGCTCCACATCCAGATTGGTCCTGAAACAGAAGCGGCGCCATGCGGGAGAAGGTGTGTGGGTGGTGGTTGTATCCCCAGTGGAACTATATCCAACGCCCGTCTTACTAGTTTGCACGCCGAGTGACAGCAGTGGCCTCTTTACAACGGCGAGCGCCCGCACGACGGATAGAAACGGAGACTGCCAGAGATGGACTTGATGCAGAGTCAAAGGCTATTAAATCGGGGGTAGATAACGGCGTTCGGCTAACTTTTATTTTCATTTGATTGCATTTCGAATCTTCTTCGTCCTTTAGCTGCTTGCTGCTGGTTTCTCTATGTTTTTTTCTGTTGTGTGTGTGTCAGAGGACACCGATTCCACGAAATGGCATTAAAGTGCGCTTTTTGTCCTTCGAGGATGGGATTTAATTTAAAATTTAAGTCTTTCGATCCATTTTTCGGGCCACTTTAAGAAATTGGACGACAATCGAAATCGGGTTTCGTAGAAGAACTTCTTCTTCTTCGCTGGTTCTCAGGTCCTCTAAAGCTGCAGAATGGAGATGCATTTTTAATTCGCAGTCGCATTCGGGAAATGAGAATGTCGACGGCAAGGACGATGGAATTTATAATCTAATGGACCCTGGACAGAGTGATTTGGTAAATTGGTCAATAATGAAATTAAATCGTTGAGAAGTTATCGCGCGAGGACGACGGGATGCTCGAAGACTCTGACAAATGGTTAATGAAAGGCAATTTAAAAGTTCCACTAAATCTAGTCGTGAAAGGCATCATGATTAAGTAAGCAGCCCGATTTTTCTCAGTGGACTGACTTTCGTTGGACTTAATGTCAGTTTCCCGTCGAATTTAGCCACATCTCTCTCAATTAGAAGGCAGTCACTGTCTCCATGGTATCATCCCCTTGCAAAATAGGATGATACCAAAATAAAGCGATTAGAAAACATTTCAGGGATCTAGATTTTTCACACCGATGAACTATCGCCGTCAATTAAAATTCGCAGATGTTAGGAAAACAGCAACCTTCCTCCCTTAGTCGACATAAAAAAGACACAAAAAGTTGTTCCTTTTCCCTCTGAATGCACGGAACAGAATTCCATCTAACGCACGGTTGCACCATAATTCGACTTTGATGTTTCTATTCCCAAGGACACGATTATCCTGGATCAAGCAGCGACCACGAAAACGCTGCATGTTTTATAGTTTAATTCAAACCCCCCTCCATTCCGGGTCCGATCTCGTATTTCTATTACGTGTTTTCCAGTTAATACATCAAACAAATGGATGTGCATTTCACCAGGATACCGCAGCGCTAAATTAAACTATCCTTTTGGGATGCCGCCAGCAGCAGCAAAGCGCTCCATCGAATGTGTTTAGAAGCGCACTCGTCCTGCCCTCCTGACCATCCCGACAACCTCGCAAATAGCTTGGTGAAAAATTATTTCAAATTTCACAGACATTTGTCAGCAGGAGCACAGCAGCAGCACACTCAAGCGTCGGTTACATGCGCGCATTTCACGTTCAATTTGCAGTTTGGCGACCGCAACGCCCAACAACTTCAACCCCCGCTCACTGCTTGCCCGCCAACGCAGCGGGTGAGCTCTGGCACAAAGACAATAACCGATGTTTTAATTCCCGTCCAGAAGGTAAACACGCTCCGGTCCCGGGTCCGGAGTTGACCGGGCCATATGCGCCGGATGAATGTGTGCGTTTGCATTTGCATTTGATATCCTGTTTGTGTGGCAGCGTCGAGCTGGGGTTTGATTCGCTCAGAAACACGCCAAAGCTGGTCACGGACTTGTTTCCTGAAAACCACCTTCACCCCTTCGATCGGGGCCAATTTTGGGAAGAGTTTTAATATTAAAACTAAACGCATCGTTGACGCCCACTGCCCACCACCCACCACCCACCATCCACCACCGCCCACTCGGACCAAATAAATTTCCCCGAGAAACACTTGTTCCCATGTGTTGACATATCCCGAAATAATCAACAAACACGAACGCGAACGCGAAACAGAAACTCATCAGTGCTGGCGACCGCGACCGCCTGACGCGACGCTCCGCTCCGGGCTATTGGGTGCGATTAAATGGAAATTGGCGAAATTTTACGCGGTTTAGGCAAAGAAGATTGATGGCTTTTGGTATTGACCAGTCCCACGGCGCGGTTTACTCACAATTAGCTCTGTCAGAAGTGCAGCGGTCCAGTGCGGCGCAGAACGCCTCCAACTACAGTCCATTGTTGTGAGGGATTAGAGACAAATATTGTCACACATGGCTTAGAGTAGATAAGGCACAGTTACAGTGACAGCGGGATTTATGAGCGGACTGGTGCCGCACCTCGAATCATCACGTTGACGAATGGAGCCGCTTCGCTCTGGACCGTCGAGGACGGTTGTAGGTGTGCCATGTGAGTAAACACTGTGTTTTGACAATTTATCATCTTTTAATCGTGTAAGCAATTCGTAGCGTCACTATCCGATTTGTCGTGCGAGAGATATCGCGTGACATGTGATTTGTCAATTTTTGGGCGCTTCGGCTTGGGATGGGACTACGCTTTTGAAGGCAGACAAAAGTCGCAGGAAACCAACCAAGCAAGTGAGGGTACTGATCGATTTTTACTAGGAATTCGTGTTCTGTTTTGAGTTCTTGCTAGTTCTTCAATCTTGATCTTCTAAAACCAAAAGAAGCCCTAAAAACGCTGCTGTTATTTTTGTCTTTGTGTTGTTCCGACAGCACCCGAATTTGGTTTGATTTCTAACAGGAACAATTTTAGTTCCGCAAAAGCGCTTTAACTTGTTTTTGTTGCTTACCAAAATCAATCCCTCAGTTAAGGGATAGAAATGGTGCTTTGACAAAGCGCAATCATTATTTGGGAACGTTAAAAACTGCTTCAAAACGTCTCTATAGAGGTTCGAATTATCGAGAGTTTACTGTACCAGACCTGAAATAAATTTTCCTTCACATTTGAATTATTACATTGTTTTATTTGAATACGTTGCATGTCCTTATTTTAAATTCCCTATAATTATTTCGTAGTAGGTAGATAGCAGTTGATCGTTATTAAAATTAAATCCTTTGACTTTAAGGTGAATGAAATTCCATGAAATCAACAGACCTCGATTAAACTGATTAAAGTAAAACTCACTCTATAGCTGTTTATGGAAAAAAAGACCTTTTTTTGAGCTCAAGTCAATCCAATATCAATTGGATAAGCCAAACTTAATTATTTCCTCCATTACCTCGAATGATGCATAACGGCTGAGTAAATGAGTCACTGGAGGCAATTAATTGACAGCCTGTCTGCCATCTGCACATTAACGTTAAAAATTTGTTAATTCCAACGAATCCATAATGCGTCTGTCATTGTTACGGATTCGCAAGCCAATCTTTTACTCTCTATTTGCTTTTGCGACATTTTTTCGCCACATATGCAAATATCCTCCGCTTTTTCGCTTATTTTGCAATATTTCCCATTTTTACCATTAATTGCTGTCAATGCCCTGCAGCAACCAACCCGAGTTCGGAAAAAAAAATTAAACCCCAATCCCCAAAGCCGCAATTGTTGTTTATTAATTCTGTTAACAGAATCCTGTCTACACAAACCTATGGGCAGGCGATAAATCTGCGAATCTGTCACTGGCACAGGTTAAACATTCATTTCGCCTCCGAAACGGTATAAACAACCACACCAACACATGTGCCCACCTGAACATGGATAATAAACCACCCCGTCGGCGGCCAAAAACCAGAGACCAGGAACTGACCAAAGGTGGGAACGAGTGCATGTGGCAATAACATCTGACCCATTTAATTCGCCGGCAGTTAACAGCCGTCGTATGAATTACAGCAACGCAGCCATAATCTCTAGCAAAGGTGACCGGCTAAGAGCCACCCCCATCTCGAACAGGTAACGCCGGCTAATTACCTTGGGCAGGGTAAAAATTGCCCCTAAAAGGTTGCGAAATGGCCGCCGCATCGAAGTGGATACTGTTATTGGGCCAGTTCGACTTTATTGCTCCTTTGCAGTGCGGCAGGAATGGCCAAGTTGCCCATAATTGTGGCTGCTGTAATTGTCAATCAGGACAATCAAAGTGCCGTTCGTAATTGCGCCCTAGCGTTGATGTACGACGACGATCCAGTGCGAATTCAAAAAGTGTGCCTAATTGACTACGATTCGGCTACGAATTCTGATGCGAAGAAAGAAGTTCGGAGCTGGTCGAGTGGCCTCACCATTTGAAGTGGAAGTCGGTCCTGTTTGGCAATTAGAACGCTCTCGGGGATGAAGACGTTCGGGCCACTTGAGTGTGTGGCGGTTGTTATTCTCTTTTATGGGGAATAAAACCTTTGAATTGTTCATGAGGGTGGACGATGTTTGTTGGATCGGAGGGGGTCATCTGTGTTTAATTAAAGGGTAAACGACAGCGATTCCCGATAATTTATGTTTCCGATTCGAAGCCCACTGTCATAAAGGTGTAGGTGTACACCTTCCCCGAGATTATCGCAGAGCCCGCCCGATAATTAGCCTCAAATCATACGTCAAGTATGAATTTCATTAACGTCAGAGCAATTTCCACGATAATTATCCTGCAATCAGCCGAAACAAATTTCCACACACAACCGAGCACTAAATCCTTCATCCGACCTCGGACCCGGACCCAGACTCGGACTCGGACTCGGAGTGATGGTAAACGGCAAGTATCTGCCCATTTTTGTGCGGTATTCATTTTGGCATAATTCAACTATTAAGGAGCAATAAATAAACGGACATAACCTACGCGAATATGACCCACTTCATCCACACACACTCCCTCTCGCTCTGGCTGTTGGCTGCCATGAATTTCTATATCGTAATAAAATACGTGATATGAAATCATAAATTCCATCGTCGCCGTCGTCCTCGCAGCACATACGACGTGTATATTTCATCGAAAATAGATACAGATACAACGTCTAAAGTGTGTGTGTGTAGACAGGACCTTTTCGCTCATCCCACCACTCTGAGGCTCTGTGAAATGTGAAGCAGATTCTAGATCTGCCACTATGTTTCCAGCTCAGGTAACAGGTCGGTGCCTTAGTATCCGAAATTCGAAATCAATACCGTTTCCGTCAGAGGAAGAAAATAAAATCAAAAACGGATGGGGGGCCGGCTGCCTTCTCTAATGCAAGTCGAACTGCAAGCGAATCGAGATGAATTGTTGCATAGCAACAGCAGCTGTGTATGTGGATGCTTTGGATGCTTTTCTGTTTCCTTGAAAAACGACGCGCGAGAGAAAATAATTCCAGAAGAGGGGGAAAAAAAAATTGCAACTAAATTCGATTCCATCCGAAATTGAATTTTAAGATTTATCACAATTTTCGAATTTATCGTGTAAACATCTGATATTTTTTTTCGAAATGCAATTCAAAGAAAGCAATCCACTAGTGCACACAGTGCAATGATCCTTGATTTCGTGCGGAGGACGCGTCTGCGGGTGATGATTTGTTAGTGCGACTGTAGGCGACTGGAAGTGAAGAGATGCACCGGTACGTGCACCAAAGTGGATTAGACTTGGGATTTGTGAAGAATATTTGCTGGACTGTTAATGGCATTAATGTGGGCGTCGAAGAACATCGTTAAGCAATTAACTTATTTGAATTTGTGACACAATTTGTAATTTTGGACACCTTGAACTATGAAGACACAAGTGTTACGATAATTGTCTGTACAGCCAAGTAGCTTTTTTTCTATTTTTTTATAAAAAAAAAAATTAGTTTATATGCAAACTTTCAAAAACTATGAAGAGTACAAATTTGGACTGGTATAGCACTTCATTGTAAGCGTTGCAGTTGTTTTCTAATAATTTCTTTTAAATTTTACATTCGATTAGATTTTTCTTTTAATGTATAACAAAATATAACAAAATTAATTTGCATGACTAATTTCTTTTATCATGTCAATAAGTTCTTTTCCCTAAATTGCCCCTACCGCCTAAACGAGGTCCCCTCCCATAGTAGCAAATGCTTGTTTTCGACCCCTTAATAAAGGCCCATAATCAATTTTTAGCGCCAAAGTTATCGTACTCTACCCAACCTTTTACTCATGCGGAAATGTAGTTAAAAATATTTAGATTTTCTTAAAAAAATATTTTTCGGTCGAACCCATTAAGATCCCAACCTGAAATTCGGAGTGAAGAAAGGTGAAAAATTGTTTTTTAACATACAAAAAATTAAGAAAATTAAAATACAATTTCTTGAGATATTCAATGCTACGAGCTTAAAAGGACATTTTGTACTATCCCTCGTCCATGGAAATCATGATTATGTTAGTTACCTAAAAGTTCACATTTTCCTGAATTCAATGAGACACCATTTACAAAATTCTTAAAAGCAGAACCAACGTTATGATTTTTTTTAAATTTAAAAGAAATCTTGAATTTTAACTTTTTATCAATTTTTGAACCTTTGTTACTCGCAAACTATATCGAGTTGAGCAAAAGTTGTTTGTTCGATTATTTGAACTACTTCAATAAGTAACTCCACCAGCTTTGAGCCAAATCGGAAGGGAGTCGCTTAGAAAATTGGGCGATCCTGCGTGGAATCACCCATAGGTTTTCCTCGATTTACAGAAGTTTTTTAAAGGGACTGCAAAAATGCTTCTATTTACAGTGGCTTTTGAGTTATGGATATCTCGAATTATCAAGATTTCACTGTATGTTGAAAAGTCCAATATGCAGTGAAAGGTACATGTTTACTATTTGTTTCCCTTATTCAAACGTCTGCTGTGGCTTTACATGATGGTTCAGACTTTCGGCACAGTCTTCGAATTTTTCAATCTATCTAGCCAAATGCAAAAATCAAAGTTATACGATTCGGTCCCAATTGATACTTATTATTTCTTAATATAATATTAATTATTTCTTTAATTTTTCACTATTAAAAAATTATTTTTTATAGCAGTTTTTCTAAGAAAAATTTAATAAGCAAATCATAGTTTAAAAAAACTAAAAAAACACGCAGTTATTGAACATAATTGGTTTATTTTTCGATTGTTAGTGCGTGATTAATGCGTGTTTTTTAGCTTTTATTAAACCATAATTAATATTTATTGCGAGTACAACGCGCATTGTTACTAACTTCATATATATTCACACGCTCTATTTTTTTGACAGTGACAGCTATTGTATGTTAAAGAGCATCGAAAAATCTAGTTAATTCCATCTGTCAAAGTATACACAAGTTAATTTACTCAAGTTTTGTTTTGCGTATAAAATGTCGAATTTTGTGCCTTCCAAACAACATTTGCGGGAAGTCTTAATTCACTACTTTCATTTGAAGAAAAGTGCAACAGATGCGCAACGTTTACTCATTGAAGCTTACCCTGACTATTCTGTAAGTGTCAGAATGTGTCAGGAATGGTTTGCACGCTTTAAAAGTGGTGTTTTTGACGTTGAAGACAAGGAACGTCCTGGCCAAGTGAAAAAGTTTGAAGATGCAGAATTGGAGGCATTACTGGAAGAAGATTCATGTCAAACTCAAGAGGAGCTTACGAAATCATTAGGAGTTACCCAGCAAGCAATTTCCAAACGTTTCAAAGCATTGGGAATGATCCAAAAGCAAAGAAATTGGGTGCCGTATGAATTGAAGCCGAGAGACGTCGAACGCCGATTTTGCATGATGACAATGCTCGGCCACATCGCACTCAACGGGTTAAAAAATACGTGGAAAATGTTGGATGAGAATCGCTACCCCACCCGCCGTATAGCCCAGACCTGGCCCTTCCGACTACCATTTGTTCAGGTTCATGCAGGATGCCCTGGCTGGAATACGCTTCAATTCAGTTGACGGTATCAAAAATTGGCTCGATTCATTCTTGGCTGCCAAGCCGGGGCAGTTCTTTTGGGACGGAATCCACAAATTGCCAGAAAGATCGAAAAAAGTTGTGGCTAGCGATGGGCAATACTTTGAATGACATGTATTTTCATTTTCATGTTCAAATAAATGGTTTTTTTTTAACAAAAAAATACGCGTCTTTCAAGTTGTACTCCCAATACTTTTTCGTCTTTTGTATTCACATTGTTTTTACAAAACTCTTTCATTTGATACCTATATCATGGTAGTGCATAAGAAATAGCTAGTTCGCCATTTTTTGAAAACCGCCATATTGGATTCAAGATGACGACATCTAGCTCAGGTAAATCAAATATGTATTCAAAATTGCAGCTTGATTGGAAACCGGGAAGTGGATCAAATTTAACTTCCTAATTTACTTACATATCGCGCCCTTACCGCCAAATTATCGTAAGCGACTTTTGAAGCAAAAATGAGTTAATGATGCAATTCTAAAGTTCATTTAATTGCGCGTCTTTCTGCATTATGGCTTTTTAAGAAATCAATTCAGTTACAAATAACGGAGAAAACAAAATTTTTCGTAAGCGACATTTATACGTTTTTTTTGCTCAGACAAAAAACAAAAAAGGGTCTCGCTTAAAATTTTCATTTTGTCGCTTACGATAATTTGGCAGTTGAGGCACGATATGTGACGGGTCACATCGTGTAAAATCGTGTAAAAAAATAGTAATCTGTGTTTAAGATAGCAATGAAATTCTTTTTGTAAAGAGAACTCTTAATAATTCGAATTTCATCGGACCAAGGAAAAGCTTCGAATTGCAGGAGTTTTCGAAATACGGAGATTTTATTTTTGATACTTTCGTCACGCACACGTTTCAACTAAGTGTCGTTAAAGAAAAACAAATAAACTTGACTTCAAATTAAAGAGGTAAAAAAGTCTTCATTTTTTAATTAGAGAGGCTATTTTACACAAAATTACATGAACGAAGAAGCTAAATTGCAAAGGTTTTCTTCGAGTTGACAGAAGTGTAAAAAGTCGACTGCAGCTTGTAACTCTGATATCTTTCGATTCAACCGAACAGGGAATGAGTTTCATTGATCTTTTCTCCTATTTTTAGTCTAGCAACCCACAAATAAAATAAAATGACTTCTATTTTCAGATTAAAGACACTCCGTTTAGTTTCCTTGAAACATAAACAAACCTTCAAACTCACTTGTAACATTCCAGACCTTCAAATAATCATCTCGCTTCCCCTTGTCTCGCTTAGTTTTCCAAAAAAGGTTACAAATTTCTAGGAAAACCCAACTGGTGGCTAAACACCAACCTTCCCTTTTTCGACTGTCTAACTGGGTGACACTCTTTGCTAGTAACCCCAAAAAAAATTAAACCGATAAACAGGACACAAAACAATAGCAACAACAACATCAGCGTAAAAAAGAACAAAACAAATAAAAATTCCTTCAAAGGTCCTTCGTTAGCATAATGTCAGCCTCAAAGTAAGTGTCTTGCATTTTTGAAATTCAAATTAAAGCAGTCCATATTTATGGTGTATCGAAAGTCAAAAAAAAAAAAAAAGGAGAGGAAGGAAGGAAATTGTTCACTCTCCTATATCGCACAGGATATGATGGTGACGCAAAATTTTCCTCTTTTCTTTTTTTGGTTTGAAGGAAGTTTTATTTTTCCATATTCCTGTAGGGTGCATGCCGCTGGATTTGATTTTGTTAACGCAAAGTGCGGGCTTAAAAAATTGTCTCCTCGAGGAAGCGCCTTGGAGGACTGTGTGACAAGATTCACACAACCCTCCTGCGGGACCTTTCATAGTGTAAATGGTGCCACTAGGTCTACGGCCACTCTTTTTCTATGTGCGTTTGTCCTGTGGGGGGCAAAAGTCGACAGGAAAAAAACTTTAAACACAGAGGGCAGTCGTGTACCACCTCTCCAGTTCGCTCCGCATAACATTAAATTATTTGAAACATTTTTTTGAGTTTCTGCATGGTGGAAACTTAATTTCATGCATTTTGAACATCAGAAACGTGGCGGTAAGGATTGCCACCAATCCCCGCTCCCTCACGCGCGTCTCCTAATTTTTTTTTTTCTACCTTCTTTTTTTTCAAATTACGTGCGGACACTAGTACCTCGTCGTCGCCGTGTTGGTCGGGCTAAATTTATGGCGGCACAAGCGCGTTGTAAGGTAATGAGTTCCAAGCTAAACATTATTAAGTGTCGAAAGCGGTGTATGCGCAAAACGGGAGTTATTAAGCGGCTAAAAAAAGTGGACAATTTTACTACTTTACCATGAAATCATGTCGAAAACAGCGAGAGTATTTAATTTTAAATGGATGGTCTTATGCAAATGTTACTCGAAAAAAAAGGAAGGAAAGGAAGAAGACACAGGCACATCTTCCCACGTGGAGACAACCCTCATTTGAAGTCAGTTTGTTATTCTATCCAATCAGGAGAACCGACAAAAATAAAAGAAAGGAAATTGTTTAAGATTCAAAAAAAAAAGAAATTTTAACAGTAACCCCTAAGTCAACATCCTTCGATTTATCTTTTTTTTTAGTATAAACAAAGAAAGCTAACCATCGGGCACTCGAATTGGTTGAGGAATGGACAGGGATATTGGGCAGCGTAACAAAGTTGTGGGTTCCTTTTTAGTGCGGCCTTTGTAATCATTGGGCCGAGGATGTGGCTTCAATTTGGGCGAGGACACGTCAAGGGAAAGCGAATAAAATTTGCATGGACTTACGCTGCGGTTGTGGGGACATACGAATCTAATAATAAAAAAAGCAATAGCGTTTGGTTAGGGATAATCAATTCGTTTGGGGGTAGGGCAAGAAGTTTTGAGGTATCGATGCGTACTTTTGCGGTATTTGAAAATTTTTTGAAATTAGTTGGTCATGCGTAACGTTGAAGTGGGAGAAACATAAAAGCGGTATTCAAACTTATGACCGACTTTGATTACGTCTTTATTTATTTATTTTGTTTCTTCTATTCATACGTTTTTGAAGCTAAGCTTTGTGAAATCATTAATTTCATTTGAAGCTGCTGAGGCTCAGTTTCAGTCAAGAAGGCGGCTAAACAAAATGCAAACAAAATTCCTGTGAATTTCATTAGATTACGTTAGGGCAGCCTTATAGCAAATTTTTGTCTTAAGTCATTCAATGGGATTGTTGCCGCACTAAAATATATATCTCAAAAAAATTATACAGCTTATTTTTTTCATCATTGCGATTAAAAATAAAGTTTTCTGAATTCAATTCTTTTTAGTAACGATTTTGAGTTGATTATAAATGAGGCTTAGACTCAAATTATCAGTACTGATAACCCAAATATAAGAATGGAAATAAGACGGAGGTCGAGAAATAAGAAACAGAGTAAGGCGACGGGTGAAAAGAAGTAAAATTTGCAAGTAAGCAGACTCTTCTGTTTTGAATTGTCTTAGCAGCTGACGTAATTTCCCACTTGAAGAACCTTGGGTCTTTATTTGTTTTTGGATGCAATAAGTTTGACTTCAACTCAGAAAGACATATATACCAAGGATTTTTGGGATTGCTTATAGGTGTTCAAAAATAGAATCTCCGCCGACTACTGTAAACCACAACGCAAAGTTACTTCAAGCCCTTTCCGCTTTACATGAGAGAAAGAAAAGAATGTGTACTTGCACCTTTCTTTTTTGCTGTTTGCCTCGATCGATTACACTTTTAGTAACGCTATCGTTTCGTATTCACCAGAGTGCGTAAAAAAGTTTTACTTCAAAAGTTGTCAAAATATTTTATTTAGCTTCTTCATTTGTCTTTCTTTTTTCATTTTAGTAATCACTAAGCGCATCCAGCAAACGACTAACAATGCTACAGTCTATTTTACAAACTTAGAAATTTCTAATTACAAGTGTTTTGTTTTTTTTTTTCGTTTCACCACTATGTGGATATTACATATTTATAGTTGTGTTTTACAATGAGAAATTTGTAAGATACTCAATTTTTTCCTTTTACCAAAACTGACATGTAAAGGATGATTTTTTAAAAGCTATAGGAAAGTTTTTCGAAAAAAAAAACACATAAAATTCAGAAAAATGCATGAAATCTTTATTTGAATCGATAGTACGGTCCATATAATTTAATGTTTGAAGATTATTTCATGCAAATGTTGACCTTGACTGCGCCTCAAATGATCCATCCGCTTAGTCCAATTTTGGCATACTCTTTCCAACATTTCGGCCGGTATCTCACGAATAAATGCTTCAATGTTGTCTTCCAATGCGTCAATTGAAGCGGGCTTGGCTGTATAGACATAAGCTTTAACATAGCCCCAGAAAAAATAGTCTAAAGGCGTTAAATCGCACGATCTAGGCGGCCAATTGACCGGTCCCGAACGTCAAATAAAATGTTCGCCGAACTCGCCTCTCAATAAGTCCATTGTTGCGCGTGCTGTGTGGCATGTGGCACCGTCTTGTTGAAGCCACATGTCATGCAAGTCAAGCTCTTGCATTTTGGGCAAAAAAAAGTTGGATATCAACTCACGGTAGCGCTCACCATTCACAGTTACGTTACGATTCGCATCATCTTTGAAGAAGTACGGTCCAATGATGCCACCAGCCCATAAACCGCACCAAACTGTGACTTTTTCTGGATGCATTGGTAGCTCTTGCAATGCTTCTGGCTGAGATTCACTCCAAAATCGACAATTCTGCTTATTTACGTACCCATTGAGCCAAAAATGAGCTTCGTCGCTGAACACGCTGAACTTTCTTAACTTTCTTAACAGAGCACGCATTTTGATAATAAAATTCAATAATTTGCAAGCGTTTCTCGTTTGTAAGACGATTCATGGTTAAATTATAGACCAAACTGAAGATGTTTGACAGCGAAACAAAACACGAAACGTGCGTCAGCTAGTTAAGCCAGTGTTGCCAAAAAGATAGTAGCTAAAAAATCACACTTTATTTGTGATTTACAAGCAAAAAATTTGTAAATCTATATTTGTTATATTTGTAAATTTATAAATTTAATTATATGATTTCATAAGTCTTATACGGTTATTTTTATTTAGATTATTTTGAAAAGCAAAGTTCACTTGCAATTTTTTCTACAAATTTCATTTGATTTCAGAAGAACTGGAAAATGTCTTTGTATAGAAAACCTACTTAAAAGTGACGATAATGATTTAAAAAAAATGTATCGGCCACAAATAAGGTATATCTTTTGTGAGTCTTTCGTTTTAGTCTTTGCCGAGCGAAAGTAATTACTGTTGGCATAGTTCAACCTCACTTAGCTTACTTAACCGAAAAAAGAACTTTGCATTAATAACAATGTGACAGCTTGACACCTTAACGAAGATTATCCTGAAATGGTACACGATGCAAGGGTGCATCAAAGAAACCCACTCTTTTCTAACTTCGAAAGCTGCTTTAGACCTGCAGTATTATCTGGAGGTACGTGATATCCACTATTGGGTTGATTAATGACACTGGTTTTCAGATATTCATTTTCTGCAATTGAATATTTATCTTGAGCAATTGCGTAACAGAGCACACAAATCAAATCGAAGAATCGATGAAAATGCAATTGGAATGAAGGAAAAATGTTGATGCCTTAAACAAACTTTTCAAAAAAAAATTGTAATTTGCAATTGAAACAAAAAGACGAAACGATAGTAAAAGGGTTACATCATGCAAACTTTTGGGGACAGCGTTAACGTCAGTCGACTGGACGATAATCGTCTGTAAAACTACGTGATGAGACCCCTGGCTCCTCCCAAATATTTGTCGTTTCACTTCAATTAGTCAGCAACCAGCTAAGTGTCAGGCATCAATGTCGTCGGCAACTAATTCATAGAAAAATATTTCCTCCTCACAATTTCGTTGAATCAAAAAAAAAAAAATGTTAAAGTTTTGAACATTCTGCAACATTTCATGCACACGTTTTTGTTTATTTTTCTTTTTGGAAGCATAGCGATGCCTGTCTCTTTCCCCATGTGTTTGTTTGTTGATTTTGTTTTTGAGAGGTTGTTGTTTGTTGAGAGGTATCCTTAACCTGTCAGCTGACAAATTTTTCTCACGTCTGCTAAAAACTGAACACCACCCAAATGTCTGTCCTGAAATTGAAAAGGAAAAAAAAAACCTTCAGACGCCGCGACGACCGCACCTCAACCCACTCAGACAACGACGACGTCGTTGTCCAATTTCGTAACTCTTTTATCGCGTTGAAATGTTGCTGCATACACATCCTTCCGCTTTCTGCACACCGGAACTTATTTCTCAAACACGCTAAGCGAAGATAAATTTTCTTTACAATTTTTCTGGATAAGAGAGCAAAAAGCAAAACAAAGGCGAACACCACCACCATCGACTTCGAGAAGGCGACGAAAGGAAGAAAAAAACATTTTTTTTTTTGTTTAAATGGATGAGGCGGAAACATTTGCTGTTTCAAGTTGGACTGTCTTGGCGACCGGAAGAGCGATGTGGTGTGGATTTTCACTCTGGCGGACTAATGCATGGACAAAATGGCAAAGAAGAAAAAAAAAAAATAGTGCCCCGAGTGAAAGTGATGAAACAGTTTGCGGCTCAGTTCGCCCTGCAAAATGCACACAGTTAACCCTGGAGGGAGGAAGGAAGCTGTCACTCCGAGGCTACAGTGATTTATAACTTTGGCCGGCATGGAAAATTGTAACCATGGCAAATGGGATGGAACTTAAAGGATATTCATATTGTTTCAGTGGAACTTATCACCGAAGTCGTGGGAGTGCGAGTCGGACTAGAAGACCCTATCATTCCTGCATTTGACAGCTTTGAGAGATACGAGCTGCCAGATCGTATTCGTTTCAATGGAGGATTATCAGACTGAGCGTTTAAAAGGAATTCTGCATTTCTCAACACAATCGTTCAGTGTCCTTTCATCTCTTTCCTTTTTCTTTTTTGTAGTTTGCACACATTTCTCATACCACGCCAGGATCAGACGCGTTCAACTCTTAATATTCGCGCTGACAAAGACGAAGGATTCTTCACCATCGACGAGGCAGATTTGAGGGCGTAAGCGTAAGCGGATTGAAGGACATACCGACACTGCATCGGCAATGAGTGTAAACAAAAACTCCTGCAACTCCTTGGGATTTTTTTTTTTTTTTTTCTTTTTTGTTTTCATCGCACTGCAACAATAAGCAGATTAAAGTGTACACTGTAGCGCCGCAGAGTGGAGGGTGGAAGGGTATAGAACAGAACAGAACAGAACAGAACTACAGCAGCTCCTTGAGTGCTTAATATATGCCAAGGATATTGCTCTTGAGTCTCGTCGACGACGCACACTGAAAGAAAAGGCGCCGCCATCAAACAACCGAGCTGAGTTGAGATTACTTAGCGTTCTTTGAAGTCGATGTGCTCTGATGTGCTGATGTACTCCCGTGCGTACGTGTGTGTGTGTGGGAGAGGTAGGCGCCTTAGCACGAAAACAGTCTGCACAAAAAGTTACGGGCATACAATGACAATACGTTTTTGCTCGAGTACTCGAAAACACATCCGCTACTTCACATACCATTCTCCTGCAAATTTTTGATTGGATTTCCATTCAAGAAGGACGCGTGGAAAATTTTCCACAATGTGAAGCAACGGCGAATTTGATTAGGATCACATCGTGGAGCGTGAGTTACTTTGAAGTGTTTCAGTGGGTTCCAAAAACACAAAAAAAAAGGAAATGCCCGTGTATCCATGTTAACAGCGAATCATACCAATTGACGCGACGCTCTAAGGGATGTGTGCGCTGAAGGACATCCACGTGCACGGACTACGAGGACAAGTTGCAATTTGATTTCCATGAAGAGAGCGACACGAGCGAACGATGGATGACATTAAAAGTTGAATATCGGAGTGGATGGAAGATTGCCATGGAGAACGGGCGATTTGGAGTTTTCAGCGAATTAAAACAATTTTCCAAGGTCTTTGAGTGTGTGGATGGTTTCTATGGTGAGGCGAGTGTGGGCTTTCATTCATTCGGAGACAAAAGTGGATGTAGTTTTGTGATTGGTTATGGAAGTCGTGGAATTTAAATGCGGGACTGCGCTGTCAGTTTTTTGGATGGGCTATCCTCGAAATTCCGAATGGTTGACAGTTGCACTGCGAATGGCTGCAGTGGCTCGGGGGTGTGTTGAACAAAACTTTCCAAATTGTTTTTTGGTTCTGGTTTTGACATTTCGTGTGGGAGTGAGGGAAAAACTTTGCTTGTTTTAGGAGAGTAGGCGACAAGTCTAGGACCTTTGGTCAAAGTGAATCCTTCTGTGTCGTTGGGGGTGCTTCAAAACAAGGATCAGATACGAGAGTTTTGAAACGTCTATCTGCAATGAAAAGTGCTTGAAGCGGAACTGTGGGTCTAGAATTTTTTTACTAATTTTTTTTACAAAATTTAACAAGAACGATCAGAATAACGATCAATAACGAAAGAGTGAGACGAGAATTTTAAACTGGCACCTTATAACAAGGAACTTCCTTCTTTTTCCTTCTCCTTCAGGGAACTGTAGACTGGATTTCAAGATTTCTTTGAAACTAAGACAGAAGGTTGATCCAATTGAAACTCGAGGATAAGCTCCGCAGTCCTGCTTGTCGTTATACACAATATTTCGTTTAAATATTGTGAAACGATTTGTGGGCTGTATTTTTTAGAAATTTCAATTAAACAAACTGAATTTAAACTTTTCAATAGAAAAATCTTATTGTGGCCTGGTCTTCGGCATTCTGCCTGAGTCAAGAGAATCGCCAAGCCATTAAAGATTCGAGAACGACGTAACATAGTCCCCTCCACCAAGCATAGTTTTGTTTTTGAGTTCAATAAAGAAGTGGAGAGTTTTGTATGACTTCGAAAAGGTCAAGTGCTTCTTTATAAAAAAAAACAGGTGGTTGCCTTTTTTAAAGCCCTAAATTCGGTCTTCGCGCTACACAGTTCTCCGCTATAAATGCTGTTATATGAAGCTTTAAAATGGATAAAAAGGTGGTGCGAATGGTATCGCTCGTCCTCTCCAGGATTTGCCTTAGTATACAAATTTGATCTATGGTTGATTTGGCGGGCCGGAAATCGCACTAATACGTGCTATTAGCACTGTTCAAAACGACTTTAGAAGCCTCATAGAGTACAGTGGACAGAATCTTGTAAGCGACATTGAGCAGGGATATAGCTCGGTAGTTTTTCCAGGAGATGGGATCATCTTTTTGCATTCTTAAAAGTTGTACTTTTCATTGACATCCTTCAAATGTACTTTCATTGAGAGTTTCTTTGAAGACATACCTCAAGGCAAGAATGACTTTTTTGTTCCGCGTTCGACAGCTGCATTCTCACCTGTATCTCACCTGTATCGATAAAAATCGATTAAAAACACATTTCCTCCTTAAGCTTCCGAATCCTTTTTTCCCCTTTCTTTGTGAACCCAGCGAATCTTTTCACTCCGATTTCCTTTATGTGTCCCTTCCCTCTACAGTCTCATTAAGAACTTCTTTTTCCCGCATTTCCTCAACGTCATGGCTGTTGACAAAGTATCCCAAGTTTTTTCTCAACCCCAAACAAAAAAAAAAACCCACCTCACCTTATCTGACCTCCCTGTTCCTTCCGATATCGTGGCGTAGCCATTAAAAGAAATTAAAATATCTTAATGGCCACTCGCTGACCCTCTCCCGTAACTTAATCAGTTTCCCGGAGCTAATTTATTGGTACACACTGTGATCCTGGTGTTGTTCTTCCCTCCTCGAATAGTGCCATCAATTGACCTTTAATTACTTACAGTCCTTTTTCGCACCTTTAATTAAAAAAAAAAAAGCGTTGAAAAGAAATCCCAACACAGGAACACAAAGTTTTTCGCCCCAAAACGGACACGTAGATAAATGATTCGCCATTTAACTCATTCGCCGTGCGGCTATTTTCGCCGTGTCATGCCGTATCGATTTGTAAGTTCAGGGCGAAAAACCCTGGAGACGATTAATGTCCAGAGGAGTCTTTCCTCTTTTTTGTTGGTGTGTGTGTTAAAAATTGAAAAACCGCAACTTCAATCCTAACGACGGACAATAAAAATGACCATCTTGGCGAGCGCGTGGGTTGATTGGCACACAACAGCAGGGGCAGAAGCTGAAACTGAAGTAGAAGCCCGCTCCATCTCCGGAACCGTAACGAATCGTGAGGTTTTCTAATTTTCGAGGGCGTGATGAAAAATCGAGTAATTTCGTGAATTCCCTTTTCCGCTGGCTGTTTTATTGTTCTCCTCCGGAACGCGGGGGGTGTGCCTCGATATTGGATGTAATTAATGGCTGTTAATTTGGGTAATTCTGGCAAATGGCTTAATCAAGTCGTCCGAAAGAGCCGAAGAGCGAGTGTCTTCTGATGAATGCGAGTTCCTCTCTCCGGCATGGGGTGTTAATTGTTTTCACTTTAAAAAGTCGAGAGTAGTTGTCGCCCAGTGGCAAGTGGCGCTAAAGAAATTCGGGAAAAGTTAATTAGAGCGACAGAGTGAGGAGACGGTGGGCTCCAATTGAATCACCCGCCTCCTCAAACACTGTTGACATTAAAACGCAACAAAAACGACACACAAAACGGAAACAAAGGAACAACTCCGGGAAATAAACTATGTCAACATTTACACTTCCTCGTTCCATGAGCTCGGTGAAAAGACGAATATATCTCGAGGTCCGGATCTCAAAAGAAAGGCATCTTTCTTCGTGTATCTCAGAGTCTTATCTCTCGCATTCGCATTCGCCTCCGCACAAAAGTAGCCACCCGACGTTACATGGTGCCTTAAGGCAAAATTAACTCTTTAAATCATCATCCCCCCCACCCGCTCCTTGGCTGTGAATTCAAATCTCAACACACACACAGACAGCTTGGGGTGGGCGTTTGAAAACGTGGCCGCAGGGCGTTCGAGAGAGACTCGCTCGGATAATGAGGGTTTGAGGACGAGATTGAAGGAAGAAAAAAGGGATAAAAGTCAACTGAACGGAATTATTATGTGAACCGCAATACGGATGTGTAAGTGACCCAAATTGCACACATTTATCATTTGCGTCCTAAAGCATGGCCAGGGCACCACCACCACCACCAGCCAGCATTATCATCATCATCATCGTCGTCGTCGTTGTCGCTGTCGTCCTTTTCGTCCTCGTAGTCAGATGGTGTTGGATCTGTTGTTTAGGATTTCGGGTTGGACGTCACCTTCGTGCTTTGTTGTTGTGCGGCGATTTGAACAGAGGGCCACAGGGCAAGGACCCTTTTTTTTTTTAAATATTTCACATCCCGGAATGCGGACAGCACAACATCACACATAGCATGTGATGGGTGGTGGTGAGCTTTAGGAAGTGGCCTCTGTGTGAAGGGTAACCCCTTTTGAAAATGGTGACTGGATAAGTATGAGAATTGCTTCCTCTTCTGTGTTTTTGTGTTTTGATGCAGGGGCATTTAAATTGTGATGCCTTTTTTTCCCTCAAGCGAGCAAGAATGGCGTAAGAAAAAAAAAATGTCGCTTAATGGCGATGAATTTGCCCGAGGAAAGGAGTTCCATGACTCCTTTCTGCATGAATAAATAAGCTACATAAGTCGGATGTTTTACTAGCTAGCTGGGGTTTGTCAAACGGAGAGGGTTCGTTGGTGGGCGCAGCACACTCTGTGAACTAGAAAATTAGGCTGACACAGTTCAGCGATTATTAGCAGGAGCTAATTGTGAGGGTTTAAATGATTTTAATGCAGAAGCGTTGGAAGAATGACCCGCAGGCGGCAGGAGGATCAAAAATAGCGGCCGCTTTATGCTTGGGGGGACTTCACCGATTGACGGGTGTTGCTCGGGGTGAATAGCCTCATTGCGTTTGTTTAATTAGTGATCCTTCAATGGAAACCCTTCCTTTCGACGCTTATGAACACGAATACGAAGTAGAAGTACATATTACATTACGGTAAAGAGGGAGAAGAACATCTAACAAATCGAAGTGTACCAACATAAAAAAAATAAAAAAAAATGATAATCGAATGTACGTAGCCCACGAAATTTAAAAATTCACCTTATTTTTTGAACAGACCTCGTATATTACTAAGCAGTCTAGTCTCGATTTCACGTAGCTGATAGTTTAAAAATTTTCATGAACACATTCAATTACCCGTCACTTAACAAGACGACTTGGAAATAAGTACAAGTCCAGGAACTAAGTCCTTGGATGCACTGATACTAAAATTTACAGGTCTAATAATACCAAAGTAACAAACACATTGCAAATTAAACGCCTTTTCTATCTCTCTTTCCACAAAATTCAAATAAAATCCACGCATTTCGTACACATGATAACCTCGAAAAAGGAATCGTCTATTTTATGGTGCAGTTTCGCTCACGGCAATCTTCAACCAAAACTAAAAAAATGTCAAACGCCAAATCAAACTACGAAAGCTATTCATCAAAAAAAAAAAAAAGGAATCTCTATTTCGCTTGCGGCTGTCTTCAAGCGAAAATTAAAACTCCGAAACGCAGATAAAACGACAAAATCTGTCCCCATTCACGATTCATGTGAACGCCACTTAAATCATGGAAACGTCATTCGCAGAACTGAAGAGATGCTCGTCATTTAGCGCAGTTCTTGCGCATTTTTTAACTCGAAAAAAAATACGTCTCCATTTTGCCGTCGGCCATCACCGTTGCGGATTGCACAACGTTGTTGCCATCTAATTCACATTCTCGGAATATCAGGTGCTGTAATTTGGTTTGTTTACTCAGTAGAGGGGTGAATTTCGTCGTCGAAGATTTAACTCGGTGTCGATTTGTTGATTTTCCACGAACACTTGGAGTGAAATTGGTAGAAGGTTTTGTGTATTTCGTTAGCTGGATCAGCAAAGCAACTACAGACAGTGGAATTGGCCTGAAAAGAAAAAAAAATTAAAGCTCAAATTCAATGAAAATTTGGTTCCAGCTTTCACGAACCTTTTGTTTCCAGGCAATCAATGACAGAATTCAGTAGTTTGAGAACCCACTTTTATTTCAGCAACCATGAAGTCAAATTCCCATAGAAAAAAACCTTTTCAGTATAATCTTTTGAACGAAAACGCACAGTCTACCCACCAATAGTCACAAATATTTTTTAAGAGTCTTAACCACCATCCCAAACAACAAACAAAATTCCCATCGCTCTGCGAAAATAAATCTGTTGACTTTGCAATCGCATCCCCTATCCGTCAAAGTCCGAATTCATATTAAAAATGTCGTCTGCCCCAACAAAAAGTGTTCAAATTCATTTCCCAGTGACATGTTACTACGGGACAAACACCACCCCGCCAGTGGTGCATCTGTTTTAATAAAAATATCCAAACCCCAGTCGAGTCAAATCGTTCGAACGTCCCGAGACCGTGCCCGGGCCAAACGATTTGACTCTGTCAACCGACTCTGGAAATATTTGCACAAATTGATCATCGCTCGATGACATATTGCAATGCCAATTGTTTTGCAATTGTTCCCTCCCGCATTTCAAATGTGTCTAGCGCGGGGCTGACGGGTCAGCCCCACCCACCGAGTGCGACGAGTGCACAGCTGTCAAGCTCATCAAAAAGTAAAAATCCTCTTTTGGATACAAATCGAATGTCAATGGTGGAGTCAGAAAAAGAAAAAAACAAAATTCGTCCCTCCCACATATTGACGACTGTCAGGACGATTTCATTCCTCCACCACCCACACATTCGCATCCGTTCCGAAGATTAGACGGAAGTCTAGAGTTGGAAGAAAATTGCATGTCTGGCGCGAGGACCGAGCACCTCCGGTGAGCCAACGAAAAAGCGGAAAGTGGAGATACACGCGCTGCCTGCCATCCAGACAGAGATACAAGTTTGCCGGGACTACCGCGCACATAAGTGTCAGGCGGCGGAGATACTCCCGCCTTCCGTCGCTCGTCTGCACCGAGAAGGTGTGTATGTTAATAGACAGCTCGACTCCACCCGCACGGAGATGATGTTTTCTCAAGACTTACATTTAAGTGCGGAAAGTTGGAGAAGAGCGCATGTGATTTTCAGGTATTACAGCCACCGACAGAACAACTCAAGGAATCCGTGTCCTCACCACTCGCCATGGCATTACAGCATTCTTAGTCGACTACTTCGTGCTTCGTGTGAAACCTGATGGCTGTCGGGGGGTTGTTGGGGGGTGGTTGGATGTAGCGGAATGTAAATACTTTGTTTCGTGACGGTGTGTGGATTCACCCAGATGAGGACCGACCGTCTTTCGTGGCCACATTTTCTTGGAAATGTGATTCTTCGGGTATTATGCGCATTTAAATGCCTCCGACGTCGTTCGATGAGATTGTTTGTGGTAAATTGTTTTCTGTTAACGCGATTTCTCCAAGTGTCAATTGTCCTAAGTGGAAAATATGAATGACTCTGTGAGAGGTTGGCAGTCGAGTGGGTAAGGGTCATTGCGCTGATGAGTTGTGATGGAGAAGGATTTTATCTGTTTGTGGATGGTTTCTGTTCCAGAACTCTTGAGCAAAATGAACTTCGTCCAATTAAAAGGGAAAATCACAAAAGGGAAAAAACGACGAAGTTCTTAAGCATCAAATATCAGAGCTGTAAACGATTATGTCGCTTAGAGAAAAGACATTAAAGAGTTTTCGTTATCACATTCCATTTCCGCAAGTTGTACATTAAGAGCTGCGGACCGCTCAAAATCTAGCTAATTTTTTTTTAGAAAATCGTATTCAATCTGAAACAGAGGTCTTTATCAGACGTTTTTTTTTAAATGTTCATTACGAAGCATCTTTTGGAGATATCAGTAAGACACGCTATCCGATTACAGGGATTGATTCTGAAAGTATGTGACGGCCATATTTTGTTGCCCAGTAAGTACTGCCAAATCACGATTGAGAAGCAACTATGTATATCAAAACCACAAAACCATTTTGCAGACAAGCTTTATTACGCTCCATAAACAGAACTTCCTTATAAATTATGCAAAATTTCACTGTGTAGAAAAATTGTAAAAATCGTTTGTTTATATGAATTTCAGCTGATTCAGCTGAACCTCAGCTTAACATCAGCTGATTTCAAAAGCGCTTTACCCTAAGAATTTCGATCGAAAAGCTTGTGTGTTCGAGCATCAATGCAAATATGCAAATTAAAAAGGAAATAATCGCCAATATCATTCAAAAAGAGACTTACAATTTTATAACTTTTTCATATGCCCTAAAAAAATAAGCATGGTCATCCTATAAACACTAAAAAGTATACACAGTTTCTTTATTTTCTTTTATGCTTTACAGTTTATCTTCTTACTAGGTCCCGATCATAGTCGCATATAGTATTGATATCCCATTTGCAATGCCATGAGACCTTCCAATAAGCTTTTCACTGATAAAAGGCCATTCATTTTCTGCTTCCGGAAGTAAAGCTAAATATAACCCCCACAGTAAGCATGATCTTTTGCATAGCCCCACAGAAAAGTCCTAACTCTGTCAAATCGTATGATCTTGGTGGCCAATTGACGTCACCAAAAAGTTAAATTACGCAAACAGGCAAGTTCTCGCGCATTAAGCCCATAATTGATCGTGTTGTGGTGCTTGTTTCATCGTTTTGTAGGAATCACATATCGTCCTGGTCATAATTTTCAATCATTGTTAAAAAAAAATCGGTTGTCATTCGACTACATTGCTCCCAATTTACTGTAACTGTCTGGAAATACGAACCAATCACAACTTTCGAATATAGAACACACCGAACATTAACTTTTCCTGGAAGGGAAATTGATAAACTCTGATCATCAGCAACACTTGCACTAGCAGCAAAACCATAACGACCATAATCATTCGTAATACGCAAAAAGCGGGTAGGTTTGAATCAGCAATTTTTTTTTCAATTCAATTTAATTTAATTTCTATTTAACGCGTTGTTCGATTGCAAAGTGGTCCATTTTCGTAAATATTCTATTTTCTTAAATTAGCATTCATAATATTATGACACTTCAAATGACAGCTAAGTTTAAGAGGTGCCAAATACCAGCGGTACCAACCACAAAATGAATGACCATGTACTTCCCATATTTCAATAATAAAAATCTAAATGGGACTAAAAAACATGGAGCTTTTGTGGTTTACTCCATTCTAAAATTTTCATTTTTTCTTTTGTATTTTGCTGTAAGAGATTCTCGGAGGAAATGCTTTAGGCATACTTTGAAATTACAACAGCAATACAACAAGTGTTTTTATTTTTCAGTTCAAAATGTTTTGTTACCAAAGCCGCGCCCTATGTTGGACTGTACGTCTGTCGAAAGTTAAATGTTAATCAAAGCTAGCATTAATACAGCATTGGGATCCTCTAATTTGTTTCGCAACTAAGGACTAGTCACACTTATTACCGATTTCTGCTTGCGTTTCACATTTAGCGATGGCGTTACCATAAATTTAACATTTAAAAAGATGACCCCAAAGTATGCTTGACTAATAATAAGACGGAAGAAACTACTATAACAATAAATAAAATACTGCCATTTCAAAATCAATGCTTCACAACTTTATTATTTAACTTTTATTTTAATCTTATAATATTAATTTATTCACTTTCCTCACGCTCAACCATTCTCGTCATCGTCGTCGTTGCTTAACAGAGTGAATGACGTCTACCATATCACGAACTGTCACTCTGCGCCAGCATTGTCAATCTGTTATACTGCCAAAAAACTATTTATGTTTTATTTTTTTATTTAGTCATCACATATATCATATGCTGACGACTTTGTTAACACGGATGTAAGCCTCATCAGCGATTTCATCAACAGGTCCAACTGGGTATAGCCCAAACAGGGAAATCAAACTACAACCTTTGCTCGTCAAATAGGTAGTATAACATGCCTGCTAAAATTTTGTTTGTTATATTTGAAGGAATTTTTTTAGGCACTGAGTATTGGAAGTGTGACAGCACAATGGGCCAACAAATGCATTTAATCGCAGCAGTCACTAAGACCTAAGACCTACATATCATATACAAAAAATATATTATTCATTAAAAGAAAGCATTGTGATGGCTCTAACTGGTGTTGAGATAACATGATTTCTGCCCAGTGCTCTGAAAAATTAATATAAACACATTTTTGTTTCACAGTGCGACTTAAACTTTTAAGCTTAGGCTCTTCTCTACAGTCCAACTTAACTCAACAGTTGTTGCTGGTTTTCAAAAGGAAAGAATTTCTATTTACTGACCTAACTACCTGCCAGACCATCTCTTAATTGCCGCAAAGAATTAGTTAGGAGCATTGTACTACAGGACGTCTACTTTTCTACCGTGTCCACGCTGTAGTACTACTATTCATTCCATACATTGAGTGGCGTAACAGCCAGTTGAGAGCCAGAGCCTAGTTCTTTTCACGCCGAGCCTCATTCCAAGCGCATGATAATTCAACAACGCAGATCACAGACTTTATGGAGATTTTCTTTTCAGGTTGTAATTAATCACTCCGTGTGTATGCGTCCACCGTAAGTAAATTCGTTTGGTATTCTTACGGCGAAAACTCATTAAATGTCTCTAAGCGCTTTGTTCGACGAAAGTAGTTGGTTTGAAGTCTAGACTTCTGGGTGGATTCTGGATCCTCTATCAAGCTTAAGTTTTTAAAGAGTATAACATGTTCCTAAGAGCACAAATCTTTTTAAAACAATTTCTGGATTTGAGTTTTACAAATCAGATTTTTCCTTGCTACAATACGAGGCCTTAGTTGCCTTGTAGGACTTCTTTCAGCAGGTAGCCTTTTTAACAGGTAATGGATTTAATACTTTTTTATGGATTTCATATTTTCTTCCCTTATATAATATCAAAAAAACTTCAACAGCAATAAATTGAATTTAAGTAAAAAAAAAACTAAATTAGAATTTTAAATAAGCCTGCCACTTGATAGAAATTTGCAGCATTTTAAAATTTTAATTGCCATCTTAGCTGAAATATCTGGTAGATAGAGTTCAAATTATTATTTTTATGTAATTTTTTTATATTTCAATAAAGCAAATATAATAATAATTGCCATTTGCATCATAGCACCAACGCGTCCAGCAACAATGAGATTCTTAAACTTCGAATTACTTATTTCTCACAAAAAGAAATCTCAGTAAAACTAAAAATAAAAGTCTGACCATCCTCGTCTCACGACAAATCGAATCAACCATTAGTCTTCGCTTTTATTAAAACAATTTGTGTGCTTTCACTTTGCAATTTCTTAATTTCCCTATTCAAGCACTTTCCGGCCGGTTCTCCGTTCTCCGTTCTCCATTCTCGATTTTTTTTTCTGTTTGTTGCTTTCATCATCATTTCGCCCACCAGGCTACACGTCCATGATCTACTTATTGGTGCTCTTTTTACTCGTGATATCTTCCATCGTATTTAAGAACATAAAGTACGACACTGAAGAGCTCAATGCCTGCGAAACAAAAAAAAAAAAAAGACACAAAGGACGAGAATGAATGAATAAGGCGTAGTGAAACGAAGACGTAAAAGAAGAAGAGAAGCTCATTTAGTGATTTTGTGTTCATCGTTATCAGTACATCCACTCCAGTAACACCCATCATCGGCCGTCATATCGCCACCCCAGCCCTCCGCCTCTAGTCCACCGCCTTTCACTTACCGAGCCAATACTGTTGCGAGATAAAATCAGAAATTTCATTCCATTAAGATGAACGGACTTCTGGGATCGATAAATCGCAAAACTTATGTCCTTAATAAGTTTAGCATTGGCCTTGGCATCACCATCCGCCAGGAGTGACTCCCAGTTGCACATGTAGTAAGAGTTGGCCATTTGGGCAGCCTGTTGGTTGGTTGGGGAGGGAGGAATCAATTAGGTTTTACGAGGAAACTTATCGGACTTGCCGCATCTGTGTAACGCTGGCCGCTGGATCCAATCACCAGGAATTCCATGCTTTGACACACGAGCCACGAAAAGTACTGAAACGTCATCAAACTGAACTGAATCTGAAAGTGGAGCGAAAGTGAGACGGACGTGGTGGTGGTGGTTAGTCCGTCCGCCATACCTTGGCTAGTTGGAAGGCCACGACGCAGAGGAGGAACACACCAAATGTGACCAATATAAAAATGGTAAAGCTCAGAAAGTTCTGGACGTCTGCTGAGAATCTGAAAAGGAAGAGGGTTAGATGGATCACTCGATTTTGCGGCACTCACTTATCCAACGCCTGCTGCTTCCTGATGATGGACCTGAGCCTCTTGCAGAAGATGTCATGTAAGGCGTTTGGAGGATATGGTTGTCTGCCCATGCTCCTGATACAAGTTCCATAGAGGTCGTCTAGCTCCTTGTGCAGAAGTTCATACCGAACAGCACAGTAACACAACAGAACTCCGATCAGAGTGTCCTCGGCGCACATCATGGTCACTGACGAGAAGCCAACCCAGCCCGTGTAGAACGACGTGAAGACGTACTTCCACGGCTCCTGGGCGTCATAGGCAAACTGCATCCTGTAGAAGTACGGCTTCGATCGAGAGCTGGGATCACGAGCAATAATTATCCCCGCTCCCAGGTAGATGAAGATCAGTGGTAGGACGAAGCTGGACGCCATCGCGTACGGAAGACGCAGACTTCGCTCGCATTCCTTGTGAAGCTTCTCGTTCTCGGACCTGCAAGGAGAGATTTTCTAAGACGGTGGAGATAAAAGGACAAATAGATTTTTTTATATTTGGCACGTTCTAAAGGATTTGGTTCTTCTCTTAAGTGTCCAGGTTAAGACACAGTAAGGATCTTCTTAAGACTTCTACAATTTTCCTATTGAAAGTAATATTGGTTAAATTAATGTGGGATCGCGCCATTCGCAATCAGCGTTAAAGAACAGGCCCCCTCCACATGTGTCAAATTATATGGCGTACAACACAGTGGAGGTGCGAAGAAGCTAGGCTTTGGCCCTGTATGGGCTGTTACGACGACTATTCTTATTTTTATTTTTTAATTTTTTTTTTTTTTTTAATTTTTAAATGTGGGATCGAGCCAAACAACGTATCAAACACCCTAAAAAATCACAGCTTAACAGACAAACGGGACTAACAACAGCAGACGATCACACCACTTGAGAACGACAAAATGAACTCTAATTAAATCAAGATTGCTTGAATTGAAAGATCTTAAAAATTTAAAGATTGCCCGGGATAGTTTTATAACTGCATGATCCAACATAAATAAAATGAAAACTTTCTTGTGAATGAAGATCTTCGTGTAGAACTTCTGCAGGATGTCCCTGAATTGGTTGCGGAAAAGGATCAAGTGGAGCAGCCGCATCATGAACTGCGTCCCGACGAACGTTGTGCACAGACACTCGGCGATCTTCACCACGTCACCCGGATGCTCCTTGATGAACAGGTATTCAGCAAATATTGTGCCAGGATATGAGGCCAGAAAGGCCACGGCCAAGAAGTTCACAGCAGCCGCTAAGTACCACGGACAATCGTAGGCCACCGGCCAAACCCAGTTGAACTTGAACGGCAAAAACTGCACGGGCAGTCTTATCCTTTCGCCCTTCGCCGTGATTGGAACGAACAGCACCATCGCGGAAACTAATTTGCGACGGGTTCGAGTCTCGCTTTATACCCGAGCCTTATTGATTTGGAACCGAACCGAATGATGAATTTTTAATAAATATTTTACCAAACAGAATTATCATTGTAAATTATTTTTGGTTATTGAATTTATAATTGAAAAAGGGATTCGCCGAGGACTATTTGTCGACAGGATAAAATGTTTTATTAATGGGGGACATTTGAGTGAGCCCGGTAGGGTTTTAATTGGCATTCTGAATGTGTGTGTGGGGTGGATGTTAATTGAGCGAGACGACACACACTGTCGCATGAAATAAATTTGAATTAAGTTCATCGAGTGGAACGGATGTGGCCATCAATGTGTCCTTTTTTGGGCAGAGAGTATGAATATAGGGGAAATGAAGATGTCAACACTCTATCCGATATTAAAGCAGCCTCCAAAACAATTTAAACAACCCCCCTTCGAATCTTTCCAGACGACTTCACTCAATCCCGCCCAGTCACCCTCGCTCTAATCGATTTGATGGCTCAGCTCTTTAAGGACATTACTCAGTCGTCGTGGACTGTAGACCGTAGACCGTCGTTCAGTTTTCAATTTCCTCAGACGTGAATGGAATCGCAGTTTAAACGGGGAGTGGGGAAAAGAATGAAAAGGACGACAAGCATCGACGACATTCTCGTGAGCAACGCCAATGGCACTGCAACAATTTTATATTTTTTTTTTCTTCGCCCACCCACCCTAATGGCAATATCCTTAAAACCAATATTCGTCATTGTTTTTTCACAGTCAATAAAACTAAAGGACATTGTAAACGTGGAACGATTTAAGTAACCCAACACAAAAGAGAGAGAGTCCAGATGAAAAAAAAAAAAAACCAAAAACCGCACACAGAGTTCGGCAGCAAGGACCTCCACATGTGAAATAGAAACCCAACTCGAAACCGAAAAACCGTTGCCATCGACTAACTCGAATGAAATATCCCAACGTTCCTACATCCTGTGTGTGCCTTCAAGGAAGAGCTACGGTTTTGTCCGACGGAGTGGATTGTGTGCGTCGTCGAGTGCATATGGTCGGACACAATGCTTCCATTAAACCAAGTAGAAAATCTCGTTTGTCATCCATCGATATATCGGTGTCACATTGTCAAATCCAGGACACGGCTGTTCCTGACGACTTGATATTGTTGTAAAATATTCATCCCCTTCATAAATTCCTCTCTTCCTTAATCCGTGCAGTGCGAAGTCCACTGTCCTATCGTCGTGACATCAACGCCGCCGTCCTCACCACGCATGGCCCTCGAATGAATGGCGCGACGGCGACGGCTCGAGTGATTAAGGTGGCACAATCGATGCTGACGCAGAGTGTCCAAATGGTGTTCTCTTGTAAAGTGTCAGTCCATAAGCTATGTGGACAATCTGAATGCAGAGCCTGATCAGCCATCAATTCCTTTGTCCTGTGCCTGGACTGCGTCTATCGGAGGACATGGGCACACGTTTTCTACTTCATCATTGGTTCATCACTGTCGAGTGGTTCATTTGTCAGGCAGCCGTCATGGCAGGCGTCGTGAATCAAAGTCGGGAGTTTGTCGCAAGACCTTCTCCTGCAACTCACCGTCATCTTAAAATCCTTTTAGATCCTTTTTATCGGATTGCCTCGTAGTCATCAGCTCCTCAAAAAAAAAATTTCAAAATCAAATTCAATGCTAAGGAGATCATGCTCCAGAGGCCCTCCCGTCCTTTTTCTTATTATTTGCATATCAGCATAACTTTATGGCATAAGCCAATATTTCTTGACACCTTTCGGCACTCGTGGCACCATTCAAGTTGGCGGGATGATTCCGGCAAAGCACATTTTACGATGGGGGTAAGTGGTGGGGAGCAGGATGACTGACTTTTGGGCGGTGGAAGGATTTCTTTTTCATTTCCTTCATTTTTTTTTTCGCAGGGCTTCTCTAAGTGAAGGAAGAAGCTGCGACTATGTATAGAATTCATCTCATAATGGCTTTGGATGGACGGGTGGATACAGATCCATTCTTTCCCATTGAGTCATCTTTCAGGAGATGTGCCAGAACACTTCGTTACGATTCATCATCGTCATCAGAAAAGCGACGAAGGATACGTTGGCGTGTGCTCTTCACACACACACACATACACGTTCTCTGAATGGGATTTAGGAATGGTGGCCTTTTGCGGGCTTTCACCAGGATTCTGCTACGTTTCGCCTTTCATTTTGGGTGATGTGACGAATGGATGAGGGGCTGGCTTCTGTTTGATGAGTGAATGTGAAGGTGGATTGAAATTATGATATTTTCCCGTGGTGGTGATGAAATAATCCTGCAGAAAACTCCTTGGGATCAGAGTGCTGATTTACATTTGAAAAAGAGGAGTAAGATGGGAGAAGTGATGAGGAGAAAAATGAAGCGGGTCAACTGTCGGCTAAATGGGACTGTTAAGTTAGGGACTTGTGCCTTTCACTGGAGATGTCAATCTCCGGGGACGTTTTTCCTCCGTTCTGAGATTTAATTTTTGAAAGCAGGACTTTTTTTTTGGAGCTTCTTTGATGGCTTTGGGCGACTGCTTAAATGGGACGCACTTGAAATTGTTGAATAGTGGTTTGTTTTATGTGTGTGCGGGTGTGTAGTTTGGGAGAATGCTGAAGGCCCCTTCCCAATTATCCGAGATTATCTGGCTGCACTTGCTTCATGGTCACAGTCATGATGCATCGGGGTACAGCATTTAGTTGATGGATGGATGTTGATCTGCTTTTAAGCCCGGATCTGGAAAGTTAAGCAGTAACAGTCTCGCAGTGCATGGTTAATCCGGAGAGCTGAAAGTGTACGTTGGCCTTATTATCTCTTAAAATGAACTAAACACATTTTACGAAACTTTATTTTAACGAAGTTTTTTGAAAATATTTTTAGTACAGAGAACTGCAGCGGATCGTGATGAAGCGCCTTAAACTTGAATTGAATGAATCGTTCGAAGCTTGCCGATTCATTATTTTTAAAAAAAGTTATAAGTTAATAGGAAGAACTTGCTACAACTTTTTTGGGGATTATAAAAAACTGATAAACAAGGTTCGAATTCATTTTCATTAATTTAAAGGACACTTTTTTAAGATTCAAGAGGCTTCCGGCTCGCGACTCACGGCTTATGACCACCGTGTCTGGCTTGCGGCTTATAGCTTATAAACTATGGTCTACAGCTTTTAACTCCTGTCTTCTGCCTTCTGTCTTCTGTCTTCTGTCTTCTGTCTTCTGTCTTCTGTCTTCTGTCTTCTGTCTTCTGTCTTCTGTCTTCTGTCTTCTGTCTTCTGTCTTCTGTCTTCTGTCTTCTGTCTTCTGTCTTCTGTCTTCTGTCTTCTGTCTTCTGTCTTCTGTCTTCTGTCTTCTGTCTTCTGTCTTCTGTCTTCTGTCTTCTGTCTTCTGTCTTCTGTCTTCTGTCTTCTGTCTTCTGTCTTCTGTCTTCTGTCTTCTGTCTTCTGTCTTCTGTCTTCTGTCTTCTGTCTTCTGTCTTCTGTCTTCTGTCTTCTGTCTTCTGTCTTCTGTCTTCTGTCTTCTGTCTTCTGTCTTCTGTCTTCTGTCTTCTGTCTTCTGTCTTCTGTCTTCTGTCTTCTGTCTTCTGTCTTCTGTCTTCTGTCTTCTGTCTTCTGTCTTCTGTCTTCTGTCTTCTGTCTTCTGTCTTCTGTCTTCTGTCTTCTGTCTTCTGTCTTCTGTCTTCTGTCTTCTGTCTTCTGTCTTCTGTCTTCTGTCTTCTGTCTTCTGTCTTCTGTCTTCTGTCTTCTGTCTTCTGTCTTCTGTCTTCTGTCTTCTGTCTTCTGTCTTCTGTCTTCTGTCTTCTGTCTTCTGTCTTCTGTCTTCTGTCTTCTGTCTTCTGTCTTCTGTCTTCTGTCTTCTGTCTTCTGTCTTCTGTCTTCTGTCTTCTGTCTTCTGTCTTCTGTCTTCTGTCTTCTGTCTTCTGTCTTCTGTCTTGTCTTCTGTCTTCTGTCTTCTGTCTTCTGTCTTCTGTCTTCTCTCTTCTAGCTCTTGGCTTTTGGCTTTTTGCTTCTAGCTCCTGGCTTCTGACTTCTGGGTTCTGGCTGCTGGCTTACGGCTATAGCCTATCGACTCACAGCTTACGGGCTCAGCTGATGTTAGATAAAGTCTTAAAACAACTAAAAGAAAGCCTAAAACCTCGACATTGCTTCTTTCTGCCGAAGACGACTCCCAGACCCCACCCAAACAGTCCAGCCGACAAGATCCCTGCACCTGTTTGTTGATTCTTTAGAAGCCTGATGGACAAATAATTTTCAAAGCAAATCGAAAAAGTTCAAAGCAAGTGCCAAACGCCCACACATCGCCAAAAAAAAAGGGTAACCCGCAGTCTGCCGATCGAAAGTCGATTAAGGCGGCGAACAGATGCTCGGCACGAAATTCGATTGCAAATTCAATAAATGTTCAAAGAACACCTCCATCAAAAAAAAAGCGCCTCTCAATGGAATTCAATCTACGGTTTTAAGTCGCTATTTCGCTCCCCTATTTTATCCACACTCCGCAAAAAAAACAAAACCGAACCCACCCCCGCCTGGCTGACCCTGAAAAAATTCCCGAACGCACATTGAAAAAATTTCCGCATCATAACGACCGGCAGAGAGCGACCTGCCGCGTACAGAAAAAAAAAAAAAAGAAACACCACATAACCTTTGTTTACCTACTTTTCAGCGCCCCCGCCTCCGCTTTCAAGGTCCCGAAGACTTTCAAAGGATTTCCTTTTGATTAAAAATTTCAATTATTCTTCTGTCTCAGAGCACGAACGGTTTTTCTCTTTCTATTCGCTGCCTTTTTTCACAAACACACACAAGGAACTCCTGAAAAGGAAACTCAGCCTCAATGAGAAACAATACAAACAGTTGCCGTCGTCGTCGAAGGATTTCGCTTTCGCTTTTGCTTTGTCCTCCCCGAGTAAGCCATTCATTGGCCCACACAACGCCTAACTGCTTAAATTAACACCTCGGAGGACTTTAAAGCACATGCGAGGGAAATCAGGGGAATCAGATCCTCGGAGTCCGGTTGTCATGCAAGTCCGTCCGAGCAGCAAATCTCCGACTGCGCATAAATTCTCAAAAAAAGGATCAACACTTGAGATTCCGGACCGAAACAATCGAGGCATTGATTTGATTGTTGCCCGAATATTGCGGTGCTCCTTGAATACTAAACAGGACGAGGAGGGCGAGTGCAATGTGGGTCAGGTTGGAGGCGATCTCCCAGGGGCCGTTTTAAAGCAGTAGCACACCTTTTGATGGCCCCAGCCCATCGCCATCACGTGTTCTCTATTAGATTCTCAGATATCAATTTATTTCGTCCGGAAAGTGAAGTGGAAGAATGGTCTGTTATTAGTGGACGACCAGCTGGACGAGCGGAGAGAGAACGATGACCAACCGTTATACACACGATTCCACATGCCGGCCGGCTGTCCTGTCCGACTCCTCCGGATAAGGATAATCAAAAGGGAGTGTAGATTGAGTTCGGTTTTTTGTGATTCAATGAAAAATTGCACCATTTGTGTGAGGATGTTGAATGGAGTCGATCTACACAATAAACAGAATCAGGATTACACTGATCCGAAGGTAGAAATGTTTTTCAACAATTCTCAAAGTTTTGGACGGGAACGGGAACGGTTCGTCGCTTTCTCTTGTGTCTGTCAAGGACCCTTCTATTGATTTTTATGCGCCACAAAAGTGCTGTTTGAAATGTGATTTCTTGCAATTTACATTCTAGATACGATTTCAATTTCAGTTAGTCTGGAGGCGACTCCTTGGCATTAGCATTCTGTTTTCAGGGATTGTGCTTCGGGGTGGGCGAATCCAATTTGCGCTGCCAGGTACATGGGCGCGCGATAATCCGAAACGTTGCTCCATTGATTGGGTTCAAGGGGTGAGGGTGAATCTGAAGGACGTTTCTTGTGTTGTTGGGATGGATGAAGTGATGGTCGTTAGGGCGTCCGAATGCACTCGGTTTGTAGGGAGTAATGCACCTGCAATTCACCGTGAAATCGAAAAAAAAAGTTGCGTCGTTTGTGTTGTCTCTTCGAAATTGAAAATATTGAGTATTTGAGTGTGGAGAAGGAGCTTCTGGA
This sequence comes from Syritta pipiens, assembly GCA_905187475.1. Taxonomy (NCBI): domain Eukaryota; kingdom Metazoa; phylum Arthropoda; class Insecta; order Diptera; family Syrphidae; genus Syritta; species Syritta pipiens. The sequence continues at coordinate 98,865,699 of LR994571.1, read as the reverse complement.
GTTGGCGTGAAAACGCGTTGGATCTATCTGTTGAGGTTCAATGACATAGAAACGGGCGGTATGAACAGCTGCCTGATGAGTTTACTGAGACATTTGACAGTTTTCTCTCTACGGCAAAAAATTATGAGATATGAAAGGCCGATATCTCGAAAAATAGAGCGAAAATTAAATTTTATGTTTATCTATAATATTAGGTTGTCTTCCGCCTTTTTGTCTTTTAAATTTTCCGGCTACATAGCTCGTATCTGGCAATACATCATTTGACAGATATTGACATAACCTACAAAACGACGCTATGCATGATTAGTTTAGGATACGAGCTCTGTAGCGCTTTGTACATAGCCGGAAAATTCAAAAGACAAAAAGGCGGAAGGGAGATGTTTGACAACCTAATACAATAAGCTCTCAAATTCATAGAATCAGGAGAAAACGAATTAGAGAGGTTTTCGAATTACGGAGTTTTCAGAAAAAGAAATAATGCTCAGTTTCGTCACGTATGCATTTCTGCTGACGGTTGAAGAAAAAAAATAAAGTAAACTTGACTTCTAATAAAAGACGTGAACAAGCCATAATACCGGAATTAGAGAGGTTCTCATGTTGTTTTGGACAAAAATAAATTCGAATTGCATAGACTTTCTTCGATTTACGGAAGTGTTACCAGGGGACTCTGATTCTACTTACAGAGGAATTCGAATTATAGAGCTTCGAATTATCGAGTGTTAAATGTATTTTGTGTTTCGTTCGGTGAGATCTACAAAACTGTATTTTCAGATTTTCGAAATTCACATGTTGTTATTTGCCGGCTTGTAGTCAATAACTCTTAAAACTAATAGAGCCGGAATGCTCGAACTAATTTTCAACTAAAGATTGCATCAAAACATACCTTCCAGTTCCAGTTTTCTTTTGAAATAGAAACCGTAAGACCATTCGGTTTTTTGTGTTCGACTCAGAATCAAGGTGAGTATTAACGGCAAGGTCCTTGCGACTTACAATTTTGAAAACAAAATTATTTACACTTTTTTTCTATTATTTCTTATTAAAATTTTGAGTTTGTTTGCGAATTTTTTACAAACTATGAGCATGAACAATCTAGCATTAATGTGAAGTTAAAGAACAAGTTTCCGCCTTTCTAAGTTGGTATAGTACTTTATTGTAGGTGCTGCCATTGTTTTTTAATGAATTTTTTTTCCATGTTGCTTGACTTGCTTTTAAAGTGCCCCTACCTCCTAAGCGGGGTGAGATAGACTCCATAGCAAAAATTGCTCGTTTTTGGAAGCTCTATGAAAAATCACTAACAATTTTTGGCACCAAAGTTATCTTACTCTTCCCGCACATCAAAATACATATTTTTCTCAACGTGCAAAAATGGATGCATTGGGGTCAAGATGAACTTTTGTAATTTTCCACCGTTCTGTAAATGCGATTAAAATCGTTTGTATTTCATTTTTTTGGTGATGAAGTAAGGAAACAAACTGTATGTCTCGATTAAACATGTCAGCTTACGACCTAAAGTCTCGTCATTTGCGGGAGGTTTTAATTTTCTGCTTTAATATGAAGCAGCTGAGGCTCATCGAATGCTCTCAAGGGCCGCTTTTAGTGAAAGAACGTGCCGAAAGTGGTGTCAACGCTTCAAGAACGGTGATTTTGACATCGAAGACCAACATGGCGGTGGAAGAAAGAAGGTTTTAGACGAACTTGGTCAAGACGCGTGTCAAACGCAATCGAATTAAACGCAAAACGAATCATTAATTCATAACCAGTTTATTGCAATAAAGCGTCGAATTTCGGAAAAAGAAAAACGGCGGAAGCAAGGTTCTACACCTAATACTTAAGTTTTTTTTAGAGTCAAAAGAAAGTGTACGCTTCATAACAAAACCAAAAACTAGAAGCCAAAACTAGGACTGTTATCTTTTCTGTCTAGAATGGCTTTGGAATGTCTAAGCGTTGATTCTACTAATTTTGTAAGTCGATTCGGCAGAAATTTGACACTCATTTCCTTAAATCGACGTCATCGACATTTTTTTTTTTTGTATCGTGTCTGGACCTATCTGTCAAAATGTTCCCACAACGTAGTAGTTAGATTAGAGCCTGATAAGGGTAGATTGATCGTTCATTTGGCATAAAAAATAAGAGTATTAATAATTCAAACCTAGCATGTTATATTTCGTTCAAACATCGAACCGCCTTCATTTGGAATCTTTTTCAAATCACCCCTCTTTAAAATGAGTAAGTTCATTGATTTCCATTCATGAACCTACAATAGACCCCCAAAATAAATCTTGAGACATTCGAAATCCTCTCTCAGGACCAATTGAATTTATAAATCTGACCCTCAAACTTATCCGCTTAACTCGAGAAACAACGAAACCCGTCAGTGTCGAAAAGGACTTCTCTTTAAAACACAACCTTCCACTTACTGTGCACTTGATTTAAGCCTCTAAATGAGATTTGTGAAAACTCCCGCCGGCCAAGTACAAGTACAAGTCCTGGAAAACTTCCAAAAACAAAGTCCTCACCCCGTACAAATCGCGCTACGAATACAAAACATTTCGCTCGCAGACAAATTTATCTACTCGATTATTACCTTCGTCAAAATCTAAAATCCACAACAAATTAATAACATAAATCTCCTGCAACGGAATCCATAGACGCCAACACTTGGAAGACTGCCAATGTCAAGATATCGATTCAGGAGCTGGGGTCCCTTCCAGGTTTTTCTGCACCGTCACAGGCTACATCTACTTAAAGCTTATTTAACCATAAACTATGGTTTCACATTTCGATTATGTTCTCTCTTTTGCCATCGTCCTTCGCCTCCTCGGAGTTTAGAAGCCGCACACAGCCGTTGCCTTCAGACGAGCTCTTGCCATGCTGTGGATCCTAAAAACAGAGAGGGCGAAAAATGAAAAAAAAATTGCAAACAAATCTGATTATGTTAATTCCCGAGTAAATTAGTGGTGATACAAGTGCAAACTTTTGCCTGAATTTATAATTTGATCCTTGATATCCTCGCCCGAATAAAATGAGACGCACACATACAGGTCAACACACACACACACCCCACGTGGCTTTGCGCAAAATTCAGGCAGCGTCCTCATCGAAGTTCGTGTCTTGTTTTTCCCTCTCTCTCGCCCTCTGAGGAACGTTTTTATTTTTCTTTTTCGAGCTTATTTTGCATTTGCTTTGGTTGTGCATAGTTTGGCGTCGTTTGACGGTTGCCTTCCACCGCCATGTCACCTCTGGTACAAAAGGGGTGGGCGTCGGTGGAGCTCAACCCCTCGAGAAACTTTATCGGTGTACTTTTGGGTTAGAAGAGCAGCCATGACTACGGTAAGACAATAATCACTGAAGTATTCCACTCCTCCGCTGGATTAAGACCCGGGCGTGTGTTTGCGTGGCGTGCATCTTCAGGCGGGGGCGGACCACAACGAACGTCACGAATGTCGAGGTAGGAATTGCATAAATTCAGATTGCGTTGCAGTTTGCGTTGGATTTGAATAAACTGTCACTTTTTGACAGGTCCGTTTGAATGTCAAATCCTGCGCCATTTGTTAGCTAAGCACGTCACTTTTTTTTCCACCCCAGTGTGCCTCCGAATCCGAATGACTGCAGTTGAAAATGTTTACATTGACGCATTCCCATTGATCGATGGTTTTGTAATTTACGGCGGCCATTCTTCACTTTCCTGGAAATGTGAGAGCCAACCGAATTGAGGGAGAAAAAAATTCTACGAAAATCGTCTAAAAGGCAGTCGGCTGAAAATCGAAGGACATTCGATATTTTTCGGATTCTCTTCGAGTGAATGAGAGAAGTCTTTTGAAGGCTTTGTTGTGGGCGCTGCACGAGTGAGTCCATTGTCCAGATTTGGTCTCTGTGGTGATAAATTAAGAAGCAACAATGTGAGAAAAAAAGAAGAAATGTATTTTAAGAACATTGAAAATTGAAATGGAAATTGTTTGCAAATTTCTCCGGATATCCGTTGGGGGAGACATAGGAGTGACTGGCTGGCACTTGGAGAGTTCGTGGAAAGCTGTGAATACAAATTCGCTTAGTCAAAGATTGAGATTTGATAGTTCTTGAGAAACGAATGGTACTCAGTGATTGGTAGTTAATTTGACGCTTTGAGCTTTCTTAGTACTACTTTAGAAGAGTAGTTCGGAAATATTTAGGTAATCACATTTGATGCTGTGAAATGGGGCTGGGAATGACAAGTTGAAGCCTGGAAGTTGAATATTTTAAGCAGCCAGACATAGATTAGTTTTAAATTTAATGGAATATTTGTGTAACGACAGAAGAACAAAAAGAGTGTTAATATGAAGGCCGGTGTGTCTATGGCAAGAACGCAAATTACATTTGAAATTTGGTAGACTTAGGCCAAAGGGCCAACATTGTGCTGGCAACCATTATTTGGGTTCCCACAATTACCGCGCCTCCAGAAACTATTCGCTCACCGACCCATTTAATAGCTTAAAACTATTGGATTCTATTCAAAATAGATCAATCAATCTTAGAAACCAGTTTAACCAATAATATGCTTCATGAACCTAGAACTGACCTATTGTGTTCTCAGACAACACCCAGATTGCCGTGATGGGTAGCACTTTTGCAATTCCCTTTTCTTTGTTCCGACTACAGCACCATCTTGCCTAGATCACGGTGTCAACCTTATCCCACCTTCCATTGGACACAATTTTAATCGACTTTAAGCCCAAGGCATCCTCTCTTTTCGTCTGTAAACCCCTTCCACACATCGTCTCCTTCCGTCTGGATAGCCCTTTCCACACATCGTCGTCAATCATTTCCAGACCTTGACATGCCTGTCAAGTTATCGAGAAAAAAAAAATCCAACTGCAACCACAACTTGCCTCGAACAATTTTCTTCTCTTCCATCTTCAGTTTTCTAAAACCGAGACGACTAAACCCAAACGAGCGGCAAAAAAGTGTTAAATCACGTTTCTTAAACACGCACCACATCGCAAGCCCAGCAAGATGCCGTGTGTTAATCAATGTCATTCATCTTGCAGAGACCTTAAATGCCTTCAGCTATTATTTCCACATTTTACCAGCTACCGACCGACGTGATCCCCTCCCATGTACGGAAGCCAATTATCCGTCATCCTTCATACATCCTGAGCTACAAAAGGTACGAAGGAATGTAGGAACGTACCTGCGGGCATTACCGTTTAATTTACATAAATATCAAATTCTGTCATATGCTTAAATCTGTCAACAGCGTGTACAATAAATTGCGCAATGAACAATATAAATCTGCGACATAGCTGCAAACAAAATGAGAAAAATAAGGGAAAAAATTGAGAATATCCTTCCCGGATACCCCGGGAAGGACGCCTCGAGACGCTGGGCGTGCTGAAAATGCAAACAGCATCAGAGAGCGGAGCAGAAACGTCAGTCATTTAAATCGCTACAGCAGCGGCGAGCACATGTGTGCAGGTATCGAACGTCGGCGCTGAAAACAAGCTCGCACAGTCTTGCTGCTGGGTCGGTCGATCAATCCTTTGTTTTCTATCGCACAATGGAAGAACACGACTTTGTTAGGTGGGTGGTTGGATGGGCGCCCAACGAAAAATTCAATGTATCAGT